>OX424558.1:17789193-19236068 GCA_949152475.1 Terebella lapidaria
TGTAAAACGTCCTTTTGTCTGTCGATCGGGTAGATGTAGTGAATAGACGTTTCCACGGGAACGCGTCATAGGATGCGTGTGCAGTATAACTGCCAACACTTGATGCCTATAATCGATGTAACTCGACACTTACTGGTCATTCAAGCGCTCGGCACTGGTGGAGACGGATCTGCGGATCTGACTCCCAGTGTTTAATAGCGATTAGAGCGCTTGATGTCTGAGTCAAGTGACGGCTGGGGTAGTGATGTGGGAAGGGAGGAGGGGTCTCTAGAGCGCACTAGTGTGTACTCGAGACCCCTAGCTAGGCCTGAGGATGATGACCGCGAGGACGTCTACGAAGGCGAAGATATGGGTTCTGTGGAATCCAGCTCCGGCTCTGGTTCTTACACAGGAACCGAGTCTGAGAGCGAGGTCGCGGAGGACCGCCCCGCAGAGAGTGACTCGGCCACGGCAGGCGCCGAGCAGCTCTTGGATCCGTCGCCTTTTCCTCGTATGGAAGAGGTGATGGACTGCGGTGGTGCGGGACTTGCTAGTGTGGACATTGAGTTGCACCCGTCCTCGGAGATGCTTGCGTCTCTGGGCCCGGATGAGAGTACTCGTGCGGAAACCCGTCCGGATGGCTGTAGCCGTCCGGACACCGGTTCCGCCGAGAACTCCTCGGTGTCCGCACCTGCGGAGTCTGGTCCGCACGACCAGAAGGCCCCTGGGACTTGGGCGGAGCAGGTTGACGCGGCTGAGGAAGCCGCATCCCAAGCTCCGCCTCAGGAACAGGAGTCTGGCTCGAAGGAGACCGAGAACCGAGATGACGGGTTTACATCGCCCGTCTCTAGGCGTACTCGCCGTCGAGCCCGGGAGATTGCTCAGAAGCAGTGGAGAGCCCAGCAAGCGCTGGAAGCCTCTAACCGTGGGCAATCTGAGGCCGGATCCGACCCAGACCCGGCCTCCTCGCCTCCAAAGAAGAAGAAGAAGAAGAAGCGGACCCACCGGAAAAAGAAGTCCGGCGGTCCCCCGCCTCAAACCGGATCGAAGTCCGGAGGACCTCTGCCGCTGGCGCCTAAGCTGGGCGGCAAGACAGGGTCCTCCGCCAAACCCGGAGACGCCAAGACGCCTAATCCCTCGGGATCTGGTGCGGGCGGCGCCTCCGCGGGATCCGGCCCGGGCGCGGGAGGTTCCAGTAAGCGGGTGCCTATCCAGGCACCGAAAGGAACCTCCTCTTCTTCTTCCTCCGGTACCAAGAAACCTACCGGAGCTGCGGAGGTGGGGTCGAGTCCAGTGGATCGAGGGCGTCCCGTGCCGAAGGAGGGAGATCTTCGCTTAGAACTCCTCCGGAAGCGCGCGGAGCAAGACGGGGTCCACCTGTCTGATGCCGCACTGGAAGCGGGACGGCGGTCCTTCGTTGCGCAGCAACAGAGGGCCGCGCCCCCACGCGGGTAGAGTGTGCCCCGACAAACCAGGTCGGAGAATCGTTCGGGGGCGGCCAAAAAGAAGAAACGGTCGTCCTCGGAGCAGACCTCTATCCAGAGGCTGCGGGCCGAGATGGGCCCCGAACTCCCTGGAGTCCGTCAGGGACACATGTTCCTTCCGCGGTATGGCAGGGATCCGCAAGGGCGCCGCACAGCGGAGGCCGGCGCGGCGGCCGACACGCCTTTCACATGGCCTCGTCCACTCACGGACGAGGAGCGTGTCGGGTTGCCGCCCGAGACAGGGGAGGGTGTAATATGCCAACTCTGTCCGGAATCCCTGGACGGGTATGAGGACCCGCACCTTGCGCTCAACCGGGATCGTAGGTATCCTTCCTACGACCACTTGAGTCGACATATTGCGGGGTACCACTACCCCTGGATGAGAATGTTCGTTTGCAAGAGGTGTTACTCCAGTAGAAAGTTTGGAGGCCCTGAACACTCACCGCACGAGTGCACACCGCGGTGAGGGACTTCACACCGTTGGTGATGAAGTGGGGCCTGTATTCAATTATGGATACATTCCACCTAGGGTGGCATCGTTCATGACTACGTCAGGAACGGTGAAGCACCGATTCTTTCACTGGGGTCCATGGCGCTTTGCACAGCGCATCATGGACGATGCCTGGAAGGAGTCTGGCGTTGTGTCCGCGGGCTTGAGCTACACCGCTCGCCTGACGGCGTCAATGGGCCAGACCCCGGCGGAGTACCAGGCGGCGGAAGCCGCCCGGACAGCAGCAGAGGCTGTCCGTCAACCGCCGGCGACCCAGGCAGGTGAAGAACGGCACCGGGTGACCATGGTCGTGTCGGAGATGCCGCAGATCGTGGCCAAGACACGAGTGGCTTCTCCTAAGCCGCGCCCCCCAGCCAAAGACTCAGGGGAAGAGTTCGTCCGCCGGAAAGACTCCGGCCGGGACGACGCCCCTGCAGTCTCCGGGTGCGCTGACTCAGGAGGATTACCCGGGCTTGCTCGAGGTGACGGTACCCGCGGGTCCGTCTGAGGGACGGGTGGTGGCAGACACCTCCGCCTCCTCGAGTACCGCGTCGGTGGTCCCGCCAAGGACCTCGCGCGTGACTCCCTCGGTTGCGAGCAGTAGCGGACGTGCGGTACCTCTCTCGAGGTCGACGTCCGCGTCCTCGTTGGTAGTTGAGGGGACGGCAGCGGGATGGCAAAGCACTGCCTCCCTGGACTTGGATCCCCTCGACGCCACAGCGGACGTACGCCGGAGGCTCGGTCCCACGACCGCCAGCGTCTACGAGACTTTTCGCGAGTCTGTGGGCCAGGCGGTCGGCCATCGCCGTGATAGTATGGACCGGATCCCCGGTGACCCGGCGTTGGTGAACCTGCCAGTGCCCCGAGCCATTCGTGACTTGGGGTCCGCAGGTGTAGCCGCGTTGGTCCGCGCTCGGGAGGAGCACCCCTGGGATCACCCCCAGCGTGGTCGACTCACCCGAGCGGCGGAGTACCTTGTGGCGGAGATGGACAGCTCTCTGGATCGGTTCAGCCGGTGCCGCGCCGAGGCCTCCCGTGTCGCATGCAATCTCGCGTACGACCAGGGCCTCATGGAAGGCACCCGGCGGAGCTTAGAGAGCTACCGGACTTTGTCGGCCGTCATTGAGCAGCGCGCGTTCGACCAGGGTCGGACCGCCGCTCTTGCCGAGCAGTCCGGGGCGTCCGCCCCCGCCCCAGAGGTAGCCGCTAGGATGGAGCACCTGGAGGCTGAGAATGAGCAGCTACGGCGTCGTCTTGACGAAGCCGAGGCCGCTCGGACTCGCCTACTCCAGGGCGTCGATGACCCCGAGTCGTCCGCCCTGAACCAGGCGGCTCTCCGGCGGGCGGATGCCGCTTTGGAGCTGGCCATCTACCCATACCTAGTCCAGGTGTGGGGAGAATGGACGGCCGGTCCTCAGCGCACCCGCGATACGGTAGAGATGTTCCGCGCCATTGCAGATCTCGGTGCGACATCTCTACCGGCCTCCGTCGTGATGGCTCCGTCAGGACCCGGATTGCAGGGCTCACCGCAGAAGCCCCTGCAAGCGCCACCGGGCCTGCCTCATCCGCCCGTGCAGCCGGCTTTCTCTATGCCGGCTCCGCTGCTTCCGCGGCGTATGGACTCGTCACCGCCGCCAGACCCCAAGACAGGCGGCACGGATGAGGAGCCAATGACTACTGAGGAAGGCTAGGGCACTAGCCTCGTCGCTGCACTTGTGCGGCGGCGTGCCGGAGTCGCTCCCGTGGCTCCGCCCTGCCTCAGACCCGTTCTGCGGATCTGAGGAGCCGGCCGGCAGGGCGGTCGGCAACATTTTTAGAGGTACTATCACTTTTGATCACTCGGTGTGTCGTTTTACAAAATTTCTAAATTTAAAGTTTAACCTTAAAGATATTCCAAAGACTCGACACACCGTCCTTTTATAACGGATGACCTTCCAAAGTCATCACACGGTTTTGGACCACCTCGGTCAAAATTTTAGCTTGTTTATGAGGGTTTATTCAAAATTGCAAAGCGCGTTATAGTTTACTCCGTAAGTCCGGGGGTAGTTCCCCATTCTTCCAAAAGAGACTCTTAAAGTCCTAGTCTTGCGCCGTGACTTCCGGGCGTTGCCATCTTGCCTCCTTCCGGACCCCGCCATGCGAAGCCTTCGTCGGGTTTTGGCTGTTTTGGGCGCGGGCGGAACATGTTGGGGACCAACATTGTAAGAAGGGGGTAATGTGGCGATTTTGCCCTAAGCACGCGGCAGGTGATTGTAAACATAAATGCCATTTATGTGGCCTTTTCGTACTTGGCCTTGTTTTGACACGCTCCGTTCGAGCGTGCGTTGCCACGGCGACGCATTGTAATTTACGCTCCAGTAAACTATAACAATGGATCGATTATACCTCGCGTGCGTCCTACAGCTTGTGGTGTATTATATATACACTGGAAGCTACTCGATCGAGGAGATTGTCCGAAGAGAGAGTGACTAGGACGCACACGAGGCTCGCCATGAGCTTTGTGTTCCCTGGTTCTGAGTAGAGGGCTCCTAGAGCCCTGGGGACGATTTCCATGGGGAGGCCCGGGCTGGGAGAGACAAGTTGCTGACTCGGGGGCGTACGCCCTGTGGATCACCAGTTCTCTCCCTTCCCGGGACGTGTGACAGAGGCTCTGGCCAGCATGTCGGACTGTTCGGGGTTCCGTCCCCGAGGCAGACCGCGGCTCGCCAGGCCCCGCCAGTTAACACCGTAGGGATTAACTAGTTTCTGAACGGTGTCCGTAGGCCTGGGAGTGTCGGGTGGGCTGTTACCTGGTTACCGTTAATGCTGAAGTAGTTACCGTGTCCGCAGCGACCTCCGGTGAGCGGCCCCGCCGCAAGGATCCGGAATAGCGGATGCGCGTCTGCAAGGACTCGGATGAGAGAGGACTATCCTCGAGGATCCCGAAGAGCGGACGGTAGTCAATAACTTTACAAATAGCATGAGGCAGAATGTATATGAGATATTATCCTCGGGTCTCATTTGCTGAGCACCTCATCACACACATCGAAATGTAATAATTGTAATAATTGTAGGTTTTTATATAGCGCTTTTCAACATTTTCCAACATTCTCAAAGCGCTTTACAATTAATACCCCTGATTTTAAGGCCTGGAACCACTTTCCGACCATCGTCCATTGACAATCACCTATGTTGCAGCCATTGGCGCAAGGTGACTAGTCATAGTTATATTAGTAAAAGTAAACACTGCCAATCGGGTACTCATTTGTACGATTGAGTGAACCGAGACACATTGTGATGCACACCTTGCCCAATGGTGTTAGACAGCCAACACAGCAGCGCCAGCGCCGCGGCTCGAACGGTTCGAACAACCTGCTGGTCACGAGACGAGCGCCTTAACTGACTACGCCACCTGCCCTCGTCCTTGATACTCTTTTCGTCTGTTGATACCATTTAGTCCACGGTTCTATTGTTCTTCGCAGTAGAATAAGTTTCACAATCTAATGTTCCCAGTAGATTTTTTGCAGTAGATTATTGTATCCAATAATCTGCTGTAGAATATTGCAGTAGGATATTGGATCCAATAATCTACTGCAATATAATCTACTTCATGTAAAAACAACAACTACCAGAATACAAACTGCATCTGCTCAAACAAGACGCCTTTGTTTTCGTACTGAATCTAGTGATTTGTTTTCATCATTGCCGAAACCTAATTCGTTTGATGCCATGGAACCTTTGTCGAGGCCAATATTATGTAGATAAGAAGGTGAACAATAGTTGTGGTGTTACTATTGAGTCCCATTTCACCAAGACACTGAAAGGTGGCAGCACTGTGGGCATGGACGTGAATGCAAAACCTTACTTGTGTTCATAATTCATTCATAATCCGGGATTGTTACCGCTCTATATCTATGGTTATGGTAATCATTATCTTGCAAACCATTCCTTAGATGCAGACATCTGTTAGCAAAATTTGGTAAGTACCGTGTTGTATATCGTTGAAAATTACGAGAACAGCAAATGGTCATGTAATTGTATAAAAATGGTGACAAAGTTGCGCATCGAAAATTCAGACAGTGTCGCCCATGAAGCGCAGCTAACTATTCCTTCTAAACTCACTGAAAATTAAAAATGTGCCAGATGGATTAAATATGGTATACATTCAGTGGGTAAGTAGTATTATAGAGTAAGGTGCGCTACTTGTGCCGTATAGTATAGTTGTACACGCAGATTTCTACTCGAAGGTGCATATACCGGCGGAGATTTAACCGTGGGGGAACCGTGAACTAATCTGGATAAGCGCTTCGGTGTCGCGCCTCTGGCAAATAATCGACTCCGCCTGCGGCGTCGTCGATCATTTTCCAGAGGCGCTCCACCTCAGCGCTAATCCCTGACTCAATATCTGCTTCATCACTTGCAATGCAGTTTTTACACTCTCTTTCATCAATGTAAGCTCTGCTGACCACCGATATTTAGACTAGTGATCAGTCACTAATCCGTGACCGACAACGCCTATACCTAATTCTGGTTTTCCGATTACTCGGTGTAAGAATTATGCAGTATTACACAAGTAAGCTGGTGTGTGCTTTGATTGCATTCCGTCACAAGAAATGGATTTCATCATCATTAGTGGCAAACGATTCGGATTCACATCAGCATAAAGTGCATGTACATGCGTAATTGTGGATTTCACTCAATGTTTACATTGGTGCATTTAAATTTTTCTCTTTTCATGTGAAGATGAACACTTTTTGTTGTTGCTGCTGCGTTGTTTTTTGACATTAGAGCGCTGGGGACAAAGCCCCTAACTCTTTACATGTCTATGTGCTGACTTTCTTATGGAGGTTTCATGTCAACCTCTCGACGCCCGTTTTGGCATGCGAACGTTTAGACACCTAGTTCAAATGAGGATTTACTTCGTCCTTGACACGAAATTTCTCGAATTGATGGCAAATTTCGAATATTCCTCAGATATATAATGCATAAATCGATGTGTTAGGTTTGAGGAAATTACATAGAATGCTCAGCTCGTCTGGAAAACCTCAAAATGGGGGAGCCGATGATAATTGACGTTCCCAGAATGCAAAGCAAATTTGCATGCATTGCATATGTGTAAGCTTGCGTGTGGCATTCTTCAGTGTTTGAAGTAGACACAACGATACGTCTGCGATGACACGGCTACATTTGCCATAATTTGATGTATTTTATCACATGACAGGGTGTCGCGAGCTGGGTTTGCGGAGCTTTTATATTTTAAACTGGTCTTTTAATTAGCCCAGTAGGCATATATCAGATGCATATTCCTCATAGTTTCCAATATTTTAAAGGGTATTTTATTGAGGTTATTATTGAGGAATATGAATGAAGTAGGCCTATGCTTTAATCATAATATACAGAAATGAATTGAAATCATGTGGGGGAGGATATGGTAGCAATTTTTTAAGGGGCGGGGGGTAACGTTGAGTAGGATACATTCAGCTGTCGTAGTGCTGATGATGTGCTCGAGCTCTAATGTCGACTCGTAGTTAGCTGCATTTTCTTGTTATGTTGTTGTTGTTGTTGATTACTTAGAAGGTTGAGCATTTGCTTGAACACCTACCATATCTCTCCCACTATTCACGATGATATAATCATATAAATTATGTCGAATAAATTTCTTTAAAATGTTCGAGACCAATTTTTTATCTCGAATTTGTTCCAATTTTTTCAAGTGATGAATGACTAGTAATTCATTATTCAGCACCAGTAACTGAGAATACGAACTGTTGTACTGTGAGCTGAGTCGGTGCATTCATCACATGTACAAAAACACAATAAAGTGTTGAAAGAATTGACGAAACTCCGTTGAATGTGTAATAATTCTGTCATTTGCTGGATGAGGGGTTGTGACTGTCACCCTGATATAGATCCTTCTATTTCATCTATGTCTCATTAATCTTTTCAGTGGGTTATTAAAAATCCAGTTAGATAGACACTCAATGTGGTAAATACATGAAGTAGATGCACCACAGTATGCTGAATAATTCAATCATTCCATTCTAGTTTCCACAACTCGGTCGAATCTGCGGATGATGTGCGGTGCTTGACATCCTGATATATGACCTTGTGAACAACCCATTCCTATAATGCATTTGTGTTGATGGACATTATTGTTGAGGATAACAGCATGAAAAATTAATGTACGCTCAATATCAAAGAACACTGTTATACATACATCTGGTACTTATCAGGCATGATAATGCATTAACAACAAAAATCACCCCGCCAGGCCCACAAGGTAACGCCAATGACGTTGAGACTCGGCTCCTGGGTCTGGTCGTTTCTTGAAACTATACATAATATACAATTTACATGTGACGTCATGGATGTGAACAAACTGGTCAATAATACTTAATCGCATATATTGAATTTAGAAGAGATTATCATGTTCACAAAATTTACAAACTATACGAGAGTGACTAACTGGCACCGAAGAATATTGTACATGAATGGCCTACTGTTGAAATCTCGCGTGCACGTCACGAACGCAAGAGTGTATAGGTAGTTTTTGTCATATTGTATAAACAATGGAACCAACGATCCTCCATATATATTTGGAGGATCGTTGATGGAACTCAAAACGATACGCTATGCGTGGTACGTCATGCGCTTCAAATACAAACTACGGAACGTTACCTAGAATATACAATATATGATAGTTTTTACTTCCAGTTAGACGATCTTCGACACCTCTCGCTCTCATTCAACTGTGAAGTGAATTGCATGCTGAATTGTACAGTTTATCGCTCTGAATCGCGGCTGCTTTAATATAAAAACGTTTGTTGGGGTTTCAAAAATTGTTTCATTGTAGGTTTTTATTGGCGTCATCAGAATTTTGTGATATTGAAGGTATTCATTCATCAATTCCACTGAATGTAATACATAAATACAGTCCAGTGTATTATGGACAATCTATTCGATCAAATTCCCGCCTTTCACGGATAGTTTGCCTTATCTGTCTTCTCCTATCTGACTTCTTTTTACCTTTTTTTAGGAATATTATCTTACCATATCCGTATATTAGAATTTCTGTAGTTGGATAGATTGATCTAAATTACATGAATTAGGTGACATGGTTGTCTGGAACATTCTGTTTTCAGACATTGTGATAATGTAACAAATGTAACAGTCTAGACATTCAAACAATCTTCGTCTGAACTGACGTCAATTTCATGTTTCCCTGTTGATGGTTTTCACATCAAAAGCAATGTATTCACTTGAGTTGGTGTCAATGTGAGTTGGTGTCGATGTGTATACAGAAAAGCATGTCGGAAACACCGCAACTGCACAGGAAATGAGTTTCAACTGATAACAACTCGGCCACTGAGAAGACACAAAAGAAACCAATCAATCCCTCGTTTAGTATATTGTTCCCTGATATCAATACACATATGAACAGTATTGATTGGCTACATGCAGGTAATGGCCCTCATAAGCCAGATAATAGACTCATTTCTCTGATGGTCATAGGAGAACACATACCCAAAACGGATGAATGCTCTTAGTGTGTTTGCTTGGAAATGGCCACTGAAAACAGGTTTGCTCCTTTCCAGCGACATCATATTGTTTTGAACATTGAGATTAAGTAATATCCTGATACTCCATGGAAATATCTGAATTCTGTTTTAGCTTTTCTGAACCATTACAAAGGCATTTGGTGAAAATCCGTTTGAACTTATTTGCTAGATTACTGATATCTAATACGAATATGGTAACGCACAATGGTCACAGCTAACTGTGATGGTAGGCCTACTTTTTCTTAGAATTGAGTCAATCTGCCATCGCCCAGTACCGGTAATATATCTGGTTCGGTTTACTATTATTTTCTTTCTGTATACCCAAGTGATACGTGTTGTGCTAGATCATTTGCACAGTTCACGATTCACATCTATATACCTGTAACACAAAGATATCAAACCGGAACCATGAAATATCACAGTCGTTCAAACGAAGGACACATTCAAAGGACCAAACACTCACAAAACACCTCGGCTTGTGACGTCAAGTGAGACACCAATGTTAGTTTTATGGTTTAGCTGATGACTGAGCAACCGATCACAAATGTTTGCGTTTGTGGTTAAAGAAATATGTATTGAATTTCTATTCTATCCATGATGGTTTGGATTTTAAAAATTTCCAAGACAGTTAAATTAGTATCCATGTTTCAACCATAATTATGTAGATTAGAATAACCCCAAGAACTCCCAGGTACATCTGAACTAATTATCCATATACCTATAATGTCGGAATAACTATAACTAAGATAACTAATATTTGCGTGTACACTCAAATGGGTTCTTGAATGCAACTGCATCGCTTTGTCTTTATTAGAGTGACCATATATATGAGGGGGGGGGGAGGTACAGTTACATCACACCTCTACAGTCAACATCACTGATCAATAATCGATCCCGCTGTACCAATGATAAGTTTACTGACGCCCAAAATGATATAAGCTGTAGATGCAAAGCTGTCCTTGTCAATGTCGTACACCCCTAGGGGCGATATCATAAGTAGGGGATGTTGATTATTTGGATCAAACAATAGCGTGTGGCAGGGTGTAGGCCGATATTCGAGTCTCTATTTGGTAGCAAAAAATCTCGTGAAATGAGTCTCTCGATTTCCATCAGATACAGCCCCTCATCACATACATTGATGTTGTGTGGTAACTGAGCTGAAAATCCTGTAATTCCTGTGAATTATTACCGATGTCTCCATGTATCTTCAGTATGTAGACTAGTGGTCATTCGATAAACGGAGAACGCCTTTAATTAATAAGGCGTATTTCTCCCATTACTCAATGTAATTAATATGTAATATTACATCTGTAAACTGATGCATGGTTTTGGTTATATTCACTAATATACGAATTTACATGGAAATCACTGACTTTGTATCACTGCATACTGGAATATGATAATATTTACTCCATTTCATATGTTAACTGTTTTACGCTCACCTGCTGGACACATTTCACTTCTGATTTGCAAACTCATGAAAGTATCACCGGCCGAAATACGTTGAGCTATTGTGATGGATTGGCGGTGTCTTCTGTGTCTGTGAAGGCCCCATCCATGTTTCATGTCCGTAGCGACGAATCTCTCTTGAAGATACAGTTCAGTATTGCATCATGAACATATGTACATGATGTAGGAAATGAGGCATCACGACTACCTATCTATGATGAATTATTCTGGTTGCCTTCCGCTGAACCACAAGATCCCTGTTTTCATCTTTTTGTCTTGCGCCACAGTTGAAAATAGGTCACATACAAGTATCTTCTATAGAGTTTTCGATTTTGACCGACGTGTCTGGATATATATACGTTTACTTTGTCTCCATCATTGTAAAATGAGTAACGGATGTTTTCTCGGGGATGTAGAGCACTTGGTATATTCTGAATTATCAGGAGCTCGATCATGTTTTTCCATGAATGGCATAGTAAGTCAATATACAAAACAACTTTAATTGTGCTTTTGGCAAATTTATACAACTCGACAAATTCTTCACGTGATTACGAATCGAAGTAATTGATCAAAATATGCCATACGTCGAGGAAATGTCGTAAAATAGTTGGCATGAATATGTATAGTGTTACACCATTAAACATCACCACTGCTCCATTAAATTCCCCATTAGAACATCGCTTTATAAGTGTTAGCCGTCTAGGACTGTCATTTGAGCGCTTGTATATTGAGTGGGGTAACATTAGGGGTGGGGGTGCCACTTGCTTCTGCAATTTCCGAGATATCAGTCTGAAGTTTAGTAGCAAGAAGCCGTTTGATCCCTGGGTGAAATATGTAAAAATTGACAATATCTGTTCGCAGAAACCGCATTGGTGTATCCCCTGGTCATTTTCTTCCTTGAAATATTTCACATGTAGTTAAAATATATCATTACTGCTGGGTCAGTATCTTTCATCCATGTCAGTGATGAAAGTTGAAATATTCTAGGCCTGAACTATTTATATTCCATGCAGTAATACTCTTACTAAGTAAAACATTAAATAATTAACCCGTTTACCATATGCCGATCTGGGAATTTTTAAAACACTTAGTAACACAGTTAATCTGTGAATACTCGAACAGTAAACTCATGTCCGAAAAGTAGTTCCGGCGTCATTACGGGTAGCGGGCAATATGACATTTGCGGTGACGGGGCATTTTCCAATTATTAGGAAATGTATGGCATTATAGGCAAACTACTTTTGGTAGATAGAAGGGTATTTGTTAGTAGTAATGAATGGTAATATAATTATCGCAGAACTAGTAATGTTTTCAGTTAACGAATAGTATTAAGGAGCAGTGTACGATACTTGGGCCAGCTATTGTAATGGATTTACGGCGTCTTCCTTGTCTGTGAAGGCCCAACCCATGTTTCATGTCCGTAGAGACACAACTCTCTCGAAGATACAGTTCAGTGTTGTATCAGTTTTGAACAGATGTACATGATTTGGGAAATGATGCATCACGATTACCTATCTATGATGAATTATTCTGGTTGCCTTCCGGTGAGCTACACGGTCCCTGTTTCCATCTCGTTTTTCCTTGCGCCACAGTCGAAAATAGGTCACATGTATCTTTTATAGATTTTTCTATTTTTGCCGACGTGTCTGAATAAATATACGTTTACTTTGTCTTTATCATTGTAAAATGTGTAACGGATGTTTTCTCGGGGGTGTAGAGCACTTGGTATATTCCGAACTATCACGAGTTTGATCATGTTTTTCCATGAATGGCATAGTAAGTCAATATACAAAACAACTTTAATTGTGCTTTTGGCAAATTTACACAACTTGACAAATTCTTCACGTGATTACGAATCGAACTAATTGATCAATATATCGAGGAAATGTCGTAAAATAATTGGCATAAATATGTATAGTGTTACACCATTAAATGTCACCACTGCTCCATTAAATTCCCCATTAGAACATCGTTTTATGAGTGTTAGTCTTCTAGGACTGTTATTTGATCTCCGGCATATTGACATTAAGGGGGGTGCCACTTGCTTCTGCTATTTCCGATATATATCAGTCTGAAGTTTGGTAGAAGTAGCCGTTCGATCCCTGGGTGAAATATGTAGAACTAGACGCTCCGTTCGCAGAAGACCACATGGGTATATCTCCTGATCATTTCTCTTCCTTGAAATATTTTACATGTAGTTAAAATATATCATTACTGCTTGGTCAGTGTCTTTCATCCATGTCAGTAATGAAAGTTGAAATATTCCAGGCCATAACTATTTATATTCCATGCAGTAATACTCTTACTTACTAAGTTAAACATTAATTAATCAACCCGTTTACCATAAGCCAATCTGGGAATTTTAATAACACTTAATAACATACTTAGTAACACAGTTAATCTGTGAATATCTGAACAGTAAGCTCATGTCCGAATATGTGGTTCCGGCGTCATTACGGGTAGCGGGCAATATGACATTTGCGGCGGCTGGCATTTTTTAGTTATTAGGAAATGTATGGAATTATAGGCAAACTACTTTTGGTAGATATGAGGGTAATTGTTAGTAAGATTGAATGGTAATATAATTATCGCAGAACTGGTGATTGCAATAAAATAAGATATATTTCAGATATAATAAGATAATATGATAATACATAGATATTACCTAATTTCTCATTTTTGTTCTCAATCAGAGAACAAGAATATATTCTCTGGCTTTCCCAATTACTTGGTCTTATGTATTGATACGTAATAACATTTGGGCCTCTCAAAAACATGAAAACATTACCGGATCAATTTATCCACAATCCAGGTGTCGGTAGTTCAATATATTCCAGTATATATTAAATTCCGGGTAGCGCAGGAAGATAACCCGTGGATTATGCGTTTTCCTCGGTTATATGTTTATATACCAACCATGTACATCCACTATGTTATTTGCTATTGAAAATAAATTCAATTCAATTCTACAGGGCCTATTTGGAGCATTTTTTGCTTCATGTATATGATGACCTTAATGATTATCGTCTATTTCATTAGCCATGTGTGTATTCGTGAAACACATCATGTAGTAGAGTGGACAGATACGTGTAAGACAAAGGATTCCATTGGGCTTTAATTTTACTCCGGAAATGTTGTATTTTATTGTCATGATCAAAATCTTGTGTTGATAGTCGAAACTGACATCCATTAATGTTTGGTAGTGAAACGGAAAAGTCAGTTTCACGCAATACCTCATTGTAGATGTATTAGTAATACAGCCAGATAGGTGGAATAGCCAAATTGGAAATAATTCCAGGTACTTCGGCCGAACGACCAGAACTCAGTCCGCATTGCAAATATATTTTGTATCCAAATCCACTGCAATAGCATAATGACCAATGATTTTTGAATTCCCAGTCATAATAATTCGACATACAAATCATAATTCGCGTTAAAAAGGCGAGTTACTGTTGCAGATATTGTTGTCAAATATGATTGTCGTGTTCTATGACTCATGATCATATATTATATATCAATTCAATGGTCCTGAAATTTCCATATAGTGCATTAACTATTGGATGAACAACAAACCATGATTTAGCAATACAACTGGAGATTTCAAATAACTCTTGTGTTGTCAGTTGAGCATAATCGCCTACCATATTCACCAAGCAACCATTTGATTAATGGGGGCATGTCATATTCTCATTTAACAGGAGGCAACATCGTAATCGGGGTAAACTTTGCGCCAAAATCACTAACGGATATCATCTGTAATCACGTCAAAAAACAGAATGATGACGTCATGTTAACCCCCAAAAGCAGCGCTGCCAGCTGGCGATTGCAGATATTGCTAAACATGCCCGATTGACGAAATTCCAGTGAATATGTTAATACCCAGCCATGAGATGGGTAATGCAGGATGGGCGGTGTGCTTTTCATTCTGGTATATCCTTGTGTACCATGAATCTCTGTTGCTGATGGATAATGACACATTCAGTCCCCAATACCCAATAAGCACTGAATGCGACAAATACGTTGCTATAGAATAGGCGTGACGGGATATGCTAAATAACTGATTCATTTCAATCTGGTTTCGACAAAGAAAGTCGACTCCCTGGTTGGTTTGTGGTAGGGGGCGTTCACAAAGTTGGAATTGTTTGTCACATATGACCTCCTGAACAGCCCATGGTTATCATGCTCTTGTGTTGATGGATATATTGTGGTTGATGGTAACAATTATGGCAAACTAATGTAGTTTTTATATCAGAAAACATTATAATTTTATATATAAAATTACCTCTTATAATGGTAATGCAAAATAAGAAAAAGTCAGACCATGCCGTCAATGGCATCAAGGCTCCTGGGCTTGTTCGTTTCCTGAATCTATACATAATGTATATACCACGTCACAGATGTGACTACAATGATTAATAAAAGTCAAGAATAGAATTTAGTAGGCATGCACAATGTGTACGAAATCTAAATGATACGAGAGTAACGGGCAACATATATCGCGTCGATGTACTGGACTCACAAGAATAGGCATTCTTTACTTACGGTTTTACAATTATTCACACTGAATAGTACAATTTCTAATAGAACGAATCGCAGCTGTTTTTACATTCCACTGATAGTATTATGCAAGATATAGTCCACGTATTATGCACAATATACATGCATTTCGTCTTGTCCCTCTTGTGAGGATTTGTTTCCGCGTGTTTCTGGATATTATTTCAACCCGCCAGAATTATGCCTTCATAACCTGATAGATTGGTGTTTTTGACTACAAAGCGATCTGAAACATCATATTCTCAAACATTGTGATAATGTACCATAATAACAGTCTAGACAACCGAACAGGCAATCTACGTCTGAACTGACATCACATTTCATGTGTCTCAGCTGATGATTTTCACATCAAAGACAATTGAATTGGTATCCATGTGTCACACACTTTTGGTCTGATTTGGTCTGAAAAAAGTACAGGAAATGAGATCGATGTGATAACAATTCGGCCACTGAAAACGCAAAAAAAACACACCCGAGTGAATACAGTACACTGTACGTTCCCTGGTATGAAACACTGTTCCTGGTATGATATCAATACACACATGTATAACATATTGCCTTCATGTAGGCAATGGTCCTCGTGAGAAAATAGACTAATTTCTCTCATGACGAATTCATTGGACAGAAAACTCATAAATGGAAGCTACTAATTCTTGATGTCAGCTGACAATCATTGTCGATCGCTGTTTGGCTTGTGACATGAAGACACTGATGTTAGTTTTATAGGTTCATATGTCTTAGCTGATAGATGCGTCACACAACTTTCATATGTTGCAATTGCATTACTGTTCCATCACTGCTAGTTTAGATTTCAAATAACCTAGGAATGGTTTCCATCAAGGTTCGATCAGTATCCACAATGATTATGTTGATGAGAATAATCACAATAGATATCATATATAAATCACACCTATATATATCGATTATTTATACAACAATTATCTATGGCGAAATGACAAAAATAATCGTGCACATAACGACACTCCAAAATGACGAGATCATTTCATATCAGGAATCCATTATGGGTTTCTGATCATATAAATTAGCATCAATGACATGACTTATACAACGTGCGTAAAAAAGGATAGGTTGATACTAGGGCTTCGATTTGTCTCAGTAAGAGTAGATCTACCCATTAATGGGAGTGATATATTAGTACTCAGTGACTAATGACCGAATATGATATGACATGTGGGACCTACTAGTATAGCATAATAATCAGGGACCCGTGGATGGTCTGCTGCTCAGCAAACCAATAACCATTAATGGCATGACATGAATTAATTAATCCGGATCACTCATAATCAGGGCATGAAATAGCAATGACCATAATGGACCGTGTGCTGTCATAGGTGGCTCCGTGACGCAATATTCACATTGTTTGTAAGCACCTCGGTCTAAACATACCAGAATGATAACCATGACCGTGAGAGTAAGACACGCATTGCACTGGTAGTATGAGGATGTCGGTAATGTATAAAACCCACACGTGTTATATCACACCTCCAAAGTCAACAGCACTGGTCAATATTCGATCCTGCTGGACCAATGTACGACACAACTCATGATGGAATAGGCTACATGCGACTGGAGCCTCAAGAGAGGATACGAAGTGTTGTCCTTGTAGAGTTGTTGATACTCGAGTGTTGCCATGGTTTCGTCGTAAGCAGGTTATGCCTCTGCCATCTTTTCCCGAGGATGGAGAGCACTTGGTCTATTTTGGTCTATCAGAGGTTCGATATTATTGCGTTATTTGTGATGAAGTGGTGAGTCAATATAAAAAAGAAACTCGGATGGTGCTTTTCACGATGTTACACGTCTTTTTTTCATGTGAATCGAAATCGAAGCAATGCTGAAACAAGGAATACATCATCGTATCACGACATTAAAATATTTGATGGAATGACAGAAGGACTCTCAGGAATTCGTCATAACACTATCATATGTAAATACTGCACCATTAAATTGTTCATTAACATTTCTTTGTAGAAGAGTTGGTACATCAGGAGTGCCAATCAATCTTGTGTATCAAACACTTCTCAAGAACATTGCATTATAAGTCCACAGCTGGCCTAGGATGTTGACGTGACATTACTGAGCATTAATAAACGTGAAAGGTGTTTGTCATTCGTATGTTGAATTTATTTCAAGCACCAACGTACGGTGGCTCATATTCGCCTCCATCTGGCGAATATGAGCCACCGTACCGACGTGCTTCCATGGGGAAAAATACACCGTTTTACGGAACAGTCTATTGACTACTGGGGTATTATCTAGCTGATGCTTATGTCTACATCGAAATTTTGCATTGTTCTGTTGATTCTATGATATATAAATCATTCACTTCTACTGTTAATAATCTAATCACAAATCTCTGATAATCTTCAGTCCTTTGCCATAAAAACGACTTGCAGCCACTCTCTCCACAAGTTTACTGCATCAGACACACAACCAGGCAGGCAACGGGTCATACGAGACGTTACTATTCAGTGCGAGGACGGAACCACATCCATGGAGCATTTCCAGTGATCTCAACCAAGGCTGTAAAATGCGAATACTGGTCTATATTCAGACTAGATTTCATACTGCCCTGTTTCGAAAACATCATGAATATATCATATGAGCACATCTGTAATCCGATACTAAGCAGCTTTTCTAAATTATTTTCACAGGCTGTTGGGCAGCTGTATACTAATTCCATCAGGTGTACAGTAGGAACAAACACATTTGACACACTGTCTGCCCCTGATGACGCCAGTGTGTCTTTGGATAAACTATTTGGTCCGGCTTTGTTTCTGATGCAAAATGTTGTATTTTACGTTTGTTATTGGCATCATCAAAATCTGACTGTATTGGTGGTAATATATTGATACTTACATTAGACATACAATATTATCTGAATAGTTAAAGAACTTCTGTGCACATGTATCAGGCCTACCCAGAACAGCTATTCAACACATTCTTTGCGCCAGCTCAATAATTGGGTGTTAAATTCGTATATATTGTGAACATGATTGCACCGAGTTGCTGGCGGACGTTAAATCTGTCCCCGAGGATACCATCAACTCAGTAGCCTTCGGGCTTGTGATTAGGTACTTATGTACTCGTCATATATCTGTTCCATTGGGGTTGTTTCGGATTTCTAAATTGTTTTCATAGGTTGTTGGGCAGTTGTATACTAATTCTATCAGGTGTACAGTAGAAACAACTACAGTTAACACACTGTCTGCCCCTGATGACGCCAGTGTGTCTTTGGATAAACTATTTGGTCGGGCTTTGTTTTCATTGCAAAATATTGTATTTTTAGTTTGTTATTGGCATCATTAAAATCTCACTGTATTGGTGGTAATAGATTGATACTTACATGGTACTGTCCTGACATTTCAACTTTAAGACGCATCAATAGTATAGATCACTTTTTGAAGCAATGATCATCCTGCATGCGACTCATGTGTTGGCAGTTCAGTACACATGAATAAGGCATACGTGTATCTATAATATATAGCCAATGTATTTGGCGGGTCTATCCGAACATTTGATCCGCTTATATTGATGTTAAGAGTTTAAGTTCTTGTTTCAAGTACACCAGTGAGGATCATCGTCTGCATCATCTAAGTTTTCTGTCAATAGATGAATACAACATAGAATGCCCATGATTGGTACTTTATTTATCCACATGCACTTCCAGTACACGCTTATCGATGATCTGACTGTGCATTGCTGTTTGTATGGAGCAGGAAGTAATGCGAAATAATTTATGCCTTTCATCTTACCACCTACTGATTCCTAAAGACGACACATCTAGCTCTTATTCAGATCAATGTTCATGAATTGTTAGGCACTCTATGTTACAGAGATGCTATAATGTACAGTAGGAGTGCCACGGTGTGATGAATATTCTCAAATGCTTTCCACTCTAAAATGTTCTTAGCAAAACTGTGTAATTACGCAGGATGCTTTCCATTGGTATCCACAAAGTTGGATAGTCCTATCATCAAAGTTGTTTTTAACAATTATGATGCATGGTTATGTTTTTATTTCTATGCATGGTTATTCACGAGTATAAACGAGTACTCCTAGCCAGTATATCCACTCATTTTTCACATTATAATACCATATTTATAGTCCTAGACATGGGAAAGTACTGCATGGGAAATTCACATGGTCAGATACCTTGCCTTCATGCGTTCTCACACATGCATTATTGTGAGCATGGAACCGCAATATTATGATATCGAAGGACGTTCAGGCTTTAGAGGTTAGCCTTGTCCTGATTACGAGGTTATTCTGTATGATACACATTCCTTTACAATTCTTTTTTGCGAATGTAAATATCAACCTATACCGCCAAGCAACCAGATTTTGATGATGACAACAACAGCCATAAAATATTTTGGAATATTACGTACGTGGAATAACACGTACAACCGTACGTCATTCTGAACTAACTGTTTGGAGCATTGTTATCAAAGTGCTAGTAAAGTGAAAACATGATGTTTTGTTATATGAGAGATCTCATTGATCTGAGCAAAATGGTCTTTACGGTATATCAATATCTTTATCCGTTCAAATGTTACAGCCATTTGAAACTGCCATTCCAACACCACATTACAGAAGCCATTTGAAAGTTTCAGCAACTCATTAATATGCAAATTAGATGCTAATGAGAATTCATGACGTCACGAGGGGAACAAATTTTAATTAGGATATTTCGAGCCATGATATAATGATTCTTGTTGAAGGTTCTGGCGATCTGACTAGTGCATATTATTATTTACCATATACATAGTCAATATCCACACAAACTGTACTGTTGCTATGGTTACCAGTCGTTCCCAATAGAGGTAGCTACCCATGGTTGCCATGGCCATTAACTGCCAAGTCAGTCTATCCACAGGCTTTCTGTCGATTATTTATGAAATAAATTATTATAGAGCTCAAGTTGGCACCATTTTTATTTATGCATACCCTGTTCTAAGTGGGTTTCTGGCCCTAGCAACCTTGGTTGCTATGGCCCATACCAGGCCACTGGTTACCTTGACAACAACAGAAAATGTGAAAACACTGGTTATTCATATTAAAATCTGTATAGAATAAGTTTTGACGATTAATCATAACATTAAATGAATAATACATTTCAAAGTACCTAATTAAAACAGCTTTCCCCGATAACGTCATGAATATCTCATTTGCATACTAATTAGCTACATTGTTTTGAAAGAGTAAATTTGCCGATTTCCATCTTTAAAGTGCTATAACTTGAACGGATTGTGATATTTACATGCCGTAAAATCCATTTTGCTCAGATCAGTGAGATCTTTCATATAAGTCCACATCATATTTTCACTATACTAGTACTTTAATTGATATAAAAATGTCAGAACTGCTGCAAACTTACCACATAAATCGAAATCAAACCAGACGATGGCTTCCTGGTGCCACATGTAAAGCTGCATTAAGGCATATACTTACATTACAGTTTCCTGTTTCCGTCGTTGATAAATGTGTCACCGTGAAGTAAATGACATGATACACGCCAGATACACGTCACTGGAATACCAATCAAAAGAGGTAGAGGGCTGACGAAAGATGAAGACATGCACTGGTCTGGTTCTTTCAGTAACCTCACAATGAATAACTTGACAGGAATTACCGAAATTACGCTCACTAGAAAACAGTGAGTGTAATAGACGTTGGTCATCAAATTCGTTCAAATTCCAAAGTTATTTTTCAGCATTATTGCTATTTTGTTGACAAAATACTAAATCATGACCAGACGTCCCATTCTTCTATACAGAGCACGTAGGTCCTTCCTTGGAATGGCAGCACTTACTGCTAAAGCAAACAAAGGGATATGAGGACCCCCGGATGTATGGTTAGCCTACTTGAATGTGTACAGTACTGTGAACTACTACTACAGTATTGATAGACTCATTGTCCATGTATTATGGGGGTTTATGGATTCTTAAAGATTTCTAGATTTTTTTTTCTGACATTGGACTTGAGAGATTGACATTGGATGAAGGAATTGGTTTTGGTGGCTCGGCGGGGTACTTTTGTGCTTGGTGTTTTGCACGTCTATGACTGGAGATATAATGCTCATATAATCGGAATATAATTTGTTTGACACTTGAATGTGTACAATCCTGTTAACTACTACTACGGTATTATTAGATCCTGTTGTCATATATGGTATATGCAATTGTGAATAAACCTTCAGAGCATAAACTGTATTCTCTCCATACTCCAATCAGCTAGAGCATAATATTACGCCTATATCCATGTATGAGGGTTCATGGATTCTTCAAGTTTTCCCGATTTTTTTCATGACGTGTGTCTATATGCACACGTATCGCATATATCTAATGTAGGTTTAATTAAAAAAGCACCAATAACGCATAATATCTTGGTTATTTCCTGTTGTCTGAGACAGCATGTCATTCAATAGAACTGTACGCAAACGATATATCACACAATTGTTACTCAATAACACACGTGAACCAAGTGGGTCAACATCCATATAAGTTCTGGTCCTTTGCACAGTGAGATTGTCAATAAGAAAACTGATTCTTTGTCAACATTTCGTTTTTTAGTTCAAGTGGAGACTGGTCGACGGGCTTGAGGCTTGAGCTATCAGTTATACTGTATAATGTCGAAGTGTGATGGTGTGTCGAATTGGATTTTATGAATGATTTGCCATTGAACTGTTGCAGTGTACTTTATTGCAATATATAAACTCCATAACGTGTTTGGCTACTAACAGTATTTGGTAGACTAGTGATTCCAGTGGCCACTACATCTATCCGAATAAGAACTAGCCAGTTGGTTCACCCTTACAGGAAACATTAGGTAATGATATGATACCAGAAATGATTCAGATACAGCGTTATTTCGTGTGAACACTCAGAACAGTGATGTACACACTGAGCATCGATAATCGTGTACTGGAAGTTTATGTGGATAGAAAATGCCTGAGTCATGGACATTCTTTCTTTTATTCATCTATCCTTTATCATATATCACACAATTTATTCTAAGGATACCTGTCGAAGTAGCCGATGTTCGTCATCACTGTACCTAAAACAGAAACACGAACTCTTACCGTCAATACAAGCGCACCGAATATGGATGGATCCACAAAATACATAGACCACATATACTGTATTAATGCACGTATTCGTATGTACTGAACTCCCGACACATGAGCCGTAGCAGGTTGATCGGCGGATGATTGCTTGTGGTCTAAAATATTGATGCGTCCCTATTTTGAATGTCAACACTGTACCAAAGTTACCTTGCAACTCGGTGCTGTCATGTAGATTTCATATGAATTCAACGGTATGTTTAAAGAGGCTCACTGAGATTGGCTGGGTCTGGCATTGTGAATGTGTCCTAGGTAGATGGGTTAGGTTGTACATATAAGTACGTTTGTGATACGACTGTCCCAGGACTGCGACTATCCCGGGAATCTCGGTGTGAATATGTCGGGATATGCGACTATCCCGGGAATCGTGAAATCTGATACCGAATAATTTCTTGAATTGTTCATTGACAGAGCTAACATGCAGTTGTAACGTTAGTATTGATCAAGATATTTTAGGAATAGAAAAAAACACAAATATGACCACTTATTTGTTCAAAGAGCGTATTCTTACAAAAATGCCATCGATATGAAAGATAGTGTGACAAGAGTACATGTAACCCCATAAAATAATGTACATGTAATAAGGGATACACGGAAGAGTGCAAAATATAGTGAAATTGATGTAAACTGGTAAATAACATTGAAGCGTTGTCATGAAATAATGGTGGTAATCTGTCTTATTTGGTCATTACATGGATACTATTACAACACTCGTATAGCAACAACAACTCCTCGTGTAGTGTTTTTGCTTTGGGCCTGCAGTCCTGTATATATATTTCATCAATGATGAGTTTACCAGTGTAGCGTACATTGGAGCAGCAGGATTGATCAGTGATTGTAGATCAGTGATGTTGGCTTTGGAGGTGTGGTGTAAGAAGATTTAGTGTTTCACTCATCAATACACAGGACGCTGGGCATCCATTACTCTTATTACCAATATAGAAATGTCTCTGGTGGCTCAGTATAGACATGTATTGTCTCAGGTGCAATAATAGAGATGGCATCACAGGAGATGATAATAGTGTTCATGGCAGGCTTATAAATGCTTAATCTCTGATTGGATGAGGCCCAGTTCGGTATTTCCAGTCTGACGAGCTGAATACGAATAATGTAGATATGAATTAGTACAGATCAATCCATCAGCAAGCACCATTACCTGAAGCAGCAGACCATTCACATAATTTGTTATGCCATGTACTCACCACACAGAATAAAATCATCGATCGTTAGTCACCGAGTAGTAATGCCATTTCCATTTGTGGGATAGATCTACTCTTGAGACAAAGCAATGTCGTAGTATACAAGTATCCATATGAGTACTCACATTGTTACACTATTAGTTTCAAATGTAAATATAAACCTTTTAACATTTATACAACTGAATTTTGATAACAATGCCAAACGTAATATACAGTTTGGAATAGGAACCCGACCAAATATTTCATCTAAAGACACACTGACTTCATCAAGGGTGGACAGTGTGTAGATTGTAGTCGTTTCACTGATACCAATGTATAATTACACATTGTCGTGGAATTCAAAAGGTTCTATGTGATCCAGTCATTTGCAGTGTTTTTGTATGAACGATATTTTGTCATTACGATATGGAATATGGATATTTAAAAATAACGCCACAGGTGTATATTTTAGACTTCTTGGACTTATTATCATCAACATAAATAGGGTTGGTATATGGATACTAATTCAACTTTGATGGCAGCCATTTGTAGGCTTTTTAAGTGCACCTATCCAGGCCATGAGTAATGCGGTAATTCTAGTTCTCTTCCCACCAACATACCCATCAAAGATGTATGGTTGACAGATCTATCTATCTATCAGCTAAGACATGCGATGCCATAAAAGCACCATTAGTGTGTTGTTTGACGTCACAAACCAAGAAGCAGTCGCCAGTAATTGCCAGCTGCCACACGAAGTATTAGCTTCCAATTTATGAGTCTTCTATCCAATGGATTTGTCCTTCGTTTGAACGAGTGCGGCATTTCACGTTTTCTTTTTATGCTTTCATTGTGTTACAAACACGATGTGTTGCAATTTGGGCAGGTGTGCAAGTGCCTGTATCTCCCTTGAGAAATGAGTCTTGAAATGTGTCATGATCCAGTGACGAACTTTTATTGAGCATCGTGCTCTTGTGCACATAGAAATATTAACCGATCAAACAGACATTTATACTCAGGAATAGTTTGTTAAACCGAGTGTCAAGTTTGTTGAACCTAGTGTAATGCATGCGCGTTCAAGCCAAGTTAATTAATTTGTAATTGAAATTCGATAATTAGAATAACATTAGATTAGAATTCAGACACTAAGTCGCCGACACAGATATTTTTAGGTAATATAATGTTCAAGCTGCCAACGGTTAACTTTTTTTACAGGAATAGTAAGAGTTCAGTAGAGTTAGGAGATTCCATTGGTAACATTTGAAAATTGTGATTTGAAAATCATCGTACGTTTATGTACGATCCAAGGTCCTGGCTAGAAATTCTTAAAAGCAGCCAAACTACCTCCAGCTGTCTGTTCTAAGTGTTTTCTGATGGTCCTCAGATATGAGTCTGTTATCTAATGAAGGCCATTACATGGATGTAACCAATCATTACTATTCACATGCACGTGTACATATCGATATCAGGGAACAACATAATCACTGGAGTGTGATTGTTCTCTGTTGTGTGTTTTAATGGCGGAGTTGTTAGCAGTTCCAGCTCATTTCCTGCTTAGATACTCGTGCTTTTCATATTGAATCAGTCGAACCGGAAATTGACACCAACTGATGTGTATTGCTTTAGATGGGCTAACTATTTACTACTTAAAAGATGAATTTGACGTCATTTGAGATGAAAAAGAAGACTTGATTGATTGTCTAGACTGTTTTATGTTACCATATAACACTGTTCGGGAACAGAATGTTTCAGACGACAATATGTGTCACCCAAATATATCAATTCATCAGTTTTTGAAAGCGCTGATTGCGACGAGAAAGATTATACTCCAAAAAATGCGCCGCAAATACTCTCAAGACAGATAAAGCGAAACATATTCGTTCAGATTTGCAAGAATCTGGTCATATAGGTTGTCTGTGAGACGGTATATCTTACATATTACACTCAAGCTGTCATGATAATATATCATCATGAATGGTACCATGTCATGATAATATTTCTGCTTCATTCAGGAAGTATACAGTCCCAACTATTATTGATCATTGTGATTGTTACATCTATAAAGCAACACGAGGCCTACATGTATAAGTATAGTGTTAGAAACCGACCAGACCCAGGAGCCAGTCTATCGTAACTGACGTCATAAGTATGATAAGTATTTGATAATGTATACCAATAATCTCTTATATTGAGACCGCAATAATTTGGCATAATGTTATGTCAACTATGATATATTCATCAACACAACTGCATCATAGGGACACGGCTGCTCACAAGGTCATATATATATGACTAAACAAATTTTCAGCTTATTGGTAGCCACCCAGAAAAACCGTGCCACAGAATTGACACCAGATTGCATTGAATTAATTATTCAGCATATTGCGGCGCACCTACCTTACATAGTCAAGTATCTGTCACATTGGGTGGATATGTCACTGATTGTCTGATAACAGAGATTAATGGAACGCAGGTACACATAGATGACATGTCAGAATGACATTCACACCGCCAAACATCCATCATATGGCAGTAATATAACACGTACAATGGGAATTTTGTCAATTCATTCATCACTTTATCATATTTTGTATGAGATGTATGGACCCGATTTGACTCAATCAACCAAAGAACACGCCATTTTATCATTTTTCATGCTAATTTCTGTCTTACTTTTCATCCCATGTTTAATACATGTAAAGGAATTTTCGTCATTGTGTACTTGAAACAGACACCCTAGAACTACCTTCAATACGAGTGCACCAAAATATCTGGAAAGACCTGCAACAAATAAAGGAAACATTAATATGCATGCATTCCAGTGGAATGGACTCCTGAATAAACAAATGAATCACAGGATTTGTGCTTCAAAAATGGTCTAAACTATTGATGTGTTTTGAATTATGAATGTCAGGTCTTCGCCAAGGTTGCTCGCAACTCGTTTAAGACATTCATATATAGATATGTATGTAAGTATCAATCAATTACCACCAATAGTCAGATTTTGATTATGCCAAAAACAAACGTAAAATAGAACATTTCGGAATAGAAACAAAGCCCGACCAAATAGTTTTTCCACAGACACACTGGAGTCATCAGGGGCAGACAGTGTGTTAAATGTAGTTGTTTCTACTGTACACCTGATGGAATTAGTATACAACTGCCCAACAACCTATGAAAACAATTTAGAAATCTGAAACAACCCCCATGGAATAGATATATGACAAGTACATAAGTACCTAATCACAAGATTATATACCAGTTCAAATGGATCGACCGGAGCTGGCACACGAATGTAACGGGTGAATAATTTAGGTTATATGCCTATCTACAATTGTGAAGAAAGACAAGTTCTCGAATTGCTCGGATGTCTAAGTTACATATCAGTTCATACGAGTGTTCATCCTGTGTTGCTAGTTTCAGGATGTTGAAAAACAGAATAGCAGAAGTAACGCCCGCACTCTTTATCATTTTCAACGGAGATATCCAAGCATACTAATCAGGACACATTTGTGGCTCCTTGAAATACTTAACGTGGTTTGACCTAAAAGGGATGTCCTGTTGACGGTCTGGTGTAGTGACGACTGGTGAAGAGAGTGTTTTTTTTTATATAGCAGAGGATTGTGTTCAGATCACCAGTATCTACGGTAATAGTTGAAGATGTTTATTTCATGCTGTCACATGTTACATATAGTATTCGAAAAACGGTGTTGTTCGCGACCTGAATGTACGGTGTTAAAACATGTGACAGAGAAACCCATTTTGCAGTTCACAGTAGGTTATACACAACTATGTCACCAAGAAGTTTTCTTAGGTGTGAAATTATAATATCATGGGAAGCGGATCTATTAATATGTATTATACTTTGGAGATGGGTTTTCATACATGGGATCAAATGACAGTCCTAATTGACCAACCCTTTGACAAAATAATGGTCATGGGCATTCAATGGGGAGCGATGATATCCAATGGTGAAATATTGACAGATCACTGCCAGTCAGTTCATCACAACACTTCAATGTTATGGTACATTGATGTCCATTATCAGAATCGCTTCGATTTGTAATCACATGATAAAAAATATCTGCAACTTCGACTCATCACAACGCTTCAATTTTACGGTACATTGATGGGGTCCATTTTCAGCATTGCTTCGATTTGTGATCACATGATAAAAAAAGATCAGCACCTTCGTCAAAAGCACACTCCAAGTTGTTTTCTATATTGACTAATCACTCTATCACAAACAAGACAATTTCAAACTCCTGATAGCAGACCGATGTGCCAAGTACTCTCTATCCTTGGGAAAACATGGCGTGGCGTCATTCGCTTACATGTACATGAGAAGCATGGACTGATGTGTGCTTCACTCATCAATGCACATGAAACTAGGCATCCGTTTCTCATATTACCAGCACAATGTGTATCCTAGGATGTTTTTCAGGTCTATATTGTTGTGATATACTTTACAGGCTATGAGGATAGTGGATAACAGTATGTTCCTGAGACTTCAAACACATTTTCCGATTGGGTACTCATGTACTTGTCATACACGGTCACCTATTGCGTATGGTTTGTTTCCTCAGTTGTTTTATTGGGTCTCCCACTGATTACCCCCAATGAGGCATCATCAAAATCTAGTTGTATTGGTGGTAGTATGTTGATACATATATATAACGTTAGTCACCAGATATATGATCGACAAACCTCGTCATCATCAGGACCCATAAATCTAGGAAGTAACCTAGCTGACACACAAGTCAGGAAGCAATCGACAGTAATTGTGGCCTGGCAACAAGGAATAATAGATTCTCGTTCTTCAGTCGTTTGTCCAGTAAACGTGCCCATCATTTGAATTAAAAAATTAGCCCAAGGGCTAAGAAAGGTTACCGGACAATGTATATTTTAGATATTGGCCTTTTGTCCCATAACCTTGGAAATAAGGTAGTTGGTCAATTTGAGGTCATGAGAACATTCTGCCCATATCATTTCTAGCATGTCCACAAATGATTCCTAAGCTGTAAAGTCGATATTAATTAAGATATTAGCCATTTTGTGTTTTGACCTTGAAAATGAGGTCAAAGGTCAAGTTCAAGGTCATGAGAATATTCAGCATGTATCATTTCTAATATGTACGCAATTGAATCCTAAGCTGTAAAGTCCCTAACAAGTGGGATATTAACTTTTTTTGTTCTCTGCCCTTGAAAATGAGGTCAAGGTCAAATTCAAGGTCACCAAAATATTCAGCATATATCATTCCCCATATGTCCACTATGGATTCCTAAGCTGTAGAGTCGAAAATGAGCGAGATATTACCAATTTTGTTCTCTGACCTTGAAAATAAGGTCAAAGGTCAAATTCAAGGTCACCAGAATATTCAACATTATATCATTTCCTATGGGTCCACAATTGATTCCTAAGCTGTAAAGTCAATAATAAGCGAGATATCAGCCATTTTGTGCTCTGACCTTGAAAATGAGGTCAGAGGTCAATTCAAGATCATGAGAATATTTCCTATATGTGCACAATTGATTCCTAATCTGTAAAGTCAATAATAAGCGAGATATTGGCCATTTTGTACTATGACCTTGAAAATAAGGTCAAAGGTCAAATTCAAGGTCATCAGAATATTCAGAGTATATCATTTCCTATATGTCCACAATTGATTCCTAAGCTGTAAAGTTGATAATAAGCGAGATATTGGCCATTTTGTAGTATGACCTTGAAAATAAGGTCAAAGGTCAAATTCAGGGCATCAGAATATTTGGCGAATATCATTTCCTATATGTCCACAATTGATTCCTAAGCTGTTAAATCGATAATAAGAGAGATATTGGCCATTTTGTACTATGACCTTGAAAATAAGGTCAAAGGGCAAATTCAAGGTCATCAGAATATTCGGAGTATATCATTTCCTATATGTCCACAATTGATTCCTAAGCTGGTAAATCGATAATAAGAGAGATATTGGCCATTTTGTACTATGACCTTGAAAATAAGGTCAAAGGGCAAATTCAAGGTCATCAGAATATTCGGAGTATATCATTTCCTATATGTCCACAATTGATTCCTAAGCTGTAAAGTCGTTAAGAATCAAGATATTAGCCATTTTGTCCTGTGACCTAGAAAATGAGGTCAAAGGTCAAATTCGAGGTCATCAGAATATTCGGCATATATCATTTCCTACATGTCCACAATTGATTCCTAAGCGTTAAAGTCAATAATAAGCAAGATATTAGCCATTTTGTGCTCTGACCTTCAAACTGAGGTCAGAGGTCAAATTCAAGGTTACGACAATATTCAGCATATATCATTTCCTATATGTCCACAATTGATTCCTAAGCTGTAAAATTGATAATAAGTGAGATATTAGCCATTTTGTCCTGTGACCTTGAAAATGAGGTCAGAGGTCAAATTCAAGGTCATCAGAATATTCAGCATATTTCATTTCCTATATGTCCACAATTGATCCCTAAGCTGTAAAGTCGATAATAAGTGAGATGTTAGACATTTTGTCCTGTGACCTTGAAAATGAGGTCGAAGGTCAAATTCAAGGTCATCAGAATATTCGGCATTTATCATTTTCTATATGTCCACAATTGATTCCTAGTCTCTAATCTCAATATTAAGTGAGATATTAGGCTTAATGTGTCTCATTATAAAGCATAGGAGAATTTAACATGGGAAAGTCCCAGTTGGGCCGAGTTTGGGCCCAAAATGCGCACTTCGAACGATTCAAGGGCAACGAAATTTATACATGTCACAGGGGTACATATGAGGAGTGTTATGCATCAATAAGAAAAAAAGTTACTGAACAGATTTTGAGAAAACGATCGCCAAAGTCCAAAATTGGCAATTTTTCGACGAAAACGGCCGTTCTGACCTTGAAACCGAGGTCAGAGGTCAAATTCAAGGTCACGAGAATATTCAGCATATATCATTTCCTATATGTCCACAATTGATTCCTAGTCTCTAATCTCAATATTAAGTGAGATATTAGGCTTAATGTGTCCCATTATGAAGCATAGGAGAGTTTAACATGGGAAAGTCCCATCTGGGCCGAGTTTGGCCCAAAATGGCCCACTTCGAGCGATTCAAGCGCAACGAAACTAATACACATCACAGGAGTACATATGAGGAGTGTTATGTATCAAAAAGAAAAAAAGTTACTGAACAGATTTTGAGAAAATGGCCGCCAAAGTCCAAAATCAGGCATTTTTTGTCGAAAATGGCCGCCATTTTGAAAAAAATGCGGAAATCAGAAAACTAAAAAAAACCTTTCCTGGGAATATTTTTAGGTATTTTTGTGCAAAATTTCAGAAAGATCGGACCGTATACTTTAAAGATAAAAATGTGAACGGACGGACGACGGACGGACGGACGGACGGACGGACGACGGACGACGGACGCAACGCCATGCCAATAGGTTATCGGACCATAGGTCCGGTAACCTAAAAACCTCTATAATGAGCGCAATATGGAGTAAATTTTCACAAAACTTCACTATAGAGCTCAAATATTGGCACATTCAAATGGGAGTTCATACATTGCGGTTTCAGTGGTGACCTTGAATCTGACTTTCAATAAACTTGAAAGGTAAGAACAGCCTTTATTTCGAAAAAATTATGATTTTTATTTTTTTTTTCAATTGTTGAATATATACCCCCTGGAATGTGTAGGAGTTGTTGTTGAAATGCTAGTCTGCATGCAACCACCATTTTGATATTCCGACAGGTCGTCGAAAAAAATGTGGTCTCTTTTGAGCCATTTCCAGCGGGGAAAATATTCTTTGAAAATAAAAATCAGCCACATTGTATTATTTATAATGAGCAGTGTGGATTGCACTCCTAGAATGCATGGAAATAGAGCTGATTTATTGCCTCATTCAAATAAGAAGCCAAATGTGTCGATTTCATTAGTGACCTTGAATTTGACCTCGGATGACTTTGAAAGGTCAAAACGGTCATTTTACCACTTGACACAGTTCAACACTACTTACATTTCTCTGGTAACCTTCCATTAACCCTTGGGCTAATTTTCAGTATTAGATACCTCTCCTGTTTTGACTCTATATGTAGTGAACTAATGGGGTTGTTGGTTTGCAAGTCATTGTTATGTCAGGGGATTGAGTTTTGGGGAAAAAAACTAGTATCTACAGTAAAAGTAGAAAAATCGTATCTCATGAATAAAGTTTGCCACTTTTGTAACAATATCAAATCATTTCTAACGTTACATTACAAAGAATATTATACATGAATATCGCATGCCTACAGGTAGTAGACTCAATTATTGTCATAAATCCTTCTCATATTCGTGAAACTCACGTTCTGAAATACCATTTAATATGTGCTATATCTGTAAATTGATACAGACAAATATTATAAGATACTACTCAAATAGTCAATCGAATGTTCTGTAATGAACTTACATGTATGTCGATAGAATCATTGTCATATGCCATATAATACATAAGAAAATGGCGTTGGTTGCCTCCTGAAAGCACGTTGATGTTGAGTATAAATCGATCATGAAAATAGATCAAATGACGGTCCTAATTGACCAACTTTTTGACAGAATAAGGGTAATGGGCGGAAGAAGTAATGACATCCAACGGTGAAACATTGACAGATCACTGCCATCCATTTCATCACAACAATTCAATGTTATGGTAGAATTGTATTCTCACTTTGGGTCTCAGTCCTGTAAACATGTATTGCACCACTGATGAGTTACAGATGTAACGCACATTGGTGCATCAGGATCGATTATTGATCAGTGATGTTGACTTTGGATGTGTCATGTAACACATGCGCTTTACTCATCAATACACAGGACACTGTGCTTCCACTTCTGCTTACCAACACAACGTGTTACGTAGATTTTAAAGGTCATCATACAGGTCTATATTAGAGCGAAAACAGAAAACAGGGAGCAATAGCTTCCCGTTCGTGAGTCTTTTGTCCAACGTGCTCATCATTTGGACAATTGTATTTTGTTCCCTTTTTTTGCTTTCCTTTGTGCTGCACATAAAATTGGGCAGGTGTGAAAGTGCATTCTCATCAAGACAAATGAAATTGTGTCAATAATTCAGTGGAGAATGTATCCATGATGATCATGTGCACATAATGTGATATATTTTCAGTTCATCGGATGATGTCCAGTCAAAAGTACATGTATGTGTTTTAGTTCGTGATATCACATATTATATTCAGTCACAAATAAATCCTGTAATTGAGATGTGAATTTATCTAGAGATTTGGCGATATATTGTATATTATTCACCACGATAAATGCATAACTTTCGAGGTGGTCGGTAATGAATGATAGCAAATATTTGATGCCTACCTATCATTTTGTCAGATATATTACATCATGGATTTCTCGTGAACTTCATCAGCATCCCACACTTCAATTCAATTCTGTATCACAGACATCAATTAGTAATATTCCTGGTACGTAAGAGTGAGTTTATACTTTCTGCAATGTTCTGTATGAAGCCCACATGTGATAAAATGTCAAATTTTCAAATGAATACTTTTCTCTTAAAGTTGGAATCAATTTTAAAATCAGCCAAATTTAGCGTTCTTGTTTGTCACGCAAACTTGAAACTACATCTCGAGAGAGTCAGGAATATATAGAAAATATGCACAGTTCGACAACAGATACTCAGAAAATTGCCATTAATCGTGCATGAAAACAGTGGATAGAGAATGATCGGCCTGCCTACATTGCCGGTTGCCACAGTATCTAGACAAATACCAATGACGTCATGAGACTGTGTGTAGAAATCGCTCGCAAGGCGGGCCGGTTTGAGGAAAAAAACGATTTGAATCTTGATTTGGCAACTCAATTTAGGCACGTAATACACATTTTCAGACCCAAATTTGTACGATATCTCATTTTATAGACAATATAAAGCTACCACAGAATGAATAAATTTTGTCAATTCTAAAAGCGATTATAGCTTTAAGTGGGACTGTCAGGAGATATGTATTCTAGCAACAGCGCTCAAAAAGTAGATTAATGCTAATAAAATGTTCAGATCTAGATCTAATAAAAAGTGTCTAAGTATTTGTCATTTAACTTTGAATGTTGTTATCCAATGATTGAGCTAGAATTCCTGCAAGGCAACCACACAGCTTCCAGCGATCATTTTCAATACAAAACATCCCACTCACAACTTTCAACCGTTCAAGGTAAGTGATCTCCTATGGGCATTGGATAAATGAGCCATTATCTTCAGAGGACCATTAGTCACAAGTAGCCAATCAATAGTCTTCACTTGAGTATTGATATCAGGGAACAATATATTCACCGGAGGAGTGATTGGGGTCTTTTGTTTCTTCTCAGTGGACGAGTTGTTATCACATCTAACTCATTTCCTGTGTGGTTCTGGTATTTCCGTCATCGGCCTTTCTGAAAGGGAAGCAAGTCCAGGCTAAACTCAAGTATGTAGCATTTGAGGTGCAGTCTGTAAACATCAAAAGAAAAATATGCATACGACGTCATTGTATTGAAGTATTTGATTGTCTATTATTAGGTTACATTATCGCACCATCTGAGCAAAAGCCGGTTTCAGATTGCACTGTTATTATATTGACTAATGTTTCTGCGTGAAAACAAAATATTTCTGGTACAGTAAAATAAGAGCACAGAGAGTAGAGACCAATTTGTTGTAGATATGGAATTCTGTGCATTTTATGTCATATGAATTACCAACAATTTGGGAAAATAATGTATATCCATTTACAAACAGGTACTTTTGAGGTATATTTGTATGTATATCTCAAAATCCATAACTATCGTGATATTTAAAGAATAGTTTAATTTACCCCTCATGTATATTTTGAAATGCCATCTCGTGAATAACACCCGACGTTTAGCCCGAGAGTATAGTACAACCATTTCAGATGCTCTGCATCTCACTCTCTCAGGCTCACAAATGGTGTGACCTTGATACGGTAGAGCTTAATTGTCCTTATAATTCGCTGGTGCTCATACGATAAATATTGAAAGAGTGTTCAATGTTGTTCTGATTTATTCTCAGCAGTTACGTTTTAACATTTCCAGACGTCGATACTAGTATGTATCATGGCCATATATCTATGTGTTTCTGGACAAATTGATATTCGATTTATATAAATTTTGCATTTCATATCATATTTTGAGCAGATTTTTACATGAATATATGTTTTATTACAAACTGACTACTGGATTGATTGTTCTTTGGGAATGACAAGAACATCACAACTAGAGTCAGTGGGGTTTCATTTCAACTATTATAGCACCTCCACTAATATTTTAGTAAATAGATTCAACATCATGCTGAATTCTCATAAGGTACCATGTGGCAAGTAAGTCACAAGTCGACTCCCCAGAGTAGAGAATTTTTTTGGTTTCATGAAATGTATAAATCGATTAGCATGATGTTTCAGATGTGGGTTCGAGGTAGACTTACAAGTCTAGCTGGCGTCTCTCTAAAGGAATTATCATAAAACGTTATAATTCCATGCCTTGGGTTGACAGATCTGTGATTAATGAACCTTAATGTTTAAATGTCTTCCCACACACAGAAGTCTGCACATGCATTATTTTGCGATATGATGTGACATAAATCAGTTCTCTAAATTGCATGCGCCAAAACAGGTTAAAATTCGCGACATTGTTTAAAATATTGACAAAGAACAGTGGGCGAAGTTAATTGTTGTAAATGCCTAAGTGATCAGTAACGATACCATTTTACCAGGGTGTAATTAATTATACGTTGACAATCATCAAGAAAGAAACCTACGTGAAGTATTCTATTATTTCAGTATCTCGGAGATTTCAATTAAGGTTATGTAAAAAATTCATGAACACACGTGCCAGAGAATGTCACTACTGCTGTCAATATCCATTTTCCTTCTAGGAACACAATGATAACAGATGTCATCGACAAACCCCTCATCAATCAGGACCCATGAACCAAGAAAGTAACCCACCCAACAGGGAACAATCGACAGTAATTGTGATCTGCCAACAAGAAGTAATAGCTTCCCGTTCGTTTGTCCAACGTGCTCATCATTTGAACAATAGTGTTTTGTTCTCTTTTATTTGCTTTCCTTTGTGCTGCACACAAAATTGGCAGGTGTGAAAGTGCATTCTCATCAAGACAAATGGAATTGTGTCAATGATTCAGTGAAAATGTATTCACAATATATCAATGATCATGTGCACATAATTTGATATTTTTTCAGTTCATCGGATGATGTCCAGTCAAAGTACATGAATGTGTGTTTATTTCGTGGTACCAAATATTCTATTCATTCACAACTAAATCCTTTAAATTGAGATGTGAATTCATCTGATGATTTGGCTATATATTATTTACCACGGTAATTCATAACTTTCGAGGTGGACGGTAATCAATGAGAACACATATTTGATACCTACCTATCGTGTTCAAACTGTTAGATATATTACATGTTGAATTTGTTTTCAGAAATGTTGTGAACTTCAAAAACTTCAACAGCATCCCAACCTTCAATTCAATTTCGTAGTATTGACATCGAATAGTAAGATTTCTGGTAGGTAAGAGTGAGTTCATATTTTTTGCATTGTTCTAAAAAGATCACAGGTGATAAATTGCTAAATGTTCTGAATGGAAAATTTTCTTTTAGGCGGGACTGTCCGGAGATGTGCACTCTAGCAACAGAACTCAAAGAGATGAATAATGCGAAATGCTTGGACCTAGATCTTGTATAATGTGTCTAAATATTTGTGATTTAAATTTGTTCCTTGATTTAAATTTAAATGTGTTATCCGATGATTGAGCCAGAATTCCTAGAAAGCAACCAAACAGCTTCCAACGATCGTATTCAATACAAAACATCACATTCACAGCTTTCTCTCCATATCAGGTAAGTGATATCCTATGGGCATTGGTTAAATGAGTCATAATAATAATAATAATAATTATTATTATTATTAAAATAACATATTCAATATATACCGATTGTATGGATCTTTAAAAACCAAGATCTGGCGAACGCTGTCAGTAAAGCCATTCGATGTTTCAAACCGTTTAAGTTTCGTACGTATGCTACGTGAATATTGTCCCTTGAACATATATTGATAAAAGTTTACATTGTGGTCTTTACAGATGGATTTAACTCGTCATAATAAGTCAGAGTGCCCCTTCAGTTTACCATGATCATGCTGATTTAATAAATACAGATAAAACAAACGAGCCCGAGAGTTGTTATTAAAAGCTATTTCAATAAGTCCATAGAACTCAAATCGAGCGATGTGCCAATTCTGTGTACTTTTAAAGTGTTCAAAATTGGAGTGCTCTTACAGAACCTGTGAAGTGCCAGACTCCCCCCCCCCCCATCAATCAGGACCCATATTAAATTCAGAAAATAATGTCTATCCATTTACAAACAGTTTATTTTGAGGTATATCTGTATGTATGTCTCAAAATTCATCACTATCGTGTAATTTAAAGAATATTGTAATATAGGCCTCATGTATATTTTGAAATGCCATCACGTGAATAATACCCGACGTTCACCCCGAAGGAATAGAACAACCATTTCAGATGCTCTGCATCTCACTCTCTCAGGCTCACAAATGGTGTGACATTGATACGGTAGAGCTTAATTGTCCTTATTATTTGCTGGTGCTCATATGATAAATATTGAAAGAGTGTTCAATGTTGTTCTGATTTATCCTCAGCAGTTACGTTTAAACATTCCCAGACGTCGATACTAGTATGTATCATGGCCATATGTCTATGTGTTTCTGGACAAATTGATATTAGATCTATATAAATTTGCATTTCATATCATATTTTGAGCAAATTTTTGACATTAGAGCGTTGGGGGCGAAGCCCCCAACCCTCTACATGTCTATGTGCTGACTTTTTCATGGAGGTTTCATGCCAACCTATCGACGCCCGTTTTGGCATGTAAACGTTTAGAAACCTACTTCAAATGAGAATTTTCTTCGTCCTTGACATAAAATCTCTCGAATTGATGGCAAACTTTGAATATTCCACAGATGTATAATGCATAAATCGATGTGTTAGGTTTGAGAAAATTACGCAAAATGCTGTGATTGTTTTGGAAACGTCAAAATGGCGGAGCCGATGGAAATTGACGTTCCCAGAATGCAAAGCAAATTTTACCGCAATGACGCGTATTTTGGAGCACACAATTTTCTGTGCAGCATGCATGTAAGCTTGCGTATGTCGTGTGGCATTCTTCGGTGTTATGAAGTGAACACAACGATACGTCTGCGATGCCACGGCTACATTTACCTTAATTTGACGTACCTTATATGTCAAGGTGTTGGCTTTGCGAAGCCTTCGTACAATCATTTATATTTTAAACTGGTCTTTTCATTAGCCCAGTGTAAATATGTTATTTATTACTGAGTATGATATCAGATGCAGATATTCCTTATAGTTTCCAATATTTTTAAGGATATTTTATTAAGGTTCAATATCATTTTAGCAGGCGTACAAATGTATCTGTTTCATTGAGTTCAAAATGAATGTTTACTTATGAGGCCTATGCTTTCATCATAATATACGGGAATGAATTGGAATCGACTCTCGCAGTTAGCTGCATTTTCTTGTTAGATGAATATTTGTTTTATTACAAGCTGATTACCGGATTGATTGTTCTTTGGGAATGACAAGAACATCACAATTAAATTCAGTGGGATGTCATTTCAAATATTATAGCACCTCCAATAATATTTTAGTAAATAGATTCAACATCATGCTGAATTCTCATAAGGTACCATGTGGCGAGTAAGTCACAAGTCGACTCCCCAGCGTAGAATTGTTTTTTGGTTTCATGAAATGTATAAATTGATTAGGATGATGTTTCAGATGTGGGTTCGAGGTAGACTTACAAGTCTAGCTGACGTCTCTCTAAAGGAATTATCATAAAACGTTATAATTCCATGCCTAGGGTTGACAGATCTGTGATTGATGAACCTTAATGTCAAAATGTCTTCCCACACACAGAAGTCTGCACATGCACTATTTCGCAATATGATGTGACATAAATCAGTTCTCTAAACTGCATGCGCCAAAACAGGTTAGAATTCGCGACATTGTTTAAAATAAAGACAAAGAACAGTGGGCGAAGTTAATTGTTGTAAATGCCTAAGTGATCAGTAACGATACCACTTTACCAGGGTGTAATTAATTATACGTTGACAATCATCAAGAAAGAGACCTACGTGAAATATTCTATTATGTCAGTATCTCGGAGATTTCAGTTAAGGTTATGTAAAAAAATTCATGAACACACGTGCCAGAGAATGTCACCACTGCTGTCAATATCCATTTTCCTTCTGGGAACACAATGATAACAGATGTCATCGACAAACCCCTCATCAATCAGGACCCATGAACCAAGAAAGTAACCCACTCAACAGGGAACAATCGACGGTAATTGTGGTCTGCCAGCAAGAAGTAATAGCTTCCCGTTCGTGGGTCTTTTGTCCAACGTGCTCATTTGAACAATTGTGTTCTGTTCCCTTCTATTTGCTTTCATTTGTGCTGCTCATAAAATTGGGCAGGTGTGAAAGTGCATTCTCATCAAGACAAATGGAATTGTGTCAATAGTTCAGTGAAGAATGTAGCCACGATGATCATGTGCACATAATTTGATACATATTCAGTTCAGCGGATGATGTCCAGTCAGAAGTACATATTTGTTTTAGTTCGTGATATCATCGAGTCTATTCAGTCACAATTAAATCCTGTAATTGAGATGTTAATTTATCTAGAGATTTGGCAATACATTCTATATTATTTACCATGATAATGCATAACTTTCGAGGTGGACAGTGATAAATTATTGCAAATATTTGACGCCTACCTATCGTGTACAAATTGTCAGATATATTACATGATGAATTTCTTTTCAGGAACCTCGTGAACTTCATCAGCATCCCACACTCAATTCAATTTTGTATTAAAGACATCAAATGGTAACATTTCTGGTACGTAAGCGTCAGTTCATACTTTCTGCAATGTTCTGTATGTCACATTGTCAAATTTTCTTAATGGATACTTTTCTCTTAAGTGGGACTGTAAGAAGATACGTGTTCTAGCAACAGAACTCAAAGAGTAGGAGAATGCCACAAAAATGCTCAAACCTAGATCTTGTAGAACATGTCTAAATATTTGTGTTTTAAATTTTAGTATTTCAGTATTATCCGATGATTGAGCTATAATTAGTAGAAAGCAACCAAACAGTTTCCAACGATCATTTTCAATACAGAACATCATACCCACAGCTTTCAACCATTTCAAATAAGTGATATTCTATGGGCATTGGATAATTGAGTTATTATCTTAAGATGACCATTAGTCACAATCATTCACCGGAGGAATGATTGGGGTCTTTTGTTTAATCTCAGTAGGCGAGTTGTTATCACATCTAGCTCAATTCCTGTGTGGTTATGGTATTTCCATCATTTTCTTTCCTGTCATCAGCCTTTCTGAAAAGAAAGTTCTCCCAGACTAAACTCAAATGTACTCTTGACGTGCAACCCATAAGCAAGAAAAACTACGCATTTGTATTGTATTTACAAGCCTTTAGGCTGCTTTTACACATATTTATTACTTCTGGTAGAGAGTATTCGCGAAACATATAAAGTAATATGATGTAGGCCTTACGTACATTCTAAAATGTTATTTGGCAATATTTGTCATTACAACAAGGATCTTATATTACACTATAAATTCCACTGTATACAATTGCAACTGCAAAAGGTTTATGTCTGTGTTTATGTCTAATGTTGAGACAACACAACACACTATGTCTTTGTATTGTTGTATTGTGTATTGTATTATTCCCTTGTCGTGTTGTTGTTGTGTTTGTCCTTGTTGTGTTGTATTGTTCCCTTCATGCTACTCTAGTATTTTTAAGTGGGACTGTCAGGAGATGTGTATTCTAGCAACACAGCTCAAAGAGTAGAATAATGCGAATAAAAATGTTCTAACCTAGCTCTAGTAAGACGTGTCTAAATATTTGTTCCTAGAAAGCAACAGAACAGCTTCCAAAGTTCCAAAAACAAAACATCACACTCACAATTTTCAACAATTTAAGGTAAGTGCTCTCCCATGGCCATTGGAAAAATGAGTCATTATTTTAAGAGGACCAGTAGTCCGAAGTAACCAATCAATAGTGTTCACGAGTGTATTGATATCAGGGAGCAATATAATCATTTCAGGCTGGATGAGTGATTGAAGTTTTTTGTTTTTTTCTCAGTAGGCGAGTTCTTATCACATCTAGCTCATTTACTGTTTGGTTTTTGTGTTTCTGTCATCAGCTTTTCTGACAAAGGGGAATTTCAGGATAAACTTAGTTGTATAGCGTTTGGGGTGCAATCCGTAAACATAAAAACTATGCATTGGACGCCATTGTATTGAAGTATTTGATTGTCCATTATTGGGTTACATTATCGCATATGTGTTGGGTTATATTATTCGAGAATATATTGGGTTATATTATTCGAGAAAAGGCTGTTTCAGATTGCCCTGTTATTATATTGACCAATGTTTCTGTGCAGAAAGAAAATATTTCTGGTAGAGTAAAAGAAGAACACAGAATGTAGAGATCGGTTTATTGCAGATAAGAAATGAGATGCATCACATTTTCTGTGCTTTTTATGTCCTATGAATTATCAGCAATTTGGGAAAATAATGCGTAATCCATTTACAAAAAACCTGTTCACAAGCACATCTAACATTTTGAAAGATTTTAAACATCTTATGCTTCTGGCTTTTCACAGCCGAACATAATGTATCAAAATCCATAAATGTCGTGATATTCATAGAATAGTGTGATATACCGGGAGTATGCCTCAAGTATATTTCGAAATCCCATCTCGTGAATATGGCGTCCGTGAATACGTCATTATCTGGTAATTCCACTGAGACAATTCAATATGTATGTTATATAGATATAGACATGTTGATACCTGATGCTGTGAGAAACACGTGCAACGTGCGTGTATCTCAGTATGGTGGTATGTTTCCCCTCCTAATACCACACGGACTATTCCGTGCGTCATCAAGCAATGTGTGAATCATTCGATAACCAACAGAAGTAGAATCAACACGTCTTCAGATGCTTAGAGATACCCCTATCTCTGCATGCACAATGTCGTGCCATGTATGTGAGGTAAACTGATACAATTCTATCCTGTGAAGTGCGTCATTTGCAGTCTAAAGTTACATTCAGTATTGACTATATTTGCAAGAGGCGTTAATATTTTGTTTTCATCATCACACATGCCGAGTTGAGAGTGATGACACTTCACGAGGATGTTATTGAGCAAGTTGAAAATAGACGCTTTATAGAAGATTATTTCGTATAAGCTATGTTGTTCATTCTGAGATCCTATCTGCAAAAGAAATGGGAATCAGCACATCAGAGTATGCTAATATAATATAGACTGTCAGTTTGTTGACAAATCAAACCACTGGTAGCAAAACTGGATTCCGACATGTTCATCAAGCCAGTCATCAACTTCATCAACAACGACAACAAAAACTACAACAATAACAGCAGCAAATGTGATTGGCAAGCCTGAAACTGAAACTGAGGCTGTAGCTGTTGCTGAGGTTGTGGTTGTGGCTGTGGCTGTGGTTGAGGCTCTGGCAATACCTGCAGCTGAGGCAACATTTGGACAGTGCGAAATTCTGTGGCAACTTCTAGGGTGGCGTCAAATTCTATGGTAATTTCTGTGGCAGCGACAAATTCCGCTGCTGCCAGGATGCTCCTGGAAAGCTACTGCTACTGAAATACTGCTGCTGTTGAAATCCTGCTGCTGGCTATGGGTGAGGTAGAGACTGTAGCTCCCTAGCTGTAACTGAGAATATGTCTGTGGCTTTGGGTGAGGCTAATTTAAATTTGGAACACATCGCAACAAATTAGAATAATTTAAGAAAATGTAGGCCTATACAAATTTAAGGAATAAATAATAATAACTGGAACGTTCAGAAAAAAATATATTAGAATAATAATTGTACAAATGAACTAGACGTCAAGGCCTAAAGACTGCCTCGAAAGCATTTCGGTACTTATAACATTTATAACATGTTTGCCACGATTGACATCCATTTTGCTCTTTGACACACCGTACTGAGATACCAAACAAACAAACAAAATGCTGACTCAAAAAAATCCAGGTCAGGGTCTGTATCGCTCTACGATACACCGTTTCCGAGATACCAACGGCATTCCTCAGTACCCATAAGACATGTTTGTCTAGGACGACGAGTCCGAAAATAAATCATTTTGCTCTATGGCGACGAGATATCCGAGATATCGAACAAAACGAAAATTAGCCCAAGGGCTAAGAAAGGATGGCAGACAATTTATGTTTTATTCTTTAGATATTAGCTGTTTTGTCCTGTGACCTTCAAAATAAAGTCACTGGTCAAACTCAAGGTGACAAGGATGTGCAGCATATATCAAATCCTATAAGTCCACAATTGATTGTTCATCTATAATTAAACAATACGAGATATTAGCAATTTTGTGCTCTGACCTTGAAAATGGAGTCAATGGTCAAATTGAAGGTCATGACAATATTTAGCATATATCATTTCCTATATATGCACAATTGATTCCTAAGCTGTGACGTAGATAATAGGTGAGATATTAGCCATTTTGTGATCTTACCTTGAAAGGTCAAAGGTCAAATTCAAGGTCATCAAAATATTTGGCATACATCATTTCCTGTCCACATTTTATTCCCAAGCTGTAAAGTTGATAATAAGCGAAATATTAGCCATTTTGTGCTCTGATCTTGAAAATGAGGTGATGGTCAAACTCAAGGTCATGAGAATATTCGGCATACATCATTTCCTATATGTCCACAATTAATTCCCAAGCTGTAAAGTCGATAATAAGTGAGATATTAGCCATTTTGTGCTTTGACCTTGAACATGACGTCGAAGGTCAAGTTCAAGTTCATGAAAATGTTCGGAATATATCATTTCCCATATGTCCACAATTGATTCTTAAGCAATAAAGTTGATAATAAGTGAGATATTACCCATTTTGTTTCCCGACCTTGAAAATCAGGTCAAAGGTCAAATTCAAGGGCACGAGAATATTCAGCATATATCATTTCCTATATGTCCACAATTGATTCCGAATCTCTAATCTCAATAATAAGTGAGATATCAGCAATAATGTGTCTCATTATAAAGCATATGAGAATTGAACAAGGGAAAGTGTGATAGGGGACCCGTTAAAAAATCACAAAGGTACATTTGAGGAATCTTTTACCAAAAAAAATCACACAACTGACAGTTTTTGAGAAAACGGCCGCCAAAGTTCAAAATTGAGTGTTTTTCGACAAAAATGGCCGCCATTTTTAGAAAAATCAAAAGGTCATCCTAATATCCCTCAGACATGTTTGTCTACGGCAATGAGTCCGAAAATAACGTCCGTTTCGCTCTACAACACACTGTTTCTGAAATACCGACGGAAACGAAAAATGCCGACTCAGCGAAAAAATTTAAAGTCAAGGTCAAAGGCCATCCCTAATATCCCCTTATACTTATGTTTGTCTAGGGTAACGAGTCCGAAAATAACGTCCGTTTCGCTCTACGACGCACCATCTCCGAGATATGCATGATTACCTCAAGGATGAATCAGCAAAAATTCTTTTGATCTCTAGGTCAAGGGTCGCTCAACGGATTGATCCCAAAATCATTAGGGTATTCCTTGTTGGTACATGAACTTCTATGCAAAGACGTGCAGCCATTGCATGAATACTTTTTCATACTTGGTTTCATCTAGAAACCAAGTCTGAAAATCAACCTTGATTTCATCCTCACGGACCTTACGGACCTCGAAACCAGCTAAGAAAGAATAGGGTTCTTCCACATATAATTTCTGACTGGTGGAGAAAATTTGGCAGGGATGCATTAAGGCCAGCTAAAAAAAAAAAAAAACGGTGAAAACAAAACGGTGGAAGAAAAATAAAAGAAAAGAAAAAAAAATTCTGCTGGAACCATAAGGCATTCCTGCCGAAAATCCTTACATTTTTCTAATTCATAACGTTCAAAACATTTATGGGTGCGTTATGATATTCAACACATTTATAAATGGGTGCCTTGTGATAAAAAAGAAACGTTAATGGGCGCATTATGATATTCCCAACATTTATGGGTACATTATGATTTTCGGAACATTTATGAGTCCATTATGATACCCGAAACATGTATGGGTCCGTTTTTTGGGACATTGTGTGATTGGGCCAAATGGTGGTTTCTCCTGGGGTGTCAACGTCAAAACACCCCGGCCAAATGGTGGTCACCCATAGCGAGTATAGGACTAAACGTTCGCCCAATAGTGAATATTGTATATTGACCGTGACCTCAAATAGGTAGAGGTCATTGAGGGCAACCAGCCCTAAACCCCCTCTTACTACCCCTGAAATCCATTTTACCGAGAATTTGGGAAACTCATTCTTTAAAACACCATAGTGCAGATGAACATCAATGCTGTGGTGCCCAACTTCTGGTTTAAAATTCCAAGCCAAATACTGATTATATATACCTTACACCTAAAAATACAATATAAAAAAAGAAACCAATGAGGTGAAATTTCATAGCAAGGGTTTAACGAGGCAGTTAAGCAGCACGAATACACGTGCGTTTTATCCCCACAGGTGATGTATGTATGCGCAGTACATGTACTTGTAGATTACAGACATCGCTGCAATTGTAACGATTGTATTCAATGGAGAGATGAAAGCAGCTTTGTGTTCACCAAAGTTAGGACGACCACAATGAGTAAGAACTGACTATAAGAAAATGAAAAGTACTACAAACATTTACACAAAGGAAAAACTCTTTGCAAGAAAGACTCATTAGAATGAAAGCTACTCATTCTTGACGTTAGCCTCCAATTATTGCTCCTGGCTTGTGACATCAGTTAGGCCCCTGATGTCGACTTCTGTGGCTTGTTCGGTCCTAATTGGTAAATACCACGTCATATATGGTATGTCTTGTATTTCTGATGGGTCCAGCTACGGTTGTTTTAATGGCATGGCAATAGGTCTACATTGCTTACGAATGGTCAACATGAACGTCTTTCGCCTGACATCTCTACCCCCCTCCCCCCCCCCCCCCCCCCTCCTCGGCAACTCAGATACTCAGCATCTCTCAGGCTCATATACGGTGTAGTCTTGATACGATATAGTTTAATTGTCCTTATAAGTTGGGCAACTCAGATACTCAGCATCTCTCAGGCTCATATACGGTGTAGTCTTGATACGATAGAGTTTAATTGTCCTTATAAGTTGCTGACCCATACGATAACCGTTGAAGGAATGTTCAATGATGTTCTGGTTTATTCTCAGCAGTTACATTTGAACATTTTCAGACATCAATACTAGTATGTATCATGGCCATAACTATGTCTATGTGTTCCCTGGAAAATTGATATTATATCAATGTTATATTTCAAATCATATTTTTAGCAAATTTTCAGATGAATGTATGTTTCATTTCCTGCTGATTACCGGATTGATTGTTCTTTGGGAATGAAACGAATCACAACTAATTTCAATGGGGTATCATTTCAAATATTATGACACCTCCAATAATATTTTAGTAAATAGATTCAACATCGTGCTGATTTCTCATAAGCTATGCATGTGGCAAGTAAGTCATGAGTCGACTCTCCAGCGTAGAGAATTTTATGGCTTCAGGAAATGTACGTTGATCAGTTGATTAGGCTAACGTTTCAAATATGGGTTCGCAGTAGATTTAAAAATCTGGCTGACGTTTTCCTAAAACTGACGTCAGTGCGTTAGAATTTGATGCTGGACTTGAGACAGATACCTATGTGGGTGATAATACCTTGCTGTGAATATCTTGTCCACATACGTGCACACGCATAATTTTGCGACATGATGTGACAAAAATCTGTAAAAAGCTTCAAATCAGGTTACAATTGGCGCCATTATGAACAATATTGACAATGAGCAGCATGCGATATTATTCAATGTAAATGTCGGATTGATGAGTTATTATACCACTTTACCTGGGTGTAATTAATTATAGTTTGGCAATCGTCATGCAATAGACCCATGTGAACCATTCTATTTTGTCAGTGTCTCCGATATGTCATTTAAGATCTCGTTAAAATTGTCAGGAGACACACGTGCCAGAGAATGTCACCACTGCTGTCAATTTCCTTCACTATTCTAGCAACTGAGGCTGCCATATTGTTTACAGCATGTCCCGTTGTTATCCGGACTGCCGAAACAGGGATATATTCCTCATGAGCAATAGAAATAAATGTTTGAATTTGAGCATTGTTTTCTTTAGTTGCATTTCATACGCTCCATATTGCTACGGAATGATGTACATAAAAGCTCATTAAACATTCAAAGTCATTGAAACTTTGACAAAATCTGGATACATTTGTCCCGGATACTCTGGACACTCATTCGTAAACCTTATGCAAGTCGTGTCGCCTCGTGTTGCCATAAAATGACATCCATCATACATAAAATATTTCGCTGGTGCTGATGATCTCTCCCAACTGATAAATCACTTCTCTGGTAAAAGCATGATGCATGAGTTGCAGGTTTGTACATTAGCGCTTATGAATGAGTAACACACCTGCTACGAACTTGAACCAGGTATGACGTTGAATGATTGACGTGTTACATGGGCCTTCTATGTGGATTGTTCTTTATCATATCTATCAGGGTTAATGTAGAATTGATGTCACATATTTATGTGACGTGTCCCTACACGACTAGATTCATGTGAATAATTAAACTCTACCGGATCATCAGGAGTTCATCATGTCATTTTATAATTCTCGCAATATTACAAGTTCTGAGACCTTGGTCAGTGATTTGTACATTAAAACTATAGAGACTCCAGTTCTATGATTCTTGTTATCGGCAGTTACAAATTTACAATAGAACACTTTACGTGCATCAGCAATTAAACACACTGGTGACGTAATCTCTAGTAATAGCAAGGATCCTTGGTAATAGTATTACATTTTCTCGTCCTTTCTCCATTACAGAACGGACTGATGGCAGAGGTTTCTGTGGCCATAACATGTTAAATTTCCTATCTAAAATAGCCACACAAGTCCCCAAAATAGCCACATAAGAAGAACATTTTTGTATAAACCATGGTTGTGTTTATTCACCCACACAAGCTAGCCACACAAGTTTACTCTCGTTTGCCCGGCTAGACGGACGGACGGACGACGGACGGACGCAACGCCACGGCAATAGGTTATCGGACCATAGGTCCGGTAATAGGTTCGGTAACCTAAGAATACCTCCCTATTGAAATAATTAGGGCATTTCGGCCCGAAATGCCCTTATGGTTTTGTCTGGGGTTTTTTTTGTTTTTTTTTTGTTTTTTTCTTTTTCTTCTTTTTTTTTACTTTCCGCCGTTTTGGTTTCCGATCAATAACTCGTGAACGCCTGAACGGATCTTGTCCAAATTTACACCACTGGTCAGAAATATTACGTGGAAGACCCATATTGTTTTGGAGGCGGCTCCGGGGTCCATGAGGTCCGTGAGGATGAAATCAAGGTTGATTTTGAGACTTGGTTTCCGAGCGATAACTCAAAAAGTATTCATGCAATGGCAAGTATTCTTTGCATGGGAGTTCATATACCACCAAAGAAGAACCCTATTGATTTTGGGATCAATCCGTCGAACGACCTTTGACCTAGAGCTCGGAAGAATTTTTGCTGATTCATCCTTGAGGCTTTCATGCATATCTCGGAAACGGTGCGTCGTAGAGCGAAACGGAGCACAATTTCGGCCTCCTGGCACTAGACAAACTAGTCTAGGGAGTATCTTGGGTCGAAACGACCCCTGGTGTCGAATTTTTTTTCGCCGACTCGGCACTTCCTGTTTGACCGTATCTCGGAAACGGTGTGTCGTAGAGCGAAACGGAGCTCAATTTCGGCCTCCCGGCCCTAGACAAACTAGTCTAGTGGGTATCTTGGGTTGAGACGACCCCTGGTGTCGAATTTTTTTTCGCCGACTCGGCACTTCCTGTTTGGCCGTATCTCGGAAACGGTGCAGCGTAGAGCGAAACGGAGCTCAATTCCGGGCTTTTGGCACTAGACAAACTAGTCTAGTGGGTATTTTGGGTCGAGACGACCCCTGGTGTCAAATATATTTTCGCTGACTCGGCACTTCCTGTTTGGTCGTATCTCGGAAACGGTGCGTCGTAGAGCGAAACGGAGTTCAATTCCGGCCTTCTGGCACTAGACAAACTAGTCTAGTGGGTATTTTGGGTCGAGACGACCCCTGGTGTCGAATTTTTTTTCGCCGACTCGGCACTTCCTGTTTGGCTGTATCTCGGAAACGGTGCGTCGTAGAGCGAAACGGAGCTCAATTCCGGCCTTCTGGCACTAGACAAACTAGTCTAGTGGGTATTTTGGGTCGAGACGACCGCTGGTGTCGAATTTATTTTCGCCGACTAGGCACTTCCTGTTTGGTCGTATCTCAGAAATGGTGCGTCGTAGAGCGAAACGGAGCTCAATTTCAGCCTTCTGGCACTAGACAAACTAGACTTAGGGGTATTTCGGGTCGAGACGACTTCTGGTGTCGAATTTTTTTTCACCGACTCAGCACTTCCTGTTTGCCATATCTCGGAAACGGTGCGTCGTAGAGCGAAACGGAGCTCAATTTCGGCCTCCTGGCACTAGACAAACTAGGTTTAGGGGTATTTCGGGTCGAGACGACCCCTGGTGTTGAATTTATTTTCGCCGACTCGGCACTTCCTGTTTGACCGTATCTCGGAAACGGTGCGTCGTAGAGCGAAACGGAGCTTAATTTCGGCCTCCTGGCACTAGACTAACTAGTCTAGAGGGTATCTTGTGTCGAGACGACTTCTGGTGTCGAATTTTTTTTCACCGACTCAGCACTTCCTGTTTGCCGTATCTCGGAAACGTTGCGTCGTAGAGCGAAAGATGCCTAAGGGCGGGGTATGTCACTTAAACTTTGACCACGGACAGTTTCAGAGTCATCATGGTTCTAAACACGGTCTCTTAGGTATATGTTAACTAGGAATAGAACTCACACGAAATGCCCCAAGGCATCTTCAGGCCTTGACGTCTAGTTTTAGGTATTTTTGGTCAAAATTTTGGAAAGATTTGACCGTAAACATTAAAGATAAAAATGTGAACAGACGACGGACGCAACGCAACGAAAATAGGTTATCGGTCCAAAATTTTGGTAATCTAAAAATTAGCCCAAGGGCTAAGAAAGGTTACCGGACAATTATGTTTTAGATATTAGCCTTTTGTCTCAGGACCTTGAAAATAAGGTCATTGGTCAATTCGATGTCTCGAGAATATTCAGCATATATCAGTTGTTGTATGACCACAACTGATTCCTAAGCTGTGAAATCAATAATAAGTGAGATATTGCCATTTGTGATCTGACCTTGAGAATGAGTTCAAAAATAAAGTTCATGGTCATGAGAATATTCAGCATATATCATTTCCTCTATGTTCGCAATTGATTCCTAAAATATTAAGTCGATAATAAGCGAGATATTAGCCATTTTCTTCTCTGATATTGAAAATGAGGACAAATGTCAAACTCAATGTCACCAAAATATTCAGCATACATCATTTCCTATATGTTCACTATGGATTCCTAGGCTGTAAAATTGATAATAAGTGAAATATTAGCTTTTTTGTGCTCTGACCTTGAAAATACAGTCAAGGTCAAATTCAAGGTCATCAGAATATTCAAAGTATATCATTATCATTTCTCTATCAATATGTCCACAATTGGTTCCCAAGCTATAAAGTCAATAGATAAGCACGATATTAGCCATTTTGTCCTTCGATCTTGAAAATGAGGCCAAAGGTCGAGTTCAAGGTCATGGCAACATTCAGCATATATCATTTTCTGTATGTTCACATTTATTTCTAAGGTGTAAGGTTGATAATAAGCGAGATATTAGTCATTTTGTCCTGTGACCTTGAAATTTAGGTCAAAGGTCAAATTCAAGGTCACGAGAATAATCTGTATATATCATTTCCTATATGTTCATAATTGATTCCTAAGCTGTAAAATCGATAATAAGCGTGATATTAGCCATTTTGTCCTGTGACCTTGAAAATGAGGTCAAAGGTCAAATTCAAGGTCATGAGAATATTCACCATATATCATTTCCTATATGTCCACAATTGATTCCTAATCTCTAATCTGAATATTAAGTGAGATATTTGAAATAAATGTGCCCCATTATAAGGCATAGGAGAATTTAACATGCGAAAGTCATTTGGGTCGACTTTGGGCCCGAAATGGCACACTTTCAGCGATTCAAGGGCAACGAAACTTATACATGTCACAGGGGTACATAAGAGGAGTGTTATGCATCAATAAGAAAACAAGATACTGAACAGATTTTGAGAAAACGACCGTCAAAGTCCAAAATTGGCCATTTTTCGATGAAAACGGCCGCCATTTTGAAAAAAATGCGAAAATCAAAAAACCAGAAAATATCTCCCGATCGAAATATTTTTAGGCATTTTTGTTCAAAATTTCAGAAAGATTCAAGTCAAGTACAAGTAACATAGCTTCTAAACAAGTTCTGCTTTTTCACAGATTGATCCAGATAATTTTTCATGATCAGCTGGTAATAATTAATAAGTCGTATGTATGAGTTATATACGTACGAACGAGTACGACATGTTGTGACATTGTTCACAACATTGCTACAAATGGGTTCTAGACTTATGATTATTTCTATTTTTGTATTTATCATATCCATAACAACAACTGGTCTGGAAAACAGCAATGATACCTGTGAATGAATTGGAAACATCCTGCTAATGGTGTTTGTGACACAAATGACGGCAAAAAATGTCCCTCAAAAAAACGTGAAATTTCGCCATAATTCTATCCAACCTCACATTGGATAACTTTCATTATCTCCATTCATACATACATTATTTACATGAAACATGGTAGAAACGTGCAAAACAAATTGATGTACATGATGGTATTCTATTTGTCATTGTAAACTGATTATTGCCTGGTCAATCATGTATATGATAAAGCGATTTCAGACTTTTGACGGGCAGTATAGATCTAATAAAACGTATGTAAGTATTTGTGATTTAAATTTGAACAGTGTTATCCAATGATTGAGCTAGAATTGCTGCAAAGCAACCAAACAGCTTCCAATGATCATTTTCATTGCAGAACATCCCACGCACAGCTTTCAACCATTTCAGATGAGTGATCTCCTATGGGCATTGGATAAATGAGTCATTATCTTAAGAGGACCATTAGTCACATTCAACCAATCAATAGTCTTCACATGTGTATCGATATCAGGGAACAATATACTCACCGGAGGAGTGATTGGAGTCTTTGTTTCTTGTCAGTTGGTGAGTTCTTATCACATCTAGCTCATTTCCTGTGTGGTTATTGTGTTTCCGTCATCAGCCTTTCTGACAGAAAAGGAATTCCAGGCTAAACTCAGTTGTAAAGCGTTTGGGGTGCAATCCGTAAGCATAAAAAAACTATGCATTAGACGCCATTGTATTGAAGTATTTGATTGTCCATTATTGGGTTACATTATCGCACCATCCAGCTGAGAAAAGGCTGTTTCAGATTGCCCTGTTATTATATTGACCAATGTTTCTGCGCAGAAAGAAAATATTTCTGGTAGAGTAAAAGAAGAACACAGAATGTAGAGATCGGTTTATTGCAGATAAGAAATGAGATGCATCACATTTTCTGTGCATTTTATGTCCTATGAATTATCAGCAATTTGGGAAAATAATGCATAATCCATTTACAAACAAACCTGTTTACAAGCACATCTAACATTTCAAAAGATTTTAAACATCTTACGCTTCCGGCTATTCACAGCTGAACACAATGTATCAAAATCCATAACTGTCGTGATATTCATAGAACAGTGTGATATACCGGAGGTATGCCTCAAGTATATTTTGAAATCCCATCTCGTGAATATGGCGTCCCCGAATACGTCATTATCTGGTAATTCCACTGAAACAATTGAATGTGTATATTATATAGATATAGACATGTTGATACCCGATGCTGTGAGAAATAGATGCATCGCACGTGTATCTCAGTATGGTGGGATGTTTCCCCTCATAATTCACACGGACTACTCCGTGCGTCATCAAGCAATGTGTGAATCAACCGATAACCAACAGAAGTAGAATCAACACGTCTTCAGATGCTTACAGATACCGCTATCTCTGCATACACAGTGTCGTGCCATGTATGTGAGGAAACCTGATACAATTCTATTCTGTGAAGTGCGTCATTTGCAGTCTAAAGTTACATTCAGTATTGACTACATTTGCAAGAGGCGTTACTGCTGGTGGGCGTTGATTCTGTCCCCGAGGATACCATCAACTCAGTAGTCTTTTGGCTTGTGATTAGGTACTTATGTACTTGTCATATATCTATTTCATGAGGTTGTTTCGGATTTTAAAATTATTTTCACAGGTTGTTGGGCAGTTGTATACTAATTCCATCAGGTGTACAGTAGGAACAACTACATTTACCACACTGTCTGCCCCTGATGACGCCAGTGTGTTTTTTTTATAAAGTATTTGATGGGGCTTTGTTTCTATCGCAAAGTGTTGTATTTTACGTTTGTTATTGAAATCATCAAAGTTTGGCTGTATTGGTGGTAATAGATTGATACTTACATTAGTTTGTTTTCATCATCACACATGCCGAGTTGAGAGTGATGACACTTCACAAGGATGTTATTGAGCAAGTCGAAAATAGACGCTTTATAGAAGATTATTTCGTATAAGCTATGTTGTTCTTTCTGAGATCCTATCTGCAAAAGAAATGGGAATCAGCACACCAGAGAATGCTAATATAATGCAGACTGTCAGTTTGTTGACAAATCGAACCACTGGTAGCAAAACTGGATTCCGACATGTTCATCAGCCAGTCATGAACTTCATCAACAACGACAACAAAAACTACAACAATAACAGCAGCAAATGTGATTGCCGAGCCTGAAACTGAGGCTGTGGCTGTGGCTGTGATTGAAGCTCTGGCAATACCTGCAGCTGAGGCAACATTTGGGCAGTGCTAAAATCTGTGGCAACTTCTAGGGTGGCGTCAAATTCTATGGTAATTTCTGTGGCAGCGACAAATTCCGCTGCTGCCTGGATGCTCCTGGAAAGCTACTGCTACTGAAATACTGCTGCTGTTGAAATCCTGCTGCTGGCTATGGGTGAGGTAGAGACTGTAGCTCCCTAGCTGTATCTGAGAATATGTCTGTGGCTTTGGTAGAGGCTCAGGGATTAACTCTTTACGATGGATATACATTGACAAGAAATGAAAATCTAATTTAAATTAATTAAATTTGGAACACATCGCAACAAATTAGAATAATTTAAGAAAATGTATACAAATTTAAAGAATAAATAATAATAACTGGAACGTTCAGAAAAAAATATATATTAGAATAATAATTGTACAAATGAACTAGACGTCAAGGCCTAAAGACTGCCTTGAAAGCATTTCGGTACTTATAACATTTATAACATGTTTGCCACGAATGACATCCATTTTACTCTTCGACACACCGTGCTCTACGATACACCGTTTCCGAGATATCGACGGCAATCCTCAGTACCCATAAGACATGTTTGTCTAGGACGACGAGTCCGAAAATAAATCATTTTGCTCTATGGCGACGAGATATCCGAGATATCGAACAAAACGAAAATTAGCCCAAGGGCTAAGAAAGGTTAGCAGACAATTTATGTTTTATTCTTTAGATATCAGCTGTTTTGTCCCGTGACCTTCAAAATAAAGTCACCACTGTCACTGGTCAAACTCAAGATGACAAGGATGTTCAGCATATATCAAATCCTATAAGTCCACAATTGATTGTTCATCTATAATTAAATGATAGTTAAATGAGATATTAGCAATTTTGTGCTCTGACCTTGAAAATGAGGTCAAAGGTCAAATTGAAGGTCATGACAATATTTAGCATATGTCATTTCCTATATTTGCACAATTGATTCCTAAGCTGTGAAGTAGATAATAAGTGAGATATTAGCCATTTTGTGATCTTACCTTGAAAAATTAGGTCAAAGGTCAAATTCAAGGTCATCAAAATATTTGGCATACATCATTTCCTATATGTCCACAATTTATTCCCAAGCTGTAAAGTTGATAATGAGCGAAATATTAGCCATTTTGTGCTCTGATCTTGAAAATGAGGTGAAGGTCAAACTCAAGGTCATGAGAATATTCGACATACATCATTTCTTATATGTCCACAATTAATTCCCAAGCTGTAAAGTCGATAATAAATGAGATATTAGCCATTTTGTGCTTTGACCTTTAAAATGACGTCGAAGGTCAAGTTAAAACTCATGAAAATGTTCAGTATATATCATTTCCTATATGTCCACAATTGATTCTTAAGCAATAAAGTTGATAATAAGTGAGATATTACCCATTTTGTTTTCCGACCTTGAAAATCAGGTCAAGGGTCAAATTCAAAGTCACGAGAATATTCAGCATGTATCATTTCCTATATGTCCACAATTGATTCCGAATCTCTAATCTTAATAATAAGTGAGATATCAGCAATAATGTGTCCCATTATAAAGCATAGGAGAATTGAACGAGGGAAAGTGTGATAGGGGACCCGGAAAAAAAATCACTAAGGTACATTAGAGGAATCTTTTAAAACAATAATCTCAAAACTGATCTGACAGTTTTTGAGAAAGCGGCCGCCAAAGTTCAAATTTGAGTGTTTTTCGACAAAAACGGCCGCCATTTTGAGAGAAATCAAAAAATCAAAAAACTAAAATAATACCTCCTCGATTTTTTTAAGGTATCTTTTCCCAAATTTTCAGACATATTGCCCCATACAGTTTAAAGATAAAATGTGAACGGACGGACGACGGACAGACGGATGGCCAGACAATAGGTTACCATAGGTCTGGTAACCTGAAAATGCCGACTCAGCGAAAAAATTTAAGGTGAGTCAAAGGTCATCCCTAATATCCCTCAGACATGGTTGTCTATGGCAATGAGTCCGAAAATAACGTCCGTTTCGCTCGACAACACACTTTTCTGAAATACCGACAGAAACGAAAAATGCCGACTCAGCGAAAAAATTTAAAGTCAAGGTCATAGGCCATCCCTAATATCCCCTTAGACATATGTTTGTATAGGGTAATGAGTCCGAAAATAACGTCCGTTTCGCTCTACGACGCACCATTTCGGAGATATGCATGAAAACCTCAAGGATGAATCAGCAAAAATTCTTTTGATCTCTAGGTCAAGGGTCGTTCAACGGATTGATCCCAAAATCATTAGGGTCTTCCCTGTTGGTACATGAACTTCTATGCAAAGACGTGCAGCCATTGCATGAATACTTTTTCATACTTGGTTCCATCTAGAAACCAAGTGTCAAAATCAACCTTTCATCCTCACGGACCTTCGGACCTCGAATCCAGCTAAAAGAAAAGAATAGGGTTCTTCCACATATAATTTCTGACTGGTGGAGAAAATTTAGCAGGGATGCATTAAGGCAAACTAAAGTTATCGTCTGGAAAACAAAACGGTGGAAGAAAAATAAAAGAAAACAAATTCTGCTGGAACCATAAGGCATTTCTGCCGAAATTCCTCACATTTTTCTAAATCATAACGTTCAAAACATTTATGGGTGCCTTATGATATTCAACACATTTATAAATGGGTGCCTTGTGATAAAAAAGAAACGTTAATGGGCGCATTATGATATTCCCAACATTTATGGGTACATTATGATTTTCGGAACATTTATGAGTCCATTATGATATCCGGAACATGTATGGGTCCGTTTTTGGATACATTGTGATATTGGGCCACATGGTGGTTTCTCCTGGTGGGTCAACGTCAAAACACCCCGGCCAAATGGTGGTCACCCATAGCGAGTATAGGACTAAACGTTCGCCCAATAGTGAATATTGTATAATCACCGTGACCTCAAATAGGTAGAGGTCACTGAGTGCAATCAGCCCTAAACCCCCTCTTACTACCCCTGAAATCCATTTTACCGAGAATCTGGGAAACTCATTCATTAAAACAGAATAGTGCAGATGAACATCAATGCTGTGGTGCCCAACTTATGGTTTAAAATTCCAAGCCAAATACTGAATATATATACCTTACACCTGAAAATACAATACAAAGAAAGAAACCACTGAGGTGAAATTCATAGCATGGTTTCAACGAGACAGTTGAGTAGCACGAATACATGTGCGTTTTATCCCCACAGGTGATGTATGTATGCGCAGTACATGTACTTGTAGATTACAGACTTCGCTGCGATTGAAACGATTGTATTCAATGAAGAGATGAAAGCAGCTTTGTGTTCACCAAAGTTAGGACGACCACAATGAGTCAGAATTGACTATAAGAAAATTAAAAGAACTACAAACATTTACACGAAGGAAAAACTCCTTGCAACAAAGACTCATTAGAATGAAAGCTACTAATTCTTGACGTTAGCCTCCAATTATTGTTCCTGGTTTGTGACATCAGTTAGGCTCCTGATGTCGACTTCTGTGGCTTGTTCGGTCCTAATTGGTAAATACCACGTCATATATGGTATGTCTGATGGGTCCGGCTACGGTTTTTTCAATGGCATGTCAATAGCTCTACATTGCTTACGAATGGTCAACATGAGCGAAGTTCGCCTGACGTCCCCCTACCCCCCCCCCCCCCCCCCTCCTCTCCGAGGGCAACTCAGATACTCGGCATCTCTCAGGCTCATATACGGCGTAATGTCGTCTCTCCAGTGTGGAGAATTGTATGGCTCCGGGAAATGTACGCTGATCAGTTGATTAGGATAATGTTTCAATGGGTTTGCAGTAGATTTAAAAATCTGGCTGACGTTTTTCTAAAGCTGACGTCAGTGCGTTATAATTTCATGCTGGACTTGAGACAGACACCTATATGGTGATAATACCTTGCTGTGAAAATATCTTGTCCACACACAAGTGCACACGCATTATTCTGCGACATGATCATGATGGATTGATGAGTTATTATACCACTTTACCTGGGTGTAATTAATTATAGTTCGGCAATCGTCATGCAATAGACCCATGTGAACCATTCTATTTTGTCAGTGTCTCCGATATGTCATTTAAGATCTCGTTAAAATTGTCAGGAGACACACGTGCCAGAGAATGTCACCACTGCTGTCAATTTCCTTCACTATTCTAGCAACTGAGACTGCCATATTGTTTACAGCATGTCCCGTTGTTATCCGAACTGCCGAAACAGGGATATATTCCTCATGAGCAATAGAAATAAATGTTTGAATTTGAGCATTGTTTTTTTTAGTTGCATTTCCTACGCTCCATATTGCTACGGAATGATGTACATAAAAGCTCATTAAACATTCAAAGTCATTGAAACGTTGACAAAATCTGGATACATTTGTCTCGGATACTCTTGACACTTAGTACACCTTTTTCAAGTCGTGTCGCTTCGTGTCGCCATAAAATGACATCCATCATACATAAAATATTTCGCTGGTGCTGATGATCTCTCCCCAACTGATAAATCACTTCTCTGGTAAAAGCATGATGCATGAGTTGCAGGTTTGTACATTAGCGCTTATGAATGAGTAATACCACAGGGCACAACCGGTTCAGTGATTCTAGGGGTATTTTATGATTCTAGGGGCAGGTCCCATGATTCTGGGGGCAAGGTTTCATGATTCTAGGGGAAATTCTTGTCAAAACAGGTGGGGTTTCCCTGAATATTGAGCAAAAATGATATAAAATCTGCCACTATCAAAACATTTATTATTCGATTAGTTGTGCCCTGTGAATATACCTGGTACGAACTAGACCTAGGCATGTCGTTGGATGATTGACGTGTTACATGGATAATCCTTCTATGTGGATTGTTCCTCATCATATCTATCAGGGTTAATGTAGAATTGATGTCACATATTTATGTGACGTGTCACTACACGACTAGATTCATGTGAATAATTAAACTCTACCGGATCATCAGGAGTTCATCATGTCATTTTATAATTCTCGCAATATTACAAAGTTCTGAGACCTTGGTGAGTGATTTGTACATTAAAACTATAGAGACTCTATGATTCATGTTATCAGCAGTTACAAATTTACAATAGAACGCTTTACGTGTATTCAAATACACTGGTGACGTAATCTATAGTAATAGTATTACATTTTCTCGTCCTTTCTCCATTACAGAACGGACTGGTGGCACCGGACAGAGGCTTCTTTGGCCTTTACATGTTAAATTTCCTATCTGAAATAGCCACACAAGTCTCAAACATAGCACCAAGGGTGCTGTAGCTTACCGGTAATCATGAGAAACGCAGAGTATTGATTTTCCAACATATAAATTGTTACACTGATCTTGAACTCTAATTGTCAAAACATGTTCGTAAATGTTGCTGGAAACACATTTTCTGTATGGACTATAGTACGAAATCAAATTACACATCACAAAGGTACAATAAAGAGAATCTTATACATGATTTTGAGAAAAACTGTCTGAATAGATTTATACAAAATGGCCACCAAAGACAGAATTCATCGTTTTTGACCTTCCAAGGTCATTGAAGGTCAAATTCAAGGTCATCACTCAAACCGCAATATATGATTTCCCATTTGAATGTGCCAATACTTAGGCTCTATTTTGAAGTCTTCCATGAGTTTACTCCGCACAGCTCCCATTATGAAGGAAAAGTTGGGTGAAATTTTCCAAGTCCAAAAAAATTTTCAATGGCCAAAAAAATTTTGTATTTTTTTTTACTGGAAATGGCTCAAAACGAATAGTGACTTGATTTTGGACCAAAAAAAAATGTTTTTGCCGACCCGTCAAAAATTCAAAATGGCCGCCACACGCAGACAGGCGATTCAAGGGCAACGAAACTTATACACATCATAGAGGTATATGAGGGGAATGTTATAAAACAAAAATCTCAAAACTGATCAGACAGTTTTTGAGAAAATGGCAATCAAAGTCCAAAATTGGTCATTTTTCGACAAAAAAGGTCGTTTTGACCTTCCAAGGTCATTGAAGGTCAAATGTAAGGTCATCACTCAAAATGCAATATATGGTTTCTCATTTGAATGTGCCATTACTTAGACTCAATCTTCAAGTGTTCTATGAGTTTACTTCGCACAGCTCCCATTATGAAGGAAAATTGGGTGAAATTTTGTCCAAAAAATTTTTCGATGGCCAAAAAAATTTTTTTTTTTTTTTTTGCTGGAAATGACTCAAAATGAATAGTGACTTGATTTGAGACAAAAAATTTTTTTTTCGCCGAACCATCAAAAAATCAAAATAGCCGCCACACCCAGACCGGCGATTCAAGGGCAACGAAACTTATACACATCATAAAGGTACATGAGAGGAATGTTTTGAAACCAAAATCTCCAAACTGATCAGACAGTTTTTGAGAAAATGGCCTCCAAAGTCCAAAATTGGCAATTTTTCGTCAAAAATGGCCGCCAAATCGGCAAAAACGATTCAATCAAAAAAATTTTAAAAATGTCTTTAGATACTGGCCCAAGGTATGTTCTGACAAATTTATGGGGAAATTCATCACGTCAAAAAAAAAGTTACAGACCCGGACGGACGACGGACGGACGACAGACGACGGACGAAATACCACGACAATAGCTTATCGGCCCAAAGGGCCGGTAAGCTAAAAATAGCCACACAAGAAGAACATTCTTGTATAAACCATAGTTATGTGTCTTCAGTCAAACAAGCTAGCCACACAAGTATACTCTCGTTTGCCCGGCTAGATGGACGGACGACGGATGCAACGCCACGGCAATAGGTTATCGGACCATAGGGCCGGTAACCTAAAAAAATACCTCCCTATTGAAATATTTTTTAGGTATTTTTGGTTAAATTTTTTTTAAAGATTTGACCATAAACATTAAAGATAAAAATGTGAACAGACGACGGACGCAACGCCACGAAAATAGGTTATCGGACCAAAATTCTGGTCATCTAAAAATTTTGAAGGACGACAGACAGACCACAGATGTATTGCCATACCAATAGATTATTGGACAAAAGGCTCGGTAACCTAAAATCTTTGTATATTCTTAGGTATTCGTGTGCAAAATTGCAGACTCGGTCACGATTGATGCAACACCATGACAACAGGATCGGGAACCTAAAAATCAATTCCTTTTTCTGCGTTCGCATCTCATTGGTTAGGAAATGGAAGTGCATTTGTTCATCATAATTGCCTTTATGAAACTCCAATATGATTGTAAAGAGCTAGGTTTATTATGTAATGTCAAAAGATATTGTTTGGATTCAAGTCAAGCTTCTATTTGGCACCCCCAGAGTTTCTTCTCATACCTATTTACATACCTTTATATACCGGTATTCATATGATAAAAGTGTGTGTGGAATGGAGAAAACAAATTTCAGATTTATCCATTTTATTTTCCTCTGATAAATGCAAGCCTCAGTAATTCCATTTCAACCATAATAGTAACAGATCAGAACATCCAGTGTTCCATGTACAACAACATTGCATTCTAACCTTGATTTCATACTTCAGAAATACAATGAAATCAAACTTCAGGTGACAATAAGGTGAAACCAAATTAGGTTCCAAGGTACAAGTAACATAGCTTCTAAACATGGTCTGCTTTTTCACAGATTGATCCAGAGAGTGTTTCATGATCAGATCGTAATAATTTCAAAAGTTACTGCCACAAATCATCAGATATCATATCACAAGCTGCAAAAAAGCTACCACTTCGAACATTTGTCTCCACTATTTTGATCCTATAATTGTGAGATTTTTCAATTTGAGTTGCAATGAAAACATTCATTCATGCAACTGCCATAGATATTAACACATTATTTTGCAGAAATATACCATAGAAATTATATTTCAATAAATATACATTGTATGCATATATACCGGGTACATATATACAGTTATAAGTGCAGTCTTCCTAAAAAAAATTATGGTACAAAAACATGCACATTTTTGCATCATGCACCAAATGTATACAATTCTTACAAATGAAACATCATTCATATTATCACACACATTCATCATAATCATCTAATATTGTATGATGTACACAGCTTGGCTACCTTCTAGAAAATGAACTAAACTGCGGGATACATTTTTTGAAAATGCTAAATGAATTTCTTGAACGCCTTCCGAGAACACAATGACAGCGCCACTCTAGCACACAGAAAGCCATGCTTCCGCCCCCAAAACACCACGCCTTGTAAGACATTATCCCAGGACTCAGGACGTGCTGCTGGGCGACTGGGAGACTGTCTCGTTTTGTTCGTTCTCTGACGGTGGTTTGGGATGTGTCGGCTGCTCCTGCTGCTCACGCTTGTAGTTTTCGATATACTTGGACACATTCTTTCTGAGCAACGACAGATTCTCCTGCAAAATAACGACTCCAGAATTTTTCACACCAAAATGATGTATACTTGGTCTCTGAACATCATCTTGAGTTTTGCATGTGGCAGCTAGAACTACAATGAGTGAGTGTACAGCAGCAGATCTCACGGAGTTACGTACATTCTCGGCGACTAGTTTGGTGTACTCCTCCACCAGCTGGTTATTGGTCTGCTCCTCCCTCGCGTCCATCTCCAGCTGTTTGTCCAGCTCCAGACTACAGCAACACAACATCAATGGACATAAATATCTTGTACATGTGCAAATTGGAGGAATAAACATCAGCATATATATTCCAAGTACAATGGCCGAGTAGTTATAAATACATGTAGATGGGACACAGGCATTGCAGTTACAAGAGCGGATCTTCCTTTAAATTTTCAGTCCTAAAATCTTTATTCTCTGACTGGAAAACGTTTACTGTGAAGTTTTCTTTAGATGTCAAATGCAACGATGTTATTCTTCAGTTAATTTAACTGTTTCCAATTGTGGAAACAAGACATTTACTGCTAATGGAACTCCTTGAGCCATTGCCATTAACCCATTAAACACTCTCAATGGCATATATTGATCCACATGTACATATGCGCAATTTACATTTGTCAATACACAAAAAACTTTCTGCACAAAGTTCTGAATCCAAAACAAAACCCTCGTTCCAAACTCCTAATGGATAGTTGCCTCAGGGGCAAATTTACAAGAGACAAGTGCTATATTCTCATTACCGTACCATACTGCCCGTCCATGTAAATAGGCCTGAATTGATTGGTTTGAATTAGCAGAACTGAAAACATCAATGACCATCCACAGCCATTTGTACATTTGTCAACACCAAACTTTGTGTGAAGAAACTTACTTTCTCTTCTCGAGCACCATAATCTCCACCTGGAGTCTATAGAACTCTTCCGCCAGCTGGGAAATAAATCAAAACATTCGAATAGAAAAAAAAGTCACCAAACAGGTTTAAAATCCAGTCATTTACATGTATGCCTCTAGCTACAAAAGTAAATGATTTACACTGGTATTCACCTTGAGATGTTCATTGTATATCTCCATTGACTCTTGGTTGTTTTTGCAGGGCGGCAGTGGCTGTGAAAATAGACATACACATCTACATCCCAATTTTTCATCATTTTAATCATGTACTAATTCATGTTAGATTACTGGTGCTAAGTTACGGAATTTTCATGCTAGCAGTTGTTACCATCAAGACATGTGACTAAAACTGCATGTGCTATTGTACTTAAATAAGTTAGAATCCACTCGGACTATTCAGAACAAACCTGTAGCTGGTAGTCCATAGGGATGTTTTTGATGTTGTTGAGCATCTCTGCCTGAGTGGCTTTGGACTGCTCGACTAGAACTGTCGGCGACAAACAGCATTGTGATAATTTATGCATGATATCTGCAGCATGATTTATTTGTACTGGTAAATTCATGCAACATGGGAAACTTGTTGAACATGAGAAACTACCAATATTCACATCAGATCATAATGTAATCTGGCAGGGACTTGGTAATGCACGGAGCCCACAATCATAGAGGACAGAATCTTAATTTCTCTTACAGTTGTTTGGAGTCATAAAAAGCACTGATAGGTCCCCAAGACAACCCTCCCCCTCCCCCCCCCCCCTCACCCCGAGTGCCTAGGGTGGTCAGATACTCACCAGCAGCAGACGGTGTAGTAGTAGCGGTGGACGGATGGCTCCAGGACAAGGAGCTGCCCGTACGGTAGGTAGACCCGACCCCGGGGCTAGTTGTCACGGACGACAGAGTCGCAGGCTCTGTGTATGCATGTGTCATCCTTGGTGTGTCCGTGAGGTCCGTGCTGTGTGGTGTATTACCATAGGACCCAGTACGCCTGTGTCCACGACCTGCAGAAGACAGAAGGAACAACACTGAAGTGTGTACTTATAGGCTTACAGTACCTTGCTTTGTCTTAGTTAAGAGGTTACAGAGTTGAGTATCCAGATCTTAACTAAGTTACAGTATCGATTGCAGTGATACGAGTCAAATTGTTGGATTAGAATGGAATTTCTACACTACACAAATTCTTTGACATTTACAAATACACATAAAGCAATGCTACATGCCGTGTTCAGCCTTACATGATCCAACATAACACATATACATGCACGCCACATGTTGAACACAAGCCTGCTTATGAGACATCACAGTCAGTATATGAAAAGACCATGATAACCACGAGTGGCAAAATCTGAAGCAGCTCACCCAGAAATCAACATATTAAAACGAAAGATGAGATTCAAGAGGACAGATCATGATCAGTGTGAAATATCAACTCAAATTCATTCTTGGTTGTTGAGATCTGCATTACAATTCAACATGTAGGTGAAGAGTTCTGGCCTTCCCAATTCCACGTGCTGACTGAAAATCATCGACCACCCAATACCATGAAAACCATTGCATACATGTGCAGAAGTTTCACCTCCTGCCTCAACAAAGCCATCAATACTAGTAAGTTTGTACAGGATAGGTATGAGTGGTCATTAGATTGACTCCGCCCACATCCCTACCGTTGCTAGGGGTGTCTGTGGTGCAAGTTGAAACTATGGTTACTGAAACTAAAACACACAAATGTACTGCAAAAGTGAATGAATGGGCATCAATTGTAAGGTGTATAGATCAGGGTACCAATATTCTTGGTTGTGTGCAGCTGGAAGTGATACCTCAAAGCAGTAGATTTTGAGTGGAGTCAGATTAGAACTCATAGGAAATTGGCGAGAAACTGTGTGAGAAAATTAAGAGAGTTTACATCTGCAGTAGCATGAGCAGAACTAATATTTTAAATTATTCTTAATATAAATTCACCGAGCATTCCTAGAAGATATCATCTGAACACGAAAGTGTGAAAAACTATACATCTATGAAAAACAAAGAGAATGTGAGGATTTTATAAGGTAAACAAAGTTGCAACAGACACTGATTATATGATTAATATTACATATAAATGCCATCATGATTCGATATCAGATGTCACTGTTTAATTTGCTGGATTCTTTACAATATTGAAACATATTCAAACCTTGAACCAATAAACATTTAGTTGTGATAAAGCTATCCAAAAAGCCCATTTTATTGTAGCTACCATAAATCTGGCCAAACACTGAACAGAAAGATTCTGAACACCAGCAATTAATTTTTGTATATTAAGAGCAAACTATGTACGGTATTGCCCGGTTCCTCGTATCCTACCTTTAGGTGTTATGGCCCAACTGGGGCTCAATAAATTAGAGTTTGTTGAAGATGATGGTGTCACAAATAGTGTGCCATGAGAACCAGTTCTGCGATGTCCTCTTGCTGTATTAATTCAACACACACAGAAAAACGAAAATATACAAGCTATGCGTGACCATAACTAGACGTATGATAAAAACGATAATGTCTTGGTTAGATGTCTAAGGAATATTGAATTGCTGTTAGGAGGTATAGGAGGAACAAAAATTCCTATTAATTCATATTACAAAACATCATATAACTCAATAACACTCAACATGGAATTGATATATTGTGAGACATACAAAACACAAACTTGAGGACACAAAGCATATATTCATATATCAGTCATGCACATCATAGGACTGCTTTCATGCCAACATTAACTACCAAAATAATTATGAACTTGTCATTTGGTAATAGCCTACTAGGCTGCAACTGGCCTGTCCACTCAACACAGACATACCATGCCGACATGTACTTTCACATGTACATGCTTTGATAAACTTAGGGGTTCGGTGCGAAAATCATTGACAAATTAGTATTTTGTGCATCAAGTAATATGTCAGTCATGAAGGATGAATGGAAATTTAGAATCTTTTTACAATAGAGCAAAAATCTTAAGTCGAAATCTGCGCCTGACACTGTTGAGGGTCCAAACTTACCCTAATTTAGCCCCAGCGACTTAAAATACTTACTTCTTTTGTAATAAATACTTAAGATAAATTTGAAGCACGATTTTACACAAATACTCTGCATCTTAAGTGGAATGTAATCTGGGAAAGCAATATTAGTCCTACAAAAGTAACGCATTCAACGCACATGACCGTCAGGTGCATCTTTCTCCCACATTCGTACACTCTTGTTCTGCCCCATACCTGGCGGTTTGGCGGGGGTTTGCTCATTGGCTGCAGTCTGGTTGAGTAAGTCAACCTCCTCCAACTTGCTGAGGTCGGCCGAGTACCGCTTGTACAAGTCCACAGAAGGTGTACTGGGCCTTGAGTTCTTGTCTAGGAGGCTCTCTCGGCTTGCCGCTAGTGATGCCGGAGCACTTGTCTGACTCTTGCGGTACTTGATGTTCACTTCATTCTGGTAGGATTATACAAAAAAATTGCGAATATTCTTGTATCTCTGACTTTTCACCGAAATCCCAAAACAAAAATAAGTTTCTATCATCTATCAAAATCTTGAACATGACAGTAATGAGCTTGGAACACTGACCGCCACCATCACAGAGTCCACATTGCGTGTGACGGGAAGAACGGGCACTGGTTCTCCATGGCCCATCTTGCCGAGGCCGAGGGCCTGGCGTACAGTGTCACGATACTCATTGATCGTACTGGACCCAGTACCGGGTGATGGCAGTGTGGGAGGGGGAGTGTCGTACACAGAATGCTGGGCTGGAGAGGGGGGAATAATTGTACGTTCAATTCATCAGTGTAATTTTGCAGAATGTTAGACAAGTTTTTTTTCCAGGCTCTCAAAGTCATTCTTATGTCTCATAAACATGTACCTGTTAATAATACTATAATCATGAACTTTCCTCATAAGATTTACCTTTTAATGGAGTATTATCATATAGCAACCATGATGCAGTGATTGCAAAACTTACTTTCTATTGCAGGAGGGTGGGGGTAGATGAGGGGCTGGTCACCTCCTTCACAGTACTGCAAGCAACAACAGGACATTGATCGCGTTCAGTCCCTGGTGCATTAATGGTAATAAGCAACAGTAAACTTTTATGTTGAAAGGTACTTTTGTACTTTTATTATTTCAATGAAATTTATTGAATGGGCACTGATTATATAGTGAATGTCAAAACAGTAATACATTTGGTGCATGGTAAAACATACCTGCATCAAGCATGTCATGACACGAGCGACCTCCCCCATAGAAGGTCTCTCCACTGGCTTTTCTGACCAACATCTGTACAGCAGAGTAAAACAATACAGGTACAAGTAAGCTAACTTTATACTTTTCATTTATGATCGCTTGTATTTGAAATGATCTTAAATTCTTTCTTTTCTTTCACTATTTTGGAAATCTGAAGAACAGAAATATCCATATTACATAATATTACCAGCAATATGCTTATTTATAAACATAATCAAGTACCTTGTCATGAGAATTTCTATTGGTTTAGGACAATTTGCAATCAGTGGAGGTCTTGTTCCTGGAAATAAGATGTTTGAAAACAAATATGAGTATGCCCCATCATGAATTCAATTGTTTAACAATTTTATAACCGTCATCTATATTTGCAATTGTTACAAGACCCGCAAGACCAGATAGAATACCTACCATTGTGTACGGCCCACATTATTCTGAACGCAGGACCTCCGATCTCGTCGAAGGGTTTTCTCCGAGTCAGCACTTCCCACAAGATGATACCAAAACTGAACACGTCGCACTTCTCACTGTACCTGGAACCTAGCGGAGCAAGAACACAAATTACATTAATACTTTTACAGGAAACAAACATTAAATGGATACAAATGGAACCAATTATTCCATACCTATCCCACACTTGTGTGTACCATCGGAACTACGAATGAATGAGTATAAATAGCTCGAAGAAGTGATGAGCTAGAGTTCAGCAGCGACCTTCAAAAACCTCTGGAGCCATCCAGGCAGCACTGCCTTTGTTGTTGGTCATGTGCGTGTGAGCGTCACAGGCCGTGCCAAAATCACAGATCTTCAGCTTTGTCCCACCAGCCACAAGCAACAGACTGTAGAGGAGAAACAAATTTTCATTTCAAATCAAAGTCATCAACATTTTATACTATCTGCTTCATTCACACATGTATGTAAAACAATACTATATACAGTATCTATATCAATATGCTCAAAAAGAAGACTAAAATATTGTACATATTTTATTTTGAATAAGATAAGCTCCACTGTGGCCATACTTTGGCGGTTTGAGGTCCCTGTGGATGAGGGGTCTCGGTTTCATGCCGTGTAGATATTCCACCCCCAGGGCACACTGGTGACACCAGCTCATGGCATGGCCGATTGTGTAGTCTGGCTGACACTCGTGACCGTGTAACACTGGCAGATCCCAGAGAAAAACAAATTACACGGTAAAGATGGTAATAATTTCAACTGTAACTAAAAGTTTTCCTTGAGGCTAGCGCTATAAATATGACAAATGCCTAGGGTAAAGTAATATCGATGACTGTAGATCATTCTCTACCAGCATTTAGGTGTGACTGACCTACCGTTGTACAACGAGCCACCTTCTGCATATTCCATCACCAGACATACCTATTTGATGTAGAAAGATAGCATAAACTCAAAATGGCAAAATTGATTCAAGATATTTCAACACCATTAAACATTATTTTGGAATGTTCTACAAAGATAGAGATTTAATAGTAATGGAAATGTTGCTTCACTCATTTATGATTAACAGTAATTTCTTTTGGTGTGGCCGTTTATTGAATCGACTATTATAGATATTGGAACAATTTACAGGCAAAACTAATAACTAACCGGTGTTTGTGTACAGGCACCATACAGACGAACAATGTTGGGGTGTGAAACTCGAGATAACTGCTTCAGCTCTGTGATGAAAGCTTTCTTTTCCGACTCTGTTTCGATATGTTTGACTGCAACATCAGTTTTTCTCCACTTTCCATGCTTGACCACCCCAAATGCACCACGGCCTACAACCTGTAAAACAAATAATGAAGTAGTATGTCAAAAGTCAACCTTGATCTGAGTGATTTCCCAGCACCCATTGATTTTCACTATGATTATTGACCTATCCCAAATCCAGTTTGTCCCAGTGTTTTTACGTCATTTTCAACGTATTCTGCAAAACGTTACTATTGGCCAAAGAGAAGTTTTCTGACGAAGTTGTGAAACTCAGAAAACATTTGGGGCCGAAGGACAACTTCTGATTTTCTGAAGATGCTAAATTTGCCAGTGTATGAAACCTGGAATCGAACTTGAGATCACTTGTTGTGGAGCAAACATTGCAATTTCATTCATAGATTTCATTCCAGAGAACTAACAAAATCATGAAAATGTCTACTCCTGTGATGGAACATGAGTAACTCAGGCAGTCTCACTCTCGGTCTCTAAATCTACTTGACAGTAGTGACATTGTACAGTATCTGGAGCACCTCAGATCCAGCGAGGGAGCATGCAAATGACATGCAATAGGTCTAGTGGCATAAGTTCACCAGCATTGATGCTTGATGTGATTCTGAATGATGGAAGACTGGGGTGGGAGATGACTGAATTGAGCAATGGCATTATTAGCCTGTTCGTTTGTTTACCGTACTGGTCCTAATAGTGGCACGTGCCCTAATAGTAGAGCGCCCCCCTCTTCTCACCAAAAATGTTCAATTTTCGCAACCAAGTAATTCATTTCAAATCTTTCTAGGGCCCAGACACAATTTCCGATCCTTGTGGTCTGACCCGACCCACCCCGGGTAACCCGTTCAAATATAGATCAAATGTGAACAGGAATCACTGGAGCAATTCGTAACAAAAAAAACGCCAGTCATCGATCTTTTGACACATATTATTTGTTTCGTCGGTGTTTATTTTCAAGTTTGAAAAAGATCACATGACCTCATAAAACTACTTCCGACTGTTTCCCGATTTCAAGACAAAAACTATATCTTTATTCATTCTCGGGTATGGGTAATGAAATTCTGACCCGGGTAATTGTATGACCCGCCCCGAATTCGGGTACCCGTCGACTCGTCCGGGCCCTAAATCTTTCTAATAAGATATTGGAGTGTTGCAATCCACATATTTATGTTATTTGAATCATAATAAAGGGGATTGAAGGATATAGGTATATTATTTAGTGATTTTCCTAAATCTGACCTCTAGTCTGACCTAATTATTGGACGTAATGCTGCAGATTGTCTTGCTTCGGCTTGCCTTGCTTCCATCAGGACCAATACGATAAAATGTCATCACTCATCTTAGCAGAATCAACGATCATCAATTTACGATCGACGCTTTTTGTTTGGTGCGTCCAATGTGATTAATATTCTGGAATTATCAGATCATAAAAGTTTTCTGTCCCAAACAAACAGGCTACGATTCTGAACTAGGGCTACAAGTTCAACAACACTACTCGTCCCTAGACTAGTCTGAACAGAGTTCAGTGCAGTCTGGAGTGAAATGAATGACTGTTTGAAATTGAAATGTGTGTTTTCAACTTTGTTTTTGTTCTAAACCAGGGTATGCCAAAGTCACCAGCCCACAGCCCAAGACTGGTAAAAAACATCCTGGGCTGGTAATAATAACAGTTTCACTGGCCCAGGTGGCCGGAAAGTTTTCATCAGCAAAAATATCATATCTCTAGTAAAATAAATTCTTAATATAGTAAAATATTTCATTTGTCAGTAATATATTATTCAACCAGATCTTGGATCTTCAAATCATGAGAATGATAGGCCTCAGCTTGAGGCTGGGGGGAAGTAAGACGGCTGATTGGAAATAAATGATATATGCACAATTCAAGCTGACAATGTCAATTTATTTGCTTAATATACTACAACGTATCTACATATCGCCATGCGTATCTCAATTCCACTATTTTGTTGGGTGTGACTTATGAATTCTGGGCCAGTAAAAATTGCTCTGGGCTGGTAATATCGAAATGTTTACTGGTCCAATGGACCAGTAATTTTTTTCCCACTTTGGCATACCCTGTTCTAAACACTAAAGAAGTTGTGAAAACACAAACGCCGTCTAGCGTGATGTTAAAACGCAGAATTTGAGTCAACATACCTGGTAGAGATGTAATTCTCTGTAATCAATTTCCTCAATAAAACTTTCCATTTCAGACTTTTGTGGATTGTGTTTTTCTGCCTACATTCGACAGATGGCGCTCGAAACTGGAGCGTATCTCCTATGAAATGCCTGTGACGAAATGACGTTGGCACTCATTCAACAAAATCACGGCACCAAAGAAAGTATTTCTGCTATAGACTTTATGTGTTACCAAAGAAGATTTGTAATAACGTAAAGAATTAATAAGCGCAGGGTTTCCAAATAGCGCTGGTGTGCAATAGCCGCCGGGGCTATGAGTGTGTTGAAATCAATATAGGCATATACTGACCACGACTTGTCGTCCCAGATAGCATTACCAGATGGGACCCATGTGGGGAAGAGCCGGGGCAGGTGGGGCCCGGTTCCCCATCCATTACCCATCAGGGTCCCATCTGGGCAGCCCCTCAGAATCCGATTATAAATTTACCTGTATGGGACCCACACGGGCCCCATATGGGAGACCCCATCCACGTCGGCTCCACCTAGCGAGTTTTTTTCACAACTATAATGTCGTCTGCTTGGCCGGGTTTTCCCATGCTGGTCCCATATACCAGCCCATATGGGCCCCATGTGGGTCCCATCTGTTAATGCTATCTGGGGAAGATGTATACAAATTTGTGTTTCAAGAAATCTCTTGGATTTGATGGCGGCCATTTTGAAAAACCACCATATTGGATGAGATATCGAGTGTTAACAAGTGGATTCTAAAGCACAAGGGTCCCCTGAACAAAATGACACCAACTGCTCCGAGCCCGTCACCCCCTTCTCCAGTACGTGATATCTAGCCTATAATAAGGCCTACTGGGAATCACATTCACGTGAATCTGTACCTTTGGCTATAAAAACCAGCTGTTCATGATCGATGAACAGCTGAATGATCGCTGAATGATCGATCCTCTTGGGAGTAAGTATCAGGTGAATTAATAAGCACCGGGTCTCTAATAAGCGCCGGTCTCCAATGGGCGCCGCCACGCGTTGTTTTCTTATTTGAAATAAATAAATACCTCGATCGGCGCATATTAGAAGCTGTATGGTATCCTTCGTGGTGTAACTGTTACAAACTTGATCTGTGAAACTTGACGAACTGAACTCTCCGGAAGATCTAGGCAATATAATGTGACAATCATCATTCATGTAACCAGAGAGTGTTCTACCCTCTCTGATGTAACTCCATACTTGCATAATATGCATATAAAAAGGCGGTCTTCATAAGCGATTTTAAGAAGCTCAATAATTTTATTTCCATATTCATATATGCAGGGTACAATCATTAATATAAAGTTTAAACATGGACCAAAACCATGGAACACAATCCTTTTTTTTTTCAGAATGTAAGATTTCGAACTAAATGAAGCTAAATATTCCGAAGTTATCGGAGCATTGTTTAAATGCCTTTTAAACATTCATTAGATCAGTTTTCTAAAGCCCTATATATTATTGATTTCACAAGCTGAATTGTCAAAATCATGAAATATTTCAAATAAGTATTTGCCAACTAAATCTAAACAAGGGCGGATTTAAAGGGGGGCAATGGGAGCGATCGCTCCCCCGTAAGGCTCCACAATATTTTTAACAAGTAAAATGAAAAAGACTATAGACTCGTCACAAACCCGAACTTTAAGATTTCGGAATGCATGTCACTCAAACTAGCGTGGTCTAATTGCCGCACGCAATTCATTTATCAAATATATCTATCATTGGGTCGAGAGAAAATAAAGACCTACAGGTAGGCAGGGCGGCACCAATGGGTTTTGAAGTGGGGGTGGGGGCACATTCAATCCGGCAGAGGAGTTGGACCCCCAGAAGCTGAAGCATTTTAGGTGGTCTCTAGTGCATTTTGGGCGCTGTATCATGTATGTGTATTTATTTGAATGTCCAGTGACATGTGGAAAATGAGATAATGTGTCAAATATTGACCACACAGCAACATCTACAGGGGCGCATCCAGGATTTTACAATGGGAAAGGACTCGGATTCGCAAATATCAGAGACAATGAATATGGACGTGGGGGCTGGGGCCCGCTCTGTGCCCCAGAAGCTGAGGGTAATCGTTTCTCTCTGTGTGTTTTGAGCTTATATTGCCACTAAGATTGAGTTATTTATAGGATATATGACGAAAAAGAATACCGTACATGTTGATGCATTTCAAGATCCTCATCGAGCCGAACAGAACAGTTTTTATATTATGCTCATGCGTATGTTTCACGATTTGTTATATATTCGGAAAATTATATTTATTTATCACATTATTTACCATTCATCTCGTTCTCATAATAACCAGCTCTCAGAACATGCTGGTAAATTCTACAGAATTAATGCCCATGTGTTCAAATTGCTGTAACTTTGAAGGAATCAGAATACAAACAGCCGGCAAAAATCGTTTTGTTCAGTTCAAAAATTGCTTTCAGTCCCATTGCTTTCAATTATTTCCACCATCTTCATTTCTCTTTTCTCGTTCTCCTCTCTTTATTTTCTTCTCCCCCATTCGCTTTCCTATTTGTTTTTTTTTTTTCTGAAAAGTGTGTGTGTGTGTGTGTGGGGGGGGGGGGGGGGGGTAGGACCAAAACATGCACGGTTGCATTGAAAACCCACGTTCCAGGATAATCGTTTCCTTCCACGATAATGACCACCCTTACGCCAAGATTCGAGCCAAAAGGAGATGTTAATATACTTGTTCGTCAATTGTTGTAAAGTCAATAATATTCAAATTGTTTATGTCGGACGACATATTCGATCATCGATGGAACGTACTTTCATGGATTGTTCATTGAAAATCTAAATTTTTTAATCTCAATCTCAATTCACACACAAGAAATTGTTGGCTCTGGAGACTATGTTAGGTGTCCTTGAAACTCTCAAATTCAACCAGAAAACATCTAGACCCCTTTAACTTCTGGGGCCCTGGCCGTGCCCCAAACCCCACGCCTAATGGCTAGGACTCTCTTCCGTACAGGACTCTAAATGATGACTGCTCCCCCCAATAAAAATTCTAGATCCGCCCCTGCACCTAAACCTTGTAATGGGAGACGTGTATAGGCATGTTTTCTAAACATTGGGGTGTATAAACCTGCGCGTTTCTTACAAAAGGTTCATGTGAACTGGTTCCAGTAAAACAAAATTGAACCCCCAAAAATTGAACAAACACTTGAGAAGTGGATTGTGTGCGTTTCTTACGAAAAGTTCATTTGAACCAGTTGTATTTGGTTAATCTTTTTGAGAGATCTGGTGCAAGTATGAGATTTTGGGTACAGCTTTTTGGCCCGAAACATTCAAACCACCAGATGTATTGAACCACTGCTTATGAAACGCCTACTGCCCACCAAACTACGTCGTGAACTTTTGTATTTGTAGATTTGTCTTCGTCTTTTGTATTTGTAGATCTCTCCTGTGTTAGGAGAAGCACCCTAGTTTCCCTTCCTATTTACTGATGCTTGATCCCTTAGCTCGGGTCGTGTGGATGCTGTTAGTTTGTTTAGTATCTGCTTGGGGTCTCTATCTCTCTGAAGAATCTTGGTAGCATATAAGTGACCAGTAGTCGTACATGGACCAGTGCTCGTACAGTCAATGAAACAATCAAATTATGGCAGACACATTTTTCATGATTCTCCAGACATGAGGACGAATGCGAGTGAATATACATGGAAACAAATAATTCCGAATTCATACCATGTCAGCAGCTCATATGACACATTTCATTGAATGCACGATCACTGGTCGGTCCTAGTACGAGCACATGGGCACCACACTATAGGCAAAGTGAACTGGAATGTCGTAATATGTCTTCCATATATTCAGTCCACATGTGAGCGCTTGTTCACGTTGGAAACTTGTTTTGTTTTGAATGTAAGAGTAGATCTAGTCCATACAAGTGCCATGCACATTTGAAGATATGTCTGATCTTTAATTAGATAGTGTGATATTTTGTAGATCGACATTAAAACTGATTTCAATATTTGCCCCCTAACCCCCCCCCCCCCCCCCCCCCCCCTTTATGGAAGGCCAACACCGACAACTCTGACCCAGTCATTGCCACACACGACATATAACTCGAGGATCGAGACCTGTCAGACATATGCATTGTTTGAAATAATCTAAAAGTACAGTACAGTATTTGTCGGTAGTTGTAAAGTCAAGTTAATCCATTAGTGAAACACGCTTTTTGGCCGTAGACTTTCATTATGAATAACCGGATCATCTTGAAATTTTGTGTATCTCAATTGGGTATCATGCCATAATTGTCCACCAACAATTTATGCAAAACTAACAATTTATGCAGTATCATAACAGCATGTGTGACTGGCTATTTCTCACCTAAGGTATTTTAGTGAAATTAGGCCAGAAACTGTTGTGGCTAAGTAGTTGTGTGACATCAGATTTTCCTTGACATGTGCCCTTTAAATATCAAGATATCCCAGCAGTACTAGTATATGACAGTAGAACATCTATCATGACAATGAATAGGCCTGAAATAAAATTACATGCAAGATTTTACCCTACATTGTTGGTACGCAACATGTTACTACAGTTCTGCTAAACTGTAGCAAAGATTTTCCATACCAAGATAGCCCACTCAGGCCAAAACGGAAGCGAACAATCCCCCTGGTGGTAAGACTGAGGAATTACTACATTTGCATTTTTATGAATGAATATCTGTGACCAAAACGTCTATTTATGAATGAAAACCGCCGTCACTATTGGAGATACATCAAACTTTCAGTCTCACCGCCAGGATCGACACTATTCAAATGTTCGCTTCCGTTTCGGCCTGAATGGACTATCTTGGTATGGAAAATCTTTGACTGTAGTAACTGTATATAACAACACTATAATATTATGTTAACAGTTAAATGTTATTTCTGTAGATCTAGAATCTACACTAAAAAAAAATTCTTTTTAGATATATGAGTCCGGATTCTATTTTATGAATGCTCTGGGATACTTTTGGTGCACATCGAATTTGGGGACTAGGAAGGAATATGATGATGAGCATGGCAGATACGTGTAGCATTTTAAAACACTTGATTTGGAATTCACAACGCAGAAGGTTCCAGCATTTCTTTTGTGAAAATATGGTCAATTGTCCTTTTCTGGGTAAGATATCATAACCGTTTATAATTTGATGTGTTTCCATATCAGTGATGCTTGTTGAAGATGATCATGTGTGATTTTTTTTTCAGAATAAACACACTGCAACTGACAATGGCAGAAATTTGGCAAGCTGCAGAAGATAAATTGGCTGGAAGGAGGAAGCTGCATGCCACCATCTTCTGTCAGGCTTTTTCTCCTTGCGGCAAATTCCTAGTTGCTGGGACGAACTTTGGTCACATCGCCGTGTATAGTTTGTCATCGGCTCTAAGCCCTGAAGCAACTGATGAAGCTTTACGGCCGTTCCTTGTCTTCACTGCCAATGCAGGATCTATCCAGTGCATGGCATCCACCGAGCGTTTCCTGATTACTGGAGGCACAGAAGACATCCAGGCTTGGCTCTGGTCGGATATCACGTCTAAGAACCCTAAGGTGACATGGAGTCTGACCGTTCCTTCTAAGGACCATTTTGCAAGGCCAGAGACCAATGCTTTATCCATTACAAACGAGTCTGGCACTACATACTTGTATGCCGGCTGCGGAGACAACAAAATCCACATCTGGGACATCGACTCAGGGAATTATGTCCGAGGCCTTGTGGGCCACAAGGACTACATCCACAGCCTCGCCACATGGAACTCTGGACGCGAGTGTGTCTCTGGCTCTGAGGATGGCACCGCCCGGATCTGGGACACGAGACTGGCTGGGCAGGCCACTAGCATCATCGAACCATACAAACATGAGACCTGCGCCCGGCCGCAGCTTGGCAAGTGGATCAGCTGTGTCGCAGTGGACAAGGCTGAAGATTGGATGGTCTGTGGTGGAGGCCCTCACCTGTGTCTCTGGCACCTTCGCTCCTTGACACCAACCACTGTCTTCAACACAAAAAGCACGCACAACACCGTCAGGTTCCAGGACGACACCCTGATCTCCGCGGGTAACGAGGCGTATGTCCGCCACTGGTCAGTTAACGGTGACCAGCGAGCACAAGTGCCTTGTACTCCAACTAATGTGTTCCACGTCGCAATCAATGACAAATCTGAGAACACAAAGGTGCTGAGTATCTCAGGAAACTGTAATAAGATTGATGTCTGTACCAACTTTGGGTATAAAGCTTTCTCACTGACATTCTATTAGATACAGAATACATTCAGCACATGGGCAATAAACTTCCTGTTTTCATTCATCTATCATCTAGGAAGCATTGTTGGATACATCAGTTACCTGTATTTTCTATTGCTTGGAGTGACTGAATGTACTTGCTACACGTTTTGAACTTGTTATCAGGTTATGAAAATATGTTCTGGTGTCCGGCACATTTTTCCCAGAAATGATGCTATTCATTTGTATTCATGAATGATTCATGTGTGTTCTCATTTTGTATGTACATGTATGGCATAATTAGAAGTTGTGGTGTCCACAGTCAAAAATAAAATGAATACTGTATTTGAAAAACATTTATACATGTACATACAGTGGTCCCCCTCAGATAAGACCCCTTTTTCCTATTACATGTACTTTAACATGTAAATGAACCCCTCTATAGGACTCCGCCTTGGATGAGGCCTCAATTTTGTGGCAGAAGAGTAGGTCCTATCTGAGGGGACCACTGTGTCTACCGGTATTGTGACATTGCATACCAGTATCATAGTTACATGTACATACCTCACACACTATGCTACCCACATCAAACCCACCAATTATAAGGTCCTGATTTGAGTCTATAGTCACCATACAAGATGATAATAAGACCTTCAATAGTAAATAGACCAAAATTGGTGATTCCTTTGCAGATTAGAGAGGTGGTCGACTTATAGAACACTGCAACTACTGTAAAACGACTAATATTGGCGGACGATTTATTTGGCGGTAGGGGAAAAACCGCCAAAATAAATCGTCCGCCAATTTAACTAGATATATATTAAGCAATAATATGTGGTTTTGAGAGCGCCAAAGTAAATCTCTGTCAAAAAACATGGGGCTCACAACTGCCAAATTTAATAGCCACCAATATTAATCGTTTTACAGTACACTACTGCAAAGATAGGTGATCATTTGTGACTTCAGAGCATTGATCGATTTAGGGAGAGGCCGGTTTTGGGAGATTTTGTAATTGGAACATTTAAACAGAACTCTGTCAATCGTGAAATTGGGTCTCACATGAAGTCAAGCTCTGGAAACTGGTGTACAGTATTTTCTGATTTTAAAAGGACTCGCATGTTCTTTGCTATTGGAATATTCCTTGATTTTATTATACGTATTGGTAAAAAGCAAATTACATCATAATGAAGTGGGAGATTTATTAGGTCATTCATACTACTGTTATGATAACGCCATACTTGGCAGATAGAAAATGTCAGAAGACCAGCGTGTCCTGTGTGTGGGACTGCTGTGTCTGGATATAATCACAGTCTGTGATGGTTACCCACAGGAAGACACCGACCAAAAGTGAGTAAAGGCTTTCCACTTCTGATTGCTAAAAAAACTAACAAAACAGAACTACATTCGTAGAGAATTTAACTGTTCATTGCACAGGTATATCAGGATTTTTCTTCATGCCAATGACCATTTTGCTTTACATTATCATACATGTAAATTCCATGTTTTGTTACTGTTGTGCGTCAGGTGCCTGGAGATGATTTGGCAGAGAGGCGGTAATGCTTCCAACAGCTGTACTGCTCTGTCACTGCTGGGGGAGACAGCCGAGTACCTGGGGGTCATCACAGACAGCAAGGAACAACGGTTCGCACCACGCTCCACACTCCGAAATAAGAATCCCTATATTTTATCATACCGGTATTCCCGAAAATCATTTTGGCATGTAAATAAACCTGTGTAGTAAGACTTCATGTCAGCCAAGGCCTCATTCTATCTGGAAACAGTGGAGTCTTGTTTTACGGGGACCACTGAACATGTATTTCAGGTTTTTGGATGAGGACATGGTTCAGTATGGGATCCATGCTGACCACTGTGTCAAGAAAGCTGGACTTCAGACTCCCACAGCTACTGTTCTCATCAATGCTAGGAACGGCTCCCGCACTATCCTTGGCTGTCAGAGGTACATATTACCGGTATACATGGTATAGCATCCAAATAGCATTGCTTAGTGTCCTCGATTTGTAATCTGAGGTAAACATGACTAAACTAGACTTTATTATTCGTTGTCAGAAACTTGCCAGAAGTCACCAGTGCAGACTTCATGAAGATCAGCTTGAAGGAGAATAAATATAAATGGATTCATTTTGAGGTACATGTGTAAATCTTTTTGCTGAATGATGATTTTGAAATGATGTCAGTTAATGTGCGTCCTTCACTGATACAATGCACTGATATTCTTATTTCCTACATACATGTAGTACTGCATCCTGTTTGTGTATTAAAACTCTTCAAATATATTTCAATAAAACATTTCCACAATGTTATAGGGTCGCCCAAATGTTGAGGAAATCATTAGAATGCTGCAGCGTGTACAAGAACACAACATTGACCCTGACACTGCCCTTAAGGACAGAATCACCACTTCTGTGGAGCTGGAACAGTTGAATGTACCAGGACTGTCAGAGCTAACTGACAAGGCTGATGTTGTCTTTGTTGGCAAGGACTATGCCCAGTCGTTTGGATATACCACCATGGAAACTGCTGTGGAGGGTCTGATAAACAGCTGCAGGCCTGGGTAAGTTGACTTGTTTACCGGTTCATTATCTGAATAAATTCTAGTAAACTCCAGTTTCATGAGTCTAGACCATTTTGTGCATTCTATAATGTCGGATGAATTGCCTATATGAAAGTTTCAATTATCTTTATGAACTGTCAGGATTCAGTTTTACTAACTCCAGAGCCACGTTGATCTGCCCATGGGGAGCCCAAGGAGCAGCAGCCAAGTGTGCCAGTGACCCACTCGTGACATCCCCGGCGTACCCCCCACAGCAGGTGGTGGACACCCTCGGTGCGGGAGATGTCTTCATCGCGGCGTGTATCACGGGCCTCGGTCGAGGCATATCACTGGAAAAGGCTCTTACATTCGCTTGTAGAGTTGCGGGCTGCAAATGTGGTGTTCGGGGATGGAACGAACTATCGTGCAAATTCAAAACTATTATGCAAGACACCTTCAGATAGTTTCACAGACAATACTTTTGTGCTTAGTGTAGTTTTCTAGAATGGAAGTTTGTGCATTGATGTTTTTGTTGTATCTGTTGAAGACACTCAATGTGTAACATACATGTATATAAAAACGTGTGATACATTCGTTCTAGTCTTTATCTTTGTTGTTATCAACTTACTGTGTGTTATCAAGGAGAGGAGTTGTTGAGTACATCTTGACCAAATGAAACATAAACTCATTTCTATAGATTCTGTGCACACATATAACATGATCAAAGTATATGTTGTATCATAGCCATGGTAGTTCAGAGACTCAGAGAAACTGCTTGTATTATAAATTTCAACAAACTAACTCTGACTACCGGGTAGTGACTCTCTTTGGAACTTGTGATATGTTTGATCAAGGACTCCTGAGATGATAGGTGATTTTGTTCTCAGAGTGCAGGATGTCGGAAGACAAGCGTGTCCTGTGTGTGGGACTGCTGTGTCTGGATATAATCACAGTCTGTGATGGTTACCCACAGGAAGACACCGACCAAAAGTGAGTGGCCATTCTTTGTACTATTACTTGTAATGTCATTACTGATTTGAGTTATGGTTATTGTATCCCTGGACGACAAGTTACAGCAATATTACCGCTGTGCTCGGAAGATTTTTCTCGTAATCAGAGGAATTCACCCTAATCACCTATTTAAATTCATGAGAGTCAATCAATTTAAATTCATGAGAGTCAATCAAATGAGAGTCAGTTTAAATTCATGAGAGTCAATCATTTTTTTATGATTTCTTTGAAAATTAGAAAATATGTGGTGAAATACTAGTAGATAGAGCCTCTGTCATTATTGAACCCCTGTTGGAAATCCTATACATTGTATACCGGTAATCTTCATGATGGTACGACTTTTAGAAGTCAAGATCAATTTTTTGGGAACCTGGGTGTAGAGCAGTCATACCCTAATAGTATCATGAGTATCCAAAATGGTGACCTTGACTTTTACCTTAGGTGACCTAAATATATGGAGGTGAAACACTCGATGACTTAGTGTTCAGATAATTTCCTTCATATATCTTAAAGTGAAACAGAGGAAGTCTGAAGCCTTGCTAGCTTTTCTATGTTCATGCATCTCTCTATCCAATTTCATGAAAAGTAAGCTCTGATAAGGAGTGTGTTTAGGAGATGCAACCCTGTTAGAAGTAACCACGGAACGTCTAGTTATTGAAATAAAATTTTATAGGTGCCTCGAGATGATTTGGCAGAGAGGCGGTAATGCTTCCAACAGCTGTACTGCTCTGTCAGTGCTGGGAGAGACAGCCGAGTACCTGGGGGTCGTCACCGACAGCAAGGAACAACGGTCAGTGACGAGGCCATTCGGGATCACTCGGCCGCAAACTAGCTACATTTAGACTGTTAATGGTACATTATATAGTAATTTGAAACTCTGTGTGAGGGTTTAAAACAGAAAGTTCAGTCAATTAGATATGTGTTGAATATATTACTTTATTCCCAGGTTTCTGAGTGAAGACATGCAGACATATGGGATTGCTTCCGACCATTGTGTTCTGGTGAAGGGTTTACACACTCCAACCTCCACCATCATCTCCAACATCAGAAATGGCTCGCGCACCATCCTCAGCTACCAAAAGTATGTCCTGTACCTACCACATGTACCTGAATCAAATATCATAATGCAACCTGCGGAACCAGGCACGAAGTGCAAATACATGACTTGTACGACACACATTTTGCAATATTGAAATGGGATAGAAATTTGCCATTTTCAGACACATTCCTGAAGTGACATTTGCAGATTTTAAGAAGTTGGATTTGAAGAAATACAAATGGATCCATTTTGAGGTGTGACTTACGAAGAAATGCTTATTATAAGTTACGTTGAACTGCAATAAAACAACTATGAAATGTATCCTGCAGTAAACATGTAACATGTCTTATCAGGGTCGACCCAGTGTTGATGAAATAAAGAAGATGCTCAAACATGTGGATGACTACAATAGAACTGTATCGTCCCATAATGATAGAGTAACCACATCGGTAGAACTGGAGAAAAGGAGAGAAAACTTAGCGGACCTTTTCAATAAGGCAGATGTAGTGTTCATCAGTAAGGAATATGCCCAGTGGCAAGGATGTAACAGCATGGAATTAGCCGTACAGTCCCTCATAGACAAGTGCAGATCTGGGTGAGGATAGGATAGACAAAGTTATCTTATCCACAAATATCACTTGTTTGTATAGTAATAGAAAATTTACACGAAAATTTCATATCGGCACTATAGAGCTTATCCTCGTAGATTTTTAATGATGAATACATCAGAACCCATTGCATTAGCTTCTGATTTTTACAGGTAGATATATTTTACAGGCGTTTACATTCATGAAACACAGATCAAAACGATAACCATTTTAGCATCATGGTAATTTTTTCAGAGCCACCCTGATATGCCCGTGGGGAGAGAAAGGTGCTGCTGCGATGACCCATGAGGGCCCAGTCATTACCACGCCGACCTTTCCGCCCGAGGAGCTTGTGGACACCCTCGCGGCTGGTGACACATTCATCGGGGCCGCAATCACGGCTCTGGGGCACGGGGCGAGTCTGGAGGCTGCGGTGACCTTTGCGTCCCGAGTGGCCGGCTGCAAGTGTGGAGTGAGGGGCTGGGCAGGGATGAGGGACAGGGTCCAGTCAATTGATAGGGTCTGGCTCAAAGGCAGTTAGTTCCCATGATTAAGGCATTTCGGCAGAAATGCCTTTATGGTTTTAGCGGAATTTTTTTTTTTTTTTTTTTTCTTCTTCCGCCACTTTTGGTTTCCCTAGACAAACATGTCCAAGGGGTATTATGGATGAACTTTGACCTTGACCCGAAATATTTTTGCCGAGTCGGCATTTTTCGTTTTCGTCGATATCTCGGGAACGGTGTGTTGTAGAGCGAAACGGACGTTATTTTCGGACTCGTCGCCCTAGACAAACATGTCTAAGGGGTATTATGGATGAACTTTGACCTTGACCCGAAATTTTTTTGCTGAGTCGGCATTTTTCGTTTTCGTCGATATCTCGGAAACGGTGCGTCGTACAGCGAAACGGACGTTATTTTCGGACTCGTCGTCCTAGACAAACATGTTTAAGGGGTATTATTGATGAACTTTGACCTTGACCCAAAATTTTTTTGACGAGTCAGCATTTTTCGTTTTCGTCGATATCTCGGAAACGATGCTTCGTAGAGCGAAACGGACGTTATTTTCAGACTCGTCGCTCTAGACAAACATGTCTTAAGGGTATTATGGATGAACTTTGACCTTGACACGAAATTTTTTTGCCGAGTCGGCATTTTTCGTTTTCGTCGATATCTCGGAAACGGTGTTTCAAAGAGCGAAACGGACGTTATTTTCGGACTCGTCGCCTTAGACAAACATGTCTTAAGGGTATTATGGATGAACTTTGACCTTGACCCCAAATTTTTTTGCCGAGTCGGCATTTCTCGTTTGGTCGATATCTCGGGAACGGTGTGTCGTAGAGCGAAACAGACGTTATTTTCGGACTCGTCGCAATAGACAACATTTATCTTATATGTATTATGGATGAACTTTGACCTTGACTAAAAAATTTTTTGCTGAGTTGGCATTTTTCGTTTTCGTCGATATCTCGGAAACGGTGAGTCGTAGAGCGAAACGGACTTTTTTTTCGGACTCGTCAGCCTAGACAAACATGTCTAAGGGGTATTATTTTAACAGTAAATTTTTTTGCGGAGTCGACATTTTTCATTTTCGTCGATATCTAGTATATATTATAAATTAATCATCACACTGAAATGCCTCCAAGGCATCTTTAGGCCTTGACGTCTAGTTAATATATATATTTGTGGTTAAAATGTGTGAATGTTTGTCCAGATAAAATTATTGTTGAGTTACATATACATGCCTGTTGTTTATGTGAATGTGATACGAGATAATTTACAATTGTCATCTTGTCATTAGGTCAGACATGTATTATGTTCATCAATCGGAAATCACCATGTATGCATTGGTCTTGTCTTGTCTGACTGTAGATATGAATTCTTTGAATCAATTATTTTGGTGGTAAAAGCACTTTTCACACAGTATTTCATTCACATACATGTGTACTGCGAGTGCATGTACTCTTCCGCTCACTTTCGTGTGCATATGTACACAAATATACTCTATCTACTGTATATACATCATGTTGTGGAAAATATTCCATGAAATTGTCAGTTTTAATTGATGCACCATCTGTCACAGAATGTTCAGGCAAACGATTTAATTCTGTCAATATAATTGACTAAAATGTTATTGATTAAAAAATTCAAAATGGTCCTCACCATTCAATAATATACAGTAGGTGTGGGCAAAGGTATTGATTTCATCTTAATTATTGATGTGACAAGTTTTACAATTTCATCTCCTGAGTACATTGTATTTATATGGTAGAGAAGCCTGGCGAATACATTGAAAAGCATTTCATTTAATGGAAATTTTTAAATAATCGAAAGCATACAATTTGTTATATATGTATTGTTTTCATTCGGTTACGAACATTTACCATGGTAACTGCAGATGTGAATAAAAATATGATGAACTTAAAACCAACAGTAAAGAGTGTTCCAATATATGTTCTTTATTGTTGTTTTAGCAACCAACCAAACACAGCCTATCAATAGTATAAAATTCCAAAACATTACAAACATATCCAACTTAATTGTGTAACCCACAGTACAAAATCACAAAATCTGTAGTAGAATTTGTGTTTAGTTTTCATGCTGAAACAGTCCAATCAGTCCAAAAGTCACCACATGACTATTGTTATATTTCCTTTCATCCAAAGTCACACATTCTTGCATACAAAAACGAATTATGGACCCAGTTCTATACAGCAGAGCTCAATTCTTCACATATAAATAATTTACCTACATGAAACCAGTACTGCGATTAAGCAACATGCGAAATATTACTCTAATGCAGCATTAGTACATCAAAACATGAATAAAGCGTTGTCGCATGGTACGTTCTTGCAACTGCATGTCAACTACATGTAATTACCGGTACCACCTGCAACACATGATGATTGAATCACATGATGGAATGCTCAAGTATATACACAAGAAAATGAACCAATCGTTCGCACCAGGGAAGTGATAGACCTTACGAAATGTACCACAAATTGCATGATAAACAAAGTACAGTGATCAACTGTCATGAATATAGTGTCATGGTGATGCAAGGACTTAGAAATTATACATTACAATTCCAGAATAATCTAATTACGTTCATACACTAGTTAACATGGTTCATTATTATTCCGAACAATATGTCATACAAGTAGAATTTTCAATTCACAATTGCACTCAATATAATCACCTGTCAATACAAATGTTTCTCATACTCTGTATATCTGCTACCTGATCATATTCAGGCACTGCAATTATTCTGTCAGACATCTACATTGGAACAACTATACTGGTATCACTGTTCTATAGGCCTAAAGTCATAAAAATACAATGTTGGACTTAACAATGAAAGACTGTAACACCACTCGGTAAACATACTATTAAATGAAATGCATTCAATAACAAACAGTATTAACATAATGCCACCTAGAATCCCACTGTTGATACAGCAGTACAATTACCAATACATGTAACCCCCTGTACAAGCTACAGTATACACATTGCATATCAAAATTGAACGTGTAATGATCCGCTATGACAATGAGATATAACGATGGGATTTCTGCCATGGAAGATATACTAAGTATAGCAAACATACAATAATCAAAAACAATTGTAAGAAACCTGTAAATACAGCTGGTAAAATTTCGATACTGATTTTACAGCAAAAATCAAAGATAGTGTTCTGGGAAGTGTCATAGGGGTACCAGCAAACTTAATCAGAATAACTTACAAAAAGAGGTCGAACTGTCATGAATGTGGATGGCAAACTGCAACGAATTGACATTTGTGTGAGAAATCACCAAGGTAAATATAATGGTGCATAAATTCGTATTACTGTACAATGATGCATAAATTCACAATTCATATTTTGGTTGAGATTTAATTTAGCGGTTTCAGAACCACATATATTTCTAATCATATATCTACCGGTAGTTATCATATATCTACTGCCAAATCTGCCAAATCGTCCGCCAAAAATAGTCGTTTTACAGTTACTGCCCGATTTGTTGTTTTACATCCATGCTAATTCGCAGCAGTTCACAGATAACCATGATAACATTGAAAAGCATAGAACACAACTGGAGATTTACTATGCATGATAAACTGATGATGATATGTAACGAATGACATGACTATATGAGATTACAACCATGAATTCAAGATAGCTATTGCAGATGATAATTTAACATCCTTCCGGCTTAATTTCCAACCACCAATCCTCTGGGTAAAAGAATTTTTGTATTTCTATTTCACCACGAGGAACGGGCATATCATAACCGTGGAACTTCCGCTTTGGCACTGGAGGTGCAATCAGTCGACTTGGGAAACGTTCTCTATTCTCAGGGGCTTTCATTCGGTTGCGTATTCCAACACCTTGAAGCCATATGTAATCCTCTGACAACTCAAACACTATCAGTTCTGCTCTCGCCGTTTTGTAATACACTGTATATTCCCCATATGTAGAGTCATAGGTCAGACTCATGCCTTCTTTCAAGAAAAGTCGATATAAATAAGCCTCGTCTAGCTTCTGAAGATCCTCGTTCCAGATACAGAAGTCAATATCATCGTCCCACTTTAGCATGTCTTCTTGCCTCAGAGCTCCCCACAGGCTTCCATAACACAGCACGTGTGCAATCTTCTCACGCTGTAGCAGAGCATCGACTTTCACTGCAAGTTCGATAGAATCGTTCACCTGCTGTTCTGGATATGAGCACGGCGCTGAGTAGTAGTACCACCGCTTTCTTTTCTCTGGCTGAACTCTCGAATAAATCAGAATGATGAGGAGGGCAACGATTCCAATCACAACCCGACGGAGAGACAGGTACTGGAGTCCTGGAATGCGCAGCGGAACATTGGAAAAGAGGCCAGCCAGCCACGTGGGAACCTGCCCCTGCAAAAATTACAACAGAAAATTCAACGATATGTTTAAACAAGGTCAATATAGATCTTGGGTGGGGGGGGGGGGGATGGGTAGCCCGAATGTATTGTACTGATACATGGGTCTCCTGGAGAAACCAAATCTCTACACAGTAACCTAGTCAAAGTTTAGATGCTCGCAGGCTGGCAACCTATTGCCGTGTCATCTTAGTGCTTACCACAATTGGGCAATTTATTCGAAGGAAAAAAATTCCAATTATAAGGTCACAGTTTATCCCTCGCAGGGCGCATGTCGAGGCCAGAATTCCGCACAACTAGCCATGAAAACAAGGCAAAGCATATGGAATCCCATTCACGAATCAAGACCCGTGAGCAATAAACTGATATGGATATGTGACCCCGAGCTGTAAACTGTGACTTGCGACCTGTGAGCTATAAACTGCTACCTGCGAGATAATGTTACAAGCAGCGACCTGTGTGCAGCAAAATGCAACTTGAATATTTAGTATATACGTTTTGTGTATTGAACCATGGTTTACTAGTTCAGCTAAAAGTTTACTACGAAATAACTCATATATACGAGACCATTCAATGTTGTGCCAGGCCCAGGCGCAATCATCGCAGGTCACAGTATATATATAGCTCGCACCTCACATGTATGTCAAAGCTTACAGGTCGTGACCGGAATTCCATAAAGCTACAGTGTGTTTCAAAAAAAATTTTGGTAAGGCAAAGCGGGTGAGTTTTGAGGTGGGTTTTTTTTTTTTTGCTCACCTGACTGAAAAAAAATCTCACCTAGACTAGAGATATACTAAGCAAGAAAAAAAATCTTAAAACACACCCGTTTTGCCTGTTTTCAGAGCTAGAGCTCAACCTCAATTTTAGCCTTAGGCTGCCCTGCACTCATCCAGACTCAGACTGCACTTGCAATCTGAATTCTGAGGCTGCAGAAATTGAGAAAATGAATGAGACATGTTTGGACTTTACACAGTTTACACAGTATACAGTACAATCTACAGGCTTATAAACATCACCCGATTGCATAGACAAAGTACGTCTTTCGGGGATACCTGCTGAGGTCCTCAGCAGGTATTCCCGAAAGACGTACTTTGTCTACCGATTGCATTGGATAAGGGCAATATTGTCTTACACCAAATGTATTCGGTTGCATCCTGATTTTCCACAGAAATCTGCTTCTTGGAATGTTGAGTTGAGAGAAATCAAACTGAAAAGTTTGACGTGTCTGTTTACTTGAGCGATAATTGGGTGATCGGATGACGTTGCATATTCGTACCTCGTATTATTTGGCCTCACTACATTTCGTACCAAGTTGATACGTACGGTAGGCCAATAAGGACAGATTTCACTAATTCCTTCGGCCATACAAAACAATGATAAAAAGCCCAAATTCAAGTCTCCATAGCTCCGTCCCAGAACAAGATCAACCTTAGCAGCTTATATACAAAGCTAGTCAATTCATTTCCTCATCTCACTATAGTAAGGAAAATATATGTTGATAAATTGGATTTTTCGCTACAGCTCGAATTCTGAGGGTACCCCCTTAAAACGACTGATTTTCATGCCTGACAACCCATATATATCGTTCGCCATCAGAGCCGTTCTGTGCGTGCTGTGGTCTTGAAACTCTTCGTGTGCAATGCCAACCAGCTCGGGTCAACAACCAGCCATAGCAAAATATCCCCCACCATTCTGCGGGGGATCAAGGGCATCCCCCGTTTTCAAAATAGGGAATTCTCTGACTGTAACGGATATGACGCAATATCATTGGTGTTGTCATGCCATAAAACTAGCCGTTATGACAGATTTCGATACAGCTAAAACTGCACATACTAGGACGAACTTGAACTGAAAATGCCTAAACATAATGTGTAGATAAATTTACAGCTAGAATCTCGATAATCATTCACATGTGTGAGCCCCTTTTTGTAATGCTTTGTGGTTAACGTGGCTTAATCATGTTAATATTCATGTAGAATTGTAGCACGTTTATTTCACATTGCCGAGCTCTCAAGTAAACACGAACTGAAAGTTCTGCACAACATATGTCGAAACTACGAACTGTTAATTTTAGACAGTATCACAACATCCTCCTTGTTGAGAATAAAACATACTGATACGAAGTAGCACATTATGTTTTCAGCTATGTATATGATACACAAGAATTACGGTTAATTAACCAAACATTTGTAACTGAGTTATCAACCTTTCTTCAGTATATATGGCGCATGAAATATAAACATATCAACATGTCAACATATCAGAACATATCAAAACATAAGTATCAAAATATTTGATTCATGACAAAAACATTATTCACATACAGGGTAATCATAGGGTAGACTGCCCTCATACCCGGGGGATTATTCTGCCCCAAATTCGATATTGTGTCCCATGATCATTAGTTATAGCGTTCTGGCTTGCGGACCACTCTGCCACTTCTGGTGCGCATGACTGGAGCCCGTACTTGTGGCTCGTCGGGAGGTTCTGGCACCGGTGGTGTTTCTGTGGCAGGCTGTTCCGTTGGTGTTTCCACGGGCGGTACGCTCACTGGCGGGTCATGGGTTGGACTTAAGACTTGGGGCTCTGCTGCGAATCTGACATGTTTCGGTTGCACTACCATCTCACGCAGATGTCTGCGATTCCGCCTTAGTCGTGATCCGTTGGTAGTCTCCACAATGTAGCTTCGTGGCTCACTGCACTTTTCGATGATTTTGCCTGGGCACCATGTTTTTGTCTCCTTGTTCAGGATTCTGACAGGCTGTCCTACTCTCAGTGCAGGCAACTCAGTATTTCTACTGTTTGCATCATGGTGTTGTACCATTTTGTCGCGTTTTGCTTGCATACGTTCACGCTGTTCGAATGGTGCAGGCTCTCCACGGTGTGGCAGTAGTGTCACGGTGGGCCGCCCGAACATTAGTTCTGAGGGTGATGACTGAGTTTGGTCCAGTGGTGTTGCACGTAGGTTTAACAGGGCTAGTTGCACATCTCCACCATTTTCCAGGGTTTTCTTGATGATTGGCTTGACATGTTGTACATGTCTTTCAATAAATCCATTGCTGCGTGCATAGTGTGGTGAACTTGTGACGTGTTTGATTTCCCACTGGGTGGTGAAAGTTTTGAATGGTTGTCCGGTGTATTGGGGTCCATTGTCGCTCATTAGCTCATCTGGTCGACCAAAGATGGCACAATAGGCTCTGATCTTGTTTGCTACGGCCTGGCTTGTTACTGGGAATGGCATTGCATCCACGAGCGGAAACTTTGTGAAGCGGTCAACTGTGATGAGGTACTGCTTGCCGTTGATCTCAAACAGGTCTGAGGCAATGAACTGCCATGGGCGTACAGGCAGTTGATGCGGTATCAATGGTTCTTTGGTATTTTCTACCTGGTGCTCCTGGCATCTCAGGCAAGACTTGCATAGTCTTTCTATATCAGCATTTATATTCACCCAATACACACTTTCTCTGGCCAATCTTCTGGTCTTCTCGATACCTTGGTGGCCCTGGTGCAGTTGCTCTAGTATGTTTTCTTGCATGGATTTGGGTATGAGTATTTGGCGTCCCTTGAAGATAACTCCGGCTTCCATAGCCAACTCGTCTCGAAATGACCAATACTGTCTTAGGTCTTTAGACAGTTCTTTCATGTTTTCTGGCCATCCGCTGTGTACCAGAGACTTCAGTTTGTTCAGGACAGGATCCTTCTCGGTTTCATCACGGAGTTGTGTTCTTTTTTGTAGCGAGAAATTGATGATTGAGGTCGTTACGTGTTCTTCATCCTCTTCTTCGAGGTCTAGTCCATCGACTCGCAAGTCCAGGCTGATCTCGGCATCATTTCTGACATCGGGGATGCGACTAAGAGCATCAGCGAGAATCATTTCGGGCCCTGGACGATACTCAATTGTGTAGTTATACCCTTGGATTTTCAGCAACATCCGTTGGAGCCGTGGGGGTGCTGCATGGATGGGTTTTGCACAGATATTCACTAGTGGTTTGTGGTCTGTCACAATAGTGAATGGCCTGGCATACAGGAAGGTGTGATATCGCTGTATGCCAAACACTACAGCCAGCATCTCACGTTCTATGTTACTGTATCTTGATTGACAGTCCGTGAGTGTCTTGGATGCGAATGCAACAGGTCGTCCATTCTGTATCAGGGCTGCCCCCAAGCCTTTCTGTGAGGCGTCTACTTCTACTGTTACCGGGGCCTTGGCATTGTAGTACTTGAGGCAAGCGTCCTCTGTGATAGCTTTTTTCAGGGTTTCGAAGCAGTGCTGTTGATCTGTGTCCCATGTCCATGGCACGTCTTTCTTCAGGAGAGTACGGAGCGTATGCGCTTTCTCTGCCAGTTGTGGAATGAACTGGGATATATATGTTAGCATGCCCATGAATGTCTGTAGTTCTTCCTTGGTCTTGGGTACAGGCATTTTTTTGATACCCTGCACTTTTTCAGGATCTGGCTTGATGCCTCCAGCTGTGTATGTGTTCCCGAAGAACGACACGCTTGTCTTCTTTATGTCACATTTTTCGCTGTTGAATACCAAACCTCGCTCCTTCGCTCGGTTCATGAGGTTGATGAGGTTTGTATCATGGGCTTGCTCATTGTCTCCATGGACGATAATGTCGTCAGCTATGCAGGTAACACCTGGGAGATCTTCTATCAGCTGGTCCATTTTTGCCTGAAATATGTCCTGCGACACATTTAAACCAAATGGTAGACGTCTCCAGCAGTAACGTCCAAACGGCGTTCGGAATGTAGTCAGGAGCTGGGACTCCTCATGCAGGTGGATGGCCCAGTAACCAGCTTTTGCGTCTAGCTTGCTGAATAATGATGCATTAGCGAATGCAGGATTCAGTTCCTCGAGTGTAGGGATCTTGTGTGGGCAACGTTTCAAGCCTTTGTTGAGACGCTGCGGATCAAGGCATACTCGAAGGGATCCATCTTTTTTTGTGCTGTAAGCAAGGCTGGAACACCAATCTGTGTGTTCCTCGACCTTACGGATGACCTCTAGGGAGACTAGTCTGTCCAGTTCTTCTTTAAGAATCTCCTTGACATGAATCGGACACTTCCTGGGCGCATCAATAAAGGGCTCTGCGTCTTCCTTTAGTACCAGCTTAGCGCTTCCTGGCAGATTTCCAATCTTGTCGAACTGGTCCGGGTACATCTGCTTCAGGTCCTTGATATCATTCACCTTGGTGATGCTATCAACATTGATTGTGACCAGGTTGAGCAGTTCACTTGTCGGTAGTCCAACAACCGCTGGTCCGGGAACATCGACAACGTAGAACCTGGCTTTTTTCCACCAGCTACCTTTGTTCTTGCAGAGCATGTCTAGACTGCCTAGACATGGTATTGGCAGACCATTGTACGCAGTCAGCTTTACCTTGACTGGTGTGAGAAGTCTCTCTGTGTTCACTTCAGGCCCATACATCTGTCTCAAAGTTCTGAGTGGCAAGGTGTTGCCAGATGCACCTGTATCGATTTTTAGTTTCAGCTTGTAGCCGTCGCCAAAAAGTCCTGGTGGTTGAATGCTGAGATCTGTGAAGGCTGCATCACGGTACTTTGGTCGTTCATGGATCGCGTCCAGACATTGATGACTCACAGTGATGGCGAAAAAGCTCTTTTGATATGTTTCACCGTCTGTTTCATATTCTGTGTCTGTACCCAGTGTGTTCACTTGCTCGTTCTTGTGCTCTTTGTTTCTGTACCTGTATCTCCGTTGGCCTGGTGACTTTCCTCGAGTTCTTGGTGACTTTCCACGACTTCCAGGTGATTTTCTGTGACTTCCGCTTGTTTTGTGATGTTTGGTTTTTGTTGTTTTCCTGCAACAATCGGCCCAGTGCCCTCGTGTGCCACACGTACTGCATATATCATTATATGCTGGGCAGTTTCTCCGCGTGTGCACAGTTCCACAGAAAGAGCAATCCCGGCGTGCTCGTTCATAATCCCGTGGTTTGAAACTGTGTATATCTTTTGTCGGTTTTTCTAATTGTTGAAGTTGATTGCGACCTGCGAACACAGCTTCATGTTTCCGTCCTTCCTTCAACATGTCTTCTGTTTTGTACCCGACAGCTTTGTCTAACAGTTCTTTACGGAAACTATCGAGTGGCGTACTTGCAATCACCAGCTCTATGATTCTTTCATGCAGTTCATTTTCAGTAAACTGACACTTCAGGGCTAGTGTTTTTGCTCTGGTTACAAAATCATCTAGGGTTTCTTCTTTCTGTTGTCTGTACTGCATCAAGTGCAGTCTGTGGATGCGAAAATTGACATTCAATCTGAGTTGTGATTCAAAGAATGTCCAGAGCTCTGTAGCATCTTTTTTCTTGTCATCAGTTAGACCGCTGGCGTTTAGACGCTTTAGTCCTTCATCACCGATACCTCTGCATATTTTCCTGCTCTTTGCAGCATTATCTGTGATGTTCTCATCTTCGAGGTACAGGACCATCTTCTGCTTAAATAAGCTCATTGATTCTGATAGATCAGATGCTGACCAGTCCATGGTGGGAATTTGCGACTGTGTTGCCATGTTGCTTGTAGCGACAGTTTATCCGAAGACAAACAATAGCATGTACAGTGTAGCCTACTGAGGGCAGATCTAGATCAACAGTCCGGAGAATCACACTACCGCGACCAGTGGGCGATAATGGGTGAAATTGGCATGGCGTCAGCGAGGTAGATGACAACGCTAACAGAGTTACAGACCATAGATCTATGAACAGACAACAGTCTTGGGTATAAGCTTTACCGCTGCCACCATGTTGTAATGCTTTGTGGTTAACGTGGCTTAATCATGTTAATATTCATGTAGAATTGTAGCACGTTTATTTCACATTGCCGAGCTCTCAAGTAAACACGAACTGAAAGTTCTGCACAACATATGTCGAAACTACGAACTGTTAATTTTAGACAGTATCACAACAGGTTACGGAAGCCAGAGCCTTTGTATGTCAGTTTTCTGCATATGGCCTCTCTTGGGTATAAATTTCACCTAAATACCTATTGATGTCCATGTTATCTAAATGGAATCTGGAGCCAGCTGAGGGCCCCAGAAGCCCGAAATTTTTTTTTAAGTCCTGTACACGTGGTAGATTCCTGGCCTCTTCTAGGTATAAATCTCCAAATACCCATTGATGCCCCGGCCTGTTATCAACCCGAGGAGCCAGAGCAATTTTTTATATGATATGATATATTAATTCCCGGCCTCTCTGGGTTATAAATATCCCTCAAATACCCGTTGATGCTCCTGTTATCAAAATAATTATAAAAATTGTTAAAGAGAGAAGTGAGCCAGTCTCGGCCTGGGGTTTGAGTCCTGCTAAGGGACCCAGAACCCAGAGCCATTTTTATGTGCTATGGTAGATTCCTGGCCTCTCCAGGGTATACATGTAAATCTCACTTCCAGAGGTTGGGGGCACAGCATAGGAAGGCCTGATCACCACCATACACATGTCTTGGTATTGGTTCATGGCACTGACAGTGTGGACTGGGAGGTAGCCCAACAGGAGGATGATCGTTGATGGAGTAGCGATCGGAGGTAGATCGGTGTGCCAGTTCTGAGGATTTTGAAGTTCAGGAGCATGATCTTGTTCAAAATCTGCTCACGCACCGGTAAGTGAGTGCAAGCTGACCAACACTGGCGTTATGTGCTCATGTTTCTTGGTACTCATCACCAAGCGGGCAACATTACTCTGGATGCGTTGAATAGTGTCAAAAACTTATCATGCATGTTTTGAACTTGACTAAGCTTAAGATGGTGAAACCCTGCCGATTGTTGGCAGTAAATTTCACGACTTTAGTACCGCATACAAAATATGAGCATTTGTCACAAAACTTCTGGTAGTCCGAAGTGACTTTTTGCAGTTGGAGTGAATAGAGGAGTCATTTTCTTGTTTTAGAAAAATACAATCTTCGACCTGAAACGTCTGGATCATTCCGGATCATAACGATAAAGTTGGTACATCCGTTCTCAATATCAACCACGTAATCTTTAGAATACATCGACTTTTTACATAGTGGAGCAGTCAGTGTCTATGAGCCGAGAATTACTTTTTGAATTTACCGCCTACATTTGTCACAAAATGCCCGACTGTCTTTGACACATTTACGAAATGCGCCATTTTCAAAACATCACGTGGATTTGGACAACACACAGACTTGAAATATCATCTATTATTTTGATGATTTTCAAAGAATAGCTGACTTACTTGGGATTGGTACATCGTAGACTCCGTAACGAGCTATCCACAGCCATGTGACATTGTGTTTTCCCCCGTAAAATTGAGTCTGAACATCGGCTACTTTCAACGTCAGGTGCCACGAAATCGTGTTTACATATTTCCCAGGTCAAAGTTTAATGTATCCTTACGCGAGACTTATCTTTGGTCATGTCGATTCTGGTAATCTGTCTAATCCATTGATCACACCAAATAATCCACTTTCTGGATACTGAACGGGACTACGGCAGGAAATGTTCACAGTACGACACATTTACATGTGTTTTGTAATATCAATTGGTAGCGGTCATCCTCGGAATATTTCCTTCGGTTGTGAAGACCATATTTTGCGACTATGAGATTCGGTAGCTTCGTCTCCAAATGTTTTCCCGCGAGGCACCAACACTCCCATGTGTTATACATGTATATCGGCATATGACGGAGGTAATCCCAGAATTATGTACATAATCGAAGACATATTAGTTCATAGACAAAGAATTGTTGTAGATCGGGGAATGACAAACACTGAAAACCATGTTTCCAGACGATAACTGACATATCGCTCACCACGTGAGTTTGTATTCGCTCCGGTGAGAAAGCCGTTGAAATCCGTGCACGGAGTTTTGAGTTCAATGTGAAGAGCAATACTCACTAGCTGCTCAAGTCCAGTCTCGGTCAGTGATCGCATGCAACCACACGGAAAATCGTCGAGCACATGTCCTGGGGCTGATTATTAACCCTCTTTCGACCCTTCTTGCACATTGGGAGTTCATTTTCACAAATAGGTAATATAATATTATATTTGTTCAGGTACGTACACGTAATTTAAGCATTCTGTATATTGGAACCCCGTCTCTATCAACACTGATCAAGTATCTATGAGTACCTATTCCATAAGTTCGTGGTTAAATACATTTCGATAACAAAATGAAACTGTATGTAGATGTATATCTATATGTATGTCAAGAAATTTAAATCAGGTGCCCTGATTGGCACAAGTATATAAGGTTATTATCAATAAGCAGCTATATGATAATTCATATCACCAACATATATATATTTCTTCTCTAAATCAAGAAGTTTACTTGATTGTAATATTCCAATGATCAATTCAAGGCAATGTGATTGGTATCAGCAACAGAATAGAGTGCCATGTGACAAATCCATCATCTCATATTTTTCTGACTGCAGATGACTCCAGATGTTGCTGACAACTCCACACCACTTTCCTGACAGCTCAGCCAGAAGACAACACAACCAGAAGCTCCATAAATCCTGGTTCAAGTCTCAATCAGAAGACAGGCAATAGCAGCTCCACACCACTTGACTGATCCCCCAATGACAGGCACCCAGGAGCAATCATTCAGTTGGCCAACAATTGGATATCTTATACAACAGCAATTTGGGGATTCAATGGCCAATTAATAATATTTTCATATTTTATATTTTAATGGATAAAGTGGCCAACACATTGTATGTATCAAAAATTTGTTATTGATACACATGTGTAGGTCAGAAATACATTATGAAGATTTGAATGGCAGTGTATCAAGTGGCCATGTGCAATATTGTTTGCCAATTATGATAAACTCATAATCTTTTTGATTGGTATTATATTTGATTTATTTTGTTCTTGTTTACCTTCCATGTACAAACTTTGTAAGATAAACATATGGATAAGGAGTATACTACCAAATACACTATTTATTCATGACATTTCTTGTCTGGTATGTTTGATATCATACCTGTGATCCATGTATGTCAAAAGATGAATTGTACTAATAAAATGCTACCACTGTGTGAATTTCACATCAATTATGTTGACACAACCCATGTGCAATAATGATACCTTAATGTCACATGTAATCATGATGACAATGAATCGAAAGCCTGGTGATATCTACATTTACATGTTATTGGGATCAGGATGTATCCTGTATCTAGCTTGGGGTTTGTGTTCTTTGTATGCATAGACCGAGCATTATGCACAATAGGGTCAGTGAAGACATACATGTACTGTTAGTTATTCGATGACCACAGAGTGCTATGAATTATGCCAAATGCAAGAAGATGTTACTTCCCTAGAAGTTTTAAACTTATAACTGTCACTTTGGAAATACGGGTTATTATTTGCATTGATCAGGTGAATAGAGTAGTGTCATGGCCCAATGCACACAGAAGCCCTAGCATGTAGCAGTCTACATGTAAAGGCCAGTGTGAATTGTGCACAGTGGAGCATATGATATTGAAGTCTCCCTCTCACTGTGGCAGTGTCTTGAAGGGTTAAAAAATAGTGCCTGTGCTGGCCACTTGGGAAAATTTTTTAGTTGTCCATAAATGTCTGAACTTCAAAAATCATTTGTGATGCAATGGATTTGAATTTCAAAAAAATATTTCTCGGCTCATAAACTAGCATATGTAGTAATGCTCAGAAAAATACTAGGAACATTCGTAATCGACTTTTTCCACAAGAACGGATGTCCCGAAATGTTGGTAGTCAATTTCACCAATTTTAACATAAGATGCATAATAACTGCGCGTAAAATGCTTTAAATTAGTTAACAACATGATAATATAACATTTATGTGAAATATGTGTTCATTTCTTCAAGAAAAAACATTTTCAAAAATATTCAGTGCGCATCACTGACTAAAATATGGCGAGGGTAACAACCCCTTAAAAGAATAATCCCACCTAACCTAAAGATAGTGTAAAGTTCAGCGACCCCATGATAAAGAAGGCCCCTCAAAGGGGGGGGGGGGGGGGGGTCCAACATCGCAACATCATTTTTTAAGCTGAGAAACATCACACATCATATTTTAGTCATATTTTTTAGCCTCAACTTCGCACTTCAGAATATAGTCATATTTTTAGAGCCTTAACATCGCACGTCAGAATTTAGTCATAATTTTAGAGCCTTAACATCGCACGTCAGATTTTTGTCATTTTTTTAGAGCTTTATCATCGCACGTCAGATTTTAGTCATATTTTAGCGCCTTGACTTTGCACGGCAGACTTAGTCATATTCTTAAGAGCCTCAGGATCGCACGTCATATTTATAGTTATTCAACAGACTGATGTGCTGGTGTACCTGCATCAAGTACATCGTCACTCTTTAGCAGTTTAGACAGTTTAGGTATCTGATATGATGTTTATGAATGCCAAATAGATCTAGATATATTCTAGATCTGGATTCTTTTGTGAATCACATCTATACTTTCTATTAGATCTAGATCTCTAAAGAAGATCTAGCCTAAATTAGATCTATATTATAACGGCGTCTGCTAGGCATTGCGTAATGTATCATCACTCATCACCCACAAGTCACAACAAGCGGCACGCAATGACTGAGGCCGGGGTGGGGGAGGAGCGTTGCGTGGTTGCATCCAGCGCTAGCCTAAGGCCAAGGGATCAGGCTCTGCGTCGCTGATATCAGGCTTGTTCTAGATCTAATCTAGGCTTACAAATACCAGCAGCCAGCTAGCTGTAGATTTGTCTGTAAACAATATATTGGCGTTGAATCCAAGTGAATAGCAACCTAGGCCTAATAATTATTGTTCACGTACATTCCGATTCGTTGTCAAGCTCTTCCTCCATTTTCCGACTCAGTAAAAAGGCACGTGGCTGCCGCAGCGTGCACGTGCCATCAGCCGGTCAGTTGGCGGGGTACGGGCACGCCTATTTTCCGAACTGTGGATGAAAAGTTTGTGCAACGAAGCATCATAACGCACTCGCTACACATCGCAACCGCATTTCGTAGTTTTCCGTGGTTCAGTTCGTTCATGTATATTTTTTTTTCATATTATTTAACATCGTTTACATCGATATTTAATAGGTAATATATCAACACAAAAGTCAGACATCGAAATTTAGTCAGTATTTGATGAGTGAGCGTCGTACACTTCGTTTTTTAATCATCATTTAAGGAGAAGGATATCGCAACGTCGGAATTTAGTCAGTATTTAATCACAGTTTAAGAGTAGCAACAACGAAACGATGTTGCTCAGAATCGTTTTTACCCCTTTGAGGGGCCTTAAAGAGGTATACCATATTACTGGAGTGTCACTGACTGTATTTATTAACCTGACCACAGTGTAGCACCATAAACCGTGGTGTCACTACTCGCGCAGCCTACCATGTCATAATGCTACAGTGCTTCCCTCTTTCGAAGAGGCCTCATCCCCGAGGTCAGCTGTATCCCACTGCTGAGCAACATCATGAGCCTTACGATCCACAAACATGGCTGTGATGTGAGTCAACAGAGGGAGGGGGCGGAACTCTACAGGCTGTACTAGCTATGTGGATCCTAGAAAAGCATTTCTGGTACCTATTATATTAGGGGCGGATCCAAGATTCAAGAGGAGGGGGAACGAGCAAAGCTGCAAGGGCCCATGAAGTTTTACATGCCCTAGCTTCCTGTCCACTTTAATACTCATTGATGTCAATATTTTGAAAGCGAAAAGAGCCTGGCTCTGGCGGGGTTTGTGAACCTCTGAAGGGAGTCAAGGGACCCACGAAGGCCAGAATCTCTTTTCATGTTATATGATAAGCTGTAAAATTAACTGCTAAAATCCCCAACCAGCGCAAAACTACCTGCGGAGGATTGTCCACGTAGCCTCAGAGTTTGTCCATATGCATCATGGACAATTGGTAATAAAATCCGTGTCTTTGAATTCATGTCTTCAGCACTTGTACACTATGGAATTGTGTACGTTTCAATCATAATTGTCTATAGCATTTGGACGCAGAGACAAGAGGTATAGAGAAAACCAGACGAGAACTAAACACAAGGAGAAAAAACAACCAACAACGAAACATGGCACCAATAACCGACAACACCCCCAAATCACTACAATGGCATCTCCTGTGTCTAAATTATACAATGCACCGATTTTGCCCAAAGATTGTGATAGGAGTGCCGCTATCGTACTCTATACCTCACCTGTTATGGCCTCTTCACGATCGAAGCTCGTATGTTGCCTCCAACGGACAGCGGCCAGCCGGCTGTGTCTGATTCGGATTGTAGTATGGTTCTGGCACGGGAACCAACTCCGCCTCTGATGTTGAGAGTGTTGTCAGTCTGCATGGAAGAGTTGATGGGTGTGAGTGAGAAGGGGTCCAGTGGCCTTGGAACTGGAGCTCCATCCGACCAAGGAGATGCCTGAATCTCTTCAACTGGATGAGGAATGTGGTCTGGACAAGGTGTCCTGCGAGACTCCGGTCGGTTCTGGAGCTGCAGATTCAGGTCTGCCTACTGACCAGACCCCCATGAGTTGGGCCGACTGGGTTGAGGTAAAGCAATCTGTGCCCCGGACGGAAGACAACCCGCCGTAGACCGGTGCGGAGGCGAGCAATGAGTCTGAGCAGGAGGGCTTTACCATGCCCATGTCCAGAGGCACACGCTGAGCGTATTGCATGACAGCAGTAGAAGGCTGAGGCAAAAGCTGAAGCCACCAACCGCAGAGAATTCAAGTCCGGTGCCGAGTCCGGCACCGAAAAGACTGCCGCCAGGAAAACGCGGAAGGACCATGAGTGGAGGTGCTCGGACTCTTGGGCCTGAACAAAAGTCGGGAGATGCTAAGGCACCCACTCCTTTGTGAAGTGGTGCGGATGGTGCTTCCTCCCAGTCCGGAGGTGCTAAGGCATCAAATCCTTTGGGAGGCGGTGCTGCCAGTACCTCCGCAAAGTCCGGCCCAGGTAAGAAGGGTCCCTGTGCTAGGTCGCCCGTCCTGGCGCCAAAGGGGATCCCTTCCTTGGCACCCTTCTGGAAAGTTCAAACAGTCTGGAGGCGCCACTGGTGAGCAGGAGTCATCAGGCTCCTCGTCGTGACCTTCTTCCACAGGTTCCACACTAGCTGACGACCTGCAGCTGAAGTTACTATGGAAACACGCCGAGGGATTGGGCAAGAAAATGTCTGACGAGGCACTGATGGCAGGCTGGCTGAAGGAGTCCAAGAAGCCAGCCGCGCGCACAAACAGCGCACCCGACTGCTCCCGAGCACAGTCCGGTCCGAGCAGGAACCCGCATCCTGCATCGGAGCAGCAACCACGTAAAAAGCTACGGTCCGCCATGGACCCCGAACTTCTGGGAGTGCGACAGGGTGAAATATTTCGCCCGTGCTATGCCAGGGATGCCTACAGCCGCTGCTCAGCGGATGCAGGAATGACAGCTAAAATCCCCTTCACCAGACCCCGTCCACTGATGGAGGTGGAGACGAGTACGCTGCCATGGCCGACAAATCAGGGAATCATATGTCCCTTCATCATGTGGGGTCCTATCATTACCTCTGGATGAGGTTGTTCGTCTGCTTCTCACGAAGCCCCCGGGAGCGTTACATCTCCAGTTTGGAAGCCCTGAATGCTCACTGCGCGCAAGCACACTGCAGTGAAGACCTCGCAACGAAGAGCAATGAGGAAGGGCCTGTATTCAATTACAGCTATATACCAACTCAAGTGGCTTCGGGCATGACAGCGTTGGAAAAAAAATCGGATGTTCCTCTTCGGTCCATGGCGCTTCGCTCAGCACATCATGGATGACAGCTGGAATCTGGCACGGTGTTGGTGGGTTCGAGCTCATGGTGGCTTGTTGGCCACCATGAGTCAGACCCGGAGGAGTTTACGATGGCAGCAGAAGCCGTCCGGCAGCCTCCAGAAGTCCAGCCTGGAACAAACCTGGAGCAGATTCTCACCATGGTATCCGAGATGCCACAGATTGCAGCCCAGACCCGCATAGCTTCACCGAAGCGGTGCACCCAGTCTATGACCTCAGGGAAGAGCCAGTCGTCCGGATCAGCTCCGGATTTCCGCCCCCGCTGGAAGTGACGGTACCTGCAAGTCCGTCAGTGGTGCCTCAGAGCGCAGTGAGTGGGACCTGACCCAAGGTCCTCGCTGCTTCTCCTTCCAGTGCAGGGATTTCCACACAGGCACCACCTGTTACGAGGTCGGCGGCCACCTCCTCAATCTTTTCAGATGGGGGACCCGTGGGCTGGTAGAGTACTGTCTGCCCTGGGTATAGAACCACTGAATCCGGTTGAGGAGATTCTCAGAGAGTACGGCTCCGACACTGCTCGGACCTACGAAACTTTCCGTAAGTCTGTATACCGGGGGGTAAATCATCAACCAGACGGTCACGAGCGTGTGCCCTGTGATCCAGCGCTGCTGGCCAACCTGCCGGTACCCCGGGCCATTAGTGACCAGGGCTGCAGGGATAGGGGTGCTGACACATGCTCGAGAAGAGTACCAATGGGATCACCCCTAGCGAGGCAGACTCACCCGCACCGCGGAGTATCTTGTAGCAGAGATGGACTGCTCTCTGGAACGGCTACTCCGGTATCAAGCAGAGGCCTCTCACATCGCTTGCACACTTACACATGACTATTGGCTGATGGAAAGGACCCGGCATAGCCTTGAGATCTACCAAACTCTGACATCTGACCGCAAGCTTCAGGCATCCCATGAGGGACAGGCCGCTGCTAGAACCGCCGAGTCACGATCAAGTGTCAATACCGAGGTGAAAGAGGAGGTGCAGAGACTGAGGGCCGAGAATGAGGAGCTCCGGCCTCATTCACACAAAGCTAAGGTTGCTCAGACTCGCCTGCGTGAGGGCGTCAATAACCCTATCATGTCGACATATGTCGCTCGGACGCAGTGTTGGAGCTGGCGCTCTACCCCAATTTGGTCAGAAAATGGGGTAAGTAGACTGGCGGCCGATAGCACATCCATGACCGGGTGGAGATGTTCGCTGTGGTAGCTGAGCTAGCTCCTGCGGGTCTCCCCGCGTCCATCCGAACAGCCGCACCAGGGTGGGCATTGCAGGGTTCTTTAAGTAAACCCTCACGACCGCCGCCAGGGCTGCCGCCTCCTCCTTAAGGAGAGTACGCTCTTCCACCTCACCTGAAGGAATCAAGGTCGTCATGCTCACAGAAGAAGGACGACGAGGATAAGATGGACGAAGGCTAGATGCTGTCCTCATCACCATACATGTGTGGTAATTTTGCCGGAGTCGCTCCCCCTGGCTCCGCCCTGCCTCGGATCCCTGCGCATTAATGGTGCCAGTTGGCGAAGGCAATTGGCAACCCTTTTTAAAGGTGGGCATACTACCATTTTCACTCACCGGTGTGTCGTTTTACAAAATTTCTAAATTTAAGGGTCAATTGGATTCCAAACACATGGCATCCCTTTCGGCGGATGACCTTCCCAGGTCAACGTCCCTTCTGAAACACCTCGATCAAAATTCTAGCTTGTTTATTAGGGTTTGTTCAAAATTTTGGGAGTCTTACAGTATGGTCCGCAAGCCCTGGGGTCGACCCCCATTCTTCCAAAACAGACCCTTAAGGTCTGATCTTTTGCATCACAACTTCTGGGTATCGCTCACCTTGCTTCCTACTGGTTCTGCCATGTGATACTTCAGTCGTGTTTGCCAGTTTTGGGTTGAGGTGGAACATGTTGGGGACCAACCTTGTAAGAAGGGGATAATGTGGTGATTTTGCCGAAAGATTGCGATAGTTTGGGCCACTATCGTATTCCATACCTCACCTGTTTTGGCCGCTTCACATTCGAAGCTCGTACATTGCTTGACGACGTATTGTCTTTACTCACTCCACTATACTGTCACATTGGCTGTGACGTCACACCCTGGCCCTCGTGCGCTGCTAGCTTTATAGCAGCCCGTCTGGTTTTCTTTGAGTTGTCTCCCCTTTTCCTGGATAGAGGGTCCACGAGGACCCTGAGGACAATTCCACTTCGGGGCCCAAGAGGGAGGCTGCTTCAATTTATTGGTAGTCTCTCACCCTGGGATGGTGCATACAGGCTCTGGTAGACCGTCGGGCTGTCTGGGGTTCCATCCCCATGGTGGACTGTCAGCGAGCTGGCCCGCAACACACCCACGTGCACGTGTTCCGGGAGTCGCACCCCCCGGGCTTGTCCCACCGGGCTACATTACTGTGATGATGCAATGTCTGAGTAATGTATCGAGGCAGGATTTGTTCCGCAGACTGTTACCTGGTTGTAGTTAAGTAATCACGATGCGCGCCGTGACCGTGCCCAAGGTGCGGGGCACTTGCGCCCTAGGTAGCGGGCTTCAAAAGTTACAACTTGAATGTCCAGTAATAACTCTACTCCAAAGAGTTTGAAAAAAATCGTGAAGCCAGCATATGGGAGCCATTGACCTAAAAAAACTGTTGTTTAGTTCAATGGTTTGAGTCGGGGACCTGGGGCCCACTGGATCGGGGCCCGAGAAATTATAAGAACCTTTTTCTGTTTTGTGGTAGGCCTAGAACTAAAAAAACATGTTGTTTAGTTCAATGGTTTGAGTCGGGGGTCTGGGGCCAACTGGATCGGGGCCCGAGAACCTTTTTCTGTTTTGTGGTAGGCCTAGCTTCCTGGCCTCTTTTGAGTATAAAGTTCATACAGACTGAGTACTTTCACCCTGGTCTCAAACATATTACATCATTCTTTTTTCTTCGGGGGTTGGGGGGGGGGGGTATATCTAATTCCGTTCATGAACGTTATGACAACTGCCGACCGATACATTTGGCGTTGGGAACGAAATGATCGAAATCCCCGATATGACTTGGTACGAAATGCGGGTTTTTGCGACTTCAGAATATCTATTTTAAAAAAATGCTAAAGGTCCATTTAACATTCATAGACTCATATAGTATTAACCTACAAGAGTATTTTAAAGTTTCAAACTGAATTAGATATTTTACAGTATAAATCACCCTTGACGCCTCAGGTTACAGACCCACTTTTGGTATCAGCTGAGCTGGGAATTTCGAAAATTACAGTACTTTGACGTGGGAGTTGTGGGAGTTGGACACAGTTTGTGAAAAGGGAAAATAAATTTAGACAACAAAACACAGATCTAGATTATCATCCAATATAGAGGTCTATCCGAATATCATGGAATCCAGAGTAAGCATTTTACAATGTTTAATAGATCTACCCCCCCCCCCCCCCCCCCCAGCCAGGATCAGGCCGAATGTACCAATCCTGGGCCTGTATTCTGGCAACCCTCCCCCCAACCCCCCCCCCCCCCCCCTCCAGTCCAGCGCTCCTAAACCACCTGTAAACACTGGACTGATGGGCCATGGCAGTGTAGAATAGAGAGGCTCTCTGCAATGCCAAATTTCCTTTGTGTGCCATTTTCTCTCATTCAGCACTGTAATCCTGGCAGCTGGAGGGGGTGTTGTAGTTTGTCATTCAGAGATATTCTCTCAATATATCATAAACCCTTCCACACGTCGAGAGTGCCACCAGTTCAAAGTACAAAAAAATGGTGCCGGTGGAGTGACACCTCTATATTCTACACTATCTGGTTTTGGCCGCCACCAGGCAATGGCCGCCTTAATTTGGGAATGCGGCGAATTTAGGACGGACAGCTCGTAAATAAAACAGCGTCAGCCGACAAATCTGGAAATCCCCTAAAAACGGAATCACATATAGTGCCCCTTTAATCAGCTGGTTAATATGCCACAACATCTAATTGCAATCAATAGGTGGCCAGTGGATAATCTGAGATGGCTGTCCTTCACCCTCAGGGCGAACATCGTTTGGACATCTTTTAGAAGAGTAAATTGAAATCTTCCACAACTGTTCCCTTTAGGCTACATCTAAATACCGAGAGGACATAGGGGATATATAATATATTAGACAAACAATCAATGACTTTGTCTTTACTACTGAATATTCCCAACTTAAAAACTCAAACCATAATTTCACAAGCTCATAGCCAGGTCATGGGTGCATTTTGTCAGCAGTATTGACATCGGAGTTTGTTTAGTGATGCCACAACTTGATCTGAAATAATGAGACTGAGGCGCCACCAAACGAACTCTGAGATCATACTGGCTGGCAAAATGGACGTACCCATGAGCTTATGTCTAAGTTGTTCAATTATGAGACAAGTTTTTCAAACATCCTACTTTTAGTCAAGTTTTTCAAAACGTCCTACTTTCAGTTACCACATATGCATCACGGCAATGAGTGGATGTGTTGTACACTATGTCGAACATCTGTTCAGAGTCGGTCGCTCCTAGACCGAGCGAAGCGACGACAAGTTCATTGGCCAGAAACTCAGCAACAGAAAGATTGCATTGGAGTAACGGAAGTATGACTTTCTATTCTGCCTTCGAAACCAGTCAATATTTTTTAAAATCTATATTTCATATTAAATACGCTAAATTAACTTAATGAGACATACTCACATCAAATGTAATGACTGTAACCAGTCCTCTGGGAAATTTGGCTCATTTGAACAGACGGTTGTCACGTAAATACAGGAACTGTATCCATCACACACACACATGTAAACAAAGCATAGAAGTGCGAGATAGACTGACAGTTCCACGTACATCATGGTATATAACTGATTATTTTCTCTCAACTACACTATATATCCACATACGAACTGGAAAATGTACTCGATGTGGACTTTTAAGCGCGACTTGAGCATTTGTTTACATTCGGGTTTGATAGATACACTTGGTTTGTTTATTTACAAAACCAGTACAAAATGTGTATTCAAACGGATGGAAAGACAACTCGGATGGACTATAATTGTCAAAATCATTGAGCACACCTTTTGTTATCTTGCATTAGATGTGTTTCACAAAAATTTATTTTTGAAAAAAAAAATGCATACATTCGGAGGCAGTAGCTTTAAACTGTGGTAGTATGTTCTGTGAGGTGTTGCATGATTCAGATGGTTGTTCAAAAACTCATTCGTTTTATTACACACCATCGTGTCTTTTATCATTTTATCTTTTTCTTCCAGGAAAACAGTAACTATACGAATATAGACGATGCCTTTGCTTCTGTACTGCAATATATGAACAACACATCAAAACTTTGCAAAGTGAGGAGAAAAGAACATTGAAACTGAACAAAAAATTATCAGAATTTGAATGATCTCTGTGCGATAGAAAGTCACAAATAAAATTTTGCTGTATTTACTTTTCAGAGGTACTACAAATGCTGTGATGCCAGGTCGTTGCAAGACAGTGACAACCATCATTGTCAAAGGTTCCACTCACCACACTACGCAAAAGCTCACAGGAGGAACCCGGTAAAATTTATAACTGTTTAAATGTTATACGTATGTTTCAGCTTACTAGTATCATCTATTGCACAGAATCTCAAGATCTAAAATATCTTCAAACATGTTGAAGGAAATAGTAGATGATAACGATGTGTGATACATGGTCAGCAAGGCATTCCATACTATCTGGTTATACTGTACGTGTAACGAATCCTTTCAGCTTCAAAGTTCGGAAGATGTTCACCTGCATGTCCGACCGGGAACCTACACTGTCACCGCTGGCGACACCTCAGGGGGCCATCAGACGCATGTTGTAAACTTGAGCCATGGCCAGACTGTCAGCATGGACTTTGTCATCTCTCGATAGGCGTTCTTCCCCAGGCTAGAAGCTGGATGATCCCAATAGTCGTGTGCCAATCTGTGTTCACAAACTATTCGTCATAGCAATACCGTGAATTTTCTACTGAATTCTGTGATATTATGATTGTACTTGGTGATGATGCAATGTTAGTGAGTGACGGATTCAGAGTTGCATTCAGTATTCAAATTTGAACTGCATATACCATGTTTACTGGAAAATGTATTATAATTTTGCCTTATTCAAAATGAGTGCATTTATCTGTGGTTTTTAACAACACAGGTAGGTTGTTCTAGGTTCATCGATCTGTCACAAAGATTCAGTTGTATAACTATTTACACAAATTTTTAACATGAGCATTTATATTCAACTATATTTATTTGGTGGATACAATTTTTCCAACTTTACCACTTGTAGTGGAGCTACAAATTGGTATGGATCAAGTTGTCTTTTATGACCAGTCATTGTTTTCTCATGAGGTCACTGATGTTTTAATCTTAATAAACAACTTCCCTTCACCATTCGTTATTAGTATGCAGGGATATGTTCTGGCTTCAGAGTATTTATCATGATGAAGATACAGTGCTCAATCTGCTAAAATGTCATCAACACATGATCTGACTAAAGATGCAAATGTTTTTACCAAGATACAATTGTTGTATGGACTTTTATACTCCACCTGATGGCACTCTCGTGAAATAGGTCCCGCTACATTATGACGAGGCTTATTCAGTTAAAACAGTAACACCGTTTTAATGTTTTCAGTCAACTTCTATATCTTGGAGGGAGGTGGTGGGGATGGATGGAGGTACACACTAAAATCATAACGTTAGAAATAAGCGGGACCTATTTCACGATAAGGCCCAGCTGACTTTGACTTTGTTGATTAATGGAATATTCCTCCTTCCATTACACAAGAGACGTTGATTTTCCAAAGTCTTTATTATCACAGTTCAGCAACTTTTGCAGACAAAAATTGCAAAGGGAAAGTACAAATATTTGGCATCGAATACAATAAAACAGAAATTTATTTCCAACAAAACCAAACAATCAATACTCTTGCAGCAAGGGCAATACATTAAAAGAAATATCACTGCATCGTACAATCCATACATAATACTGATTATAAAATATTTGCTGGAAATAATGCATGTTTGGCACAATGAGGTCCTAGAACCAGTAGTATGAGTAAAACTTCACATGTATAATAATAAATAGAAGTTCAGTGTACATTTTATAGAACTACACAAGTCAGGTAGTATACACAACTCAATCATAACACTGCACAGACAGAGACTTGTTCAAAGACACCTCAGATACATATGTGCATATATTAATATATTTGGGTGCACAGACTGAATTACAGGCTGGAATACTAATCACAAAGATCGTGCAATATTAATTGTTTATATCCAACTCAAATAAATTTGATATTGAGAAGGCTTCCGACTGGTACATGTATATTATAAATGAGTTGCACAAACATGTCTTATGATGTCCAAAAAAATCCTCCTTCAAACAAAACTGCTCAGTAATATCCATTAGAAATCATTCACTGAAAACGGCTGGCTATTCTACGATTCGCACTGCACTGAGGTGTCCTGAGTGAGTGGGAGCTCAGATTTCAGGGCGCACTCCGGCACTGGTTCAGACGGCATGCGAGTGTAAGTTCGTCGCTTCTGTATCCTCAGTTCTCCGTCCACCACCGATTGGTCGACCGTCCTACCCCACTCGTCAAAACTGAAGTGTGCGGCGTTCGCGTTTGGGTGCATTCTCCTCCTGTGTGAAGAGGACAAGTTGGAAATTTCATGAATTTTATAATTAGCTACTAACACTTCACCAAATGTAAGATAGAGATCGTTTCATATAGTAATTGTATTAAAATCCAATGGGAAGTTAATAAATGTGGTGTAATCAACAATATAAATACATGTATCAACAATGAAATTGGTAAATTGAAATAAAGACAAGTGGCTTCGAAGATGTAAATCTCCTGATATTTATATTTTGCAGAAATGTGCTGAAATAAAAGTTTGAAAAAGCTGACATACAGCTGATGACAGCTTGGTTATGATCTTGAATAACTCACATAAATGCATACAAGCAGGAATACAGTACATCGCATTGTTAACATTGGCTACGATACTGTTGTTAAGATACTAATATATTCAGATGACAAGTCAGAGATACTATGGTTTTGGCCATGTTATGCCATGTCATCGTCTGCATACTTAGAGGTTTCTCCTTTTATAACTTTATGGTTTAAAGGTAAACTCTTAAATACATGTACTACCGGCAGTTCCTGATATTAGGTAATGTTTCAAACATTCAATATATTATCTAGCTGGAACCAGTCAGTGTTGTATGTTAAAACTACATGTACTGGTAGCACATATAAGTTTCAAAGTATTATATTGAATTATACTATACTGGTACAATAAGCATTATCCATATTGATTAAACATATATTACGAGTCAGAACATTCTAAATAGTTTACACATGAATGATAGTGAATTACAAGATTTACCCACGAGTACCTTTATTTTAAAAGATAATCGGGATGGGGTTGTTCGGGTATCTGTCAAACAAAAGCATGTTTGGAAAACATGGAAAAGAAACCTGGACAATATTTTGCAAATGTGCTTATCTACAACTGAAAACACAGTGTCCGTTATTAACATGGTTACCAGTTCCGAGTGATATGTTACACTTGCATTGTTGACGAGTGTTTTTCATCCACATGTAATATGCAATACTTGCTATAGTTTGAGTGCATTATCATGTACATACATGCACCTTCAATATTACTCAATGTTTGTGGATTTGTGCACAGTTACATGCAATTAGGAACCAATTTCATCATTGTTTCTGCCAATACTGCTCTATGCCATTGAAAGGTACAAGTGAAAGAACAACAATATTTGAACATACTGAACATGCAACTTGAAACACTAGATTTAGGGCTTGAATGCCTGTACTTGTGATATATATCATAACATTTTCAATTCAACTAATCTTGATAATGTGTATCGTATTGGTCCTAATAGTGGCACATGCCCTAATACTGGCACGTGCCATAATAGTGTAACCCTTTTCCCCAAAAATTGTTTGATTTTCGTAACTCTGTATTTCACTTCATATCTTTCTAATAAGATCTTTGAGTGTTCCAATCCACATATTCATGTTATTTGAATTATACTAAAGGGGATTGGAGGCTATAGGCATATTTTTGAGTGATTTCCCTAAATTTGACCTCAAAAGTTTGATCTCATTTTTGTGCGCGCTGCTGCACGAGGTCTTGCTTTGGCACGCCATGCTACTATTAGGACCAATACGGTATCCAGTTAATGCAACACAACATAACCATGGTGAAACGGAAACCAAACTGGAAACTTCCATCCACCATCACACACGTTCATTCCCTGTACACCATGCAACCTTCTCAAATATCTAATTGAAAAATGACATGCACATGCCAGTTTGCCTTTCATGAATTGGGTGCACTAATACAAACCTAGATGCTTTTAATAACTCAATGCTGAGTGGGGGATTACGAAGTTGTTTGTAAGTGTTTTTGCTGCAAATACAGGTAATGTTGTATGAGGAAAATTCCGATACAAGAAATATTTTGCACACAATGTACATTTTGAGTATAAGGTCACCTATCTTCATTATTCCATATCTTATATCGATCATCGCATGTTTTTCAAGCTATTGTCCCACCATTACCAGAAATTTACCTGCTGGCGAATCTGATGGGACTCTCAATGTCGCCCATGGGCATCTCAAGCCAGGTACTGCACTCGGTGCCATGGCGACCAAGAGGAACCAATGGGAGCGGAGGGAGGCGGAGCTGAGCGAGCGCACGGTCCGAGAGGTTTATACCGGTCTCACAGCGGATAACCGTTCGGTCCTCATTATTGCGCTCACGTTCCTGGCCTGTCAGCGGGTCTTTGAGTGTCTTGGTGTCGGCCTATTGGTGAGGGAGGGGGGGGGGGGGGGGGGGAAATACGGGGGAAGGGGGGATGTCAGGTGATACAAAAGTGGATCAGGTTGGGGAATGGGAGATTTTCCAGGGTTTGAATGGGGAGCGGGAAAAGGAAAAGGGGTCGGGAAGGGAAGTCCATGTATAAGCGTATAATATTGAGGTGATTGGACATAACATATAAAACTTATAAAAGCATGAAATAATAAAGTTTACAATGCTGATATGCAGGACATGCCAAAAAATAAATTCGGAATATATAGGCATATATATGTACATGAAATAAATATCTACAAAATACAGTACACGTAAGTACTATATATGTACTGTACAGCTATTCAAAGGGCATTTCTCACAAGGTCCCTTCTCGGTAATATATTGGTGATTAAAGAAGCTGTTCGGTCCCTGATAACCACTTGGATGTATTCCCCTGATACCCTATCATCCCTGTTGTGAAAAGTACGTTCATGAATCACAAACAAAATATCTTTAACTGACCACCTTTATCAATGTTAATTAAAAATGTATCGAATCTTGAAAATAGGATCTACCACGTGAGAATATTGAAGCATGAGTGACCCCCCAGATCTGGGGCCTGCGCTGTATAGTGGTCGCAAGATCTCTGTCTACATGTACGCGGCCACTGACACAGACGTGATGTGATACACGCAAATCCATGGTATTCGCTGCGCTTTTCCAGGGGATAGGGTAATGACCACTAATAGAAACTGTATTAGATCTAGCCTGTACTTACAACAAGCAATGAGGGTCGTGTTGGATGCAAGGAAAGGGCGTAATATTCCTCTGGAGCTATTGTGTCCAAAAACACATGGCCCTGTCAAAAACGAAAGAGAATAAAAGAACATGACATTTAACACATTTATTTCATCAACTACATATACCCTGAAGAATGCTACTGGTAAATGCCTTTCTTTCACTTGCACAAAATAGTATTCACCTTTTTGTTGACATGTTCCAGGTATTCCTTGTGCAGTTCTCGCTTGCGTCTCTGTAACTCTGAATAGCCGGAACCGTTCATCTGCCCGATGATCTGTCGGCGCATCGGTGTATGAACTTGGTCGGTCCAGTTCTTATGCAGCAGCTCACGCTTGCGCAGGTCCAGCATGTCTTTGTGCTTGACCAGCCCTTCCAGGCTCTGGCATATCAAAAGATACGATGTTTGAATATTCACGATATTTATTATACATGTACATATTACAGTTTAGAAACTACTGAATTAGTGAAAATTTTTGTGATGTTTTTATTTGTTTCTGTGGAACCTGTATGTACCATCACACAAACCTCATCATCTGTATGATAATATTATCATTATTTTCAACGTGTCAAATTCTCCAGAATGGGGCATGTTTAGTACATATCTGCAGTCGCCAGCAGGCAGCACTGTTTTTGGGGTAAACATGACTATTCAGTTTTTCTGGTGTTGTTAATATAAACATAATGCTATTAAGCTATTACTCATGCTATTATTTCGTTAGTGATTTGGCGCCAAAATGTACCCCAATTGCAATGCTGCCATCTATTGAATGAGTATATGACATGCCCCATTAAAATGTTTCGATAAGCCAAATTACAGTCTCATAAAAAGTTTTTTGAGGAGGGAAAAGTTTCTGTATGTCCCACAATCATCTGATACATCTGATGCCTTTGTCTCCCCCCCCCCCCCCCCCCCGCCTCAAATTTACGGTTTAAGCATGCACCCATGAAACTTTGATTTGGCTTATTAAATGAGTATTTGAGAACAATCAATAACCTTGACGAACGTGTCCTCTGTGTGCAGTACAGACTCATACATTTTCTTGGTTTTCTTTACGTCAGTGTCGGCTGTCTCCTGAGGAAGATAACAAACAAAATAAATTGCAAAATGTAATAACTGTATGCATGTTCTTGGTATGGAATTTGAAATGGCTGTTCAAATCCCAAATTCGTACAATTCTTCACCTTGAAATCACAAACTCCACACTGTGCTCAAATGTACAGAAGTGGTTCTCCCAAAAATTATATCATAAACTGATTGTGACATCACATCCGGAAGGATGTTGTATTCTCAACACACAAAGGTAACCATGACAACAACTTCCTTGATTAATTTACCTTTTATGTGGTATAAAATAAAATACATGTACCGTATAACCCTCTCCAGGTTTCTGATCCGTACGCGAGAAACACTTCTAACACCAAAAATTGATCATTTTGTACATGTATTATAGTTGCTCGGTAAAAACATAGCATAGCAATACGAATCATTTCCAAAATGGAGGAACAGTGCAGTAGCAATTGCTGAGAGTAGGTTTATGAGATATCTTCGATCTTTATGGTGTTTCTGATCCCAGATCACTAACCTGATCCGTACGCTTCATGTGGGACCAGGTTTCGTGATCCGGGATCAGGTTTGTGATCCGTACACAAAAAATTAGCCCAATGGGCTAGTAAGGTTACCGGAGAAATATACAGAGTTAAGCCGAGAAAGTTGAAAGTCAAATTCAAGGTGACCACTGAAATCGCCATATCTCTAACCGTGAAAATGGGATCAAAGGTTAAATTCTAGATCACCAAACTATTCAGCATACATCATTTCCTATATGTTCACTATGGACCCCTAAGCTGTAAATTTGATAATAAGCGAGATATAAGCCATTTTGTAATCTGACTTTGAAAATAAAATGACTGACCTTGAAATTTAGGTCAAAGGTCAAATTCAATATCATTAAAATATTCAGAATATATCATTTCCTATATGTTCACAATTGATTCCTAAGCTGTAAAGCCGATAATAAGCAAGATATTAGCCATTTTGTCCTGTTGACCTTGAAAATGAGGTCAAAGGTCAAATTCAAGGTCATGAGAATTTTCAGCATATATCATTTCCTATATGTTCACAATTAATTCCTAAGCTGTAAAGTCGCTAATAAGCAAGATATTGGCCATTTTGTCCTGTGACCTTGAAAATAGGTCAAAGGTCAAATTCAAGGTCACGAGCATTTTCAGCATATATCATTTCCTATATGTTCACAATTGATTCCTAAGCTGTAAAGTCGCTAATAAGCAAGATATTGGCCATTTTGTCCTGTGACCTTGAAAATAGGTCAAAGGTCAAATTCAAGGTCATGAGCATTTTCAGCATATATCATTTCCTAAATGTTCACAATTGATTCCTAAGCTGTAAAGTCGCTAATAAGCAGGATATTGGCCATTTTGTCCTGTGACCTTGAAAATAGGTCAAAGGTCAAATTCAAGGTCATGAGCATTTTCAGCATATATCATTTCCTATATGTTCACAATTGATTCCTAAGCTGTAAAGTCGCTAATAAGCAAGATATTGGCCATTTTGTCCTGTGACCTTGAAAATGAGTTCAAAGGTCAAATTCAAGGTCACGAGAATATTCAGCATATATGATTTCCCATATGTTCACAATTGATTCCTAAGCTGTAAAGTCGATAATAAGCGAGATATCAGCAATTTTGTCCTGTGACCTTGGAAATGAGGTCAAAGGTCAAATTCAAGGTCATGAGAATATTCTGCGTATATCATTTCCTATATGTTCACAATTGATTCCTAAGCTGTAAAGTCGATAATAAGCGAGATCTTAGCCATTTTGTCATGTGACCTTCAAAATGAGGTCAAAGGTCAAATTCAAGGTCATGAGAATTTTCAGCATATATCATTTCCTATATGTTCACAATTGATTTCTAAGCTGTTAAGTCGCTGATAAGCAAGATATTGGCCATTTTGTCCTGTGACCTTGAAAATGAGGTCAAAGGTCAAATTCAAGGTCACGAGAATTTTCAGCATATATCATTTCCTATATGTTCACAATTGATTCCTAAGCTGTAAAGTCGCTAATAAGCAAGATATTGGCCAATTTGTCCTGTAACCTTGAAAATGAGGTCAAAGGTCAAATTCAAGGTCATGAGAATATTCAGCATATATCATTTCCTATATGTTCACAATTGATTCCTAAGCTGTAAAGTCGATAATAAGCGAGATATTAGCAATTTTGTCCTGTGACCTTGGAAATGAGGTCAGGGTCAAATTCAAGGTCATGAAAATATTCAGCATATATCATTTCCTATATGTTCACAAGTGATTCCTAAACTGTAAAGTCGATAATAAGTGAGATATTAGCCATTTTGTCCTGTGACCTTGAAAATGAGGTCAAAGGTCAAATTCAAGGTCATGACAATAATCTGCATATATCATTTCCTATATGTTCATAATTGATTGCTAAGCTGTAAAGTCGATAACAAGCGAGATGTTAGCCATTTTGGCCTGTGACCTTGAAAATGAGGTCGAAGGTCAAATTCAAGGTCATCAGAATATTCAGCATATATCATTTCCTATATGTCCACAATTGATTCCTAAGCTGTAGAGTCGATAATAAGTGAGATATAAGCCATTTTGTGCTCTGACCTTGAAACTGAGGTCAGAGGTCAAATTCAAGGTCACGAGAATATTCAGAATATATCATTTCCTATATGTCCACAATTGATTCCTAAGCTGTAGAGTCGATAATAAGCGAGATATAAGCCATTTTGTGCTCTGACCTTGAAAGTGAGGTCAGAGGTCAAATTCAAGGTCACGAGAATATTCAGCATATATCATTTCCTATAGGTCCACAATTGATTCCTAGTCTCTAATCTCAATATCAAGTGAGATATTAGGCATAATGTGTCCCATTATAAAGCATAGGAGAATTTAACATGGGAAAGTCCCATTTGAGCCGAGTTTGGGCCAAAATGGCCCACTTCGAGCGATACAAACGCAACGAAATTTATAGACATCATAGGAGTACATATAAGGAGTGTTATTTATCAAAAAGAAAAAAAGTTACTGAACAGATTTTGAGAAAATGGCCGCCAAAGTCCAAAATCAGGCATTTTTCGTCGAAAACGGCCGCCATTTTGAAAAAAATGCGAAAATCAAAAAACTAAAAAATACCCCCTTCTTGAATTATTTTTAAGTATTTTTGTGCAAAATTTCGGAAAAATTCGCCTGTAAACAAAAAAGATAAAAATGTGGACGACGACGGACGACGGACGACGGACGCAACGCCATGCCAATAGGTTATCGGACCATAGGTCCGGTAACCTAAAAACATAGGTGCATATGCCTATACATGTAAGTGGAGTTGCGCCTATAGGTTCACTTAGAATCTATAGGCACATGCACCTATACAAAAGTCGGTTGAAATTTGCATTAAGGTAACTGTATGTGAAATCTTCATAATCGGTATCAGGCTATGTGGAATGTGTGATCTACTGTATGGCTCTTACGTATCATTGTTTGAATAGATAGCGTATTGTGTTGACGTTCAAGATTACGGGTGGACATGGTGGAGCACATGTCCATTTTCTATTACAGTAACTGCATGAGACATTCACACATTCGTTCCATGTATCTAGGTGATGTCTATCTATAGTTTCACTGGAAATCAGCTGGAAATAAATTAGCAAAAATTTCCATTAGACGTTTCACACTGGGTCTAATATGCTGGGTAGTTTGGTAACTATAACTTACCCACAATAATTTCTGTGCCTTTTTTCTTTCTTTTGGCGAACAAATATTCAGTATTCCTTGGGACAAACATTCATCATTCCTAGGGATAAGTGCAGGTGCTGATTTTATTCCTCTACTGAGCCAGTAGTCTTTTGGTTTTCTTCTTTCCATTTTGGTCGCTTTATGAAATATTCAATTCCAGGCAGTATCTCACATTCATTCCTAATCCATTACAAACACCTTGATTTCGAGTTTCTATGCAGCTCAATTCTGTTTTCATCAGCATCCTAGTGACGAGTAATTTGTGAACCAGTAAGTAATTGACAGGCAGAGACTGTCAAGCCGGCTCCAATCAATGCTGGAGGTACAATTCCTTGGTTACCTCATGTCATTGGCTGGTATAAGCAGCAACGAGACAATCGTTTAAGCTACGGGGTGTCGCAAAAGGTGTCTACGATCAATTAACGGTTCAATCATGGCATATCACAGCATTTAATATGTCCAGCAATTTGTGTATATTTCAGATTCGAGATCAAAGACGCATTCAGAAGTGATTTCAGATATAAAGTTCTACTTTTTTTGTAATATTCTATGCTTTTATACTAGAATGTACAGAATAATTTGTACTGAGAATGAATGGCAGGCATTAACTGAATACTAGTATCCTTCTTAATGTTAAATAATTAAAATTGTTACTATCTGTTGATGGAGTATTTGAATGTAAAATCTTATAGAGAGAAAAAAAATATCTCATCATTTCATGACAAATAGATAAAGCTGGATATTCACCTGTACATATACATGTATGAACTGTAATTGTGCGACAAAAATGGCACACCCTGTGTACCACTTACTTATGAACTTGAGTGATTACAAGAGGAGCACATATTGAATTTTCTCCCACTCTGCTCGTGCCTAGCAATACATGTACAGTCCCTCTCTGCTCAACTACATTCATCAATACTCCACAAAACATCCAGCACCATTAACAGGACACTGTCCATGTCCGCATTAGAGAGAATAATCGACTACATGTTCCTCTATGCGCGTCACAGCAATGCCATGCAGATATATATATGTGAGTGAGTCCTCGTCTGCAAGATCAGTAACATTTAGCAATTGATTATATACCAACTGCCTCGCTGAACACCGTTTGATTTATGCCGAAAGGCGAAAAACCACAATCGAAGCACCCTTGAAGAGATTGAGACCATGCATATATCAGTACTTGGGTTGATATTGATCAGGGCTGAGAAAGTGTTATTTGATCAATAAATCATTGCATGATATAGATCCAACAAGTGGTGTATTAAAAGCTACATACATGTATTGTAGGTGGCCCATTGACAACATTTGTGTAAGATTTAGGCATAAACCCCAGCCTTAATTCACAGAGATTAGCAAACACATTTCATGTATACTGCATTCACATTTAACAATTAGGTATATACTATATGGTATGAACATGATGAATCATACAAAAAATAATATTGGGTAGTTGTTTAATCATCTGTGATTCTAATGGGGATTTAGTATGTACATATACCCTGAAATATATAGCGGATCATGGATTTACATAAACTAACTTTTTAAGATGATTATACACATATGTAGCAGGGCCTTGTTTTACCTTGTACATGTATATTACCGTGTTGATCTTAATAGTAGCACGGCAAGCCAAAGCAAGACCTCCTGCAGCAGCGCGTGCAAAAATGAGGTCAAACTTGAGGTCAAATTCAAGAAAATCACTGAATAATATAACTATAGCCTTCAATCCCCTTTATTATGATTCAAATAACATAAATCTGTGGATTGGGACACTCCAAGATCTTATTAGAAAGGTACGAAGTGAATTACAAAGTTACAAAAATCGAATATTTTGGGGGGAAAGAGGGGAACGCTCTAATATTAGGGTGCGTTCCACTATTAGGACCAATACGGTATGCAAGGTCAAGACAAATACATGTATGTACTCTTCGGGAAATTCTTGCAAAACTTCGTATGTAGAACATGACACAGAAGTTATTCTCCCAGCTATTGTATGGTGATATATATTGTACTGTAACACAATGGATTTGATTACTTTGCCAATTGTATTATTGTTTGAACTTTGAATGACAGTTTCATTCATGTGTGAAATATCCGATGTGTATGAATGATAAATAATGTACCGTAATTTTGACACTAGGGCCACAATGATGACGCTGCTGTGGCAAATCATGGCTGTGATCTATGCACTATGATGCATCATAGTGCTTAGATCATAAATTATTTTGGTGCAGAATCTTGTCAATGTTAAATTTGTGGATATTTCCTATAGTATTTTACATGTACTGAAATACATCAAGAAAATATGAGGCATTATTATTGTGTCTTGGCCAGATAGGCTTACCCGGTACACATATATAGCAGAATGAACTCATCTGGCTCTCATAAAGATGTCTAGGTTTTAGAGTGATTATTTTCTGGCTGTTTGTGGGAATTTACTGGGTGTCTAAAATGATTTAGGGAAACACTATTTTCATAGTATTGCATTTGTATTTTGCATGAGTTTTTTTAATGAAATTTATCATGAAACCAACACATTCACATTGTGATTTTTTTTTCAAACCTTGAAATTTCAATGCAGTGTCAATGCATTTTTTAAATAAAAGACAAATCCTTTCTACATGTTCTATACATGAATCACTGAATATGCTAGCCAACTGTTTTATGGATCTATAATAAATCCTACCAAAACAATAATTGTGCTTAAATCCATCTGTGTACAAAGTACTCAAATCTGACTGGAGGGATACATACATGATACATAGAGATGTGTCTGCATACCTGTATGTGAGCTATGGCCTTATTGCTGAGCCAGTCTTGAAATTTACGTGACAAGTCCACATCTTCCTGCAAGGCAGAGGCGCTTCGGGATGGGTTTGGTGTCGATTGTGGTCTCTTTAGCCGGAACCGTCGTCTGGGGTCTTTTTCTGATGGTGTTGCCCACTGGAAAGGTAAAACACAAATTCCAATGTATTACTAAAGTTTCTGTTGCTACAAGTAACAATTATGGTTGTATCTCCTTATCAAAATAAAACTGCCAGAATGACGACCAAACATGCAAAAGCCACACACAGGCGTCAGATGTATGCTTCACTCCAGAGTAAAATCCTGATTCGGATCAAATCAGTTCAACAGTCAGTCTTCAACGTCTAGGATTCATCCCAGGTCAAATCACAGTCATCATTTTGGAGGCCATAGGCCTATAGACTAGACAATGTATTCAATACAGAAATGACACCATATCATGCAAAATCAGACCCTACACCTCTACATTGTACTAGTATTCTATTCCGAATAAATAGAGCTAAAAAAATCTGTATTTTACCTCCAAAGGTCATCCATGTCAAAGTCACTGTTTTGAACATCATATACATGATATTCCTATTTATAAAGTGTTCATTTGATACTAATTGTAGCATATTTATCTCCACCTAGTAACACTTCACTCTTTATTTTGACAATTTTCACCATCCCAGTATTTGGTCTGGTACCTGGGACTTGGCATAGATGAATTAGCCACGGTTCCTTGGCTGAACAATTGGCATTGTAGGGTCGTGAATCGTCTCAATCCTGCATGGGAAGACAAGTCTCAAATTTGAATCAGCTACAAACAAGCACTTGCTTGTAGGATGAAGGTCCTGCTGTTATCATGGTTATACATGTGTCCAGATAGCCTGCGGTACCATCTTGCACTTAAATCTCATGCTGAATGATCGAAAATAGGAAATTTGAAAGTTTGACAGCTCTTCCGAGTATTTCTGGACATTTCAGGTCATCTTGCCAGTCGACCAATACGTGTGTTTCACTGTGCTCTGATTGGCCAAACCCAATATCCTGGTAAAATAGCGGGAGGATGACAACAAAAAATACATGAGGAGCTGTCAAACTTGATCATTTAGCAGGTAATTCAAGTGTGGGGGGCACTAGCCGACGTTGCTCCCTCTTGAACTTGTCTACATAGGGCCATGTACAGGGGTGATCTGTAAAGCCCTTTATAGACAAGAGTTCAATAGGGATGGCACCTGCAAAAACATAGCACTTGAGGGTGCTGTAGCGTACTGTCAATCATGAGAATTGCATAGAACACTGATTTTCCAACATATAAATTGTTACACTGATGTTAAAAGCTATTGTTAAAACATGTTCATAAATGTTGCTAAAAAAAATTGCTGTATGGACTATAACACGAAATCAAGTTACATCTTGAAAGATTTTTTTCGTTGATGACATATTTTCACAGACCGTTAATTCAAAGGCAACAAAACTAATACACATCACAAAGGTACTTAAGGAGAGTTTTATATATGATTTTGAGGAAAACTGTCTGAATAGATTCTGAGAAAATGGCCACCAAAGACAAAATTCATTGTTTTTTCGACAAAAAAGGTCGTTTTGGCCTTTCAAGGTCATTGAAGCTCAAATTCAAGGTCATCACTCAAACCGCAATATATGATTTCCCATTTGAATGTGCCAATACTTAGGCTCTATCTTGAGCCTTTTTTTTTTTTTGCTGGAAATGGTTCTTCACCGACCTGTCAAAAAATCGAAATGGCCGCCACACGCAGATCGGCGATTCAAGGGCAACGAAACTTATACATGTCAAAGAGGAATGTTATGAAACAAAAATCTCAAAACTGATCAGACAGTTTTTGAGAAAATGGCCACCAAAGTCCAAAATTGGCAATTTTTCATCAAAAATGGCCGCCAAATCGGCAAAAACGATTTAATCAAAAAATGTCTTTAGATACTAGCCCAAAGTATGTGCTGACAAATTTATGGGGAAATTCATCATGTCAAAAAAAAGTTACAGTAACAGATGACGGACGAAAAAAAAAGGCAATGTAGCTATTATATCGGCCCAAAGGGTCGGTAAGCTAAAAAAGCAATCTGGACAGATCTACATCAGGAGCTTCATACTGCAAGCAGGCATTTGTTGAAGATACAAGTTTGAGACCTTGTCATGCCATGCGGGATTGAGACAATTCGAGACCTATGGTGCAGTTGAGAAAGTGTAGCTACATGTATTATACTAAAGTTCATCTGTCAGTGACACATGCTTTTTGGCTCTAGTTTTGTTTTGGATAATCGAATCAACTTGAAATTTTGTTTGTCTTAATTGGGTATCATGCCGTAATTTTTCCATCGAATTTCACAGTTCTATCTCAAAAATTGAAAAAGTTGGTGATCTACCCCAATGTTAAAATTCCGCCCCACAATGGAATTTGGGACACCCGAAAACGAGTTCCAAGTTCCAAGTTCCAAGTTCCGACTTCCAAGTTCCAAGTTCCGACTTCCAAGTTCCAAGTTCCGACTTCCAAGTTCCAAGTTCCGCATTTAAAGTACTAAGAAAAAGGTGTCGTCGCTGTTCAGTCAGTACCGTAAAACTTCTAATAAACGCCCGGGCGTCTATTGATTTCAGTTACACTCTAGACCCGGCGTCTATTAGAACCCGTCGTTTATTAGAACCCGGCGTTTACTGATTTCAGTCGTTGTCTGGACACAGCGTTTATTGGAATTTGCGAGGCCTGTGTTACGACAAATCAGACAACAGTTTAGATATTAAAAGCTGGAAATTCCCGACCGGGATGCGTTGACGTTTTCGATATTAGTATCTATACGTTGCCATATCACACAATATACGTAGACCCTGTGTCTATTAGAACCCGGCGTCTATTAATTTCAGTATACCTGAACCCCAGCTGCGTCTATTAGAAGTTTTACGGTATTTCTATACATGCCACGTATTTTCAGGAGTTCTTTGAACATTGAGTCTAAAAGTTGCAGAGACGAGGTATCATGGCATCAGTTCGAAGGCGCAGCACCACTATATGTTACACGTTCGAATAAATGATAAATATCAACTTCTTCTATTAAATATTTGTTCAGTCATCCACAGCATATAGTTCGTTGGTGATGCCTGCACAATTATTTAATGAAAGAAATTGACAAAATCCGAATTTATTCTGTCATAATGCAATAAGTATTATTTTCATTCCCCTTTGTTTTCAATTTTCCCATCATTTGTATTTAATTTTGTGAATGTAAAATATAGAAATGAAATGAATTAGTACGTTTGAACTAAATAGAATTGAACGAAAAACACACCCAAATCTGCAAACTATCCGAAATTTCAAATCATACGCGCGTGGCACTCAGAGGTCCGCGCGTACCAGGCATCGAAGCTTTTCGACTTTGTGAAATTGAAAGGTGGCACAAGAAAGTGATTTAATGAGTTGGAGAGACCCGATGCAGAAATATAAAAACGATAACTGCACTTTCTTGGGACTTTAAATGCGGAACTTGGAACTTGGAACTCGGAACTTGGAACTTGGAACTTGAAACTCGGAACTTGGAACTTGAAACTTGTTTTCGGGTGTCCCATGGAATTTCAGGGTCTGCACACAAAAACAACTTTTATTTGATGTTTGAGTTATATACTGATTCAAAATAAACATGTTTACTTAATATACACTGCGACTATGCCTTCCGACTTCAAATCAAAGCAATAAATTCATTCTGTACTGGCATAAACATCATATAAGCCCTGAATTTGTTGGAATTTGTGTGATCCCATTTTGGACTGAAATTTAACGTTGAGGTAGATTGCCAACTTTTTCATTTCTCCAGATAAAATTCTGAAACTCGGTGAAAAATTACGGCATGATACCCAATCAAGACACACAAAATTTCAAGTTGATTCGATCATCCAAAACAAAATTAGAGCCAAAAAGCGTGTTTTACTGACAGATGAATTCGATTTTAGAGATAGATAGCATAGGCTAATAGGCCTACTGTTCACGAAACACGTACAATGCACACTGTATTTTGGGGTCCGATTATATGAATAAACTGTAATAAACACTGATAAAGTATTGGTTCTATTCTAATACCGTAACCACACATGTACATGTAACCTTGAGTTATGAACTTCTGATGCTTGTTAACTTTTTTTTTGTGTGCTGACTATGGAGTTCCACAGGCGACATACGACATACTACTTACGGCATACTACGACACATGACTTTAAAAGTGACCAGGGTGAAAGTAGCCCTGAAAACAAGGCAAAAGCAGGGTGTATTTCAAGATTTGTTTTTTCGTGAAGGTGAACGAAAGAAAAAACTTAGATTACAATACAACCTGCTTTTGCCTTGTTTTCAGGGCTATAGGGTGAAAGTCACTTACCAATGTATGACATCATGGTACATACTACATACGACATACTACATATGACATACGACATACTACATATGACATACTACATATGACATACGACATATGACATACTACATATAACATACGACATATGACATACTACATATGACATACGACATATGACATACCACATACTACATATGACATACTACATATGACATATTACATACAATTATTACGACATATGACATACTACATGACTACATGAACAATTTTTGTCATCCCTGAGGTAGTTTTCTTTGTTTAAGTAGTGATTGCACATCGTGCCTCAGTCCTTCTGAGGCGGCCATGAGAAAGTTTTTTCTTTCAATGGGAAGGATAGGATGGTATGTCGTATGTCATATGTCGTATGTCATATGTAGTATGTCGTATGTCATAGGTAGTATGTCGGATGTCATATGTAGTATGTCGTATGTAGTATGTCGTATGTCGCCTGTGGAACTCCATAGCTGACCAGCTGCTGACTAGATCTACTGTACCTTTGATCCATCTGTCTCGAGTTCAAGTAAGTCATCAACTGCACGGTTGTTTAGAACCGAAACACAGCCCGAACTGGGGCGTGAGCATGATGAAGATGCCATGACTCTAAGCTATATTCACAAATACGTCACACTGCAAGTATATATCACGAGAACATGTCAAAAACATTAATTTATGTCAAAGATTCACAGCAGGTGCCCGTGCCAAACTTCACTGCCACTGGGCGCCATTTCTAAACAATAATGACGTCATACGTTACCAACAGATAGGGAATTCCAATAAGTGTTAACGCGGGGAATTCCCGTTTTATTTACTGTCATAGTGTCCATTTTCTTTGTTTGTTTTTGAAAAATGACTCACATAAACTTCCCAGTGCGAGAGCTATTGCGTGAATTTGACATTTTACCCTTCCAGTTTATCAAATTCCTGGAAAACCCCTTTTGACATCGCGAGGGCTTGCATGGTTACGGCGTCACAGGGAACTTCCGGTTTACTACACAGGAGGCGTGCACGTTTGTTTTGATTCTGTTTGACAGCTGTCAAAAAAGGTAGATTTTGATTCTTGTCGCAGACACAGGTGAATAGATTTCATACTTTGTGCAGATGCAAATCTGAAAAGTTTGTGTGTATAGTATAGACAGATAGATCTACAGTATTCTATAGATTCCAAATAAACAAATACACTGTAGAAGTATATAGTAGGGCTTCAACGAGTACAAAATTTCGTGACCGGTTACTCGTTAGCTTGTAACCGAACCGTGACCGGTTACTCGTCCAAATATATAGAGCTAAATATTGTCCAAAGAAACACCTTTTTTTTTTCGCAGTTCGCATTTTATCAAATCTCCGTGTCAAAAACGGGTCAAAATCCCGCCTAAAACCTGACATTAGACGTCGGTTTTACATGAAAGTATGCAATATTATGATGAATAAACATTCTATTTGGATCGGAGAGTGATGAATCACTCCAATTCAGTGCGTTTGGGTGGAAATTTGACTGATTTGAAGTGTTTTAGGCTGAATTACTAGCGTGCAAAGTACGTTCACGATTAACCGGTCACAAAATCTGTAACCGGTTACACTCTGTAACCGAACCGTAACCGGTTAACCGAGTACTTGTTGAAGCCCTAGTATATAGTCACTCACTCAGTCACTGACACTGTACTGTATACTGTAAATCCAGATAATTTTGCGTCCTTTAACTTTTGCGTTTTAGTCAAGCGTTTTTGCTAGAAAACAGGTGCGGTGTAATGGCATAACACTTTTTTCTTTCAATTTGCGTCCTCAATTTTTTGCGTTTTGGTTCAATTAGCAAAAGTAGCAAAAATAAAAGGACGCGAAAAATTTAGGGATTTACAGTAGGCCCTACATGTAGGTTCTGTGACTCTGTGTATTATTAACCAGCTATAACACTTGTAATTAAAATAGGCCTACTATAATTAACTATAAAGTATAGTCAGCGTCAATCAACTCTAACCCACTGCACTGTCTTTTCTTGATAATCCATTAATTTTAAAGATAGCTGCATGAAATTTTCACAGCTTCCATAATTCTTAGCGGCCTAATTTGGTACAAAATGTCAAAAAGATTGGAAAGTAAACAGAAAAGTTAGCCTATTTGGCCTTTACATTACATAACGGAATAAGAAAATGTAAAAATATTATCTGTATGAATGCAATGGAGGTTGGCAGCGGTGCAAGGCCAATTTCATCAGAAATTATAGGCCAATTAGGCTAAGGCCTAAAAAAATTAATTTTCTGTTTCTTGTCCCCGCCCGCCTATGTTCAAAAGCAGCCTCCCGGATTTTTTTTATTTGTGATTCTCAAATAAAAAATAAAAAGTGTTCCCGCCCCTATTTTGAGGATAGTGAATGCAACTTAGGCATATATTTAACTTACCTCCTTATTTTCTTGTGCCCGGCCAAGAGGTTTCAAGCCCAAATAAATCAAGCCTCTAGAAATGAAATCATTATGAAGTCATGTGTTACACATGATTTCAATTCAAAAGGCTTGATTTATTTGGGCTTGAATGCGTTTGTGCGCAAGTGTTTTTTTCATCAATCAATCAAATTTATTTTCATATGTGTGAAATGTCGTCCCACCAAAAATAAAAAATAAAAAGTGCCTCCCTACCGAATTTTCTCTTGGGCTGAGGACGGTATTTTTTGCAAAATAAAAAATGAAAAATAAAAAATAAAAAGTCCCTCCCTACCCAGTTTTGAAAAAATAGGAGGACGAGAAGCAGAAAATTAATTTTTTTAGGCCTAACCTTTTCATTTATTCCCAAACTCTTCCAAATTTTTTACTGAATCAGGCAACGTATAGCTGTTGAAATTTCAGGAAGTTACCTTCTAAATTAAAGAAATTATTGCGAATAACATCCAATCCTGACGATTGTAGTATATTATATATAGATCCATATTTCAATGGGGTACCTGCTGATGCCATGTGCTTTTGGTGACTCTAAAACAGTCTATTAGGCCCAATAAGTACAAAAAACGTCATGTCCATTGTCTGCATTATGCCAAAACAAACATGACAATAATTTAATGTAACACTGTTACGTTTTTGTATGTATTTGGCATAGTAGACTGTTCCTATGGTTTATTAAGGTGTGATTGCACGTAACTTACCGATGACTGCACTGAGGCACTTTTCCATTGACTTATAATGTGAAAGTAAAGGTAACAAAATCACCAAAACAATACAATCCTCTGACCTAAAACTTGGCTAGCACACACACATATACTCATGGATGATGAACCGAGACATGGTTTCATAAATGATATCACAAAAGCTGTGCAATTTGATGATTAGATAAATCATTTTATACGTTTCATCAAAACGAAGATTCGAGTGTTCTATTTGACAAGCACTGGCTGTTGCGTATATTTATTCCTTGTTGTCGTCAAAATGATGAGAATATCTAGGGCTATACTTTCTGTGAGATGAATACAATGAGCTGAACATTCATAATCCCAAACACCTCGGTACCCGAGTGCATATCACCTGTGAGTTTTACTGGCCTCACCAGCTATTTGCTGCACAGCATAATCCTTTCGCTCGCCCTGTTGTGAGTGTATTTTGTAGACTGAGAAATAGATCGGAAAATGACATATGAAAACGATGAATTTAACAAATTTAACATTGCTTAGTAAGAAACAAAGTCTCGGTTAGTAATCCTTGATGGCTAACAATCAGAAAGGCAAAGTTTCACGTTGATTGGAAGTGTGTAAATTCATGATTTTGTTACCTTTATATTTACATTATAAGTGAATGGACAGCTGGTCAATGCCAGGTTCATGACGATCACATGCAATCAATCCTTAATACCTGAATTACATGGTGGCGATCCTGGTGGCAAACAGGAACCCCATTCATGATTTATTATCATGATGACCCGGAAATATGCTGACATATTTATCCTATAGATTATAGTTAATGAGCAACCTTGTAATCAGGTTTATAATTTCCCCATAATATATATATAATGGCCATAATTTTGCTTGTTTAATTTTTTGTCAAGCCTGTCATGTTGTTCGACCATAATACCATATTGGTTCCAGTAGAAGAGTGGCACTCTAATATGAGACTTCCAACGTTAGCGTAAAAATAAGTAAAATTTAAGAGATATTTTTGAGAAATCATTAACATAATACCCATAGATATAAGGTAGCCAGTGGGTTAGATCTACAGGATTTAAATTGCAATGTATCTGTTAATTTGGATTATGGTGAAAAAAAAATTAAAACATAATGTTTCCTGTGTCTTTTCCTCTGAATGAAGAACAATGAATGACAAAGCAAAGGTAGGTTGATATAGTGCACTTTTTTTACCTCAAAAGTAAAATAAAAGTAAAATTTTTATGTTGTTTGTTGGATTATAACTAAATTTGAATTTTAATAGTTGTGGTGAGGATTGCAGTCAAGGAGATTTTAATGTTTCTTTTTGGTCGGTGTGTGGTTTATATGTTGGCTGTTGTGATATTTTGTGATCTTTTTTCTTTTGAAACAGCATATGCACCATTTGAGTACCATAAAAATATATCGATTCAAAATCTGCTTTCCTAGTGTGAAATTATGCCTAAAAACTTTTGTAATCTGTTTTGACTATTTTTTCATGTACATGTGTATATTTACTGATGAATATACCGTAATGGGTTTCTCCAGAAATGAAATGAAAAGAGTTTTGAATGTGGTTACCATATAACCATGATTCCACCATAGATACACCATTGTCACCTTGTAATAATGAATTATCATAATGGATGCACATTTATAGATACGATGAATCATTCATATTAATGTCATATGCATAATGCTACTTTTTTTCTCGTAGCTGTCATAATGTACTAGTTTTGTCACAACGTCCTCCTTCACATTATTGGCATGAAGATGCTATGCAAGTCTATGCACAGGAACTATGGTCTTACTATCTTACATGTATAACACGGAGTGCCTCATCTGGAACATCATAACTGAAACTATGGAATGACAAAATATATGCTCTGACATACTTGTGTGTGCACGCACCATATTCAATACACAGCAATATGCTGTAATGTAAAAATATATCTATTCAATCAAATGTATACAGATATTGGTGTATTGTCACTGCCTCAACAAATCACATGTTTAGTGCAATAAACAATACAGGTTTGTGAAATATGCATAAGTCCACTGTTATTATTGCCTCCATATATTTTGATGTGTGCTTTATGTCCCATTAAGGGTTTTAAACATCCAACACATTTCAGTGTCAGCCAGAAATCTGATCAATGTTATTATCAATAAAATAAACACTATAATACAAAAAATGTTTATTCGCCAGGATTACATTACCGAGTCACTCAGACTGTTTTATTGCCGGGTTTTTATATTGATTGGTTTCTGCCTGAGCTGCCAGCTCCTCTGCCATGACCTGTCTGGTGTTGAATAGTGTGTTGTTTGCTGTGTTGATTTTTCCCCTGGTCGCTGCCAGGCGTCCTGTCACAGATCTATACAGGCAGCCCAAGATATATTATGTTCACACAATATCAACTACTTTTTTTCATGCATTTACCAACTTGGTCTTGAAGTGATATCATGGTGCAGGTGTATTCTCTGAGAAAAGCATTTTGGGAATGTACATGGAGACCACCAATTTGAGAGTATATTCAATTGAATTAAGTTTTCAATGATTCTGATGACAAGTGTGGACTAGAAATTCAGAGAATATCCAGTTTAGTACGGAGAAAAAGTGGACTGAAGTAATGGCAGATTTATCACTAGAAAACAATGCCAGATACCAGAAACAAGGCATTCCGGTAAGTGGGCCATAGATCAGACTTTATTTTTGTGCTTGATTTAGAATATGCCTTTTTTCAGGACTATTGAATACACGTAAATACACTTAATATCAGAATTATTGTTGATGCATATTGTTCACATATTGTTTTTTTTTTTATATGTACATGTACATGTTTGAAAAAACAAGATCTAATACCGGTAAGTGAAGTGGTGATGTCCAGATATACACCCAAACTCGCGGTTTTCACAAGTACTGTGTAGATTGGGTGTGAACACAACACTCTTGAACACAACACTTGTCAAAATCAGTGTAAATAATGTTATCTTTGTTAATCAGGAATCGACAACATTTTATGTACACTGTATGTGTGCAAGCATGACCTATTGTTCATATTTTGAGCTACCAGGAATGATAATGTATACAAACTTCCATTCGCAATGTATAGATGTAGTACATAAGGGCAGTGGACACAATATTTTGGGATAGTTTTATTTATTTCGGTTGTTTCTGTTATGCAAAACTATTGATGGCTTCTTACCGGTTCATGAACTTTGAGGGTGAACCTGGCTTTCGTAAACAAGGTTTGCCTGTGAGTTCAAAATAAAGCATGATATTTTAATTATATTACTTGAATGTTGTCTGATACAGCACTAAAATAATATACCGGTAGTACCGGGGGGTAAGTTGGTGTAAAAGATGTATCAAACGAACATGGTGTAAAAGATGTATCAATGGTGAAAAGCAAATTTCTGACTTATTCACATTCACACTTACACATATATGTTATTGAAACATATCAGTGTCTCAGAAGAAATCATTCATACATAATACATGTTTTTATACAGGATGCTGTCAAGATGAATCAGCTGCAGAACCTGCTGCATGATGCTCTCATCAACACAAACCATGTACAGAGCTGTGCCATTATCCGCAGGAAGGATGCTTCACTGCGGGCTTCCTCCGTCGGCTTCAGCGTGAGTACATGACTTTGGTATTTCCGGTAAGATTAGCTTTGATGAAGACCAGACTGATGTCGATTTACTTGGATCTAGGGCCTGAAAAAAACATGGTAAAGTTAGGTAGTTGATAATATTTCTTAGCTAACTAATTTATCAATGAAAAAAAATCTTGTGAATTGATCTACATATTTATACCAATTTTCTTTATTGCAGGTGAACCAGAATAAAAAAATTTTACATGGAACATTATCTTCCATTTTTCCAGCTATTTCCAGATCAAATCCAGGTGCTTTTAGATGCTTTCAAGAACCCTCCACAGACGAGAGAGGATGGGTTATATTTTGACGAGAAGCAGTTCAAGTGTGTCAGAGCCGACAAAAACTCAATTTATGCAAAACATGTGTGTATGAACATAAAATATAAATATATCTATAACTTATTCTGTTCAATTTGGTATAGGTCATGTCATGTATCGAGATTTGTGCTTAGCTCAATTTTGACATAGAAATGTAATGTGGGAATTCAACTGAAACTGATGAATATTTCATAGAAATGTGAACAGTTACCCCTGGTAAAATCCTGATAAATTAGGAAATTTGTTAAATGCGTTATGTTCGTTATGTTTTTTTTTTTTCACATTTTCCCAGCACAAGCGAGGTTTGGTGATGGTTCGGACTGCGACACTTCTCCTGGTTGCTACTTACTCTGATGTTATGTTCCCAAGTGTCTGCGTGGAGGCTGTGGAGAAATTAGGTATAGCATGACTTCGTGGCATTTTCCGTCGATACTCCAAATCATGCTTCCCAGTTTTATGGACCACCTGAATACATATGATTTTGCTTTTTTGTGCGTTATGAAATTTTATCTCAACTTTCACATGACCTTGAGCCACATGATTTTCATGTCACAGTTTATCATGTGAAAATTGACCAAAGCTGCAAAAATATATTGGTGAAACATGCACTGAATTTATCATATAGTTCTGTCAGTGCTATTTATAACTTGCATCGAGAAATCCATGCTCATTAGTTGTAGCTCGCCAACACCCATACAATCATTTTCCTGACTATTGACTCGTGGCAAATCAGCCTTGACAGAAGCCAAGTGCAAGTGACTCCACCAAAGAAAGATTGGTATCAGATTATCGATTACTGATAAGGAAATAGTTTTCAGTGGAGTCACAATCTGATAATTGGCTATATACGCCCAATTGTGGTAGACTGGGCTGTGTAAATGTTTGTGCAAAAGGGTGTGGTCCATAAAATGATGTATGAATTGGTAATGGCACAATCCAGCCCAAAACAAGATTGCTGTAATAGCTGGCATAATTATGCAGATTTCATTTTCTTCTTCCGTGCAGCTGATTACTTCAAAGAAAAAGGAAAATGACAGGTCAACTTTGAAAGAACAACCACCGGACAGTATATACAATGTTATTGGAGTCAGGATCTTCATCAGATATTCTCGATAGACCTTATCGGATTATTATTGAGGTCCAGTGTCCATGTGTCAATCTTGTAAATACATAATCATAAGAATGGCAATGACATCTCATGATGACTTCATGAATCGATAATTTATTACCTTAGCTAATCCAAAGGTTATTGAGCTCCAGTTCCACAAGATTTACAGTGGAGAACGCTGTATGAACATACTTTGTTGCGTGTTATGAATATTGTTCTGTCTCTCAAATGTGCGAAAAGAAATAAACTCAGGACAGCCGAGAACATTTTGTTATTTACACATAGCCGAGTGATACCAGTTTCGTTCCAAGTTGAATTCATTCATTTCTAGCCTTTCATCATTGTACAATTTAATAAGACCCGAAAAATTCATATCAGGGATTATGTAGTTTATTACGGCTGCATAATGAATCGAACTTGGATGGGAACTTGGACAGAGGTATATTCGATACACTGATTATTTGCAATATAAGCCTTTTTATTCACTGTGCTCTAATATATACAGATACAGTGGTCCCAATAATGAACTACATCAGTGTTATTGGCTATGACAAGTGGTGTGTACAAATACACAGGAGAATCATTGAATTCTATCAATCACTTTGTAGCAAAATAGATGAATCACATTTTCTTTTTCAAAAATTCACAATAAGAATGCTCAGAAGTAAACTCCAAAATGATAATTTGAAAATCTATCTATTCATAACACTTATATAGTATACATACATATTAAATATATAATAATCTTAACAAATAATCTTCAACATAATCATTAAACATACAGAACACATGAATTTTCAAGTCATTTCAAATTTGATATGCATGGGTGATTTCCCCATCAAAAATGTTTTTTTTTGGTATCACATTCATTTCAATCACCTTACATGTATTTGAGAAAATGACAAATATGAATCTAAATCACATGCTTTTGCATCATACAGTATTCTTTGAAGAAAATTATTAGTACCAGGTGAATACTGCCATGTATGTCATAAAGGCACTAACAACATCTTTAAACCATGGCGCCATGCACATTTATTGATCAGCAAACTTTACACTTACAATATGATTTTGCTCTTTGGTTCACTAATTTCCGAAAAATAATTTTTACTAGACAAATAGTACGCTATGAATTTTCCAAAACACTTGTAATTTCCCAACTGATGCTGCAGCTTCACCGCTATCTTTTGTTGCTCATTCTGTACACAGTAAATCGATGCTGACCATTATGCTAGATGCTAGTATACTTAACCGCAATAACAAGTGAGTCAAGAAATAAAAGGCAAAAAACGAGTACATATTGTACCTAAAATGCAAAACTTAACCTGCAAAAATATATACAATCTCCTCTATTAACTTGATATTTTCATTTTTACTACTTGCACATGAAAATTAGTACAGGACATGTACTATTGACTTATTTTCAACATTGACACCAGCATGCCTATTGTCTTGTGCACTCAGAAGGGTCAACTTTTTACACAATTCAGATTGATGTCTCATAAATTGTACTTTCAAAATAATGGAAGAATGTGGTAAACTTATCAGAATATAATTGAAGGTAGCATATTTAACAACGCTATACAAATACAACAGACTGTACTCAAGACCATGAGAAATGTGTACAAGGAAATGCCAGAGTAAATTAGTACAGCCCTTTATGCTGTGAACCCATCACTGAAATTAGATGCTAATTTTCCTGTATTTTATAAGTCTTTCATTTGCTCATGAACAGATTCGATTACAAATGGCTAATTCTATACAAGTGAAGTTATTTTTCCACTCTCACACCCGCTTTACATTAATGTACAATATTATGACAAAATCAATGTACAAGTTTAAATACTGGGCCCAAACTAAAATCTGAATTTCATTGTGCAGAAAAAAGAATAAAACTATGGACGAAATTTTGGCATTATGCTTGATGATTTCTTAATACAAAAAGAATCACTGAGGTGTTTCACAATGCCAGCATGTGTCAGGCTGTGTTCTACAGTCAGAGAAATGCAGGTCATGTTGCTTGTAACTACTTCCTATCACTACAAACTAAACCTCTTCGGAATTACATGGATGCAGTTTTAACAGAACAAACAATCAAGATTCGCTAAAATCAAGAACGGAGTGACTTGTACAAAAATTTGCAGAGTGGTGCCAAGTGCATAATCCACAGGTTACACATACAACAAGGTCACAACTCACAGCTAACATTACTGATTACAGTGACCCCTGTATTTGTACAAATTTCAAATTTAGTACACACTCAGGATTAACAATCCATCAAACTAAGTTCTTGACTGTTAGGAAAGAGGCTGGTAAGAATCAAAGGGTGGTGGTTAGGCAGGCGACGACGCTCCCGTTAGCGTAGCCTCTACTCGAGGGAGCCGTTGCCGACCTCGGCGGGTGTGCTGAACGTTCTATCCTCACCCAGGAGCTGTGACTTGCGGGCCGGGATGTGTGGGGCGTTGGCAGCCTTGTCTGTGTATTGTGTGATGATCTCACGGTCAGCAGGACACGACTCCTTGAAAGCGTCCGTGTCATAGGCATTACGCAGGTAGCGCCACAGGTAGAGCAGCTCTGTCGGGATCTCCAGCATCTTGTAAGCCTGCGACCAACAAATACACCATAGAGTGAAAAGGAGTATTGATACTGATAAGTGTCACAAGAAACACCTTCACAACTTCTTTTGCTATGCATAGGTTGTGTTTTTAAACAACGGAGTTGTTGCGGTGGATAATATTACAGCAGTGACTTCACTTGCCTTGCCGGCGACTCTGAGGTGCTGTAGAGTTGGCAGTAGGTAGCAGTCGGCACGGGAGAGCAAGTCACTTGTCATGAACTTGGTACCCTCCTCCTTCAAGTGCTCGTCAATCCTCTGTAACGTCTTCAGAAGTGGCAGCGTGTTGTCTGTCGTGCCCTTCAGGAACGTCATCAGCTTCTGTAGGCAGCGAATAAATGGCATTCAAGTGAACAATACTGAAACAATATACATCTTCCAACTCTTTCGATAGTTCATTGTCAATCTTGTCAAATCTGTTGCATAAAATTTGGGCAAAAAAACAATGGAGGAACGTTACAATATTGTCTTACTTGTACCACATGTACACAGTACCAATTTATGAAATAGACAGTAATAGACTCCTGATACAGTAGCTAGTCGCCTCCGAGTAGTGAATCAATCCACAAATGCATGAAAACATGACTGTTTCCATAATGACCCATTATTGAGTTCATCTAGTCAATATTTGTTCACTGCTGATTGGATCAGTCACCAGTGAAAATTGCATTGTAAATGAGGAACTTGGCAGCTTGAATACGGATATGAATGCATGTATAACTGTTTATTTTTCATACTAAATATGGCCTTGAGGATTTCATAGAGCCCAACATTCATCATAAGAATGATATCACAATGTACATATTTGAATTGCTATGGATTCCTGTCACGACCTACGAGCTGCGACATTGCAGCTTGTATATGACTTGTTCCATAGTAAACCATGTGAACCATGGTTTAATACACAAAATGTACAGTGGTCCCCCTCAGATAAGACCCCCCTCAAGAAAGACTTCCCCCTCTGTAAAGACTTTTTCTTGTGGCGCTAGAATGACTAACATGTGAATGAACCCCTCTAATAAGACACCCCCTTAGATAAGACCTTAATTTTGTGGCAGAAGGGTAGTTCTTATCTGAGGGGGACCACTGTATATCAAATTTTCAAGTTGCATTTTGTTGCACGCTGGTCGCAGCTTGTAATGCTAGCTCGCAGGTCACAGTTTATAGCTCACAGGTCACATATCCATACTAGTATCAGTTTATTGCTCGCAGCTTGCATGTAGTGACCGGGATTCCATAGATTGCAGTAATCTTGAAACCTTAAAGGGCCACAAGCTAGCAGTACCCCTTCGTCATCACACTAAACCTGTGAATGTTCGTTCACCAGATATGCGATGACGAAGTCATTGTCAAACTAGACGCTTCCGGTCGCCTACGACCGCTTGGGTGTATCCCCCGTAGCCCTATCATCTCTGTTGCACCAAATATATCACTGTCAAGTGTGAAAAACTAGAGCAAGGGCTAAAAAAGATTACCAGAGAAATGTTAAATCTCAAGTCACAACTGTTTTCTTTTCCCCACCAAAATTGCTGCACTGATCTTCCGAGGTTATTGAAGGTCGAATTCACAATCACCACTGAAATCTCTTTATATGAATTTCCATTCGATAAAATAACGAAAATACAGATAGATCAATCTTTTCACCTATTTATATTTCAACTCAGAATATTTTACAAACTTGGTTCCAAGTTGAAATTCAAAGTAAAATTTGACCAAAAATGCATTTCAAGATGACGAAATTGGAGCCAGATTGAACTTCTCACCATAAGTTATATTTCGACTCATAATACATGTATGTGCCAAACATGGTTTCAAGTTGAAATTCAAAGTAAAAGTTAATCAAAACTGCATTTCAAGATGACAAAATTGGAGCCAGATCAAACTTTTCGTCATGAGTTATATTTTAACTCATAATACCTGTCCAACTTGATTTCAAGTTGGAATTCAAACTAAAAGTTGACCAAAACTGCATTTCAAGATGACGAAATTGGAGCCAGATCAAACTTTTCGCCATGAGTTATATTTCAACACATAATATGTGCCAAACTTGGTATTAAGTTGAAATTCAATGTAAAAGTTGACCAAAACTGCATTTCAAGATGACGAAATTGGAGCCAGATAGAACTTTTCGTCATAAGTTATATTTTAACGCATAATATGTGCCAAACTTGGTTTCAAATTGAAATTCAAGCTAAAAGTTTACCAAAACTGCATTTCAAGATGAAGAAATTGGAGCCAGATCGAACTTTTCATCATAAGTTATATTTTAACTCATAATTTGTGCCAAACATGGTCTCAAGTTGAAATTCAAAGTAAAAGTTGATCAAAGTTTTCATAAAAAGCTATTGTGATCAATAATAGACTTAACTAGCAAAAAAATAATGTTAACTTATTTGATCACAGCCATAAAATCTCTACTGGACAAAGCCTTCACCTTGTTGAGCCCAATAATAAATATTTCTTGTCTTACCTATTTTCATTGTGGTCAATAATAGACTTAACATGTAAAAATAAAGTTAACTTATTCGGTTACACCCAGAAATTTCTACCGGACAAAATCTTAACCTTGTTGAACTCAATAATAATTGTTTCTCATCTTAACTATTTTTATTGAGGTCAATAATAGACTTAAATAGCAAAAAAAATGTTAACTTATTTGGTTACAGACATAAAATGTCTACTGGACAGAATCTTTACCTTGTTGAGCCCAATAATAAATATTTCTTGTCTTAACTATTTTTATTGTGGTCAATAATAGACTAAACTAGTAAAAATAATGTTAACTTATTCAGTACACATATGAAATCTGTACTGGACATACTTTCACCTTGTTGAGCTTAATAATAAATATTTCTCATCTTAACTATTTTTATTGTGGTCAATAATAGACTTAACTATTTTTATTGTGGTCAATAATAGACCTAACTAGTAAAAATAATGTTAACTTATTCGGTTACACCAATGAAATTTGTACTGGACAAAACATTTACCTTGTTGAGGTTAATAATAAATATTTCTTGTCTTAACTATTTTTATTGTGGTCAATAATAGACTTAACTATTAAAAATAATGTTAACTTATTCAGTTACACCAATGAAATCTGTACTGGACAAAACCTTTACCTTGTTGAGCTTAATAATAAACGTTTCTCGTCTTAACTATTTTTATTGTGGACAATAATAGACTTAACTAGTAAAACTACTGTTAACTTATTCAGTAATATTGTCCTGTTTTCACTGAAAACTTCAGTTCTCCATTCTGAACAAGAAACCAGTGTCATTACCTTCCATTGTACAGGCTATTGGAATGATCGTACATGTCAAAATGGATATTTCAAAATTCTGTAATAAGTTAGGCTGTTAACATATTAATATTTACATGATCATTCTAAAAAACGATTGGTTTCGTGTGACAGCCCTTCCCAACAACACTTCCAAATATTATCGAGATTCGTCAAAAATTGCCATCTGTAGAGCGTTCACAAGCCATGTGTCTCAAACAGGCTGTTTTCAATGCAAAATGTGTCCCCAAACGACCAATTCAGTTGCCACGGCAACCAAAATCGATTGGTGTCGGGATCTTACCATAATATATGTGCCTGCAAAAAATAATGGTGATCGGGTGAGAATTGCGGCCTGTAGCGCGTTCACAAGCCATGTGTCTCAAACAGGCTGTTTTCAATGCAAAATGTGTCCCCAAACGACCAATTCAGTTGCCACGGCAACCAAAATCGATTGGTGTCGGGATCTTACCATTATATATGTGCCTGCAAAAAATAATGGTGATCGGGTGAGAATTGCAGCCTGTAGCGCGTTCACAAGAAAATCTCTGCGGAAGCGGACGCGGACACGGACGCGGACACGGACGACGAAGCCAAATCCATAGTATCCGCCGAACTTTGTTCGGGGGATACAATTATCGAAAGTAGGCATTTGTCTGTTTCTTGCAATATATTATGTTGGCATATAACCGATATATCTTAGGAAATCAATCCATTTATCAAGCTATCAGTTTGAAAAATCGACTAATCCGAAAAACGGCAGTTCTTTTTTTAGCCCAAGAGGCTGTGACGTCACAATGTGAATATCAACACCATAGAAAAAGAGCAATGAGGATGTAAACAATGCCACGTGCAAGCATTCAAATATCAACTAGACGCTTCCGGTCGCCTACGACCGCTTGGGTGTATCCCCCGTAGCCCTATCATCTCTGTTGCCCCAAATATATCACTGTCAATTGTGAAAAACAAGAGTAAGGGCTAAAAAAGATTACCAGAGAAATGTTAAATCTCAAGTCACAACTGTTTTCTTTTCCCCACCAAAATTGCTGCACTGATTTTCCGAGGTTATTGAAGGTCGAATTCAAAATCACCACTGAAATCTCTTTATATGAATTTCCATTCGACATGTTTGATAAAATAACGAAAATACAGATAGATCAATCTTTTCACCTATTTATATTTCAACTCAGAATATTTTACAAACTTGGTTCCAAGTTGAAATTCACAGTAAAATTTGACCAAAAATGCATTTCAAGATGACAAAATTGGAGCTAGATTGAACTTCTCACCATAAGTTATATTTCGATCCATAATACATGTATGTGCCAAACATGGTTTCAAGTTGAAATTCAAAGTAAAAGGTAATCAAAACTGCATTTCAAGATGACAAAATTGGAGCCAGATCAAACTTTTCGTCATGAGCTATATTTTAACTCATAATACCTGCCCAACTTGATTTCAAGTTGAAATTCAAACTAAAAGTTTACCAAAACTGCATTTTAAGATGACGAAATTGGACCCAGATCAAACTTTTCGCCATGAGTTATATTTCAACTCATAATATGTGCCAAACTTGGTTTCAAGTTGAAATTCAAGCTAAAAGTTTACCAAAACTGCATTTTAAGATGACGAAATTGGACCCAGATCAAACTTTTCGCCATGAGTTATATTTCAACTCATAATATGTGCCAAACTTGATTTCAAGTTGAAATTCAAACTAAAAGTTTACCAAAACTGCATTTTAAGATGACGAAATTGGACCCAGATCAAACTTTTCGCCATGAGTTATATTTCAACTCATAATATGTGCCAAACTTGGTTTCAAGTTGAAATTCAAGCTAAAAGTTTACCAAAACTGCATTTCAAGATGAAGAAATTGGAGCCAGATCGAACTTTCCATCATAAGTTATATTTTAACTCATAATATGTGCCAAACTTGGTTTCAAGTTGAAATTCAAACTAAAAATTGACCAAAACTGCATTTCAAGATGACGAAAATGGAGCCAAATCGAACTTTTCACCATAAGTTATATTTCGACTCATAATATGTGCCAAACATGCTTTCAAGTTGAAATTCAAAGTAAAAGTTGACCAAAACTGCATTTCAAGATGACAAAATTGGAGCCAGATCGAATTTTTCACCATAAGTTATATTTTAACTCATAATTTGAGCCAAACATGGTCTCAAGTTGAAATTCAAAGTAAAAGTTGATCAATGTTTTCATAAAAAGCTATTGTGATCAATAATAGACTTAACTAGCAAAAAAATAATGTTGACTTATTTGGTCACAGCCATAAAATCTCTACTGGACAAAGCCTTCACCTTGTTGAGCCCAATAATAAATATTTCTTGTCTTAACTATTTTCATTGTCGTCACTTATAGACTTAACATGTAAAAATAAAGTTAACTTATTCGGTTACACCCAGAAATTTCTACCGGACAAAACCTTAACCTTGTTGAGCTCAATAATAATTGTTTCTCATCTTAACTATTTTTATTGAGGTCAATAATAGACTTAACTAGCAAAAAAAATGTTAACTTATTTGGTTACAGACATAAAATGTCTACTGGACAGAATCTTTACCTTGTTGAGCCCAATGATAAATATTTCTTAACTATTTTTATTGTAGTCAATAATAGACTAAACTAGTAAAAATAATGTTAACTTATTCAGTACACCCATGAAATCTGTACTGGACATATAGTCCATGAGCCCACTCAAAATTTGCTACCATGAAAGGGCACCAAACTTTGACTGTTTTTTCCAGTTTATATGATCCTCAACATGTCAAAACATCATGATGGACTTCTCAGAAGAGTAGCTTAAATTTTCTACGGAATTTTGAACATATCCGTATGCTATAGCGAATGACGAAATGAGCGATTCGAATGCACATTTTGACAAATATGTTTTTTTTAAAGTCACAGAGAAATCAACATATATTGTTTCATGAAATATTATGGTGTTAATTTAATGTAAGTATCAATCTATTACCATGTAGTAATTATATTTGGTCAATGTATTGATATTTTCACAATTTTGTTTGCAAATTTTAGAACCCCACAGCAGTCAGTCTAGTCCTGGATTGACGGAGCTGAAAGTGTGACCACTGCAGATATCAGAAAACAATTTCAACATTTCTATGTGTATAAGAAGTGGTATTTAATTGTATCCGCCAAACAAAGTTCTGCGGATACTATGGATTTGCGATAGTCGTCCGTTTCCGCGCCCGCGTCTGCGTCCTCAGAGATGTTCTTGTTAATGTGCTACAGGCGGCACAGGCCACAATTCTCACCCGATGACCAGAATTCTTTGCAAGCACATATTTATTGGTAAGACCACGATACCAATCGTTTTTGGTTGCCAACTTTATTGGTGGTTTGGGGGACACATTTTGCGTTGAAATCAGCCTGTTTGAGACAAATGTCTTGTGAACACTGTCAGATGGTAGTTTTCGATGAATCTCTATAATATTTGGGGTCTTGTTGAAAAGAAATAGTTTCTCAGAATAATCATATCAATATTAATATGTTAACGGCCTAACTTATTACAGATATGAGAAATACCAATTTTGACATGTACAGCCATTACAATTGCCTGTACTATGAAAGATAATAGCACTGGATTTTCTCGTTCAGAATAGAGAACTGATGTTTTTGGTGAAGTTACAACAATATTACCAAATAAGTTTGTTCCATCAGTTTTACTACTGAGCACAATAAAAATAGTTAAGACAAGAAACATTCATTTTTGGGCTCGGCAAAGCGAAAGGTCGTTTCAGCAGAGATTTTATGGCTGTGGTAACATTGATATTACTGTCAGAATAAGTTAACATTAATTTTGCTAGTTAAGTCTATTATTGAACACAATAACAAATATTTAGGACTAGGACCATTTATTATTGGGCTCAACAAGGTAAAAGTTTTGATCAGTAGAGAGTTTATGGCTGTAGTAACATTTTTATTAGTAAATAAGTTTTATTATTGAGCACAATATAAATAGTTTAAGCAAGAAATATTATAGCTAAGGCAGGGTACATTTATTATTGGGCTCAGTAAGGAAAATGTTCTGTCTAGTACTGAGTATATGACTGCAGGGTTCTCCTTTTCCAAATGACCAGGAGGAGACTGAACATGAATAAGCGGGGAATGTGCGTAGCGAGCGCAGCGAGCGAAGCTTAGAACGGTCTGGGGGTTTGGGGGGCGCCGTAAGCCCCCTGAGAAAATTTTGCATTTTAGTATTTTTAGAGCATTTTAGAGCATATATATGACAACGTTTCACTCATATTCTGGGGGTGTTTTCTCCATAGAATGTTCACGAATGCAATCAAAATTAAGATAGGTAGGGCTTATATCGGCAAGATGCCAGAAGTACATTTCACGGGTCTTTTTCTTTCTGCTGACGAAATTATTGCTTAGCATCAAGAAAAACTTGTTTCATGACCCTGACAAGAACGCCGTTGACTTTGATGGTTGATGCATGGACATGGTGGGACTTTTAAAAAATCGGCATTACAACCCATGTCTCAATTTGACCCTTGAATAGATAGCGATTTCGTTTGTATGATAGTTACAAAAACTAGTCCATATAGTCTCCCAAACTGAGCTGCCGCTTCGCCATAGTTGAAGCGGGAGCGTTTGCTGATATTTACAGTTTACCGGCGTGGCGCATAAAACGTTGCTGTTCATTGGATGACACAGGAAAGGTTAGCCAATTGATCACCGTTGTCATTAAACTCGCACTAAAGCGTCACGAATATGCATGATTGCCCCAAAACAAGTGCCATGCGTGTTTTTATCAGTGTCTGAAGTATCCCAAATTCGCGTTCGCATTCGTTTTTATCGGCGCCTGGAGAGGGTCGGTCTCGCGAAATCGCTGGAAAATAATCGAGATATTCTAGCAAAATCACAGCCGGCGCCACAGCTTCCACAGCCGGCGCAGGCGCCGGTCGCCGGCGGAAAAGGAGAACCCTGGTCAATGACTGTAGTACCATTGATAATACTGAATAAGTCAACATTAATTTGGCTAGTTGAGTCTATTATTGAATATGATAAAAAGGTAAGGCAAGGAACATCTATTGTTCGGCTCTGTGAGGAAAAGGTTTTGTGCAGTGGAAATTTATTGATAATGTTGATATTACCTGATCAGTTGACATTAATTTTGCTAGATTAGTTTATTATTGTTTATTACAAAAAAAATTATTAAGGTGAGTGACATTTATTTTTGAGATCAATGAGGAAAATGTTGTGTCCAGTAGTGATTTCAGTTCTTTACTACCAGCAATATTACTGAATAAATTAACATCAATTTTGCTATTTAGGTTTTTCGTTGAGCACAATAAAGATATTGGATGCTATTAATATATATATTATTGTGCTCAACGGGAAAAAGGTTATGTTCATGGCTGTAGTACCACAGACTATACTGAATAAATTAAGATTGATTTGGGTAGTTAACATGCTGTGAACCCATTTCATTAATTTGACAACTTTGAACTCAGCTAGCACATATTTTGAAGAGAAATAGAAGTTTTATTGGACATACTGATTCAGCTTCATCATTTTTCATCATTTTCAAATACAAAACTTTGGTTAACTTTTAGTTGGAATTTCACATTCAAACCTCATTTGGAACATATTTGGGGGTACAAATGAAGCGTTTGCGATCTGGCTTTGATCTGGCTCCAATTTCATCATCCTGAAATGCAGTTTTGGTCATTATTCGCTTGGAATTTCAATTTTGAACCAAATTTGGTACATTTTTGGGGTGAAAATACTTAAATTTTAGCATCTTGAAATGCAGTTTTAGTCAACAGTTGCTTTGAATTTCAACTTGAAACCAAGTATATTTGGCAAATATTTTGAGTTAAAATATAACTTGTGTCAAAAATTTCGACCTGGCTCCGATTTCTTCATCTTAAGTTGCAGTTTTGAGTACCTTTCCAATACCAGAAACCCATATGGGTATCTGTTTTTACTTTAAATTCAACTTGAAACCCAGTTTGGCACTTATTTTGAGTGAAGATATAACTTGCGGTGAAAAATTCTATCTGGCTCCAATTTCGTAATCTTGGAATGCAGTTTTTGTCAACTTTTATATTGAATTTCCACTTTAAATCAAGGTTGTCAAATATTTTGAGTTGAAATGTATCTTTTGGTGAAAAGTTCGACCTGGCTATAATTTCGTCATTATCGAACATGTCGAAATGGAAATTCAAACAAAGTGATTTCTGTGGTGACCTCAAATTTGATCTTCAATGACTTTGAAAGGTCAAAGCAGCAATTTTGGTGAAAAAAACAGGTGCATCTTAACACTTCACTTTTCTATGATAACCTTTTTAGCCGTTGCTCTATTCTCCCCCCCCCCCCCCCTTGTTGGTAACACGAATATGGGGCTACATGGATGATAGGGATACAGGGGATACACCACCAGCGGTCGTAGGTGAGCGGAAAGCGTCCAGTTTTTACATAGGGTGATAATTTGAGTGGATGAATAGAGTAACGGAATAAGTTTCTGAAAGAAATAACGAAAGAAAACATTTCTGATATACATGTAAACATCAATACAATCAAAATAGAACAAATTACTTGAAATGTGGTGTTATCTCATTTGCTGCGGTTTCTGCTATGACTCTAATTTGACAAAATAATATGATCCAAGACAAGATCCAGTATATTTCAACTTGTCATAATATACACATAACCTGTATAGTTGATTATGATGCATTAATAGTGATAAAAACAGTTTGATGTAGGGGATATATGTAGCGGGTTGAATCGCGTTCATCTGAATCGCTTTATATCTGTTTAAGACCCCACTCTCACATGTTAGGTTGTACTGAAGCTAAGCTACTCTCCCGAAGTGTCCATCATGCTGTTTCTGGTAGTAGATACATATATCTAACAAAATCAAGTCAAAAGGCCTGGTGCCCTCTCATGGTAGCAATTCCTAAAAAATCACCCTTCGGCTCATGGACTAATACTTTCACCTTGTTGAGCTTAATAATAAATATTTCTCATCTTAACTATTTTTATTGTGGTCAATAATAGACTTAACTATTTTTATTGTGGTCAATAATAGACTTAACTAGTGAAAATAATGTTAACTTATTCAGTTACACCAATGAAATTTGTACTGGACAAAACATTTACCTTGTTGAGGTTAATAATAAATATTTCTTGTCTTAACTATTTTTATTGTGGTCAATAATAGACTTAACTATTAAAAATAATGTTAACTTATTCAGTTACACCCCTGAAATTTGTACTGGACAAAACCTTTACCTTGTTGAGCTTAATAATAAACGTTTCTCGTCTTAACTATTTTTATTGTGGACAATAATAGACTTAACTAATAGAACTAATGTTAACTTATTCAGTAATATTGTCCTGTTTTCACTGGAAACTTCAGTTCTCCATTCTGAACAAGAAACCAGTGTCATTACCTTCCACTGTACAGGCTATTGGAATGATCGTACATGTCAAAATGGATATTTCAAAATTCTGTAATAAGTTAGGCTGTTAACATATTAATATGTATATGATCATTCTAAAAATCGATTGGTTTCGTGTGACAGCCCTTCCCAACAACACTTCCAAATATTATCGAGATTCGTCAAAAATTGCCATCGTAGAGCGTTCACAAGCCATGTGTCTCAAACAGGCTGTTTTCAATGCAAAATGTGTCCCCAAACGACCAATTCAGTTGCCACGGCAACCAAAATCGATTGGTGTCGGGATCTTACCATAATATATGTGCCTGCGAAAAATAATGGTGATCGGGTAAGAATTGCGGCCTATAGCGCGTTCACAAGCCATGTGTCTCAAACAGGCTGTTTTCAATGCAAAATGTGTCCCCAAACGACCAATTCAGTTGCCACGGCAACCAAAATCGATTGGTGTCGGGATCTTACCATTATATATGTGCCTGCAAAAAATAATGGTGATCGGATGAGAATTGCGGCCTGTAGCGCGTTCACAAGAAAATCTCTGCGGACGCGGACGCGGACGACGAAGCCAAATCCATAGTATCCGCCGAACTTTGTTCGGGGGATACAATTACTACGGAGCGGTTGGGCGAGAAAATCTTCAAACCACCCAGGTCACGTCAAAATAGTATATATTGATTTTTTAGTACGTACGGAAGCCGTTTTGGACATTATTCATTTTCCCGAATGTGGCCCTCTAACATTTTGCACCTCTATCATTTATGTTTTATTTATACTCCGTTCATATTTTATCATGGCCATGTCCCTCACAATGGTATTTTTCACCTTTTTTTTCATTCAGTACATTTTGGAAACTTTATCCCCCTGGCCCATTTACAACATGGCGTAACTCATTACTGATGCCAGATATGCGCCAGTCCGCCACCACTGACACGGTCACAACTTGATACTTGATCCTGTCAAACATTACAGCCGAGGGTGGCAAGGTTCAGTAACCTTATCAGCGAGCTCATTTGTAATATAGAGCAAATCCCCGGGCGGTGGCTGTTTTCGATTATGCAAGACCCATTGACTGACTTATAGCTAGATCTACTAGAACAACGTATAAGTAATTGATCTTTATGAAAAGAGACTGTTGATACCAAGATAACTAATGGTATTTCATGTGCAGGGCGAGAGCTGTTGCACAGAGCAAATAAAGATGCATACGACATTTGTAGATTTTTATCATTACAACATGTTTTACAAGATCTTACAAGGCCCTACATCACAGATGGAAAAGTCTCATGATTTTGTATCAATATCCAATGGTCTAACATCACAGTTATCACAGACTGTATCCTGCTGACATTTTATCTCAAACTGCATGACAATCAGCAAATCTGATGTTGATATTATTAATCAAAACTTTATTTCCACTCTGTACACCAAACATTATCATCAATGTCTGTGCCATATTTGATGAGTCGTTGAGCGAAAGGATGTTGAAATTTCACTGTTTTAATATCAATCATTACACTGACCCCACCCCCAACACCTCCCCCTCCCCTCCCATCCCCACCCCTGATTCCTTGTACAATAATCTAATAGTCACATTAATCTACAGAGTGATTCTGGTCATGAACAAATCTATAAGATTAATGTCACCCTACATAACTCAGGATCCATGCGAAACTAAAGGTACGCTTGTTTTTGTTACCAGAATCACAATTTGAATCACCATGTGATTTCCCCAGTTCACCGACCTTGAGTAGATCCTCAAAGGTTCTCTCAGCCTTGTCCTCCAGCTTGTTCTCTCGACGTCCTAGCAGAGTGTCGCAGTCAAATCGGGAAACTAGCGCCTCGATTTCATCGACTGTGTCGCACTCAACGCCAGTCATGTCCTGGCCGTTTGAATCCACTCCCTTGTGTACCTTTGGAACATTGTACGATACTATGGTAACCATGGTTACAAGGCTGGGAACAGCAATTAACATATATACTGAGGTATAGTCTTGTTGTCCATACTGATAAAATATTTCTGATGCTTTTTGCCATCATGATTTTGTTGAAGTTTTTTTTTCAGAAATTTTATGTTTGAAAACATGATTGTAAAAGTAGATCACAAACACAGCATAATAATACATCAAGCTTTCATATGATTAAGTTATCACAAGTTGCCACTGTACATGTAATATTTACATACCTTGACTAAGGGATAGTGTTTGCCATTACTGAATTCTAGAACTTCTTTCGGTGGGTTTTCTGGCAGGAAAGTCGTTACAACGAGGTCGATTAAACCTTGTTCTCTCAAAATGTAGAACATCATGAAATACCGGTGACATATCGGACAGCCGCCATTCTTCATTTTGTCTACTGCTGCCTGCAAAAAAAAACATTTTTTTTTACATTTAATATATGCATGTGTGGCAGAATCTGATAGGAAGCAATAATTTATGAAGAATCTGATCTATACAAAAGTATTACCCGAGCCAAAACTGTAAGCACACTCGCTATGCTAATGTGTAATGTGCTATTGAGTAATTGAAAGTTGGTACAGACAGCACAGCTGGCAATTTGTATGAATCTATTACAACTTACTCCTGAACAACACAGGACAATTCAAATCATTCATTCAAACAACTTCTCCGATTCTGAGTTTGGAATCACATGAAAACGTTTTCAAATTGTAGTTATTTCACTCATGATACATGTAGTATGGATGTCGAATGTATCATTGTGTGTGTACTGCACTTTTTGTCATGTACATTGCCATCTCTAGCAGTATAAACATATAATGTATTACATATTGAGCCCCCAAAATACAAGATACACTGACATTTTGGCAGTGACTACTAGTATATGACTGACGTCCCGTACAAGTGTAAGTTGGTACACGATGTTTGACATGTCATCCCATTCACTGCAACACACTCACATCAACATCCAACCGTGATGTTCACAACAGATGGTAGACAAGTCATCTGTACAGCAGAGAGCCATGTACCACACTTGTAACAAGTACTCACTATCCTACTGAATAACATACTATAGAGTAACATATCTGACTGGGATTGATCGGACCCATGATAGATCTACTACGAGCAATATTTATATACATGTATGCAAACAAAGTTGCAGAATCAATATGTATTAAAAACCTTATGAGCGTGGAACAAAAACCCCATAATGAACATGATGAAAGACACATGAATTTGTACCAGGATACAGATACATTTTTTTTTGCTAATTTTTATTCATTTACAGAATGATGTCCTTGTGCCAGGATGTCCACACGTGAAACAAATATGCATGTACTTTATGACATCAGAAACGTATTGTTATTGGTTCCTGATAACAATGTTCCACTCTTGACCCCTTGTATCAAAAGCAAGTATCAGCAGCTGACCAGCAGTATTTTTTCATGTTAATAGCACTGCTATATATGTAAATAATTATATTGTAAATCCTTAAATTATTTGCGTCCTTTTATTTTTGCTAATATTGCTAATTGAACCAAAACGCAAAAAATTGAGGACGCGAATTGAAAAAAAAAAGTGTTATGCCATTACACCGCAGCTGTTTTCTAGCAAAAACGCAAAATTAAAAGGGTGCGAATCAGTCCACTTGATAAAAACGCAAAAAATTAGAGGACGCAAAATTATCTGGATTTACAGTATACATGCTGGCCACCTAATAACTTTGATATTTCCTCTCTAAAGTAAATGAGTCAGGTTTAGTTATGCACACACCACTCGGAGTATGCTAATTAAAGGACAAACTTCTACAGCTGCTTGTATTATCAGTTACAATCACACCACCATGTCCAGGGGAGCGTTTGATGTTGATGCAAGGGCTCAGTGAAAGTCAAACACATATATTTGCACAACTCTCATTCCAGCAAACACCAGTAAACAATAGACACAGCCCGAAGACTTGGCTATTGCCGGTGGCTTACATGTCCTTGAAAGACAGCGATGCAGTCAACAGAGTGCAACATTGACACAGCAGAACAATTTACATGAACATATTTTTTGCTAGAAAGTGAAAATAGACTCAGTCATTTCCGTAGTGTCATGCAGGTTAAAGTACATGCACTCTGGATGTTACAAGCAACAACATTTCTGCGTTCAATAATCATGGCAAAGTAATCAAAAACTTAGCAAATACTGTATTGGTCCTAAAAGTAGCACGCGAGCCAAAGCAAGACATCCTGCAGCAGCGCACGCAAAAATGAGGTCAATTTCGATGTAAAATTTAAGAAAATCACTGAATAATATACCTATAGCCATCAATCTCTTTATTATGATTCAAATAACACGAATGTGTGGATTGGAACACTTCAAGATCGTCTTAGCAAGATATGAAGTAAATTACAAGGTCACAAAAATCTAACATTTTTGGGGGAAAGAGGGCGCTCTACTATTAGGGCAAGTGTCACTATTAAGATCAATACTGTAATGTAATTTCATAGACAAGGACATGTTTTACTACAATCATTTACATTTCAGCAACTAATTTTTACCACAATATTTATGTTTCAGCAACTAATATTTATGATTTTTTACAAAAATGAATATCATTACAAGTGATGATTACCTAAACACTCGAGTAACCACACTAGTGCTGACACTGAAGTGCGGATATATTTTCTTCGCAAACCACTAACAGGACAGTATCTAGCAAGTTAAACGAACTTTATCCTCCACCACAAAAACACCCATGAACTTATGTCTGACAACACATCTTCCAAGAAAAAAACAAGCTGAACCAAGTCTGCGTCAGACCTAAGAAAAACCCATGGCCATATTTAGGCATTCAAGTGATTTGATTACCACCTCTCGTACATAGTTTTACTACGTCCCATACATGTTTTACAACTATCGCTGACACAATATCTAAAAAAGAATGTACATGGTATGCATGCATGAGTGCGTGACCCATGGAAGTATGTGTCTAATGGTAAGGAATGCAGAGGCTGACTGACTCTCATGAGACCTTAGTATGACACTGTTATACCCTTGCAGCTTGTAAATGTCTAATGAATAGATTGAGGTTAATTAATATATAAATCCCCACTTGACCAAACAATGGCCCAATTTGTGTACTGGCATTGTTGACTGAATGAAAATCGATTGATGAATATTTATTCTATTCATATTGTACAGTAAATACAAGCACTGGGTATACGTATGGTTGCAAATTATTTATGATATTCAGAGTGCAGGTGAAATAATATGTTACTGATGTAGTTGAAATATCACGATGGGGTTCAGGTCCTGGGCACTAATCAGTTCAGGATACAATGTAATTTAGCTGTAATTTAAGTAGCATGAAAACATAAAATTCAATACTAGTTATACAAAAAGCTTCCATGATGGAAACCAACCGTATTTGCATATAAATGGATACAAGTGTTGTGAGCTACATATTTCACATTCCTCTGCTCTGCATGTACATGTAGCTGCAGTGATATATTCTGTATTGATTATTGATGAACTGTATGGGATTTGAATTTTCAAAAATGAATCAATAAAATCACTCTAGTTCAAATTCCAGAATCAATAATAGCATATCAGTACTCAGATTACTTCATAGACAATAACTAGTACCTGTGTAATTCTTTTTTATCTAATCTGGGAAAGTAGTTTTTGTTTAGTTTACACCAACTGTGCATGCATTCGCAAATGAAGAAAGACGCACTGACAGAGGAGAATGAATTTACTCCTGGAAAATTCAATTTGTGTAAAATATCACACCCATATATATCTCAAACATTTCATCCTGTATGGGATTGCGGGAGTTTGTGACCCTTTATTGCCAATGCTGGAGGTGAGAAATTGTGGGTATCCAAAGTAAATTCTACAAATGTTACAAATTCCTCATTGTCAATGATTATATCACATGGAAACAAAATTGTCACAAGATTCAAGAGGTTCTGTATTATTATCATTACAGTGTTGTCAGCAATATGTTGCACACAGGTATTTATGCATTGTCACACACATTGATTGACTGAATATTTTAATCATTCATGTAGTTCTTAGTCTGACAGGCATTTCCGCACTGTATTAGTGGTGATTATTTTTCTCTCATATACACCTCCTATCCCCACAAACTTTCCCTTGATTGGTTTGGAATTTTTTTTTTTTTTTTTGAGTGGTAAACTACAATGGTCAGTTTGGCGAAAATTCTGATTTCATGAGACATTATTTGTGTGTGGAGACAAATAAAGTTGCCCCCCTTCCCCCTCTTATGTAATGTATGCAAGCGCATAGACATAGAGGAACAGGGGCAGCCCGGGACTATAATGAATAACCCCTGTTACTCGAGGCGTTTCTTTGTTTTGAATCATACAAAAAACTACTCAGCCAAAACCAACTTACACTATTGATTAAATCACTGCGAGACCGATACAAGTATGATTAAAGTAGTATTGAGTCTATACACTCTTTATACACTGACACTGTACAGATGTAGCGTCAGAGTACCTAATCATCGACCCTCTCCCTAATGCTCGACCCCTGCAAACGGCTGGGCAAAACTTGAATAAACAAAAATGTGAAATGTGTATTAGATGTACTGTCGATGTGGTTTTTGTCAGATGTCTGTTTTGCACAGTTGTTCGGCAGTGTTTGCAGGGGTCGATGATTAAGGACAGGGTCGAAGATTAGGTACCCTGACGATATATGTATATTAGACGATCTAGATCTAGCATGTGTATGAGTCCAATCAAGTTCAACAATTTTCTTTACCTTTACAAATAACTCGACCACAGGCCGATCACTCGCATCATTTCCATCCATCGCTGCCAATAATAATATCCTGAATGCGAAGTCCCAATTCGTGAATGTATGTTGATTTTTATCCAGATATTTCTCGATTTCAAGACCTCGCCCAATTTACAAGAACAACATGTGCGCATGCGCTGGCAGGTGCCCGAGGAGTGATAAACGAATTATTTCATTTGCCAATACTGTTCGCGAAATGCCTTTTAGGTTACCTATCCAATGGGTGTTTAAATAACGTTCGTCCAACCAATCTGTCGATCCGACGAAAACAACTCCCCTTTTGATGGATTCAAATATGAGCGTATTGCGAGGCACTTTTTTTTTCAATTGAACCATTTTTGCGGATTTGATGGCCAAAGTTAGGCAAAATGACAAATTTCACTTTGAAAATTACCATCACCACGTATACAGCCTCCGTCGCTCAGGCTATCACCAATGCAATTATTATTTTGATTCGAATGTGGTATGTCATTAAGTCTGGTTAAGTAAGAAGTTGGGAATAGCTGAAGGCCCGGTACGATTCTAGGTAATATTACTTGAAATTCAAACCTGTCGACACCGCACTACTCTCATGCACCAATTTATGCTAAAAAATCCCGACCTTGACAACAATTCACTGTGGTTTAGGCCTGGTTTAGGCCTGGCCATATTTTGATTAACAGATAAACCCTTCTCCAGAATACTCTTCATAATTAACTTCCATTGAAATATGTACCCACGAGGGTAGGCGTACCCCTCGTGAAGAGGATCACCCCAGTCATCGATGTAGATGATTCTCCGGAGCAGAGACGCCAAAATCCCCTCTGGAAGCCGAGCAGAAACCCAGCAAATGTGTCAGGCCTCTCTGCCTCCGCAGCTGCAGAGAGAAGATGGGTTGAGTATTGTGCCCTGGGCATTGTGTGGAGGCTCTCAATTGGAAGACGACACTTGATTGGAAGACAACGGCTGACGAGAGAACGGAGTGGACGAATGTCAGGACCAAGAGACATGCAGTGAAAGCCATGGCTGGGCGTCCGACACCAGCCCATGAGCACTGCATCGGTGGTGACCGGGGGTGACGCTGGAGATCGGCATGATGTCAAAGAGGGATCAGTGGTACATTCTCGTCATTACAGGCTGTTTTCCCCAATATGGATGGAAGCCTGCGGATGCCTCACCATCGGGCCCAGACGGTACCAGACGTTTTCGTCATTGAGTTTATGTGTATCTTTTTCTGTATCTTTTCAGACATGGGTTGAGAAATCGAATCTGACCCCTTCCGGGATCTACCGACGATATTGGGCAGTGAGAAGATCCATGGTACCCCCAGATCCATGGTATCATCCACAATCCAACGGCATAGTGGAGTGATATAACCAGTCACTCCTCCAGATGTTGTTTGCGGTCGTCAATGACCACCACCACGCCTTGCCCCCCCCCCCTCCCCCCCCCAAAAAAAAAAAAAGAAAAAAGAGAGAAGGGAAAAAAAGGAAAAGGGGAAAAAGAGAGGGGAGGAAGTGTTTTCAAGATAAATTACCTTCTGGGCCCCATGTCACGAGCAGTGTATTCACTCTTTAGCCAACCCACCTGTTCTCAATGAAAGCACTTCATGCCCTCCACCTTCTATAAATGATTTGAGAGCATTGAATGGCCAAATGCACTTAATCCTTTGATATGTTCCAAAACCAAGTAATATTTATGTCATATTTTGTTTTAACTACAGTGACCATGCATTTATGGGTGTTAAGTAATGCTTGATAGTTAGACCCAGGAGAGCTCTGGGATGCTGTATTAGGCACGCATGCATACACTCTTCAGGGGGATGGGAATGGACCGAAGAAAACCCATAAAACACACAACTGCATTTCCCTTCAGCTTCTAGGGCCCTCAAGCCGGTCCCAGATTCTCAGTCTTCACCAGCTTGCTTCACGACATTTTATATCTTGGCCTTCCTTCAGAACCCTGGATTCACTTAAGATCAGGTATTCATAAACTCTCCAAGGCCATGGATAATGGACCAAGGAGAGTCCCAGAATACATCATTGGGGATGCATAAACCTTTAGCGTCTTGCCATTATCCGGCCGACAGGGGCTTGCTTCACCTGGCTTAGTAACATTTCACAAATGGGCCTTCCCTGAAATGCCAAATCTGCTCCGAATTAGCCATGCAAAAACTCTTAGAGGAATGGGGAATGGACCAAAGGAAACCTAGAAAAAATCACCACTGGGCATGCATATCCTTTTCGCTTCTGGGGCCCTTAAGCGAGCCTCAGACTCTCAGCCTTCGCCAACTCGCTTCACAACATTTCATATCTTGGTCCTCCTTCAGAACCCTCGATCCACCCCAGATCAGGCATTCATAAACTCTCCAAGGCCATGAAATTGGTCCAAGGAGAGCCCTAGAACACACCATTGGGGATGCATGAACCTTTAGCGTCTGGGGCCCTTCAGCGGGACCCAGACCCCCCGCCGACATGGGCTCGCTTCGCTCGCCGCTCTGTCGACCAAAAGTTTTGGATATAAAAAATCCTATATCCGCCCCTGGGAATAACTGGTTGCCATACATGACATCTGTGTACTGGGCTTCCGTACATGATAGTATGAGGTGCATGCCGAATAGGATGATGGTGGACAGAGAGGCAACCATTCTTCTCGATCTGGTGAATCGGACGAATCCTGAGGGGAGAGAGGATGCCCCACCTGCGTGCTCCCACGAGTACTAGTATATCGAGTGAGTTTGAGTAGCCACTGCCATCACTCACGAGTATGCTTGTACACACATGAAGGCGGCTATGATGCGACAGAAAAAGAACTACTATTTGATTTTGTAAAATTCGTCTATGGATTCGGTCTTGGAATATGAATTTGGTTCTGGAATGAATTCCAAAATTCATGAATTCGGTCATTCGAAAATTCATGAATTTATTAATTTGGTCTTGGAATATCAATACGAATTTGATTTTGTAAAATTCATATATGAATTCTGTCTTGAAATATGAATTTGTCTTTTTGTCTGTATTCATGTCTACTTTTTGACGGCGGCACGAAGACAGTTCCCAGTTGGTACTTGGGTGCAGTACTGGCACCCAACGAAGGCTTGTTTGAATACATGTATTCTGTTGGGATGGACCGAGCCCTACCTGATTGCCCTATCCATCTCTGATGGATGCATTGTGGGAGGTCCACATTGACCACTTGAAGACGTGTCCATACACTCCAGAGCAGGCCCCATGGGTCCGCCCTGCTGGTGAAGTCCCTGTGGATCCACAGGTATCTGTTGAGGATGCAGTGGATCTCGAGGGAGAACAAGGGGGACGAGCATGAGGTGTCGAGTGCAGAGAATCTGGAGGACCCCAGAGACGAGATGGACGTAGAGCCGGGTGCGGATTGAGCGTAGTAGACCACTGCGGAGCCTGGCCTGCCCCGGCCGTGACAAGAGGCACCTCTAATCCGTAGGATGAGGCTGTAAAGCCAGTGACTCCCGAGGTTTCCCACGTGTCTGCCGGGGCTTCTTTGACTGGAAGGGGTCCTAACCATGCTCCTATGCTGGATAGAGATCCTAGCAGGGAAGTAAGGAGAAGATCTGGATATTCAATGCCACTGGTAGAGCCGTTTTCGATGCTGTGGAGACACGTGTTGAAGCTGCCTAGAACTGGCTTCTGGCACATGCAGAGAAAGGGTTTTTGGAAAGCAGTGTCCCCCATGGAGAATAGACGAAAGCTCTGGAAAGCGAACAGAAAAGAGAAAGGGAAGCACAATGCTCAGATGCTCTGAAGATCTTGGTGCAGACCCAGACACACAAATAAGGCCAGGGAAGGAGTAGTAAAGACGGTGTGCGCCTAGATACCCTAGGACACGAGGACGAACTGCAAAAATCACGACCTCTGCAAAACCACCTGCAGAGGATTGTTCACCTGAGTATGGAGTCTACCCATGTGCATGTGGAGCTTGCAGAGGACCACACATGTTCTTGCGGAGATAAACTTCTGGTTTGAATAGATAATAAAAGCAGGCGGCCACAGCTCTCGGAGTGCTCAGTCTGGACGAAACACCACAGACATCGGATACCCTGAGACGTTTATCTTCCTTCGGATCAGATGAGGGAACGACTTTGACATTTACTGCCTCCACACGATGTGACCTCCGCAGTGGGGAGCAGAGACTGAGACTTCACGTGGAAGTGTCTAGGAAATGTCGATGAGAAGGGAGCAGGTCCCGATGTACCCAATATTATGAGTCTGGTCCTCGGCCCTGCAATACTATGAATCTGGTCCAAGACCCTACAATTTATTGAACCCCAGCTCTCTTGACTTACAGCTGATGTCAAGGCAGCTGTCTCTTCTTGCACAGGAGTGCACCTCCGCGGTGGTGTACCTCCGCACCTGCAAACAAGGGAAGTGCGGCAGGTGGTGTACCTCCGCACCTGCAAACAAGGGAAGTGCGGCAAAAGTGTGGAATACGCTCTACAGAGATGAGGAACCTCCTCAGAGACAAGGACCCTCCGCAGAGGCCAGAAGCCTCCGCAGAGAAGAGGAAACTTCACAGAGACGAGGACTCTCCTCGGAGATGAAGACCCTCCACATACACACACGCAGAGCATATGGAGGCGACTCAACTCAGCAGCAACCACCCTCTGGAAACAGACGAATTGTGGAGTCTTGGATGATTCTCCTCCACATGGGCACAAGCCTAGGCCGAGACCCACGAAATTTTAGAGGCTCGATGTTGAGCAGGGTCTCTTGCCTGTGCAAGAGGATTCCATTTGATATATTTTGTAAGGGAATAAAATTTGCTCGTCATATATTGGTAATAAAACAATATGTCTTCTCAGAGAAACACTGTGGAATCATCACCAATAATTATCTGTAGCATTCGAACACAGGAAGAGGTACTACAGAGAAAACATAACAAAACCAACATGACACCAACATAATAAAATTGCTACACTTTCATCAGTTAATTTCAAGTCAATGATTTCTATTGAGTGTGTAAGATGTGCAATGATCTAATTCCAGAGATGCACAGCAATTCTGAGATTATTTCATTTATTTATCATTTTTTTAATAACATTATTTTACAACCTTTTTGTTTTTTTACACCACATGAATCATACTTTTCCACTCAATCACACTGTTCACAGGTACAATGTGGGCATATGGGTGCATGTATACTACTACCACAACATGGTCACAAATATAACATAAATCATCGTGTTATACACTGCGACTCCTGAAGCTGTTGTTTCAGAGATTTCAAGTCCATCAACAGCAAACTCCTGCCGTCTGTTTCAGTCATCACTGAAGACTCTGTCTCATCCACCTGGTCCAAGTGCCTAGATCTATGGAGAATATAGTAAGGTAATATTGATATGGGCATGTATATAATATTAACTGTTTACATTAATGGCTCATCCAGGTCATCCTTGGAACACTTCGAAAACAAAGCAACTTTTTGCCACTATGAAGCACTCACTCTCCTGTTTCCTTTTGGTTCAATAACCGTGATTCTTTCTTTTCAATCTGTCTTCTCAGTAGAATGGGATTTGGCGGCAATGTAATTCCTCTATGATGGAGCCAAATCCTTGCACTCTCAGTCCGATCTTTCACTTTCCACAGCATCAAGCAATAGTTGTACACGACAGAAACTGCATCTGACAAAAGTAACATAGGGACTGAATACAAAGGACACTTGTCGATATTTTCCACAAAAAGATATATTCTGAATACAATGTACTCTGAAATATACATTGCGATTACATTCACCTGGCATCAATCCCATCACTGCTTTTGAACATTCCAAAGCTTCTTGGATCTTGTCCTTCTTCATCAAGATAATGGCCTTCTTCCCCAGCACATCCGACAACATCCCAGGTGTCAACACGGAGGGATGCTTCTCCAAATCAGAGGACTGGTCACCTGCATGAAGAGAAATCCTTGTCATCAGATAGATGAAACAAGAATCGACTACAATTTTAATGATATACTCAAAATATGTTCAAATACATGTACCTATGTGTCACAATAACCACAGTCCATAACCATATACTCCTTGTAATTATGTGTGTGATGAAAATTACCAGTTTCAATCCGTCTCTTCTTGGACACTGATGGGCAGTTAAAAGCAGGGTCTTCGAATATACCCGACAAGTGCTTGATCACACTGCAATCATACAAGATTATCTGTTGTCACATGAAGGGTGCCAACCACATATGGATGGGGAAATGTGCACTCATTATGGAACCTCAGGCGACCACATGTTAATGACCAGAACACCCAATGAATCGTATAACACAACACATACGTGAAAAGCTCATGAAACAGACAGTGATATTTTTAACACAATTTTCTAAACTAAAGCGCTTAAAGTTTAATTTTACCAATCCAAGCACATCAGAGCATTGTCATGTTGCCCGAGCATGAAGTGACTGTCTGCCTTGTACATCAATGCCAAAACTTCTTTATCAGTCGGGTCTTGCCAAGTTCCAAGATTAGAGTTGACTTCAACACTCTCAGATCTCACTCGTTTGTTTCTGACAACAGTTTGACTCCCAGATAACTCTTCTGCATCTGATCCACGATTGCTTGGTTTTGAACTGTTGATAGTGCTGGTGACAGTGTCTGTGTCGGGATTAGTGTCCATAGCAAATAGAGATGAGTCTCTGTCATTGAGTTTGAGGACTTCATCACATGCCAGAAGGGCATCCGTCCAGCGTCCATCTTGTTGCAAACAGAATACATAGCTCGAGAATATATCAGTTGTGTTTTCATCTGGCTGGGAATATACACCATCAGGCTTCATTTCACCACCTTGCGACAACAATTTGCGAAAAATTGCTGTAGCTTCTTTGAACCTTGTGAACGAGATTGGACCATCATTATTATCTATTCTACAAACATACATGAGGGCATGTATCTATAAATTTCTCAATAAATTTAAGCCAGTATATTATAACTAGTAAATACCTTCCCAATTCCATATATCGTTTTGCCAAAACAACCAGCATTTCATTCATAATATTTGAGGAGCTCATGGTGGATTCCAAGGCACATGTTGAATCAAGAGCATTTTGGGAAAGCTGGGCAGTCTCCAGTTTCTGATCGAGGAAAAAGTTACAGGGAATTCTTCCATTTTATGCTATTTGGTCATTTCATATTTGTAAGGACAGCAATTTTTAAATGATATCAGTCCACAATTTTACAGTTTATAATTATTCATCTTAATTAATTGGAAAATGTTATACTTACCGACATCAAATTGAAAACTTGGTCAAGTGCCTGAATTTCTAGTGCAGTTTGGCTCATTGCTCTCTGTTGAATACTTTTATTGTACAAAGGCACTGCAAGTTCCGGATCAACTTGGGACGACAAGTCAAACATCCTCAGGGCTTCCTTGTGCTGATTCTAAATGAGGGTCATATAAATATTAGTTTGGATACAACCCAAATATATATTTATACATGTAACATCTTGTACTTACTACTTTGGTCAGTAAAGCAAGCTTCAACTAAAAATTGACCATTGGTATACGTTGTACCAGAAACCCATAGGAGACTCTTATGGGTTTCTGGTTGTACCTTTACCTGTGATGAGAGAATACAGCCGTACAAGTTCCAGAGGTCAGCCGCTGACTCCGCAGCTAGAACAGGCTGAGATCTCCACTGATCTAACAGAGAGCGAGCTTCTGTGTACATCCCACATTGGTAGTATGTGTATGCTGTGTGGGAAATGATAATTGGGACCATAATATTGAATGAATGGTATTACCGTACAACAGTGTGACTGTCTGCTACACATCTACTCACATTAGCATCAACAGCACAAACTGAAATTTCCATAACAAAAATCCAGTGTACACAGCATCATTTATCTATTTATTCTCATTCCGTATAAAGTGTATTGTGTTCGAAATAAACCTGCAGCATATAGAAGAGAGGGGCTTTGTTCTCTGATGACTGAAGTGCTGGCTTTCTCGAAGTGGTTCTGAGACACAAGCAAATTTCCGCTGTCCAGATGATGAAGTCCCAAATGTAGATGTAACAAATCGAGAAGTCTGACATCGTCCGAAGGCTGTTGCACTTGTTGATTGAAGCCATTGCTGATACCACTGATATCATAACTTGTGTGTGTAAAGTACCCATGAATGTTACCTGAGGTAGTGGGCTGAAGGACAGAAAAATTTCCTGCGAGTTATCATTTTAATTTTATGTCAACCAACTATTGAATATTTTTCAATTGAATTTACATGGTGACTGAGCCTATTATGATTTACATGTAGCCTTATGAACTTTATCATTGTGGACACTTTTATGACATGATATTATCACATATCATGAACCCATTTTATTTACCACTACAGATTTATCTCTGGCACTCTGCTCAACTCTGGCAAGTAATAATTGCAAGAGAGCAATAACAAATCTAGGAGCGGTCTCCTTCTTGAGAAAACTGACAGCAATGATGACCTGTAGTCCAAATGGCTCCAGCAATGCTGAAAAAGGAGAATACTAAGTGTGCCAGTGTTATATGTATGGAAAGTTAAACATAGATCAGCTTTATACATGTAAATGTAGTGCAAATAACAATATTTAACATCACACTAAAATTTGTTCAGTAAATTTCAATAGATTTACCTTCACTACAGCACTCTATGCAGAGGTGGAATAAGAAACATAGCTGCTTATTGGAGATGGTTGTGTCTTCAATATCAACTACTTGCTTTGGAGAACACACCTGTAACACTGGCAGTTCAAAAACTTATGAGTAAATACTTCTTTATCACCATTATTAAAGTGGCAAAATCCTTATATCTACACATAGGTCGAACACCATATTATCACAAACTAGACGTCAAGGCCTAAAGATGCCTTGGAGGCATTTCGGTGTTAAGACTAATTTGTAATATTTATAACATGTTTACCATGGGCTCTACAATGCTCTACGACACACTGTTTCCAGGATATTGACGAAAACGAAAAATGCCGACTCGGCGAAAAAATTTCAGGTCAAGGTCAAAGTTTATCCTTAAATACCCCTTAGACATGTTTATCTAGTGCCACGAGTCCGAAAATAACGTCCGTTTCGCTCTATGATGCACCGTTTCTGAGATAGTGACAAAAATGAAAAAATACCGACTCGGCGAAAAATTTTAGGTCAAGGTCAAAGTTCATCCATAATACCCCTTAGACATGTTTGTCTAGTGCCACGAGTCCAAAAATAACGTCCGTTTCACTCTACGACGCACCGTTTTCGAGATATTGACGAAAACGAAAAATGCCGACTCGGCAGAAAAATTCAAGGTCAAGGTTGAAGGTCATCCTTAATACCCTTTAGACATGTTTGTCTACGGCGACGAGTCCGAAAATAACGTCCGTTTCGCTCTACGACGCACCGTTTCCAAGATATGCAGGAAATCTCAAGGATGACTGGGCGAAAACTCTTCCGACTCTATTTCAAAGGTCGTTTGACAGATTGATTTTGGGATCAATCAGGAAAAAAAAAATTCTGCTAAAACCATAAAGGCATGCCTTAATTAGTGGTACTAAATCCATTTAAACAGTTACTGCCCATTTCCTGTTGAGGAATTTTATCAGTCTTTTTTTTCTGTATTGCTCAATAATTTACTTACATCGGACTAAGGTAGTGTGAAGTAGTTTCCTATGGTTTCCAGTAATTCCATCATCTGGATTTGGGAAATGTTCCAGACAGCAGTTGTATGAGACCAGGAGTTCACAGTGAAGGGTTTTCCCAGTGGCAGGCAAACCTGTAAGTGTATGAAAAGACTCAAGGGTCAAAAATAAAAAGCATGCCCTACATAGTTGAATTTAAAACTAATCTATGATAAAAAACACATCTACATGTATTTTTTCCCTCGATCTGCTCAATTTAACAAACCTTCAACAAAATATCATATCTCCTCCCATATATACCCTGTCGTCACTTGCTATTTACCTTGTAATACCAGCCAAGTTGTATTGTTTGATATTTCTCTCAGGCTTCGAGCTCCAAAACCTTTGGATGGTGCTGCGTCACAAACAACTCCATCCATTTGACATCATACAATATCTGAGATACACAAACTGCATGTCAAAAATGCCATATTTTATCTCTCGTGGAGTATTTTATTTAATTTTTTAGTGCAATCAAACAAGTTCCCATATAATAAAAAAAAATTGAACTAGACTATACATAGTGTATTTCATGAGGCACAAACTGGGTCAACCTTCTCTCGATTTTCGTTGTTTACAAACACACAAGAACCAAAATTTGAAATCATCGGTGAGCTACCTCAAATTTACGTCCTAGTAAATTTCTTGAGCGATAATTGGGGTATGTATGAGAGACAACATGATTTACACATTTCAAATTCTTGACAACTATCAAAAGCATTACAAAACTATCTTACAGGTATCCGATATATATTTATAACTAATAAATTTATTATTGCCAGTAAAATCTCCAAATCGTCAAATCAATCGCGAACAAGAAAATTGCCGCGAAATTCAGAAACGGACCAATGGTCCTGCAGAAGTCCCAAGAACCCAAAGACAACTAAAAATTAAATAAATATACAAATTGTGTATATAGTCCCAAGAACCCAAAGACAACTAAAAATTAAATAAATATACAAATTGTGTAATTGTGTACCTGTGTAAGCTCCTATAATTGTAAAACTACAGTACAGCTACCTGGTTGACCAGACATACACACAAACACACACAAAACTGAAAAAAGCAAAACAGAAAAACTAAAAAAAAAAAAAACCCTTGGTGGTGGAAATGACTTTCATCTATGCGTGTGAATGATAAGGAAAATAGGCCCTATACCATATTTACGTGAGCCTAAAATAGGACACCACCATAGCAAACTAACCACTCTCCAGCTTATAGCAATCATGATTCATACGGGAATTACTTTGATATAGAAAATTAAACTTTTACATGCTTTCGAAATTATTTGATAAAAGTAATAAAAATATATATTCTTCATGTGTCTTCATATTCTTCATTCTTCATGTGTCAACTTGATGTGTCGGTGAAACACGCTTTTTGGCCGCAGTTTTGTCTTGCATCATCAGATCAACTTGAAATTTTGTAAGTCATATTATATCATGTAATGTAAATGTAAACTTTATTTATTTAAAGAGGATTCCCCACAGCCGAAGCCACGAGGGGGTCTCCTCTGTGCAATACATGAACAAGTGCAGAAACATATTTTACAGTTATTTACAATATATTACAACACATGTGGGTATTATTCTTCCATATAGTTTCAATCAAATAGACTGTACAAAATTAAGAACAAAATGCATTTCAGACATGATACAAAACATGTTTTAGGTAATAATATAATGAACTCAATGTAATTCAAAAGCGACATGTAAAACATATATACTCCTGAACATATCCAAACAGAGTTATATTTTGAGCAAATGTTAAATCAGGACTACCATGTAATAATATACTGCACAATTCTGTTTTTTCAATTAGAGACGAGGGAATGACAAGGCTATGATGAACATTAGGGGCCAACAAATTGCTTATTTTTATGAACATTTTTGATCGTTCTGTTGCGTATTTCGGGCAATCAAAAAAATAATGTAATATATCCTCACAAAGTGACGTACAATTCATACAATTTGATTCTTCTATGAAATTGAACAGAAAACGATGGTGATTTAATGCACTTAGACCCAACCTGAGACGTGTTTGATTAATTTTCCCTTTACCCCTTCCATGTGAATATAACTTATTTACCTTATAACCAGACTGACTTTTTAATTTCAACTTGAATGTAGCTAGACACTCAATACTCTTTAAATTATTACTTAAATTATTCCCCTCAGAAACTGTCTTAGGGAAAAATGAATTCATGAACGATGTGGTTCTGCCAGTGAATCCCCTTAAATTGCATCTATTTCTTAAATTATAAGGAACTAATTCCTGCGTAGTCAGTGGACATAAATCCGTCAAGTAATTCGGGGCCAGCCTATTCTGAATTTTGAACATCATGACAAGTCTGTGATTACGGCGACGTAATGATAGCGGTTCCCAGCCCAATTCGTTTAATAATCTATTTGTGGGTGTATGTTTATATGCTCCAGTACATATCAGTGCACATTCTCTTTGAATTTTATCTAGTTCCATTAAATATATTTGTGGAGATGAGTCAAACAAGATATCACCATATTCCAAAATGGGGCGAATGAAAGATTTGTATAAAGTTTCCATACAAGAACGAGGAACCATGAACTGAATACGTCGGAGTAATCCAACAGAACGTGACGCTTTGGACCGAAGATTAATGATGTGGTCCGACCAGTTCCCTTTACTATTAAAAACCATTCCGAGATGTTTGTGCGTGATATTATATCATGCCGTAATTTTTCACAAATTTCAGAATTCTATATAAAAAAATTGAAGTTGGCATATCATATTTGATGGTACGAGATTTGTGTAAATAACTTTGTGTAAAAAATGTGGCGATTTTGCCCGAAGATTGCGGCAGTTGGTTCTTTGTTAAAGAATCTAGTTTTACGGCCTTTGTTTTGGACGCTTCTGTTCGAAGCACGCGCTGCCTAGCAATGCTCTCCAACTCTCTCGCCCAGTAAGCTATAACAATGGTCTTACGTCATCTCCTTCGTTTCTCGTGTTCTGGGGTTATAAATACTCTGGAGGCGTTTTGGTCTAAGAAGTTGTCTCAGAGCAAGGCGAGAGAGACGACGGAGAGCTCGGCCATGAGCTCTACGTCCTCGATCCGTGGCTAAGGCCCTCACGAGCCCCTGGGGACAATTGCAATAGGGGGCCCGGGTAGGGAAGACCTTGATGACTCGGGGGCGCACGCCCTCTGGATCACCGGTCTCCCACCCGGGATGGTGCGACACAGGCTCTGGCGGACTGTCGGGCTGTCCGGGGTTCCATCCGGCCTTACAGGACCGCGGCGAGCCGGCCTTACAGTTAACACCACGGTGATGATCCTGTATCTGAGTGGTGTCCGCATGTCTGGGCTCCCTGGGCGGGCTGCTACCTGGTTAACGTTCTAATGATAGAGTAAATACTGCGCCTGCAGTGACACATACCTACACCTGAGAAACCAAGTCAACTACAAGAAAAGGAAAGCCAAGGAAGAATACTTCATAAACAAAATACATGAACACAAAAAACACCCCAAAAAACTCTGGCAAACACTCAACACCATGGGAACCAAAAAACAGTGTCACACTAAATCCCAGAACATAGCACTCCAAATTGACAATAACACAGTATTCGACTCTACAACAGTAGCAAACACATTTAATAACTTCTTCTCAACCATCGCCACACACCTGGTAGATAAATTACCAAGCCCACCTGGTAAGTACGGATTTGACCATCTTAAGCAGTATTATAGTAAGTTCAATGTTCAAAAGGATACTTTCAGTCTTTGTGGAGTGACTGAGGAAAAGATCCGGAATATCCTAGAATCACTAAATTCGAACAAGGCAACAGGTTTGGACCATATCCCTGCCCGTTTCATTAAAGATGGTGCCGAGTTCATAACCAATGCACTAACCCATATTGTAAATTTGTCTATCTCCAGCGGCCGAATCCCTGAAGACCTGAAGGCTGCTAGGATTACTCCCGTCTACAAAAAGAACTCCAAGACTGAAGCTGGTAACTACAGACCTGTCTCTATTCTGAGCATCATCTCAAAAATATTTGAGAAAGTAGTGTACGAACAAATAGAGCACTACTTGTGTACCCACAAACTCTTATATGAGTACCAATCTGGCTTTCGATCAAACTATTCCACTGATACCTGTTTGATTCACTTGACCGACCATATCAAACAGGAACAGGACAAAGGCAATTATACAGGTATGGTTCTATTAGATCTCCAGAAAGCCTTTGACACAGTGGACCATGAAATTCTCCTTCTTAAACTTCAGGCCTTAGGATTCACGCAACCTACTATAGAATGGTTCAAATCCTACCTTAATGGAAGGCTGCAGGTTGTAGAAGTAGGGGGCACCCTGTCTACACCTGCTATAGTTACATGTGGGGTTCCCCAAGGATCTATCCTAGGGCCCCTCCTGTTTCTTATGTATGTTAATGATATGCCCTCAGCAGTGAACTGCAAGCTGCTGTTGTATGCTGATGATTCTGCATTATTGGTCTCTGGCAAGGACACGGCAGAAATAGAGCAAATGCTATCCTCTGAACTAGAGTCTGTCAGAGAATGGCTCATAGACAATAAACTGTCTTTGCATCTAGGAAAGACAGAATCTATCCTGTTCGGATCTAAACACAGACTCAAACGAAACGACACCATAAATGTCACCTGTGCTGACAACAACATAACCAGTAAATCCTGTGTTAAGTACATTGGATTGGAACTTGACCAATCATTGTCTGGAGATTTAATTGCTGATAAAGTTATCAGCAAATCAAATGCTAAATTGAAGTTTCTGTATAGACAGGCCAGAAATGTAGATACAGAAACTAAAAAGTTGTTAACGTCAGCACTTATTCAATGCCATTTTGATTATGCTTGTTCGTCTTGGTATTCTGGCTTAACCAAGACCTATCAAAGGAGGTTACAGGTAACGCAGAACAAAATTATCCGGTACCTCCTTAATGCTCATCCCAGGACCCATATTGGTCCCACTGAATTTAGACAGGTCAAAATGCTACCAGTGGAACTTAGAGTTAACCAACTAAAACTTAACCATGTCTATAATATTATCAACACTGCCGCCCCAAACTATTTGACATCTAACTTCACATTAAAAACTTCTGTTCACAACAATAACACCAGATCCGGACCCCTAGCCCTAGTCATCCCAACAGTAAAATCATTTGGCCTGAATTCTTTCTTCTTTTCTGGCTCCAAATTGTGGAACAGTCTACCTGCTCAGATCCGTACCAGTACTACTAAATTAATTTTTAAAAAATGTGTTAAACAACATCTATATAACCAAATGTCAGAACAAAATGCAAGCTCTTTTATGTACTTTTAATGTAATATTAACACAGTCACATTAACTCAGGTCTCCTTCTTCTAGTCAGTTAATATGGTGCTATATGTATTATTTTCTAGTCATCAATATGGTTCAGTTATTTGTATTTAAACATATTTACAATTATCTAATTTACATTGTATTTACAGTTTTCTTAATTTCAATTTACACCTGTTTACTCTGGTTTTTACAACCACTCATTACTATTTTCACATTTGGTACCTTTTGTCCACTATAATTTATATTATTCTTTGTTTATTCCATCATATACAAATTTATTCCTATAATTTTATTCCTTTTGCCATATTTGTTCATGATTTTTTTAAGGGCCACAATGGAAATAAGCATTTTTGCTTTCTTGTGTTACCCTGTATATTTTTTAATGTAATATTATGTGTCAAGTATTTTAAGTACATGTACATGTATTGCATTTTGATTATACAAATAAATTCAATCAATCAATCAATCAAACTCTAAACCAGTCGTTGCAATCGTGCTGACCTCTTGTGGTGAAAAATATGAACAGCTGATTTTTTTTTAGAAATCAGGAATTTAGATCTACTAACAAATTTGTCAAAGCGACTCAACCTCGGTTTTATTTTTTACAAAAATAGTTTTAAAATAATAAATATGTTTTTCTAAAAATTAAAACTGATTTCGGACGACTATCGTTTATTTTACGACTTTGGTCACGTGACTGTTCCCATGTCACGATTCAGACGACACAAAATCAAGTCCCGTAAAGAAAAAGAAAAATTTCTGTGCTTTTGGGGCAAATTTGGACCCTGCTGACCACAGCAATGGGTTAGTATGGTCTTTATTGTATATTTCACCTAGATCTATCTATGTCTGGAGCGAGCTCAGCCTCAGCTGACAGACTTGTATTGTTGTTTATTGACTCACAATGAGTGACTGTCACTGTGTTAGTGAGTCAGTCGACTCACTCAGTCACTGTCACTCAGTCCTTTGAAATTAGTTATGTGTATTTGACATTTTTGTCAATTTTGACCTGTCACCTGCCATGCTCATGATACCGCCCCTGGGCTGGTCCTGCACCTAGGTTAGTGGCGCCATCGCTTGAAGGGTCATATCGTACAGAGTACAGACTATACCGAACCCCTAGGGGACACAACCGTGAACTGAGAGTTAAGAGAAAAAAACTTTTGCATTCAAATGCAATCTTTCTGTGTTTCCTCACGAAGTTTTTGCATTCCCTTGTAAAGTTTACGCATTCGAATGTGATCTTTCGCATACCCTCGCCGCTCGTGAAAATTTTGCGATATTTCGCGTTCCCTCGCGATCTTTTCACATTTTAACGCGATCTTCATCATCTTTTAGCAAAACCTTCTCAGAAGTCAAGATCGTCAGAAAGTCAAGGCTATCAATCATGTTAAAAAAAAAACATGTAATTCATGTTAGAACTCATGTTAGAATGCAAAAAGATCGCGTTGGAGCACTAAAAGTTAGGGAACGTGAAAATATTGGGTTCGAATGCGAAAATATTGTGAGGGAACGCAAAATGGTCAAAGTTTGAACGCGAAAAAAAACCATTTTATTGATAAAATCATACTAGATCTAGTATGATATCATATTATACTAGGTCCTGCTTATTTTGGATGTTATGGTATGATTTTAGTCTCCATCCAGTGCATCCACCCCCCACCACCTCTCTTCAGGATTTTCCAAGAAGTTGACTGAAAACATCAAAATGGTGTTACTGATCTAACTGAATAAGCCTTGTCATGTCATAATTTGTTCTCGAGAATGCCGCTCGAAACTGGGTTGCCAGTCACCTGTTCACTCATGAGGCTGGTCACCAGTTTGAGACGGAATTCCCGACCTGTGTGTGCACCTCGATCATTGTCAGAGACTCCCAAAAATCTGAACAAGATCACAAATCATGTTCAAATTTTACAGGTACTGATACATTTGTAACAGTCAAAGACGAAATAGCAAATAAACAAGACAACGAAATCAAAGGTGTAATTTTCACAAGCATTTTAATTCTGAGCGATGAGTATTCAATATCTAGATATTGAGTACTCCTCCTAATAGAAGAGCGGCTCTACAAATAGCAGCTCTATCTTTCAAATCGAGGTCTGAAGGTCAAGGCAGTGACGTATATACCATCACCATGTACTGATGTATATAGAATGGTGCCAGGTGCGCCAGAGAATATGTACCAAAAATGTCTTCAGGGGTATTCCTCAAGCAATATAGCAATAAGTAGCCGATTGTGTGCACACAAGCACAAGTGGCCTTTGTTTCCCCAACGAAAAAGTTACCACAGGTGTCCGGAGGTAATAATATTGTCGGAATTATCATAATTAGTAGATTATTGTAATTAAAAGACTTCCTATCGAAATGAATATCCATTGTCCAGAAAAAAAAGTTGGATCCCCTATGCCATCGATCAAGTGTCATGGGCCATTTCAAAATACAATTTTGCCTTGATAATGAATGTAATGCTGGTTTAAATATGTTACTTTTTATGCCAGAAATTAATTTGAAATATACAAATCGACTATATGGACTAAACTAAACTAGTTGTGCTTGTGAAATATTTGCTGAAATTATATTTTTTCCAAAAATAGCATGCAAGATTGTTGACACCCCGATCTAGGTGTGAAGTGCACCTTGATCAATGTGCGCACCCGCCACCCTGATCTAGATTTCCATATCAACCTGTTAAAAAGCATTACTGGTAGTTAGATTATAGATCTATGTAGTATAATCAGTACCGTATTGATCTGCATATAGGCGCATGCATATTATTGCATATTTTCCAGTGTGGTTGAAAAATAAACTGTCTCACTTAGAGGCGCATGCGCCTATATTCGAATATAGGCGCACCCCAATATTCACCCCAATATTCACCCCAATATTCACTTACCTCCAAATCACACATATTAAAATAAAGTATATTTACATTTTTACTGCCAAATATGTATCAAACGGTTATCTATTCCAGTTTATCAAGTGATATCATAGTGAAATGATATCATGTGATAGGTCAAGCAGTGACAAGCACACTAACAGCCTGTCTGTAGCTCGACATATTATCGGGCGCCAGTGCCATCTGTATATGTCTAGGAGGAAACATTCTGTACTCATGTACCCCGCGAAAGGCACTGTATAGCACAACAACAGACATTTTTTTCTAAATTGCGATCCATTCCATGTACGTGCTCATTGTTTTTCCGATGACATGCACCTATATGTGAATATTGGTTTTCGGCTGGAAAAATATAAAGTGTCTCACTTATAGGCGCATGTGCCTATATTCGAATATAGGCGCATATTCACTTATAGGCGCATGTGCCTATATGTGGATTAATACGGTGTATATGGGGCTGGGCAATGAGATTTAAAAGGTCGCGATTTTGTCATTATGGGGACAAACAACTTTCCCGCCAAAATTTAGGCCAAATTTTGAAAATTCTATTTGTTCGGTTTTATATAACACGCATGTAAATTGTCGAAAGTCCATCGGGAACTGCACATCACAGTTATTGAAGACTTTCTCCTGCTATTGAAACAATCAGTCGAAATCGCAAATCAATTTGTCCCGCTCATTGCAGGGTCTGAATATAGTATGTTTTATGGGATTGTTGCTATGACCTTGGCCACACATAAAGCCATCTTGGTCGGAGTTTATACTTCCAGTTCAATGCTCTTCTGTGATTTGGGGAACTAGCGATGGTGTGACACATATTCAGTATCATTTTAGTTCAAACAGCATATGAATAACTTTGTTATAATCAAATATGTTGATAAAAAATAACCCCTAAAACACGACCTCAAAAGGCGGCATTTTGAACATATCACTTCACACCTGCCGTTCTTTCAATATTGCCAATAAGTATTTTGGAATATTTTCATTGAGATAAAGAAAGATTTAGAGCAATATGTGAAATAATAATTTTGTGGGTTACTGGAGAAATCACCTAAATTGAGCAAAACTGACCATGCGGCATTTTTTATCCCCAGAAGGACTGTATGACGTCGTCAAAACTTATAAATTTACGGATGTATGCACAACGAGACTGTCCAGCCCTATTACTTAGCCTAATAGCCTAAGAACGGCCTTAGGGCATGCCATGGACAATTAGAAAATTTTCAAATTGATTAATCGAGCATGAATAATCTGCATGTAATTAGGGCATTTCGGCACGAAATGCCCTTATGGTTTTGTCAGAATTTTTAGGTTACCGGACCTTTGGTCCGATAACCTATTGGCATGGCGTTGCGTCCGTCGTCCGTCCGTCTAGCCGTCCGTCCGTCCGTCCGTCCGTCCGTCCGTCCGTCCGTCCGGCGTTAACATTTTTATCTTTAAAGTTAACGATCGAATCTTTCTGAAATTTTGCACAAAAATGCCTAAAAATATTTTGAGAAGGAGGTATTTTTTTGTTTTTTGATTTTCGCATTTTTTTCAAAATGGCGGCCGTTTTTGTCGAAAAACGCTCAATTTTGGACTTTGACGGCCATTTTCTCAAAAACTGTCTGATCAGTTTTGAGTTTTTGGTTTCAAAAGATTCCCCTCATATACCTCTGTGTTATGTATAAGTTTGGTTGCCCTAAATCTGCCGGTTTTCGTGTGGCGGCCATTTTGAATTTTTGGCGGGTCGGCGAAAAAAAATTTTTTCGCCCCAGATCGCATTACTATCCATTTTGGGCCATTTCTAGAGCAAAAAAAAAATTTTCTCCCTTTGAAAAAAATTTTGGACTTGGAAAATTTTCGGCACTTTTTCCCTTCATAATGGGAGCTGTCCGGACTGTACTCATAGAACGCTTGAAGATAGAGCTTAGAAATTGGCACTTTCAAATGGGAAGTCATATATGGCGACTTGTGTGGTGACCTTGAATTTGACCTTGGATGACCTTGAAAGGTCAAAACAGCCATTTTTGGGTCGAAAAACGCTCAAATTTGCACCTGGTCTGTATTTTCTCAAAAACTCTCTGATCAGTTTTGAGATTTTTGCTTAAAAAGATTCCTCTTATATACCTCTGCGACGTGTATAAGTTTTGTTGCCCTTGAATCGCCGATCTCAGTGTGGCGGCCATTTTGAATTTTTGACGAGTCGGCGAAAAAAAAGTTTTTCGCCCCAAATAACATTACTATCCATTTTGGGCCATTTCTAGGCAAAAAAAAATTTTCACCCTTTGAAAAAAATTTTTGACTTAGAAAATTTTCGGCACTTTTTTCCTTCATAATGGGAGCTGTCAGGACTGTACTCATAGAACGCTTGAAGATAGAGCTTAGAAATTGGCACTTTCAAATCGGAAGTCATATATGGCGACTTGTGTGGTGACCTTGAATTTGACCTTGGATGACCTTGAAAGGTCAAAACAGCCATTTTGGGGTCAAAAAATGCCCAGATTTGCCTTTGTAGATGAAATGCTTGCAGATAGAGCTCCTGTTTGCATTATGAACATATAGGAAGACATATATGGCACAACTAATGATGACCTTGAACTTGACGTCAGATGACCTTGAGTGCCAAATGTCTGACTTGGAATGTGTAAATTGACCTGAGCGGCCTAAACGATTCCACCCAACATATAGAATATCAAATGCCGCACACATACATGTAATGGTTACATCGAAGTTCATACGGATGACCTTGATTGGTAAATCCCAAGGTCATATGTTTACACTGCGAACCTTGATTGGTAAATCTCAAGGTCTGTTACCTGCCAATGCTGCCATGGCCAAACCAAAATTGTCCGGTAACCTATCTTAGCCTTTGGGCTAATTTTTTTTTTTTTTTTCTTTCACTTTTCGGTTTCCGGACGATAACTCAAGAACGACTTGACGAATCTTCGAGAAATTTTCACCAGTTATCACATATATTACATAGATGAACCCTATTGTTTTGGAGCCGGCTCCGAGGTCCGGTTAGTCCGTGAGGATGAATTTTGTGTCAAATGGTTTCCGGATGATAACTCAAAAAGTACTTGTGCTACCATTCTGAAACTTGACATATATGTTGATATAGTGTCAAAGAGGAGCCCTATCGATTACGGGGTCAATCCCTCAAACGACCTTTGACCCAGGGGCCAAAAACAATTTTGATGAGTCATCCTTGAGGCTCATATCTCGGAAACGGTGCTTCGTAGAACGAAACGGACGTTATTTTCGGACTCGTCACCCTAGACAAACATGTCTTGGGGGTATTATGGATGAACTTTGACCTTGACCCGAAATTTTTTTCCGAGTCGACATTTTTCGTTTTTTTTCAATATCTCGGAAACGGTGCGTCGTAGAGCGAAACGGACATTATTTTCGGACTCGTCGACCTAGACAAAGATGTCTAAAGGGTATTATGGATGAACTTTGACCTTGACCCAAATTTTTTTTGCCGAGTCAGCATTTTTCGTTTTCTTCGATATCTCGGAAACGGTGCGTCGTAGAGCGAAACGGACGTTATTTTCGGACTCGTCACCCTAGACCAGGGGTGGGGTCAAATACGTATTTGCATTTGTATTTGTATTTGAAATACACTAAATCTCGTATTTTTATTTGTATTTGTATTTGGCAATTTCAGTACTGGCGTATTTGTATTTGAATTTGTATTTGAGGACTGTATTTGATGTATTTGGAATCAAATACAGTCAAATACACAGAAGTGAATTTTTTGTGGCGTAACTTATATTTTCTTGTGTAGATGTAAATTAGATAACCAATGATAATGATCTGAAGGGGAAATTTATGACAGCGGCAAAAAAGCCCACTGAATGCGTCAAAAATACGACTCAAAAACAACTGATGACTAAGAAATAAATATTTGCATTCGAATTTGTATTTGAAGAAATGTATTTGTATTTGTATTCGTATTTGGTCGGCTCTGGGAGTGTGTATTTGTATTTGTATTTGAATTTGGCTTTGAGTATTTGTATTTGTATTTGTATTTGACAATCTGTATTTGACCCCATCCCTGCCCTAGACAAACATGTCTGGATGAACTTTGACCTTAACCCGAAATTTTTTTCCGAGTCGACATTTTTCGTTTTTAGGTTACCGGACCTATGGTCCGATAACCTATTGCCGTCACGTTGCGTCCGTCGTCCGTCCGTCGTCCGTCGTCCGTCGTTCCGGCGTCCGTCGTCCGTCGTCCGTCCACAGCTGTATCTTTAAAGTTTACAGGCGGATTTTTCTGAAATTTTGCACAAAAATGCCTAAAAATATTTCAAGAGGGGGTTTTTTTTTAGTTTTTTGATTTTCGCATTTTTCTCAAAATGGCGGCCATTTTTGACGAAAAATGGCCAATTTTGGACTTTGGCGGCCATTTTCTCAAAAACTGTCTGATCAGTTTTGAGATTTTTGTTTCAAAAGATTCCCCTTATGTACCTTTATGATGTGTATAAGTTTTGTTGCCCTTGAATCGCCGGTCTCCGTGTGGCGGCCATTTTGAATTTTTGACGGGTCGGCGAAAAAAATTTTTTTTGCCCCAAATCGCGTTACTATCCATTTCGGGCCATTTCTAGGCAAAAAAAAATTTTTCACCCTTTGAAAAAAATTTTGGACTTAGAAAATTTTCGGCACCTTTTTCCTTCATAATGGGAGCTGCCCGGACTGTACTCATAGAACGCTTAAAGATAGAGCTTAGATATTGGCACTTTCAAATGGGAAGTCATATATGGCGACTTGTGTGGTGACCTTGAATTTGACCTTGGATGACCTTGAAAGGTCAAAATAGCCAATTTTGGGTCGAAAAATGCCCAAATTTGCAGCTTTTCTGTCTTTTCTCGAAAACTGTCTGATCAGTTTTGATATTTTCGTTTCAGAAGATTCCCTCTATGTACCTTTATGATGTGTATAAGTTTGGTTGCCCTTGAATCGCTGGTCTCGGTGTGGCGGCCATTTTGAATTTTTGACGGGTCGACGAAAAAAACTTTTTTTGCCCCAAATTGCGTTACTATCCATTTTGGGCCATTTCTAGGCAAAAAAAATTTTTTCACCCTTTGAAAAAAATTTGGGACTTTGAAAATTTTCGGCACTTTTTTCCTTCATAATGGGAGCTGCCTAGACTGTACTCATAGAATGCTTGAAGATAGAGCTTAGAAATTAGCACTTTCAAATGGGAAGTCATATATGAAGACTTGTGTGGTGACCTTGAATTTGACCTTGGATGACCTTGAAATGTCAAAACAGCCATTTTTGAGTCGAAAAATGCCCAAATTTGCACTTTGTTTGTCTTTAATCGAAAACTGTCTGATCACTTTTGAGATTTTTATTTCAAAACATAGTAATTGGGGTTTTTGACATGATGTGTATAAATATGTATATAGTGTATAAAGTGCCTTGAATTGCTCAAAAAGCTAGAAATTTAGGCTGAATAGGCCCCAAATTTAATTTTTGGTCGTTTTCCTTCAAATTTATCTGATCAGTTTTGAGATTTTTGTTATAAAACATGCTAATTGGGGTCCCTGACATTGTGTATAAAGATGGAGTGCTTTGAATTGCTTAAAAGGCCCCTTGAGTGTGTAAATTGGCCTCTACAGCCAAAAAATGTTTGTAGGTATAGCTGGAATTGGAAGTCATATACATGTATACCACATATATATGTGGCTTTCTTGGGTGACGTTGAACTTGACGTCAGATGACATTGAGTGCTATATCTCAGTGTCACGTCCAACAAGAAATGTGTACATTTCGTTTATAGACAAAAGACTTGTAGATAGACCTTGTATTTGTATTTTGAACATACATGAATACAAGGTTATATGCTGCATACTTAATGATGACATTGAAGTTCACGAAGATGATTGGTTTATCTTAACGTCCTATCTCACCTGTCCTGTTTCAACTAAAGTTGTCCGGTAACCTATCTTAGCCCTTGGGCTAATTTTTAGGTTACCGGACCTTTGGTCCGATAACCTATTGCCATGGCGTTGCGTCCGGCGTCCGTCGTCCGTCGTCCGTCGTCCGTCGTCCGTCCGTCCGTCCGTTCACATTTTTATCTTTAAAGTTTATGATGGAATATTTCTGAAATTTTGCACAAAAATAACTAAAAATATTTCCAGGAAAGGTTTTTTTTAGTTTTCTGATTTTCCAATTTTTTTCAAAATGGCGGCCGTTTTCGTCGAAAAATGGCCAATTTTGGACTTTGACAATCATTTTCTCAAAATCTTATCAGTAACTTTTTTTCTTATTGATGCATAACACTCCTCCTATGTGCCCCTGTGACATGTATAAATTTCGTTGCCCTTGAATCGCTCGAAGTGGGCCATTTTGGGCCCAAACTCGGCCCAAATGGGACTCTCCCATGTTAAATTCTCCTATGCTTTATAATGGGACACAATTAAGCCTAATATCTCACTTAATATTGAGATTAGAGACTAGGAATCAATTGTGCACATATAGGAAATGATATATCCTGAATATTCTGGTGACCTTGAATTTGACCTCTGACCTCGGTTTCAAGGTCAGAGGGCCATTTTCGTCGAAAAATGGCCAATTTTGGACTTTGACGGTCGTTTTCTCAGAATCCGTTCAGTAACTATTTTTCTTATCAATGCATAACACTCCTCATATGTACCCCTGTGACACGTATAAATTTCGTTGCCCTTGAATCGCTCGAAGTAGGCCATTTTGGGCCCAAACTCGGCCCAAATGGGACTTTCCCATGTTAAATTCTCCTATGCTTGACAATGGGACACATTAAGCCTAATATCTCACTTAATATTGAGATTAGAGACTAGGAATCAATTGTGGACATATAGGAAATGATATATGCTGAATATTCTCAGGGTCTTGAATTTGACCTCTGACCTCGGTTTCAAGGTCAGAGCACAAAATGTCTAATATCTTGCTTATTAACGACTTTACAGCTTAGGAACCAATTGTGGACATATAGGAAATGATATATGCCGAATATTCTGATGACCTTGAATTTGACCTTTGACCTCATTTTCAAGGTCACACCACAGAATGGCTAATATCTCCCTTATTATCGATTTTACAGCTTAGGGATCAATTGTGGACATATAGGAAATGATATATGCTGAATATTCTCGTGATCTTGAATTTGACTTCTGACCTCAGTTTCAAGGTCAAAGCACAAAATGGCTAATATCTTGCTTATTATTGACTTTACAGTGTAGGAATCAATTATGAACTTATAGGAAATGATATATGCAGATTATTGTCATGACCTTGAATTTGACCTTTGACCTCATTTTCAAAGTCACAGGACAAAATGGCTAATATCTCATTTATTATCGATTCTACAGCTTAGGGAGCAATTGTGGACATATAGGAAATGATATATGCTGAATATTCTTGTGACCTTGAATTTGACCTTTGACCTCATTTTCAAAGTCACAGGACAAAATGGCTAATATCTCATTTATTATCGATTCTACAGCTTAGGGAGCAACTGTGGTCATATAGGAAATGATATATGCTGAATATTATCGTGACCTTGAATTTGACCTCTGACCTCAGTTTCAAGGTCAGAGCTCAAAATGGCTAATATTTCGCTTATTATTGACTTTACAGCTTAGGAATCAATTGTGGACATATAGGAAATGATATATGCAGATTAATATCGAGACTATCAATTTGACCTTTGACCTCATTTTCAGGATCACAGGACAAAATGGCTGATATCTCGCTTTTTATCCACTTTACAGCTTAGCAATCAATTGTGAACATATAGGAAATGATATATGCTGAATATTGCTATGACCTTGAATTTGACCTTGACCTCCTTTTCAAGGTCGCAGGACAAAATAGCTAATATCTCGCTTATTATCGATTTCACAGCTTAGGAATCAATTATGAACATATAGGAAATGATATATGCTGAATATTGCTATGACCTTGAATTTGACCTTTGACCTCATTTTCAAGGTCAGAGAACGAAATGGGTAATATCTCGCTTTTTATTGACTTTACAGCTTGGCAATCAATTGGGGACATATAGAAAATGATATATTCTGAACATTGTCATGACCTTGAACTTCACCTTTGACCTAATTTCCAAGGTCACAGGACAAAATGGCTAATGGCTTGCTCATTATGGACTTTACAGCTTAGGAATCAATTATGAACATATAGGAAATGATATATGCTGAATATTGCTATGACCTTGAATTCGACCTTTGACCTCATTTTCAAGGTCACAGGACATAATGGCTAATATCTCGCTTATTATTGACTTCACAGCTTAGGAATTAATTGTGGACATACTAGAAATGACATATGCCGAATATTATCGTGTCCTTGAATTGACCAATGACGTTTTTTAAAGGTCACGGGACAAAATACTAATATCTAAAATATATATTGTCCGGTAACCTTTCTTAGCCCTTGGGCTAATTTTTTTTCAATATCTCGGAAACGGTGCGTCGTAGAGCGAAACGAACATTATTTTCGGACTCGTCGACCTAGACAAAATGTCTAAAGGGTATTATGGATGAACTTTGACCTTGACCCAAATTTTTTTTGCCGAGTCAGCATTTTTCGTTTTCTTCGATATCTCGGAAACGGTGCGTCGTAGAGCGAAACGGACGTTATTTTCGGACTCCTCAACCTAGACAAACATGTCTTGGGGGTTTTATGGATGAACTTTGACCTTGACCCAAATTTTTTTCGCCAAGTCGGCATTTTTCGTTTTCGTCGATATCTCGGAAATGGTGCGTCGTAGAGCGAAACGGACGTTATTTTCGGACTCATCACCCTAGACAAACATGTCTAAAGGGTATTATGGATGAACTTTGACCTTGACCCGAAATTTTTTTGCCGAGTCGGCATTTTTCGTTTTCTTCGATATCTCGGAAACGGTGCGTCGTAGAGCGAAACGGACGTTATTTTCGGACTCGTCGACCTAGACAAACATGTCTGAAGGGTATTAGGGATGACCTATGACCTTTGACCTTGACCTTGAATTTTTCTGCCGAGTCAGCATTTTTCGTTTTCGTCGATATCTCGGAAACGGTGCGTCGTAGAGCGAAACGGACATCATTTTCGGACTCGTCGACCAAGACAAACATGTCTAAAGGATTTTAGGGATGATCTTTGACCTTGACCCGAAATTTTTTTGCCGAGTCGGCATTTTTCGTTTTCTTCGATATCTCGGAAACGGTGCGTCGTAGAGCGAAACGGACGTTATTTTCAGACTCGTCGACCTAGATAAACATGTCTAAAGGGTATTAGGGATGACCTTTGACCTTGACCTTGAATTTTTCTGCCGAGTCAGCATTTTTCGTTTACGTCGATATCTCGGAAACGGTGCGTCGTAGAGCGAAACGGACGTTATTTTCAGACTCGTCGACCTAGACAACATGTCTTATGTGTATTATGGATGAACTTCGACCTTGACCCGAAATTTTTTTGCCGAGTCAGCATTTTTCGTTTTCTTTGATATCTCGGAACGGTGCGTCGTAGAGCGAAACGGACATTGTTTTCGGACTCGTCGACCTAGACAAACATGTCTTAGGTATATTATGGATGAACTTCGACCTTTTTCGATTTCAGCCATATCTCGGAAACAGTGCATCATAGAGCGAAACGGACGTTATTTACGGACTCATGACACTAGGCAAATATGTCTTAGGGGTATGTTGGGTCAACTTGATCCTGGGCCAATCTTTTTTGCTTTTTCATTTTTGGCCATATCTCGGAAACGATACATCGTTGAATGAAATCTATGTTATTTTTGGACTCGTGGTACTAGACAAAGATATCTTAGGTGTAATTTTTTTTTTCTGCTGAGTCGGCATATTTCATTTTCGGCCATATCTCGTTTATTTTCATTTATATCTCAGAACCTGTCATCTTAGAGTGAAATGGATGTATCTACATAATCATTTTGGTTGCAGAGTTGTCTTTAACTAGACGTCAAGGCCTAAAGATGCCTTGGAGGCATTTCGGTGTGATGATTAATTTATAATATACTAGATATCGACGAAAATGAAAAATGTCGACTCCGCAAAAAAATTTACCGTTAAAATAATACCCCTTAGACATGTTTGTCTAGGGCGACGAGTCCGAAAAAAAAGTCTGTTTCGCTCTACGACTCAGTGTTTCCGAGATATCGACGAAAACGAAAAATGCCAACTCGGCAAAAAATTTTTTAGTCAAGGTCAAAGTATGTTTGTCTAGGGCGACGAGTCCGAAAATCACGTCCGTTTCGCTCTACGACACACCGTTCCCGAGATATCGACGAAAACGAAAAATGACGACTCGGCAAAAAAATTTGGGGTCAAGGTCAAAGTTCATCCATAATACCCCTTAGACATGTTTGTCTAGGGCGACGAGTCCGAAAATAACGTCCGTTTCGCTCTACGACGCACCGTTTCCGAGATATGCAGGATGCCTCAAGGATGACTCAGCAAAAAATTATTTCGACCTCTAGGTCAAAGGTCGTTTGACGTATCAATCCCAAAATCAATAGGGTTTCTTCCCTGTTGATATATAAACCTCCGTGCAAAATTCTGCAACTATTGCCTGAATATTTTTCGAGTTATCGTCCGGAAACCAAGTTTCAAGATCAGCCTCGATTTCATCCTCAAGGACCTCACGGACCTCGGAGCCGGATCAAAAAAAAAAATACACCCTAGAGATGTTTGTCTAGGGCGACGAGTCCGAAAATAACGTCCGTTTCACTCTACGATGCACGGTTTCTGAGATATGCAGGAAGCCTCAAGGATGATTCAGCAAAAAATTATTTCGACCTCTAGGTCAAAGGTCGTTTGACGGATCGATCCCAAAATCAATAGGGTTCTTCCCTGGTGGCATATGAACCTCCATGCAGAGTTCTGCAACTATTGCGTAAATATTTTTCCAGTTATCGTCCGGAAACCAAGTCTCAAAATTAGCCTTGATTTCATCCTCACGGACCTCACGGACCTCGGATCTGGCTCCAAAAGAATAGGGTTCTTCCACATGTCATTTCTGACTTGTGGTGAAAATTTGACGAGGATCCGTCAAGGCAATCTAAAGTTATCGTCCGGAAACCAAAAGTGGCGGAAGAAGAAAAAAAAAAAAAAAAAAAATTCTGCTAAAACCATAAAGGCATTTCTGCCGAAATGCCTTAATTAACAGTTCACCTGTGATTGTGTTGTGTATCGAAATGCCTCAAGGCCTACAGGCCTTTACGTCTAGTTGTAAACGATTTATCGGAATATTCATTGCTTTTCTAAAGGGAAATTTGCATTTCCATTGGAAAAGTGACACCACATAATTCACAAAAGTTGTGACTGAGTAATGTATGCAAGTCCTGTGAAACGAACCAAGTATATTTCAGATGTTACTAGGGGCAATCATGCCTTAAAATGTATGACAATAAGACATCTAGTCACAATTATGATATTTTCCATGCCACAAGTGCTCCTCTGGCGAAATTTCATCAACTGCAATTGATCGATTAATCGAGACATTTCAAAACTATGAAAACACATGTGCAAGAGTGAATAGTATGAATCATGACATTCATGAGGTGGATAAATGAGTACAATAATAATGACTATATGAGTAATTAATTATAAGGTGCCCTGTTCATGCTGTTTGGTACACTACAAGGTTTGCCCTTTCCGGCAATCCATTTTCTTGCACCTGATATGAGGAGAGCCGACCTTCTTAAGTTCTAACACTGTTCATGTGTCAGTACATTTTGGATATTGCTTCAGCATCTATAAATTCTCAAGAATATTAAATCCTAATACTGGTAGGATTTTGTTTTCTTCACTTTTTGCAACAATTCAATGTCTCCTACATTAAATGTGATTTTTGGTTTCAAAGAATTTACCATTTTGATGGTGAAATATTCTGCACAGTCTAAATCAGTCAAAATTGAGACGGTTTCAGAAAATGTGAAATATGCCTGACATTGCTTGTTGATATAGCCATGAACATCGAAAGTTACTCCTGGTATTGTACAGTTGATGTGCTGGTGGAACATGAATATGTTGGCCAAGAAGATGACGAACTCACAATCAAGCCAGGAGACATAATTACTAATGTCATCAAAGCAGATGGAGGCTGGTGGGAAGGCACGCTTAATGGGAAAAGTGGCATGTTCCCTGACAACTTTGTAAAGGTCAGTATACGTGGTAGACTACTGTATGCTGCAGCATCAGTGATAGATTTCTGAAGAAATTTATTATCAATCCAATCCATGATTATGGCCAAGTAATGTTTATTCAGTTGGTGACTGAAAAGATTTTATTTCTGAATTTCAGGAAGTACCCAAGAAGGAAAAGACCAAAGTTCAGGCTGGAGTGAATAAAAAGCCTGTACAACCGGAAGGTGGAAATGTAGCAGACATGGCGAATCGTCTTGGCAACCTAAAACATGGACCAGGTCCTATACCAGCTAATGGTATTAACAGTCAAATGTAGTATACCGTATTGGTCCTAATAGTGGCACACGCCCTAATAGTAGAGCGCCCCCCTCTTTTCCCCAGAAATGTTCGATTTTCGCAATCTTTATATACTAGTAATTCACTTCATATCTTTCTGATAAGATCTTAGAGTGTTCCAATCCACATATTTATGTTATTTGAGTCATATTAAAGGCGATTGAAGGCCATAGGTATAGTATTCAGTGATTTTCTTAAATTTGACCTCAAGTTTGACCTCAAATTTTCGCGCGCTGCTGCAGGAGGTTTTGCTTTGGCTCGCCGTGCTACTATTAGGACCAATACGGTATCAACTAAATATTCCAAGAAAATATAAATGAAATCGGTTATTTTTGCTCTGTTTAAAATTGTGTTAAAATCAATCAAAAAACTATGAACTGTACATATTACTTACACCAGGGATTTTCCTTCCTAACCTGATTTCTATTTGGTGCCTGGACCTTCTAAATTAGGAATGTCTGTATGCTTGTAATGTCGTAATTTGAAAAAAAAACTTATTTCGGCCCCAAGACTGGTGTGGGAAAATCCCTGTACATGGTTACAAACATTTGGTTTCACAGTTTTTATCAATTAATTATCCATAAACGATGATTGTTTCTATATGAAATGATCAGTTTAGCAAAACAATTATTAGCTAAATTAATGAACATGTAATAATGACTATTGGAATGAAATGATGAATGATAGTACATGTAAATATAAAATCAATTGTCAATTAATATGAACTTTGAATGATATTGGAGCTCTGATGATAATAATAGTAACAATAGCATCTCAGTTGGCAAGAACTACTACAGTAGTGTCTTGGAGCTTCTAGGTTAAAACATTATGAAACCTGGTCCAGTGATGACTTCTTCGTACAATTCCTGTGATCTATGTATTTTCAGAGCCTAAGAAGACCCACGCTAAAGTCACATTTGCCTACAATCCCCAGCATGAGGATGAACTGAAACTTGAAATTGGCAACATTGTGGAAGTCACAAAACAAGTAAGAGCACCTTTCTATAAATACTGTGATTTTGAATGGTCTGATGAAATGTGTTGGAAAAGCTTTCCAAAATATCAGTGCTTATCTACAGTGTGTCAGTTTGATTATGATTATATTCTCCCCTCTAACTTCCTGTTGGCAAAAAAAAGTAATAACTCTCTGGTCCGACAGATGTAGCATGAGTTGTTCAATTTTTATTCGTTCCCTGCTGATGGTTACTAGTAATCCTTGATCTGTATGTAATACACTACCCACAGTCTCATTATTTGCTCTAAAACTCCACGCGAATGATCAATTATTTATCCAGAAAGTGAATCTAGTGGTTGTTGTGTGTCACGCAGGAAGAGGAAGGCTGGTGGGAAGGCAGCTTGAATGGTAAATCTGGTATGTTCCCATCCAATTTTGTGGAAGTCATTGAAGAAGCTTCTTCAGAGGAACATAGCAAGGATGAAGGTAACATTTTCTATATACATTGTACTTGAAGTTAAACTGATGTCAGTATTTGAAATTGATACCATTACATTCATAAGCAGATGACATGACATCTATGTCAGATCATTGCATTTATCATACAGATGAAGTTAGAGAGATCAAGGGTAAGAAAAACCCCCGAGTGGGTTTTGGCAACATATTCGAAGGTGGACCCATTAAACTGAGGAGCGTAGGAAGCAAGGACGAGGAAGCAAAGAAAACGACTGAGAACAAGGCTCCAGTAACACAGGTAATGCTGCTATACTAGATTCAATTAACATGGGGTGTTGTCATGGCATACATTCCGTAAAGTAGCTTCATAAGCAATAATTACAAACTGGTAGTTTGTCAATGTAAATTTGCTGTTGGCTTGGAAGTGTTCTTTGAATGGAAAACATGGTACTTGTGCTTATCATTAGGCAGTATTGTGAATCTGAAGTTGACTTATTTGCTACTGCTATATCATCATTTTCTTTTAACAGGCAAAGAAAGCCACTGCGTCACCTGCAAAGGAACCTCCAGTTGTCCCACCCAAGGAAATTAAAGAACCTAAGCCTGGTAAGAAATGATTTGTGCAAATAGTTGAATCCACCATGTTTGTAGTGGTGCTCGTTCTGTTCGAATAGAATTGGAAGCAGATGGGGATTTTTGTTTTTACTTCCTGAATATGCACTCCTTTATACTTGGGAACGTTGCAATGATGCACACTTTGACTAACCGACAAAAATGTATTTAGAAAAGCAATATTAATGCCAACAATACAGAATCTAAAATAAATGATATACTCATTATTAATTTGATTACAATGGAGTGAACTCAGTTGATCGTACACGTACTTATAATGTTTGGTCGGAATTGACAGCTTCAGTAGGAGAAGACCAAGTAACTGAGGTAGGCTTAGGTAAATACCGTAAGGATGTTCTGTTCTTTAACATGACTGGCGACCTGATGATGGCCTATGATATGCGTGAGTGCTCTGGAAATGATGAAATGCTTGACAGTTCCAATGTTGATGAAGTACTTGCATCCGAGTTGGCGCTGACATCCCCCGAGGACACTGGAACTGCTTCGTTCACTAAGGCTTGGACCGAGACGGAGACTGGTGAATCACCACTAGAGCTCAGTGACTTGAGTCATGCTCTCCAGACTCCACCGCTCAAGAGGAAAACCTTCCTGCGGAAGAGAAAGTCTCGTGGAACGCCACGAGATTCTCCCGCCGTCCCGCTCCATCAGAGCACACCTGCCAACCTGGAAGTTGTCTTCGACAAGGACTCATCAGGGGACAACCTTCGGATATTCTCAGTAAAAGATGCTGATGAAAATGTCAACCAGAGTGACACTCAGTTAGATGATCCAGCCTTGAAGAAGTTTGTGACTTTCACTGCTGTGGACAGCGTCATTGGTAGTCCACAGCTTCACCAGTACCCAGCCGTGGAGCTGACGACACAGAGACTGGAGATAGAGCAACCAGGTATGGGTGATTTTGTCTACACTTCAGGCAGCAAGAGATCAAGTAGTGACCCGAAGTTGTCATTCCAAGCGGGAAAGATCACTGATAGCATTGAGTTGACGAAGCAGAAGTACCTGCACCCAGCAAGGACCGATGATGACACTAGTAATGAGAGTGGGAGCTCGGGTGCTGGGAGTCAACAGAACAGACCTTTTCCTGGTCCTGTTACAATCTATTTCCCAAAGGATACTACATCGCCAAAGGCCAGTAAATCTCCTAAAAAAGCTGCATCATCAAAAGCCAGCAAGTCACCAAAACCAGCTAAATCACCAAAACCAGCTAAATCCCCAAAAGCTACAACATCAAGTCATGCAGCAAAGCTCAGTGAGCAACCTCAGCTGACTGATCAGATCACTCATTCACAAAGACAGGACATGTCCACTGGTAATCCTGTACAGAAAAGTGACTCATTCTCACAGCGCTTCAGGTCTCTGAACCCCAAGATGCTGTTCCATAAGATGTCCCTGAAGAGGACCGGCCGTAGACAGTGCGTGGATGTCATAGAGATGGATGACCGGGAGATTCCACAGCAGCCTGAAACCTACATGGAATATCTTCAGAGAACTGACCGGTTGACACCATCACTGCGACGGATCCTGGGCAAGTATGAAATCTACCAAGGAGGGGTCAAGCCCAACGATATATACTCCTGGTACTTCAAATCTCATGTTACACCCAGTAAAGTGACAGTGGAGAAGTCGAGTGATCATGATATAAATGATGATAGTTTGGCTCTCATGACACCTGTTCATAGCAAGTCTCCTGGGAAACTCAAGAAAAAGCAAAGAGCAATGAGAACAAAATCTGCACCACTGCTTGCCTTTGATTCAGTGATGCCCAGAGTAAAACCAAAAAGACGAGGTAGCATTTTCAAGAGATTCAGTTTGAGAAGGGGCGCAAGAAATGACCTACAAAAGCAGCCAGACCTCACAGGGGATACAACAAAAAAGCTGGCGAGCACAGAAAGTCCCGGGAAAGTGCCACTCAAACCCAAGAGGAAAAGTCTTGGGAGATTCTTCAGTATTAGGAGAGGCATTCCATTACAGCCAGTTCATGAAGATGCTAGTCCAGAAATAGTAGTTACTGATGCTGACCTAGAATTCACCACAGCAACTGCAACGCTTCAAGTCAAAACGGTTGACAAAGACAATTATTTGTCAGAACAGACGCCTCCCCAGATAAATTCAGAGAATGCTGAAGTTACAAGCCCGAGCAGTGTCACTAATTGTGTCCCTCAGAAAGAATCTATGAAGGATGAAACAGGGACAGAATCAAAATCAGTGACTGATGAAAGCGCCTGGATGCAACTTCCAGATGCAGGTGCCAGTTCAGGTCCTGTGACCTCAAGCAGTCCTCAAAGGCGCATGGTGACAATAAAATTCCCCGTTGAGTCTCCAAAGAAGATGCTAACCAAGTCACCAAAGGAGAAGCAAGGTAAAAGAAAGAGGTCCACCAGTGAAGGAGGACTGAAGTCTGATCAACTCAAAACTGGAACTCCTTTGAGAAGCTCTCAGTCTGAAACATACACGAGAACACCAGAGAAAAAGTTTGAAACAGACTCAGCATCAACTAAACAAGAGGCACTAAGAGGAACAGAAAACTTGATTAGTCCTCAGCGACATCTTGTGACGATAAAATTTCCCAATGAATCTCCGAAGAAAACACCAACCAAGTCACCGAAGGAGAAGCAAGGTAAAAGAAAGAGGTCCACCAGTGAAGGAGGACTGAAGTCTCCTCAACTCGAATCTGGAACTCCTTTGAGAAGCTCTCAGTCTGAAACATACACGAGATCACCAGAGAAAATGTTAGAGACAGAACCAACATCAACAAAACTAGAAAAACCAAGAGAACCAGAGGACTTGTCCAGTCCACAGCGACATCTTGTGACAATAAAATTTCCAGTTGAATCTCCAAAGAAAACACCTACTAAATCGCCGAAGCAGAAGCAAGGTAATAGAAATGATGCGGATGTCCAGAGGTCTGCTGCACTTGAAAGTCCAATGCATAAAAGCTTTGAATCAGAAATCCAACAAGAAATTCCAGTGAAATTACCAGATATCGTTGAAGATGAGACTGCAGAGTCCCACACTGCACATACAAAGTCTGAGATGTCAACATCAGGGGAAGATGCACTGCCTGCGAACATATCCAGTCCTCAAAGAAAGCTGGTGACTATAAAATTTCCAGTTGAGTCACCGAAGAAAACACCAACCAAGTCACCAATACAGAAGCGAGATAAAAAGAGAAGGTCATCCACTGAACAAACACTGAAGTCAACTGAACTCAAAGATAAAACTCCTGTGAAAAGTTCTGAGTTAGAAACCTCAAAGAAAAGCCAATCTCAGGTGCCAGATATGAAGGAAAACAAGGAGACATATTCCTCCAGTGAAGAATTTACCTTGTCTGGAGAACAAAAAGATAGTATTGAAAGTCCTGACATGGTTTCAACTTCAGCTAGGTCAGCAGACATAACAAAAGATGAGACCCAAGCTGAAGCAAGCTTGACGCAGACTGATCAGAGATCTGAAATGTCATCAGTTGCAGAGACAGATCAAATGCACTTGTCGATACCAAGCAGACATATAGTGACCATCAGATTCCCACCTGAGAACCCCAAAAGACAAACGCCAGTCAAAACACCTAGCAAATCAACAGACAGAAAATCAAAGGGCTCAAAGTCTTTTCGAACCGAAGCCATTAAAAAAGATCAAGAGGAACTGACAGGATCCGAAGAGGCAGTGGAACGTAAGAAACCTAAACGGAGGAAAAGCAGTATATTGAGACTCCTGAATAGTTTCAGAAGGAAGAATCCCCCGAAAATGCGTGCCAGAACCACTGAACAGAAGAACACAGCAGAAGATACCATCCCCACCAGGACAACTGTGTCAGAACCCGTGCTTGAACAAGCCACTACCCAGACAGCTGATGACAGGCCTGGAAAGTCCATGACTTCACTGCCTGGGGAAATACCAGATGATCTACCTGTTGGAGAATATGACAGGATGTTCAAGGAGCTTGTTGAGAATGTCCTCGGAGACAACTGGTACAGGTCAATGGACCAACCAAGCTACAGTGATCGTTCTTCCCAGCAGGAACCATCCGACAGCATACCAGGAACTGGAACCGGTCGTTTCGAAGCTGGTGATGATCATAGTACAAAGAACTTTGAGGATGACATCGAATATCAGCTCAAGATTGTTGACCAGATGCACAACCGGTTACTTTCTGGCAGTGTTGACTCAGAAATTGAACGATATACTGCACAGTTCCATGAAGCAATGCAAAGGTTTGACACAGAGCGATCACTCGACAACAGTTTTGTTGACATATATGACCGAGAAGAGAGTGAGCAAACAGAGCATATTCCCACAGAAGACAGTTCTGGAGATGTGGAAGGCTTCGAGGATCTTGTAGTTGTGGGAACAAAATTGAAGCATCGGGGCTCGGGAGAACTAGAAGATAGAGAAGACTTGGAGGGTGATGACAAGCAACATCTAAGAAACATCAGTTTTTCTCACTCCTACCCACAGACCCAGTATGTCAAGGGAGGTATGCCATGGCATTCCCACAACCGATCGCGTGAGGGCGACCCAAGTCTAAATGATACCTGTGGCTCTGCATTTTCTGGCAGCGATGCATGCTTTACGACTTACACCTATCAGGATCAAGGTGATGATCCTGTGATGTCAAATGTATACCGTATCTACAAGTCTCGTTCAGAAGATCCCGCTTGTAGATTGGAACCTCAGAGTGCCGTGGATGACCACCAGAAGACAGAAGATCCTGGTGATGAGTGTGCTTCGTATCCAGGAGTGGTGCCACTGTGTAGTCCAAGACGACGCAGAGCCATGCTGAGAGAAAAGGAACTCGCCAGAACGTATACAAGTGTTGAAGACGATACAACTGGAATGCCGTACGAGACAAACACCACTCAAGACTGGCTGCTGAGCCAGCACTCTGGTACCGGAAATGTCTATGATGAAGATGATATCCAGCTCAACCTCAACCTTCAGAAATGTGAAGAGCAGATGCCACCGCACGATGACTCTCTCCAAATGCCCCCTCTTGGGATGGATCTTCTCGCGGACCTGCACAGTTACCTGCCTGATCTCAGTCTTCCAGCCGGACATTTGTACTCGTCCGAGACGCCGATGGACGTCTTGCCGGGAGCTCCTTTTGGATATGACGAAGTGGATCCCAGACAAATGGGTGAAGACGTAGAGGACGAGACGCAGGACATGGCCAGTGCTCCATCCTCTGAGACCTCTCCAGACATCAGGCAGCTGCTCAACAGCAGCACCCAGAACGCCCACGAGTACTACTACTCTCTGACAACAGGGGAACTCAGCCCTGAGTATTTCAGGGAGTCCTCTGTATAGTAACTACATCCAGAAACTGGGCCGAACTTTAGTATGGATGGAAATGGTTCTCGCGGACATGTGGTGGTCTTTAGAGCTTATAGCGCTTGAACGTTCCATGAAAAAAACTGTAAATGACGAGGACTTCCTGGATGTTGTATATGTATATAACTGTAATGCCATAGCAATGACTTAAATTGTGAATGCATATGTATCATTGATAGTTCTACAGTAGGTATGTTCTACTGAATTACTGTAAAATGTCCTATACCTTCAACCCATGAGAGTTTTGACATGCACGTTGATTTGTCGAGTCACATGTCCTTAAAAGATTTGTTTTAATGTCACACTTTCATATGATAGCGTCTTTTATTTCAGCAATAACACACGTGTCACAATTTTTTCGGATGACAAAATCTCTAAGTATAGTGTCGTTTGTTTTGATAAAACATTTTTCATGATGGAACAAGTCAACGTGCAGCTTGTAAATGTGTTCATATACTACTAAACCATGTTATCTGTTCAGTATTATACTGTTCATTTGAGTATTAGTTAAGCTGTTTTACAAAATTTGCAGTGGTTTATAAAGACATATGTGAAAATGATCTCGTTATTCTGAGAAGGTAATCGTATTGACAGATTGAAACATTAAAGTTAAGTGGAAAATATGATATAAGCATTTTGACATGTATGAAATTAAATTGATGTATGAAATCAAATTGATAGTATTTGTGATTTCCGAATATTTTAGGCAAGTATTCACCTTCAAAAATCAGCATTTCATCTTCAAATTATTTCTCGAATCCTAATCCATACAGTGATTCTGCTTTTTTTGCTACAGTCAGGAATCCGATATAAAGCAGCACTGTACTCATCAAGAAGTGTATCTTCAAATCGATTCAGTGGAGAAGTTGACTAGGATTTAGAAGCAGTGTTCAAAATAGCACCCGCCCGCACGCCCGAGACGTGTAACTTTTTTGACGGGCGGGTAACTTTGTCGACTTCCCTGCCCGATGGTCCGGCTGAATTTTTCAGTGATATTTGCGAAATACTTGTAAATAACAGGGTTTTTTTGTTAGATATTGCTGTCCCGTTGTAATAATTAAGCATGCAGTATGATTTTTCTTGTTTGATTCAGAAATAGAACTATAAACATGATTAAATGTACGTCAGAGTTTCTGTCCAAAACCGGGAATGCGGGAATGTCCCGTCGTTGGTGAAACCACGCCCTCGATCCCATGCTAAAATACATCGTGCTTTCTCATTGGTTCAAATGTGGAGCAGCGTCATTTCAACAGCCAATCACAGACTAGTTAACAGGTAGAATCGATCCTCTGTATCAGTAACGAGACGCGAGTATGGGAAGTTCTCGGCCTCGAACAAAATTAGAAAAAGTTGACAACAAAGCCGCCAACGAAGTGTATGATGCTACAAAAGAGTGTAATATAGATCTAGATCTAGTAGAGTAAACCATACAGTTTTCGGACACTTAAGGTGAAATCTTAATAATGACTGTAGTGAAAAATGCTAGATGAATTATTCTACATGCAACGGCATATGCACGTAAATGTGGCAGAAGATTTAAAGTCGTATGGAAATATTATTTTGTGCTCACTTCAATATTGGTGAATTATGAACTGTGAGTTCAAATGACAGTAATCGGACACCCCAGACAGAAATCGGACACCTTCTGTGTCTTTAAAAATAATAGCCATATCATTACAATTTAGGGTTATATACATGCAGCAGTCAATCGGTAGTTGTTGCAAGGCCACAAATGAGTTATGAAAAAAAATTAAGCAGCCCTGAGGACAGGAAGAACATTTAGAGTACACCATACAGTTTTCGGACACTAACATTAACAGGGAAGCTAATATTGTGGAACTTATCGAACTAGATACCTCTGCTAAAACGTTGCAGAAATTTCTTTAAACCAGCAAAGACCACAGACACCTGGCTCGGTTCAGTGTTTGAGAAAATTTGTTTGTGACATAATAACTGATATAGATAATTGGTGGTAAATCATGAAGTGTCCGATTTCTGGTGGTGTCCAAATACAGGCTGGATTACTTTACCTTAATTTGAAACTTAAAAACAAAAATGAACTTTGGTGAAAAATGTGCAGAAGTTACTAGATCTGGTCAGTCAGTGACAGCTAATAAAGACAGTGCTTTCTATAATGCAAATAGATAAGATGACAATTGCTCTTTAATCGTAAAAGGTCACTATATATAGGCTCAACTTAACTTTCAAAATCGGGCTGGTAACTTTTGGGCAGGGCTGGTAACTTTTAAGAGTTACCAGCCCTGTGGTCTGGTTGTATTTTTTGTGAGTTTTGAACACTGCTTAGAAGGAAGTTTCTGATGAGGTTGCAAGATAATTTTGTTCCATCAGTACTAGTACTGTAATTAAGTATTTACATCAAAATATCAAATTTCAATGTTTATGTACATGTATTAAAATTGTGAATAAGTTCCGCCGGATGAAGTGTCATTGATTCCACAGAGTGATACTTGATACGCTGTTAATTTGTTTACACAACATTTGGGACATTATGATTAATAAACTGGTATATTTGCCTATATATGCAGTTTCATCCATCCTGCCAGAAATGAGAAGGTTCTGGTTCGGGAAATTACCCAATTGTTGTATACTTACTACCAGTATGATATAAAACTAGTACCGGGTAATGCTGCCAATCATATGTTTCTGTTGACATATTATTAGTAGGAAATAATAGTTTATAATTATTTGAAATATATTTGATTAGAATATTGTAGTATTTAATTGATTGAGTGTAATATAGATCTGATCTGAAAACCATTTCAATTGAAAATAATTATGCTGCAACACGCATATCAGTACAAAAAAAAATGTACGTTGTAACCCGATGTCAAGTTCAGTAGCACCACATTTCCATGAAATAAAGGCTTCATATCATGAACATCCTGATATATGATATTGGTGCTGTGTAATAGCTAATATATCACTGATGGTGACTGATAGAGGTCAGAAGGCACAGAACATATTCAATAGGACCATATTCGTGATAATCTTTCTCATATAATTACATGTATGCTACGTCAGAACAATCTATAGCCATGATAGCCGGAATTAAAGTTTTTTGTACAAAGTTTTTGTAGATTTTGGTGAGCTGAAGGCTATTCTGGCTATAATGTCATAGCCAGTTCAGTCAGAACTGTCCTCTAAATATACAATTGTGTTGTGTGTGTATTTTGAGAACCACATGTGATGTGGGTCAGCTATTTTCTAATGATCGCTAAACAATGTAGTATGGGAATTTGCATTTTCAAACCTTATTGAGGGGACACAAGTCCGGCATCGTGAACTCTAATGCTAGACTCAAGCTAATGTACACATGTAGGCTACTAGGCTACATACAGGAGTAGAAATTCAGTGACATCAGTAAATTTCAAGCAAAATGTATAAGAAAGGCAAGACAGCTTGTGCCCAGCCCAGAAAGCCATATCGGATATCTGTCCATGTGCCAAAATGTAAGTGCTTAGTTAATGCTTTGATGTAACTAAATGATGAATTATCGGTAATGAGTTTTTCTTTTCTACTGTTATTGTTTGTTTACCTATATATATATAGCAATGGCTGGACCCTGGTACTCCATGTACAATCTGGTATCCTATCCATCATAATCGTTACATCCTTGTGATCGATTGACCAAGTAGCCAGTGAAAGATGAAAAAGTGATGATAAATTATAACTGTGGTTGAGGTGAAATTGATATAAAGATATTTTTAGAAATGAGATCTATATTTATCATGAACTTCAGCATGTTCAGTAACACTAGAACATGGGGTGGTATCCCTACTGAAGCTGTATCTGTGGGTAGCATGATTACCGTTAGCATGTTGACAATTGGCTATTTGGTCCACATTATCAATTGTATCTTAAAGCTATTCTCTAACCTCATGAAATTATGGCGTTGTGAATTACTGTTCATTGTTTTGTTCCTGTTGCAAGTTAATAATTTATGGCATGAAGCTGCAATTACATGTACAATGTTTATTGGGCAGACTTGTTAGAAGTTTAGTTGACCTTGTGTTCGGACTGGACATATGACTTTCAAGAATACAATGTTTGCAGCACAAGCATGTGAGATAGCAGGCGACCACAACACCTTGCCAATGGATGTGCTGTCATCACTCAGTGATTTGACCAATGTTCTATCTACATAGTACTGTACTGTGGTCCTCAGTATCTCCTTTGCCGTCTTTTGCAGTTGAGCGAGCCCGTGTGCTGTTCTCATACGAAGCTGAGAACGATGACGAACTCAACTTGGAGGAGGGCTCTGTCATCAACGTCCTTGACAAGCAGCTAGAGGACAGCGGCTGGTGGAAGGGAGAACTTAACGGCAAGATCGGAGTCTTTCCAGACAACTTTGTCACCCTTCTTCCACCTGAAGAGGTCAGTGAATATCGGTAACAATTATCGGGAATCGATGTTGTGTATTGGATGTTTTGATGTCCCAGATATCATGGATATTAACAAATACAAGTAATGGGGAGAATTACTGCTTATCAAAGGTACGCAGTATTTATCATGTTCACTGAAAGATTAATGTGGTTTAAGTTTGCAGCAGGGTTAAATTGGGCATGTGATCATGACAGTATATATGTGCATGAAGTACCATACGAGTAATGAGTTAAGTGGTTTGTTGTCTTTGCTATGATACAGAGACCCAGGAAGCCCCCACCGCCTACGGTCCCACAAGAAGCGAAGAGAACACGTCCAGTGTCGCAAGCCAGCGTCGACAAAATCAAAAAGGAGGAAGTTAAAGGTCTCTGTCTTATTACTTACATGGCAAATAACTGTGATCTCTCTTAGATTTATCTAGGCATAACACTTCATTTCAAGTAACGGAAGTATAAGGGCCTAGTAATGGAGATTGTCATGTCACCATTCAAGGAGATACATGTTTTTGTGCAGATCAGAAAGGAATCTGTTTACATGATGCTCACAATCGTACCAGTATTTTGGATATTTTAAACAAAAAGATATTCATAACTACATGTATTCTGCCTTTGTTTCGAAGATTTTATTTCGGAAAGCAGTCAAAGAGAAAACAAAAAACAGTTTAGACACATACAATTCATAACCATCATCATATCATAATTTTGCCAGTAAATTATGTATTCTTCTCTGGTCTCACAAGAAAAAAAAAAACATGTTGAGAACCTATATTGCTGATGTTGCCCTACATTTACTAGTAGTTTATAACTGTGTTGTAGCTGATAGGCAATTCACCTTGTCCACCTCCATGTAAATGTAGCAGGCAAACACTTGCACAGCTGCATGACTTCTAGGGATATGTTTAGATCTTTACACTAGCATACCATCTGTCTGGAATACATGTACATGCACACTCTATCCTCTTGTCTGTTTCCTGCATATTCTGTTTAGCACCAACTAATCACGTCATTGGGTGATGAGTGGCTTATCGCACATGTGTATCCGAACAATCAAATTAGGTGTTTCACTTCCGTGTAGTCACACATCTTATCAAAACACAAAAATGCCATCTGCATATTTAATCACGTTTAACACTTTAGATCATAACTAGAAGATGAATTAGTGCTGATAAAATTGTCAATACATGTACATGTCATGCAGCTACACTTTTAGACAGTCCGATTGCTTAGTTTAATCAGTACCGGTAATCATAAATTGTGTCGGAATGACCATCAAAGACACAGTTGAAAGGTTACTCAGACTTTGCTTGTTGAGAATGAGAAGGTATGTATGTATAGTAGCGAGGCCAGCAGCGCGTTTCATGACGTCTGTCGTTTGATGGTTTACAGAAGACAAGAAGGCAGCTGGGAGGAGACCAGCTCAGGTACCGCAGGCCAAGAAGACTGAAAAACAACAAATCAAAAGTGAACAAAAGTTGGTCGCTCAAACTGATGATATGAAGGCTCAGGAACAGAATATGGATGAATCAGGTTTGACACTTATCATGTTTATGTTCAGTACTCTGTCAGTCTTTAGAAACAATACCTTTACTAGGTCTGACTGTCCGCAATATGGTACCTTCAGTAATAAATCAGCGCAAAGTAAATACAGCTTCTTCATCATGATGGCATGAGACAAACAAAATTTATGAGCCAGATATAACAAATCGTGTATCTGCCAAAAAATGTAATTAGTACTGAAAAATGCATATGTGTTCTGACTGTATGTTCGTAAATCCGATGGCCATGATTCACCTTAATCATGTTAATACACATTTTAATTTTGAAGACATTGTTGATGTGTTATAGCACATATTATTGTGTTCTTTTATTTATTTGTTTTCTCCTGAGCCCATTCCCTATGTGTCTTTATAACTTGAGTGCATGTACTATTAGTGTTTATTGTCATGCATGTACCTCTATGATAAAACACTTCATATTGGTACATGTACATGCTCTTGGTAGTAATTATGATTTGATGCATTACCTCAGACTTTGGATCTCATATGATGGATCTCCTTGGAAGGACATTTCTATAACTCCTTTGGGCATTAGACTGATTCTTTGTTCAAACAGAGGTATACATATATAACAGAAATGCTGATCCCTTCCGACTACACACTTGGTGCTGGATGATCTTTTCTGCCCAGTATTCAGTAACCATGTAAGAATTTAGTTCTTTCGGTTAACGAAGACTATTCTGAGGTTATGCTTGCACATACATGTACATCTTCGTGTACATGTATATATATCTTCTGTATAAATCTTCTCGCCTTGGTGTCAGACTTTCAAGTTGCAAACATGACAGATATAACCGGTGGTGAAATCGTTGGTGAACTTGCAACTCACAAACATCAAAGATTCAATCGATGATGACCTGTGTGTTTCAGACAAGTTCCTGGGCACGGAGCCGACCGACCAGAAGCTGTCTCACCCCACCGCTACCCGAGTGCGAGCACCAATCAGACGACCCCCAGGGGCCAAGAAAGAGGTGAGTGTGGCCACATGCCTCGGCTGATAGCAGTCTATAGACCATATAGATGTCGTGAATCGGTCACATGTGGTTCTGTGGCAGAATAGACCAGAAATCTGTAGGGTACATGTGAATGTTGTTGGTGACTTCATGTGGGGTCACCTGATGATATACAGCAGGTCGTGGAAATCCTGAGCATTTGGATGTCTTGGTAGCAGAATGTGAATAGTACACTCGACTAGAAATATCACTCAACAAGTGAATGTCAATCACTGATTTTCACCAATGTCACAAGCACTGCCTTGTAAATTTACAGATGTGTATATCACAGTGTATGCAGAAATTTGAAGTGTATATATAGCCATTGTACAGATTTGAGCTCTAGTCCGTAGTGAACTTCGTTGGTGATGGTTCTAACAATGTACACAAAGTGTCATGTAGACTGTGCTTAACAACTTGCTTCCTAAATGTTGGAGGGATTTCAGATACTTTTAGTAGTACCAAGCTGCTGCAGTACAAAGCTTTAACTTTGACTCCCTGATGAAGAAAAAAAAACTATGGCAGTGAAATGTAAAACTAGTTGTGGTCCTATCCTCGTGCGAAGGATGACGAAGTGTTCCTCAGTGACGAAGAGAAGATGCTCTATCAGAAGGCCACTCCAGCCTGGCTACAGCAGCAGGAGCATCCTCGTCTCTCCCAGCACCAGGACCACCAGGATCAACAGCCGGCGCAGCCCCAGCGGCCGCCCCCTCCCCAGTCACAGCCCCCAACTCAGATCCAGACGGGCCTCACGCGGCGTCCCGTACCTCAGCCTCCAGACGTCACCGAACAGTCCGCAGTGAGCTCTCATGTATTCAAGCTACGTGAATACTGCATGTCGCTGCTGCATGTCTGTATCATACATGTAAAGCCTGCACCTGGAAGATGCTAGATGTCAAGCAGATGGAAGCCGTGTGCTATGATATAAGAAGTTGCCTGTCTCATCAATATTCCGCACATTGCATTGTGTGCACACTCTGACTTGCTCTCGCTTTCACAACTTCTCCAACACAGAATGCCTCTTCAATACCTTGCTTGAAAAGCTGTTCCCACCTGTTTGCGTGTTGCTGACAACTGCTTCCAGTAATGCCAGTGGGCAGTGTATATAATACCGGTATACTGTACAATATTCCAGTTCCTATACACGTCATGCCAGTCAGCATTGTGGATGGAACACAATGGTAGACTTGGTAGTCGATGCATTGTGGTCGCCTAAATTTCAGAAGTGTTATAGTGTATTCTGGAGTGAACAAATATGCTAGTTGAGATCTGAAAAAATTGACTTCTCTTCCCTGAAACATTGTGTAATGTCATGAAAATTGTACAGTGGATCCTGTGTTTTAAGACCAACCAAGGGACCCCAAAAAGGTGGTCTTAAATGACAGGTGGTCTCATTACAGGTCCATTTACATGATAAAAGGCCACTTGGGACCAAGTGGAATGGTCTTAAAACACAGGGTGGTCTCTCAAACCAGGTGGTCTTTAACACAGGATCCACTGTAACCTGATTTTCCCCCTGAATATATGCATTTCATTTATAATTGTATCTCCCGAACAAAGTTCGGCGGATACTATGGATTTGGCTTCGTCGTCCGCGTCCGCGTCCGCGCCCGCGTCCGCGTCCGCAGAGATTTTCTTGTGAACGCGCTACAGGCCGCAATTCTCACCCGATCACCATTATTTTTTGCAGGCACATATATAATGGTAAGATCCCGACACCAATCGATTTTGGTTGCCGTGGCAACTAAATTGGTCGTTTGGGGACACATTTTGCATTGAAAACAGCCTGTTTGAGACACATGGCTTGTGAACGCGCTACAGGCCGCAATTCTCACCCGATCACCATTATTTTTTGCAGGCACATATATTATGGTAAGGTCCCGACACCAATCGATTTTGGTTGCTGTGGCAACTGAATTGGTCATTTGGGGACACATTTTGCATTGAAAACAGCCTGTTTGAGACACATGGCTTGTGAACGCTCTACAGATGGCAATTTTTGACGAATCTGGATAATATTTGGAAGTGTTGTTGGGAAGGGCTGTCACACGAAACCAATCGTTTTTTAGAATGATCATATAAATATTAATATGTTAACAGCCTAACTTATTACAGAATTTTGAAATATCCATTTTGACATGTACGATCATTCCAATAGCCTGTACAATGGAAGATAATGACACTGGTTTTTTGTTCAAAATGGAGAACTGAAGTTTTCAGTGAAAACAGGACAATATTACTGAATAAGTTAACATTAGTTTTACTAGTTAAGTCTATTATTGTCCACAATAAAAATAGTTAAGACGAGAAACGTTTATTATTAAGCTCAACAAGGTGAAGGTTTTGTCCAGTACAGATTTCATGGGTGTAACTGAATAAGTTAACATTATTTTTAATAGTTAAGTCTATTATTGACCACAATAAAAATAGTTAAGACAAGAAATATTTATTATTAACCTCAACAAGGTAAATGTTTTGTCCAGTACAAATTTCATTGGTGTAACCGAATAAGTTAACATTATTTTCACTAGTTAAGTCTATTATTGACCACAATAAAAATAGTTAAGTCTATTATTGACCACAATAAAAAGAGTTAAGATGAGAACTATTTATTATTAAGCTCAACAAGGTGAAAGTATGTCCAATACAGATTTCATGGGTGTACTGAATAAGTTAACATTATTTTTACTAGTTTAGTCTATTATTGACCACAATAAAAATAGTTAAGACAAGAAATATTTATTATTGGGCTCAACAAGGTAAAGATTCTGTCCAGTAGACATTTTATGTCTGTAACCAAATAAGTTAACATTTTTTTTGCTAGTTAAGTCTATTATTGACCTCAATAAAAATAGTTAAGATGAGAAACAATTATTATTGAGCTCAACAAGGTTAAGGTTTTGTCCGATAGAAATTTCTGGGTGTAACCGAATAAGTTAACTTTATTTTTACATGTTAAGTCTATTATTGACCACAATGAAAATAGTTAAGACAAGAAATATTTATTATTGGGCTCAACAAGGTGAAGGCTTTGTCCAGTAGAGATTTTGTGGCTGTGACCAAATAAGTTAACATTATTTTTTTGCTAGTTAAGTCTATTATTGATCACAGTAGCTTTTTATGAAAACATTGATCAACTTTTACTTTGAATTTCGACTTGAGACCATATTTGGCACAAATTATGAGTTAAAATATAACTTATGGTGAAAAATTCGATCTGGCTCCAATTTCGTCATCTTGAAATGCAGTTTTGGTCAACTTTTACTTTGAATTTCAACTTGAAAGCATGTTTGGCACATATTATTAGTCGAAATATAACTTATGGTGAAAAGTTCGATCTGGCTCCATTTTCGTCATCTTGAAATGCAGTTTTGGTCAATTTTTAGTTTGAATTTCAACTTGAAACCAAGTTTGGCACATATTATGAGTTAAAATATAACTTATGATGAAAAGTTCGATCTGGCTCCAATTTCTTCATCTTGAAATGCAGTTTTGGTAAACTTTTAGTTTGAATTTCAACTTGAAACCAAGTTTGGCACATATTATGAGTTAAAATATAACTTATGATGAAAAGTTCGATCTGGCTCCAATTTCTTCATCTTGAAATGCAGTTTTGGTCAACTTTTACATTGAATTTCAACTTAATACCAAGTTTGGCACATATTATGAGTTGAAATATAACTCATGGCGAAAAGTTTGTCTGGCTCCAATTTCGTCATCTTGAAATGCAGTTTTGGTTAACTTTTAGTTGGAATTTCAACTTGAAATCAAGTTGGGCAGGTATTATGAGTTAAAATATAACTTATGACGAAAAGTTTGATCTGACTCCAATTTTGTCATCTTGAAATGCAGTTTTGATTAACTTTTACTTTGAATTTCAACTTGAAACCATGTTTGGCACATACATGTATTATGAGTCGAAATATAACTTATGGTGAGAAGTTCAATCTGGCTCCAATTTCGTCATCTTGAAATGCATTTTTGGTCAAATTTTACTTTGAATTTCAACTTGGAACCAAGTTTGTAAAATATTCTGAGTTGAAATATAAATAGGTGAAAAGATTGATCTATCTGTATTTTCGTTATTTTATCAAATTCATATAAAGATTTCAGTGGTGATTTTGAATTCGACCTTCAGTAACCTCGAAAAATCAGTGCAGCAATTTTGGTGGGGAAAAGAAAACAGTTGTGACTTGAGATTTAACATTTCTCTGGTAATCTTTTTTAGCCCTTGCTCTAGTTTTTAGGTTACCGGACCTTTGGTCCGATAACCTATTGGCATGGCGTTGCGTCCGTCGTCCGTCCGTCCGTCCGTCCGTCCGTCCGTCCGTCCGGCGTTAACATATTTATCTTTAAAGTTAACGATCGAATCTTTCTGAAATTTTGCACAAAAATGCCTAAAAATATTTTGAGAAGGAGGTATTTTTTTGTTTTTTGATTTTCGCATTTTTTTCAAAATGGCGGCCGTTTTTGTCGAAAAACGCTAAATTTTGGACTTTGACGGCCATTTTCTCAAAAACTGTCTGATCAGTTTTGAGTTTTTGGTTTCAAAAGATTCCCCTCATATACCTCTGTGATATGTAAAAGTTTGGTTGCCCTAAATCTGCCGGTTTCCGTGTGGCGGCCATTTTGAATTTTTGGCGGGTCGGCGAAAAAAATTTTTTTCGCCCCAAATCGCATTACTATCCATTTTGGGCCATTTCTAGGGCAAAAAAAAATTTTTCCCCTTTGAAAAAAATTTTGGACTTGGAAAATTTTCGGTACTTTTTCCCTTCATAATGGGAGCTGTCCGGACTGTACTCATAGAACGCTTGAAGATAGAGCTTAGAAATTGGCACTTTCAAATGGGAAGTCATATATGGCGACTTGTGTGGTGACCTTGAATTTGACCTTGGATGACCTTGAAAGGTCAAAACAGCCATTTTGGGGTCAAAAAATGCCCAGATTTGCCTTTGTAGATGAAATGCTTGCAGATAGAGCTCATGTTTGCATTATGAACATATAGGAAGACATATATGGCACAACTAATGATGACCTTGAACTTGACGTCAGATGACCTTGAGTGCCAAATGTCTGACTTGGAATGTGTAAATTGACCTGAGCGGCCTAAACGATTCCACCCAACATATAGAATATCAAATGCCGCACACATACATGTAATGGTTACATCGAAGTTCATACGGATGACCTTGATTGGTAAATCCCAAGGTCATATGTTTACACTGCGAACCTTGATTGGTAAATCTCAAGGTTTGTTACCTGCCAATGCTGCCATGGCCAAACCAAAATTGTCCGGTAACCTATCTTAGCCTTTGGGCTAATTTTTTACACTTGACAGTGATATATTTGGGGCAACAGAGATGATAGGGCTACGGGGGATACACCCAAGCGGTCGTAGGCGACCGGAAGCGTCTAGTTATACACATGCAGATATGTATCACTTAAATCATTATGCATGTTGTTCAAGCGGGCAAGATTTCGCATATCATACTGGCAAGATTTCACAGCTTATATGTACCGTTTAATGTAATATGAAATGTATGTCACACCATGCGATTGTACATGTATGTAGTGCTCAAAGTGTAACATACTGGATGTACATTCATGTATACATGTTAACAAAGTGTCATGTTTACAATGAGACATGGTTAAATTTATTGGCACGATTTCCACTTATATAAAGTGTGTTCCATAGAAATATAATAGCTACTATATGATGGAGAACTTGAAAGAAAATTATTGCATTTACCGGGTACAGACTAATATTATGCTTCGAATGATACTAGTATGCATCCATAATGACTTGAGTGAGCATGGCTGCTGCCTGTTGCCATAGCTTACAAATGCCTCATTTGTACATTGTTTCAGTCCTATATGTATTTAGTCTCTCTTTCATTGTACAGTACTGATTATAGCCTTTATAAATTCAGTCACTTGAACTGGCCCCCTGAAACTTATAGACTACTTCTCAACAGGACAAACCCACCCTCGACAGCAAAGCCTCCCCACAACAGCCCCATCGTGACGTACACACGACCCCTGCTTCGGCCCCTTCCGGTCGCCCCCTGCCCCCACAGAGCACCCCACCTCAGGCCCCTGATCAAGCCCCGTCTGGGCGCCCCCTTCCCCATCATGCCCCAGCCCCTGCCCGAGAGGCTGGCTTACGACGGGAGGATGACGATGAAGAAGGCTATATGTCTGGTGGTCCTCAGGTGATTTAGAACATTTGTGTTTGATTGTATTTCCCTGTGCTTGCTTTTAGCATGATAATAGTTTGCTTCCTGCATGTGTTGTGTGGATTTTGTGGGCTTTATTATTTTTAGGTTACCGGACCTTTGGTCCGATAACCTATTGGCATGGCGTTGCGTCCGTCGTCCGTCCGTCCGTCCGTCCGTCCGTCCGTCCGCTCTCCCTGAAACTGACTTGTGAGTATTTTGGAGAGTACAGGTGTGACTTGTGTGATTTTTGGTCACTTGTGAGCTGCAACTCATCAGTGATGACATTCAGCCACGCCAGGAGGTCATTTCTGAGGTGCACGTGTGGTTTTGGCAAGTCAACTCACTAGTCGACGGCTATTCGACATTTGGCCATTATGACGGCCAATCTGATGACACGGACGAAAATGATCGAACAATGCTGCACCCTGGCGAGTGATCTGGTAGTCGTACCGTTTGGGGCGCATGCGTTCCTTTGAGGCATTTCGTAACAATGTGCATCGGCCTTGGATGACTTGTGCGGTGCACAAGGGCCTTTCGATTTGCGCTTTCATTGAGATTTAACGAAACTGTGAACTTTATAATGATGATATGAAGAAAAACGTGTTGAAATGAACGGAATTGCTTATTAAGTTCATTTCTATTAAGTACTTTCGAGTTTAAAACTTGAGCTTGGACCGGACTGTCGTATTGGTACGAAACGCTGGGTACGAATTGGACAGGTGTCACGTGATCGATATTCATGAGATGACATTCAAGATGGATGACGATACTCGATAGGAAAGGTGAGTCGAAATGAGTACATTGTACAGCGTATTTCACGCAGATATTGAAGACTGAGACATGACAGACTTGTAAGTTTATCACTGTTTCGAAATACAGTGGACTAGATCTAGGCTACCTGGTTACCGTTCTGTCCGATCTGTGTCAGGCGTCTTCTCTGAGGGCCAGAGGCCCGAAGACGAAATGCCTCCCGTGTAGGGCTTCAACGAGTACTCGGTTAACCAGTTACGGTTCGGTTACAGAGCGTAATCGGTTACGGATTCTGCGACCGGTTAATCGTGAACGTATTTTGCACCCTCGTAATTCAGCCTTCACATTAGTTAAATTTCCGCCCAAACGGGCTGAATTGAAGCGATTTATCACTCTCCAATCCAAATAGAATGTTTATTCATCATAATATTGCATATTTTCACGTGAAAATGACATTTAATGTCGAGTTCTAAGCGGGATATTGACCGGTTTTTGACACGGAGATTTGATAAAATGCGAACTGCAAAAAAAAATTGGTGTTACTTTGGACAATATTTAGCTCTATATTTTTGGACGAGTAACCGGTTACGGTTCGGTTACAAGCTAACGAGTAACCGGTCACGAAATTTTGTACACGTTGAAGCCCTACTCCCGTGTCAAAATTCTTCGAGTCTGCTTTAACTGGCTAAAAATCAGGAATGGTACTCGCGTTTTTGGTCAGAAGCAGCTCATGATCATGTCAATACTTCCTTAATCCAGCGAATTTAGGAAGGTTGGTTGGTTGATATCGAATTCCGGAAAAAAAAACTCGAAAAAAAAAACCAGATGGTCGCCACAAAAACTAAACATTAGTTTTTTTGGAGAGAATAACGTCACACACTTTATTCCGAAACGTGAGCTATCATGTGAATTTTCGTATACATATATTGTACCCTGAGGTTGATTGCTATCAAATTTCAGCCATATCGGAAAATGTCCACTACAAAAGAAAAAAAAAATATTTGGGTGGGGGGGGGGGGGGGGGCAACGTCACACACTTTATTTCAAAGCGTACCAAGATATCATCACGGAACTTTTTGTATACATATCGGATCCTGAAACGTTATATTTTCAGGTCTGATTCCTGTGAGGTGTGCTCTCCAGCTTATTCGAATAATAACTTGAAAAATACTATTTAAGATATCATTGCTAAAACCATACATGGAGCTGAATTAATTGTGTCCCTCGAACGAAGTTTGGCGGATATATGGATTCGCAACAGTCCCGCCACAACGCCCTCGGTAATCATTCCTTTCTGAATGCTCCACAAGCTGCACATTTGAACCGATTTCGATAATATTTTGTAGGGACATATATATACATGAGTTCTCGACACCCATCGATTTTTGTTGCCATAGCAACCAAAATGACCTAGTGCCGACACATTTTGTGCTGAAATCAGCCCTTTTAGGAAACATGGCTCGTGAACGCTCTACAGCTGGCAATTTACATCGAATCATGATGTTTTGTAGCCTCGTTGGGAACGGTCATTGCATGAAACGGTCAATGTTTTTCAGAACGATCAAATAAATACTAATAAGTTAATGAGTTATTACAACAATGTCGACAGTGACCAGAGAGCGTCTAGTTGAATATCGCCTTATTAGAATAAACAAAATGCCCACATCGACAGGGAAAAAAACCCATACACGTACACATTTTCCACTTGTATAACTGTATCGAGGTGATTTTTGTTAAATAATTGTGAGGTGCCACATGGCCGATCACACCTCACAAGTTAGTTCTCTGCTACATTCTCTCACAACACACAATGTGTTGATGTCTGTGATTAGTGAGGTGATTTTGTCTAATAATTCTGAGGTGCCACATGGCCGATCACACCTCACAAGTTAGTTCTCTGCTACATTCTCTCACAACACACAATGTGTTGATGTCTGTGATTAGTGAGGTGATTTTGTCCAATAATTCTGAGGTGCCACATGGCCGATCACACCTCACAAGTTAGTTCTCTGCTACATTCTCTCACAACACACAATGTGTTGATGTCTGTGATTAGTGAGGTGATTTTGTCCAATAATTCTGAGGTGCCACATGGCCGACCACACCTCACAAGTTAGTTCTTTGCTAAATTCACTCACTACACACAATGTGTTGATGTCTGTGATTATTGAGGTGATTTTGTCCAATAATTCTGAGGTGCAACATGGCCGATCACACCTCACAAGTTAGTTCTCTGCTACATTCTCTCACAACACACAATGTGTTGATGTCTGTGATTAGTGAGGTGATTTTGTCCAATAATTCTGAGGTGCCACATGGCCGACCACACCTCACAAGTTAGTTCTTTGCTAAATTCATTCACTACACACAATGTGTTGATGTCTGTGATTATTGAGGTGATTTTGTCCAATAATTCTGAGGTGCCACATGGCCGATCACACCTCACAAGTTAGTTCTTTGCTAAATTCACTCACTACACACAATGTGTTGATGTCTGTGATTATTGAGGTGATTTTGTCCAATAATTCTGAGGTGCAACATGGCCGACCACACCTCACAAGTTAGTTCTCTGCTACATTCTCTCACAACACACAATGTGTTGATGTCTGTGATTAGTGAGGTGATTTTGTCCAATAATTCTGAGGTGCCACATGGCCGACCACACCTCACAAGTTAGTTCTCTGTGACATTCTCTCACAACACACAGTGTGTTGAGGTCTGTGATTAGTGAGGTGATTTTGTCCAATAATTCTGAGGTGCCACATGGCCGACCACACCTCACAAGTTAGTTCTCTGCTAAATTCACTCACTACACACAATGTGTTGATGTCTGTGATTAGTGAGGTGATTTTGTCCAATGATTCTGAGGTGCCACATGGCCGACCACACCTCACAAGTTAGTTCTCTGCTACATTCTCTGACAACACACAGTGTGTTGATGTCTGTGATTAGTGAGGTGATTTTGTCCCATAATACGTAATGGGGATATGCATATGCGGTCGCTTGCGGTCGGACCGCTGTCAAGCTCAATACCACAGAGGCCATTCACCCTTTGCTTATAAATTATTTCTGGACAATAAATCTTATTTACCATTTTCTATACAGTTGCCTGCTGGAGTCGTTTGCCAGGCATTGGCCAGTTGTTATGGCCTGTTGAATGTACCGAGCATGAAGAGGAGCAAGATGTGATGACTGTATATTCACACGCTGATGATGACTAGTGAGTATACATGGTCTAAGTATATATGTAGCTTTCATTGGTCTTATACAAGTACAGGATTATACTGAATTGTACTGGGATTTGTTTCGCACAAAAAATCCCAGTACAATCTGGTATTTTTTTTTTTTTTTAGGTTACCGTACCTTTGGTCCGATAACCTGTTACCATGGCGTTGCGTCCGTCGTCCGTCCACATTTTATCTTTAAAGTTTACGGTCGAATCTTTGTGAAATTTTGCACAAAAATAGCTAAAAATATTCCCTGGAAAGTTTTTTTTCGCATTTTCCTCGAAATGGCGGCCATTTTCTTTGAAAAACGCCCAATTTCGGTCATTGACAGCATTTTCTCAAAAACTGTTCAGACAGTTTTGAGATTTTTGTTTCGAAAGATTCCCCTTATGTACCTCTGTGATTTGTATAAGTTTGGTTGCCCTTGAATCGCCGGCCTGCATGTGGCGGCCATTTTGAATTTTTGATGAGTCGGTGACAAAAGTTCCTTCCGCCCCAAATTGCATTACTATCCATTTTGGGCCATTTCCAGGGGGAACAAAATTTTTCACCCTTTTAAAAATTTTCTGGACTTGAAAAATATTTGGCAATTTTTTCCTTCATAATGGGAGCTGCCGGAATTGTACTCATAGAACGCCTGAAGATAGAGCTTAGGAATCAGCACTTTCAAATGGGAAGTCATATATGGTGACTTGTGCGGTGACCTTGAATTTGACCTTCGATGCCCTTGAAAGGTCAAAACAGCCATTTCTGGGTAAAAAAATGCCCAGATTTGCCTCTATAGATGAAATACTTGCAGATAGAGCTTATGTTTACATTATGAACATATAGGAAGACATATATGGCACAACTAATGATGACCTTGAACTTGACCTCAGATGACCTTGAGTGCCTTGAGTACCTTTCCTCGTTGAAGTTTTATTAATGGAAGAAAAAACATTGAAAAATAACTATGACAACATATTGTTAACGATGGATACAACAAACATTTCAAAAGATGAACATCAGGAACGCTCGTTATCAACAAGGATTCTTTTTACTCAACGAAAAATCTGAAAAATCTAACGAGCTCTTCTTGGCCTTAGTGAAACGGGCTCCAGGACTGAACAGTACAGTATGGGTTTCTTATTGCACTTGTCAAATCACATTGAATATATCAGCTAATTACTGGACAGACATATAATAAGACATATTATTGCACTGAATGTTCAACCAATGAACCTACTAGTATAGCTTCGCTAAGATAGCCAACTCTTCTGAATTTTCACATAACATGCGTGACATTGTGTCATGGACGGAATAACGTTTATCATGTTAGACATGTTAGGTTTGGCATATATTTGACTAATACCTAGCTCAACTTATGTAGCGATTGCTCCATTGTGATTGTCTCGACAGTTACACAGAATTAACCAGACAGCGCTGCTGCTTGTCATGGTAGAAGTTGCATATACCGTAGCCTAGCTACTCGCATAGGATCATTGGTTCAACTTCGAACATGTTGAATGCTTTATTCAACTACTCAAGTTGAAAGTATGCAATTTTTCTGAAAAATATATTTGAGATTTTATAAAATATGTCAAATGTACCTTACAATACATGTTTCCATTAGCGACGAGGCAAACACCTGTCTATTTCGTATTTTACCTGCATAAATGTGTGGTTTATGTGTGCCCGAATGCAGAAGAAAGTGTTGTCCAGAAATTTCAGCATCAATATTAAATACAACTTGATAAGAAATTTATTGATGAATCGATTGATTAATTGATCAATTAACTCAAGCCAACTGATGTGAACATTGCTCATATATTCGTGTTTCAGAAAGATTCCCCAGCTCGGCTAGCTTCGCCAGTGGAGACGGATTTCCCAGCCCGGCCAGTTTTGCCAGCGGAGACGGATTCCCCAGCTTGGCCAGCACAGATGGATTCCCCAGCTCGGCCAGCTTTGCCAGTGGAGACGGATTCCCAGCTCGGTCAGTGGAGACGAATTCCCCAGCTCGGCCAGTGGAGACGAATTCCCCAGCTCGGCCAGCGGAGACGGATTCCCCAGCTCTGCCAGTGGGAAAAGATTCCCCAGCTCTGCCAGTGGGAAAAGATTCCCCAGCTCTGCCTGTGGAGACGGAATCCCCAGCTCTGCCAGCTTTGCCAGCATAAACGAATTCCCCAGCTCTGCCAGTGGAGAAAGATTTCCCAGCTCTGTCAGCAGAGACGGATTTCTCAGCTTTGCCAGTGGAGACGGATTCCCCAGCTTGGCCAGCGGAGATGGATTCATCTGTGGGTGCTATAATTGGTGATTTCCAAAAAAAAATTGGACATCAACTTTGGCCTTAAAGTCATAGTAGCAAGGTATCATTATATGGTTTCATTTCTGTTCAAATAAAGACATTTTGAACATTTGATGATAAAAAAAGGTGTTCGCGTTAATTGGTAACTGATAACAGCGACATGTAATGGAGTATATTGAGCCAGTATTGCAATCGCCTTCTCCAGCCGATGAAAGAAATAGCTTCGGCAATTTCCGTAATCGTGACGTCAGTTGAGGCAGAATGTGCTTTGATGTGCTCGTCGAAAACGTAAAATACGTAATTCGGTGGTCAGCTCTCTGTGGACGGAAAATCACTTCAAAGTGCATGCGATTCAACAGAAAACACGCAAAAACCAGCAAATACTGGACATCTTGCAGTTCAACAAACCTCTGTTCTGGGTGAATAAATAGTACTGATTCTAAATATCAAGACAAGAAATGCCACATTTCTGCCATGTCACCCCTTCACTTGAATTGCAAACATACATCAGGGGAATGAATATGCGACATGCAATTTTATCTTGATGGCTACATGTACTTTCAGGTCTGCCTCAACTGACGTCACCAACCACGTGACCCACACTAAAATCGGGATCGGCAATTTACGGAAGGAGTGCCTATTGGCTCGATATCTGGAAACCCATTGACTGTATTTGTAAAATTCGTTAGAATTTATTGAAAACTATTCATAATAGACTAAATGAAAAGCACTTTCATCGGCATGCTACTAGGTCTTTAATTTTGATTTTGCCACTGTTGGAAGTGCTGAGCAGGGTGTGCTTCTCTTGGAAACTATATGGTATGTTCATGCAAACTTTGAAACAATAAATACGGTGGTCAAGCATAGGTGGTCTTGGTTTTGAATGAGCTCTTATGGACATGGTTGCAACTCCCTTCGATGGACATGACTGCAAATCACTTTGACAAAAAATACTGCAAATCCCTTTGATTGACTTTTCCTGCCAGTCTGTTTTACATGCAGGATTGCAACTTAGACAGACATGACTGCAACAGATTTTGACATGATTTTGTCTTGTGATGGCTGCAATTGTGAGTTGCAATGTCCAATAGTTGTGAGTTGCCATGTCCATAGTTGTGATGGCTGCAGTTATGAGTTGCAATGTCCAGAGTTGTGATGGCTGCAGTTGTGAGTTGCAATGTCCATAGTTGCGATGTCCGTAGTTATGAGTTGCAATGTCCATAGTTGTGATGGCTCCAGTTGTGAGTTGCAATGTCCATAGTTGTGATGGCTCCAGTTGTGAGTTGCAGTGTCCATAGTTGTGATGGCTGCAGTTGTGAGTTGCAATGTCCATAGTTGTGAGTTGCAATGTCCATAGTTGCGATGGCTGCAGTTGTGAGTTGCAATGTCCACAATTATGAGTTGCAATGTCCATAGTTGTGAGTTGCAATGTCCATAGTTGTGATGGCTACATTTGTGAGTTGCAATGTCCATTGTTGTGAGTTGCAATGTCCATAGTTGTGATGGCTCCAGTTGTAAGTTGCAATGTCCATAGTTGTGATGGCTCCAGTTGTGAGTTGCAGTGTCCATAGTTGTGATGGCTGCAGTTGTGAGTTGCAATGTCCATAGTTGCGATGGCTGCAGTTGTGAGTTGCAATGTCCACAGTTGTGAGTTGCAATTTCCATAGTTGTGAGTTGCAATGTCCATAGTTGTGATGGCTACATTTGTGAGTTGCAATGTCCATTGTTGTGAGTTGCAATGTCCATAGTTGTGATGGCTCCAGTTGTAAGTTGCAGTGTCCATAGTTGTGATGGCTGCAGTTGTGAGTTGCGATGTCCACAGTTGTGAGTTGCAATGTCCATAGTTGTGGTGGCTGCAGTTGTGAGTTGCAAGATCCATAGTTGTGAGTTGCAATGTCTATAAGTGTGATGGCTGCAGTTGTGAGTTGCGATGTCCATAGTTTTGAGTTGCAATGTCCATAGTTGTTAAGGCTGCAGTTGTGAGTTGCAATGTCCACAGTTGTGAGTTGCAATGTCCATAGTTGTGAGTTGCGATGTCTGTAGCTGTGAGTTGCAATGTCCATAGTTGTGATGGCTGCAGTTGTGAGTTGCAAGGTCCACAGTTGTAAGTTGCAATGTCCATAGTTGTGATGGCTGCAGTTGTGAGTTGCGATGTCCATTGTTGTGATGGCTGCGGTTGTGAGATGCAATGTCCATAGTTGTGAGTTGCGATGTCCATAGTTGTGATGGCTGCAGTTGTGAGTTGCAAGGTCCACAGTTGTGAGTTGCAATGTCCATAGTTGTGAGTTGTAATGTCTATAGTTGTGATGGTTGCAGTTGTGAGTTGCAATGTCCACAGTTGTGAGTTGCAATGTCCATAGTTGTGAGTTGCAATGTCCATAGTTGTGAGTTGCAATGTCCATAGTTGTGATGGCTGCATTTGTGAGTTGCAATGTCCATTGTTGTGAGTTCCAATGTCCATAGGTGTGATGCCTGCAGTTGTGAGTTGCGATGTCAGTAGTTATGACTTGCAATGTCCATAGTTGTGATGGTTGCAGTTGTGAGTTGCAATGTCCACAGTTGTGAGTTGCAATGTCCATAGTTGTGAGTTGCAATGTCCATAGTTGTGACTTGCAATGTCCTTAGTTGTGATGGCTGCAGTTGTGAGTTGCGATGTCCATAGTTGTGACTTGCAATGTCCTTAGTTGTGATGGCTGCAGTTGTGAGTTGCGATGTCCATTGTTGTGAGTTGCAATGTCCATAGGTGTGATGGCTGCAGTTGTGAGTTGCAAGGTCCATAGTTGTGAGTTCCAATGTCCATAGGTGTGATGCCTGCAGTTGTGAGTTGCGATGTCCATAGTTGTGACTTGCAATGTCCTTAGTTGTGATGGCTGCAGTTGTGAGTTGCGATGTCCATTGTTGTGAGTTGCAATGTCCATAGTTGTGATGGCTGCAGTTGTGAGTTGCGATGTCCGTAGTTGTGAGTTGCAATGTCCATAGTTGTGATGGCTGCAGTTGTGAGTTGCAATGTCCATAGTTGTTATGGCTGCAGTTGTGAGTTGCAATGTCCACAGTTGTGAGTTGCAATGTCCATAGTTGTGATGGCTGCAGTTGTGAGTTACAAGGTCCACAGTTGTGAGTTGCAATGTCCATAGTTGTGAGTTGTAATGTCTATAGTTGTGATGCCTGCAGTTGTGAGTTGCGATGTCAGTAGTTATGACTTGCAATGTCCATAGTTGTGATGGTTGCAGTTGTGAGTTGCAATGTCCACAGTTGTGAGTTGCAATGTCCATAGTTGTGAGTTGCAATGTCCATAGTTGTGAGTTGCAATGTCCATAGTTGTGATGGCTGCATTTGTGAGTTGCAATGTCCATTGTTGTGAGTTCCAATGTCCATAGGTGTGATGCCTGCAGTTGTGAGTTGCGATGTCCATAGTTGTGACTTGCAATGTCCTTAGTTGTGATGGCTGCAGTTGTGAGTTGCGATGTCCATTGTTGTGAGTTGCAATGTCCATAGGTGTGATGGCTGCAGTTGTGAGTTGCAAGGTCCATAGTTGTGAGTTCCAATGTCCATAGGTGTGATGCCTGCAGTTGTGAGTTGCGATGTCCATAGTTGTGACTTGCAATGTCCTTAGTTGTGATGGCTGCAGTTGTGAGTTGCGATGTCCATTGTTGTGAGTTGCAATGTCCATAGTTGTGATGGCTGCAGTTGTGAGTTGCGATGTCCGTAGTTGTGAGTTGCAATGTCCATAGTTGTGATGGCTGCAGTTGTGAGTTGCAATGTCCATAGTTGTTATGGCTGCAGTTGTGAGTTGCAATGTCCACAGTTGTGAGTTGCAATGTCCATAGTTGTGATGGCTGCAGTTGTGAGTTGCAAGGTCCATAGTTGTGAGTTGCAATGTCCATAGTTGTGAGTTGCAATGTCTATAGTTGTGATGGCTGCAGTTGTGAGTTGCGATGTCAGTAGTTGTGAGTTGCAATGTCCATAATTGTTATGGCTGCAGTTGTGAGTTGCAATGTCCACAGTTGTGAGTTGCGATGTCCGTAGTTGTGAGTTGCGATGTCCGTAGTTGTGAGTTGCGATGTCTGTAGTTGTGAGTTGCGATGTCCGTAGTTGTGAGTTGCAATGTCCACAGTTGCGAGTTGCAATGTCCATAGTTGTGAGTTGCGATGTCCGTAGTTGTGAGTTGCGATGTCTGTAGTTGTGAGGTGCAAAGTCTGTAGTTGTGAGTTGCTCCTCACATTTACGGACACTGAATATGCTACTCATAAGTATGAAATGTACCACCTGCACCTCACAAGTAAAAATATGCACAAGTGCTACTGAGGGAGTATAGCCGTCCGTCCGGCGTTAACATTTTTATCTTTAAAGTTAACGATCGAATCTTTCTGAAATTTTGCACAAAAATGCCTAAAAATATTTTGAGAAGGAGGTATTTTTTTGTTTTTTGATTTTCGAATTTTTTTCAAAATGGCGGTTGTTTTTGTCGAAAAACGCTCAATTTTGGACTTTGACGACCATTTTCTCAAAAACTGTCTGATCAGTTTTGAGTTTTTGGTTTCAAAAGATTCCCCTCATATACCTCTGTGATATGTATAAGTTTGGTTGCCCTAAATCTGCCGGTTTCCGTGTGGCGGCCATTTTGAATTTTTGGCGGGTCGGCAAAAAAAATTTTTTTCGCCCCAAATCGCATTACTATCCATTTTGGGCCATTTCTAGGGCAAAAAAATTTTTTCACCCTTTGAAAAAATTTTTGGACTTAGAAAATTTTCGGCACTTTTTCCCTTCATAATGGGAGCTGTCCGGACTGTACTCATAGAATGCTTGAAGATAGAGCTTAGAAATTGGCACTTTCAAATGGGAAGTCATATATGGCGACTTGTGTGGTGACCTTGAATTTGACCTTGGATGACCTTGAAAGGTCAAAACAGCCATTTTTGGGTCGAAAAACGCTCAAATTTGCACCTGGTCTGTATTTTCTCAAAAACTGTCTGATCAGTTTTGAGATTTTTGCTTAAAAAGATTCCTCTCATATACCTCTGTGACGTGTATAAGTTTTGTTGCCCTTGAATCGCCGATCTCAGTGTGGCGGCCATTTTGAATTTTTGACGAGTCGGCGAAAAAAAAATTTTTCGCCCCAAATAATATTACTATCCATTTTGGGCCATTTCTAGGCAAAAAAAAATTTTCACCCTTTGAAAAAATTTTGGACTTAGAAAATTTTCGGCACTTTTTTCCTTCATAATGGGAGCTGTCAGGACTGTACTCATAGAACGCTTGAAGATAGAGCTTAGAAATTGGCACTTTCAAATGAGAAGTCATATATGCCGACTTGTGTGGTGACCTTGAATTTGACCTTCGATGACCTTGAAAGGTCAAAACAGCCATTTTGGGGTCAAAAAATGCCCAGATTTGCCTTTGTAGATGAAATGCTTGCAGATAGAGCTCATGTTTGCATTATGAACATATAGGAAGACATATATGGCACAACTAATGATGACCTTGAACTTGACGTCAGATGACCTTGAGTGCCAAATGTCTGACTTGGAATGTGTAAATTGACCTAGGCGGCCTAAACGATTCCACCCAACATATAGAATATCAAATGCCGCACACATACATGTAATGGTTACATCGAAGTTCATACGGATAACCTTGATTGGTAAATCCCAAGGTCATATGTTTACACTGCGAACCTTGATTGGTAAATCTCAAGGTCTGTTACCTGCCAATGCTGCCATGGCCAAACCAAAATTGTCCGGTAACCTATCTTAGCCTTTGGGCTAATTTTTAAGTATTGTGTAAGTTTGTATGTGACTCACTGGTAACACGATTACGTCAGCACTCACTTTTATGTTTGGTATGAACCATCCGTCCCGAATTTGCCACATCCCAAATTTTGCCAATTCAATATTATCAGAGCTCAGAAGCTCATTTTGTGGAAAACAAACTGCTAGTACAAAGATTGGATATCAGAGTGTCGATTGATGATAGAAATGGTTAGTTTCATTTGCATTACAAGGCCTGAAAACACCGTTGGTGAATTTTGGAATGCATCAAATTTAGAACGGGTGGCTTGTGTGTGTGTTTTCGAGTGAGTGTTTCAAGATCGCATACATGTATATCCTTGATGTTTAAAAAATACTACCTTAATGTAAGCACACTGGTACTCAGTAGCCAATCAAATGTGTGATCTGAACCACGACAATCACTGACACATTTTGTGATTTCATACTTTGCATTTTGTAATTTCTATGCATTTACATGGATAGTAGTATTTAGTACTGGGTGCACACATAGTGCAGATTTATCTTTGCTTTTACCACTTCAGATTCGGTGATCAAGTTGAAATCATTGTTTTTGTTACATGTTGTGGTTGTATTACCATTATCCTCGCATCCTTCTCCACAGTGTAAAGTTCAATAGTACAATAGAAGTGGTAACAATGAGAAAACTTCCATTGCAGGTGTGTAATGATTTTGTTTGATCAGTACAAATTACTGTATACTAAGTCTGACAAAGATAATTTGGAAGCTTCCTCAACATGCTTCGAAGATTACATATTTAAACTTCCTTTATCATAGTTTTTGCAGGATGAATTCCCATACAACATACATGGGACACAACATTTATCATAATATATTTTGACATTTTCAAAAGAAAAAAAAACGGCAAGTGAATACATTCAACATGTTCAAATAGCAGCAAATTAATACCTGCATAAAGTCACCTGGAAAAATAGGTGTGAAATAACAGTCTATGTCATATTGCTGTTTCTAGCTGTATACCCTTGCTATGACTAAGATGTCGTGAACAATTCTAAAGTCCATGTTTTTTGATAGTGAATCTTCAGATATTCGTGACTCTGCCAGTTTTGCTCTCTTCTCCATGAGGACACAGATAAAAATAGCAGTGTATGTCACAGTATTTTTTTGCCCAATATGAGCATGTGGTTGAAAAGCAAAAAATATTCTTCCTTCTGACATTTGTGCTTTATCAGTCACTTCAGAAAACCCGAGAGAACTTTGGACTAATAATACTTCTAGGAATCTTTTTGTGCACTGAAGCAGTCAGCTGGAGTACCACATTTCTATTCACAAGTATAGTGAAGACATGACATGACCTGGTTCAACAGTGGCTAGTGGTGTGATAGCATGGGAGCACAATCTGGATACTGGAGTATGGATAAACTGTGAATGATGAAGAGAAAACCATCTTTCACTTCTTACATTGGTGAACTGACACGGCACAGTGTATGTTTCCTCTCATGGCGACATGAATGCATAATTTCAACAGTGCACGGAAAACGTTCATCTTTTATCTTCCAGTCTTTTGTTGTTCTTTCTCACTGAATAGATTTCAATTTCATGTTTACAAAAATGGATATAACCAAGAACCCTTGGATGTGTGTCTAATGCAAAATAATGAATCTGTATTTCAATGAGAACAATCTAAAAGAATTCCTATGTATGAATACAAGAATAAGTGGTTTATCATTTTTGGCACAATGCCCAGGACCAGATCAAAGATTTTCTATACCAAGATAGCCCACTCAGGCCAAAACGGAAGCGAACAATCCCCCTGGCGGTCAGACTGAGGAATTACTACATTTGCGTTTTTATGAATGAATATCTGTGACCAAAACACCTTTTTATGAATGAAAACCGCCGTCACTATTGGGGATACGTCAAACTTTCAGTCTCACCGCCAGGATTGACACTATTCAAATGTTCGCTTCCGTTTTGGCCTGAGTGGGCTACCTTGGTATAGAAAATCTTTGACCAGATTCAGTGTTGTAACCATGGTGATGACAAGCATGTGTTGTGTTTGCAGGAGGACAAGAGAACCCCTCCAGCCCGGGCCGCCAGACCTCCACCCCCCACTCCCTCGAAAGACGAGACCCCCAAGTCCCCAGTACTGCGACCAAAGTCACCTGTGTTGCGACCGACCTCTCCAGCTGAAGATCAAAAAGGTAGGGGTTAATTACATGGGCATTGGCAGAAATGACAGAAAATCATGGGAACTGAAGGCAATGGATGAGTGCTACTGTATATGCTATGTGATATGGTACTCCTGTAATCCGAGTTCAAAACTTTATTGAGAACTTGGGACAAGGCTCGATGACCGTTGCAAACTGGTATTCCTGTCATATATGTACTCAGTATATTAACTTTGTCACCAGTAATTTGAATTAACTGATTAACTTGGTGAGCTGTTATCTCACTGTACAGACTCCCAGCCCCCGGCCAAGCTCGTGGATGCGGCAGCGGTGAACGCACTACGCAAGGAGCTGATCCACCTTCAAGCCAACACGGTCAGCCGGGAGGACTACCTCGCCATACAGGCCGACTTGCGACACATCCGTGAGGACATGGACAAGATGCGCAACATCTTCAACAAGAAGCTGCTCGACCTGATGAAGGAAGTCGACGAAGAGAAGAAGATTCGACTCAACATGCAAGTGGAAATGGATCGTGTCAAGAAGCTGGTCGTCGGGGAAGACAACATGTAATATGTTTGTCTCTGCAGTGCTGGTTGTCATGGTTTGATTTGAGCATTACTTGTACACGTCGTCTAGACTCAGACTTGTACTTTGAATGTGTACAGTAGAGGATAGTTGATCTTCGATCCAGTTGTTTGCATTGGCATAATACTTCTGATATTCAAGTGCTACTATTCAGGTTAATGATATATCTTGCAGGATGAACTTGTAGTCAAATGTGTACAAATGAAATATAGCTGATTGCAGGGTCTGTGTCATTGAAAATACCTTTGTTTCTGTATACCATCTAAACCCAGAATGAAAGGCCTGGAAATATTCTGACTAAATGTTATTGGGATCAAACTAATTTCAGTGTTGTGTTAGATACACCGGTATATATCGCATGTATGAAGCACTAGATCTTTACTCTGTGTCTATCCCCATATGTGTCAAATGCATGACATTGTGTCCATGCATACAAATGTAGTTCACCAATTTATTACAGTCAGTAACCACACTAATTCCATTACTATTTCGTGATGAACAATAATTGTTGTGTTTATCATGCTTTTTTGTGTGTTTCACAATTCACACTCAATCCAAGCCTTGAGGAGATCAGTGTGTAAATTACTCCCTAAATTATTTCCATGGGTAATTCGCAATTCAATAATATCTGTGATGGTCCATTATATATGATTTATATTTCAAACTAACAATCTGATATGCTGTGGAATTTTCTTAAATTATACCTGTAATCCAATTTACTGATATGACTTGCGTCAGACAGAAAATAAATCAAGTATTAGTTTAGAACTATCTGCGATTGTACTAATAGTTGTATGTCTATAGTTATGATCAGTCCTGCGTGACAGTTTGTATGAATTGATATTATTGAAAAGTCAGCATAAAAAATACTCAGTACAATTCATATGTACTGTATTCCAATATTTTGCCAGTACATTCCGTGAGTAAATTCCATGACAGTTCATTCATTATATTGTATTGTATGTATGGGGGACCATTCCTGTACTTGTATTGTACTTCATTGCGACAGGCGTCTAGGATATTGAATGACCTGTGTGTGCAGGCCGTAGAAATATCTCCAATTTATCTCTTGTGGAATAGTTGGCAATACTTTTGATTACTGCCTCCACATGTATCATGATACTACATTTCTCTTTCATAACTTTTTTCTGTTTTTTATTGGCACAATGCTTTGAAAAGAAAAGTTTTTGTTTTTGGGATAAGGATTCTCTTAGGTCACAGCTTTGTTGTGACTTGTTACAACATTTCCAGCGGTACATGAGTTGTATGACTGTTTTGTGTTTTCTGTGTGTGAGGCTTACAGATATGCCTGCAGTCATCTGCAGTTAACGCTTGATTTGCACACATTGTAATTTACAATAAAATATTATAAAACAAATATCAAAGTATATAGTTGTGTACATGTATTATCAACTTTTTTTTTTAGCATTTTATACAAAGTCCACACAGGTGGTAAAATGATGTGTACAAATATAGTACATGTATAGTTGTTTGTGTACCTGGTCATTTGTTTGTCAGTTATTTATTGCCAGGTGATGTGTATATTTGTATCTATTTATACATAGATTATATGTTCATGTTGTGTAAGTTTCTGTCTATTGCTGATGTGTCGTACATTCCACAAAGTAAATATAACATTCTTGATCTGTAGATATTCGCCACTTTTCAGCTGCTAGAAGTTATCTGTGTGCGTGTTGTTGTGAGAGCTGGTTAGTAGTGTTGAACACACATGTATATTCACGATTTAGATATTTAGTATCAGTTTGTACTAACATTAGAACTATGCAATTTACTATATGTAGCATATCTCCAGTACACATAATGAGTTTTGTGTCACATTTGCTTAGAAAGTTATGCATATCTATTCTAATATCAGGGACCTCAGAATGTTCACAGGAACACGATGGATGTCATAAAATTGTCCCTTAGTTTGTTTTGGTCAAATTTGTTGTTAATTGATGTTGTGCTCATGAGTAATTTGGGTTGTCAGGTCGATCATAAATTATTAAACTATCCAAGCTCCCGATACAGTTTGGCACTCCATTCGACATCACAACATCCCGACTTCAGTCTGCAACTTCAGTTGCAATATTGAAAAATATCTTTGTACAGTTGGAAGATACTACCACAGGCTTTTGTGTGGCGATCTGCGATTCATTGTAGATTCTATTGCTATTTATTGCCATACCACTACCTCTATAATAAACTCTTTGGGTAATCTTACCTTGGCATTCAAAGAAGAGGAGAGAGAAATGAATGTCACAAGAATTTTCTCAAAATTCCTGACATCCATCTCGAACTCGAAATTGAAGGAAATTACTCTCACACATCTCAGATTCCCCGCGGTGTAGATGTGACGTCACACCGGTCATATGATTGACCTTAGCCGCCATTAATTTGCTCCTCCATTGTTGGATGTGTCAGCAAAGTCTTGCTTTTGGCATTCGAAGTTGATTTTCACGTCTTCGAGCGTCTTCTGGCTGTTCTTTAGTCAGCCTTTTTTGCTTTTAATCGTGGTTACGATTGTTAGCTAGCTTAGAGTTAGTTATTTGCGATTTTTTTGGGAGGAAATGGTAAAGCCTCCCCAGGCCCCTTTCCTTCCCCTATTGTCGCCCGTTGTACTTCGATGTGATATTTTTCAGATATGAAGTGCATCGTGTGCAAACACTACCTTCCAAAGTGGGAGGTACACAACGCCTGCTGGCAGTGCAGAGACACTGTGTATTGTCGTCCGACGGCGACATGTGAGTTGTGCGCGGACTGGTGTCTGGACGACTGGAAGTTGTGTCTGCAGGGGCTACGGGAGATTCAGGCCCGCAGGTTTGCTGGTTGTCCCACCCCCCCTTCCCCGTCTGATCCTAAGCCGCGCCCCAAGGCGTCTGACGAGCGCAAGCGGCGGTTAGACCTTCAGTTAGCAAATGCTGTTTGTGCTGTAAGTTTTGATTTATCATTGTATCTTTCTTTCAGCGCACGGGTCCCGGGAGCCGCTCGCTCGGCTCTCGGCACCCTGGCTTTCCCACAGCCTACGGGTTTGTGTGGCTCTCTGTTGGCTCCCTCTCTACTGGCCCCTCGTTCTCATGCTTCTCTGGCTGAACGACCTGGGTTCCAGTTTCCGAGTGTGTTTTCGGGGTCTGCCGGTTCCGTCGGGCACACGACGGTTCCTTGCGCCCGGAATCCCTCTGGAAAGAGAGCGTTGTTTCCCCCTCCGGGTCGGGCTCCGGCCCCCGGGGCTGGGATTCAACCCAAGAGCCAGGGCGGATTTCGGTCCGGGTCCGTTACGCCAGTGTTTCGGCCGCCGGTTCCCGAGTTCCCGCCGGTAACTGGACCCCAGGCCGTGGCCCCTTTAGCCGTGGCCGGTAGGGACCGGGAGCCAATGGTTTTGAGCTGTCCAAACCCACGGGTTTCTGGGACCCCGTTGTTTCCAGGCTCACCCGTTTGTTCCGGTAATAATTCTGTTCATATTTTTCAGATTGCCGAGGATATTCAGGACGACTCCCCTCTCTCTTCCCTTCCCGTCTGCTCTTTCGCCTCGAGCCAGGGCATGATGTCGTTCGCCCAGGTAGCCCAGGGGTCCACTGGTCCGCCGGAGCCGCACGACTCTCCAGTCCAGGGGACTTCTCCTACTGTTCCGCCCGAGCAGCGCCTCAGGGGCGAACTGGAGGCTTTTCGGGCCGAGATGTTGGGACAGTGGCAACAGTTCCTGGCGAGGTTCCCTCCGCCACAACAGCCGCCACCTCCTCCTCCTTCTCCGTCTCTTCCCAGGGAAGACCCGCCCTCGGATGGGGAATCTTCTCCACCGGCTCAGCCGTTGCCTGGTCCTTCGGGTCTTACGCTGCCCCTGAAGCGTAAGGCCGAGTCCGACCAGGAGCTCGCTCAGTCCGAGTCCGATGACCCCTTGTCTTGGGGAGAGAAGCTGGACTTCGTGAAGAGGGTCCTCCCGGGTTTGTGGCCCGAAGAACATGCTCCGCCGCCAGTCAAGAAGGTCGCGAGATCTATGATATCGTCGGAGATGGAGCATCCACGGCCGTCGAAGGACGCCCTACGTTTTCCCCTTTCGGCTGGAGTCCGCGGCTCCATGCAGGAGCGAATCGAGGAGACGGTCAGGACGAACAAGACCGCGATAGGCGCCTTTCCGTCCCGTCCGTCTGTTACGGATTATTACACCTCGTCGGAGCTGGACGACAGGCCGACCACCTTGAGGAGGCACCACCCCCACTTTTCCTTCTTTAAGGAACCCAAGTCGGTGGACATTCCTTGGGGAGCGCTAGCCGAATTCCAGCATACCGTGCGGGTTGGTCTGGCCACAGACTCTGCCATGGATTGGCTTTCCATGGCCACCAAGAGAGCCATTTTACAGTGCCACGACCAAGTACTGAACAATCCGGATTTGGATCGGGATGAACTCGCGGAGGCCCTTCTCAGTTGCGCGTCCCTGGTGACCTCGATCGGCAAGGGCGTTGGTGATAAGGTTGCTCTAGACTCCCACGCACTCTGGGTGTCTGAGCTCTGGCGTCGTGACGCGTTCCTGTCCTCCCTGAGGTTCGAGGTTCCCGACCAGTTGATGACGGACATGAGGGTCCTGCACCCGGTCATCCCCACCTCCGGGACTCCCACCTCCCTGCTCTTACCGGACCATTCAGCGGACCTGCGTGAGGTGAAGAAGGAGGCGGACGAAAAGGCTGCGAAGTCTTCCACCTCCAACGCCCTCCTGAGCCAGTCCAAGTCTTTGGAACGGCTCACTCAGCAGATGGTGTCAGCTTTCAAGAAACCTCAGCCCCCTACACAGCAAGCCCAGCCGCAGCAGCAGCCAGGTCGTGGCCGCGGCAGGGCCTGAGGCAGGGCCTCTGGTCTGCCCTTTCGTGGGGCCCCTGCCGGCAGCACCCGAGGAGATCGCGGTCGAGGTCGAGGCCGTGGCCGTGGCGAGGCTCCCAAGCCCGCAGGGGAAAAGAAACCGGGTACGTATAGCTTCGGATTCCGGGCCGGATCCTTTGCTCGAGTGTCGAGGAGAGCTGCATGGTCAGCTCGTTTCGGTCGATATTCCTTCTTCAGACGAGCCCGTAGGAGCTCGTTTAACTCTGTTTTGGAAAGAGTGGGAGCGGCTCGGGGCTTGCCCCTGGGTCGTCTCGACGCTCCGTCGAGGATTCGGCCTGAAATTCGAGAAATTGCCACCGTTATCGCCCGTCCCAAGGGGTTTCACTCTTCCAAACGATCCAGAACGCCGCCGTGTTCTCCACGAGGAGATAACGGCGATGATCGAGAAACAAGCGATAGAACCTGCTCCCGGGGACACTCCCGGGTTCTACAGCGTGTTGTTTGTGGTTCCCAAAGCGTCGGGGGGTTGGAGACCAGTGATAGATCTTTCTCCGTTGAACAAGTTCCTAATCGTGCCGACGTTTTCCATGGAAACGCCGGAGCAAGTTCGTTCAGTCATGCCTCGCGATTCGTGGGTGGTAACGATAGATCTCAAAGATGCCTATTTCCATATTCCAATGAAACCTGCAGTTCGCAAATACCTGAGATTTCTCTATCTCGGCCGCGTATGGCAGTTTCGGGCGCTCCCGTTCGGATTATCGACAGCGCCGTGGATTTTCACCATGGTGGCTCGGGAAGTCCAGATTCTCGCCCACAAGCAGGGGATTTTCATCCACCAGTATCTCGACGATTGGCTAATCCGCCACCATTGTCGCGAAACGCTGATCGTCCAAGCACAGTTTGTGGTAAATCTATGCTCACGGATGGGGTTCAAAATCAACCAAAAAAAGTCCGACTTGTCACCGCGTCGAGACTTCGTCTTCTTGGGGTATCGTTATCAGACTACTTCAGAGACTGTTTTGCCGACGCTGGATCGTCAGTCAAAATTATCCGTGCTGTCAGAAGGCTTCCTTCGTCGCATTCCACAGACGGCCAGACGCTGGCAGTCCCTTCTCGGGATGCTAGCGTCCACGGAAAAGTTAGTTCCGTTGGGCCGCCTGCACATGCGGCCTATTCAGCGGCATCTACACTCTCAATGGTCCCAGGTCACGGGATACAGATCCCAGCTCGTGCAGGTCTCTCCGGAAGTCGTTTCCCATCTGCAATGGTGGCTGGATCCCGTCAATCTGCTCCGAGGGTCGTCATTCCGCCGGCCGCTTCCATCCAGGCACGTATTTACGGATGCCAGTATGGACGGCTGGGGCGCTCACTGGGACGACAGCGAGGTCTCGGGCACCTGGTCTTCGTCTCAGCAGGAATGGCACATAAACCTGTTGGAACTGGAGGCCGTGTTCTTGGCTCTCAGGCATTGGGAAACACATTTCCTCAATCGGGCTGTGTTGGTGGCCACCGACAACTCCACCGTTGTCGCTTACATCAACAAGCAGGGCGGTACGAAGTCCCAGTCGCTGTGCCAAGCCGCGATCGACCTCCTGCTCTGGTGTCACGACCGGGGTATTTCGCTTTTCGCGAGGCATATCCCTGGTCATATGAATGTTTGGGCGGACCGCCTCTCCCGGAGGGGCCAGGTCCAGGCCATGGAGTGGAGTCTTGCCCCCAGGGTATTCCAATCTCTCTGCGGCCTATGGGGCACGCCGATGGTCGATTTGTTTGCGACCCGGTGGAACCACAAACTTCCTTCGTTTGTGTCTCCCATTCCCGATCCCACGGCCATGTCAGTGGATGCGATGTCGACGTCCTGGGAGGGCATGTACGCGTATGCGTACCCCCCAGCGGTGTTGTTGGACAAGGTGATCGCCAAGTTTCGGACTCACCAGTGTCGCCTCCTGCTGATTGCTCCGTGTCTACCACAGAGGTCGTGGTTCCCGGACCTTCTGGAGTTGATAGTAGACTTCCCTCGTCAGCTTCCGGATCGGTGGGACCTCCTCAAACAACCTCGCTCCAGCATGTTTCATCAGGCTCCCGCAAGTCTGAAGCTTCATGCCTGGATATTGTCGAGCGATGTTTCCGAAAGAAGGGATTTTCAAGGGAGGTGTCCGCTAGGATCGCCCGATCAAATCGAAAATCTTCTTTGGCAGTCTACCAATCGAAGTGGACTTCCTTCTGTGCTTGGTGTCGTCGCCGGAAGGTTAGTCCTTTCAGAGTCGATGCTCCCCTAATTTCCGAATTTCTTCTCGAAAAGTTCAATGAAGGGCGAGCTCCATCCACGATCGCGGGTTACCGTACGGCTATCGCGAAGACTCTAAAACCCAAACTTGGGATCGATTTTGGTCATGATCAAGGTTTGACTGCGTTGATTAATAGTTTCGAGATCGAAAGACCGAAAGCTAGGAACCCGGTTCCTGAGTGGGATCTATCGCTTGTTCTCAACGTCTTAAGAAAAGATCCGTTCGAACCCCTTGAGCGGGCCTCACTAAAGTTTCTGACGTTTAAGACGGTCTTCCTTTTGGCTCTGGCTTCCGGGAAGCGACGGAGTGAGCTCCACGCTCTGTCCTTTTCCAAAGTTAAGTGGAAGTCGGATGGCTCCTCGGTTCTCCTCGGAGTCATTCCCTCCTTTCTGGCCAAAACTCAATTAGCAGGTACGCCATTATTGAGCTTTTCCATTCCCGCCCTGACTCCTTCTCTGGGGCCGGGCCTGGAGGAAGACGCGAAGCTTTGTCCCGTGCGAGCCCTCCGCATCTACGTTAATCGTACGCGTGAGCTGCATCTCGGCAAGCGTTTGCTTTTCGTGTCCTATCTTAAGGATTTTCCAAATGATATCCGTCCTGCTACGATCTCATCTTGGATCAAGAAGTGTGTTAGATTTTGCTATGAAAAGTCACAGGCGAAAAAATCCACAGGTTTCAGAGTCAAAGCGCATGATGTGAGGGCTCTCGCGGCTTCACTTGCCTTTACAAATAAAGTGTCTCTGAATGATGTCATGTCTGCCTGTACCTGGAAATCTCATAACACATTCACTTCTTTCTATCTCAGGGAGTTAGCTTGGGAGGATGACTCCGGCCTCCAGCTTGGACGACTGGTGGCGGCGGAGAGTGTAGTCCAGCTGTAAATACCTGTAAATAGATCAACACGCCTCTGTACAGATGCACCTGAGGTCGACTCCCAGGGGAGTTGCTCCTCTTCTTTGGCGAGGGAAATTTTTGTTCTTCTGCAAGAGGAAAGTCACCTCTGCAGAGCCCCTGCTCGTCTCCATGCATCTGAAGGTAATTCAGGCGTGTATTATGGTATAGTTGTAAATATCCTGTAAATATGTATTTTCGACTTAAAATTATAATTTAAAAGTAAAACACAATATTTACTACTTTCAATGGATATTTCCTACTCTCACACATCGGTGATGAAATTCCCGGGAGAGGGTTAAACCCACCTCCTTTGGTTATTCTGATATAACCCAAAGAGTTTATTATAGAGGTAGTGGTATGGCAATAAATAGGAAGTTTTAACTTGTTTAAAACCAGTATTTATTACATACCTACCTCTATAATAAACACGATTATTCTCCCTCCCGCCTCCCCTGCCTTAACCAGGTGGGCAAATTAATGGCGGCTAAGGTCAATCATATGACCGGTGTGACGTCACATCTACACCGCGGGGAATCTGAGATGTGTGAGAGTAATTTCCTTCAATTTCGAGTTCGAGATGGATGTCAGGAATTTTGAGAAAATTCTTGTGACATTCATTTCTCTCTCCTCTTCTTTGAATGCCAAGGTAAGATTACCCAAAGAGTTTATTATAGAGGTAGGTATGTAATAAATACTGGTTTTAAACAAGTTAAAACTTCCTATTTCAGAGCTTGGTGAAGGGTAAAACTTACAGCATTTCTCTGTCAAGTTTATCTTGGCCATGTAATTTACAATGTTCCCTAAGTGTATGATGTAAAGAATGGTCATTGAAGGTGCTAGTATCAGAGCTATGAACAACTATTTGCTCTCAATAAGCTATGCTTACTCATTCTTGTATCAATAAAATAATCTTGCTAATAGTGTGTGCATAAAAGTGAAAAATGTTTTTGTTACATTTTCCCATTCAAATGTCCATGTCAATGTTTCAGAAGAGCATATCATCATTCACAAGCTTGTTTTTAATTTCAGTGGATTCATTACTGTGTCAATGAAATTGTACAAACACAATATGTCTATTGGAGAGAATATTCAGTACAAAATATTTGTATTCAGTACATATTGTTGTAGATTGAAAAATTTGAACTGTTAGGTTAATGTGTAATATATTCATTGTTACAGTTAAAATTTTGTATTTGTGAAATAGTTCTATTCATTGAATAAATTATCGGTACATACTGATACATGTGTGTTTTTTTGTGTGCTTGACTGGACAAGTTCAAAAGGTATTGCTAACCTTGTCAGAAATTTACAACCAGTATTGTATCTGAGAAAATAAAAAAAAAAATTTCATGAAGTTTCATCCAGAAATGTATATTGCTTGAAAATTTAATACCGTCTCATATAATAGTTCAATCCAATGTACAGTTTGAATTAGAATATGCATTCATCTGCCCCACCCCTTCCTCACACACCCAGGAACTCAATAGTCCAGCAAAGAAGGTGAAATTAAAATCCATACCTGTATTACTTAGTAGATGGGACACTGATGAGGGGCTGTATCTGGTGGAAATAGAGAGGCTTGCTGCCTACAAGACTGGTAAAGACAAAATTTGGACTGTAATCACACATTTGTGGAAATATGACCATATGATGTTTTTATGTTTAACTTGATGCACTACCATAGAGCCCTACCTCCCCCCCCCCCCTCTCTCCCTCTCTCCCCGTTTATATATATATATATCCCAATTTTGCCAATAGGCACACAATGTCAGACATGATAGTCATAACAATCGTTGATCGATCATCCATGATGATTATGCATGTTTGGAGTAGGCCCGACAGTCATAACGTAACCGTACTTCTCCCAGCTTTTGAATCTGTAACCCGCCGGTCCATCGCTCAATACAGCATAATATCCATACTCCACTTACATGATAACTTAACTCAACTCAGTAGCCTTTTGGCTTTTGATTAGGTACCTATGTACTTGTCATATATCTATTCCATGGGATTTGTTTCGGATTTTTAAATTATTTTCATAGGTTGTTGGGCAGTTGTATACTAATTCCATCGGGTGTACAGTAGAAACAACTACATTTACCACACTGTCTGCCCCTGATGACGCCAGTGTGTCTTTTGATAAAGTATTTGGTCGGGCTTTGTTTCTATTGCAAAATGTTGTATTTCACGTTTGTTATTGGAATCATCAAAGTTTATTTTATACATCACCAATCTAAACTACTACATGCTCCTTTTCGATCCTTTGGATCGTTCTGGATAGAAATTCGCGTACTGAAAGCAAGGCACGATCGTCTGCCTGCATGACTCGAGCGCTCCTTTTGCCGCCAAAACCGCCGCGCATATGCGCGCGCAGCTGCGCAGAAGCTTCACTTTTCTGTCCACCGCCATTTTTGCTTGGCAGCTTTGGATTTTGGTTCCCGGTGAATTCGTAGAATTTAGTCTGCAAACTAGACTTTTGCGATATATTCTTACGGAATTTCACCTGCCACGTTCATAGACATCGTTTTGTGTCTATTTGGATAAGTATCGGTCGATAGTTTGTTACTTGCTAGATCGTCAGCGATTTGTATAGCCAGTTCACCCTATTATCGTCCATCCGTCGTACTTGATAGTGTACTTGTTGTTTACATCTATCAATAGTTCTACGTTAATTTTCTACTGTATATATTGTGTATACGTATACTGTAGTTTATATATTCGTAGTCCTCTTAGGGTTCTTTTTTCAGCGCGGTCTCAGGTTTGCATATTTTGCCCGCCCTGTTACTGTGTGTGGTTAGTTCCCTTGTGTGATCATGACTTCACAATCCTCCCTTGGTACCGGTGCCATGGACGAACGTCCATGCCCGAAGTGTCTGGTCAATACCCTCCGAGGAGGGGAGAAACACAGTGTGTGTTTCGACTGTTTAGACCATGGCCCGGTATCTATGGAGGATTTGAGGTGTGATCTGTGTCGTTTCTGGCGTCCCTCTTCCTTCGTGCAGGCGACTGCAAAGTATTCCGAAGCCTCGTTGGCTCGTCGGGATGCTTTGAGGCTTGCGGAAGCTTCGGCTCCGCAAGTCCGCCAGTCGCCCATGGAGGTGGAGACTCCGCCTGTGACGGCACAGATTGCGTCCGGTGTTAGCCAGCCCCTGGGGCTAACACAGGACATGGTCAACGCGGCTGTGCAATCTTTCTTTGCACAGTCGTTATCGTCCCTTCAGGGTCCCCTCCTGCCGGGTCTCTCTTCCCTGCTTGGACAGGGAGTCCCGGCCGGTTCTTCGGCTGCCCCTTCGTCGCAGGGAGAGCTTGCTCCCCCTGCTGGCAAGAAGTCGAAATCTTCTAAGAAGAAGGTTTCAGTTCTTGCCAAGGCGAAAGCAGCCAAGGAACCGCACTCCACCTTCGTCGTCCCTCAGTCGGGGCCGATCGAGGTGGAGGGGTCCGTTGTCTCTTCCCCGGGGCCTTCCAAGAAGAGGAAGCGTGCTTCCTCTAAGCGCCGTGGTGCTGAGACCACATCGATTTTCGATGTGGCTCAGGCTTCGTCCGACCTCTCGGTGGGCGACGATCAGGCTTCGGGCTTCGATCGGCGGAGCATCTTGGATGGCTCATTCGGGTCCTCGGTCTCGAGGTTCGAGGGGGGAGAGTTCCCCTTGTTTGGGGGTGAGGCTCTCGATCGTTCGTGCGATCGGGAGTCTTCACTTGGCGATCGTGCTCCTGGTCCTCGATCAGGGCACGATCGGGCGGGTGGTGCTGGGGTCGTTCCTCAGGGCCACTCAAGTCCTGTGTACGCGGATGTAAGTCGCCGGACGGGCGCGATCGCTGAGCAGGCATTCCATCGCCCGTCCTTTGATGTACCCTTGGGGTCATCGAGGTCTTCGATCGGACCTGTGAGGTCCAACGATCGGGGGGGTCGAGTGGAAGCTGATCAGGAGTCGTCCTCCTCGGAGGATGAGACTTCCGATCAGGCCGGGGGTTCTAACTTCCGGTGGGCTTTGGAGTCGGTTGCGAGGCGAATGGACTTGCCGATCGATGCTCCAGGGCCCTCACGGGGAACCGGTAGGTTCGCGTCGGCGCCAGTTCGTCGGCCGATCCGGCTCCCTGTGGCTCCTGCGTTGGTCAAGTCCTTCGACAAGATCAACAAGGGAGTTACGGCTAAGAAGGATGTGGCTCGTACGGAGTCGACATTTCCGACTAGCCGTGTTCGACCTGAGTCGATCGACACCTATCGGACTGTAGAGTCCGAGGGTGGACATCAGACTTCCGTCCCGGTCGAAGACCCTAACCTTCACCTGCTTTCCCGGAAGCAGGGTACGGTCTGGTCAGCTTATGTGAAAAAGGCTCGCCTTTCTCACTGGCAGACGCTGTCTCATCAATTGATGGGGCAGCTCTCGTTGACAGATCACCTGACCACCTTGGTTCAGGAGTTTGTGGACGAGGCGGATCTGGAGGAGGGGAGTCGCGCCAACATACATGCAGCACTCGGCGTCTTGGCCGGAGTGGTCCATGCTGCTGAGCGTGACAGTGCGCACCTGGGCGCACAATTGGATCTCACCATGCGTGATGCCGATCTCCGTCTGCTTGACGTGTCCGCTACGGACGTCGCTGAGCTACGTGGGAGGCCGCTTTTCTCAGGCTATACCTACGCCAACCTCTCTCGATCGGATATTTCCGTCATGCGGGAACATCTCCGGGATGAGGCTATGGCCAAGGCTTTGCTTGGGAAGTCGGCGGGGTCTGGGACAGGCAAGAAGACCAAGGGTCAGAAGCCTGCCCAACCTCAGGCACCACATGCACCCGCTTCTACGCAGCCGCCCTTTCGTGGGGCGCAGCCTCCCCCTCCCCAGGGGGATGGCAAGCGCGGAGGCAAAGGGGGTGAACGCTTCAAGGGCAAAGGGAAAGCTTCTGGTAAGAAGTGACTCGTTGCGGGAAAGCGTAGGCTCTGTGGAAGGTTCAGTTCTATCGGAATTCGATCTTCCACAACCTGGTCCAGTCGGGGGACGCCTGGCTCAGTTCGTCCAGAACTGGAGCGATCTGGCGTCGTCAGACAATTCAGTCGTGGCATGGGTGAAGTTCGGTCTCACCTTCAGATGGGAGGCTGGAAAACCACCGATCAGACCCAAAGCGTGGTTCTTCCCTGTGCCCGGCGATCGGGAAAAGTTTCAGCTTCTGCAGCACGAGGTGCAGCAGTTGCTAGAGAAACGTGCGATCGAGGTGGTCAAGGACGAGAGAGGATTCTATTCTCTCATCTTCCTAGTGCCGAAAAAGACAGGCGGGTGGCGTCCCGTTTTCGATCTGTCAAACCTCAACAAATTCCTGATCATACCCAGGTTCAAGATGGAGTCGGCGCTTTCCGTCCAGAAAGCTCTGTCCAAGGGGAAGTGGGCAGTCAGTATCGACGTCAAGGACGCGTACTTACATGTGCCAATACACCCAGCCGATCGGCGATACCTCAAGTTCGCCTTCGAAGGTTCGGTGTATCAGTTCAGGGTACTTCCTTTTGGAGTAGCCACCGCCCCTTACGTGTTCACCCGTATCGTAAGGACGATGGCAGCCAGGTTTCGATCGGTTGGAATTCAATTCCACCATTATATCGACGATTGGTTAATCATAGCCGACTCCCCGTCTCAGGCTATAGAGCAATCCGGGTTCGTCCTCAGGTTGGCGACCAGCCTCGGCTGGATCCCCAATTGGGCGAAGTCTCATCTGTCCCCGACACAGAGGTTCGAGTATGTCGGGGTAGATTACGATCTAGAGCGAGGAGTAGCTCTTCCTCCGCGGAAGAGAGTTCTCAAGGCGATTGCGGCGATGGAGGTCGCGCTGACGCAGTCGTCGATCACAGCTCGACAGTTTCTGTCCATCATCGGTCTGTTGGCGTCGATGGAGAAACAGGTGCCGTTCGGCAGGTGCTTCCTCAGACCCATTCAATGGTGTCTAGCGTTGCAATGGCGGATCCTCACCGATCGACTAGACCAAGTCGTATCGGTGGACGATCGTGCTCGGGAAGCAATGCATTGGTGGCGGGACCATCGGAATCTTTTCCGAGGGATGCCACTCGCGGAGTATCTGCCCGATCGGACCTTCTTCACCGATGCGTCAGAATTGGCTTGGGGAGCTCATATGGACGAGCACGAACTCTCTGCTGTGTGGAACACGAGCGAGAGGGCGTTGCACATCAATGTCCTAGAGCTGCGAGCGGTGAGACGTGCGTTCGAGATCTGGGGGCCTCAGAGTCCCCCAGGGACGAAGTGGTTGGTCTTCACAGACAACAGCACAGTAGTGGCGCACATAAACAAACAAGGTGGAACTCGGTCGAGTCAGCTTTGTTTGGAGGCCGAGTGTCTGATCAGGTTTGCCTTCAAGTACCGTCTGTTTGTCAGGGCGAGGCACCTGCCGGGTCACAGGAATGTCCTAGCGGACGCTCTGTCGAGACCGGACAAGATCATAGGCACGGAGTGGAGTCTGCATCCGGGGGTGTTTCGGCGCGTTTGTCAGGCGTTCGGGACACCGAACATAGACCTGTTCGCAACCTCTCGGAATCACAAGCTCCCGGTCTACTTCTCACCTCTGCCAGAGAGCGAGGCACTGGCTGTGGACGCGATGTCTCAGTCGTGGGACGGGATGTTCGGGTATGCGTACCCGCCAACTCGGTTCCTAACAGAAGTGCTGCACAAAGTAGCCAGGTCTCAGTGCGAGATTCTGTTGGTGGCGCCATGCTGGCCGATGCAGGCGTGGTTCCCCCTGCTACTGTCCCTCCTGATCGATGTACCACGGGTTCTCCCGATCGAGGACAGGTTGCTGAAGCAACCGGGGCGGGATATATTTCACGATTCCGTCCACGTGCTCAAATTACACGTCTGGAGGCTATCGAGCGATCCTTCCAGGAGGCAGGGTTTTCTCAGCAGGTGTCCATACATCTCGCGAGAAAGAATAGGAGATCCTCCTCTAAAACGTATGAGGCTAAATGGAGAGTATTCGTACGTTGGTGTAACGGAAGGCGCATTGATCCGCTCTCTGCCCCTCTGAATGCAGTGCTAGACTTTCTCTGCTATCTCTTTGATAGGCTTAATTTGAAGCCTACTACGATCGAGGGATACAGGTCCATGCTGGGCCCTGTATTCCGTGCTAGGGGGATCGATTTAACTAATAATCGTATCCTTGCTGATCTCTTGGCGTCCTTTAGGACGCAAAGGCCACGTGGAGTTCCTACTCTACCGGATTGGGACATGGCTTTTGTGCTATATTGTCTTACTAAAGCACCTTGGGAGCCTCTCAAGGAAGTTTCCTTGCAGAGGTTAACTCTTAAGACTTTCCTGCTAGTTATGCTAGCAAGTGGTCGAAGACGCTCAGATGTCGCGGCGATCGACGTATCGCGAGTCGCATTTGGCGCGGATGGGTCCGTTTCCTTATACCCAGTACGTGATTTTATGCCTAAAACACGTGCTGCAGTTGAGGGCGGGAAAGCGTTCTCCCCTATCGTAATTCCGTCGCTGGGCGGTTACGTAGGACGGAATGAGCCGGACGCTCTATTGTGTCCGGTAAGAGCGCTGAAAATCTACATCGATCGTACCAGATCGATCAGGAAAGATCGCAAGCGATTATTTATTTCCTATCAGCCTAACAGGGCTACGGATATCTCCACAGCTACACTATCCCGATGGGTGAAGGTTGTAGTGAGGACTGTCTATGCGGAATCAGGTGCTGACGATCGAGTCACTTACAAAATATCGTCCCACCAAATCCGACACATCTCGATGTCTTTGGCGGCCAGGTCGAATATTCCGTTGGAATATATCGTGAGGGCTGGAATGTGGACTAATTCTACGACATTCATCGGGTTCTATCTGTCCAATGCTGCCGAACTTCAGGACCAGTCGTCCAGATTTAGACTGGGTCCGCTGGTCGTAGCGCAAGCTGTTGTTTGAACCAGCTGGACAGAAAAGTCTTGGTTTTAATGTGCACGTGTATATAAGCAACACTTTGTGTTTGTGTTTGAGTTTCTTTTTGTTACGGTCTCAAGTAGAGTTCCGTTTTCCACCGATGGGTGAAGAAGAAATTCGTGCATGTCGGAGGCAAGCGATCGCACCGCTAGGTGAGTATCTTTATTATATTACTAAAGATATATCGAAAATGTAGCATTTTAGCGATTCGCTTGAAATCAAGACTATCGTCTGTTTTCATGACTCTCTAGCACTACTGCTCCACCGCCTATCCTTTGATTCTAAGGAGCATGTAGTAGTTTAGATTGGTGATGTATAAAATAAACTTCCCAAATTTTAATTGTAAATTTGCCGTTTATTGTTATTACTCACCTCTAAACTACTACAGTAAAGGCCCTCCCATCCATCCCCGCCAGTTGTGTGCTAGGGGCTTCCTTTTGTCGTTTTTTGGACAGAAAAGTGAAGCTTCTGCGCAGCTGCGCGCGCATATGCGCGGCGGTTTTGGCGGCAAAAGGAGCGCTCGAGTCATGCAGGCAGACGATCGTGCCTTGCTTTCAGTACGCGAATTTCTATCCAGGACGATCCAAAGGATCGAAAAGGAGCATGTAGTAGTTTAGAGGTGAGTAATAACAATAAACGGCAAATTTACAATTAAAATTTGGGAAATTTGGCTGTAATGGTGGTAATAGATTGATACTTACTTACATTATCTGATTATGATAAATATTGGGCACATGAAACCAAATAGGATTAAATATTTTGAAAATGGGTGATACCTTCGATACCCCGTAGAACACGGGGGGGGGGGGGGTCCAAATTACAATTTCAAAGGTTCAAAGTGTAGTTAAATATTTGGTATCTTTGTCGTAGGAATAATAGATATCACAAAATAATCACTGTCAAAATCGGACACAATACATTTCAAGATGATGGGCGTGTACCTCATGTTTCAGGAAAACTACTGGAATTGTGGAGTTGAACGGTACACCAAGAAGAAGGGTGGGTACGCGGTAGAAGGGTGGGGAATATTTTGCTTTTGCTGGCTGTTAAATCGAGGTGTTTGGCATTGCACACGAACAGTTTCAAATTCAAAACCACAGCACGCACAGAAGGGCTCAGATGGCGAACGATAAATTGGGTTGTCAAGCATGAAAATTAGCGATTTCTAGGGGGTAATTAAAAAACATAATATATACTTGATATTGAAATTGGAAATTCATTGTATTTTCTCCAAGGGAAGAAATGAACACAACTCCAATCACACGTTAGGATTTGAGATTACATGCTAATAAAATGTTGAATACCGATATAGTCGATGCTGAATAGATTTCTATTAGGCTTGTACATGCTGCATGCGTACAGTTATCCTTGTGTTGAATAGGCTTAGATGCCTATCTTACTTTGAGATTATGTTCATATTCACACATTTAGGATAGTGACTGTGAAGTTGTGGGCCGTTGTTGCGTACGATGCGTCTGATATATTTTTTTTAATGATTCACTCTAATTGCGATTCTATTGGCATCATAATGTTCGTGGCTTAAACGTCTGGAGATCGTTCTTCTGCGACAGAGCGTTCTGGTTGTTTACTTAAGGTAGTCGGCTCCAAACAGTGAGGGAGGGGGTCAAAAGATTTTTTTTATATAAGTAACTGTTTCAATATATTCTAGAGTTTCAAAATGACATATTTTATAGAGTAACTGATCAGCATCCTTAAACTGGAAAGAAAATATGGGGTCACCGTGGTCACCGTGTCCGTTCGCATGGAAAACACGATGTAAGATGTGAATATGGACAAAAAATGTGCAAAAATGCCATAATTTATGGTAAATGTTTGTGATTTTGATCGAATATGTCGAAGAAAACAGCACGGTGAGTCCTATTTTCTTCTCAGTATTAGGATGCTGATCAGTTACTCTATAAAAAAGGTCATTTTGAAGAGATAAAATTCATGAAATACCTTTCAAATTTTGACTCTTCGTTACCCCTCTGTTTGTAGCGGACTACGTTTACCGATCTCTTGCAATCACACTGATAATGAATCAAAAGCTATATCCCTCTTTCTGATCGAACATACGATATAAAAAAACTATATTATCTCAAATCGAACATTATGAGACATTAAATATATTGTCTTTCGATGGCATTAATATGATTTCAATGTTGGCCTACCCTTAGAAATTTACAGCCAACAAGTATCTGGGAACGAATGTGCGGAAGCCCATTAGGGCCACAGGACTTTTTTTTACTGGTGAAATCTTGAAATTTCAAGAAAAAAAGTTGAAATTTCAAAAAAAAAGTTGAATTTTCAAGAAAAAAACTTGAATTTTCAAGATTAAAAGTTGAATTTTCAAAAAAAAACTTGAAAATTCAACTTTTAATCCTGAAATTTCAACTTTTTTCTTGAAATTTCAAGATCTCACCAGTAAAAAAAAAAATCGTGTGGCCCTATATATGAATGGGCTTCACTATAAATGAATATTTTCCCCTGAATATCGGCCTATAGTTTTGAATGGTTCTCTGTTACTGCAACGGCATATGTTCATCTGCGACAGAACACTCTAGTTCAAGACCTTTTAGTATGTGTATGTATCTCATACGTATGTGTAAATATCTCATACGTATCTGTTAGTATCTATCTGAGATAACAACATACATGTAAAGTTTCTTTATAGGGGAAGCCGATGTGGGCATGTGAATTGGGTTTTGGGAATTGTGCTAATTTACAACAAAAATTTATCATAAACTCGTTAAATTGTTTCCCAATTCCCCCATTCACTATTAATGCAGAGCCCTAATTCACCATTCCCAAAACCCAAAATTTTGTCTATTTCTGCATGGGCTTTCCATACCCTTCCCCTATTTGTGTGTACTTTCCTTTTCAAATTGGATTAATGCTTGGGATGTAATGGAAGCACTGGAACTAGACCCGAGCGTAGACCGATTATGCTACGTATTATGCCACGTTAACTATATGTAATATCAACACAGACTTGTTTTCTGTGCAATTTAGTTTCAGTAAACTAAAAAGTTTACAACACAGTTACACAGATGATAAACATTTTAAAATAAATATATTGGCCGAATATAAATAGTTATGAAACCATGAGGGTCATTCAATCTTCACTAAACTGAAGTGTATAAGCTAATTTACGTCGGAGATTAGTAAAATCCTTCTCACCATTAGAGAGTTGCAATGGCCCTTCAATTAACTTCCGTGCATGTTTTACCTAATCATCAACCCATCAAAACCCACTCAACAACTTCTCTTTGTCAAGATAGACCCATTGAGACAGTGAATTATGTTATAGAATGTCTAATACAGCAGGAATTGTGACCAATCTGAATCTGGATCAAGACATATTGGCGTGCACTAAAAAAAACCGCAGACGCTCTAAGATACACCACCATCCAAGTTGCAAGTGTTCCTGGTGAAAACCCCCCAAAAAACTACCAGATATGTTATCAGGGATTAGAGATTCTGTAAAATTGTAGCTTGCGTTCACAGCAGCCTATATATGATACTGATGTCTTCTAAACGCTGGTACACGTGGTACGCTAGTTGGTACAAGCACTCTGAGGCTATGATACCATACATTGTCCACTTGCTCTGTTGTAACATAATTTTTTTACAAACATTTCCAGTAGGACAAAGATTAAATTATGCAGAGTGCAAGAAATTTAGGCCTACTGGAGATATACTGTTTGTGACCTATTTTTGCACCAATGCGATTACAAAAATACAATTTATGTCTGACCATGCATCTATATCAAGCCAAACCAGACATTTGGGTGAATTATTTAGCGGACTAGCGACCAAAAATGGTCTAGAAAAACATGTTTGCTTTTTCTTGGCGAGGCTAAAGTGCATGAATGCATTCAGACGGCTCGACCCTCATTCCGTACGTGCGTGCTTCCAGGGTTCTCGTGTATGCTCCCAGGGTCCTCAATACAAATAGTCAGTCAGCAAAGCGATATGGTCAGCAAAACAACTATTAACCGGCATGGGCTGGTCAATTCCTGGCTGACCACGTGCATGGACCGACATGTGCAAATTTTGGCGCCCCTCTGAACCTTGGTCCGCATGTGTTCTCCACACGGTGTGGCTTCTTAGAATATCGGAAAAGTCGGCGATCGATAATATACTTAGTACTCGGCTACCTCCAGTCGAAAAACAAGTGATTAATTTGTACTCGATAACACATCAGTCATTGAGGGTGCGGGAGAGTGTGAATTATTTTAGTAGTAAACAGAAAACAGCCGCTGGATGTCCAGCGCCTATCTCAACCACATCATCAACGATACGTTAGAAAGTTCCTAATGCCTTCATGGCTTTGTCATTTTTCTTTCTACACCCCCCCCCCCCCCCCCTTTTTAGGTTACCGGACCTATGGTCCGATAACCTATTGGCATGGCGTTGCGTCCGTCGTCTGTCGTCCGTCGTCCGTCGTCGTCCGTCGTCGTCGTCGTCGTCGTCGTCGTCCACATTTTTATCTTTTTTGTTTACGGGCGAATTCTTCTGAAAGTTTGCACAAAAATACTTAAAAATAATTCAAGAAGGAGGTATTTTTTAGTTTTTTGATTTTCGCATTTTTTTCAAAATGGCGGCCGTTTTCGACGAAAAATGCCTGATTTTGGACTTTGGTGGCCATTTTCTCAAAATCTGTTCAGTAACTTTTTTTCTTTTTGATACATAACACTCCTCATATGTACCCCTATGATGTCTATAAATTTCGTTGCGCTTGAATCGCTCGAAAAGGGCCATTTTGGCCCAAACTCGGCCCAAATGGGACTTTCCCATGTTAAATTCTCCTATGCTTTATAATGGGACACATTATGCCTAATATCTCACTTAATATTGAGATTAGAGACTAGGAATCAATTGTGGGCATATAGGAAATGATATATGCTGAATATCCTCGTGACCTTGAATTTGACCTCTGACCTCAATTCAAGGTCAGAGCTTAAAATGGCTGATATCTCACTTATTATCGACTCTACAGCTTAGCAATCAATTGTGGACATATAGGAAATGATATATGCTGAATATTCTGATGACCTTGAATTTGACCTTTGACCCCATTTTCAAGGTCATAGGACAAATGGCTAATATCTCGCTTGTTATCGACTTTACAGCTTAGGAATCAGTTATGAACATATAGGAAATGATATATGCAGATTATTGTCATGACCTTGAAGTTGACCTTTGACCTCATTTTCAAGGTCACAGGACAAAATGGCTAATATCTCACTTATTATCGACTCTACAGCTTAGGAATCAATTGTGGACATATAGGAAATGATATATGCTGAATATTCTGATGACCTTGAATTTGACCTTTGACCGCATTTTCAAGGTCATAGGACAAAATGGCTAATATCTCGCTTGTTATCGCCTTTACAGCTTTGGAATCAGTTATGAACATATAGGAAATGATATATGCAGATTATTGTCATGACCTTGAATTTGACCTTTGACCTCATTTTCAAGGTCACAGGACAAAATGTCTAATATCTCACTTATTATCGATTTTACAGCTTAGGAATCAATTGTGGACATGTAGGAAATGATATATGCTGAATATTCTCGGACCTTGAATTTGACCTCTGACCTCATTTTCAAGGTCCAAGGACAAACTGGCTCATATCTTGCTCCGCTATTGACTGTATGGCTTGGGAATCAATTGTGGACATGATATAGAAAATGATATACAATGTACACTGAATATTTTGATGACCTTGAATTTGACCTTTGCCCCTTCAGTTTCAAGGCCACAGCACAAAATTGCTAATATCTCTTTGATTATTGAATTTACAGCTTAGCAATCAACTGTGGACATGATATATGCTTAATGTTATATATGCTGAATATTCTCTTGACCTTGAATTCAACCAGTGACCTGGCTAACATCTAAAATATTAAACACTGTCCGGTAACCTATCTTCGGCCCTTGTTTTAGGTTACCGTACCTTTGGTCCGTAACCTATTGGCATGGCGATGCGCCCGGCGTCGTCGTCGTCCGTCGTCGTCGTCGTCGTCGTCCGTCAACAATTTTATCTTTGAAGTTTATGATCGAATTTTTCTGAAATTTTGCACAAAAAATATTTCGAGAGGGAGGTATTTTTTAGTTTTTTGATTTTCGCATTTTTTTTCAAAATGGCGGCCGTTTGCGTCGAAAAATGGCCAATTTTGGACTTTGGCGGTCGTTTTCTCAAAATCTGTTCAGTAACTTTTTTTTTTATTGATGCATAACACTCCTCATATGTACCCCTGTGACATGTATAAATTTCGTTGCGCTTGAATCGCTCGAAGTGGGCCATTTTGGGCCCAAACTCGGCCCAAATGGGACTTTCCCATGTTAAATTTTCCTATGCTTTATAATGGGACACATTAAAGCCTATTATCACATGCTATGAATTTATCTTAAACTACAAACAGTAGGAACACACAGTGATTTCCGACAGTGTGATAACCTTTGCCGGAAACATCATGTTTGCACTATTTTTTTCTTCACATTTTTGCTTCACATTTCACATATTCACATGCACTTGTCTGAATGCGTTTTTCTCAAAGAACAATTAAAGCACGAGTGTTCTATGAAGTCACAATGAAACATCACGCGATTCAGCCTTAGTAACATAAAACCATTTAGAAAACGTACAACCACCGTGACGTCATAATACAAAGTATTTGACGACCCGGTGATCTGCATTGTTTATATTGTTTCCTAGCAACGCACATGTTTACAGGTCTTCCACTCAGGGTCCTTGAGTACAATCAAAGATCGTAAGAAGTTCTTGCAATCTTTGGTACAATTTTACTTTAATTTACAGGGGTTGGGTTTCCAAATATTCCAGAATCATAAATTCATAGCATGTGATAAAAACAAAACCTGTTTCGTGTGTTTTCCAGCACACGGGAAAGATCTCGTTTGAACTGGCGGAAGAACACCAGAAAGCACTCGACCTTCGGTCTCGTGCTCTCTTGTATTCTTCCGCCAGTTCAAACTCGATCTTTCCCGCGTGCTGGAAAACACACTCACCTAGTTTTGTCATTATATCTCACTTAATATTGAGATTAGAGACTAGGAATCAATTGTGGACATATGAGAATGATATATGCTGAATATTGTCGTGACCTTGAATTTGACCTCTGACCTTGGTTTCAAGGTCAGAGCGGCCGTTTTCGTCGAAAAATGGCCAATTTTGGTCTTCGACGGTCGTTTTCTCAAAATCTGTTCAGTAACTTTTTTTTCTTATTGATGAAAAACACTCCTCATATGTACCCCTAGCTGTGACATTTTCAAGGTCACAGGACAAAATGGCTAATATCTCGCTTATTATCGACTTTACAGCTTAGGAATCAATTGTGAACATATAGGAAATGATATATGCTGAATATTCTTGTGACCTTGAATTTGACCTTTGACCTCATTTTCAAGGTCACATGACAAAATGGCTAATATCTCGCTTATTATCGACTTTACAGTTTAGGAATCAATTGTGAACATATAGGAAATGATATATGCTGAATATTTTCGTGACCTTGAATTTGACCTTTGACCTCATTTCCAAGGTCGCAGGACAAAATTGCTAATATCTTGCTTATTATCGACTTTACAGCTTAGGAATCAATTGTGAACATATAGGAAATGATATATATGCTGAATATTCTCGTGGCCTTGAATTTGAGCTTTGACCTCATTTTCAAGGTCACAGGACAAAATGGCCAATATCTTGCTTTTTATCGACTTTACAGCTTAGGAATCGATTGTGAACATATAGGAAATGATATATGCTGAAAATTCTCGTGACCTTGAATTTGACCTTTGACCTCATTTTCAAGGTCACAGGACAAAACGGCCAATATCTTGCTTATTAGCGACTTTACAGCTTAGGAATCAATTGTGAACATATAGGAAATGATATATGCTGAAAATTCTCATGACCTTGAATTTGACCTTTGACCTCATTTTCAAGGTCACATGACAAAATGGCTAATATCTCGCTTATTATCGACTTTACAGCTTAGGAATCAATTGTGAACATATAGGAAATGATATATGCTGATTATTCTCATGACCTTGAATTTGACCTTTGACCTCATTTCCAAGGTCACAGGACAAAATTGCTAATATCTCGCTTATTATCGACTTTACAGCTTAGGAATCAATTGTGAACATATAGGAAATGATATATGCTGAATATTCTCATGACCTTGAATTTGACCTTTGACCTCATTTTCAAGGTCACAGGACAAAATGGCCAATATCTTGCTTATTAGCGCCTTTACAGCTTAGAAATCAATTGTGAACATATAGGAAATGATATATGCTGAATATTCTAGTGACCTTGAATTTGACTTTTGACCTCATTTTCAAGGTCAACAGGACAAAATGGCTAATATCTCGCTTATTATCGACTTTACAGCTTAGGAATCAATTGTGAACATATAGGAAATGATATATTCTGAATATTTTAATGATATTGAATTTGACCTTTGACCTAAATTTCAAGGTCAGTCATTTTATTTTCAAAGTCAGATTACAAAATGGCTTATATCTCGCTTATTATCAAATTTACAGCTTAGGGGTCCATAGTGAACATATAGGAAATGATGTATGCTGAATAGTTTGGTGATCTAGAATTTAACCTTTTGATCCCATTTTCAAGGTTAGAGATATGGCGATTTCAGTGGTCACCTTGAATTTGACCTTCAACTTTCTCGGCTTAACTCTGTATATTTCTTCGGTAACCTTTATAGCCCATTGGGCTAATTTTTTGTTTGTTTCTGGGTGATAACTTCAATTTGCCTTTATGTATCTTTGCCAAATTTTCACCACTGGTTAGAAATTGAGCCGGCTCCGGGGTCCGTTAGGTCCGTGTTGATGAAATTAATATTTTTTTGGTTTCCGGACGGTAGTCGGTATATCTACAGAAGTGTTTGGGCAATGGCTGCTAACTTTGCATGGATATCCATATATTACGAGGGAAGAAGATTATTGATTTTGAAGCCGATCCGCCGAACGACCTCCAACCTAGGGCTCGATTTTTTTGCTGAGTCGTCCATGAGGGGCTGGTTTACACGATCAAACTACTTCAAACTTTCTATTTCAAACTACTTCAAACTCCTAAAAGTGAGTTTGATGGTGGGTGTTTACACGATCAAACTCGTCACATCAAACTACTTCAAACTACATCAAACTCCGATTTACACGGTCAAACTTCTCACTTAAAACTACTTCAAACTCCTTCAAACTTCATCGATATTTTCATTAGACATTAATTTCTGATGCTCCTTTGTTGAAAGTTGCATTACAATTTATTCAAAGGGCTGCGCTAGATACTTCAATATGTTTCAAAGTGAAAATCATGATTTTTCATAATTGGATATGGACACCAGCTTGAATAGTGTGAATGAGTTTGATCAAACTTTGTGGTGGAGTTTGAAGTATTTTGAAGTGGCTTGAAGTCTCGGTTTACACGATCAAACTTGGCGTCAAACTCCAAAGTTTGAAGTAGTTTGAAGTAAAAGTTTGAAGTAGTTTTATCGTGTAAACCGTACCTAACGGTGCGTCGTAGAGTAAAACGGACGTTATTTTCGGACTCGTCGCCCTGGACAAACATAGGCTACCTTGATGGGTGTCAGGGGTGAACTTTGACCATTGACCTGGAATTGTTTTGCTGAGTTATCTTCTTTTATTTTGATCCATATCTCGGAAACGGTGCTTCGTAGAGCGAAACGGACGTGAATTTCTTAATTGTCGCCCTATATCAGTATATGTCTTAGAGGTATCAACTTTGTCTTTGACGGTGACCTAATTGCATGTACATGTCTTAGAGGTCTGTCTCAAGGGGTATCTTTGCCCTTGTCCCTTGATCATGTTGTCCTGAATCAACATTTCGTTTTTCTCACGCTTTAAACTGAAATGCCTCCAAGGCCTCTAGACCTTGTCGTCTAATATTTAAATAATGTCAATGCTATATACTCGTTTCTTTGAGTGCTTGCTCAGGTCCGCTGTCCACTTCGTAAACAATGGATTATAGCTTCTGCTTACACCAGAAGTTAACACGTTTCTTGTGAGTGTTTAATTTATCATAGATCCTCTCCTGTCTGAATTTATATTATACATATATTTAGCCAGTATCACGTGGCCCAATTTCTAAATTTATCACCGCTCAGAGTCGTTGAAAGGACTAAGTCTATTGTTGTTTACCGACTCCCTTATATGGTATTCTTGACCTCATGACAACCACTCCATTCATGACCAAATTTCAGCAGACACTATGTGTGGTTCAATGTGGTTTAAATAATATGTGTGAGAATGGATATTATTATGGATTTTGTTTGTTAAACATATATTTCAAGTAAATAATACACACTGGAAACAACTGAGAATTGTTGCAAGTAAATTGTAGAAATTCAGTTCGTAATTCTTTCTGCTTGTTTTTATTTTCCACAACCCGATTTGATATCATGTCATATACGATGCATTGATGACATGTCACTTGGGTAACTTAATGCAATAAAATCCTACACGTCCTAATATCAGGTCATTTTATGGTGTATACGTGTATATCCACGAACATCCCGACCTTAACTGGTGTGTTATTTCAATTACACACTGGAGTCTATTTACAATGATGTAATCTTGAAATTCTGTAGTGATTGTGTGTGGGTGTTTGTGAATCAGTTAACATGCAAAAGAGCGACAACACGGGGGAATTTGCGACCCTAGGAAAAATATAATTTCTAAACACTATAATGTGTAAATTATGTGTAAATTATATTTAGATTGCTTCAAAAGATATTATTACCCCCAATTGATATAGCTTCTCTTTCACGTGAACATCAACCAATAGCATGGAATGGAATGATAAATATAACTTGTGGTATAAAATGTTTAATATTTCATTATCGATATCAGTATATCTACTAGCAGGTATAAAACAGAATTACAAACAACGTTGTATGAAGTGCACACTCTAACCAACATTTCGCAACTGTCTTTCTGCCACAATTAGTGACGATATTTCGCTACAGTTCATTGATTGTCAGGCTTTGAACATAGTCACGAGACTTCACAGCACCTCCCCGAATCGAGCGAACGATGACAAGACATAAGTTGGCATGTCGTGAGCCATCATATTTCGGTAATTCTGGAAGTCTCTGGCAGTGGTAGCTCCCGACATGACTAGAATAGAATCAATGCCAGCATTGTTGGCAAATGTAATGTCCGTCTGCATAGAGTCACCGACCATGATGGTCCTACCGAGGTCTATGTTTGGGTGGGCAGAGAGCACACACGCCAGCAGGTGCCCGTGAGGCTTGCCCACCACGACTGGTGTCCTCGCTGAGGCCGCGTTGACGGCTGCGGTCAGAGCACCAGTCAAGGGTTGGATTCTGTTCTGGCCGATCTTCACGCGAGTTTCGACGTCATTGGTAGACACGTAGACGCAGTCCGGTCGACTGAGGTAACTGGCCGCCTTGTATATCTTATTGTAACCGATGTGGATGTCGAAGCCCACGAGGACGGCCTCGACGTCCGAGTCCAGAGCCTGGGCCAGAAGGTCATCCCTGAAGTCAGTGATGGGGTCCTTGTCAATACCGTAACCGAAGTTCTCCAGTCCGAGGTTGTTCAGTTCCTGTGTCATTCCCTCGCTGCCAAGGGCGAACACTTTGCCTCGAACCTTGGCAATGTTCTTCAAGTAGACGGCTGCGGCGTAGTTCACGCTGAACACGTCACTGGGACTCGCCTCGAAGTCACACATGTCCTTGAACTTGTGGAGGTAGAATTCGCGCGCGTGCATGCTGTTGTTCGTAACGAAAAGGATCTGTTTGCCGTGGTCCAGCAGCTTCTGGATGCTGTGGTTCATGTTGGGCCAGCGGGTGTGATGGTCCGTGCCCCAGAGCACGCCGTCACAGTCGAGGAGGAACGTATCATACAGCTCCACGAGCCGCTCCAGGTCGGCGTTCTCTATGTACAAGGGGTAGAGTAGTTCCTCCTTGGTGGAGATGGTCTGACAGGAGCGCTGGCCCTGCCAGAAAGGACGGGCGGATGGTGGTTGGTGAGAACTCGTGCAGAGCACGCTCGAGTGGCTGGATGACGCCACTGCGGCTCCTCCCTTCCTCATGCTCTGGGCCAGACGGGGCACAAGTGATCTCATTCCTTTCAGAATTGACATTTTACCTGGTTAGTTTAGTCTTGGAGTAATCAAATGATGTCGACTTAGTGTCTGTTGAACGGGTTGGAATGTGACTGGCATCAGAGACTCTGGAACCACACGTGTACATGTAGGCGGACTGACGGCTGTGAGACGTTCAAGTCTGACTTGTTTCCTCTACGTTGGCTTTTATACGTCCAGTGAGCGTCCCGTCAGGTCTCTTTTGGCAGTGCAAATTCATGCAGTGATTCTACCAAGCGGCTTTGGTGATTATGAGGTCATTCCTTGCGTGGGTAACACCTGCTAACAAGAATATGATCGTGGTATAATTATGTTACGTGGATTAGCCTGCAACATCCATGGTCAGTGCCCTTCGATGGCATAAATTATCATATCAATGTCGCAGCTCCCTTTTATACACACCTTAAGAATAGTCGATGCTCTAATTGGCAGCAGTCCATGTATGGAGATACCGCGTTGTTCATTCGCTGGCGCTTGATCTATATTTGTAGACTTTGCTCTATCCGGGAGGTCTGGCGTTCTCATTTATCTGTTCAGTCACCCGGCGTTATCCTATATATGTCTTGGCGGTGGCGCAATGCAGCGTAATCTGGTGTTTGCTCGCTTTTTGCGATAGACCAGGAAAGAATCAATCAATGTTCCAAGTTGCATACTAATTAAGCTACCCCAATTAATCTCACGAACATTGACCTTGTCCAACGTGTGCGAAGTCCAAGCTCAATGACGAATGCGCAATGTAACAAGTCCCACCGGTATATCTAGTGACGGTATAGACTGGTGCTAAGTGTTGGTCAGTCACAAACAAAAAATCTCCTGGCGTGATATGGGGCCACCTTGATGACTAAGCCTCGCACAATGCATGACACACATATGGAAACCCATTAATATCCACCTGTCGATCGCGTCCAGCTGTGCATATGCTTGCATTGATATTATGCCTTTAGGTTGCATCCGTCGCTGAGATCAGCTCTCCCACTGTAGGGAGAATGAAATGAAGTGGAGCATCACTGCCTCGTCGGGCCCTTGACTGGAGCTGAACCGACCAGCGCTGGCCTGGACCGGAGGCAATCAGAAAAGTAGAGCAAATCGATAGAGTTACCTTGGCCAGGCCGACAGTAGAATCGTTGTTTTTTTTTTTGCCAAGAATGTATCTCTAGAAGCATTGTTGGAAACTTACATGTAGTTATTTTTATTCAACAACATATATGATTACGAGTTAGCTTACCAAACCCGTGTAACGTAAGAAGTTTGTTAATGTATCGAGTTTTCTGTGAACGGGCCAAGAACATCCCAAGTGTTGTTTTTTTTTAAAAACGAGTATACATGTTATTAAACAAGATGTAGCCCGGGTTATAGACATGCTTCACAATAATTTTAAATGTATTTGATACGATTCTCCTGTCCTCGGATCGCTAATGATCGTCTACATGTAATTCCTAGTCCTGCGGCCTCAGATGCTCTGATAACTCGCTTACTACATGTATCAGTCTGATCACCTTGACTGAAGGCAATTTGAAAGTGTGAAAAAAAAAAATACTCAAGTTGCAACAGTTTGCCGGTGAGCAGTAGGCCTTATGACCAAGTTACAGGTCCTAAAGGCTTCTGAGAACTGTCAATACTATGAGAAGGGTTGAGTCAAACATGACTCATTTCATACATGTAAATAGTACTTCGAACATGTTTGAACGCCATCTGTCTCACAACGCGCGCGTGCTGATGAAACATATCGAATATCTGACAATAAATAAGATAAATTTACTCTAATGTAAATTAAATGTAACATGATCAAAACTTGAGCCCAGTGTCCTGTAGCTTACTGGAGATGTAGTGTTTCTCGAATTGTCATAATGATAACCACGATCGAGATCTCCATTCAAGGTCATCCTGAACCCTAAGATGAACGCGCATAGCATCTGATTCAATTTAAGTATGCTATGAATCATCTAAACCAATGTAGCTACACGTATTTCATCTAAAAAATATTTATTATTTTTGGTAAACATAATTCGAGATTGTTCATTCGAGGTCAAGTTCACCAGAATCAGACCAAAATAACCAAGGCTTCAAACTTTTCCTACAGTAGGCCTATATGCAATAAATCGTTCAGCTGTAGGGCCTACAGTTATTACCCCTTTGAAGTGGGTGTTTTAGTTGCAAGTGTCATCATTGCACCGACTAGATGATAGATCTATTTCCATGTGATGAGGATTTACACACATGTGAACAAAGTTGATGACAATAAATAAACACACAGGCTTCAAAAATGAGAATTCGTATTAATTATACAGTAAAACATTGTAAGTTATTGAATGTGCATGTGATACACAGCTGGAGAAAAGGGTATCTATGGAAAACAGTGTACATTTGCAAACTACAATTGTAAACTAGACGTCAAGGCCTAAAGATGCTTTGGAGGCATTTCGGTTTGATGATTAATTTATAATATATACTAGATATTGGCGAAAATGAAAAATGTCGACTCAGCCAAAAAAACTTTAGGTTTTCATGTTTGTCTAGTCCACAAATGACGTCCATTTCGCTCTTCGACGCACCGTTTCCGAGATATCGACGAAAACGAAAAATGCCGCTTCGGCAAAAAATTTCGGGTCAAGGTCAAAGCTCATCCATAATACCCCTTAGACATGTTTGTCTAGGGCGACGAGTCCGAAAATAACGTCCGTTTCGCTCTACGACGCACCGTTTCCGAGATATCTAAGAAAACCAAAAATGCAGACTCAACCAAAAAAATTAGTGTCGAGGTCAAAGTTCATCCAAAATACCCCTTAGACATGTTTGTCTAGGGCGACGAATCCGAAAAAAACGTCAGTTTCAGTCTACGACGAACCGTTTCCGAGATATGCAGGAAGCCTCAAGGATGACTCAGCAAAAAATTATTTCGACCTCTAGGTCAAAGGTCGTTTGACGTATCGATCCCAAAATCAATAGGGTTCTTCCCTGGTGGTAAATAAAGCTCCATGCAAAGTTCTGCAACTATTGCCTGAATATTTTTCGAGTTATCGTCCGGAAACCAAGTCTCAAAAGCAGCCTTGATTTCATCCTCACGGACCTCACAGCCGGATAAAAAAAATAATACCCCTTAGACATGTTTGTCTAGAGTGACGAGTCCGAAAATAACGTCCGTTTCGCTCTACGACGCACGGTTTCTGAGATATGCAGGATACCTCAAGGATGAATCAGCAAAAAAATATTTTGTCCTCTAGGTCAGAGGTCGTTTGACGGATCGATCCCAAAATCAATAGGGTTCTTCCCTGGTGGTATGTGAACCTCCATGCAGAGTTCTGCAACTATTGCATGAATATTTTTCGAGTTAACGTCCGGAATCCAAGTCTCAAAAATAGCCTTGATTTCATCCTCACGGACCTCACGGACCTCGGAGCCGGTTCTTCCACATATCATTGAGGCATTCCAGCAGAAATGCCTTTATGGTTTTGTCAAAAAAAAATTTTTTTTTTTGTTTTTTTTGTTCACTTTTTGGTTTCCGCACGATAACTTCAGTTTGCCTCGATGTATCTTTGCCAAATTTTCAACGCTGGTCAGAATTGTTGTGTAGAAGAAGTCTATTGTTTTTGAGCCGGCTCCGAGGTCCGTGAGGTCCGTGAGGATGAAATCAGTGTTTCTGGTTTCCGCACGATAACTCAAAAAGTATTATGGCAATGATTGTGGAACTTTGCATGGAGGTTCATATATCACCAGGCAAGAAGCCTATTGATTTTGAGGCCGATCCGTCAAACGACCTTTGACCTAGGGCTCGAAATAATTTTTGCTGAGTCATCCTTGAGGCTCTCATGCATATCTCGGAAAGGGTGCGTTGTAGAGCGAAAAAGACAAACATGTCTAAGGGGTATTACGGATGACCATTGACCTTGACCTTAAACTTTTTCGCCGAGTCGGCATTTTTTGTTCTCGTCCATATCTCGGAAATGGTGCGTCGTAGAGCGAAACGGACGTTATTTTCGGACTCGTCAGCCTAGACAAACATGTCTAAGGGGTATTACTGATGACCTTTGACCTTGACCTTAAATTTTTTCGCTGAGTCAGCATTTTTCGTTTTCGTCCATATCTCGGAAACGGTGCGTCGTAGAGCGAAACGGACGTTATTTTCGGATTTGTCGACCTAGACAAACATGTCTTTGGAGTATTATGGATGACCTTTGACCTTGACCTTAAATTTTTTCGCTGAGTCGGCATTTTTCGTTTTCGTCCATATCTCGGAGACGGTGCGTCGTAGAGCGAAACGGACGCTATTTTCGGACTCGTCATTCTAGACAAACATGTCTAAAGGGTATTACGGATGACCTTTGACCTTGACCTTAATTTTTTTCGCTGAGTCAGCATTTTTCGTTTTCATCCATATCTCGGAGACGGTGCATCGTAGAGCGGAACGGACGTTATTTTCGGACTCATCATCCTAGACAAACATGTCTAAGGGGTATTACGGATGATCTTCGACCTTGACCTTAAATTTTTTTGCTGAGTCGGCATTTTTCGTTTTCGTCCGTATCTCGGAGACGGTGCATCGTAGAGCGAAACGCACGTTATTTTCGGACTCGTCATCCTAGACAAACATGTTTAAGGGGTATAACGGATGACCTATGACCTTGACCTTAAATTTTTTCGCTGAGTCGGCATTTTTCGTTTTCGTCCATATCTCGGAGACGGTGCGTCGTAGAGCAAAACGGACGTTATTTTCGGACTCGTCAGCCAAGACAAACATGTCTAAGGGGTGTTACGGATGACCTTTGACCTTGACCTTAAATTTGTTCGCTGAGTCGGCATTTTTCGTTATCTCGGTGACGGTGCGTCGTAGAGCGAAACGGACGTTATTTACGGGTTCGTCATCCTAGACAAACATGTCTAGAGGGTATTACGGATGACCCTTGACCTCAAATTTTTTCGCTGAGTCGGCATTTTTCGTTTTCGTCGATATTTCGGAAACGGTGCGTCGTAGAGTGAAACGGACGTTATTTTCGGACTCATCATCCTAGACAAACATGTCTAAGGGGTATCAGGGATGACCTTTGACCTTGACCTTAAATTTCTCGCTGAGTCGGCATTTTTTGTTTACGTCGATATTTCGGAAACGGTGCGTCGTAGAGCGAAACGGACGTTTTTTTCGGACTCGTGGCTCTAGACAAACATGTCTTATGGGTCTTAGGGATAACCATTGACCTTGACCTTAAATATTTTCGCTGAGTCGGCATTTCTTGTTTTCGTCGATATCTCAGAAACGGTGCGTAGTAGACTCGTAGTAGACTCGTAGTAGACTCGTGGCCCTAGACAAACATATAAAAACAAACATTTTGTTTTTTTCATGCATCACCCTGAAATGCCTCCAAGGCCTTTAGGCCTTGACGTCTAGTTTGTGACTAGTGGTGAAAAATTGATAAGGATCCATCAAGGCAATCTAATGTTATCGTCCGGAAACCAAAACGGCGGAAGAAGAATAAGAAACAAAATTCTGCTAAACCATAAAGGCATTGCCTTAATTACATGTAATTATTCCAGAAGTAACACTACTGCTCGGACTTATCACCAATATACATTTCTACCGCTATTTGCTGAATTGTCACTGAGATACCAGGAGAGTAGTGCTGCATACAGAGCTGCACGTCTCCTGCGATGTCAATGGCATTTGGACAGGTGGTTTGTAGTGATGCTTTGTAGCTGGCAAGGGTCTCGGTGTATTTTCCAACTCTTTGTAGATTCTGTGCCAGGAGGTACAAAGCTGGGGGACATTCTACATGTATGCATGGACTGGGGCAGTCAGTCCTTGATTTGCAGTACTCATTGAGTTTGCCCAGTGCATCCATGGCCAAGTCATGGCGTCCCGTATCCATGTGGCACAGGATCAACGCGTGCTAGGCGACACATGCTGACGGAACCCGAGTCTGTATATGCAGAAGGTGTTTTCCCTTGCCTGAGTCCATATGAGAGAGACTGGAATCAGTAGCGCATTTAGAGGCCCCCCCCCCCCCTTTTCGAAAAAAAAACCATTTTCCATAGGCGGATTCATACGGAGCCGGAAGAAATATTTTTTGACATATGGTTATTGCGTTCCCTCGCAATAATATTGCGTTCCCTCGCAATATTATCGCGTTCCCTCTCGATCTTATTGCGTTCCCTCGCATTCCGGATCGCGTTCCCTCGCGATCTTATTGCGTTCCCTCGCAATCCGGATCGCGTTCCCTCGCGATATTATCGCGTTCCCTCGCGATCTTGTAGAATAACCTTCTCAGAAGTCATTGGCGTCAGCACAATGCGAGGGAACGTGATCCAGAATGCGAGGGAACGCAATAAGATCGCGAGGGAACGCGATAATATCGCGAGGGAACGCGATAATATCGCGAGCGAACGCGATCTGGATTGCGAGGGAACGCGATCCGGATTGCGAGGGAACGCAATAAGATCGCGAGGGAACGCGATCCGGAATGCGAGGGAACGCGATAATATTGCGAGGGAACGCAATAACAATGTGCTAAAAATATTTCTTCCATGTCCTCTCAGAGGCTCCGTAGATTCAGGCCTCCTGCCCGAAGAAATTATGTCGAAATATCATGTTTGAGTTCAGGTTGATCATAGTGAGTTTGTTTGAAATGTACACTCAGGAGAGACCAGTATGCTCAGCTACCACAGAACATAAAAAGAGTTCTGGCTTATGGGGCCCTTCAGCGGGCCACAGACCCCCGGCCCAAATGTGCAACTCCTCATTTGTTTCTTTACAAATTTTTCAGAAAATGGTCATCAATAATTTTTTAGTGCAATTTATTCTCAGGAAAGGCCACTAAATTAATTCTGAACATAAAAAGGCTCTGACTTCTGTGGCCCTTCAGCGGACCCCTGACCCCCGGCCCAAATATGCAAATATGGGGACCTTCAACGGGCCCAAGAACCCTGGCCCGAATGTGTAGCTTTCCTTCTACATTTTTACAAACTTTTCAGAACATGTTCATCGATGAATTTTCAAGTACAATTTATTCCCAGGAAAGGCCACAAAATTAATTCAGAGCATAAAAAAGGCTCTGACTTCTGGGCCCTTCAGCAGGCCCGAGACCCCCCAGATGAGACGAGCTCGCTTCGTTTCTATTTTTTAGCATTAAATATGAAAGTAGGGCGATCCATGGTATTCAAGTGGAAGTCATACCAAGGAGATGCCATCAACTTAACATTGAACATAAAAAAGACTCTTGCTTCGAGGTCTCTTGAGCGACCCCAGACCCCCACCACGACAGGCTCGCTTCAATCCATATGTTTTTATATACCAGGGGCATGAAGTGGGATTTATACCCAGGAGATGCCAGGAAGCTACCACAGGACACCTTGAGCGGGCCACAGACCCCACGCCGTATAATGTTGGACCCCCTCTTTTCAAAATCCTGGATCCGCCCCTGCCTTTCCGCGATGATCGAAAAATTATCAAGGTATACGATACCGTAATGATACCTCACTTCGTCAGTCATCATGTCCCCTGCAGTGTCCTGGAGAACTTGTTCAGCGGATGTCATAGCGTCTGCGAATCTTCCTGAATTGCATTGGAACAGATCTGCTCTGACTTGAGTGGAAGTGAAGTCTCAGATTCGCGTTCCACTGCTCTGATCTTTCACTCGCTTCATCATATTTGTCTTCAGCGATGCCCAAATATCTTTGTACATTACCTCCTCCTTGGTGTGCAGAAGGTGCAGGAATGTGTACCATAATATACTGACGATTGCGTCATCACCGGCCTCATCTCCGGCAGATATTGGTATTTTCAAATCTTGTATTATACTCCCAAAGGTATTTTGCATTATATTTCAGCCTGCCTTCCTTCTTTGCCAGAATTGATGGAAGCTTTGGTAATGGAAATCATCTTGTGTGAACATAGTTCCCCAAAACTTTGCTGAAACTGTGTGACGGATTGTCTAGACCCACACCTCAAGAAGTTAGAAAACACACTGTCCATGAATTTCAGCATCACAGGTTCTGTTGAGCGATTGTGCCTATCAAAAGTGAATACTCCCCTGACCAGATATCGCCGCAGATTACCGACGGACACCATAGCTGATCGAATGCACTCTCTGGGCAGGTGACCGATCAGGTTCTGTTTTCGAATGAAGTAGTTTTGAATGTAATTTTCTGAGAGGCAATGCATGAATTCATCGAGCAGAGCAAGGAAACACGTGGCCACTCCTGACCAATGGTTCTCCCAGACCCCCAGAGGTATTTTATCCATTGTCCACAATAGGATTGTCTTCAGGCAGTATGTGCTCACCACTGTTAGAGGTTCCAATTCAGTCGATATCAGCATCTTGAATGTGACAAAACATCGTCAGGTATTTTGCATTATATTTCAGCCTGCCTTCCTTCTTTGCCAGAATTGATGGAAGCTTTGGTAATGGAAATCATCTTGTGTGAACATAGTTCCCCAAAACTTTGCTGAAACTGTGTGACGGATTGTCTAGACCCACACCTCAAGAAGTTAGAAAACACACTGTCCATGAATTTCAGCATCACAGGTTCTGTTGAGCGATTGTGCCTATCAAAAGTGAATACTCCCCTGACCAGATATCGCCGCAGATTACCGACGGACACCATAGCTGATCGAATGCACTCTCTGGGCAGGTGACCGATCAGGTTCTGTTTTCGAATGAAGTAGTTTTGAATGTAATTTTCTGAGAGGCAATGCATGAATTCATCGAGCAGAGCAAGGAAACACGTGGCCACTCCTGACCAATGGTTCTCCCAGACCCCCAGAGGTATTTTATCCATTGTCCACAATAGGATTGTCTTCAGGCAGTATGTGCTCACCACTGTTAGAGGTTCCAATTCAGTCGATATCAGCATCTTGAATGTGACAAAACATCGTCGTTGTGTTTCCGTCAAAGACTGTGCGAGTTTCAACTCGGCGTATGTGAAGGAAAACCTCCACTCTATGTCAGGATTTTGTGACTTCCTATGCGGCTCCTGCACCAAGTAGCAACCATTTTCCCTGATGTCATGTATTAGGTCCGGAGAAAGCCAGCCAGATGGACGTGTACGCGTCAGCCATTCCTCAGCGACGTCAGGCCAGACATCGCTCTTTACAGCCAAGGAACAATCCCAGTAAAAACGCCAGTTTTCTGCATAACGGGTGGCGATCCAGGAGGTGGATACTGCAGGGCCCGAAAAAGTGATTTTCGCGTCATCAGCCATCGCTGTTTGGACCTCGTTTGCCATCTGTCGTTTGATCTCTGACATGGAAGCAAAACTCTGGTTTTCCAGGGAACCTTCCTTCTTGGACAGCTCGATGCAGTGTTTCACCTGGAACTGGCATGTATCTCCTTGGCTACGAGCGACGTGTCTCATCCGGAGATAGCCAGGCATGATGTCCGTGGTGTCAATGATGAGATGCGCATCAGGATCATCCCTGGGCCCGACCTTACATATCGACGACACGACAAGCAGACAGTCCAGGTCCGTTGGAAGTTCGTTGTAGTCTACTCTGCTTTTCACCATGTCTCGGTAAAAATTCTGGATTCTGCTCCCACTAAAAATTGCAATATCGATGCTCGGGCAGTCTGGCATTTCCCAGGTTGAAGGCCAAGCAATGGGAAGCTGGTAGCACCGTGGCAGTACATAGTCGAAAACGGCGGTCAGATGACACAGGGAAATGTTGTTGTGAGGATCCCATAGCCCTAAATATGACCTTTGACCTCTTGTTGACTGTTTTTATTGACGATATTTATAGACAAGAGGTCAAAGGTCATATTTAGGGCTAGGATCCCATGGCAGGCATATATTTTGCTCGGACATTGATGTTGCCACGATACGTACCCCCATCTTGTTTCAAAAAGTAATACGTGCACATGAGGCTCGGTAGATATAATGTGGCGATTTTGCCCATAGATCGCGGCAGGAGTCTTTGCAAAACACTAACCAGTTTTACGGTCTATTTTTGGACGCTTCAGCTCGAAGCACGCGTTGCCCCGGCAACGCTTTGTAATCCTCTTTCGCCCAGTAAATTATTACAATGGTTTGACCTAGTTTCCCTTCGTGTCTCGTGTATTGGGGTTTATATACTCTGGTACCGTTTTGATCTGTGAGTTGTCTCAGAGCAAGGCGAGAGGGACGACGGGGAGCTCAGCCATGAGCTCTACATCCTCGCACCGCGGCTAAGGCCCTCGCGGGCCCTGGGGACGACTTCAATAGGGAGCCCGGGCTGGGGTAGACCTTGATGACTCGGGGGCGCACGCCCTCTGGATCACCGGTCTTCTCCACCCGGGATGGTGCGACACAGGCTCTGGCAGACTGTCGGGCTGTCCGGGGTTCCATCCCCGAGGCGGACCGCGGCGAGCCAAGCCTCACAAGCTAACACCACGGTGATGATCCTGTATCTGAGTGGTGTCCGTACGTTGGGCTCGTTGGGCGGGCTGCTACCTGGTTAAAGTTCTAATGATAGAGTAATGACTGCGCCTGCAGTGACCCTTGGTGAGCGGACCTCCGCGAGGATCCGGGGATAGCGGGTGCGCGTCCGCGATGACCTGTGGCGAGAGGACTATCCTCGAGGATCCCAGATAGCGGACGACGTTGAAACTTTACAATAATCTACTGGAAAACAACTAAAATATGCCTATTGTCCCAGAAAGATGCTTCCTATGTATAGCACCAAAAAAAAAAAACACCGAAAGTTGAATTTGGTTTCAGTAAAGCAATTTTGATGTCTTCGGATCTTAATGGTGTGAGACCTGGTTAGGTCGTCGTGATGTTGATTGTAATGCGGAAGAAACAACCGATGCATGTCGTACGATGGAATATGTTGACAAAGTGAAACTACAAGGGTATACGTTTGGAATTGACAATCCCGTGCTATCAATCAAGGAACATTCGACAGAGCGATAAAAATAATTGTTGTCAATGGTGGAGAAATAATTATACATGATTTCTGGCAGAGATACAGCCAGACTCCAGAGTTACAGCCAGTATACAGCAATGCATCTACTCAGTAGAATTGGTGAAATCATTTTTCACATATCACCGCTATTTGTTTGTCTGACGCACTTGTATGCAACACACACTCAAACAGCACGGAAAAAGATGAGAATCGCATCGTTATTCAGCTCTTTAATGACTCCGTTTGGTATGGTTTGGTAATATCGTATATATCACAATGACTCCATTTCAAAAGAACCATAATAAGAACTATATCACAATAATGATGGTTGTTGTAACTATTTCACTTTGTGCCAGAACATACCCCAGTCCAAAAAGATAAGAATCGCATCGTTATTCAGCTCTTCAATGACTCCGTTTGGTATGGTTTGGTAATATCGTATATATCACAATGACTCCATTTCAAAAGAACCATGATAAGAACTATATCACAATAATGATGGTTGTTGTAACTATTTTGTTTTATGCCAGAACATAACCCAGTCCATATAAATTATAAATAGTACCAAGTTTCTTGTAAACTGCCAGAAAATCGTTCTGACTATATAAATCGTTGAAATATGCCACACACTAACATGTCGTGTGTCTAAATTGTGCATTTAATATTTCATATAACACATTGTGAGAGAAGAATAATCTTCAACACTCGAGGTAATTTGATGTCAAGGTGAATTTTGCCAAATGATTCAGAATATATGCCTACTTTACTTCCATGCATGTTCAAGTGTGTTGTCTCCAATGTCACTCCGGACCATGGTATATTGCAAGGGCATGTGAGGTTAAGTTCAAGGTCAATTATGAACCTATATATGTTCATAATACAAACATAGCTTAAATTATCTTGTAATGCCTACGACGTGGCCTAAAGCTGGATAGTGCATTTTGTCTCTTATACCCCCGGAATCTGTGCGTTACGAGGGATGCAAGCTAAACAAAATACATTACTAGTATCAGATTATACACACGATTTTGAGGTTTCGAGAGAATCCTCGAAATATTAACATGCACAATAGTAATTTTCGGCAATCAAATATACGCTAAATCGGGAAGAATTATTCAATTTACCCAGGATATATTCTGGCAACAAACCATAGACTGAGATTTATCTACGATATATTTGTATGTGATGATGATTCACGGATGTGAACAAAGTTGAAAACAATAAATAAACACACGGGCTTCAAGAAATGAGATTTACTATTGCACCGTGAAAAAAAAATAGCAGTAAGATACACGTGAAAATCTGTAACAGCTGGAGAGACAGGGTGTATGAGACACAGTGTTACTGACTTACTGTATATTTGATTCCAATTGCAAATTACATGTAATTATTCAGCATTTCAAAAAGTAGCACTACCGCTGGAACTTGCGCCAATGATACGTCACCCGCTGTTTTTTCTGTCATGGCATCTAGGTGCGATCGAGTATCAAGTGTTCTGTCTCAGATGTCACTCAGAGCCATTTCAGGTTGTAAAATTGTAAAATTCGTAGAAAAATGTAAAATTCGTAGGCTGAAAACTTACGATTGAGTATGCTTACTCAAAATTTAACATTGGAATGCATGACCATTGGTTCTAATTTGGTACAGGACCTTTGGCTCTATTTAAAGCAGGAACAAAAAGAACAGTTTCGATTGAAGACACGTGGGTTTTGGAATAAACAAAATCATGTTTTGTTGATATACATTGGGATTTTTCGTCGAAAAAGGTTTGTTTTTGTCTATTTTGAATCAATAGCAGCTAAATTTCCTATTCTCATCAGGTCATGACTGTATCATAGGTATATTTAAAAAGAATACGCATGTACTCAGGTAAATCCCCCAATATCGCTCACGTGCATTTGACAGAAGTCAGAACATTATGAATTTGATGAACATTACTGTATATTTGCATCACCTGATTACATCTATTGAATGTAATGTGCATGACGTGGTTCTGAATTTGACATTTGATTTGATGCCTTCCCATTCTTGGCAATTCGATACTATATCAACTAGCCCCACAGCCCGAAAACAACGAATTGACAATCTGATATCTAGCTGTTGTGAAAACAACATGTTGTTGAATATCAGATTGTCAATTCGTTGTTTTCAGGCCGTGGGGCTAATATCATCCAGTACCAGTGGTTACGATTCCTGCAAAGTACAGTGTAGCAGCTGGTAACTCTGGCAAGTGTATTGATGGTATTCCAATCTCCCAGTCCCAAAGACAAAATAATGATCGAAAATACAGATTCAGCCATGGGGCAGGGTTAGTGTAGCTGGCAGAAATGCCAACATACAGTCACTACCGTACATGTTGGTCAGCCCAAGCGATGCGGAGCGCGTCCAGGATGGCCCACATTGGTGCTCGGGACGAAAACAAACAAATCACGATTATTATAGTTATCTGGGTTGACACACCAAATTGTGTTTTTGTATTCACTAACATACACGAGAGAACCCAAATTATGTATTACAACGCACTTAAATACCCCGAAATATTGTAGAAAATCCCCTCCAAACATTGACTTCAGCCTTGGCAGTCATTGACCACAAATTTTACCAGGAAGGATTAGCGATGTTTGGAGGGATTTTTAAAGCAATATATCGAGGTATTTAGTTGAGTTATCATATGTAATTTGGGTCCTCTCCTATATTAGCATACATACAACACTGAAAGTTTGTGCTTTAGCCCGTAAATCGGTCATAATCATAATTTTTTTTTTTTTGTCCCGAGCACCATTATGGGCCATCTTGGAACGTGTCGCTTGGGCTGCATGTTGGTAGCCCCGGTCCCCATGAACCAACAACCAATTAAAAAATTCGGTATTCAGCAACATGCTAGATCTATTGTCAAAAGAGGCTATAATAAAATGGTCATAAACCAAATCACTAATGTATATCACTAGTTATCATAATTCAACATAAATTATGGCTGTAAAATTACGTTCATACTTTGTAACGCCCGAAGAACAGGTCAGTGTCGAGACTCCATGAAACATTCCTGCCAGTTGGCGTCTGCAGATATTCCTGAACAACCCACCACTGTTGGAATATATCAACCCACTACTTTGTAGCATACTATGATAACCTGCATTTCTTTGTGCAAGTACTAGTAATTTTCTTAATTTACAGCATGGGATTGACAAAACAGTACTTGCGTTATGCCAGTGCCGGAGTCTTCAATCTTGTTGGCAGTCCCAAAGCCGGGATAGTGTTGCTTGACCTGAAGGAAACCAGAGGTCGATACTGCGCTGTAGGAGCATGTGAGAATGTCATTGTCTGGGACATTCGCAAAGGAGAAAAGGTCAGATTTTTATATTTCAAGATAGTCAATTGATGACCATGTTGACAAACCAAAGCAATTGGTTAAGGAATGATAATCATTAATACATGTAAATGGTTTGTTTGTTAATACCTGATTAACAGACTTTTTGCTAAAGACTACTTGTTACATATGATTTCCAGATATTTCTGTTGCCGGGTGACAAGCACGAAGTCACAGTTCTGGCAGCCTGTCCAAGGAAGAGGCACCTAGCCGTGGGCTACAGTAACGGGACCATAAATGTCTTTGACCTGTACAGCGGTGATGTCACCATCACATTCAGTGGGCACAAGTCAGCAGTCACGGCCCTGAACTATGACAGCGAAGGCATGAGACTCGTCTCTGGCTCCAAGGTAATGAATTTTAGTATCTGCAGACGACAAATCAGTGATACTATGGTATGACCTCGATATTTTCTGCATCTGCAGGGGTGCAGATTATTCTTGTTTGTGATTTATTCCAAGAGTTATTTAATGTCATTGCTCATGAAGAAAAATTAAATAATAGTTGTATTTATATCTGCTAAGTTGCTAACTTACAAGTGCACCATAGACAATTGTGCAGAGATTTTCATCTAACTAGGACACTAATGTGGTTGTGTGGGATATTGTGAATGAGTCGGGTCTCTACCGTCTCCATGGTCACAAGGGCGTAGTCACCCAGGCACGATTCCTGGAAAAATATGACATTCTCATCACAAGGTGAGTATCATTAGCCATGGATCAAATAGTCTTTGATTCTGCATGTATTTTCAGCTGTATTCTTGGTAAATACATTCAAAATTTTTACAGCTCCAAAGATACTTTCGTGAAGTTTTGGGACTTAGGGACGCAGCATTGCTTCAGGACATTGGTTGGACACAAAACTGAGGTTAGCTATATATTCATATTGTAAACCACAGACGTCCAGTTCAGTGTATATCATGCATGTGCGTGTTATCACCAACACTCTTCACACTGTATACAAATGATTGTGTATCAGAAACGGAAAACTGTTCTCTTTTTAAATACGCAGATGACATTGCTCTAGTGGGTTTGTGTAAAAATTCAGAATCAGAATATACAACAGAAGTGTCAAGATTTGTTGTGTGGTGTAAAAAATACTATCTGGACCTAAATGTCAGTAAGACTAAAGAAATGATAATAGATTTCAGGAAAAACAAAACCGTTCATGATTGCATTACCATAAATAACATGTCAGTTGAAATCGTCAAGCAGTACAAATATCTTGGTGTTGTACTGGACAATGAACTCACCTTGGACAAAAATGTGGATGCCATCTATAAACGTACAAATACTAAACTGTTCTATCTTCGAAAACTTAAAAATCTGAGGGTCCATTCTAAAATGATGGACCTTTTCTACACAGCAATAATTCAAAGCACACTCACTTATATTTTGGTATGGCAACTGCACTAAAATGTCCAAGAAAAAGCTTGAAAGGTTGGTAGACACGTGTAAAAAACTAGGTGTAAATTCAACAATGTCACTGGGCACTTTCTGTCACGTTGTAACAAAATTATCCGAGATACCACTCATCCTATGCACGCAATGATCAACAAACTACCGTCAGGCAGGAAGTGGCGGAGTGTCCTGGTCAAAACTTCCCGATATCGCAGCTCATTCCTGCCGTCTGCAATCAGACTTCTGAATTTCTGAAATGTAACACTTCTGTGTCTGTATATATGTTTTGTTTTCACACATTGATGCATCGAATTGTGTACAATACAAGTTTCATTTTTATGATTAATAAAGTATTATCCATCCATCCATCCATTATGCATGAACTTTTATCATTCCCCTCAACTCAATCTCTTCCAGGTATGGGATTTTGTCGTTGCGAAGGACGGTACTCGGCTGGTCACAGGCTCTGCTGACATGGACCTCAGAATCTGGGAACTTGAGCCAGTTGACCAGGTACGTCTTGAGAACTCATACATGATTTGATAAGTGAAAAAAAAAAACCAGTGCAAAGAAGTGATTATATACTAATATCTTACCAGGTCTCAGGAAATTCCTGAACCTGATAACATAGATTTGCAAAAAATATCATTTGACACGGTTATACTCGTGTGTCATTCAAAGAGCAAGGATACGAGTGATGAGCCCAGCAGCAAACGTCTGCGACTACAATCTAAGGAGGAGATGAGGCTGACTGTTGATGATGATGAGGATGCAGGTCATTCTGATGAGGAGGATCGAAATGAGGATGTGAGGATTTACAAATGTAGAATCTTGCTGATATTATCAGTTTGTGAGATCTAGTTCTTAGCCGAATACTGAAAGCAAGAGACTGAAATTAACACCTGGTCTGACTGAGAGGATGATACCACATTTTCTACTGTTATATTCCTTATTTACACAGATCATTCTGACCTGTAAGAGACTTGGAACGATCACGAGACAGGGTCGGGACCGAGTGGTCAGCATGGCGCTAGACTCCACAGGCCGACTGCTGGGATGTCATGTGAGTGCTGTGTGTGTGTGTGTGTGTGTGTGTGTGTGTGTGATGTATCGTTCATTCCGTTCAATCATTTTGTAGCCATGTTTTCTTTACTTGTACATACATGTAGGGAACAGATTCTCTACTGGAAGTGTTTAAGATACAGTCTGATGAGGAAATGAAAAAAAGTTTGCAGAAACGTGAGAAAAAGGCTAGGAAGCGTGCAAGGTACACAGCTCCTCTGAAAAATTGCTTTCGTCATTTAGTTATGTGTATTCCTTTGAAGTTAACCTCTTGTTACAGGTGTCACACTACAAATTGATATACAGGTACATTCAATCTGTATGTTGTGTGTTTGCCGGGTTGCAGGGAGGCTGGCAGTGAGTCTGGTGCTGCAGCCTCCATCTCGCTGTCTGTGGAGGATGAGATAAAACGCCTCGCTGTCATCAGGCTGTCAGGGAAACTGCGCTCATTCTGCTACTTCTTGGAGCAGTCCAGCAAGGCAAAGGTGCTTTTCAAATTGGAATTGAATTTAAGAGTACCGGTAATACATACATGATATAGCTGGTATTAGCTGCCTGTTTTGCCTAAAAATTGGTGTGAATGATGTGATGTATGTAGGGGGAAAAAGGAAAAATCACATTCGACTGATTTGAGACTTGCTATGTCCAGGTGATATCACTACTGACCAACAACACAGTGGAGACTTGTAGTGTTGAACTGACAGAGAGAAAACCACAGCCAACAAATTCCGGCAAGTTGAGTCTACCTGGACACCGGTCTGACGTACGGACGGTCAAATTCAGCTCGGACAACACCGCACTTCTCTCAGCGAGTGGAGAGGCTGTCAAAATCTGGAACAGGTTTGATAAAATATGGCATATTATATCTCTGGATAACATGGTTTTTGCCAAGTTACTGTCATGTTTGCTAGAGAGTTGCAGATGAAGCCACGTTCATGCTTGTTGGAAGTAATACATGGCCTTTGAAGTGATGTCTACTTTTGCAATATTAGGTTGATATTATACTCTTGTTTCTCTCTGCCAAATTTCATTTTCTGTCTCTTTCCTGATATTACAGAGCCACCCTGCAGTGTATAAGGACGATGAAATGTGACTATGCTCTGTGTTCTCTGTTCGCTCCTGGCGACAGGCATGTTGTCATCGGAACCAAGGTACTTATATTTTCTGCAGCAGAAAGCCAGAAAGTTGTCTTATTTATTCATAGAAATAAATAATAATGCTTGTTTTTAGGTTACCGGACCTATGGTCCGATAACCTATTGGCATGGCGTTGCGTCCGGCGTCCGTCGTCCACATTTTTATTAGGTTACCGGACCTATGGTCCGATAACCTATTGGCATGGCGTTGCGTCCGTCGTCCGTCGTCCGGCGTCCGTCGTCGTCGTCCGTCGTCGTCGTCGTCGTCGTCGTCGTCGTCCACATTTTTATCTTTTTTGTTTACGGGCGAATTTTTCTGAAATTTTGCAGAAAAATACTTAAAAATAATTCAAGAAGGAGGTATTTTTTAGTTTTTTGATTTTCGCTTTTCCTTCAAAATGGCGGCCATTTTCGACGAAAAAGGCCTGATTTTGGACTTTGGCGGCCATTTTCTCAAAATCTGTTCAGTAACTTTTCTTCTTTTTGATACATAAGACTCCTCATATGTACTTCTATGATGTCTATAAATTTCGTTGCGCTTGAATCGCTCGAAGTGGGCCATTTTGGCCCAAACTCGGCCCAAATAGGACTTTCCCATGTTAAATTCTCCTATGCTTTATAATGGGACACATTATGCCTAATATCTCACTTGATATTGAGATTAGAGACTAGGAATCAATTGTGGACATATAGGAAATGATATATGCTGAATATTCTCGTGACCTTGAATTTGACCTCTGACCTCAGTTTCAAGGTCAGAGCACAAAATGGCTTATATCTCGCTTATTATCGACTCTACAGCTTAGGAATCAATTGTGGACATATAGGAATTAATATATGCTGAATATTCTCGTGACCTTGAATTTGACCTCTGACCTCAGTTTCAAGGTCAGAGCACAAAATGGTTTATATCTCGCTTATTATCGACTCTACAGCTTAGGAATCAATTGTGGAGATATAGGAAATGATATATGCTGAATATTCTGATGACCTTGAATTTGACCTTCGAACTCATTTTCAAGGTCACAGGACAAAATGGCTAATATCTCGCTTGTTATCGACTTTACAGCTTAGCAATCAATTATGAACATATAGGAAATGATATATGCTGAATATTCTCGTGACCTTGAATTTGACCCTTGACCTAAATTTCAAGTTTAGTCATTTTATTTTCAAGGTCAGAATACAAAATGGCTTATATCTCGCTTATTATCAAATTTACAGCTTAGGGGGCCATAGTGAACATATAGGAAATGATATATGCTGAATATTCTAGTGACCTTGAATTTGACTTTTGACCTCCTTTTCATGCTCAACAGGACAAAATGGCTAATATCTTGCTTATTATCGACTTTACAGCTTAGGAATCAATTGTGAACATATAGGAAATGAGATATTCTGAATATTTTAATGATATTGAGTTTGACCTTTGACCTAAATTTCAAGGTGTCATTTTATTTCCAAAGTCAGATTACAAAATGGCTTATATCTCGCTTATTATCAAATTTACAGCTTAGGGGTCCATAGTGAACATATAGGAAATGATGTATGCTGAATAGTTTGGTGATCTAGAATTTAACCTTTGATCCCATTTTCAAGGTTAGAGATATGGCGATTTCAGTGGTCACCTTGAATTTGACCAACAACTTTCTCGGCTTAACTCTGTATATTTCTCCGGTAACCTTTCTAGCCCATTGGGCTAATTTCTTTTTTGTTTACGGGCGAATTTTTCTGAAATTTTGCACAAAAATACTTTAAAATAATTCAAGAAGGAGGTATTTTTTAGTTTTTAGGTTACCGGACCTTTGGTCCGATAACCTATTGGCATGGCGTTGCGTCCGTCGTCCGTCCGGGCGGACGAGAGTATGGTTGTGTGACTAGAAAAGGCACACAACCATAAGTTGTGAGGAAATTTCTTCTTGTGTGCCTATTTTGGGGAGTTGTGTGCCTATTTTAGATAGGAAATTTAACATGTAAAAGGCACACAAGAAGGTCTCGTCCGCACGTCCGTCCGTCCGTCCGTCCGTCCGTCCGGCGTTAACATTTTTATCTTTAAAGGTAACGATCGAATCTTTCTGAAATTTTGCACAAAAATGCCTAAAAATATTTTGAGAAGGAGGTATTTTTTTGTTTTTTGATTTTCGCATTTTTTTCAAAATGGCGGCCGTTTTTGTCGAAAAATGCTCAATTTTGGACTTTGACGGCCATTTTCTCAAAAACTGTCTGATCAGTTTTGAGTTTTTGGTTTCAAAAGATTCCCCTCATATACCTCTGTGATATGTATAAGTTTGGTTGCCCTGAATCTGCCGGTTTCCGTGTGGCGGCCATTTTGAATTTTTGGCGGGTCGGCGAAAAAAAAATTTTTCGCCCCAGATCGCATTACTATCCATTTTGGGCCATTTCTAGAGCAAAAAAAAATTTTCACCCTTTGAAAAAAATTTTGGACTTGGAAAATTTTCGGCACTTTTTCCCTTCATAATGGGAGCTGTCCGGACTGTACTCATAGAACGCTTGAAGATAGAGCTTAGAAATTGGCACTTTCAAATGGGAAGTCATATATGGCGACTTGTGTGGTGACCTTGAATTTGACCTTGGATGACCTTGAAAGGTCAAAACAGCCATTTTTGGGTCGAAAAACGCTCAAATTTGCACCTGGTCTGTATTTTCTCAAAAACTCTCTGATCAGTTTTGAGATTTTTGCTTAAAAAGATTCCTCTTATATACCTCTGTGACGTGTATAAGTTTTGTTGCCCTTGAATCGCCGATCTCAGTGTGGCGGCCATTTTGAATTTTTGACGAGTCGGCGAAAAAAATTTTTTCGCCCCAAATAACATTACTATCCATTTTGGGCCATTTCTAGGCAAAAAAAAATTTTCACCCTTTGAAAAAAATTTTGGACTTGGAAAATTTTCGGCACTTTTTTCCTTCATAATGGGAGCTGTCAGGACTGTACTCATAGAATGCTTGAAGATAGAGCTTAGAAATTGGCACTTTCAAATGGGAAGTCATATATGGCGACTTGTGTGGTGACCTTGAATTTGACCTTGGATGACCTTGAAAGGTCAAAACAGCCATTTTGGGGTCAAAAAATGCCCAGATTTGCCTTTGTAGATGAAATGCTTGCAGATAGAGCTCATGTTTGCATTATGAACATATAGGAAGACATATATGGCACAACTAATGATGACCTTGAACTTGACGTCAGATGACCTTGAGTGCCAAATGTCTGACTTGGAATGTGTAAATTGACCTGAGCGGCCTAAACGATTCCACCCAACATATAGAATATCAGATGCCGCACACATACATGTAATGGTTACATCGAAGTTCATACGGATGACCTTGATTGGTAAATTCCAAGGTCATATGTTTACACTGCGAACCTTGATTGGTAAATCTCAAGGTCTGTTACCTGCCAATGCTGCCATGGCCAAACCAAAATTGTCCGGTAACCTATCTTAGCCTTTGGGCTAATTTTTTGATTTTCGCATTTTTTTCAAAATGGCGGCCGTGTTCGTCGAAAAATGCCTGATTTTGAACTTTGGCGGCCATTTTCTCAAAATCTGTTCAGTAACTTTTTTTCTTTTTGATACATAACACTTCTCGTATGTACTCCTATGATGTCTATAAATTTCGTTGCGCTTGAATCGCTCGAAGTGGGCCATTTTGGCCCAAACTCGGCCCAAATAGGACTTTCCCATGTTAAATTCTCCTATGCTTTATAATGGGACATATTATGCCTGATATCTCACTTAATATTGAGATTAGAGACTACGAATCAATTGTGGACATATAGGAAATGATATATGCCGAATATTCTCGTGACCTTGAATTTGACCTCTGACCTCAGTTTCAAGGTCAGAGCACAAAATGGCTTATATCTCGCTTATTATTAGGGCATTTCGGCCCGAAATGCCCTTATGGTTTTGTCTGGTTTTTTTTTTTTTTTTTTTTTCTTTTTTTTTTACTTTCCGCCGTTTTGGTTTCCGATCAATAACTCGGGAACGCCTGAACGGATCTTGTCCAAATTTACACCACTGGTCAGAAATATTACATGGAAGACCCCTATTGTTTTGGAGGCGGCTCCGGGGTCCGTGAGGTCCGTGAGGATGAAATCAAGGTTGATTTCGAGACTTGGTTTCCGATCGATAACTCAAAAAGTATTCATGCAATGGCAAGTATTCTCTGCATGGGAGTTCATATACCACCAAGGAAGAACCCTATTGATTTTGGGATCACTCCGTCGAACGACCTTTGACCTAGAGCTCGGAAGAATTTTTGCTGATTCATCCTTGAGGCTTTCATGCATATCTCGGAAACGGTGCGTCGTAGAGCGAAACGGAGCTCAATTTCGGCCTCCTGGCACTAGACAAACTAGTCTAGGGGGTATCTTGGGTCGAAACGACCCCTGGTGTCAATTTTTTTTTCGCCGACTCGGCACTTCCTGTTTGGCCGTATCTCGGAAACAGTATGTCGTAGAGCGAAACGGAGCTCAATTTCGGCCTCCTGGCACTAGACAAACTAGTCTAGTGTGTATCTTCGGTCGAGACGTCCCCTGGTGTCGAATTTTTTTTTCGCCGACTCGGCACTTCCTGTTTGGCCGTGTCTCGGAAACGGTGCGTCGTAGAGCGAAACGGAGCTCAATTTCGGCCTCCTGGCACTAGACAAACTAGGCTTATGGGTATTTTGGGTCGAGACGACCCCTGGTGTCGAATTTTTTTTTCGCCGACTCGGCACTTCCTGTTTGGCCGTATCTCGGAAACGGTGCGTCGTAGAGCGAAACGGAGCTCAATTTCGGCCTCCTGGCACTAGACAAACTAGTCTAGAGGGTATCTTGGGTCGAAACGACCCCTGGTGTCGAATTTTTTTTTCGCCGACTCGGCACTTCCTGTTTGGCCGTATCTCGGAAACGGTGCGTCGTTCCTCAGTGCGAAACGGAGCTCAATTTCGGCCTCCTGCCACTAGACAAACTAGTCTAGTGTGTATCTTCGGTCGAGACGTCCCCTGGTGTCGAATTTTTTTTTCGCCGACTCGACACTTCCTGTTTGGCCGTATCTCGGAAACGGTGCGTTGTAGAGCGAAACGGAGCTCAATTTCGGCCTCCTGGCACTAGACAAACTAGTCTAGTGTGTATCTTGGGTCGAAACGACCCCTGGTGTCGAATTTTTTTTTCGCCGACTCGGCACTTCCTGTTTGGCCGTATCTCGGAAATGGTACGTCGTAGAGCGAAACGGGGCTCAATTTTGGCCTCCTGGCACTAGACAAACTAGTCTAGAGGGTATCTTGGGTCGAAACGACCCCTGGTGTCGATTTTTTTTTTCGCCGACTCGGCACTTCCTGTTTGGCCGCATCTCGGAAACGGTGCGTCGTAGAGCGAAACGGAGCTCAATTTCGGCCTCCTGGCACTAGACAAACTAGTCTAGAGGGTATCTTGGGTCGAAACGACCCCTGGTGTCGATTTTTTTTTTCGCCGACTCGGCACTTCCTGTTGGGCCGTATCTCGGAAACGGTGCGTCATAGAGCGAAACGGAGCTCAATTTCGGCCTCCTGGCACTAGACAAACTAGTCTAGAGGGTATCTTGGGTCGAGACGACCCCTGGTGTCGAATTTTTTTTTCGCCGACTCGGCACTTCCTGTTTGGCCGTATCTCGGAAACGGTATGTCGTAGAGCGAAACGGGGCTCAATTTCGGCCTCCTGGCACTAGACAAACTAGTCTAGGGGGTATCTTGGGTCGAAACGACCCCTGGTGTCGAATTTTTTTTTCGCCGACTCGGCACTTCCTGTTTGGCCGGATCTCGGAAACGGTGCGTCGTAGAGCAAAACGGAGCTCAATTTCGGCCTCCTGGCACTAGACAAACTAGTCTAGAGGGTATCTTGGGTCGAAACGACCCCTGGTGTCGATTTTTTTTTTCGCCGACTCGGCACTTCCTGTTGGGCCGTATCTCGGAAACGGTGCGTCGTAGAGCGAAACGGAGCTCAATTTCGACCTCCTGGCACTAGACAAACTAGTCTAGAGGGTATCTTGGGTCGAGACGACCCCTGGTGTCGAATTTTTTTTTCGCCGACTCGGCACTTCCTGTTTGGCCGTATCTCGGAAACGGTATGTCGTAGAGCGAAACGGGGCTCAATTTCGGCCTCCTGGCACTAGACAAACTAGTCTAGGGGGTATCTTGGGTCGAAACGACCCCTGGTGTCGAATTTTTTTTTCGCCGACTCGGCACTTCCTGTTTGGCCGGATCTCGGAAACGGTGCGTCGTAGAGCGAAACGGAGCTCAATTTCGGCCTCCTGGCACTAGACAAACTAGTCTAGAGGGTATCTTGGGTCGAAACGACCCCTGGTGTCGATTTTTTTTTCGCCGACTCGGCACTTCCTGTTGGGCCGTATCTCGGAAACGGTGCGTCGTAGAGCGAAACGGAGCTCAATTTCGACCTCCTGGCACTAGACAAACTAGTCTAGAGGGTATCTTGGGTCGAAACGACCCCTGGTGTCGATTTCTTTTTTCGCCGACTCGGCACTTCCTGTTTGGCCGTATCTCGGAAATGGTATGTCGTAGAGCGAAACGGAGCTCAATTTCGGCCTCCTGGCTCTAGACAAACTAGTCAAGTGTGTATCTTCGGTCGAGACGTCCCCTGGTGTCGAATTTTTTTTTCGCCGACTCGGCACTTCCTGTTTGGCCGTATCTCGGAAACGGTGCGTCGTAGAGCGAAACGGAGCTCAATTTCGGCCTCCTGGCACTAGACAAACTAGTCTAGTGTGTATTTTCGGTCGAGAGACGACCCCTAGTGTCGAATTTATTTTCGCCGACTCCGCACTTCCTGTTTGGCCGTATCTCGGAAATGGTGCGTCGTAGAGCGAAACGGAGCTCAATTCCGGCCTCCTGGCACTAGAATAACTAGTCTAGAGGGTATCTTGCATCGAGACGACTTCTGGTGTCGAATTTTTTTTTGCCAACTCAGCACTTCCTGTTTGCCATATCTCAGAAACGGTCCGTCGTAGAGCGAAACGCAAAGATGCCTAAGGACGGGTATGTCACTTAAACTTTGACCACGGACAGATTCAGAGTCATTATGGTTCTAGACGCGGTCTCTTAGGTAAATGTTAGGTAGGAATAGAACTCACACGAAATGCCCCAAGGCATCTTCAGGCCTTGACGTCTAGTTGACTCTGCAGCTTAGGAATCAATTGTGGACATATAGGAAATGATATATGCTGAATATTTTGATGACCTTGAATTTGACCTTCGACCCCATTTTCAAGGTCATAGGCCAAAATGGCTAATATCTCGCTTGTTATCGACTTCACAGCTTAGGAATCAGTTATGAACATATAGGAAATGATATATGCAGATTATTGTCATGACCTTGAATTTGACCTTCGACCCCATTTTCAAGGTCATAGGACAAAATGGCTAATATCTCGCTTGTTATCGACTTCACAGCTTAGGAATCAGTTATGAACATATAGGAAATGATATATGCAGATTATTGTCATGACCTTGAATTTGACCTTCGACCCCATTTTCAAGGTCATAGGACAAAAATGGCTAATATCTCGCTTGTTATCGACTTCACAGCTTAGGAATCAGTTATGAACATATAGGAAATGATATATGCAGATTATTGTCATGACGTTGAATTTGACCTTTGACCTCATTTTCAAGGTCACAGGACAAAATGGCTAATATCGCACTTATTATCGATTTTACAGCTTGGGAATCAATTGTGGACATATAGGAAATGATATATGCTGAATATTCTCGGGACCTCGAATTCGACCTCTGACCTCATTTTCAAGGTCACAGGAAAAAAAGTTAAATATCTTGCTCCTCTATTGACTGTATGGCTTGGGAATCAATTGTGGACATATAGAAAATGATATTTTCATTTTCAAGGCCACAGCACAAAATTGCTAATATCTCTCTGATTATTGAATTTACAGCTTAGCAATCAACTGTGGACATGATATATGCTTAATATTATATATGCTGAATATTCCCTTGACCTTGAATTTAACCATTGACCTGGCTAACTTCTAAAATATTAAATATTGTCCGGTAACCTATCTTTGGCCCTTGGCCTAATTTTCTGACAGACAGGGAAGTTGCAAATATTTGACATCGCTGCGGGGTCCCTGCTCGAGTCTGTAGACGCGCACACTGATGCTGTGTGGTCTGTGTGCATGGCCCCAGACAAGGTCTGCTATAGATGCTTCAGGCTTACTCTTGTATCATTACACATGATATGTAGCTTGAAGTACGATCTATTTTGTCCGATAAAGTATTGTATCATTATGTCGTGCAAAATTTCTCACGACAGAGGAGCGTGGTGTCAGGCAGTGCCGATCACGAACTGAAATTCTGGGACTTCGAACTAGTGTCTGATGAAGAATACTCAACATCCAGGTGAATGTGACATATAGTGAGAGTGCTACACGTACAAACAAGAAAAGCAAAAAGTGTAGGATATTCCATGCATACTGGTATAAATTAATACACATCTTTTTCAGTAAACGGCTATCTTTGGTGCACACCCGAACACTGAAAATGTCGGAGACTATTCTAGCAGTGAACTTTAGGTCAGCTACCGGTATTCATGTTTTATGCTCGTTATATGCTTGTTATGTTAAAGATCCAGGTAATTTCAATTCAGTGATGTACAATTTTTTTATCAGTGATCATTAAATTCATTAAAATATCACACCTATACTTACAGTCCAGATGGAAAGTTTCTAGCAGTTTCATTGCTGGACAACACAGTAAAAGTGTTTTTTGCTGATACTCTGAAGGTACCCTTTTACTGCATCTTGAAATTTCTGCTGAAAGAAGTATTTCACCATGATCTGAATACATGGAACACACATAATAAGAAAACAGTACTTTTTGATCCCTCGTCCAGTTTTTCCTGTCACTGTATGGACACAAGCTGCCAGTGCTATGCATGGACATCTCCACGGATGGCACACTCATCGTCACGGGGTCAGCCGACAGAAACGTCAAAATCTGGGGTCTGGACTTCGGTGACTGCCACAAGTCTATATTCGCTCATGATGATAGGTGACCACATACAGGATTGATGACTTCACAAAACAATCCATGCAGCAGGAATTTCGAGGAGGTTATATTGAGTTTCATGCTGTAACACATTCTCTTCATCTTGCAGTATAATGTGCGTGCAGTTTATTCCCAAAACTCACATGTTCTTCACTGGTGGAAAAGACCGAAAAATCAAACAGTGGGATGCGGATACATTTGTACAAATCCTGACACTGGAGGTGAGTGAGTTCTGGAAATAGTACACCCGGTATCCTACACTGGTTTGTTTTAACACCAGTGCCATTTGGGAGAATGGAGATCTGTATATTTGTGTATCTGATCAAATCACTACACATTCTCATGCATGAAAAACACATTGTCAGAGGTTACAACTAGATGGAATCAAATTTCCTGAACTCTGTTCGGACGAATGATACCTGCAATGTTTCAGGGTCACCATGCTGAGATCTGGGCTCTAGCTGTCAGTCCCAGTGGGAATTTTGTGGTTTCCGCGTCTCACGACAAATCTCTGCGACTCTGGGAGAAAACACAGGAGCCTCTCGTCCTAGATGAGGAACGTGAAATGGTATGTGGTGGGAAATTAGGAAATCCTGTGTTTTGAGATCAGGATGAAGCATGTTAGTATTATGAAATGGAACGTAATTCCTGACTGATCTTCACACAAGTGTTGTGTCTATTTTAAACAATATGGTTCAAACCGTGAGGTGACTGTATGATGCAACTGTCATCATAATGCAACCATTCTCTCCATGCTTCTTCAGGAGCGTGAAAGGGACTATGAAGCATCAGTTGGCCAGGAAGACAGCACAGTTGTGAGTATGCCTAGGAAATGATTCTAAATATAGTGTGTATTACTCTGTATTCATTGATGACTCTCTCTCTCTCTTTCTTCTGTAGATCGCAGGAGAAACTGACAAAGAAGCATCCCTGGCAGGGAAGAAAACTATCGAGACAGTCAAAGCCGTGAGTGTTCAAATTCAGATTATTGTATCCCCCGAACGAAGTTCGGCGGATACTATGGATTTGTCTTCGTCGTGCCGCGTCCGCGCCCGCGTCCGCGTCCGCAGACACTTTCTTGTGAACGTGCTACAGGTTGCAAATCTTAACCGATTCTAATAATTTTTTATACAGACACATCTTATGGTAAGATCCCGACACCAATCGATTTTGGTTGCCATAGCAACCAAATTGGCCGATTGGCGACACATTTTATGCTCAAATTAGCCTGTTTAACACACATGGCTTGTGAACGCTCTACGAGTGGGAGTTTTCAATGAATGATGATGAAATCGCACAGACTCGGAGTGGAAGACTCTCACACGAAACCTATCGTTTTTTAGAATGATCGAATAAATATTAATTAGTTAACGGACTAACTTTTACGACCGTTAAAATACCGACTTGAATATCTGTGATCAATCCAATACCCTGTACTATGAAAACAAATAGCACTGGATTCTTGTTCAGAATAGAGGACTGATATTTTTAGTGAAAACAGATCGATATTATCGAATAAGTTAACCTTAATTTTACTAGTTAAGTCTATTATTGACCACAATTAAAATAGTTAAGATGAGAAACATTTATTATTGAACTCAACAAGGTGAAGGTTTTGTCCAGTACAGATTTCATGAGTGTAACCGAATAAGTTAACCTTATTATTACTAGTTAAGTCTATTATTGACCACAATAAAAATAGTTAAAACAAGAAATATTTATCATTGGGCTCAACAAGGTAAAGGTTCTGTCCAGTAGAGATTTTATGGCTGTAACCGAATAAGTTAACATTATTTTTGCTAGTTAAATCTATCCTCGACCTCAATAATAATAGTTAAGACGAGAAACATTTATTATTGAGCTCAACAAGGAAAAGGTTTTGTCCAGTAGAGATATCTGGGTGTAACTGGATAAGTTAACATTATTTTTACTAAAACATTGATCTGGCTCGAATTTCATCATCTTAAAAATGCAGTTTTGGTAAGCTTTTACTTTGAATTTCAGCTTGAAACCACGTTTGATACATATTATGAGTCAAAATATAACATATAGTAAAAAGTTCAACCTGGCTCCAATTTCGTCATCTTAAAAATGCAGTTTTGGTAAGCTTTTACTTTGAATTTCAGCTTGAAACCAAGTTCGGCACATATTATGAGTTAAAATATAACTTATGGCGAAGAGTTCGATCTGTCTCCAATTTTGTCATCTTGAAATGCAGTTTTGGTCAACTTTTACTTTGAATTTTAACTTGGAAACAAGTATGTCAAAAATCCTGAGTTGGAATATAACTTTAGGTGAAAAGTATGATCTGGCTGTGATTTCGTTTTTGTTATCGAACATGTCGAAATGGACATTCATATGCAGTGGTTTCAGTGGTGATCTTGAATTCGCCCTTCAATAACCTTGAAAGATTAATTTAGCAATTCTGGTGGGAAAAAAAAAAAACAGTTGTGGCCTAAGATTTTACATTTCTCTGGTGATCTTCTCTATCCCTTGTTCTAGTTTTTCACACTTATTAGTAATATATTTGGGGCATGAGGAATGATAGTGCTACGGGGGATACACCCAAGCGGTCGTAGGCGACCGGAAGCGTCTAGTTACCTTGGTGTCCTCGAGATAGTTGATGTCGTATCATCATATGGATGGAGGTATTTCTCTGCCCATTCATAATTGATAATTATGTGCTCCAGGCAGAGCGACTGATGGAGGCCTTAGATCTCTATGTGGAGGAACAAGCCAAGTGGGACGAACATGAAAGTACTTCCAAGTCAAAAGGCCAACAGGTACAGAATATATTTTGTCCTTACTCTTCACTCAGATGAATTGGACCTGCATAATAACTAAGTGAATCCCTGTTTGTACAATGTGCCTCTTTTGTATCTGCACAGCTTCCTGCACCACCTCTGCATCCAATGTTCCAAGCTTTGGGGGTCACTCAGCCTAAACAATTTGTTCTTGAGGTTATAAGGAAAATCCGCTCCAGGTCAGGGTTCTCAGTGTCTTTTAAGTCCAAGTTGAAATTCTTAAGAATACTAGAATAGTTTTACAACACAAGTCAACTGTGCTCTTGTGCTATATACTACAGCAAAGAAAACCTGGTTGTTGTCAACTGAAGGCGAAAAACATTGCTGATCAGAGATGTCCTCAAAACCTCTGATCATATTGAAGTATTAAAAAAATGAATAAATATAAACACATACTTCTCGTCTACAGTGAGCTGGAGGAGTCGTTACTGGTGTTACCATTTGGTTACGTCACCCGGCTTCTGGAGTTACTCCACGTCTTCCTGGAGCGCGGCTGGGAGGTAGAACTCTCCTGTCGCTGCCTCTTCTTCCTGCTCAGGTAACCATAGCAACTAGGGGCTCCTAACGCCTAGGTATTGAGTTGAATGACCTTGGTATATGAGAAAGTCACACACATGTACAACTCTCTGTTGTAATGTGGAATGAAGTGATCACGGACGGGTCATTCCCACTGCAAGTGTTCGTGCACTGTGAATCAGTGCTGTGTAACAGCCTTGGTGAACATCAACAGTAGCAACAAAACGTCTAGTTAGCCCTGTCGTCGTTCATTTACTATCAGTTAACAGTCGTATGTGTTTCTTGTGACAGAGTGAACCAAGGCCAAATCACATCCAATCAGGTGTTGTTACCAGTCATTGACAAACTGAGAACGTCAACCATCACCAGGGTCAACCACTTACGGGTAAGTCTAATACATGTAGAAGATGAATGTGCATGTGCTGTTATGTACATGTATTGGAAACACCAAGATCAAATATATATTGTAGATTTCATTGTAGAGACTTTGTTGTATGAATGACTACATTTCACATTTCAAATGTATTTCAAGTGTATCGGTGTCTGACAGTGATGAATAATACAGCTGTATTTATATATATTGATGTCTATATCTACAGTTCTGTGGCTGCACCACCAAATTTTCATTGCACTGTACTCAAGATTTCATTTCCACACTGATTTTACAGGACACTATCGGTTTCAACCTGGCTGGTCTACAGTTCTTGAAGCAAATGATGGAGGAAAAGGAACAAGTGACATTCTTTGCTGATGCCACAGACAGATTCAAGGAGAAAGCAAAGAAAGAAAAACGGAAAGCAATCTTGAATATCAAAGTTTAGCATTGTGTACATATTTGAGAAATAAAATGTGCTATATAAATGAGCTATCGGTGTGTTGAAATGCTGGTACCGGATTTGAGGATGTGTTTGCGAAATATTGAAGATAGAATCCTATTATAATGTACATAAAATATATCAAAGTATATGAGTTTGCATTCAACACAAGTACATAATAGTTTTGACACAATGTTCAATGAGTATTGCATTGTGTATAGCATCAAAAGATGGAACCTTGATTAAACTTGAGATTTTGTCTACCTAAAATTGTATGATTTGGTAGAGAAAATGCTGAGAAATAGAGTGTAGAATTGTATTATGAGCTGTAAGTAGTTATATGTGGTGCATCTTTAAGTTGCTTTTATTTGACAGCAGATGATTCAAAGCTTTAATTCAATGTCTAATGCAAAATGTCCAAGTGATATTTATGAGATGGCTATGATTAAATTTTAGGCACATTGGAATCCATAGTAGTTGTAGTAAAAGTAGTTCATTGATATATTGACACATATACATGTATATATATTATAGAAATACGTAAACGGGTGAGAAAGTGAAAAAGTATCTGAAAAAGTATCTGAAAGAACAAGTCGTTGTTCATGAATAAACATCTGTGAATGACATCATGTGCATAGATATTACCATAATAATAATTATAATAATGATAAAAATTTATATTCATGACAAGGGTCAAAGGTTCGTAAAAAAACATCTTCGCATTGGGTGACAGAATTTTGAATTTAGAAAGCACTGTTCAGCATGTTGAGTAGGGAAAACCCTAACCAGGATGAAGAACATCACTTACTAAAGTGCCGGCCCAGGGTGCAAACACCAGAAAACCTAGACAACGCACATCTTTCGGGGATACCTGCTGAGGACCGCAGGTCCGGCCTGCGGTCCTCAGCAGGTATCCCAGAAAGACATGCTTTGCCTTAGAAAACCCCAGCCTATAGGAAGTACTTATAGACTTCTAATGATGACCTTGAACTTCACATCAGATGACCTTGAATGATGATAAGCCTAGACTCTACTCACAATTATTATACATACAACATGTAATGGTATTATATGTTGAGGAGAGTACAGGTAAACAGAGATCAAAATCTTCAACTGATGTTTTTCTTCGTCATTGTCCATGAAAATTATTTGTCCATGCCAATTCTTGCCCTACACTTTGCCCTACCAAAACCAATTTGAGCAGGGTTCCGTTTATTACCGAATTTCATGTTGCCCTTGCAGAAAAATACCGGTACTTGATCGCAGAATGAAAATCGTGTCTGCAAATATTAAACAGGTGATCCTTGGTTGTTTGTAGGGAATATGAACGTAATTATATCGAATGAACGAATTTATTTTCCCCGATCTTGTCAAAATCTACGTAATCGCTGTCAAAAGCATTCTTTCTTCCATTATCGCCCAGTCTCTGTGCAATGTAATTCGGAAGTATTGAAAACCCGTATGTCTTGCTAGCAGGACAAAATGCATAAAATGTAATGTACAGTGTGTAAGAAATTGTTTGGCCAAATCCATTCATCTGGTGCCTTGTTTGATCCCGAGTGAAAATGGGAACCTATTAAACTTTTGGGTAATTTCACCCGTAGTCAATTTCCTACACTGTACATGTGGATCCTGTTTTTCCCATATTTCCTACCCAGATAGCAAGCCACCGGTGGGCCATTGGTGGCTTGGTCACTGTCGGAAAGCCACCGGTGGGCCACTGATGGCTTGGTCACTGTCGGAAAGCCACCGGTGGGCCACTGATGGCTTGGTCACTGTCGGAAAGCCACCGGTGGCGCACCGCCTGCAGGCCACCAGTGGGCCATTGTTGGTTAGCCACCAGTGGTCCATCGGTGGCATACAGGTGGCATTGACATTATACGTGAAAATGCTGCTTTGCTTGCCGGTAGTACTAACTTTTAGCTCATTAAAGTTTAAGTTAGGTAAAAACATTAGAAGGTAGGCCTATATACATGATACACCTGCACACAGCAGGAAAATGAAAAATAGAATATGTACAAATTTATTGATAATCCAACTACATGTATTGCAGTTCTAACAATTTGTATATGAAAAAAAATATATCAATATTACTTAATCATATCGTTATATTTGTGGTTGGTCTTTCCGTATATTTTAATATGTACAAATCTGTGCACTTTATTTGTGGGGCTGATGAGGGGCAAAGCTATAACCGTCCCTGTCAGATAATTAGTCCAGTCATGTAGCCACATCCAATCAAGATTTACACTCAGCCTTTCACTAGTGCTTGGGGTCACAAGAGTGGGGAGCCTTTGAGGCGGGAAGGAGGGTAGGGGGGTGGGAGAGGAGGGCAGCTGGCTATTATTGCCTGTGGCATACACCAACACTGTACAGGTAGTACAGTGATTGGTACACGAGCTACCCTGACCCGGACCCTGTCATCAGGATCCAATTATTTATTGCCTGTGCATGACTTTTCCCGGCCCTGTGGTCACGCACCCAAGCCCCGGCAAGCCATTATCAAGATTAAAACTAAACAAATACCTCTATATTGTGCAGTGTATGAATGTATTGTGTCAGGATTTTTCACCACAGGTTTTCGTTCAGGATATTCAAAATGCAATCCTAGCCGTCCATGTGCACGCGCTGGAATATTAGCGATATGGTGTTTTTCTCCGGATTAATATAAGATTGATGTGTCGTGTGAATATTCAAGGATTACATGTTGTACATCTTCGTTCCGCCATCACAATAGTGTATATATCGCTTGGAATATCATAATAATAACGGTGAGTATCTGATATGTGGCAATATATTGATAATTGCTCTGATAAAAAGCTAGATCTACTAGTATTTGTGAAACAGAATATATTGCCTTGGGTTCAGCACTACACCAAATGTTTTATTCCAGATTTTATCAACTGAAGTATGCTCATAGTCATCCTTGTAACTATGTAATATGTTTGAAAGCCAACATGTTTATGTAACTGATATGATTTTTCTTATGGATTAGAGCCCTACTCCAGTATTTATTGCACACACTAAAGGTATAATAACTTACAAATAAGTCACATGTGCATGTTTGCATGCATATGGATCATGAAAAAGGGATTTCTGTTGAGATTTTTCACTTATGATTTCATGCAGGAGCCAGCAGGTGAAGGAATGCGACTGGGAGGAGATCTTGGAAAGTGGCTGAATTACAGCATAGATCATAGGCTTATTAGCAGCAAGAAGTCCATAAGATACCAGAAGAGGGGTGAGGACTTGCTATGTACATGCATTTATAATGTGTACATTACTACGCTTGTACATGTACCATCAAATTTAATAGATTTAATTGGACATATATACTGTTTTAGAATTATTCATTCCGTTCATGTTGTACATCACTCAATGAACCAATATTCTCAATATGTCAATAAACTAATACTTTCCTGTAGTTTAATAAAAATTTATGAGACTGTTGTCGTTTACACCATGTCATCAATTTTAATCAATGTATTATTTTTTCAGAGTCAAATGACCGCCAGGCCAGTGACCACCAAGGAACATCTTTTTACTATAAAAAGATACAAGTTGAGCACACAAAAATAAATAAACATATTGTGCCATCTACCTGGGTGTTTTTTCTTCACTTGATACCGGAAACCGATTGAAAATGTACGATACAAGGGGAAAAAAACCGGTGGCCCAACAGTGGAAAAAAGTGGTCTGCCACTGGTGGACCACCGGTGGAAAACAACTGGTGGGCAATGGTGTCCCAACAGTGGGGAAGAAGTGGTCTGCCACCGGTGGCCCACTGGTGGAAAACAACTGGTGGGTAATGGTGTCCCAACGGTGGGAAAGAAGTGGCCTGCCACCGGTGGGCCACCAGTGGGCCACCGGACAAAACACCGGTGGGCCACCGGTGGCAGCCACTGGTGGCCCACTGGTGGAGCCACCGGTGGCCCACCGGTGGGCCTCTAGTGGCTTGCTATCTGGGTATACTGAGGTTGGATTTTAGAATGGCAATTTACATCACGGAAGTTGTATCCTACCGGTATTCTTAAGTATGTTTAGTCCATGATGTGGCATTATGAATACATTATGAAATTGTGAATCATAGCATTAAAAGCAAAATGGCAAATCAAAATGATATGCAGCTTGCATATCATTGCCAGTGCCTAAAAATTTGCTGATTTTGTACATGTTATAGTATTATGACACCCAATTCGTTTTTAAAAATTTGTCACATTTGGACAACTCGGACATGGCAATACAGTACACTCGCTCCATATTTGAAAGCTTCGTCATTTGAGATATTCATTCTAAAAGAATGCCATGTGCCATGTATAATGTTTTTTGCAGTTTGATTCTTACAGAGTTGTAATTGGACCTTTCATATACATGAATGTACATCGCAGGTGGCAGCACTGCTACAGCAGGGGCAAATATCGGCCTCAGAATTATGCAACAAATGCCTCAGGAGAATTCAGCATATAAAAGAGTTGAACGTTTATGTGACAGTCACTGAAAGGGAAGCATGTCAGCAGGCTGCACAGACAGACCAAAGGCTACAATCAGGTTTGTGTTGCTTGAGCGACCAGTACAGCACTGGTACATGAATGTCACCAGGGATTTAGGTATACATGTAGTGATATTAATCTTGTGCCATGCTGGTTATTTTACATATCGGGAAAATTTTAAAGACTGAAATTTTAAAGACTGAAAGTGTTCAACAATTGCAATTTCTGTATATTCGAAGCATTCAAGTAGTATGGGAAGGAATGTTCTGAATATGCAAGTTCCTGATTCTGCATTCAGATGTATGCTATATATTCAGTATTTATTTTTTTGACAGGCTCACCGTTGAGTATGCTGGATGGTATCCCTGTAGCTTTCAAGGATAATTTCAGCTCCATGAACATCCAGACTTCATGTGGATCCAGAATGCTTCTTGACTACAAACCTCCATACACAGCCACTGTTGTAGAAAAATTACTGGACAAAGGCACAGTTATGATGGGCAAAGTCAACCTTGATGAGTTTGCAATGGGGTAACTGAACTACTATTTTCTGCAAGAATTTTTTGCTAATCCTAAAACCCAACAAAATACAAGAGTGGATCTACTTGTACGTGTCTTCTCTCCAATGTCTTAGCACTGGAACCATAGACTCCATACACGGACCGACCAAAAGTCCCTGGAAATACGGATTTGCACAAAAGGAAGATGTCCACACAAACTCAGAGCTCACACATGTAGACGATGCTGCCCCAAATGTTCATAATATTACAGAGAATGACCCACAGGACTGGTATATTCCTGGGGGTAGCTCAGGTGGAAGTGCTGTTGCTGTGGCGACAGGCACAGTGTTTGGGTATGTCTGGTTATAAAATTAGAACTTGAAAGCTTGTCAAGTACATGTATAACCAACAGGGGTACAACTAAATAAAACCCCAATGTTTGTCTCGACATAACACAGTACTTTATCAATACCGGTAGTATGTATGCTTATAGGTCCTTAGGGTCAGACACCGGTGGCTCAGTAAGAAACCCAGCAGCGTACTGTGGTGTCGTAGGCCTGAAGCCAACTTACGGCCTCCTCTCCAGACATGGTCTGATACCACTTGTCAATTCCATGGATGTGCCTGGAATTTTTACAAGGTGTATTGACGATGCTGCTCTGATGTTGAGTAAGTTGACAGATGAGAGCAAAAATTTATACCTTGGTCATTCTCGTGAAAAAAAGTATAATTCAGGCAGTTAATTATTAAACCTGGAACTTTTTATTGCATTTCAGATAACCTGGCAGGGCATGACCATTTAGATTCAACAACCGTACGACAGACATTCAAGCCCATATCGTTACCTGAAGAACCAGACATCAAAAATCTACACATTGGAATTCCTAAGGTGATGTACAGTCATTGTGGTCAATAGACATAAAAAATCTACACATCGGAATTCCTAAGATGATGTACATTGTTGTCAATAAATTGAATGTTGGATCACTGCCTCCTCATAATAATGAGCAGATTTACCCTGCAATGACAGTTGGATGAGAACTGTGAATGACAAAGAGCTGCATGTTACAGGAGTACCATGCCCCGGGTACATCCAAAGAGGTGTTGGATGCGTGGGGACGAGTGGCCGACCTCCTGGAAAGTGCTGGGGCTCGCATGTCTCAGGTCTCCCTGCCCCACACTCAGCTCTCCATTGTCTGCTATCACGCACTCTGCTGTGCCGAGGTTGCTTCCAACATGGCTCGATATGACGGCATCGAATACGGTCGGTTTTTAGAATGAGGGAAATATGCAGAAATGTTACCTATTTAATGGTGTCAGGAAGTTTGTTGTGATCGAGGTAATATTCACTAGAGCAGCTTGTGTGTATTGGTGTACAATGTGGTATATTAATTTGCCCAAATTATCAACAATTCTCGATGATTAGGTATAATGTGTTGCAGGTCACAGAGTTCCTGACAAAATGTCCACTGAAGCGTTGTATGCTGCATCAAGGCATGAAGGTTTCGGGGAGGTTGTCAGGGGCCGAATACTGGCGGGGAACTACTTCCTACTGAGAGAGTAGGCAATCAATGAACTTTTCTTCCATATCCTTTGATGTTCCACCTATCTGTGCATCTAAGATATGTTCTCATAAAGTTGCTTCTATAACGGTGTCTATAATGATGACACTATGTTGAAATTCTCTGCTGTTGCAGAAACTATGACAAGTATTTCACACAAGCGATGAAGGTTCGGAGACTGATCTCGGAAGATTTTGATGCGGTGTTTGGGAGAGGTGTTGACCTGTTGTTGACTCCTGTTGTGCCTGGGGAAGCTCCCAAGTACAGCCAGTTCTCCAAGGCTAGTGCTCAACAACGATTACAGGAACATGACCTTTTCACACAGCCAGTCAATATGGCAGGTGAGCTCATGATTCATGATGTGCCTCTGCATGTAATATCACCAATAGGGCCTGTAAGTCATGTGCGGTCACGGTGTGATTCTGGTTCTGGTGACCAACAAACATACACCCAGTATACACCTTTTGTTCAATATGAGTAATACTTCATTGAGAACTCAAATTACTCAAATAACACAAAAGGTGTATGTTTGTTGGTCACCAGAATCATACTGTGACGGCACGTGACTTACAGGCCCTATATTGTTACAATCATGTCGCTATGACTACATGATTGTACATTTCCTTTTTGTTTCAGGGATTCCAGCTGTTTCTATACCAACGGGTTTGTCACGTAATGGCCTGCCAATATCCTTACAGCTGATTGGTCAGTCCTTTCAGGAACAGAAACTACTTGAAGTTGCAAAATGGCTGGAGCAAGAACTGAACTTTCCATCTCTAGATTTATCTTTTTTGGATGAATGACCATCTGAACTTTAGGCAGTACTGGTCTTAAGTATTTCTGACGATATTTATTCATTATTCATGTTATTTTCTATGTGGGAATAAAATTGTTGGAAATGTTTTATAAAGTGGAGTAATATTTATGTCCACACTTTGACCTCTATAATAAACACTCTTGGGTAATCTTACCTGGCTTTCAAAAAAGAGGGTAACAAATAATGCCATTAAATTTTTTAATGGCAAACTCTCTTAAACTGGTCGTTCTGTGCCCCTCAGACAGCAGTCATTCATCAAGGTTTCTTGACGAAACCTGACTGCAGCAGTGGTCTCTGAGAAATGTTTCTTGACGAAACTGTTCCCCCGGAACCGCCATTACCTTTGTCCCTGTGTTTGACAGCAGACAGAGGATCTTACTTCAAGGCTTTCATTTTGGAGTTTCTTCTTTTCTCCACGAATTTCCTTGGATTTTCTTGGAGTTTACAGTCTACTTTAGCGTACTGTGTGCTGCTACATTAGTTTAGATTAGTTTTGTAGAGTTTTTCTTGGGGGAATTGGTAAAACCTCCACGGTTACTGTACTTTTCCCTATTATCGCCCATTACTTCGTCTGTATTGCATGTTGTATTTACAGATGAAGTGCGCAGGCTGTAAGCAATTCCTTCCTAAATGGGAGCTACACCATAATTGTTGGTTGTGTCGGGAGCTTTGTCGACCAACAGCTTGCTGTGGAATGTGTGCCTCGTGGTCTGTCGACGATTGGTCGGATTTTGAACGGACTTCGTCAGGTTCAGCAAGAGCGTATGGCAAAGCCCCTCCCTGCTCCCCCTACCCCTTCTGCTAGTTCTAGTTCGAAGTGGCGGTACAAGCAGGCGGTACAGAAGCGGGAAGAGTCAGGATCTTCGTTTGCTACGTATGATTACTGTTGTAAGTAACGATTTGTCTTTGTCTTACAGCTTCCCGGGGACTGATGCGTCGGTTCCCGGGAACCGTTACTACTCCAGTAGTACGTCGAGTTTTTCACCCAGGCCTACGGGCATGGTGTTTAACTCTCACCCTGTTCCTCTGAGCTCCGTCCAGTTGTTGTCTCCAGGGGCCAATAACCAGAAGATCAACTCTGGCGTCTTGGCTTGTGAACGGCACGTTGGCGGTGTACCGGTTACTGCGGTTTCCGGGGTCCGTGTAACTGCCAGGGGTTGTGGCTCTGGTTTTCGGTCTACGCCTTGGTTGCTTCGGCTTCCAGGGCTCCGGAGCCGAGATCCGGGCCACGGGGCTCGGTCTCTGTTGCCTGTACTACAGGCTTAGGTCGCCCTGCATTTCCTGGGAACCATGTGTGGGTTCCCGGGAGCCGGCTCACGGTTCCCGGGAGCCGGTTCCCGGGAGCCCTTGTGGGGCTTCCAGGGCCCAGGTGCCGGTTTCTGTAGGCCGCGCCCCCAAGCCCTTTGGTTTCACTCAGTCGGGCGTCAGTGTTGGTCGTTACCCACTGTCCCCTAGGGTGATTGTTAGACAGCCGGCGTTCCAGCCTGGGTACTGCTCGGGGTACTGCTTCTTCCTCCTTGTCGAAGAAATCAGTTTCCTTTGTGCTTACCCCTTCTTTCTTTCCGCGGGTGGCGGAGGATTTCGAGCAAGGCGGGGTGTCTGTCTCTCCCAACCGCGTTCTCCCGTTGGCCTCTACCTCGGCTCCTGCTCAGAACTCATCCTCGGTGCCAGCGGTCGCTGAGCCTCCGGGCTCTAAGGCGTCGGTGGCGTCCACCATCTATCATTTGGCTGCGGAGGAGACTCCTAGTCCTATCCTGGACAGTTATTTGTCTAAGGATGAGTTTAGGACGGAGATGAATACTATGCGCCAGGATTTTTTGGGTCGTCTGGAAGCACTGTTTGCTCAGCAAGGCCCCAAGGTCCCAGCCGTCCAGCGTCTCCGTTTCTCAGCCTCCGCGGCCTTCTCCTGCGCCTTCGGTCTCTGGCTCAGAGGACCTCCCTTTCGTTGCGGAGCAGGACGGGATAGTTCCTTTGTTGGATCCCGTCCCTGGCTCTTCGGGTTTGGTGGTTCCTAAGAGGCCTAGGGACGATGACGTTACGTCGGTGGTCGAGGAAGACGAGTCTAACAACCAGTTCAAGCGTATGTGGCCGGAGAAGTTAGACTTTGTCAGGCGCCTGGCGGGTGATGATTGGCCTCAGGAGCAGGTTTCCACATCACCTCCTCCGGCAAAGAGGGCACGTTCATTCACGGAGCGGGAACTTCAACAGCCTCGTGTACCCCGGGATGCTTTGCGCTTTCCGTTGGCTCCTGGAGTTAGGAACTCTCTTTCTGGGAAACCGGCCGAGTGTGCCAAGCGTGGTCGCTTTCCTGTTGGAACCTATCTTGCACGTCCAAAGGTCCAGGATTTCTATCCATCCTCTGCTTTGGAATCGGAGCCAGCCAAGTTACAGGAGCAGGACGTCCTCTCGGCCCCGAAGTCGGTGTCTTTGCCTTGGTCGCAGCTGTCTGACCTGCAGTCTGTCGTGCGTTTGGGCATCGCCATGGATTCAGCCATGGACTGGTTTACCCTCGCGATTTCCAGGTCGTTAACAGCATGTCACGATCAGGTTCTGAACAACGAGCGTCTCGATCGGGCGGATCTGGCTCAGGCTCTGCGCGGGACCATAGGTTTGGTTCAGTCCGTCGGGAAGGCCATCGCGGACAAGGTGGCCGTGGACTCTCACCTTTGGTGGAACTCCGAGTTGTGGAGACGGGACGCCATTCTGGGTAAACTCCCGTTCAAGGTCTCCGAGCAGATGGTCTCCCAGTTTGGGCTTCACCCTGTTCTGCCCGAGGAGGGTCCAGCTTCACCTTTTCTGTTCCCGGAGGGAATTCATGAGGAGCTGGAGGCCCTAAGGTCATGCCAGGAGGAGCGCGAAAGGGCCAAGGCTACGTCTGATGCGTCTGTGGCCAAGTCTCAGGCTCTGGAGCGTTGGACCAAGATGCTGGCCCAGCAACAGCAGCGGAAGCGCCCTCAGCCCCAGCAGGCTCAGCAGTCGGGGGCTGCCGCGTCCGCTAAAGGGAGGGGCAAGGCCGTTGACTTGACCTTTCGTAAGGCCCCTGCCGGCTCCCAGCGAGGAGGGCACTCGGGACGAGGAGGCCGTGGCCGCGGCAAGTCGTCAAGCCCATCCAAGTCCGCAGGGGCGAAGAAATCAGGTTTGTTCCTTGCTCTCCCTTCCGGCCCCTCAACAGGGGGTCGAGTGTCCAGGTCAACTAGGCTCCGTCAGTATTTTCACTACAGACGAACCTGTCGGCGCGCGACTAAGTGGTTTCTGGCCTCGTTGGCGGGAACTGGGAGCCAGTCCCTGGATAGTCTCGACTCTGCGTCGGGGGTTCGGACTTAAGTTTGTGAAGTTCCCACCTTTGACGCTCGCTCCAAGGGTTTTTTCCCTTCCGCACGATGCCGAGAAGCGTCAGGCGTTGTTAGACGAAATTTCGGCCATGATCGAAAAACGAGCGGTAGAATTGGTTTCGGATCATTCCCCCGGGTTTTACAGCATTCTTTTCGTCGTCCCCAAAGCGTCAGGAGGTTGGAGGCCGGTGATCGATTTGTCGGCTCTCAATCGCTTCCTTCACATCCCGACCTGGTGAGGGCGGCCATGCCTCTCAATGCGTGGGTAGTTACCATCGATCTCAAGGATGCGTACTTCCACGTGCCCATGAGGCGGTCAATCCGAAAGTATCTCAGGTTCTTCTTTCGCGGGCAGGTTCGGCAGTTTCGCGCTTTGCCTTTCAGCCTGTCAACCGCCCCGTGGATTTTCACCATATGCGTCAGGGAACTGCAGTTCATCGCAATGGCATCGTCCTGTTTCAGTACCTGGACGATTGGCTGATCCGTCACCAGTGTGGTTCGACAGGCTCAGTGGTTGGTGGATCTGTGCCACTCCATGGGCTTCAAGATCAACCCCAAAAAGTCAGACTTATCTCCTCGGCAAGACTTTGTCTTTCTGGGCTATCGATTTCGGACTATTTCCGGATCCGTTATCCCAACCGAGGAGCGTCACTTAAAGTTATCCGAGCAATCCCGAGGGTTTCTGGATCACGTTCCGCAACCAGCCTCCAGGTGGCAGTCTCTTATCGGTTCCCTAGCCTCTACGGAAAAAATGGTTCCAATGGGCCGCCTGCACATGCGCTCTCTTCAGCATCAGCTTCATGCGAATTGGTCGCAAGCAACTGGGGACATGGCACAGTTGGTGCCGGTGTCCGACCAGGTGGTTCGGGACTTGCGCTGGTGGTTGGACCCGGTAAATTTCTACTGCGGGTCTCCTTTCCGGCAGCCGCCCCCTCCAGGCATCTGTTTATGGACGCCAGTTTGGAGGGTTGGGGAGCCCATTGGGATTCGAACGAGGTCTCGGGTCTGTGGTCTCCGTCTCAGCAGGACGACCATATCAATGTTTTGGAGGGCCGTCTTCCTAGCCTTACAGCACTGGGAATGCCACTTTTGCGGGCACGTGGTGTTGTTGGCGTCGGACAATTCCACAATCGTGGCGTATGTCAACAAGCAAGGGAGTACGAAGTCCGTTACTCTTTGCCAATTGACCGTGGATCTGTTGCTCTGGTGTCACGAGCGTCGGATCCTTCTCCGTGTGCGTCATATCCTGGGGCACATGAATGTGCTAGCCGATCGGTTGTCGCGCCGGGGTCAGATTCAGCATACAGAGTGGTCTCTGTCCCCAGTGGTTTTTCGTGCAATCTGCGACCAATGGGGCACGCCCATGATCGATCTATTTGCCACGAGGTGGAACGCCAAGCTGCCCTTGTTCATCTCCCCGATCCCGAACAGGCCTTGGAGGTCGATGCCTTGTCAGCGGACTGGGGGGAGATGTTCCTATATGCCTATCCTCCGGCGGTGTTGATGGAGAAGGTTCTGGCCAAATTCAAGTCACATCAAGCCAGAATGGTACTCATTGCTCCGCTGCTCCCTCAGAAGCCTTGGTTTCCGGACCTTCTGGATCTGTTGGCGGACAGCCCGGTGCCGTTGCCGGACCGTCCGTTTTGTCCACCAGAGGGCACTCCGAAGCACCCGTCTTTGTAATAACCGATTCTCTGGTCCTCTGAATCAGGGGACAGTGTCAATGCGCGGCAACAAATAGTCCGTATTAATGCGCGTTTTGTAAACACGAGCACGTGCTTTCTTGTTTTGCACGGATCGACCAGGCAGTCATGCCTCAGCCATGATTTTTTCAGAGGCACTAAACATTGCCACGGACACCGCTACTGAAGTTATTCTATCACAATCTCTTAAAAAATTGTATAGTTTTCGACAATATGTCCTGTCTGTAACAAAATATCACAAACATTCAAAATTACTTCGATTCATAGAGGCATCCATGTTGGAACTATTTTCGGTATCCCAGAATGCAAAGGCATTATTTATTACCCTCTTTTTTGAAAGCCAGGTAAGATTACCCAAGAGTGTTTATTATAGAGGTAAGTGTGTAATAAATACTGGTTTTAACAGGTTAAAACTTCCTTTTTGTCTCTATGTGGAGTATCAGTAGGTAATATACAAATATTCATCTGTACAATGTGTCATATCGAAATCCAGTCAGAAACCCAAATGACCATTCTGATCGGTCAATCCTTTCATCACCAGATTAAAACCAGATACTAATGAACATTATTCATGCTAGTTTCAGAAAACTGGTTACTGGCATCTCAAGTTTCCTGATAACAATGTTCATTTTCCCACCCTTATTATCGACTCTCTGGCTCGAGTGTTGTTTTCAAATTTTGGTGCGAAATTGTGAAGATGGAAAGAATAATAAAATTAGCCCAAAGGCAAAGAAAGGTTACCGGAGAAATGTACAGTGTTAAGCTCTTAAGGTCTGAAATATTATTTTTCGACAACATCTTCCCAAATGGAAAATTGTTTTCTATATGTTCACATTGATTCCTATGTTGTAGAGTTGATAACAAGCGAAATATTAGTGATTTTGTTCTCTGACCTTGAAAATAAGGTCAAAGGTCAAATTCAAGGTCACGAGAACTGTGGACGTATAGGAAATGATGTATGCCGAATATTTTTATAACCTTGAATTTGACCTTTGACCTCATTTTCAAGGTCAGGCACAAAATACCGAATATTCTGATGACCTTGATTTTTATCCTTGACCTCAGGCTAATATCTCGCTCATTATCGAATTTACAGCTTAGGAATCGATTGTGGACATATAGGAAATGATATAGTCCGAACATTGTGCTGACCTTGGATTTGACCTTTGACCTCATTTTCAAGGCCAAAGAACGAAATGGCTACTATCGCTTATTATCGACTTTACAACTTGAGAATCAATTGTGGACAGAATCAAACGTGACTTACAGGCCCTATATTGTTACAATCATGTCGCTATGACTACATGATTGTACATTTCCTTTTTGTTTCAGGGATTCCAGCTGTTTCTATACCAACGGGTTTGTCACGTAATGGCCTGCCAATATCCTTACAGCTGATTGGTCAGTCCTTTCAGGAACAGAAACTACTTGAAGTTGCAAAATGGCTGGAGCAAGAACTGAACTTTCCATCTCTAGATTTATCTTTTTTGGATGAATGACCATCTGAACTTTAGGCAGTACTGGTCTTAAGTATTTCTGACGATATTTATTCATTATTCATGTTATTTTCTATGTGGGAATAAAATTGTTGGAAATGTTTTATAAAGTGGAGTAATATTTATGTCCACACTTTGACCTCTATAATAAACACTCTTGGGTAATCTTACCTGGCTTTCAAAAAAGAGGGTAACAAATAATGCCATTAAATTTTTTAATGGCAAACTCTCTTAAACTGGTCGTTCTGTGCCCCTCAGACAGCAGTCATTCATCAAGGTTTCTTGACGAAACCTGACTGCAGCAGTGGTCTCTGAGAAATGTTTCTTGACGAAACTGTTCCCCCGGAACCGCCATTACCTTTGTCCCTGTGTTTGACAGCAGACAGAGGATCTTACTTCAAGGCTTTCATTTTGGAGTTTCTTCTTTTCTCCACGAATTTCCTTGGATTTTCTTGGAGTTTACAGTCTACTTTAGCGTACTGTGTGCTGCTACATTAGTTTAGATTAGTTTTGTAGAGTTTTTCTTGGGGGAATTGGTAAAACCTCCACGGTTACTGTACTTTTCCCTATTATCGCCCATTACTTCGTCTGTATTGCATGTTGTATTTACAGATGAAGTGCGCAGGCTGTAAGCAATTCCTTCCTAAATGGGAGCTACACCATAATTGTTGGTTGTGTCGGGAGCTTTGTCGACCAACAGCTTGCTGTGGAATGTGTGCCTCGTGGTCTGTCGACGATTGGTCGGATTTTGAACGGACTTCGTCAGGTTCAGCAAGAGCGTATGGCAAAGCCCCTCCCTGCTCCCCCTACCCCTTCTGCTAGTTCTAGTTCGAAGTGGCGGTACAAGCAGGCGGTACAGAAGCGGGAAGAGTCAGGATCTTCGTTTGCTACGTATGATTACTGTTGTAAGTAACGATTTGTCTTTGTCTTACAGCTTCCCGGGGACTGATGCGTCGGTTCCCGGGAACCGTTACTACTCCAGTAGTACGTCGAGTTTTTCACCCAGGCCTACGGGCATGGTGTTTAACTCTCACCCTGTTCCTCTGAGCTCCGTCCAGTTGTTGTCTCCAGGGGCCAATAACCAGAAGATCAACTCTGGCGTCTTGGCTTGTGAACGGCACGTTGGCGGTGTACCGGTTACTGCGGTTTCCGGGGTCCGTGTAACTGCCAGGGGTTGTGGCTCTGGTTTTCGGTCTACGCCTTGGTTGCTTCGGCTTCCAGGGCTCCGGAGCCGAGATCCGGGCCACGGGGCTCGGTCTCTGTTGCCTGTACTACAGGCTTAGGTCGCCCTGCATTTCCTGGGAACCATGTGTGGGTTCCCGGGAGCCGGCTCACGGTTCCCGGGAGCCGGTTCCCGGGAGCCCTTGTGGGGCTTCCAGGGCCCAGGTGCCGGTTTCTGTAGGCCGCGCCCCCAAGCCCTTTGGTTTCACTCAGTCGGGCGTCAGTGTTGGTCGTTACCCACTGTCCCCTAGGGTGATTGTTAGACAGCCGGCGTTCCAGCCTGGGTACTGCTCGGGGTACTGCTTCTTCCTCCTTGTCGAAGAAATCAGTTTCCTTTGTGCTTACCCCTTCTTTCTTTCCGCGGGTGGCGGAGGATTTCGAGCAAGGCGGGGTGTCTGTCTCTCCCAACCGCGTTCTCCCGTTGGCCTCTACCTCGGCTCCTGCTCAGAACTCATCCTCGGTGCCAGCGGTCGCTGAGCCTCCGGGCTCTAAGGCGTCGGTGGCGTCCACCATCTATCATTTGGCTGCGGAGGAGACTCCTAGTCCTATCCTGGACAGTTATTTGTCTAAGGATGAGTTTAGGACGGAGATGAATACTATGCGCCAGGATTTTTTGGGTCGTCTGGAAGCACTGTTTGCTCAGCAAGGCCCCAAGGTCCCAGCCGTCCAGCGTCTCCGTTTCTCAGCCTCCGCGGCCTTCTCCTGCGCCTTCGGTCTCTGGCTCAGAGGACCTCCCTTTCGTTGCGGAGCAGGACGGGATAGTTCCTTTGTTGGATCCCGTCCCTGGCTCTTCGGGTTTGGTGGTTCCTAAGAGGCCTAGGGACGATGACGTTACGTCGGTGGTCGAGGAAGACGAGTCTAACAACCAGTTCAAGCGTATGTGGCCGGAGAAGTTAGACTTTGTCAGGCGCCTGGCGGGTGATGATTGGCCTCAGGAGCAGGTTTCCACATCACCTCCTCCGGCAAAGAGGGCACGTTCATTCACGGAGCGGGAACTTCAACAGCCTCGTGTACCCCGGGATGCTTTGCGCTTTCCGTTGGCTCCTGGAGTTAGGAACTCTCTTTCTGGGAAACCGGCCGAGTGTGCCAAGCGTGGTCGCTTTCCTGTTGGAACCTATCTTGCACGTCCAAAGGTCCAGGATTTCTATCCATCCTCTGCTTTGGAATCGGAGCCAGCCAAGTTACAGGAGCAGGACGTCCTCTCGGCCCCGAAGTCGGTGTCTTTGCCTTGGTCGCAGCTGTCTGACCTGCAGTCTGTCGTGCGTTTGGGCATCGCCATGGATTCAGCCATGGACTGGTTTACCCTCGCGATTTCCAGGTCGTTAACAGCATGTCACGATCAGGTTCTGAACAACGAGCGTCTCGATCGGGCGGATCTGGCTCAGGCTCTGCGCGGGACCATAGGTTTGGTTCAGTCCGTCGGGAAGGCCATCGCGGACAAGGTGGCCGTGGACTCTCACCTTTGGTGGAACTCCGAGTTGTGGAGACGGGACGCCATTCTGGGTAAACTCCCGTTCAAGGTCTCCGAGCAGATGGTCTCCCAGTTTGGGCTTCACCCTGTTCTGCCCGAGGAGGGTCCAGCTTCACCTTTTCTGTTCCCGGAGGGAATTCATGAGGAGCTGGAGGCCCTAAGGTCATGCCAGGAGGAGCGCGAAAGGGCCAAGGCTACGTCTGATGCGTCTGTGGCCAAGTCTCAGGCTCTGGAGCGTTGGACCAAGATGCTGGCCCAGCAACAGCAGCGGAAGCGCCCTCAGCCCCAGCAGGCTCAGCAGTCGGGGGCTGCCGCGTCCGCTAAAGGGAGGGGCAAGGCCGTTGACTTGACCTTTCGTAAGGCCCCTGCCGGCTCCCAGCGAGGAGGGCACTCGGGACGAGGAGGCCGTGGCCGCGGCAAGTCGTCAAGCCCATCCAAGTCCGCAGGGGCGAAGAAATCAGGTTTGTTCCTTGCTCTCCCTTCCGGCCCCTCAACAGGGGGTCGAGTGTCCAGGTCAACTAGGCTCCGTCAGTATTTTCACTACAGACGAACCTGTCGGCGCGCGACTAAGTGGTTTCTGGCCTCGTTGGCGGGAACTGGGAGCCAGTCCCTGGATAGTCTCGACTCTGCGTCGGGGGTTCGGACTTAAGTTTGTGAAGTTCCCACCTTTGACGCTCGCTCCAAGGGTTTTTTCCCTTCCGCACGATGCCGAGAAGCGTCAGGCGTTGTTAGACGAAATTTCGGCCATGATCGAAAAACGAGCGGTAGAATTGGTTTCGGATCATTCCCCCGGGTTTTACAGCATTCTTTTCGTCGTCCCCAAAGCGTCAGGAGGTTGGAGGCCGGTGATCGATTTGTCGGCTCTCAATCGCTTCCTTCACATCCCGACCTGGTGAGGGCGGCCATGCCTCTCAATGCGTGGGTAGTTACCATCGATCTCAAGGATGCGTACTTCCACGTGCCCATGAGGCGGTCAATCCGAAAGTATCTCAGGTTCTTCTTTCGCGGGCAGGTTCGGCAGTTTCGCGCTTTGCCTTTCAGCCTGTCAACCGCCCCGTGGATTTTCACCATATGCGTCAGGGAACTGCAGTTCATCGCAATGGCATCGTCCTGTTTCAGTACCTGGACGATTGGCTGATCCGTCACCAGTGTGGTTCGACAGGCTCAGTGGTTGGTGGATCTGTGCCACTCCATGGGCTTCAAGATCAACCCCAAAAAGTCAGACTTATCTCCTCGGCAAGACTTTGTCTTTCTGGGCTATCGATTTCGGACTATTTCCGGATCCGTTATCCCAACCGAGGAGCGTCACTTAAAGTTATCCGAGCAATCCCGAGGGTTTCTGGATCACGTTCCGCAACCAGCCTCCAGGTGGCAGTCTCTTATCGGTTCCCTAGCCTCTACGGAAAAAATGGTTCCAATGGGCCGCCTGCACATGCGCTCTCTTCAGCATCAGCTTCATGCGAATTGGTCGCAAGCAACTGGGGACATGGCACAGTTGGTGCCGGTGTCCGACCAGGTGGTTCGGGACTTGCGCTGGTGGTTGGACCCGGTAAATTTCTACTGCGGGTCTCCTTTCCGGCAGCCGCCCCCTCCAGGCATCTGTTTATGGACGCCAGTTTGGAGGGTTGGGGAGCCCATTGGGATTCGAACGAGGTCTCGGGTCTGTGGTCTCCGTCTCAGCAGGACGACCATATCAATGTTTTGGAGGGCCGTCTTCCTAGCCTTACAGCACTGGGAATGCCACTTTTGCGGGCACGTGGTGTTGTTGGCGTCGGACAATTCCACAATCGTGGCGTATGTCAACAAGCAAGGGAGTACGAAGTCCGTTACTCTTTGCCAATTGACCGTGGATCTGTTGCTCTGGTGTCACGAGCGTCGGATCCTTCTCCGTGTGCGTCATATCCTGGGGCACATGAATGTGCTAGCCGATCGGTTGTCGCGCCGGGGTCAGATTCAGCATACAGAGTGGTCTCTGTCCCCAGTGGTTTTTCGTGCAATCTGCGACCAATGGGGCACGCCCATGATCGATCTATTTGCCACGAGGTGGAACGCCAAGCTGCCCTTGTTCATCTCCCCGATCCCGAACAGGCCTTGGAGGTCGATGCCTTGTCAGCGGACTGGGGGGAGATGTTCCTATATGCCTATCCTCCGGCGGTGTTGATGGAGAAGGTTCTGGCCAAATTCAAGTCACATCAAGCCAGAATGGTTCTCATTGCTCCGCTGCTCCCTCAGAAGCCTTGGTTTCCGGACCTTCTGGATCTGTTGGCGGACAGCCCGGTGCCGTTGCCGGACCGTCCGTTTTGTCCACCAGAGGGCACTCCGAAGCACCCGTCTTTGTAATAACCGATTCTCTGGTCCTCTGAATCAGGGGACAGTGTCAATGCGCGGCAACAAATAGTCCGTATTAATGCGCGTTTTGTAAACACGAGCACGTGCTTTCTTGTTTTGCACGGATCGACCAGGCAGTCATGCCTCAGCCATGATTTTTTCAGAGGCACTAAACATTGCCACGGACACCGCTACTGAAGTTATTCTATCACAATCTCTTAAAAAATTGTATAGTTTTCGACAATATGTCCTGTCTGTAACAAAATATCACAAACATTCAAAATTACTTCGATTCATAGAGGCATCCATGTTGGAACTATTTTCGGTATCCCAGAATGCAAAGGCATTATTTATTACCCTCTTTTTTGAAAGCCAGGTAAGATTACCCAAGAGTGTTTATTATAGAGGTAAGTGTGTAATAAATACTGGTTTTAACAGGTTAAAACTTCCTTTTTGTCTCTATGTGGAGTATCAGTAGGTAATATACAAATATTCATCTGTACAATGTGTCATATCGAAATCCAGTCAGAAACCCAAATGACCATTCTGATCGGTCAATCCTTTCATCACCAGATTAAAACCAGATACTAATGAACATTATTCATGCTAGTTTCAGAAAACTGGTTACTGGCATCTCAAGTTTCCTGATAACAATGTTCATTTTCCCACCCTTATTATCGACTCTCTGGCTCGAGTGTTGTTTTCAAATTTTGGTGCGAAATTGTGAAGATGGAAAGAATAATAAAATTAGCCCAAAGGCAAAGAAAGGTTACCGGAGAAATGTACAGTGTTAAGCTCTTAAGGTCTGAAATATTATTTTTCGACAACATCTTCCCAAATGGAAAATTGTTTTCTATATGTTCACATTGATTCCTATGTTGTAGAGTTGATAACAAGCGAAATATTAGTGATTTTGTTCTCTGACCTTGAAAATAAGGTCAAAGGTCAAATTCAAGGTCACGAGAACTGTGGACGTATAGGAAATGATGTATGCCGAATATTTTTATAACCTTGAATTTGACCTTTGACCTCATTTTCAAGGTCAGGCACAAAATACCGAATATTCTGATGACCTTGATTTTTATCCTTGACCTCAGGCTAATATCTCGCTCATTATCGAATTTACAGCTTAGGAATCGATTGTGGACATATAGGAAATGATATAGTCCGAACATTGTGCTGACCTTGGATTTGACCTTTGACCTCATTTTCAAGGCCAAAGAACGAAATGGCTACTATCGCTTATTATCGACTTTACAACTTGAGAATCAATTGTGGACAGATAGGAAATCATATATGCTGAATACTGTGATGCCCTTGAATTTGACCTTCGACCTCATTTTCAAAGTCAGAGCACAGAATGGCTAATATCGCGCTTATTATCAACTTTACAGATTAGGAATCAATTGACATATAGAAAATATATGCTGAATATTGTTGTGACCTTGAATTTGACCTTTGACCTCATTTTCAAGGTCTCACAGGACAACTTGGCTAATATCTTGTTTATTATCAAATTTACATCTTAGAATTCTATTGTGGACATACAGCAAATGATATATGGTGAATATTCTGATGACCTTCAATTTGACTTTTGATTTCATTTTCGAGGTCACAGGATATAATGACTAATATATATTATTACTGAAATTACAGCTTATCATATATGCTGAATAATCTCGTGACTTTAAATCTGACCGTGACCTCATTTTCAAGGCCACGAGACAAAATACATGTAGCTATTATATATTGTCCTATCTTAGCCCTTGGGCTAATTTTTATTTCTATTCACAATGTTATATGACTTCCTATGTGCTCATAATACAAACATTTTCAAGTTAGGTCTACAAGCATTTTATCGGTATAGGCCAACTTACACATTTCCGGTCAGGCATGAAACTTTCTCTGAAACTGAGATTCAACCTTCAATGTCATCTGAGGTCAAGTTCAAGGTCACCAAAAATAACCATATATGGCTTCCTATATGCTTATAATGCAAACATAAGCTCTATGTACAAGAATTTTTTGCCCCAGAAGCCCATTTGTGTATAACAGTACTTCATGGGCGTTTTTAGGTCTATATATCAGGCCTTACGAGCAATTTAAGGATTGACTGCGGGTAACAAACCAATCACCCAAAGCGGGTAACTCTTCCATTCATTTGTAATGTAAACATAAAGGAAACAAAATCAGCAAGACTACCCAACGTTTCTTCCTGAAACTTCATTAACAGATATATGTATAGCCATGGATGATGAACCGAGACATGATTCTATAAAAACGCAGGGTTGGGTTCAATTACAAAGTTCAATTACAACTACATTACAATTACGATCGCTGGAACATCGTCAATTACAATTACAATTGCAATTATTTCCACTCAAAATTTTTCAATTACAATTATAATTACAGTGTCTCAAATTTTCCAGTTACAATTACAATTTTATTTTCCAATTACAAATAAATACAGGTACAAGCGCCCCCGCCCCGGTCCCTTTACAAAATGAATGAAGATCTAAGTATGGTTTTATATGTATAATAGGTTATTACATCTCGTAGTGCAATTTAGTGTCTGGATCAGGAACTCCTTTAACCCATTTTCATCAGCAATTAGGATAGCCACAGCCCAAGCGACATGGTGCTGGGATAGCCATTGTCTTGTACAAGCACTTGTCTTGTTTTGTCTTGTCATTGGTTTGGGGAAAGCAGTGAATTCATCTGACACAGAGATGGTGTTCTTCAGTTAATTGTGTTGTTTGAATGAAATTAAGAATGTACCGAGGAAATGAGAAAACTACTTTTTTCTGCAAAATTATTTTAATTCAATCCATGGCCCTACCAGCCGAATGTCATACTGCATTTAGAAGACCAAGTTCATTCAACAAAAAAGTACTGATCCCTGTTATCTTTTGATACTGTATATGGCCACATATACATCTTTCTCAGGAACGGATGGTATGGATATATATTTTTGAAATTTATAAAATTAGAAAAATCAAATTACAATATTCAATTACAATTTCAATTACAAATACCGACATCTTAAATTTTTCAATTACAATTATAATTTCAATTACGGATATTCTAAAATTTCAATTACAATTATAATTACAATTACAGCTCTCAAAAGTTTTCAACTATGAATACGATTACAATTACGACCAATTGTAATTATTTACACAATTACTCGATTACAATTATAATGGGGTACCTGCTGATGCCATGTGCTTTTGGGGCTCTGAAACAGTCTATTATGCCCAAAAAGTACAAAAAACGTCATGTCCATTGTCTGCATTATGCACAAACAAACATGACAAAATTTTAATGCAACATTATTACGCTTTTGTATGTATATGGCACATTAGACTGTTTCTGTGGTTTATCTACCGGTATACCCGAATTACATGGTGGCGATCCTGGTGGCAAACAGGAACCTCATTGAACCCAACCCTGATAAAAAGTATCACAGGGATTGTACAAAGTGATGATTATAGATATCGCTTTTACACGCGTCAGCAAACAACGCGTTGTATCTTCAGCGTTACAAACAAGCTGTTGTTGGTATGTACGTTTTGTTGTGTGACTATCCAATAACAGATGCATCTCGTTTAAGGTGCGCTATGAGCACATTAGTGAGCTATGGTATATCTGAGTTGGTGCTAGGGGCCTATCTAGCCAATGAGGGGGGTTAGATTACCATGGTGAAAGTCGAATACCGCACCTTACTCTGCATATACGACTTGTATTTCTGCGAGAGGAATACAATAGGCGGATTTGGTGCACCCGAGCGCAAATCACCAATGAGCTTTACTAGCATTACTGGCCGTTGTCCGCTGTAAAAAATGTCCTGCCGTTGGGCATGTTTTGAGTACACCTTGTCTTTTGAGCCATAAGGAGTCACAGAATGACATTTGAAAATGATAATTATCAGACAATTTACATATTTAATCAAAAACCAAGTCTCGGTTGGTGATCCTTGATGGCTATAGGTCGCCACAGTAAATTCTGGTGCCAAATGGATGTTTGCAAGTTCATGATTTTGTTACCTTTATATCTACATTATAAGTGAATGGAGAACTGGGGCATTCCAGATTCGGGATTTTACATGCAGTTCGTACTTAAGGCTCTCCATCCTTACACAAAGGCAATTTTCCCAAAAAAAAAAAGACCATTGAAGGTCAAATCCAAGGTCACCACACAAGTCGTCATATATTACTTTCATTTGTAAATGCTGATATCTAAGGTCTATCTTCAAACGTTGTAGGTGAACAGTGGTGGCAGCTCCCATTATGAAGGAAAAATTTCTAAATCCACAATTTTTTTCAATGGGGCAATTACTTTATGGAAAGTAACGTGATTTTGGACAAATATTTTTTTTTTGTTTTTACCGACCCATCGAAAAATCGGTCGCTACGTGCAAACCGGCGATTCAAGAGCAACGAAACTTAATATACACATCACAAAGGTATATAAAGTGGAGTAACTAAAAGAGACAGTTTTTGAGGAAATATAAATATTGAAATATTTTCAAGCATTTTTGTGCAAACATTCAGAAATATTCGCCTGCAAACTTTAAAGATAAATACGTGGAAGGCGACAGACGGTCGGACGGACGTCCCAACATTTTAGGTTAAAGGGCTTCTCACATGTTAATTTTCCTATCTCCAGCATGCCCCTTATCCGCAAAATAACCCATTATCCCATAGCCCATTATTATATCCGCAAAATAGCCCATTATCCCATAGCCCATTATTATATCCGCAAAATAGCCCATTATCCCATAGCCCATTATTATATCCGCAAAATAGCCCATTATCCCATAGCCCATTATTATATCCGCAAAATAACCCATTATCCCATAGCCCATTATTATATCCGCAAAATAGCCCATTATCCCATAGCCCATTATTATTTCTCCATAAAAAGTGAGCTGAGGGGCTGTTTCATAGACCCTTAGCCCTAAGGTTAAGGCTGGCCGGACGACGGATGCATTGCCACGGTTATATGATTAAGCCCTATATACGAGCGTTTTCCCCGCATACGACAATTTGTGTATATCTGGTCTTTTGGGTGTTTCGAGTCCAAATATCATACCTTTTCAGTGATTCAAGGCATTCCATCTTTATATACAATGTCATGGACATCAATTATAAAGTTTTGAAATAAAAACCTTAAAACTCATAATAAGGTTTTCGGGAATCTAGGCCTTTTGAGCCTGGGTTTCGAACCTTTGGGCACCCTAAGGCTTTTTTTTTGCTTTTATTCTTGAGTCGTTCTTGGCTGTTTGACAGCCAGTTTAGTGCCAAATATTGGCAATTTGACACAATTTCAAAAGGCCAAAAAATGGCCCTAACTGGCCAAAATTGGCCTCTGGGGACAGAACGCAGTAAATAGACCTTAGGTTTGTATTACGGGCATATAGGAAATCATATATGATGGATCTTTTGGTGACCTTGAAATTGACTTTTGATGACCTGGGTGGTGAACCTCAAGGCCACATTTGACCTGAAATATGTAAATTGGCCCCTGCAGACAAAACGCATGTAGATTTGACTTAGATTATGAGCACATAGTAGGTCATATATGATGGCCCTTTTGATGACCTTGACCTCAGATGACATTGAGTGGTGAACATCAAGATCACCTTCAACCTGAGAAGTATTAATTGGCCTGTACAGGCATTGTTCATGTAAACAGAGCTTAGGAATGTATTATGATCCTATATGAAGTCATGTATGATCGATCTATTGGTGACCTTGAATTTGACCTCAAGTCCCAATGTCACATTTAACCTGTAATACAAAATGTATGCAAATTGGCCTGCAAATACTGCTTAGGTTTGTCTTGTTAGTATATAGGAAGTCATATATGCTGGATCATTCGGTGACTTTGAAGTGGACCTCAGAAGCCCTTGATTGATAGATTCCGAGGTCACATTTGGTCTTAACTGTGTAAATTGACCTCTGTCAGAGGCAGAGAGCTTTGGTTTGTGTTATGGGCACACCGGAAGTCCTTTATGTTCGATCTTTGGGTGACTTTGAACTTGACCTCATATGACCTTGAATGGTAAATCTCAACGTCACATTTTGCATGAATTGTGTATTAAATTCGGCCTCTGCAGACATAATGAATACACATAGATCGATGATTTTATTACGGGCATATAGTCAATAATATATTGTGGATCTGTTGGTGACCTTGAACTTAACCTTCAGTGATAAAGCTCAATGGCATGTTTGATCGAAGTCTGCCGGTAAGCTACAGTACCCTTGGTGCTATGTTTTCATTTGCACACTTTTTCAAAAGAGTGACCCTTTTTGACGAAAAGCGGCCAAGTTTGGACTTTGGCAGTCCTTTCTTAAAATCTGTTGAGGCAATTTTTAAATTAATGTATTAGACTCCCATTGCACCTTTTTTAGGTTACCGGACCTATGGTCCGATAACCTATTGCCGTCGCGTTGCGTCCGTCGTCCGTCCACATTTTTATCTTTAAAGTTTACAGGTGGATTTTTCTGAAATTTTGCACAAAGCTGCCTAAGAATATTTCAAGACGGGGTTATTTTTTATTTTTTTTATTTTCGCATTTTTCTCAAATTGGCGGCCAGTTTTGATGAAAAATGGTCAATTTTGGACTTTGGCGGTCATTTTCTCAGAAACTGTTTGATCAGTTTTGATATTTTTGTTTCAAAAGATTCCCCTTATGTACCTTTATGGTGTGTATAAGTTTTGTTGCCCTTGAATCGCCGGTCTCCGTGTGGCGGCCATTTTGAATTTTTGAGGGGTCGGCGAAAAATTTTTTTTTTGCCCTAAATCGCGTTACTATCAATTTTGGGTCATTTCAAGGCAAAATAAAATGTTTTCACCCTTTGAAAAAAAATTTGGACTTATAAAATTTTCGGTACTTTCTTCCTTCATAATGAAAGCTGCCAGGACAGTACTCATAGAACGCTTGAAGATAGAGCTTAGATATTGCCACTTTCAAATGGGAAGTCATATATGGCGACTTGTGTGGTGACCTTCAATTTGACCTTGGATGACCTTGAAAGCTTTTTAGGTCGAAAAATGTTCAAATTTGCACCTGGTCTGTCTTTTCTCGGAAACTGTCTGATCAGTTTTGAGATTGTTGTTTCAAAAGAATCCCCTTATGTACCTTTATGATGTTTATGAGTATTGTTGCCCTTGAATCGCCGGTCTCCGTGTGGCGGCCATTTCGAATTTTTGGCGGGTCGGCGAAAAAAATTTGTTTCGCCCCAAATCGCATTACTATCCATTTTGGGTCATTTATAGGCACAAAAAAAGTTTCACCCTTTGAAAAAAATTTTGGACTGAAATTTTTTGGCACTTTTTTCCTCATAATGGGAGCTGCCAGGACTGTACTCATAGAACGCTTGAAGATAGAGCTTAGATATTGGCAGTTTCAAATAGGAAGTCATATACATATGGCGATTTGGGAGGTGACCTTGAATTTGACCTTTGATGACCTTGAAAGGTCAAAACAGCCATTTTGGGGTTAAAAAAATTAGCCCAAAGGCTAAGATAGGTTACCGGACAATTTTGGTTTGGCCATGGCAGCATTGGAAGGTAACAGACCTCGAGATTTAACAATCAAGGTCTCCGTGTGAACTTCGATGTCACCATTACATGTATGTGTGCGGCATTTGATGTTCTATATGTTCATAATACAAAGATATATCTGGGTGGAATCGTTTAGGCCGCTTAGGTCAATTTACACATTCCGAGTCAGACATTTAGCACTCAAGGTCATCTGACGTCAAGTTCAAGGTCATCATTATGTGCCATACATGTCTTCCTATATGTTCATAATGCAAACATGAGCTCTACCTGCAAGCATTTCACCTATAGAGGCAAATCTGGGCATTTTTTTTACCCCAAAGTGGCTGTTTTGACCTTTCAGGTCATCGAAGGTCAAATTCAAGGTCACCACACAAGTCGCAATATATGACTTCCCATTTGAAGGTGCCAATTTCTAAGCTGTATCTTCAAGTTTTTTATGAGTACAGTCCTGACAGCTCCCATTATGAAGGAAAAAAAGTGCCGAAAATTTTCCCAAGTCCAAAATTTTTTTTCAAAGGGTGAAATTTTTTTTTTGCCCTAGAAATGGCCCAAAATGGATAGTAATGTGATTTGGGGTGAAAAAAAATGTTCTCGCCGACCCGTCAAAAATTCAAAATGGCCGCCACACGGAGACCGGCGATTTAAAGGCAACCAAACTTATACATATCACAGAGGTATATGAGGCTAATCTTTTGAAACCAAAAACTCAAAACTGATCAATCAGTTTTTGAGAAAATGGCAGTCAAAGTCCACAATTGAGCTTTTTTCGACAAAAACGGCCGCCTTTTTTAAAAAAATGCGAAAATCAAAAAACAAAAAAAAAATACCTGCTTCTCAAAATGTTATTAGGCATTTTTGTGCAAAATTTCAGAAAGATTCGATCGTGAACTTTAAAGATAAATATGTTAACGCCGGACGGACGGACGACGGACGCAACGCCATGCCAATAGGTTATCAGACCAAAGCTACGGTAACCTAAAAATGCCCAAATTTGCCTCTACAGATGAAATACATGTAGATAGAGCTTCAGATTGCATTGTGAACATATTGAAAGTCATATATGGAACAACTATTGATGACTTTGATTTTGACTTTGAGGGGACCTTGAGTGCTAAATGTCTGGCTTGAAATCTTGAAAGTGGCCTCTGAAGCTTAAACTTTCGCACATACAGGTTAGGATTGTGTATAAACCTATGAAAAGTCATGTATAAATGACACATCTTTTGGTGACTTTGAACTTGACCTTAAACAACCTTGAAGGGCAAATCTCAAAATCTTAAATTGGCCTCTACAAACGAAATACTTGTTTATTGTGCGGCGTTAGCCGTACTATATCTGTTAGTGTAATTTTGACCCCATGGTACTACTGGTGAGGAGCTTGTCCATGCGTGGACTTATTGCTACCGAATTAAGTCAGCGATGACATTATCCATATTTTATGTCATAATCTCAGATTACAACAAAGTTAAGTAGCAAATATTGAACAAAGAAAACACACGCCTTGGTCATTTGTGGAAAGTGCAACTAAAACACATTTTGGCAAGAATAATGGACGAATCGACAAACAAATGCGAGTGACAATCAATTTTCGCATGGACAAGCTCGGCACCAGTATTGGAGGTACTATGGTAGTGTAAGACCATCTACGAGAATTGTTCTCTGTGAGAGGGAAGTAGAGAGTTATTACAATACGAGTTCGAGTTACAATACGATTCGAGTTCATTGTTTCATATTGTTATCAAAGCGGACATCTTTGCACATGTTGTTATCAAACTAATCAATAGGCTTTAAGTTGATTTCCAAATATTGAGCAAGGGAAAAACACACCATAGTCCTTTGTGGAAAGCTCAACCAAAACACATTTGGGCAAGAATAATGGGCAACTCAACAAAAGAGCAGGTGAGAATCAATTTACGCATGGACATCAAAATATTCGACAGGTTGTCATAACGTTCAGGTTCACAATTAGAATTTTCATATCACATAGAAACAAGACCCACAATATTTTGTTTAGTTGTTTAACCAAGAAATGGGTTTCGTGTCTATTTATCCTTGATTTTTTTTCGTGTTCACCCAGCCTCGAGTACTGGTTCTACTCTCCTTTGTCCCTGTGGCCGCACACGTAACCTCAAGTTCTGCTGTTGTGATGCTTGTTAAGCTTAGATGTTTGTATTATGAACATATATGAAGTCATATACAGCATACCTAATGGCGACTTTGAAATTCACAAAGATGACCTTGACTGGTAAATTTCAAAATCATATGTCATCTACTACCGTGGCTGATATATGCCATCATTATTATTTTTCAGAACATCCCTCAAACCGGGCAAAAAAATAATAAATGATTAAATTGAGCAGTTTTGTACGTACAAAGTTATTAATTTCGTACGTACAAAAATAGTTTTGTACGTACAAAATTGTTGATCTCACCATACATTTCTATGGCCTGACCCACTGAGATTAGTTTTGTACGTACAAAACTATTTTCGTACGTACAAAACTATTTTCGTACGTACAAAACTAATTTCGTACGTACGAAATTGCTGGAATTATTATTTATGTTTTCCTCAGGCCATAGAAATGTGTGGTAGGATCAACAATTTTGTACGTACAAAACTAATTTTTTTCATACGTACAAAAATATTGAATTTAATTATTTATTTTTTTCTTACTGGCGTGTTCGATCCGCATTTTTAAATAATTAAACTAAGCGCTTAATTTAATGAGGGGTTATCAGAAATATCAGCGATCACCAGCTGGCAGCACTGCTTTATCAGTCTTATGACGTCATTTTACTGTTTTTGCTGGCGTTATCAAGGCTGCACACTCGGGTTTAAATGCCCTATATAAATCAATGTAAATTTTCCCACTTCGGACCCTCTTATCTCTATCAAAGGGGAAGGAAATAGAATTATTGTTCATTTTTTCTGACAGCTACATCACTGGGCTGTAATAAAAATGTCATTTCGTCATATGGTCACACGCTCGTTTTTTCGCTAAATCTAGCCTAAATGAAAAAAAATCAGTTTCCGCCCGTTTTGCCGACGAGCGTCTGACAGCCGATGTCCCCTCGAAACATGTGTGTTCGGCGTAGGAATACCAGACATTTAATGTTTTGTCAAAACGACATGTAGTGCAATGTTCGAAGCTTTTTAGCTGCAAAACACCACTAGTTATATATTCAATATCCACAAAGACTGCATACATGCCTGAAATCCAAGGTTTTTTCAGGCACTGTTTGATTGGGTACACGGATGTTCATCGGAGGAATCCCAGGTGTGATACCTCAATATAAACGTAATTTCCCCGCCAAAATGTACGTCATTAATGATTACAGCAGAGAGTGTAGAACTGATTACAGACGATATCCGTTTATGATTTTGGCGCCAAAAAGGACTGATAGTACAATGCTGCCCTCTGTTGAATGATGTTTATAACCCTCCATTATTTACGTTTTTCTTACTTGTGGTTCACACCCATTCTTTTTCAAATGTAAATAATTAGTTTCGTACGTACGAAATTAGTTTTGCACACGTTCAAAATGTCTTCTACGCGTTCAAAACTTATTCTACACGTCAAAAAATAGTTTTGATCGCGATTTTAATAGTTTTTTACGCGTGCAAAACATTTTGAACGCGTAGAAAACATTTTGAACAAGATCAAAATTGTTGAGTTTAATTATTCATTTATTTTGTTTGCATGCTGCGAAGCGTTTTGCAAAAAAATAATAATTCTGGCATATATCAGCCACCGTACACCTACAATGCTTAAAACCAAAATTGTCCGGTATCCTATCTTAACCCTTGGGCTAATTTTTTATGTGTATAAGTTCTTTCGTCCGTCCGACGTTTTCTAGAAAACATTTTTTTTTATTGAATTGTTGACCTGGGATGACCTTGAGTATGTGGTATTGGTTAAAAGTATGTGGTATTTGCCGATGCAGATACACTACAGGTATATTGTTTCTGACTGATGTATCTGAATATTTTATATGAGAAACATGTAACACCTAGTCCTGGTGATGACGTGTAATATAACCTCACTCTGAGAATGATCCGATGCAACAACAATAGTCATTACCAGTATCTGCAGTACCACTTGGCTTAGTGTAAAATGCCATATGCAAACATGAATTCTGCAAACACGAACATTACTGGTTTAGATGACGAGTAACCGCGTTATCCCAGAACTATTGTAGTATTAGCGATCTTACGTTTGCTGGACGGTTCAAGCCACGACGGACGACTGAATATTTAATCAGCCAATCGGGGGCCGCAAAACGGACGGCTGATGACGGTCATGCTACGATGGTCAACAGAACGACGGTTATTTCTCTAGATGTAGTTACGAAACATGCAAATAAGCACTGAATATCAAATCAGTTTTTGCAAACTGCAACTGCTCAACTCGCACACGATCAGCACAAATAAATGAAACATTTTTTGAGTGGTAGACAGCACTTTATACAACACAAAGCTGATTTACTAATAAACAACACATTGCGTCCCACGCAAAACGTGAATTAGTTTTCTCCGACATGCTCTGTGATAGGCCTACTACTCGTTCACTGAAGACATAACATTTGATCGTCTCCCAACTTTTTAATACTTATTGAATATTTTTAATACTTATTGAATATTGACGACCAACCAGCACATGTTCCACTTGGCAAATATGTTTAGCCAGAACTGGTCGAAGTAGGTTATGCTGATTGTTTTTTCTATTTTCAATTAGGATTCAAACAGTGACAGGTGGATTGGATGAAGATGGCGGGGCTTTGGCGCGGGTGGGTCCATCTTGTGGGAGGTGAAGCTCCGGGGGCTGGGAGGAGCCGCCTCTGGGCATGATGCAACTCTCACAATTGGTGGGTCTCCCATCCATATTTTTTTTCGGAATTCCCAATTATATGGAGAAATATGAAAACAACAATTCAGACTTCAAACACAGCATGAATCGAGCTGTTTGCTTACAAAAAAATGGCCCAAGTAACGTATTTGCTATGTGTTCTTCTATTTTCAATTTAATCATGTGAGACGGATTAAATTGTGTTTTCAGCAGACGAGTAGTATTACGGAGCAGTGACAATACTTGGGCCAAAAAAGTGTGTCAAGTGATATTCAGTACTGATTTACATGATTCGTAACTACAAAAAGAGAAGTGACCGTCGTTCTAATGACCATCGAAGCATGACCGTCATCAGCCATCCTTTTTGCGGCCTCCGATTGGCTGATTAAATATTCAGTAGTCCGATGTAGCTTGAACCGTCCAGCAAACGTAAGATCGCTACTGTGACGTGTTGGGGCTACACGAGTAACGTTAGTAACACGGTTATATGGACATTCGATGGCTCTCAAGTAATGGGGTATTTACCTCTTTATCATAGAGTCACCAAACTTGCATTGGTGCCGTACTTTTAGAACCACTGCGGTTTGTTTCGGCCTCGGTCCTGGGTCGACCGCCCACTGTTGACTCACATCACATGTAAATATCGGGTTCCTTTTCCCTGACCGCAGACAGGTATACATAACACTTGACCATCATAAGAGATGGGTTTCTGTTTACTGCTTTTTGAATAGATGGAATAAAACCCTTAAGTTGTTCGCATTTTACCACATCGTGGACAGTTTCATTTGTTCACATTAATGTTAGCAGAGCAGACCATAACTTCCACTCAATAATCGTGTTGGGCTGCAGCGTGGTCACCAACATTTTGAGCTATTTATTGGGTAATTCATTATATACTATTACAATTTTCAAGTACGATGTTGATGAAACAAACGTCGAATCCATTAGGTTATTCAACAGAGTGTTTATGAACACATCATTATTGTAATTTTAATATTATCACTATCAATATTATCGTTGTACTGGTTGTGTCCATATAAGTAATGCGATATTTTTAGACCAGTGACGTTATATTCACGAGGTGGAGCGACACTCCCTTGTTCCACACTGGGAAATCCCACACCCATGTATAGGCTATATGTGTGGACAAAAATACCAGGTATTAGTCATTGTTTGGTCAATGGACTAGAACCCTCCATCATCTATGAGAATAATACGTATCATACATGTAGTATGCCGACCGTAAGCATATTTTAGCCTACAATCCACATCGCCCAATTGATCTATATGACGTATGCCGTGTATAGGCATCATGATTATTTGTAGCCGGGTCTTAATTCATATTGCAGCAAATGGCCCCACCTATTGGCGTCAATTACTCTATGGCGTATGCATTATTCAATAAATATTGGCATAGCAACCGGGTAAACACGTCTCTATCCGCGAGGGGAGCGAGATACGCATCAATGGAGTCTGGGACTATGGGGATATTGTGCGTGCACTTTGTATTGTCTACGGCTACAGAGATGGGACATGGGTCGGCAAGGGGGGGGGGGGGGGGAGCTGGCACTCCAGGGATCTCAATGGGGACGGGGATGCACTTTAATGGCTGGGACATCGATCCAGGCACATGTTATGATCTAGTTCTATCAAAATTGCTACCAATAGCAATATGGATATCGATGTGTAATCGGTGAAAGAAATTATGTATAGTTTGGGAATTGACTATAGTCGCATTCCCCTGATGTTTCGAGGATTTAAAGTTTCACATGGAATTGCTACAAAGCTACACAGAATTATGAATATTCGCTCTTGATATTATTGTCATATTACTCAAATGGATTTCGAAATTAGAACCAAGGATATAGTAACATACTGCTTTTCCTGCTTTAATACCCATTATATACAAAACTACATAATGTATAGATCCGACTACGCTTGCCTCTATGTAGTTTCCACGTTTAGGCCTACGTTAGTTCAAATCATAATACTTACAGTCAAGTTCATGTATCAGTGAAACACGCTTTTTGGTCGTAGTTTTTTTTTTTTTTGGATCATCATATCGACTTGAAATTTTGCGTGTCCTAATTGGGTATCATGCCGCATTTTTTGCCGCATCTCAAAAATTGAAAAAGTTGACAATCTACACCAATGTTAAGTTTCAGCACCAACATGGAATTTTCAGTCTACACAAAAATAACTTTTATTCGATGTTTGAGTGATATGTTGCTTCAGAATACACATAAATGTATTTACTTAATATACACCGACAATGCAAATCAGCACAATATGTTCATTTTATCCGGGCATAAACATTATAAAAGCCCTGAATTTATTGGAATTTATTTGATCCCATTTTGGACTGAAATTTAACATTGGAGTAGATTGCCAACTTGAGACAAAATTATGAAAATTGGTGAAAAATTGCGGCATAATACCCACTTGAGACATACAAAATTTCAAGTTGATCCAATTACCAAAACAAAACTACACGTAACGCCAGAAAGCGTGTTTCACTGATAGATGGATATGCATGAATTAGTAAATTGACCATCACTTGTTCAAATATAATACGAACGTGCCAGACACGAAAAATAGCCAAATTATACATCCATCACTAGTACATGTGAAACAAGGTCCTACAGCTCACAGGCGCGTTATTGTGTTATTAATTCTGATTCCCTCATCAATTATAGTTCTGGACAAGCAGCAACAATATAGTCAGTACAACACTATTACTAATGTTAACGATTGAAATGTTAATTACTAACTAATGATAGTAACACAATAATTAATGCAGATATCATAATTATCCACCATGCGAAACAAATCTCAGGTCAAGTTCACCAAAAGATGCACCATATATGACTTCGATCCTATAGGCCCTATGTGTCCATATACCCAAGCTTTGTCTTCAAGATTTTTGACTAATTTACATTTGTTAGAAATGGCCTCGAGTTTGAGACATAAAGGTCTTCGTATTTCAAGTACGAGGCTACTAAAGCATTAGCTGTACATGTCATGTATTCTCAAAATACAAAGCCGAACTCAAGCCCCGTTCATGAGTGTATTTCTATACACTCAATATAATATTGGGTCAAGTTCAAATTGATTAAAAGATGACCATGTATGAATTCCTATAGGTTCCTAATGCAACCTATAAACTCCATATGGAAAATATTTCTACAAAGGACAATCGACACATTTTTGGTGAACATACATTGGGTAATCAAGGTAATCTTAAGTCAAGTCAGAAAGCTTATTTGTAAAGAATCAAGATTCCATGAAAAGGACTCCGTTGAGAAGACGAAATAGGGAACTCGATGTAGGAAACAAAACGACAACAATTTATCTCAACGGTCCATGGTCGGTGATCTAAAAAATGAACGTACACAAAGGGTTGTGGACTAGGGTTGAATTTTTGCGATGTGGTCCTTCGTTCCCAATCCATCCCATAGTACTGTCGCTTTGATGGTATTCCCTCTGTGCTGAACAGAATAATTGTATACACAGTTCACTCAAGTCACACAATGGCTACCCTTCCCCCTATCATATCATTGCAATATGATATATTCACTAGCTCCTATACATTGATTCGGCTCATAATGGTCGTGACGTTTTGTCAACAGACGCACCCTACATTCTGTGTAGATCTGTTTGTTTCACCGCCCTTGAATGGCAGGTAAAATTGACAATGACCTCAATTCCTCACGGCACTGCTCGGTACATCCGCCCGATCTGAGCCCGGCCTCCGCCCCAGAGTCGTTCGATACGGCAGCGGGGCTTGTGGGAGCCCAGGTCAGGGATGGAGCAGCATTCCCCGCACCAGTTCTCGAGTAATTGACTGTATCTACGGACCATTCTATTCCAGCGAGACATCCCCATTAAAACAGTGACCCATTTTATGGATTTCTCTGAAGAAGAAGAAGGGGAAAAAAGTACATCGACTGCATTCATTATTAGCTTGGAGTTTACCGGTCCCATAAGAAACGGTAGTGGGAAGAAATTGTGTTTCTGTTGTTTGCTTCTGAGAAAAATATGTCTTGAACAATATATGAAATTTGTTTATGGGTTTGCTCCATGAATGTGTCTGTTCACATACCAGGATCCAGGCAAGGATTCTTAACCAGCCTATATAATATCAGAAATACATAAGACCTTATGTATTTCTGATAATATGTAGAGATATCCTCGGAATCCAACACGCACAGGATTCGGTTCGGTCTACATTAACTACAATGTATTTGATAATGAGCGATGAAAATACTATGGACTCCATCTTGATTCTGATACATGTGAAGACTGTGATAAAAACGACGTCCTCAAACTACAAAAGGCACGAAGAGAAAAAAAATATCTCATTTTTCTCGATGGTCTGTACCGTAATGTTTGATAATAATAATTAGATTTATTTAAAGATGGTCCATGATGATAGGCAATTCTGCATGCCTGTCTTCCCCATACCCCGTTGAGTGACAATTTTGAATTTGGAAAGCACGATGGAATGGAGAAAACTCCACCGGCGTACTCTGTGCCGGTGACGAGCTCGAACCCGCGTCCGCGTCACCTACCGCCTCTGAGCTTCGTTGCTTTCGAAATGAGCCCAAATGTCAAATGCCTGGAAAATATTTTTCTCACAATGTTGGCTAGTTGATACCATACAGTTGTGGGAGGGATTCCCTGCAATGTATGTGATATTTGTATGGTCGGCAAAGCGAATTCAACAAGTGCAGTTATGAAACATGGACTTTCATGTGTTTGAAGACGCTCAAACTCTATTCCACAGATTAAAACGATACGTCACACACTGGTGCATACGTGTAGCCTATTTCTCATGAAGTGACTATGATGCTCTCGAGTAAACACGATGTTTAGCTCAGAGCGTAATGTAAATGCACGTCGACATGTAATTTTTATCGTCAACTTCCTAGTGTCTCTTCATCAGCTGTAGTTTGAGAACGAAGAACCTAGGTCCCTGTTGACATATGGATATTTATTCATTCACAGTTTGCCAAATTTTTGTCCACAAAGGGAATTTGTGTGTGCGATATTTTGCAGTGCAAACTTCCTGATTCGCACGATTTTCAGACATATTTGCTTGCGTTTTGGCGATTTGCCAAACCACTTTCTGCGAACTGTTTCATCACTTGACTTCCTGTTGCATAAATCTTTGTTTAGTAAAATAAAAAATGTCATTTGAATCTCAATTCACATAATTATTTTGCGCATATTATTAACACCAGATGCCCCCATAATTTCGCCTGGTGATTACACGAGCACATTATAATGTATAATTAATAAGTTGGTTATAATATTGTGTTGCATCGGTATGTAATTGGTGTTAGCCACCAGGATGTCTATGAATGCGAACTCCAAGTTAATTTAAATTCCTGCAGCTTTTATAACTCTTTTTGTACTTTTTTTAGGTTACCGAGTCTTCGCGTGGCGGCCATTTTTATTTTTCAACAGGCCGGCGAAAAAAAATTTTTTGTCCCAACTCAAGCCACTAAAGATTCGTTTTTAGTGATCTCCAGCCGGAAACAAAATGTTCCCCTTTTAAATTTTTTGGACTTGTGGTTTTCACCCAAATTTTCCTTCATGATGGGAGCTGTATGCAGTAAACTCCTAAAACACTTCAAGATAGAGCTCAAATAGTGACACATTCGAGTGGTAAGTCATATATGGCGAATTTACAGGTGACCTTGAACTTGACCTTAAATGACCTTGAAATATGTCAAAACGGCAATTCTGGTGGAAAAAGTTGTGGTTTAACACTAATCATTTTTACGGTAACCTTTCCTAGCCCTTGGGTTAATTTTTACCCTGGACCTAAGCATACGCAACGATGTCATGAAGTGTATCGGTGAACCCCATTGAGTTGATGGTCTGACTATAATATATGTTCCCCGGAGCTATTTCCCCATGTCCTCAAGAAAGCAACAACTCTACGTCTATATGGGGTGGATTAACGAGAAAACGTTTTTTTACTCAGGTTTTCAACATTTCCGTACAAATATGAATATAATTTACAAAACAGAAAGTGGACATTAGACGTTTATTGCGACTTTTTTCATAATCAATATGTAATAATTCACTTACACTTACAAAATGTCAATACAATTATTGATATTTTTTGCAATGAAACACAAAACAATGCAAACTCGTTATCAATGATATACAAATTTCACCTCATGCATTGAACGTTTTCTTCATAAAAAGATTTGTATGATTTAAGTGTCATCCAATAAAATTTTAAACTTCACCTAAGCAGTAATGTTGATGTTACCACAAAAACAGAGAATGTTATCGTACATGTAATGAAGGCCAACTAAATTGGTCCCCTTTATCAAATCATATACATGTTTATACATACTGCACAATAAACAATAATTATCTTTTAACTAAGACCGTATAAAATTTGTTTTGTTTAAAAATACAATAAATAACATTAATTTTCAATGACAGTGGGCACACGGCACTACCCATATGTGTGTATATAGATATATATATATATGCAGTTACATTTTATACTGCACCCTCGAAACAATACACAAGCCAGTTAGTATAAACACAACTACATTCTTGAGTAAGACGACATTACATAGCGTACATGTACATATTACGTAAAAAAGTCAATTGCAGTATGATGCAAGGCGGTGGTAAAGCTGACATTAACATATCACATTTATCTTATGAAAATCAATGTACATGTGAAATAATATTAAAAAGCAAAATCAAACTCCAAAGCAATGTAGAAAAAGTAATTTTCAATTTGACTTTCAAATTTGATCATTTAAATTGTTTTCCTGAAAATAAATCAAAACTGGATAATAACAACAACATTGAATATACTGAGAAAAGCTGCATAAGCAGAAGATATTACGTCTTTAGATTACTGATTATCGGCCATGGATTTGTCTACTCTGTACACTATTAGCACGCGGCTAGCTCATAATTCAATAGAACATACTAGAACATATACAGTACAAAGCGTGCGCGGAGAGTGAACATCGTTAGGACATCAAACACCAACACGTGTCATCATCTCATGACGATATTACACCAGACCACGTCACACTTGGATCTGCCAGCACTCAAGGTTACATACACTGCAATATGTACACAGAATGTGGGATTCTCGAACTTGTACGTAACACTGGAACGTTACAGTTGAATGCTATGAATTTGTTTGAGTTTACAAGAGGCCGGCATGTGAGTGGACCAACTGCAGATTTTATCTAGTTGGGGGAGACTTCAATGCTCATGTGTTGTGACGATATATATATTTGCTGCTATCGGGCTGACAGGGACGGGATAATTCTGCAAATTAAGGAAAGTACAAATACTGTATTGACCACAACCAATCAGTTATCAGAAATAATTCTTCCATAACTACACTTTATCAAAGATTATATATCAAAGATTGACTGCAGAGAAAACTAGGGTCCGTTTGACCCCCCGGTATTTACATGTATTCTGATCCGTACCTCGCAGTGAGTGAGTTGATGGAGGCAGGTTTAGAGTATGACTGTAGCCACCGTGCTGGCGACCATAGCACCGACACTCCACAGCATACTGCTTGCCGTGGATGTCTCGTTACTCGATGATGTCGTCACGTCCATCTAGGATAGTAATAGTAAGAGGAATAAGAATATTGATACGGATATGTCTGACTTTGGTCGCACTTAAGCTATGGAGTAAGTACAGATAGCTTGCTCGTGTCCTCTCAATAGCACTATGACACCAGCCCTACAAGGACACTCAAACCTATACATGTACATGTAGAAATGGCGCAGGATACTTTTGTGGTGTCACAAAGTTGGCATGACTCGATGATGAAGATGATGATATTATGATGATAAAGATGATGGTGACGGGTGATAATTCACTGACAGAGGTGAGGTACAAGGAAAGACTTGAAGATGATATATTTACAAATAGTTCTGCCGATGAATAAGGTTTTCAAGTATAAAACTGGCACGGAAAATATTACAGGTATGTGCGACAAAAAGAAAATTTCCAAGGACAAATCTCCCTCATGAGTTAATTGTTGAATCCTCAGGTGCTATCCCTGAAGAATTGACAGTCACAGGCCTCCGGTTCTTTAGGCTATCAGGTGCAATGTACAATATATAGAAAAAAAAACAGGCATTCAGTTTTAGCTCCTTTTCCAGAGAGTGACATATACCATTTAAGTCGCGAATGGCCACGTCTGATAAATGTGAATGATTTATATCCGAATTTCTTCTGGACTACTCTAATCTTCGACTACCAAAATATAAATATGCCACGTGTCGAATTTCGATACCGGATGACATATATCACCTAACTATAGCCTTTGTCCATTGATATCAGCAGATATCCCAGAGATATCGAGTGCATGGCCATATTGTCACGATAATGAGAAACTAGAATATCGAATATTCAGCATGATTTGGGTGTGATATTACATACCCATACATGATATACGTGATTTTCACGGAGGCGGAAGTCATATTTTTATGGGGGAAATCTATTCATGGGGGGAAAATATGATATATGTAAACCACATCTTATGAGTTTATGTTTTCACAGCAGCGACTTGGCAAATGAGATGAAAGACTATATTGCTCGAACATTGTTAATTGGGAGCATATGTCAGATACTGTAATTCAAAATATATCAAAGATTTATACATGACGGTGGTGATTCCCACTTCGTGTTCTGTACAAATGTACACCGTACAAAATTATCTACCAAAAGATGTGCCAATAAATAAGGTATCAAATATAAAACTGGCACGGAAAATTTCATAGGTATACAATTTCAGAGGACCTGAACATGATCTATATATTTGCATGGATGAGTTCGCGGCGTCCTCTTGACATTCGAAGTTGTAGTGTTCACGAGGCATTGACTATTCTTATTTGCGTTCATATTTTCTTCGCCAAATGACGCGAAAATTCTCCCACTCCGATGTCTCAACCTGACCATATAAGGAAATGTAGATGACACGAAGCCGTTCAAGCCGGTGACTTGAATAGCATTATGTGAACAAACATAGATTTGTACGGTAGCATATAGGCGCCACAGAATTTAATTCTTATATCGGGTTATTATGCGATTAATTGACGAATATCTCACGATGTTTGAAATATTCGCATTGTTTCGCGATTTCACCTCGCCATTTTCGTAGTTAGAGCGTCCACATATTCAATGAGAAAATTTGTCACAAATATGGTTTACGACGTTCATGATTTTATTAGGCCTATATATATAATGGGAACAGTTCCTTCGGGTATTGAAGTCATTCTGCAGTGATCTGGGCTCCCGCATATAATATTACATGAACATGTATAGCAAAATCAGTGATGTAGACTTGTTTTGGTCACCTCACTGCTCAGCCCCCAAAAATAATGATTGATTTGGTCAATGTGTGATTAACTACTGTATATGAAATCAAACTTAGGTCTAATTGCAGAAAGTTTCAGAAACATTCAACTGTTTTATTTTTCATTGCAATACAATGAAACATCCCGAAAGGATAAAACGCCAAATTATATCGGAAAATGAACAAAACAAACAGGGCTTTTGTGTACTTCCATAGATTCCAGCCTCTACCTGTGTCATTGCAATCGATTCTTGAACTTTTTTCTCAGGATGGGGGGGGGGGGGGGGAAGGGGTCTGTTTCGTTCATTCTCTTCACAATTTATCTTGCTCGGTGCCGAAGTTGTGTGGTGTCCTTTCTTTTTGTTCGAGGGGTTTTCACAAAGTCGTGCGTGAGGAGTGACTACCGCTTAAACTATTTGAGGGTTTCTTAAATCCAAGTCAACATCTTCTACATATCTAAGGATTTAAGGGTACACCTTTATTGTGTTAACAAACATCCCCCCTGTAGTGTCATACCAAACCACGCAGAGGGTGGCGGTTGAGGCCTTTTCCGCCTCAGTGAACTCTTGAAAAGGAACCCTTGACAGAAATGTAAAAAGAGCTGTGATTCCAATTGTCAATATTGGCCCAGTCGTAGCGCGCAAATAGCTTTTTGAATATTTTGTTCAATTTCCTCCAATGTATACTGAGATGTCCATACATTGTATGCATGCGTTCGCCTCTTACTCTTGACAGGTAAAGTTATGCGAAAGATTTTTCGTATGGAAAATGTCTCTAACAGTGGTGCGTGGAAATGCAAGGGAAAAAGAACATACAGATTCATAGTGCTATCACTTCACACACAAGTGTTTTGTTCAGTATCACATAGAAATGATAGAGTTGACTCAGACACCGATTCAACTTACAAGTGTGATGGTCTGGATTGTTGAGCTATACTCATCCAGAACCCATATAGAACCATAACATCAACCCAATGAAGTTATGAATCCACGTGTACATGTAAACCAGTAATCCTGAGAACATTGTCGTGATTATGGAGCACCCAGTAGAATAAAGGATATATATACCTGTGTCGTCCTGTTAGAATCCATGTTCTTTGCAAGAAAAAAAGAAGACTTGACCTTTCATTTCATGTAATTTTTCAACCATTGTGGTGATAATTGGTGTTCATATTACAAGTTGTGAGAACTAGAGTCTGTCCTGTCCAATCTCAACTATAGCTTATTACTGACCAACTAATAAATACATTTACTTTTAACAAACAACAAGTATTTATATATAAGACCAATTATATATACATAATGCACCGTGATTTCTTTGCGGACTGATCAAAGCTTACACTTGCATGGGCGGTAACCGGTAACTAATGAATATTGATGACCGAGACTGACTCGACCAGTAACATGAACGTTTGGCAAGCCAATCAGTGTGCCTTCCCATTCATCAATTCCTAATTATTGTCTAATGCTATCATCGTCATCCGGAAAATGAATTGTGGTCATGAATATTACACTCAATTATGCAGAGAGAAATAATTCATGGAAGTGAATGAAAAGAAATTCGTTAAAATGAACATAACATGACACAGCACAGCATGCTTTCTCGTCAATATACACATCCTGAAAGATGCACATGTAAAGCATAAAAGCATGTGACAGAAATTGATGAACACCGTAAATAATGCCTGACTTGCCAGACTGCCTTATAACATATCCCGCCTAATATTTATCCTTTAATTCTTCAAGTATTCTTCAATAATTTGTTATAATACATTCTGGAGAAATCAATCCTCATACATACTAAATATGTATCTAATGAAATGGCGCATGAATATACACTGTATACCTATCGGTATACATGCACCTCTCTATGACAGTATTTGATGATTGAGAAGACGTATAAATAGCACGAGGAATATCATTTACTTACTGGATCGGTTGTCATGTCTGGTGCCTCGGTCTTCGTCGTTTCCTGGGCGACGATGTTCGAGATGAAGATAACCACCATCAAAGATAGAAAGATCTGCGTCAAATATCTGAAAGCCATTTTGTCCGACTGTTTATCGCTTCACAATCCTCTGAGTCCAGCTGGAACTGTATAGAAAAAGAAGAGTTAAAGACATATGTTTCAGCTATTCATGTACCAAAACAATGCATACTAACGAATTTGTTTCCGTGGATCCCTTTCACGAGATCAATCCCGGTGAGATTTACGTGTCCAGAAACAGTCCCTGGCCACCTTCGAATCCAATGAAGGTCTGCATGAATATACGTCAATTGACATTGGATATCTTGCCCTAATTTTCACCTTTTTCCCCCGGATTTTTTGGAGACTGCAGAGAATTTTCCAGACAAGAGCAATATCCCGGTCGGTGCTGACGAGGTACAAGCGGCGCAGTGAGCACTGATCAGTAAGGGCCTGGTGTACTGTATGTGTGTATGTGACGATCGCAGTGTGACTGTCGCCCGCCCGCCTGCCCGCTCGACACGCCTAATCGGGGCCCGCTTTGTGGCCGCCCCAGAGTCGTGCAGCTCCGCCTGATCTCTGGCACCAGGTAAGGGCAGGTACTCATCAGCGTCCCCCACTCCATGCCCGCCCCCACCCCCCCCCCCGGACACGACACCTCACCAATCCCCCCCCCCCCCCCACCACCACCCCCACCCGTCCTCATCCCCGACAACCTAGTTCTTGTTAGCAGCCATTGACATTCTTCTCTCTCCACATGTGCCCCTCCCGTTCACCCGACACCTCCATTGATTGTAGGAGACTGTCCCTGCCTTGGAACCATCTTTAGCTTATCAGAGTGGAACCCGTCCGGGTGGGTACAAGCGGACTCTTGAAATCGGGACGGGAGAAAAGGGCGATGGCTGAATAAATTATGAAGATTCGATTGCTTCACGCTTGAAAAGACGCCGTGAGTTCCACAGATCCGTGACCGAGTATGGCAGCAATTGACCAGGCTCGGACATGTTTGCGTGACATTGGAGGCACAGAAGGGTAATACTGGAGGAGGAGTGGGGAGGGGGGCTTCACTGCTACCAACCCTAAAGATATTATGCTGAATCGATAAGTGCCAGAATACTGGCAATATTTGGAACTTGCCACGGTTTTTAAGCACACAAAGAATGAAATGTCGACTTCCAATATGGTTGCCAATATTGGTGACTGCGTGGCCCACCTTTGAATAATAACAACACAATATGCTGGATTCGCTGTCTCACTCAATACGCCCCTGTCCCGTTTTGAACAAAGGTAAACCTGTCCCGCTATTCACAGCCTACCGATTTCTGTGTATGTGACAATTCGTCGTTTATTATCAGTATTCACCCAGAGGCGTTAATGTCCGTGCATAAATATAGGAATGGCTGACAGCAAAAATATATGATCTTTGTTTGGTAATGCTAGTTTTTAATATTAATGGATGTGGATATCCATTAAGCAGTCCCTAGCGGGTCCTCTAATGGGCGTTAATGCGAGATTGGTACATATGTGAAAGCATCGATACTTTGTCGCAACAATTACACGTTTTGTGTCAGGCGACATCACACGAATCCAGGTTCTATAATGCCTAGTATACATTTAGATGTATGACAACGAATGAATAATAAATAACAAGTACACATGTACACCTAAGCTTCTGGCATAATCACTTTCTGTGAATCTGGAAAGATTTCCCGCTTTTTTATGGCTGGTTCGAAAACCTCATGCGTTTTAGAGATTATTATATTGTTTTTCCGGATGATGGGCTACCGTCAGACTATTATATTAGTTTTGCGGATGATGGGTTACCGTCAGACTATTATATTAGTTTTGCGGATGATGGGTTACCGTAGTACCGAACATGGTGAACTGAGTAACGAAAGGATCAGCCTTTCCTCATATACATATTTTGTAGTTTGAGATGAGAAAAAAAAAACACACACACACACACACAAACAGATTATCCAATGCTTTAACAGTGAATTGTTTACACGTTTCAACAGTGTATCGCACGTTTCAACCCATCCAATTTCTGAGAGTATAAATGTATCGAACCCTCAATGGTGAATTGTCATTGTATCCAATATTTAACCAATGATTTGTATCCGACTGTGGGTCCATTTGATACCGCTATGTACTTGAATGTAACAATAACTGTCGTCGCAACTTCTGAGCTGTATCTGGCAAATTTCTTTTTCAGGTCAATTTCTTGGGAAATTAGGAATAAATGGAGTATATAAAATATCATTACGCGTATACCGTTATGGGCATATTTATATCTGGAAATTAATTTCGGATATTGACTGAAAATACGTCCAAAAGTTTAATAGGACCTCTAAATATTGTTGTTTTATGTTAAGGCCCATGTGGATCACCAGCATGGCAAAAGTACGGTATTCTATTTATTAAATTAGTTTAATTCTTGATATATTTAATTATATATATATTTTTTGTATCGTTTATCACCGAAACAACGATGTCGAAGATTTACATACATGTACATTATTTATGCATTGTATGCCCTTTCAAACGCGGCCAGCTTTTCTCATCAAATAGTATATGGATCTATAAAATGTATTTCTAGGATATGTAAGACGATATTTCACCACTCAAATATTTGTATGTATACATGTGTTCTGACAGGTAATCTGTGATTTGAGTCGGAGCAAATGAATGAAAAATCCTTTCTTCTTTAAAAAAAAAAACCAACGGGATTTTTACTTATTTTCAAAGGTTATGATTTATTTTCAAATCATTTAACAATTAAATTTTGATAAATGATAAATGTTTCGTTCATGTACATTTGTATACGTACCCGATACCAGATATGTCGAATATCCAAATGTTTAACCAAGGTATATTCTCTGACTGATTGATTGGCTGCTAAAGATTGGCTAATCGAAAACAGGCGAGGCTGTTCGGTTAAATACCCTGAGGATCTTGGGGGAAGTTCGCTAGGCGCAGGTATGACACATCGGGTGCGCATGTCCGTGAATCAGTGAACCAAACATCCACAGACACTGTCTGGAAACTGTCACTGCTAGGAAATGGTAAAGTGAGCGGTTTGGTATGGTCGATATGTATTTCGTTTGAGCAGAATTCTAGATAGTTCTTGTCGTTTTTGCAAAGAGATCTTCCTAAATTAATTGATTAAACAATTATCAGATTTTGTCAGTTTTTGTTAGTTTTGATCACATATTCATCTCTTGCTCCGCATGGGCCAATTTTGGGGACCACTTTTATAGCCAATATATATGTAAATAATGCACCAATCTGCAGCTGAGCCAAAACTTCGTCATTTGCAGATGACACAACACTACAACACATAACTTAACACATGTATAACACTATCGCATCTCATCTTCATCTCATAACAACACAAATTGTGACAGCTCTCACGACAAAACTCTCACATTAGCAGTCCACGCAGTAACAGTTCCCGGACAGTGCCACCGCCATGAGTCATCGAACTGAGACGATCCCGGAAGATTATTGTATCCGGTCACCCCGGCTCTTCTATACACTATGCATCCAACATGTTCAATATATTGAAAAGAAAATATGCATCATAGAAAAACACCAAAAAAATTCAAAGGCCCATCCATGTATTTTAGAGGCTGAAAACGCGATCAATAGTTTTGATGTTGACAATTTGCACTGATTTTGAAAGAAACGACAACAAAAGACCACTATGTCTACAAACGATGTTTGACAAAATTCGAATAACGCTGCAGAGCGTGGTATTATTTCTACCCAATCACATATACGTGCATGACTGATTTTTATATTGACATCATGATATATTTGTTCACGATCGCTGTTTTATCGTCAATAAATTCGATGAACAGACTGAATTCTTCGTTCATGATACATCAGTTTTGAAAGATTGCACACAAAGCGAATCCTAAAAGGAAAGAAAAAAATAAATACCGGAAATTTAATTTTGACTGTACTACTACAGGTCTTTATGGAGAACAACGACCAAGATCAAATGTATAGTATAAGTATATGTATTGATAATAAATTAGAATATATAACATAGTGTCTGTTGATATTATTTTGACCAAATATAAACATAAACACATATCCCCAATATACTATACCATAGAAGTATAAGCATAATTTTATGACTAATTTTATATGCACAAATAGTCACTTGAAGATTATTTGTTATACATTTTCAGGACCGGCTTTATACAAAACAGTCATTCAAGACCGGAGTGGTCGATATGTGATAGGAATTGTCCTACTACAGATGCACATTTATAGATACAATTTTAGGGCCTACACACAATATATATTATACACAATAGCGTAAAACTATTTCACAAGATAATATTTGATAGTCCGCTATTGAGAGGTGGTGGTGTTTGTGAATTACACAATTTATTCAAATGATAGCAGTTTTAGAAGAAATATTTGACATATCTGACGGTCTGGTGGCCATACACGCTATACAAGTGTTTTGGTTCTTGTGAATGTGCCAAGACATGTTAGCAAGTTTATTCAAAAGTTTATTCAAAACCGGAACATAATTCCTGACCAAGTAGCAGATTTTGAAAAGCGGAAGGGACAATGTGTCAATTGAGGTAAAAGTCACACGTGAGTTATTTTACTCCAAATGGTATCAGAATTGCCGTTGTTATTTAGGCTACCGAACCTATGGTCCAATAACCTTTTGTCGTGGCGTTGCGTCCGTCGTCCTTCCACATTTTCATCTTTAAAGTTTACAGGCGAATTTTCCTGAAAATTGCACAAAATGCCTGAAAATGTTTCAAGAGGGTTTTTTTTTTCAAAATGGCGGCCATTTTTGACGAAAAATGGCCAATTTTAGAATTAAGCAGCCGTTTTCTAAAAGAACTGCTTTACCAGTTTTCTGGATTTCATTTCAAAAGATCCCCCCATGTACCTTTAAAATGTGTATAAGTTTTGGTTGCCCTTGAATCGCCGGTCTGCGCGTGGCAGTCAGTTTGACTTTTTGACGGGTTGGTAACAATTTTTTTTTGCCCCAAATCACATCATTATCAATTTTTGGGCCATTTCTAGGCAAAAACATTTTTTTAACCCTTTGTAAAACTTTTTGGACTATTTGGGAAATTTTGGCACTTTTTCTCCTTTATAATAGGATCTGCCGCCACTGTAATCAGGACGCTTGAAGATAGAGCTTAGATTTTGCCACTTTCAAAGAGGACGCCATATATGGCGATTTGTGTTGTGACCTTGAATTTGACCTTCGATGACCTTGAAAGGTCAACACAACCATTTTTGGTCAAAAAAAATGCCCAAGTTTGCCTCTACAGATGAAATGCTTGTAAATAGAGGTTAAGTTTGCATTATGAGCATATAGGAAGACACATATGGGACAACTAAGAATGACCTTGAGCTTGACCTCGGATGACCTCGAGTGCTAATGTCTGACGTGAAATGTGTAAATTGGTCTCTTAGCTATAAACACTCGCACATACAGGGTAGGATTGCGTATAAGCTTATAAGAAGTCATACACGTATATATGACAATCTTTTGGTGACCTTGAACTTGACCTTAGACGAGCTTGAAAGTTGAATCTCATAGTCTCGCCTGATTCGAAATGTGTAAATTGGCCTCTACAGACAAAATATTTGTTGATATAGCTTATGTTTTCTTATACACATATATGAAGTCATATGCAGCATACCTAATGGTGACATTGAAGTTTACACAGATGACTTTGATCTCTAGGTCATATGTCACCTGCAATGATCGAAAACAAATATGTCCGATAACATGTCTCAGCGCCTGGGCTATTTTTTTCGAGCCCGAATGAACTATTCACTATTACATGCATAAATATAGTTGATAGCCTACATGGGAAGAAATAGCCGTACACTAAACGCATTTTCAAATCGATTGTGTGAATTCAGCAACAATATAAAGTAATTGACCTGCTATTTCATGTTATTTTGTGGACATTCATAGAAACGTTGATTTTATCATAGCGTGTTTCGGTTGGATTCTCGAAAATATTTACTAGATCTAACGGAGATCTAATAAGTGACTAAACCAATATACGGGGGACATTATGATTAGTATAAACAAACCAGCGTTCATTTTAACAATGAAATTCGAGTGAATCTTCAAATGTCCTTGTTATAAAAACCATGAAAAAACAAGTTGAACCGTCCATATTGGCTATGATATATATATGGTCCGACCTTTGGTCCGATAACCTATTGCCGTGGCGTGGCATCCGGCGTCCGGCGTCCGTCGTCCGTCGTCGGTTCACATTTTTATCTTTAAAGGTTACGGTCAAATCCTTTCTGAAATTTTGCAGAAAAATACCTTAAAATATTTCCAGGAAAGGGATTTTTTAGTTTTCCGATTTTCGCATTTTTTTTCAAAAAGGCGGCCGTTTTCGTCGAAAAAAGCCTGATTCTGGACTTTGACGGCCATTTTCTCAAAATCTGTTCACTAACTTTTTTTCTTTTTGATACATAACACTCACCATATGCACTCCTGTGATGTGTATAAGTTTCGTTGCGCTTGAATTGCTCGAAGTGGGCCATTCTGGCCCAAACTTGGCCCAAATAGAACTTTCTCATGTTAAATTCTCCAATGCTTTATAATGGGACACATTATAGTTAATATCTCACTTAATATTGCGATCAGAGACTAGGAATCAATTGTGGATATATAGGAAATGATATAATATTGTCGTGATCTTGAATTTGACCTTTGACCTCATTTTCAAGGTCAGAGCACAAAATGGCTAAAATCTCGCTTATGATCGAATTTACAGCTTACAAATAAATTGAGGACATATAGAAAGTGATATATTCTGAATATTGTTATGACCTTGAATGTGACCTTTGACTTCATTTTCAAGGTCAGAGCATAAAATGGCTAATATCTCGCTTATTATCAACTTTGAAGCTTAGGAATCAATTGTGAACATATAGTAAACGATATATGCTGAATAATGTCATGACCTTGAATTTTACCTTTGACCTAATTTTCAAGGTGAAATCACAAAATGGTTGATATCTCGGTTATTATCGACTTTACAGCTTAGGAATCAATTGTGCACATATAGGAAATGATATATATACTGAATCTTGTCATGAACTGGAACTTGATCTTTGACCTCATTTTCAAGGTCACAGCATAAAATGGCTAATATATCTTTTATTATCAACTTTACAGCTTAATAATCAATTGTGAACATATAGTAAACGATATATGCTGAATAGTGTCATGACGTTGAATTTGACCTTTGAACTCATTTTCAAGGTCAGAGCATAAAATGACTAATATCTTCTTCTTATCAACTTTGAAGGTTAGGAATCAATTATTGACATATAGGAAGTGATATATGCTGAATATTCTCATTACATTGAATTTGACCTTTGATCTCATTTCCAAGGTCAGAGCACAGAATGGTTAATATCTTGCTCATTGTCGATTTTGCAGCTTAGGAATCAATTGTGGATATGAAATGATATATACTGAATCTTGTCGTGACCACATAGGAAATGATATATAATGAATCTTGTCATGACCTTGAACTTGACCTTTGACCTCATTTTCAAGGTCAGAGCATAAAATGACTAATATCTTGGTTGTTATCAGCTTTACAGCTTAATAATCAATTGTGAACATATAGTAAACAATATATGCTGAATAGTGTCATGATGTTGAATTAGACCTTTGAACTCATTTTCAAGGTCAGAGCATAAAATGACTAATATCTCGCTTCTTATCAACTTTAAAGCTTAGGAATCAATTATTGACATATAGGAAGTGATATATGCTGAATATTCTCATTACCTTGAATTTGACCTTTGATCTCATTTCCAAGGTCAGAGCACAGAATGGTTAATATCTTGCTCATTGTCGATTTTGCAGCTTAGGAATCAATTGTGGATATGAAATGATATATGCTGAACATTCTTTTGACCTTGAATTTGACCTTGTTGTCAAGGTCACAGGACAAAATGGCTAATATCTAAGATGTAAAACATTGTCCGGTAATCTTTCTTAGCCCTTGGGCTAATTTTGTCACATGGATCACCAATTCACCAGTCTCAGATGCGTTCATTTGGGTAGAAATGAAGTCAAAGGCTCTACGACAGCCCATGCAGTCGAAAAGCCATGTGGAAACAACTGTGAATTCCAAGTGTCTCCGTGTCAGATGCGCACCAGCAAACTCTAAGAGTAACTAGAACTGTATCTCTAGAACGACGATATAGATCATGAATATATTGTGAACAAAAACGCAGGACGGCGTATAATTATCTTGTCAGAGGAAGTGGGGTTATCAAGAAATTATTTTATTTTGCCAAGTGTAAAGGTAGCCACGTAAAGCCTACGTGAAAGCAGAGAAACGCGTTCAGTTTTTTTTCAGCTTCTTAATTTTCTTTCAGAAATTGCTCTGGTGCAAGCAGAATTGAACTCACTGATTGAAGGTAGGCCATTATGCTACTTTAATTTCCCACCATTTTGTTGCAAATGCTTATATGCTTAGAATGCTGATACATTTTAAATGCTTAAAACAAATATGTTTCAAATGCTGATATGTTTCAAATGCTTACTATAAAACTCTGATATGAAACTGTATTGTGTATTGATGGGCATCATGTTTATTTGTATGTACCCATCTGTTTATTTTTGTCTCCATCCTTGGTCATGTTATATGTCTTATATGACGGAGCCAATAAATTGAATTGAATTGTTTATATATATATTTTTTTTTTTAAATTTAAAAGTAAATCTAAACGGGTACATGGAACGTGTAGAATCGTTTACATCTGGAACTTTTTTTTTAAAAGTTCCAAATGTTTACAGTGTTCACATTGAACCTCGCTTCCCGCCGTACTACTATCTTATCAGCAGGTATGATAGAAAAAAATGAGGTAGTTCCCCCTATGTGTTTTCAGGCGTTTTGTAGATGATAGAGCCGCCGCAATATTTGCCAGAACACTCAGGGTCGAATGCCTTTATGACTATATTTGGTGTCCCGCAGGGTCATAGTCGTATCTAGGGCTAATTGGTACATATAAAGGCAGCATCGCAGTGAGGCTATGATGTCTATCGAGTATACGAAATTGAAACGAACATAGGCCTACTGTTCCGTTAACCTGTCTACAGTTCGGGCGTTTCTTTATTTCATTTAGCTGACTTTGCGGCTTTCTTTTGGCTGTTCACCATGGCATCATCATGGGTGCATTATGATTTAGTTACCTGTAAACCCGGGAATATTTATCGACATAGCCTAACCTTCCCGTTTTTCGCGAGTGTAGATCTACATGTACTACAACTAGTCAACTCACAACTGGCAAGGCTGAAGTAGGCCTACAAGGCCGAGAATCGTGTTACTGTAACATCTAATGCCCAATGATTGCCATTCCTTCAAATTGCCTGCAAATATTTATAGGCTAATCACATTTTACCATACCTCTGCTAGATATCTAGGCTAAATTTTATTTATATCAAGCCCTCTGACCCATTTTGCCGTACACACTGGCTAGAAACTCTAACCATAGTATTGCTTGTACATATCTGATTATACATGTAGCGTTGTCTCTGTTGGATGTGACCTCCCTCCAACACCCATAAAACTTGTAGCGTTGTCTCCAGTGGATGTGACCTCCACCGAATAAGTTTTGGCGCCAATTTCACCCTGGAATTTCATTGGCCAATTTCTGGTTTCCTGGCACAACCAAAATAGTTTATACTTCCGGTCTGGCGTTGCCTCTTACAAAAATAAACTACCAAGGTGATACATTCTCAATTTTAGGTATTCTCCAACGATAATTTACATCAAAGTGCCTACTTTAACTATATCGTAGTATTATGCATCGACAACATCTGTCAAAATGGCAATTTTTTTATCAGCACCCGATATCGCTGTCTGTTTTGTGGTTTACTGTACCATATTATCGCGCATGTAAATAATCCAGCATCCAGACATGAGATAGCACTGCAAAACAACAGGGCTCCATCGCGTTAAATATCTGTTGGTGTACGCGATACGATTTCATTTCTGTCGCATCAGATCTTTTCAGAAATGGCTATGGATCTAGAGCTAGACATGAGATGTGAGATGACCATCATCATGATATCAAGTTTCGTTATATTAACATTGATCTGACATCTGAAATTGTTCAGACCTCAGAATAACTTATGAATGCAAGCCGCCATTGTTTACTGCCAATCAGTTATACGCCCAGGCTACTAATTTAATTGGTTGCTAAGCCTATATGTCAAAGAAAACCAATTGGTGTCATACCATTGGCATTATACATGTTACAGGATCTTGACTTGTCTCAGTCCCACATGGGACGATGGCAGGGCACCACACTAAAGCTTTTTTGTTTCTTTTTCCTTCGGACATTCAAATCAACTTGCCCGAAACAGTCCGGAACTTAACCCAGGTGCAGATAAACAGTCATTCATATTTCATGGGGACAAAGTCAATGAACGGGCGACTAAAGCCTTGCTGAGACTGGTCAGTGTTTTTCAGATTTTGATGATAATTTGAGGCAATTTGGTGAGCTAAGCAACTTTATGATGATTTGCGACAATGGGGTATATCATATACTGATTCAACAGGTGGCAGCATTGTAATTGGGATAAATTTTTGGCGCGAAATTACCAACAAAAAATTGTCTGTAATCAATAATGATGTAAATGATGGCAGTTAAATTACGTTTATATTGATAACCCCAGAAAAAAAGAATGGTGACGTCATGTTTACCCCAAAAACAGTGATGCCAGCTGGCGATTGCAGATATACGTGTACTAAACATGCCCAATTCGATGAGCTACTGCCAAGATGCGATTACCAAACACTTCGATGTAAGCGGCTCTTTACACCCCTGTTTGATCTCGACTCTTGTTTCTAGAAGGGGCAAAATTAGACTTAGCCTATGTTTCAAGTTGCATATATCATCCCCATGATCCCAGGCTTACAGATGACACAATGTTTCGTAACGATATGGTTGAATCTGCACTTGTCCATCGGTCAAGTGTTGTGGACAAATAACTTCTCCGAATGCCAGATCTACTTGTCCCGGACATGCGGACAAGCTTTAATGTTGGGCCCTGAACGATGGGAATCTCAAATTTGAACTACAGCTACAGTTTAATTAGGCATCCCGATTGAAAATCGGGAGGCCTTATGTTTTTGTCTGTTTTTTTTTTTTTCTTTTTTTTTTTTTTTTTTTTTTTCTTCCGCCGTTCGGTTTCCGGATCATAACTCTTGAACGCCTTAATCTATCTTTCCGAAATTTTCACAGCTCATCCGAAATACTTTGCTCCTAACCCCTATTGTTTTTCGTCGAGACCCGAAATCCAAGATGGCCGCCAGCGGCCATTTTGGAAAAAAAAATCGGGCGATTCCTGTCAATGTCATAATTTGATTCAGGCAATTTCCAGGGGGAAAAAATTTTTTGGGTGTATTTTTTTTTGGACTTGGAATTTTTCCCTCACCTGCCCCCATGCAGATGTAATACTGTGACTGAGCCATGCTACTGTATTCACTGACTGCAGCCTGCATGTCCAGCATTAGGCTAGGCTCTGCCCTCTCAGCCAGTGCAGTATATGAGAGCCCTGCTCAGTAATGCCTGTGATAAGGCAATACCCCCCCCCCCCCTCTCCCTCCCCCACCTCCACTGTCAGCCAGTCTAATCTGCATATGAATGTAGCAATGTATCAGTGACTTGTATGCACTGCCCCTCTTCCCCCCCCCCCCCCTCTCCTGTCCCCTCACCCCAGTTTACTATACTAACACCAACAAGTTGGAACAATGCCCTCCTTCCCTTTCTAAAGAAAACAATAGGTGGTTATATAATGATGACCCAAACTGAAGATAACAGCTTTGAAGGTCTGCCTGGGCACTGTTGCCGGTCAATTGTTGACTGTATTGAGTTAAAACAGCACTGTGTTTATCTGGATGAAACTACATGCATTGTTTTGTTTTCTAGCTGTATTTCACATGCAGTGACCAAATTTTCATTGTTTTACTTAGTCAGAACCCAGAATAATTTCCTTTTTGCTTGTATTATGAATGTCTGTCATGTCTGTACATTTAATACCTATTGAGATTAAAACAAATATCTGATGGACATTTGTCTAGTGAGCAACTGCTATAATTTGAACTCTCACTCCCACCTGTGTTCAATAATCCTGGTATATGTATTATAATAACAGTCAAGTTTCACCATTAGAAAAGAAAAGAAAAATTGGGGGATGCCACAAAGCCTATAGGCTTTTATGTCTAGTTCAGTTTAATACTTGCTTGCAGGATGTGTATCTCCTGCTATTGTAGATGTGTCCAGCTCACCTGTGGGTACCAGCCCACACATAAGTTAAATTACACCCTAAGCAATGCAAAGCTTCATGACTTTAGTCAGATGATTTGGCCTGTTGTTCAAACCGTTTTTGAAGGATGATAAGTATCATATTTGACATGCAAGTATGTCCATAATCATGATAATACCTGGCAAACTATAGATACCCGTTAGTAATTGAAACTTATTGGTTAGTGTAAGAAAAAAATCAACTACTTTTTATGTAAGAAAAAAACTAATAAAAACATATTACCTTAGAACACAAACTCAAAGTGTGAGAGACTGAACCCATGTATGTGCATGTGATGATCTTAGAATACTAGGTCTCCATCACACTGATGGATATATTTTTTCCTCAGAGTGATGATATTCCTCACAGACCTGAATATGTGTGTGATGGAAGTGTTAAATTTATATTATATATATGTCTGGTTTCTATGTTCTCAACAGACATCATGAGCAACCCAATAACCAGCCTGAAAAAGTCCAGAAAAGCGCCGCTTCCCAACCATGGAAGAACTGGGTAAATGGAAAAGACAAACAATAAGTTATACATTACTAAAGTACACAGACTAAGTGTCCTGTTGAAATTGGAACCGGTTCATTTATTTTATTTGAAAATTCACAGGTCACCAACCGGCCGAAATGTACCATTCAGAAACTACACACGTGAGTTTATTATTTATTGTAAATTTTCCATGAATAAAAGCTATGTTTACGAGATTTTTTTCTCAACTTTCACTCAGATGAGATATCATAATTCATGACCTTATATGAGCAGTCTAACACTGAAAAAGCAACAAAATTTCATTGCTATTTCAGAAAATGAAAGCCAGATGCTCAATGAAATCACAGCTAATATGGCAGCAGAACGGCTTAAGGATGTTGATCGGTTACCACGGTTACGGGATACAGCAGGCACTGGAAGTAGTAGCTCATCTCCAAGAAGCAATGGTAACATGTACATTCGGTACACCTTTGAAAATTTATCCAGGGAATGTGATTTGTCAAGTTTACCTGGTTCCTTACATATCTCATTCCTGTCAATTAATGTTGTTGGCCTTTTCGAAATTGACCTTGCAATCACACTTTGACCTTGCAATCACCATGTGTATACTGAATTTGATACGACTTTGTCACTCTCTTACAACAATTTTGTTATTACTGTCATGTGTTGTGTGCTAGCTTCAGGCTCCAGCACGGACCAGGAGCTGATGTCTCTGATGATGTCACGGCTTGGTCAGCTGGAACAGAAGCTTCAGTATCGCACCAAGGAACTCTCTGAAAGTGTGAGTCATAGATGATGTGATGTAGACTGAAAACCTACATGTAACAGATCGTTTCATGCTTTGGTGTGTGTGATTTACACTGTTCATACAAAGTATTTAACCCTTTCACTGCCGGAGGCGCCTTTAGTCGACAGGGGGGTTCACTGCCGGAGGCAACTTTAGTCGACCAAAATTAGGGGAAATCAGGGCAATTTGAAACATGATAAATTAACATTTAAATTCTATACATTGTACTTAGAACAAACCCACTTTAGACTTCATTATAATGGAAACTGTTTCACAACAAATATATCATTTCAATATAAACTTCATAATTTCTTCAAAATAACTTGGCAATGGAATACAAGGTCTGAAACAGTTTTTGGCAGTGAAAGGGTTAAAGCCTTCTTGGGTTACATGTATATTATCCATAATATACAGACATAATGACGTACTTGTAGTTTCAAATATCTCATTTATATGGTTATGATGTTTGCAGGAGAAAAAAGTCAGAATATTGGAAGATAAAGTGAGAATTTTGAAGAAGGCCAAAGGTGAGTTTATCCAAAATGATAAGACAAACAAATAGTACTGGCTAATTGAAGCTTGCTGTCATTACATCTGTTTCTATTTTGTGTGTTATTAACCTACTCTTACATTCTTCATGCTTCAGACAACAATGACCCAGGAAGGACACACGAGTTGGAGAAAAAATGCCTCAGTCTGCAGCAACAGATTCATGACATGGAAGTAGGTGTCTGTTGTTAATGTTTATTTCACTCAATCTTTGCATTATGTTATAAGGTAATTAAGTCAATATACTTGTTATATGCATTCTAGGATTGTAGGAGCCTCATGCATTCGTTTTCAGGCATTTCTGGCAGATTATGGGATGGTGTGGGTGGGAAGTGAATCAAACAAGCGTTCATCATCGGTGTACAACAGTGAAGACTATGAGGAACTGAGGACTAGGGAGGACTCTGATCCTGAGGATTTGTCATTCACACGAGGACAAGTTCACAAAACCCTTTGGAATCCAGGTTTGTGATACTGCCGTAACATTCATGCTATCATTGAGTTTTTACTCATAAATGTTATAACATTTGGGTCAACAGCAAGAGCTTTGCATGGCAGATATCATTTTGGTGAAACATACAAATTGTACCCTTCATCAATTGTTGATTAAAAGGTGATGTTATTCATAACTGACTGTATTTTGGAATCGAATGTAAAATATCTCAATTTTACAGAAGAGTCTGTCAGCTCAGATTTCAAGGTTGACTTTGACCTTGTTGTACAGAACATCAATGAGCTGAATGAACTGGCTGGTGCGGGGCTGGCTAAAATACAGCACACTACCGATGGTGCTAGACTGAAGGTACGCAGCTTGTGGCATTGATTTCAGTCATACTTCTTTGAAGTGATTGTGCAGGAATGGTTTACAAAATAAGTTTACTTCTTTAAAATAACACATTTCTGCACTTTCTTGCAAATTCGAATATATTGCAATTTACACATATTGTATCATATGTTGTACTCCCTCGCCAGCGCCCTGACCACATTCCCCTGACGCTGTATGCTAACGGCATCCTGATGTTCAGTGGACCATTCAGGCCGTTCACGGATCATGTGACACAAGAGTGCGTCAAAGACTTCATGGATGGCTACTTTCCATCGGAACTACAGACACGTTATCCCGACGGTGTACCGTTCACAGTATGTGCAACAAAACACGCCATAAATTTCTCCTTCTGTCTTTGATTCAAAGAATTTGTGTTGGCGAATTCAAATTTTGTGTTTGAATTGTGTTGTACTCCGGCTGTATTCATTCGGATATAGACAATTATAGTACTGGTAAAATTGTTGCTTTCAAGTAGCAAAATGAGACCATTACAATAACAAATTTTACTTGTACCATCGCCTGCAGGTGACAGACAAGCGAGAGGTTCAGTTCAAAGACCGACTGGGTCAGATCTTTGAGGGCCAAGCTCAGCTGCTAGGCGGAGAAACGAAACCGTCACGTCTTGTTCCATCCAACCTCGCTAAGGGTCGATCGAAATCCAAGTCTACACAGTCAGATGAGTCTGCAGCACAGCAGGAAACTAGTCAACTCCCAGGTATTCTCATTTTTAGGGAGAGTGTGTACATTGCCAATGTAACGATGCACCAGTTGAGACATGTATTTCATGAAGTAAATTTTGAATACTTGCATATTGATATATTTACTATATAGTATTTTCAGCTTCAGCAATATCAGTATTAATGAAGAAGGTGCATCAGGAAATCAGTAGGAATGGATTATCTGCAGAATTCTTTGTACTACATGTACTTTCCAGGTCGCCAAATGACGATGGAACAGTTCTTGAATAAGCTTCCAGCTTCGGTGCTGAAGGATGGAAAAGTCATAGACATTAGGAAGTCAGTCGGGGGTCAACTTTCTGTGAGTTTCCTATGTAATTCTTAATCTCGAATGTTGTGCCAAAATTGCGGCATGTTATTCACAGAATCTTTGCATGTCTAACATCGTCTTGTTCTCCAGGGTTCACATGGTCACAATGAGACCACTGTTGTGGAAACAGCTGCAGTAAAAGATTTCAAGGACAAGTAGGTTCTACTTCGTACTCTCGTTTTGTTCTTGTCCAAATTTTTTTCCCATCAATGTACACATAGTTAGATCAGCAACAAGAACACCCACTAAAGTATTTGCTGTTCCTGGTCACTTCATGCTATTGTTGTTGTGTTTCATGATATATAGACGGCTGAAAGAGGCGGTCACTCCACGTTCAAATGACCATGATGAGCTGACCACACTTAGAGTGAAGGACGAGAAGGGAGACCACACGTACATCCTTAAGATGCGCTACTCGGAAACCTTGGCAGACGTCAGAACATACCTCGACCAGCTGCGGTCAGTCTCGGGAGAATTATAATGATACAGAACAGTGTCTTTGGTTTGGCTCTAGTGAACTAAAATACTGGTATCAGATTATGTGTATTTGATTTATTTCATGAATTTTTATGTAGTTGTTGTAACGATTTTGAACTCTATATGCATACACTGGTACTAGTACAGTTACTAACAGAAAGAGTAAACCATCTGCTTATACCCAAACTTGATGATTTTCACGGACTTATTCTGTTCCATCAGGCCCAAGGGTTCACCGTCCTATCAGATTGTGTCAACCTTCCCTCGACAAGTGTACAGCGACATGTCCAAAACCCTCGTGGAAGCCAAGCTGGTGCCGAATGCGACCCTCCATCTCCAAGGCAACAAGTCCAGATAGGAGTCGCTTTTTGGTTGCTCATCTTTTTTAGATCTACACATTTCATTGTAGTGCTCTATTGCACATTAGGTGATCTTTGTTAGATATATATGTATTTATTTGCATACGCGTCACACCAGGTTTTCTGGAGGTATGTGCTATTTTTAACAGTGCATACAAATGTAGGTGTATAATCCCTTTTAGTGCATAATTTGAACATTTTTTTAATCAAATAAGTCACGTTTTAACATGACTTCTTGTTTTGCGGGAGTATCATATCTCGTTTACAAATTACGTTCATATGATATTTTAGTGTACACTTTTACATGGTTATATATGCTTGTAAATTATGGTTTTCAATCTTCACCATGAAATGAATGAATGTTTATCAGTCGATAAATTGTTTGTCAAAGTGATGGTTTTTGTCTGTGATACACAAGTCTGTGAAAGTGTACCTTTACATAAAATATCAGTGAAAAGTTTGTATCTCTTTGTAAGTTTGTAGTCATATTATATTTATATTGTGTGCTGTATCTGCTTTAGTAACTTGCAGTACAGTACAGGTAACTGCTGATTTTGTGACCAGTTTTGGTGTTCACTGTGATACAGACACACTTGATTCATGAATATGGAGTTTAGATTTGATTTGTGTGGATAGTGTTAAACATACGTGTACATGTATGGCTATATTTTGATGTGCAATGATGAATCCAAATATTGTACTAATCTTTGTATTTATTGCCATACCACTACCTCTATAATAAACTCTTTGGGTAATCTTACCTTGGCATTCAAAGAAGAGGAGAGAGAAATGAATGTCACAAGAATTTTCTCAAAATTCCTGACATCCATCTCGAACTCGAAATTGAAGGAAATTACTCTCACACATCTCAGATTCCCCGCGGTGTAGACGTGACGTCACACCGGTCATATGATTGACCTTAACCGCCATTAATTTGCTCCTCCATTGTTGGATGTGCAGCAAGTCTTGCTTTCGGCATTCAAAGTCGAATTTCTTCACGTCTACGATCGTCTTTAGGCTGTTCTTTGCACAGCTTTTCTTCAGTAGATCGTTCTTTCGTTGTTAGACTAGCTTAGAGTTAGTGATTTGCGATTTTTTTTGGGAGGAAATGGTAAAGCCTCCCCAGGCCCCTTTCCTTCCCCCATTATCGCCCGTTTGTACTTCGATGTTTGATATGTTTCAGATATGAAGTGCATCGTTTGCAAACACTACCTTCCTAAGTGGGAGGCTCATAACGCCTGCTGGCAGTGTAGGGACACTGTTTATTGCCGTCCTTCAGCCACCTGTGAGTTATGCGCGGATTGGTCCATCGACGAGTGGAAACTCTGTCTTCAAGGCTTACGGGAGATTCAGGCCCGCAGGTTTGCTGGTTGCCCTACTCCCCCTTCCCCGTCAGATTCTGATAGCGCCAGGCCGCGTCCCAAGGCGTCTGAGGAACGCAAGCGGCGTTTAGATTTGCAGTTAACCAATGCTGTTTGTGCTGTAAGTTTTGATTTATCATTGTCATTTTCTTTCAGCCAGGTACGGGTCCCGGGAGCCGCGCGTTCGGCTCTCGGCACCCTAACTTCCCCACAACCTACGGGTTTGTGTGGCTCACTTTTGGCTCCCCCCTCGTTCTCATGCTTCTCTGGCTGAACGACCTGGGTTTCAGTGTCCGAGTGTGGTTTCGGGGTCTGCCGGTTCCGTCGGGCTCACGACGGTTCCCTGCGCCCGGGATCCCTCTGGACAGAGAGTGTTGTTTCCCCCTCCGGGTCGGGCACCTGCCCCCGGAGCTGGGTTTCAACCCCATAGCCAGGGCGGATTTCGGTCCGGGCCCGTGTCGCCAGTGATACGGCCGCCGGCACCCGATTTCCCGTCGGTTACTGGACCCCAGGCCGTGGCTACCGGAGCCGTGGCCAGTAGGGGCCGGGAGCCAAGGGCCATGAGCCGTCCAAACCCATGGGTTCCTGGAGTTTCCATGTCTCCACGGTTTCCACAGTTTCCTTTTTCTGATTCGCCCTGTGTGTTTCAGATCGCCGAGGATATCAAGGACGATTCCCCTCTTACGGCCCTGCCCTCCGGTTTCGTCGCCTCCAGCCAGGGTATGTTGTCCTTCGCCCAGTTGGCGGACCAAGGGTCTTCCCGTGCGTCGGAGCCGTCCGGTGTTCCTGTCCAGGGGAGCTCTTCCACGACGTCAGAGCAGCGCCTTAGGGGCGAGCTTCAGTCTTTTCGGGAAGAGATGTTAGGCCAGTGGCAGCAGTTTCTGGCGAGGTTCACGCCTCCACAGCCGCCACCGCCCCCGTCTTCCCCTCTGCCTAGGGAAGAGCCGTCTTCAGATGAGGAACCTTCCCTACAGGTCTCTCAGTCGGCTGACCAGCCGTTACCTGGCCCGTCAGGCCTCACGCTTCCGCGAAAGCGTAAGGCGGACCCGGACCAGGAGGCGGACCAGCCCGAGTCCGACGACCCTCTCTCTTGGGGGGAGAAGTTGGATTTTGTGAAGAGGGTCCTCCCGGGTTTGTGGCCCGAAGAGCATGCTCCGGCCCCAGTCAAGAAGGTGGCTCGTTCGATGATCTCTTCTGAGATAGAGCACCCCCGGCCGTCGAAGGACGCCTTACGGTTCCCTCTGTCACAGGGAGTTCGCGGCTCCATGCAGGAGCGCATGGACGAGACCATCAGGTCCAACAAGTCGGCGATTGGCGCGTATCCTGCTCGCCCGTCTGTCAACGACTACTATACGTCGTCGGAGTTGGACGACAAGCCTACAGCTTTGAGGAGGCATCACCCCCATTACGCCTTTTTCAAGGAGCCTAAGGCCGTGGAGATCCCATGGGCGGCCTTGGCGGAGCTGCAGCACACGTTTCGCGTGGGGCTGGCCACGGATTCGGCCATGGACTGGCTGTCGATGGCTACGAGACGGGCCATTCTTCAGTGCCGTGACCAGGTCCTGGACAACCCTGACGTCGACCGGGATGATTTGGCAGAAGCCTTATTGAGCTGCGCTTCATTGGTCACCTCCATTGGCAAAGGTGTGGGTGACAAGGTGGCCCTGGACTCCCACTCACTCTGGGTGTCCGAGTTGTGGCGGCGTGACGCCTTCCTCTCATCCCTCAAGTTCGAGGTTCCGGACCAGCTCATGACAGACATGAGAGTTCTCCACCCCGTTATCCCCTCTTCCGGAGCCCCTACTTCACTTCTACTCCCTGACCGTTCTGCGGAGTTGCGGGAGGTGAAGAAGGAGGCCGACGAGAAGGCCGCGAAGTCCTCTACTTCCAATGCCCTCCTGAGCCAGTCGAAGTCTCTGGAACGCCTCACACAACAGATGGTTTCGGCCTTTAAGAAGCCCCAGTCTGCAGTTCAGCAGTCTCAGCCTCAGCAACAGCCGACTCGTGGCCGTGGTAGAGCGAGAGGCAGGGCCTCAGGGTTGCCCTTTCGCGGGGCCTCTGCCGGCAGCACCCGAGGAGACCGTGGTCGTGGCCGAGGCCGAGGACGCGGAGAGGCTCCCAAGCCCGCAGGGGAAAAGAAACCGGGTACGTATAGCTTCGGATTCCGGGCCGGATCCTTCGCTCGAGTGTCGAGAAGAGCTGCATGGTCAGCTCGTTTCGGTCGATATTCCTTCCTCAGACGAGCCCGTAGGAGCTCGTTTAATTCTGTTTTGGAAAGAGTGGGAGCGGCTCGGGGCTTGCCCCTGGGTCGTCTCGACGCTCCGTCGAGGATTCGGCCTGAAATTCGAGAAATTGCCACCGTTATCGCCCGTCCCAAGGGGTTTCACTCTTCCAAACGATCCAGAACGCCGCCGTGTTCTCCACGAGGAGATAACGGCGATGATCGAGAAACAAGCGATAGAACCTGCTCCCGGGGACACTCCCGGGTTCTACAGCGTGTTGTTTGTGGTTCCCAAAGCGTCGGGGGGTTGGAGACCAGTGATAGATCTTTCTCCGTTGAACAAGTTCTTAATAGTGCCGACGTTTTCCATGGAAACGCCGGAGCAAGTTCGTTCAGTCATGCCTCGCGATTCGTGGGTGGTAACGATCGATCTCAAAGATGCCTATTTCCATATTCCAATGAAACCTGCAGTTCGCAAATACCTGAGATTTCTCTATCTCGGCCGCGTATGGCAGTTTCGGGCGCTCCCGTTCGGATTATCGACAGCGCCGTGGATTTTCACCATGGTGGCTCGGGAGGTCCAGATTCTCGCCCACAAGCGGGGGATTTTTATCCACCAATATCTCGACGATTGGCTAATCCGGCACCATTGTCGCGAAACGCTGATCGTCCAAGCACAGTTTGTGGTAAATCTATGCTCACGGATGGGGTTCAAAATCAACCAAAAAAAGTCCGACTTGTCACCGCGTCGAGACTTCGTCTTCTTGGGGTATCGTTATCAGACTACCTCAGAGACTGTGTTGCCGACGCTGGATCGTCAGTCAAAATTATCCGTGCTGTCAGAAGGCTTCCTTCGTCGCATTCCACAGACGGCCAGACGCTGGCAGTCCCTTCTCGGGATGCTGGCGTCCACGGAGAAGTTAGTTCCGTTGGGCCGCCTGCACATGCGGCCTATTCAGCGGCATCTACACTCTCAATGGTCCCAGGTCACGGGAGACAGATCCCAGCTCGTGCAGGTCTCTCCGGAAGTCGTTTCCCATCTGCAATGGTGGCTGGATCCCGTCAATCTGCTCCGAGGGTCGTCATTCCGCCGGCCGCTTCCATCCAGGCACGTATTTACGGATGCCAGTATGGACGGCTGGGGCGCTCACTGGGACGACAGCGAGGTCTCGGGCACCTGGTCTTCGTCTCAGCAGGAATGGCACATAAACCTGTTGGAACTGGAGGCCGTGTTCTTGGCTCTCAGGCATTGGGAAACACATTTCCTCAATCAGGCTGTGTTGGTGGCCACCGACAACTCCACCGTTGTCGCTTACATCAACAAGCAGGGCGGTACGAAGTCCCAGTCGCTGTGCCAGGCCGCTATCGACCTCCTGCTCTGGTGTCACGACCGGGGTATTTCGCTTTTCGCGAGGCATATCCCTGGTCATATGAATGTTTGGGCGGACCGCCTCTCCCGGAGGGGCCAGGTCCAGGCCATGGAGTGGAGTCTTGCCCCCAGGGTATTCCAATCTCTCTGCGGCCTATGGGGCACGCCGATGGTCGATTTGTTTGCGACCCGGTGGAACCACAAACTTCCTTCGTTTGTGTCTCCCATTCCCGATCCCACGGCCATGTCAGTGGATGCGATGTCGACGTCCTGGGAGGGCATGTACGCGTATGCTTACCCCCCAGCGGTGTTGTTGGACAAGGTGATCGCCAAGTTTCGGACTCACCAGTGTCGCCTCCTGCTGATTGCTCCGTGTCTACCGCAGAGGTCGTGGTTCCCGGACCTTCTGGAGTTGATAGTAGACTTCCCTCGTCAGCTTCCGGATCGGTGGGACCTCCTCAAACAACCTCGCTCCAGCATGTTTCATCAGGCTCCCGCAAGTCTGAAGCTTCATGCCTGGATATTGTCGAGCGATGTTTCCGAAAGAAGGGATTTTCAAGGGAGGTGTCCGCTAGGATCGCCCGATCAAATCGAAAATCTTCTTTGGCAGTCTACCAATCGAAGTGGACTTCCTTCTGTGCTTGGTGTCGTCGCCGGAAGGTTAGTCCTTTCAGAGTCGATGCTCCCCTAATTTCCGAATTTCTTCTCGAAAAGTTCAATGAAGGGCGAGCTCCATCCACGATCGCGGGTTACCGTACGGCTATCGCGAAGACTCTAAAACCCAAACTTGGGATCGATTTTGGTCATGATCAAGGTTTGACTGCGTTGATTAATAGTTTCGAGATCGAAAGACCGAAAGCTAGGAACCCGGTTCCTGAGTGGGATCTATCGCTTGTTCTCAACGTCTTAAGAAAAGATCCGTTCGAACCCCTTGAGCGGGCCTCACTAAAGTTGCTGACGTTTAAGACGGTCTTCCTTTTGGCTCTGGCTTCCGGGAAGCGACGGAGTGAGCTTCACGCTCTGTCCTTTTCCAAAGTTAAGTGGAAGTCGGATGGCTCCTCGGTTCTCCTCGGAGTCATTCCCTCCTTTCTGGCCAAAACTCAATTAGCAGGTACGCCATTATTGAGCTTTTCCATTCCCGCCCTGACTCCTTCTCTGGGGCCGGGCCTGGAGGAAGACGCGAAGCTTTGTCCCGTGCGAGCCCTCCGCATCTACGTTAATCGTACGCGTGAGCTGCATCTCGGCAAGCGTTTGCTTTTCGTGTCCTATCTTAAGGATTTTCCAAATGATATCCGTCCTGCTACGATCTCATCTTGGATCAAGAAGTGTGTTAGATTTTGCTATGAAAAGTCACAGGCGAAAAAATCCACAGGTTTCAGAGTCAAAGCGCATGATGTGAGGGCTCTCGCGGCTTCACTTGCCTTTACAAATAAAGTGTCTCTGAATGATGTCATGTCTGCCTGTACCTGGAAATCTCATAACACATTCACTTCTTTCTATCTCAGGGAGTTAGCTTGGGAGGATGACTCCGGCCTCCAGCTTGGACGACTGGTGGCGGCGGAGCGTGTAGTCCAGCTGTAGATACCTGTAAATAGATCAGCACGCCTCTGTACAGATGCACCTGAGGTCGACTCCCAGGGGAGTTGCTCCTCTTCTTTGGCGAGGGAAATTTTTGTTCTTCTGCAAGAGGAAAGTCACCTCTGCAGAGCCCCTGCTCGTCTCCATGCATCTGAAGGTAATTCAGGCGTGTATTATGGTATAGTTGTAAATATCCTGTAAATATGTATTTTCGACTTAAAATTATAATTTAAAAGTAAAACACAATATTTACTACTTTCAATGGATATTTCCTACTCTCACACATCGGTGATGAAATTCCCGGGAGAGGGTTAAACCCACCTCCTTTGGTTATTCTGATATAACCCAAAGAGTTTATTATAGAGGTAGTGGTATGGCAATAAATAGGAAGTTTTAACTTGTTTAAAACCAGTATTTATTACATACCTACCTCTATAATAAACACGATTATTCTCCCTCCCGCCTCCCCTGCCTTAACCAGGTGGGCAAATTAATGGCGGTTAAGGTCAATCATATGACCGGTGTGACGTCACGTCTACACCGCGGGGAATCTGAGATGTGTGAGAGTAATTTCCTTCAATTTCGAGTTCGAGATGGATGTCAGGAATTTTGAGAAAATTCTTGTGACATTCATTTCTCTCTCCTCTTCTTTGAATGCCAAGGTAAGATTACCCAAAGAGTTTATTATAGAGGTAGGTATGTAATAAATACTGGTTTTAAACAAGTTAAAACTTCCTATTAGTGAGAAAATTCCTGTGATTAGTTTAGATATATCTGTTCTACTTACAGGTAATTTCAATTGCATCATCCTAGAAATGCACTCGATGAATGTCTATGATGATACAATCCAAACAAAGTACCGATACTGTGTAGATGTATTTAAACTAATGGCAGGTTTTGGAGCATATCTGTCTACAGGTTGCTCCACCTTTTCGTGAGGGAGTAAATTACGTTCTCAACCTAGTAAGTGGCTTCCAGAATGTGTAATTCAGAAATAAATACGAACATAATTGCGATGAATTCTGTGTTGGGCAGTAGTGTAATGTCAAAGAGTAACATTTTTATTTTCTGCAAAGCAGTAACAGATACAATATCAGCTCTATCATGGAGAATTGAATTCTATCATAAAACGAGGAATATTTTTAATATTTGTGGTTTCAGACCAATTCGCGAAGATTTCATTTTGCTGTTTAAACACGCAATGGAATCATTTTCTGTTCAATTTTGAAGCTCAGTAAAAAAGCAAAATCCACAAATCAATCACGCGCAAATATTTCTCGTTTACAGTACGTAATGTAACAAGGAATAGACAAGTGATCTCAAAACAGGAAATTCTATCAAGCATACGCCCGTGCAGAAACGTTACACATTTGCACACAAAACATAACATTCCGTTATCTGGGATTCCTAGTTATGTGTTCGGGTTCTAAAAGTAAACATTTTTCAATATACTTTTCTTGCAAAGAGTTTCAGTAGTGAGAATTTCAATAAATACAAATAAATTATCACATATGCATGGAATATACATATAAATGATATCACAGACAAAGCAAGCACTATAAAGGGGTTCCATGAAGCAAAATATTCAAGTAGAATATATATATATATTTTGATACAGGTCATGGCTTTCAATTCTGTTCATAACAATTCTGCCTACCGGTAGTACACAAAGATGTACTTCCTCAGCACTAACCAGTCCAGAAAATATCCTTATCATTTAAAATCATTTGTATCCTTTGGCACACAAGTAGCAGAAAATATGAGGTGAAAACAATGCACTCCCCAAGTGTATTTAAAATACATGTAGTGTAATTGTAAATGCTGAGCTATAGAATGCATGTTGAAAATTTCACCGGTGCACATTTTCTAAGTCTGATATCTTTTTCATGATGTTGCATGTTCAGGAATATCTGCATTCACCAGCTGGCAGCACTGTTTTAGGGCATCACATTATGTCCTCACTCCATACACCAAAACGTACCGTATTGGTCCTAATAGTAGCACAGCGAGCCGAAGCAAGACCTCCTGCAGCAGCGCGCACAAAAATTAGGTCAAACTAGAGGTCAAATTTTTTTTAAATCACTGAATAATATACCTATAGCATTTAATCCCTTTAAATTCAAATATGAATATGTGGATTGGAATTTTTCGCGAAAGAGGGGGCGCTCTACTATTAGGGCACGTGCCACTATTCGGACCAATACGGTAATTATACCAGCATAATTTATGCCATTGTTACAGATGATATCTGTTAGTGACTTGGCCCCAAAACTGATCGAATCACAATGCTGCCCACTGTTGAATGAACATGCTCCATCATGATTACATAACAGTAATACACTGATGTGTTGTCTATAATTGTGTCACAAAAAATAACAGCGCACCCAGTATAGCCAGGACATTATATAGATGGAATGTACAGCATAAATTATGTCTAATTAATTGCAACTGAATGACACCCAAAATTACAGAACATGGATTGGGTATACATGTACTAGTAATAGTATAGCAAATATATCACTCAAACTCCATTTAATCATTTCAAGTGGAATAATCATATTCAACTTATCAATTTTGTGCAGTATTACAGTGTACACGCATCAATGAATTTAATTTCGGGTTGTCTATAAATTTGTTCGTGTTAACAACATTTGACATTTTTGAGGGGTGAAATATGTGTGTGCTTGATACAGGACATCAAAAAACATTGCCTGTCGATGGCTAAATTTCTCGGGCATGCTAAACTGATGATAAATACCATTTACAGGAGGTAAAGAAAGTATTTGTTTAGAAATCACCTTTCGCAAATACAACATAGGGTACATGTATGTATGGGTGCGCTTATGTTTACCAACAAGTGACAGGTTTGGTAAACAAATAAGCCACAGGGTATTCAACTATTGACAATATAATGGATATAATACTGACAGTGATTGACAATCAATAGCAGTTATTGGATTTCAGATAAGGCATCAAGTTTAGGCAAACAGACAGGAATATTGTATATCACAATGATATTGAGAATAACAATAAAGATATGCATATACAAAATATCGCATTTCAAGTAAATTGTACGTATTATAGTACTTTCAACATTACTGTTCAATATATTCAGAAAACCAATAAGGTTATAAGCTGATTCTGTTCACATAGAATGGTGGTATTCAATTTCAATCTTCAAAAAGTGAAAATTAGGATCAGCCATGGAAATGCAACAAAAACATCACTGCCACCTGGCATACATATCAATTTCAACCCTTCCGTATTCACGACGGAGGCATTACTAACAAGCACTCTGTGAGACTCCTTGAAAACTGAATGTCAGCTAGAGGACTTCCACTTTTGGAAAATATACATTTTGAAATCCAGCATGCACATTGACACAACACACAGTGATGGTATAGGGCATACATGTAGTACTACATAATAGACCCAAGGTGTTCGTTCTCTTAATGAACTGCTCCTACTTGATCGCTCTGTGGCACCCACAGCCAAGGTACACTCTTGACCTCACTGCGACCCCCAGAACTCCTGCCCTTGACCTCTGACCCCTGACCTCCTATGACCTTGACCCGCTCTCTCAACATTACTTGACACTCGCTGATCGCTGTCTTCATGGCCGTGTTGTTGTAACTGTTGAGTATACACTTTTTCGTGGCTTCGCTGAAAGGGAAGACCAAGACGAAGTCACCAACTCTAGTCGGCAGTGACTTGACCTTGGCTGCATGTCCTTCTCTAGGTCTCACTGTTGACCTCTTTGACCTTGAGATTGGTTTTGCTGGATGAGGATGACCTGTAGATGAGCGCCGATGTGTTGCAGATTGTTTGGTGAATGCATTGTGTGGTGGGTATGCTGGCAGACTGTTGAGATGCTTACAGAGTCGTACAGGTGATGAATGCTTGGCCCGAGACGGCCCACTTGCAGACTGTGCTGGTGCTGATGACTTGCTGATTCTCTGCTGATTTCTGCTTTTTTCACTGATAAAGCTAGTTTGGACATTGTCACTATTTTGCATGGACTGGAGTTTTCTACGTGTTGGATCATATGAGAACCGAAGATTGACCCTGTTGCGTATGCTATTGTCAGAATTGTCACTTGAACCGGAGTAACTAGACACCCCACTATCGGACTGAACTGACACCCTCGAATCCCTCTTGTTGAGAGGGTGTTTGCCATGTTGGATGGCACCAACACCCAATGGTTTCCTATCATAAATGCCTGCTTGATACGGTGAGCAGTTGTACTGTTTATGAGAACCAATGTAGTTTTGGGTGGCCCCCTGTACATTGTGTCCTGATCTGGAGTACTGAGAACTAGCCTGCGACAGACATAGATCCTCGCTGCCATCAGAAGAACACGCTGAGCTACTTGGTGGACGCTCATGTCGAGATTGTTGTACTGACGGAAGCCCACATCCAGGTTGTAGTAACACTGGTGTCTCACTCTCAGAATCTGTGTCAATCCCATGGGTAGAGGCTGACTGCTGGATATTCGGCAGTCGAGGCTGAGTACCAGATCTTTGACTGGCGTGAGAGCTGCTTCGTGGCACACCATGAGCTTGGTGACCCTGTCTCTGAGTTCGGTCGGCGCCCCTACGTTCCTTGTCAGCCTCACCCAGCCCAAGCATGTCTATAACATCGTGCAGCAGAGGTTTCTTGACAACTAGGTCTATATGACAATCTGAGCTCAGGGCTGGGCTAAAGTTCACCTCCAGAAGCCAAGGCTTCAAATTCTCGTCAATCATCACATCAAAACCGTACAACTCAAAACAGTTTGTAGCCTTAGGTACGTCACTGGCTTGAACGAGCACTGTCAGAATGATGATGTTGACGATCTTGCCCCAGAGCAGTGTATCGTCAATGTTAGACTGTCGGAAGTAGTGACGGAGCTGAGTGAGTGTCCATTTACAGCCGGGACCGACACGCTCCTTGTCCAAGAGGTAGCCAGGACTGTGCTTGTTGATGGATGTGTTGGTCAGGTGCGAGTACATGTTACGGAGACTGCTGAGGTCATACTTCTCCGTGCTGAAGCGGACAAGTCCCTCTTCATAGATATAGATCTGTAGCGGGTGGAAGCTTGGAACCATTACATAAATCCGCAGGTCAAACTTGTAGCCCGAGATCAGGAGAGGGTTTGTGATGTAACGCTGGAGCACGGCATTGCAGTCATACTGCAGCTCTGAGAGGTCCTTGAAGATGAAGATCCCTCGACCCCGCGAGAGGTCAGCTGGCTTGCAGATCCAGTACTGATCTTTGGAGGATTTCTCACGCTGTTTGGTGTACTCTGCGACAAATCGTGTATAGTCATTGGGCAGGTTGAACGCCAGAGGGCTGAAATTGTAGACGGACGACCCATAAACTCCTCTCATTCGCTTCAGGTTCCGAGCAAGACTGTCCTTTTTTGTGATGGCAATGGTTTTGGGGTAATGGTTGAGTCTCTGCCAGGGACATAACTGCTCATAGTCGCAGTTTCGGAAGCGAGAAGTCCGCCACCAGAGGTTCCAGTCCGACTCCTCCTGAGTGTCTTCATTGAACTCTGACCAGCCTTTCTCCAGGAAAACCTCTCGAATCAGCTCCGGACCAACTCCATTCTCGTTGAGACGAAATACAAAGGTCTTCTCCTCTGTTTCTGTCATCTTTCCTATGGTCACTGGGAGAGATCAAGCAGGTTGAAGCTGGGTTGACACAACTACAATGGCAGCAAGTAAGGCCTTGGGATTGATACCGGTAGGTTGATGAAATGGTCATTGTATCTGTCAAATGGTTATCCGTCATCTGTAAATAAACAAGCTTTCAATGTAGGAGCAATTACATTTACATTCTGTTTCAAATGTATTTCACTTGTATCAATATCATGATAGATTTCAGCATTTTCACACATCGTCGTTCCTTTACTGTTCTACTCCAAGTGAATTTTATTGAGCCCGCATTTTATCACTCATGAGGTACGAGTGGATGTCCATGTACTGGCATGAGCAAATACTTGCTGTCATATGCATATTATCATCACTAATGGGCATGATATAGCTGATCCATTAGTGGGTGCACAGGTAATGCAAGCAATGACAGTGCTGTGGTTACCATGAAGAGACCTCGGCAGGAAACACAAGTCTCGCTTTGATCATGTCCCCAGGTAATAAATATGTGCTGACAGGACGATAATCCGCACTTACAAATTTATGGCAGTGGCTGTTTTAACAGTCAAGTAGCAACCTATACACACATTGTTGAACAGGATATGCGTTTCACATGGTAAATGTCATTGTTTATGCAGGCTTTCACCCATCGATGATCGGATCTAATCCAAGTCTCTCAGGCACACTGTGTAAACAACAAACACTGTCAGTTCAATAATCTTTTGGGATCCACTTTTATTATTGATATGTTCTTTTGAGTTTCAGATAGTTACACTGTTACTGTTTATAAAAAAAAATATGTTTCCACAATGAGAAACCCAGCACTACCATGATCAAAATTCATAGTGTCTAGGGGAAATATTACCTTTTAATAAAATGATACAATATGATACAAAAACTCCTGACCAGTTTTTGGTAAAATATATTATTTTAAATATGTAAAATTCATATTTTGATACAAATTCGAAGGTGTGAATTTAGAGGAGGACGCAGCAGGTGCCACTGTAGACAGGCCCAGCACCATAAAAAAATTAGCCCAAGGGCTAAGAAAGGTTACCGGACAATATACATTTTAGATATTAGCCTTTTGTCCAGTGACCTTGAAAATAATTTTTCAAAAAATATACCACTTCTAGTATGTCCACAATAAATTCCTCAGCTGTAAAGTTGATAATAAGTGAGATATTAGCCATTCTGTGATCGGTGATGTGACCTAGAAAATGAGGTCAAAGTTCAAGTTCATGAAAAGATTCAGTATATATCATTCCTCTATATTCGCAATTGATTCCTAAGCTGTAAAGATGATAATAAGCGACATATTAGCCATTTTGTTCTCTGACCTTGAAAATTGGATCAAAGGTCAAATTCTAGATCACCAAAATATTCAGCATACATCATTTCCTATATGTTCACTATGGACCCCTAAGCTGTGAATTTGATAATAAGAGAGATATAAACCATTTTGTATTCTGACCTTGAAAATAAAATGACTGGCCTTGAAATTTAGGTCAAAGGTCAAATTCAAGGTCATGAGAATATTCAGAATATATCATTTCCTATATGTTCACAATTGAATCCCAAGCTGTAAAGTTGATAATAAGCAAGATATTAGCCATTTTGTCCTGTTGACCTTGAAAATGAGGTCAAAAGTCAAATTCAAGGTCACTAGAATATTCAGCATATATCATTTCCTATATGTTCACAATTGATTCATAAGGCGTAAAGTCACTAATAAGCAAGATATTGGCCATTTTGTCCTGTGACCTTGAAAATGAGGTCAAAGGTCAAATTCAAGGTCACAAAAATATTCAGCATATATCATTTCCTATATGTTCACAATTGATTCCTAAACTGTAAAGTCGATAATAAGCGAGATATTAGCAATTTTGTCCTGTGACCTTGGAAATGAGGTCAAGGTCAAATTCGAGGTCATGAGAAAATTCAGCATACATCATTTCCTATATGTTCACAATGTATTCCTAAGCTGTAAAGTCGATAATAAGCGAGATATTAGCCATTTTGTCATGTGACCTTGAAAATGAGGTCAAAGGTCAAATTCATGGTCATGACAATATTCAGCATATATCATTTCCTATATGTCCACAATTGATTCCTAGTCTCTAATCTCAATATTAAGTGAGATATTAGGCTTAATGTGTCCCATTATAAAGCATAGGAGAATTTAACATAGGAAAGTCCCATTTGGGCCGAGTTTGGGCCCAAAATGACCCACTTCGAGCGATTCAAGGGCAACGAAATTTATACATGTCACAGAGGTACATATGAGGAGTGTTATGCATGAATAAGAAAAAAAGTTACTTAACAGATTTTGAGAAAACGACAGCCAAAGTCCAAAATTGGCCATTTTTCGACGAAAAATTGAAATAATTGCGAAAATCAAAAAACTAAAAAATACGTCCGTCTCGAAATATTTTTAGGCATTTTTGTGCAAAATTTCAGAAAGATTCGATCGTAAACTTTAAAGATAAAAACGTAGACGGACGACGACGGACGACGACGACGGACGACGGACGACGGACGCAACGCCACGGCAATAGGTTATCGGACCAAAGGTCCGGTAACCTAAAAAGGCCCAAATTTGATTGTTAGGATAGACGCAACTCGATACTCAGGAACAAGAACTCTCGATTGACCTCTTGAAATTTTCTCAAATTTACAAGTGGTAGCTGCTAGAAAACATACAAAAGAGCACAAATTGCACATACTAAAGTATATATTGTGCAGTTCGGGTGGCACCACCTGTATCACTGTATTGTCTGTATACCCAGTAGGCTCACAATGCCATCATCATGTGAAGTGATACCGTATTGTACAGAAGATCTACAGTATTGTATGTGGGAGAAATTGGGTGGGTCCTACAGCTGTATTCAAAATATCATGAATACACGAATCAATAGACATTACGTGCACGTACAGCTAGAAAATGTCCTAGCTATGTTTTGAGTAGTACAGTATGCATAGTACAGTACCTGTATTATAGTGAATTACTTTAAGGTTAATTGGCTATATATACTGCATGGCAGTAATTTTAGATAAAAAATTCAACCACGGGAAATTATTATTGATTGTGCCTACCTGAGTGTAGGCTAAGAATACAGTAGGCCTAAATCTACCGTACCCTTTTGGTCCTTCGTAGCAGTGGTGATCATCAAGACACGAGAGAGCTCATGATTCAATGACAAATAGTCCGGTAAACTACAACTTAGTTTGTTTTATACGGTTGTATCCTATTGACCAGTTTCTGAAGACATAGGTTTTCGGATGACAATTCGGATCTAGACTCACCAGTCCTCTCAAGACTTTCAGACTCAGCTTTTCACCTGTTCTGTGGCAGGCTTTGGAAGAAACGTCCATTTGTTGTCACGTGATCAAACATTGACATTTTGACCAATCACAAAACTCCGTGAACGGTATTTCCTTTTCCGGAACTTGTAAGCACGTGGAGTTGTTTATTTACCAAAACAGTAACTATCCTACGGTGGCCCAAGCGTATACTATCCTGAACGTCCCTTAAGAATTGGACACGCTTTTTGGTTGCAGTTTTGATGCGGTTATTGGGTTTTGAAATTTTGTATTTCCTAATTGGCTGTGAAGCCGTATTTTTGAATTCTACAGTCTAAAAAAAAATGAAAAAGTTTGCAATCTACCCCAATTTTAATGGGATCAAATAAATTCCAACATTTCAATTCAATTCAATTCAACTTGTTTATTTCAACATTCACCTATTACATGTACGCATGAAATATAAAAATGAACATAATGTTGAAAAGGAGAACGACGAAGCATAGCTTATTTCCCCCCCCCCCCCATCCTACTCCCCCCAAAAAAGATTTAAATAAATACTAGACATAATAGATCTAAAAAAAAAAAAAAAACACACACACAATAAAAAAGTGAAAGTACACAATAGAATCTGTGAATGAGTACACAATAATACATTTAATCTTTGTATGAATTAATAAATAGAGTTTTTATGGACTTTTTAAATTTACTAATGGAAGTTATGTCTTGAATATGTTTGTCTGAGTTATTCCACAATTTAACACCTTTAATACTGAAAAATATATTGATTGCTTTCATTACGTATTCATAACATATTGATTGCTTCCATTACGTTTATGCCCGTACAGAATCAGCCTATTGCGTTGATATGGAGTTGGAAGGCATATTCGGTGTATGTAAAGTAAACTGTTTAATTTGTAGCAATATAATTTATCACTCGAATATAAAAGAAATTTTGTGCAGACTCTGAAATTCCATATTGGGGCTGAAATTTAATACTGGGTAACAAACATTTTCGAATTGCTTTAACTAAAATTCTGGAATCTGGTGAAAATTGCGACTTGATGCCCAATTAACAAAATTTCAATTGATCCGATGATCCAAAACAAAACTAAGGCCATAAAGCGTGTCCAATTTTTAAGTGACCTGGAGTTAAGTAAGTTCATTGAAGTGTTGAATATGAGGTTGATGAGGCTTAAACAGGTAGAAAATTACGAAAAACAACTTTCATTGATCAAAATTTTCGAGAAATGGAAATAAGTGAATTTTACTTGTCCTGTGATAATGGTATGTAGTACGTACACTGTATTTGTAATAGGCCTTTTATGTGTCTTTGTACTCTTTGTTCCTTTGCATTGTATTACATTATGATCATGCAGGTGAATTCATTCAATCAAAGTGAGCAATCAATTGTTGTGTCAAAATGTTAAAAAAGTAGGTTACTGTTTAACTGATATTTTTACCTTGAATGAGCAGCAGTGTACATGCTTTAGGCCCATATGAATAAACTTATTGCTGAAAAATAAATCAAGTGACAAATTGGAATTATTGAGAATAAAGAAAACATCATCACTGATTTTTTTCTTTAAAAAAAACGTTGCAATTATATTCGTCTGTAGGGCAACAAATGGGAATTTATAAGTCGGTCAAAGCAGTAAATCATGATTTTGAAGACTCGACTTCACATCAGGTCGAGTATATTGTGAATATATATTGAAAAAAAAATAATTGTTTGCATTCATCACTGGCTTATGTAAGCTATTTGATTGTCCATAATAGTTATGTTCACGCTGATGAACAATTATTTATCATTCTTGAATGATGTTTAATATTTATTTATGTTTTATTTATCATTCTTGAATTTTTTATCGTGTGGGATCAGCACCATTTCTGTCCAGCTCAGCGCTGTATTTTGTAAAATACAAAACTAGTTGTTGTGCCGCGGTCGCCAAAACATGGTCACATGACCTCACATTTTTATGACGTAGCTGTCATCCAGACAACCATCGAAACAACATGGTGGAATTCCTTCTTTATCTAACATTCCTCTGAAATTTTGATTGAATTATGACACTATCATTGCTCGGAAATAGATTTCGCTAAGTTAAACGATCAGATAAAGACCCAAAGGTCACAAATATGGGCAACGTATGTTCATCCAAGGCGAAAAACGGCGGACCACGGTAATGTTATATTATCATATCCAAGACTTGGTCCAAGTAACTTAGCAAGTTAACTTACAGATTGTCAGTAGCCTACTCGTAGGAGTAATTTTACACGTTCGTATTTGAACATTGCACATGTCAACATAGGCATCCTGGTACATAATCATAGACAATCTATCAGTGCATATTATTGATACTATTGTACATGGACAGCTGCTGAAAAACTCAAATGCCAGCAATGGTGTTTTCACTTGCCGGGAATGGCTCTGAGTTTCAGAGACAGAGCCATTCCTAGCAATGTTTTCACATTATAGATCTACTGGCTATTACTGGGTCTAGATAGATCCAATTCAGGTTCATCCCCAATAGGCTTCTTTGTCTTTCAGATACAACTACTACAGTCACTGGATCTTACAATACAGGTGACATGCCTATATTTTCGAGCGTGGACTTGAACCCGAGCACCATCCCAGGTACTCGTCGTCATTGATTGTACTATGTGCAAGACATGACAAAACGATTGCTTATACAGTGCAAAGCTTAATGCATGCTACCACAACAACAGAATAAACAACATGAACGACCACACCAGGGGGTGCTCGGGTTTCAATCTCCGCTCGGAAATAGGCACGTAACCTAAATCTGCTTATCTGCTGATTGACAAACTGATCGAGTGACGAGTCCCGTATCCAATCATATTTATGTAGCATGTTTTTCACACGGGTTTTGTGCATTGCACTTCAAAATTGGCCGGATGTATGACTCATATATGCACCATACTAAACATACTTCGTTGATTCTTAATTTTATGTTGTTGTGTATTGATGTTGCAGTAAGTTGACTCTTGCCATCCTGGGATTGGACAATGCAGGAAAGACGGTCACAACAAAAGGGCTCCAGGGAGGTCTGTATAATACAATTCATACACAAGCTGACTGATGATTTGTTTCGTTTCCCACCAATACATTATTACAGACTATAATTTGTGAACAGTATTAATTTTGATACTGTACACAAATGCCAGCACAATTTCTAAACACAAGTCTTATTTTTTACAGAGACCCTGGATACAGTTGCCCCAACTGTTGGATTTTCTGATGCAGAATTTGTGTTCAATGGCTACCACATTACTCTATTTGACCTGGGTGGTGGCAAGCGTATACGAGACATCTGGAAGAACTATTTCGCTGAGATCTATGGTGTAATCTATGTACTGGATTCTAGTGAACCTGAGCGCCTTGAGGAAAGTCAGAAGTGTCTCAGTGATCTTCTTAGGCATGAAAAAATCAGTGGGAAACCCATCTTGGTGTGAGTATGATGGGATACATGTATGTACAAGGCTGTTTCACATTTCGCTTTAGCCTTTAAGATATTTTTCATGATGAGACTCATGAGAGTACCATTTTCTTTTCATCATTCAAACCTTGAATTAGTCGATAAGTTGTGATATTTCCAGGCTGGCAAACAAACAGGATAAAGCTGGTGCTCTGGATGAGATTGACATCTGTGAGCAGCTCAACCTAGAGAGGATGGTCAACAAAAACAAGTGTCCTTGTAGAGTGGTCAGTACATGTACAACACGCCATACAATCTGTCCTGGTATATGTATATGCACTGGCAGACTTGTCTTGTATCATTCATTTCGAAGTGTAATCTTAGAATTATGCTGTTCTGAGCTTATAAAATCAGTCTTTCATGCCATAAAATATGTATCAGTTGTAAAACTTGTCTTAGTTGAGCTATACCCCAGGCCATTGTAACTAGAATTTCAACTGCTATGCCATTATTGTTCGATTTCTTGTGCTGCAAGTAGTATCTAAAAACAATATTAAGGGGCCATTTATTTGTGTGGTTCTAGTTCATAAACCAGATATTTTGTTCCGTGGAATTGTCATATATTGTGCTAGTCATAGTTTTAATACCATTGTGATACTATTTACTTCTGTACATGACAGGAAACCTGTGCAGCTATCCTCGGCCAAGGCAAGAAGCTTGACAAGTCGATCAAGGCAGGCATGACGTGGCTCCTACAGACGATCGGCAACATGGGAGAGAAGCTCAGAGTGCGAGTTGAGCAAGATGTCACTGATCTCCGGGAGAAAGAGGCCAAGGAGAGGCAGGAAAGACGAGAACTCGTCAGAAAAGCCCGCGAAGAACGGTCAGTGGTGCCAGAGAGGCTTGTCAGTGATCGTTGACAATTTAGCAAATCAAGCAAGTCATCGAATGCATAAATACATGTACATTTTTAAAAAAAGATTTGTCATTATGGAAAATTGTAAAGTCATTATCTGTGATTAAATTCTAGTTAAACTTTAGTTGGCACTAGTTTGGACAAATGCTGTAGCTATTGCTGATTATTGTCATATTCAGAGAAAGACAAGAGGCCCTGAAGAATGGAGGGAAGCCAGTCCATGACAGCGATGATGAAATTGAGGGAGACCCTTTCAAACGTGTTGATGCCAAGGCCCTGGCTAAAAAGGTGGGTGATTTCAAAATATATCGGCTATTAACAAGACTAATTTATGGGGTGATTACCTTATTCGTGTCATATTACTTGTGTTGTAGCATGGTTAAATATGCACTTCTCTGTGCTTTTCAGACTCTTTAGAGTACTCCACGTCCTGTCTCACATGTTATAAGTTGGGCCCAAATTTTCCTTTTATTTTACAATTATAATCAAGACTGTTCTTTTTATATCTTTCTGTGATGATTATGTTGATTGTAATTGCTGTTTACGCATGCAACTCTATCGCAAGGACTCCTTATACAAGTCTGTGCAAGTGGTTTTGACTCTGTTACATGTGTTTTCATGTGTCATTTATAGTTACATTGTAGTTTCTTACCATGCTTAGTGGTGCTTATGAGCTTATGAATAAAGACATTCCATCATGATCATACTTTTTGTCTTGTTCTCGGCAATGGAGAATGAATCTATGCATTATATAAAGTTATCGATGCCATGCTGAAGTGCAATAGTGAATACAAAAGACATACAAAGGCCTACTGTGATGTGAAACACACTTTCATACAATCTCTAATCTGTCCCTAATACACAAATAGTGACATATTCATATCCATTGTTATATGCAGGAAGCGAAAATGCGAGAGGAGAAAAAGCGAAGAAAGGAACTTGAACAGCAGAACAGATTCCGAGGTCCCAGCTATGGAGGTGGATCTGATCCGGAAGATCACACAGGGACCCGCCCACGAGTCAGCCCGCTCCTGTCCAGACGTCACCGCGGTGCCGGCTCTGACCCAGAGGACAATGATCGGCCTCGACCCAGCAGTCCCAAACCCTACCGCGAGGATTCCGATTCCGGTGAGGATGTACCACCTCAGAGGATCCAGAGGTCTAGAGGTCACGGGGAGACCTTCTCAAAACCAACCAGTAATGGACTTCACAATGGCTACGGGAGAACCCCACTGGGACCATCGCCACGACCCAGTTTACGTAGAGATGTACATAGTAGACACAGGACAGATTCCAACAGTGACGATGATGATAACGAATTGGACTACAATCAGAGGAAATCTCAGTTAAATGGTAATCGTTCACTGCGGCCATATGACCTGAAACCTGCACCATCGTTGACGCCGAGATTGAGTCCACGAGGACTGGGAGCTGGCGAGGAGGAGGCTGAAAACAGGACTCTCTATGGACGGAGGCCCCTCATGCCACTGGCTCCACTACAACCCTTAGATGGAGGTGAGTTTTTAAACTTTTCTTTGTCACCAAAAATTAATGATTTGCAGTAATTTATGTTTCTAACCGATACTGTGGAATTCTATGGGTCAACTTATATCATAATAATAATTGGTCCCATGTAGGTGATGCAGGGAGGAAAAAGAAGAAGAAGAAGGCAAAGAAGAACCAGACATCGCCGCTAGTATCTGAAGGAGACGATGTCGGAGGGGAATACCAGCCGAAGTTGAACCCATTCGCACCACGTGGGTGGAACACGCCGCCCGGTCAGCGCAGCATGCTGAAAGCCTCGCAGACTCCTCGTCTGGAGACACTGAAGGAACCCGACAATGAGCGCAGTGACACAGAGAGTGAGTTGTCATGATTTATGGAGTGTTATATGACGATTTCAAGGTTTGGCTGACATAAAGTTATACTTGACATACTAGTTATAACTGAATAGGAATTCAAATTCTTCAACATCTGCCTCTGCATTTTGTTTTCTTTTTAAGCATTCTTCTCTTTGTCTGTGTGAGTTTACTTGACAACTAAAGTGTTCATTTTGCACATTGCAGATATGAACTCGTTTTCAAGCAAATGGGGTCTTGTCGATGATTTACCAGAGCTACCGACATCGACAATGTCACGGCGGCCGAACAGTGAATATGACTATGATATCGTGACATAGTGGTCATCATTGCATGTAATTGTGTCAAATTTTCGATGCTCAAAGAGTAATTACCAGCACATTTGGTACATACACACCATCACTCTTATAAGCAGTGAGTAATGGCCAGAAATAATATCTGGGTGTTCCTGAGATGTCCAAAAGTGTGGTCTTCATTGGTCTCTTACTGAATGGTGCTTTTTGGGTGTCTGTTGTCTTGTGTAATTTCATAAATTTATACAAACTGGTAGAGACCTAGCTACCCGATCTCATTAATCTGGTGGAACCAAAGAGTGGAGCACTGTTGAGCAGTGTTTTTCAAAGTCAAATAGACTGTGGTGAATTTTGCAGTAGTAGTGATGCATTGAATTAATACTAAACTCTCTCACATGGTAAATTTTTTAATGTATGTAATTTATGTACCAAATATGAAGCAAATTGTGATACATGAATATTAGTCCCATATTGATATGATATGTTTGAGTTGTTCACAGATTGTATTCTATCAAACATGTTTTCTGTCCGTTCACTCTCAGGAAAAATAATGTGAAGTAAATTCACAGTATAAATATTGTACATAAATAGTCATACAGTTCATGGTGGAACCACAACACGGAAATCTACTTAACAGTCCCTAACACAGGTGTGGCATAGGTATATCGTATGCTTGTACATCCTGCTAATGAACATCCCATACTTGTACAGGACAATAATCATGATTCCAGGTAATCACATGAATAAATAAAAAGTATCTTTTTTACACTGGCTGCATAGTTTAGAAAGCTGAAGCTTGGAAATTTGTAACTTTCATTAAGTGACGGCATAGTTGACCAGTGTGCTGACCAGTGTGTATGGTTCACTCCCTAGTTCACGTTTATTAGCTGTGTCACTCTTGGTCCTATGAAATAAAATTCAAACATGGAGGAAACCTTGGGAGAGTTTTAGTCTTGAATAAAATCAAAACAAAATGGTACAACAGTCCATGAAGGCGTCCAAATATCCGAAGTAAAAAAAAAATATGTGACTTATTTTTCTGTGTGTGTATTTTGTTTTTCATACATGTATGTGTGTCGGGTATGAAATGTGTAAAATAGTCTGGTATGAAATGTGTATTTTACTATATATACATGGTGAAAAAATGTCATATTACCCTCATACTTTACAAAAGGTTCATAGTGTTTTATGTCGAGAATGTTTAACTTATCATGCTATTATAAGACTCAATTTTGGGTTTGAGTTCTGTTTTGATTTTAAAATTCATGTAATTATTGTAGGAATAATGACATATATTTGGTGTAGTTTTGTTCATGAATTTATTCTAAAAAATATATGTGCACCAGTAAATTTTTGTGTGTAGGTAATTTATGAATAAATACTTTATGAATAAATATTCCTTGTTAAAAACATTTAGTTACAATTAGCTTGAGGAAATGTTGCGACTTACATTTGGAAAGGCAGAAGTTAAGCTTCTGCAGAGGGAATTCACCACTGCATGTAATACCTAACTACATTTTTATAGCACAGGACATACACTTATTTACATAAATCATATAAATTGATGGAAACAAACATCAGGTAGAATTGTCAAATTTATGTCCACACTGACCTCTATATTAAACACTTCGGGTGATTTTACCTGGCTTTAAAATAAGCAGTCAAGAGGGTAATCATGCCATTAAAATTGGCAAACTCCTAAACTGGTTGTTCTACGCCCCTTAGACTCGTCATTGATAAAAAAAAATTGACGAAACTTGACTGATTCCATGGTCTGAGAAATGTTACTTGACGAAACTGTTCCCCCCGGAACTGCCATTACCTTTGTCGCTGCTTTTTGCCTAAGACAAAGGATCTTACTTGCATGTCCTCTACCTGTAAGTTGAAGACGGTTAACATCTCAGTGAACTGCAGGCTGTCAGCATCACGGTTTCCGAGGACCCAGTGAGCCGTCCAGCCCACTTGGGTTCGGCCCAGGAAAGTCAGGCTTACACAGCATCTGCTGTCGGCAATACGGCTTTTCCCATCATAGGCCCTGTCATCTGGTTCCCTTTACCGGGATCCATGGGTCAATTCCCAAGACCCAGATCTCGATTCCCAGGAGCTGGGATGAGGTTCCCGGGAGCGAGGTACTGTTCCTGGCACCCACAGCGCAGTTCCTGGGAATCAGTGGGCATTTCCGCGAGACTCGTTTTTCTGCCCTGTGGGTTTGGAGCTTGAGATTTGCACCCGATGCAGAGCTCTCAGACGGATTCGGGTTTAGTGCCTGGCTATCCACTATCTCCAAGGGTTATCATTAACCAACTCCCAAGTTTTAGTGGGCCTAAGACTTGTGTTAATGCTTTGGTGTCACTTTTTGATGAGAAGTCAGTATCGTTCGATTGTAATGCCCTCTTTTTTCCGCAGGTGGTGGAGGACTTTGAAGAGGGTGAGGTCCCTCCAGTTCATGATGAAGCACTTTGCTATTGCTCCAGTCTACTCCAGTGACTTCTTCACAGCCAGCTCTCGTGGTTTTAGTTCCTGTTGCTTCGTCACATCCTGCTCTCGTGACATCAGCTCACCTACTTCAGTGGGATTTCAACCGCTTCAATTCTGACCTCAGGATTTTCACCGGCTACGGCAGGTGAGCTTTATCCCGATGAGCTTTATCCCGGTGATTTCTTCTCATTTCCTGCCTAGAGAAGAACTCCACACCGGGATGCAGGCCATGATGACCGATTTCATGGGGAGATTGGAGCAGCTTTTTGCTCGTCAGTCGCCTAATGTGGCTGATGTTCAGCATGTTCAGCTCCCTCCGGTGTCTTCTCCCTCGATTGGGTATTCGGATGTTGCACCCTTTAGGCTCAGGAGGAGGGAATAGTTCGTTGCCGGGTCCGTCAGGTTTGATCTGTTCCAAGCGCCTGCTTGAGGATGACCTGGGTTCTCAGGAGGAAGAGAAGCCAACAATCCCTGTAAGAGACCCTGAGCCGAGAAACTGGATTACGTAGGGGCCGGATTTGAGTTCTGACTCCCCTTCTCCGGCTAAACAGGCCACGTCTTTAACGGAGCGTGATCTCTGACAGCCCAATGTTTCTCGGGATTCTTTGTGTTTTCTTTTGGTTCCTGGCATCAGGAATACGTTGGTGGCAAGGGTGGAGGATACCGTCAAGCGTGGTCATCCCCTGGCCCTTCAGGTTCGGCACACTCCAGGTCATGTGTTGGCCTCTCTCGTGGGGCCAGATTCAGCCCACAGAATAGTCTCTCTCCGTGGTTTGTGCGATTTGCGTCCATCAATCGATCTGGTCACAACCAGATGGAAGCCAAGCTCCCGTTTTTTGTGTCACCGATTCCTGACGACGAAGTTTTGCAAGTCGATGCCCCGTCAGCAGATTAGGAGGGGTTGTTCGTTTACGCCTCTTGGCCAAGTTTAAGGCCAAGAGGCGTAAACGGCCAAGTTCAAGGCTCTTCAAGCCAGAATGATTCTTATCGCTCCCACGGCTACCCCAGAAGCCATGGTTCCCTGACCTTCTGGAGGCGTTAGTGGATAGCCCGGTTCCTCTTGCGGATCAGTGGGATCTGCTCAAGCAACCTGGTCCGACGTGCTATTGTCGAGCGATGTTATCGAAAGAAGGGCTTTACAAGAGAAGAGTCAGCCATTGTCGCCCGAACTAATCGATGGTCTTCTCTGGCAGTCTACCTCTAAATGGATAAGATTCTATGCTTGGTGTCGTGGCCGGAAGGTTAGTCCTTTGAAGGTCACTGCCTCTCTGATTTCGTAGTTTCTCTTGGAAAGCTCCTCCTACTCTCGCAGGTATGGGACTGTGATTGGCAAAACTAACGAGCCTAAAACGGGTGTGGATTTTGGTCAGAATGCGAGTTTGTCAGCTTTATTGAACAGCTTCTCCCTGGAGAGGCTGAAACCAAGAAACTCGGTTCCGGCATGGGATCCATCGCTCGTTCTAAATCGGTAGCTCTCCCAACCTTTCGAACCATTGGAGAAAACCTCACTAAAGTTCTTAACGTTAGACTGTGACCATTCCTTCTGGCCATTGCTTCGGGGAAGAGACAAAGAGAGCTTCATGCTCTCGACTTTTCCAAAGTCCAGTGGGCCCAAGTATCATATCCTGCGCCTTCCTCTATATTCAATAAGGATTAAAAAGGTGCGAGACGGATTAAATGGTATGTTTTCAGTGGACGAGTAGTATTAAGGAGCAGTGTACGGTACTTGGGCCGTCCAGTGGAAGGAGGATGGCTTTGCAGTTAAACTCGGCGTTATCCCTTCCTTTTTGGCCAAGACTCAGTTGGCTCAAACCTCGTCTATGACCTCCACTGTCCCATCTCTCGCCTCTTCGTTGGGCAGGACTTGGAGGAAGACTCGAAATTATGACCTGCAGAGCTCTGTGCGTCTACGTTAATCACACGAGGGAGCTTCATGGCGGGAAATGTCTACTTTTCGTTGTCTTCAAGGAAAATTTTCACACAAATATTTGAGTAGCGACGATCTCTTCCTGGGTTTAAAATATGTGCCCTTTCCTGCTACGAGAAATCAAGCACTAAGACGTCGGGCTCCTTCTGTTTGAAGGCGCATGATGTGCGAGCTCTAGCATCGTCTCTACGTCTAGGCTAAGCTCTACTTCCATATCACAATCACAAGGTTTGACACACAATATTCAGCACTGAAGGTCAGCTGAGGTCAAGTCACCGGAACATGTAAACAATGACTTCCTATAGCTATGCTTTGACCTAACCTCTGACAGAGAACTGTTTCTGCCCCTACTTATATTACGTACGTATCATTTATTAGTTTTGTCTCCAATGGCCAATTTGAGCTTGAGGATGATGTCCACACTAGGACGCACTGAACAACATGGAGGGTCACCGTTCTGCTATATGATGTCTAAAGTTGTGAAGTCTAAAGTTTCTATTGATGCCTGTAGAGCAAAAATTGTTTTTGGTTTTCAGATCCACAAGCTTTTCCAAGAAGTTTGTCTCCAATGGCCAATTTATACACATCTTTTGGTAGACATTACCTTGAGCTTGAGCACTCAAGGTCACTAGAAGTCAATCTGAATGTCACCAGAAGATGCAGCAGAGGAGACTTACATCGTATGCTCGAATGGCCAATCTACACCGCTGTAGACATTACCTTAGTTTCTGCACTCAACATCACATTCAAGTTCAAGATCGCCACAAAATGCTGACCTATGGTTTACCGTGTTCTCATATCTAAGCTCCATCCTTTAGAGCTATTGGGCTTGAGATGGCCGTAACCTTGAATTTGAGCACTTACATAATGATTTGAGGTCAATAAAAGTCACAGAAAGATGCACCACATGTGACATCGTGCCTGTCTCCAGTAGCCAATTCACACAATCATGTTGGGATGGCTGTACCTTAAGTTTGACCCTGAGGTAAAAATATGTCACCAAAGACTGCACTATATATCGTTCTTATCATCATATCAAGTCAAATTGAGGAATCATAATGTATCAAAATATTAATTTCGACGAGAAAACACGGTTTGAATTGCCTTTTTTTCAGTCTACATGAAACTGATGAATAGACCTACGGTTGTATTTTGCATTTTATAACTCAAATCACTGGCAAATTCTAACACCTGGAGATACTTCCTCGATTTTTGACACATGCAATTTGTGAATATATTATGTAAAATGTACACAATATTTTCAGCTCTACGATTGCACTCGTAAATATTATGATGTTAAGTCTGTTATCTTTGAAGGAAGGTAATATATCACAAAATGGAAATATATCAAGAAGTTTCCCTCATTTTCACTGATTTTTTTTTTGGTTCTCATTTTCACTATTTTTTATACTGCAGACATCATTGTTTCATGCAATTGGAACAATTGTCCCGTGAATGGAATCATGGATTGTGCGGCTGTTTTGAAGACTGCGGCCTGTGTCTGGTCACGTGCATGTTGCCATGTTACACGGCGGGCAAGAATGCCGAGGCAGTCGGGGACAACTGCCCGCTGTTTGGGCTTCTTCAGATCGTACCTATCGTTAGCGTGGTCGTCGCCAGCCTGACGCGCCAGAAGGCTCGGGAGCGCCTCCAGATCCGCGGCAATCTGGCCATGGACCTCGTCAGCACCTGTTGCTGCTATGAGTGCAGCCTGATCCAGACCGCTCAGGAGCTGAGGGATGTAGGAGTACCAAGTGAGGAATCCGCTCGAATCATCCGTCAATGACTGTGAAAATGTGAAGCCTTACTGGACACTCGATATCTCGATGTGTTCGTGAAACTACATCATTGACTATTGCAGGATAATTTGGCAATGAAAATGCATCAACAATTAAGTCACCGAAATCGTATATATAAGGTGTATAAATAATTTAAATATTAATTTCATTATAGAAGTCCATGGCAACCTTCCTACATGTGTACAAGACAACTCCTACATGTATAACGTCCATGATTTTCGTTCATGATATCAGTTCCGAAAAATAAACTTTGCTGGTGAAAATTGAACTTTGAATGGCTTTGTTTCTTCTCTTATAGAATTCACACTACCACCTAGACACATTTCAACGATTATACCTAAATTTGTTTATAAAAATGAGTTCCTATGTACTGACGATGTTGATTATGTTGAATTACATTATGATGCTTACATGATGATTCGAATTCAGCTTGGTGACCTTACATGAAGTCACGCGGACATCTAAAAATTCAACAGAATATCTGCTAAGAAAATCGTTGCAGAATAATCCAGAGATAATATGTACATATGGTCACTCCAAATATGAACTATTGAAGAATAATTTTCACAGTGTACACTAATTAATTGATACATTCATAACATATCGTGGTAAGCCACTCTGCTCTTGAGAACGCAAGGAGGTTACAAATGACACATTTCAACATTGTAGTCAATGAAACTATAAAAAGTACATCACTCATCTACAATACCTCGTCAATACTCCTATCTGACCCCCTCCAGCCACGATACATTTCCATATGGTCCTTGAGATGACGGCGACCCGTGCACTCGAGTCTCGTGTTGTTTATGACCATTAACTATCTAGATCTCGACCCTTGTTACATTGATGCACATTATCGTGTTCAGTATCAAACTGTTTTGTGTAACCCCTTGCCTCTCCCCGTGTTACTGTTACCTACATGGCCCATCGCGTTTGGTAATGTGTTGTCATGTTAGACAATAAGTTTGGACACCGATTGTTATGACGTGCAAAAAAGGATGAGGTATTAAAGACCTAGTAGCATGCCGATGAAAGTGCTTTTCATTTAGTCCATTATGAATAGCTATCTGTAAATTCGAACGAATTTTACAAGTACAATCAATGGGTTTCGAGATATTGAATCAAATAGGCACTCCTTCCGTAAATTGCCGAAGATTTTGATCAGGATTTTAGTATGGGTCACGTGGTTTGTGACGTCATTTGAGGCAGTACTGAAAGTACATGTAGCCAGCAAGGTAAACTGCCTGTCGCATATTCATTCTCGTTGTGTATGTTTGACGATTCAAGTGAACGGGTGAGATGGCTGGAATACGGCATTTCTTGTCTTGATATTTAGAATCAGTACTATTCATTCTCCCAGAAGGGAGGTTTGATGAACTGCAAGATGTCCAGTATTTGTTGGTTTTCACGTGTTTTCTTTTGAATCTCATGCATTTTGGAGTGGTTTTCTATCTTTGAGTTGACCGCCCAAATTACGTGTTTTACGTTTTTGGCCAGCCATCAAAGCACATTTTGCCTCAACTGACGTCACGATTACGGAAACTGCCGAAGCTATTTTTTTCATCGGCATTTGAAGGCGATTGCAATACTGGCTCAATATACTCGATTATATGTCGCTGTTATTAATTACCAATTACCGCGAACATCTTTTTTATCACCAAATGTCCACAATGCCTTTATCTGAACAGGAATAAAACCATAAAATGGTACCTTGCTACTATGACTTTAAAACTTGAACGACACACATTGAAGACGTGAAGTGAGTGGTAATCAGCCAGACTCGATAAGTACAATAATTAAGTTCTAGAAGAATAGAAAACGACAACAGCGGCAAGGAAATGAACATGGATGTCAGTGGAGATATGCACAAACATGAAGTGACTTCTGACTCTGCCTTCATTGCCTCGTGCAGTAGAATTTGACAGCCAAAGAAAGTGGAAGAAATGTAATCAATGTCAAAAGGGTGCAGAGTGCCAGACGTTTGATGGATGTGAAGGTAATTAGTTCTAAACTCAGTCCAGGACCATGACGAAATAATAAATAGGATTGAGCAGGATTAGCAAGGCAGCTTCAGTGCCATTGTTGTCGCCCGGATCGAAATATCTGGAGTTGTATTCGCAAACAGCGAGAAATTAATTAACACTCGCCTCGTGACAGCATCAGTCACATCACAAGGGATTAATACTCCCGTGGACCCTACCCCCACCCTCTCTACCTGGGAAAGACTTTCAAGATGTCCAGTTGGTAGTTGTCTCTAATCTTGCTACCAATCAATGCTACTTATCTCCGCGACTAATTTTGGAGCCATTCTCTCGTATTTGGAAAGAAAATACCTGCATTTCTGCCTGGGAGCGCCTGTTCCCTTAGTGGGAATCGATGCACCTTGGAGCTAAGAACAATGAAAGAAAGCTGGTAATCTATTAGTTATTTAGACCTGAAAGGAGATTTCTGTTTTCGTTCGGTTGGTGCACCAGAACACGTCAAAAGGAGAGCAAATGCCTCAACTCTAGGACATGAATGGATACTTGTGGTAGGTCTATCTGAACACAAAACATATATGATGAATATTCCATCATCCATGTCTATATGGGCTTTAGATACATTGCACTACACTGCAGGATGATAATATGACCCGGACGTACTTGATTTTGGATAGATATATTTATAACTCAATGGATCAATTAGTGTTTGGATGGTATTGACAGAAAACTATAGGTGAGTTCAGGTAGATAAGTGTGCTTAGTTACATGTTTTATTTATTGTATCATCGTATATCATCTATGGTTTTATACATAGGTGTAAACAGGTATAGTTATAGTCAAGTATACTCTTCGTCATTCACATGTTTATATCCAACAAAAAAATATTTCAGTTGATTTTATAACATGTATAATATATATCTGAGGCCATGCTAACGTTTGTACAAAAAAACCCCACAAGAAACAAACATGAAATCGTGTACAAGATCAGGCTTGATCTTCCAGTCAAAATGTCAATAACATAAAACTGCCATGGGTAGTTTACTTTAGAATGCGGCAAATGCAAACAAGTGTATTGAATGGAATCGGTTAAAATCCCCCTTTGGCGATCTTCTAACGATCGGACTAGAGGATGGTCACACACAGCATGCAAGCAAATCGATATATCCGCTGTCTGGAATGCAAAAATGAATATAAATATTTGTTCATCATCGGAGTCGCATGAAGAAATCAAGCCAGTGTATCCTGTCTGATAACTCTCTCTTCTGTTATACCGAAAAATGTTTTACTTGTTAGCAGTTCCCAGCAGTGAATGATCGGTGGTGGACGCCGGAAAAATTGTAGGTAGAATTAATTAATTCTGGCTACAGTGTTTTAGCTAGCAATATCAAGTCATGCTATGTGTGTGAAATACGTCAGTGTCTGCACTTCAAATAGAATGCCAGCATGCAAGCCGTGGCTCAGCACAGTCGGGATGTAAAATACATGTTTTACTCAAAATATCAGAAATAAGGATCAGATTTCATAATAAAGATGAAAGATAATGTGTTAATCACTTGAGAACTAGTATCAACAAATGCTGGTATTACATTACCACCCGGACAGAAAATACAACACCATCTAGTGTCACGAGCATGCTAAACAGTCAAACGATATCCATGCATGGCCTTAAACGACTACTAGGCCTATTCATTTTCGTTGAATAAATATTTGACTGGAAGGATTTGCCATTCATTCTCTTTAAACCTGGCCAAAGGCATCAGCGATGTGGTAGAGAATCAGATATCTGATGAAATGCAAATGTATTCTTTAAATACCGTCAACACTAACAAGAACCATACAATACACGAATGTCTATCGTCTAAAGGGGGCCTATGACTATCATATAGATATCCCCTATTGCCTTCGATTTATGAGCGCCGATTTGGGAAAGCGTTGAAAAGACCTGCTATTGACATTAGGTTTACTTGGTATCAAGTTACACTGTCAGCTAGTTATAAATATCAATAAATCAAACGTTTTTCTGTGCATGGTTATCTGGTTATGTGCCTGCTGGAAATACTTCAGCGTACAACCTTGGGCAAAAACCGATAACGCGGCAAATATGAGTTAGTATATTTGACCAATTTATGCCTGGAGACATAAAAGTTATTGGCATCTTTTTCCATACTGTAACTGCGAGAGAAAAGTATGCAATAAAACTGAAACCAGAACGACACATGCAGTGACCTTGGAACTTGAAGTATGCTAATTACATTCATAGGAAAAAAAACCCAACTAACTGGATAGGATGATGACCTCACGATGACGTCACGAGTTGCCACGAAAGGAAGGGATTCAGGATCCGAAAGGGACAGAAACTCGTCCACTAACCCATTCTGGAACTTAATACAGTTGGATCCTAACACCATCGATAAGGAACTGGACACGGCGGCTGTCAGGTATGTGTATTCAGAAATATTATTACATACCAGTCTTTTATGTATTTCTGGTGTATTGCAATGACAGCATAATTATTTTATCAGGTGTTGAAGCAAGCCATCAAATTCGGTCGAGTTGCAGTTGTTCACTTTCACTATTTCGCTTTTTGGGAAGAAAAAAACCGATCGAGTCTATTCAACTATGAAACCCACAATAACTTGATATGCATCGAAATAGGGACCTACTTTAAATCAGTCATATCCCTCAGACATGAGGCTGAGGGATTATATCGTAAACTAGTATGCCCACTACTAGACTGCGGTACTAAACTACATGTACATTCATATCTCCCTCCAGAATATCTAAGGGTGAAAACAAGCTTGATGTGTTTGCAATGTCGAGCAATTAGCACAAAACTAAACTGGGTTGTTGAAAAAGTATGAATTATTATTTTTATTAACTATAAACACTAACATTCCATGGATAGTAGCACAGAAAAAACATGCCGAGTAACAATCTCAATCCTATCTCCGTGTCGATTCAACAAGTACTTGAAATATTGACAGGTCGTGATAGTTTGGTCAGAGTCGATATCTATACAATGTTCATGCAGTCAATGGCCTCAAGCCCAGGTAGAATTCATCGACATCATAGCGTAACCAGTGACCAACTACTCATTTGAGATGCGTTTGCAAAAATGTATAGAGTTTTTTTTCACGAAAGATTCATTATGTATGGTGTAATTCATAAAATCCTAATCTATGCGCTAATTTATTGTGAAAGTCACAATAATGTCATACATCACACAGATATGTGTACGCTACTTTACGGCTGTTTTTTTTTCAGAATTTCTTGTTAAAAAAACGAAATATCTCACGGAACTAACGTGCGATCGGACCTGCCACTATCCCGTATCCGGCAGATGTTTATTATGTCGCTGTCGACTAACACCAATTTATACATTGCCGCTTTCACAGCGTGTTCCCTGAAAAGCGCGGGAAAGTGTAGACGCGGGCCGGAGAACAAAACTTGGAAGTGGTTGTTGGGTCTTGGCTAGAAGAGACCATTTGAAAGTTCGAACTACTAGTAGTTATTCTGTCCAGTAATATATTTCATTACAGAGATTATAGTCATTATCATGATTATCGGATGGAACGAAGGAACAATCAAAGGATGGAACCATGTTCATCGATATTGTGTAAAGAAGAAAAATTGGCACGAAGGGAACATACTAAAGTCAAGTTCATCCATCGGTGAAACAGGCTTTTTGGCCGTAGTTTTGTTTTGGATAACGGGATCAACTTGAAATTTTGTGTGTCTCAATTGGGTATCAAGCCCTAATTTTCAACTGAATTTCAGAATTCTATGCTATAAAAACTATAAATTTATATTTTTTCCCGGGGGGGGGGGAGGGGTTACGGCGCCCCCTGCACCCCCAGTCTGGAATGCTCTCTCGCTTCACTCGATCGCTCTAGTCAGCATTGCCATATCTGCCTGGGCCCCCCTAACAGATCTTCCTGGATCTGCCCCTGCTATCTTGAAGTGTTCTAGGCATTCACTCCATACAGCTCCCATTATGAAGAAAAAATTGTCCAAAATATTTTTCAATGGCCAAAAAAGAAAAAAATTGTGTGTGTTAGAAATCACTCAAAACGAATAGTGACTTGATTTGGGACGAAAAACAATTTTTTGCCGACCCATCGAAAATTAAAAATGGCCGCCACATGCTGATCGGTGATTCAAGGGCAGTGAAACTTATACATGTGACGGAGGTACATGAGGGGAATCTTTTAGACAAAAATCTCAAAACTGATCAGACAATTTTTTTTTTAGGAAAATGGCCGTCATAGTCCAAAATTGAGTGTTTTTCAACAAAAAACACCACCATTTTGAAAAAAATATGAAAATCATAAACTAAAAAATACCTCCTTCTCAAATTATTTTTAGGCATTTTTGTGCAAAATTTCAGAAAGATTGGACTGTAGACTTTAAAGATAAAAATGTGAACAGACTACGGACGCCACGACGAGAAACCCTGAGGAACTTGGTTGAGGGCAGCAGCACAAGACTATGCTGAATAACCCCCTATTACTGGAGGGGTTTATCTGTTTTAAATCATACAGAAAACTACTCAGCTGTAACCGGCTGTGGTTTAACAAACATACAACATTGAGTAAACCCCTGTGAGAACATTGCAAGTTAATTTAAAAATATTAAATGATACTTGCATTGTTCTCTCAGGTGTTTAATCCATGCTGTTGCCCTTGACCGTGTTGAATAACCCCCATTCTCCTTGGGGTTTCTCTATTTCATAATGATCTGTTTAAACTGATTCTGTTTGTTCAAAGCAATAGTTTTATATAGGTTAGATACATGTTCAAGGCAGAGAAATGTCTAAGAGGAAAATTATGAACCACATCGATGTATAATAAAGGCTACTTTCAAGATCATTTTTTTTGGTCTTCGATCATGGATATGAGGTCGTGTGTAAGTTTTTATTGAAAGTGCATGGAAGTGCATATATTTTACAATCAATTTATAAAGTGAAAATTGACCAAAAATATTTTTGTGTTACAATTTCCTGATAGGGCAACACAGCTAGTTTGTTCTGCCCCGTTTCCTTGCCAATTTTTCTTCGGTACTGAGGGTCACTCTCCGTGGGGCGCTCAACGAAATTATGTCTTAATGGTAGGAATCAAAGTTATCGATAGTTTTTTGTCAGCAAACATCACATTGTGAGCAAATAAATGCATTGAACCAATTGACCAAGTAAATCCCATAGAAGCATGGAAGCGATGATCGATTTAGATCTCAGTAATTCTATACAACTGAGCAAACTTGGAATAAACGTCAGGAATATTTATCTAGCTTGCATAGTAGAGGGCCATATTATTTGCTTAGCTCTGACTATTTAGGCACGGATATTATCGCATGTCAAAAGTTTCTCCTTCCTCAAGTACGCACATGCAGGTTCCTTGTGAGCTTTAGTGTCCTGCGATTCTCTTGGACATGCGCAGAAATGTTTCATGGTGCTACCTTCATTGCAATGAATTTCAAGAGGTCGGCTGAAATCTACACTAAACAACTCAAGAAACAAGGAATATTGGACGTTAAAAAAATACGTATATTTCTCTGATAGATTTATATTGCCAATGTGTAAATATGACAAATGCAAACAACTGAGACTTGAATGCATGTTTAACTTTCTTCAGTTTGTATTTGTACCGGGAGTGATATAACTATTTCTACAGAGCGTATGAGCGCCTGACCTACGCCAGACATGGGAGACCCCACCCCCCTGTAGATGTCGAAGAAAGTAACTCCAGGGCGAGACAGGACGATGTAGCAGGGAACTCCACGGCTGTCAGGAGACTGCAGGACACGACCAATGATACAAAACAAACTTACCAACAGAATTCCAAAGATAATGAAAGGTATGAAGTATGTTGTAATGAGTTGCCTTTCACATACTAGTGCCAATTGTTCACTTGAACAAGTTTAATAATTTGTACAAAACCATTATTACAAGCCATTCAAAATAATGTGATTTATACATATGCTTTAGTGAATCATAATGCACATGATGCCAGAAATATGTATTGTTTCTTGATGTACATAATCAAACCTAAATGATATGCAGTAATTTACAAGTACATGTACAAGTTAGATCGAAGTCTGTCAATATCACTGATGACCAAGTATCACTGATCTCCCAAATTTGGTTAGGTCAAACAGTAGCCGTGTAAACACTAGCTGTCATATACATGTACATGTACTAAATGTCGCACAATCAATCAACCACAGTGCTGGTTACGGCACACACGCCATAGTTTTTCTTGTTGATCACAGTTCAGAATGTGCCGTTGGTGTCCAGGCTCGTGTTTTCAATTTGGCGCTTCAATATCTACCTAAAAAAGCAATAATTCATGTAGATATGCATGGACTTGGCTAAGAACTGCCAAAGATCACTCTGGTTTTGCACATGCTATTAGGAACTACTTTGTAATTTTGCTCGATCAAAGGTGTGGAAAGTTTTTGAATAGGCAAGACATTATCAGGTCTGAAGTTTATTTGCATTGATACTTAACACCATTACATTGACAAGATTGTCAACACATTTTGTAGCAAAAACTGGCTAGAAATAGCATATTGTGCCAAGCAAATGGCTTTATGTCTGCAGCTCTGGTCGAGTAGTCACAAGTGAAAGATACTTCGCACTTTTGAATGAATCGCGTCAGAAAAAATATTTTCTTTCTATCAAGCAGAATGCTATCTAACTTGACACTGCATTGTATTTTTCGACAGAGTGAGGCCAATTTCTGGTGACCAAACAAGAAAGCCCACAGCAATGTCATCTGTTGAGCCGGAGCGTGACCAGGTACCGAACGTGAAACAGTCGCGACCAACACAGCACGAGAGCAAACGGTCACACCGCAAGTCCCGGTCAAAACAGAACAAGAAGTCGTCCGGACAGACAGCGAGCACCTCCCAGAAGCAATCGGGGGACGCCAGACAACCTCTGCAGGTTGCAGACAAAACGAAGTCCACGGATCATAGGACAGACAACTTGGATCAAGCCCTAGCTGCTCAGCAGAGAGCAAGTGGGGGCCCAGTGTCCATTGCTGGGACCGATGAGAGCGCTGGTGATGAACCAAGCAAGGCCAGTGAGGCCAGAGATGAGGACGGCTTGAAGGAGGTCAAGTCCACGCTGCCCACAGAGGCAAAGGTCCAGTTCATCTGGGCTAAAACTGTACCCACCAAGTCCACCAGTGTGACCCTGGTAGCCAGTGACATCAAGGTAACAGGAATGTTCGCATAAAATATTTCACAACACAAGACATGTATCATACCTGTGTATATATGTACAATAATACACATTGGTATATCAAAATATATCAAAAACTAAGGAGATCCCATTGTAGGCCAAAAGAGGGCAGTACTGTTTCTACACTGTATTGAAAATTATCAGTAGCAGGTTACAAAACCATCCTACAGATGGCAGTATTGAATTGGTAAACTATTGATCTGAGATGTTCTTAGTACTCAAGTGATAAACTTTCTTTTATCTGAAATAGTTGACAAGAGTTAATATTTCCCACTCCTTCCCTCCGTGCAGGACCCGATCGTTCTGCAGTTTGTGCCGGTTAAGGACGCATACCAGTCGTCTGAGGTGTCCGTGCAGTGTGGTCGCTACAGGTGCTGCCTCCTAGTGGACAACCACAGACACCGAGTGGAGCCGGTCGACATCAAACATTACACCTTTGAAGTGGACCTCTACATTGAAGGTAGAAAACAATTGTCTCCAGTCATGGGTTTTTTTCTGCATTTTTCATTCTGTGCTTTCTGTGTGCTGCACTTGATTGGTGATCTGGCACAGTGACAGTGAGTGTACTGGAGGATAATGTATTATGGGCATTGATAGAGGCATGTATGACAAGTGCTCATGCAGTCCCATCTATTGATTTATTCCCATGGGAGCATCTCGGGCGATACCTTCTACTGGGAAGAATGGTGCCTTATGACAGCACAGTTCACATGGTTCATGAGGTGCCTAGAGCACTATTTCATACACAGGTACAAAAATCATAATCATTTTGCATTCATGAGCCTTTAACATGTTCAATGTGCACACTCATTTTAGTGGTGTAATACCAAAATTTGAGGAAATACTTCACATGAATTTGTCTTTGCCTGGGAGTCTTGGACAATACATGTACATTTCTGAAATAAAGAAGGCACATTATTTAATCCATCCTTTCCACATCCCGTAAGTGCAAATTTTCATTATTTTTTAGCTGTTCGAACTAATTGAATAATGACGGTAATTAGAAGCATGACAACAGTAGGTCCTACTTTAACCAATAAAATCAACTAGAGTCACAATTGGAGCCCATATTACATGTACATAATAAAATTAAGTATTATGGAAGTTCACTGGTAACCAGTCACACCACTTAACACCAGTCAATGGTTCTGTTATCTGCAAGTACGACAGCATGTTTGTGAATCATAGTGTGCTAAAAGTACACTGAATGGGCTAGCATGCATGAAACTGTGGTGAAAGTGTGCTTTTGTTGATTTGCTTGTCGTTTAATATTTGCAAATTCTAATAGCTAATAGCACTTTTTATCCCTCTAGCATATAGATTGCTTCCATTCAAAATATATTATCTGGTGTCAAAAAATACAAAATATCAGTTCTCTCTTCTTAATAGTCTTCTATAAAAGGTATACCGGTACATGTGTACAACAGCAAAGTCGTGCTTTTCGGCACATGTAAATGTATTTCCATTTATCGTACATCGATACATGTTATTTGTACCGGGTAATATCTTATGCATGTATGATTCAAATCCAAATTAAAATACTACTTAGTGGAAAAATGTTTACATGCATTTGAACACACACACAGAATCACGCCAACCCTGGAGGTAACCTTTCAATTGACCAGGTCAGCGTATGAACTGTACCACATGTGCTTCGTTTGTCTTCCTTTTAATGTTTACATTCATGCTTCCATAAAAGAAAAATGTATTTGATAGCATGAAAATATTGGACTTGAGGCTCAGTTCATTTCAGTTTGAGGGGACTCGCGCAGATAAGTTCTATTTGTGCTTAATGATGCAGAACCATTTGAAGAATGATAGAAATATCCGAAGTGGATAATCAGTGCGATTGAATTTGGACAGAAGGAACACTTTAGGCTGTTGTACTTGCTTTTTTACCCAACATCAAGTGTCACTTTTTAATTCAACATAACCATCGAACCATTCATGAAAAACATCGTGGTTTTCAACATGAGTGTTGTCACTGAAAATACGAAATGGTGACGTGCTAGTCTTGTGTTTTGAAAATTATCATATGAAAGGAGAACAAATTTCAGCAGGTTTTCGTCAAGGGTATATTGAAAAGTTCCATTAGGAATTTTGCCAAATGAATAATACGGAAATATCACGATTCCAAATATCACATACCGGTATTTAAGACATGGAGTTATTATGGATGGATGTGCACCTATTTTGTCAGCCCAGTTTTTGGTCGGACAAACATGCACTGGGATGAAAACTAACATGACACACCTATTGATGCATTTTCATGGCACAGTGCGGCACACTTTGGATCAGTGAGGATTGAGACTGAAGCTGCCAGTCACTCTTGGTACACGTCTTTGTCAACCAGACAGTGCGATCATCAGCCTGTGACAGCGTATTGTAATAACACAGCATGCAAAAAAGTGAAATCAATATTATATATGGCAATATCACGCTGCATGGAGATGTGGAATATTGCGTCTCGTCGGGATTTTATGTCAACAGTAAAATTTAATGAACTCTGTTCCTCACTGGGATCGATATTCCGCATTTAGTTATTGATGGTTTTCATGAAACATACACGGTGCAGCTTACATGTACCATGCTTTACAATGGAGAACAACAAAAAGAAGAACAAAATACACTGAATAATTTAGTAATGGGACCCAGTGGCATACCAGTGGAATTACCTGGAGGAGAAGGCTGTCAGTTATGACCATATAAGATCTGTACCTGCACTGTATGTGTGGAAAGTATTGATTTTTCCATGGAGCAGCATGTTACTATCGTCCATTACATGTATTCATCAATGACGTAACCATGTTTGCGGGACCGCTAGCGATATTGTCGTTGATTGGTGGGAACAATGCACAGAAGGAGACAGGTAACCGTGGTATCAATATATAGGTGTATGTCATTGGTTCAGGGTGAATAATGTATATGTATCAAAATCACAAATGGTTTTACATGTACAAAAAGACTTGCAATATGTTATTTTAAATGTCAAGATCACTTTTTTTTGGTCATTACTGTTCGGATTCTGCAATAAATTTGGGTATAATGTCACATATATGAAATGTATGTACACATTCACAGAAATACCTACAACTCCATCACAATATGATTTGTCGAAATTTCTTAAACAATAAAATATGCAATTTCTTTGGAAGAACTTGATACCGGTAATAAACTGATACTGGTACATGTATTGACCTCTTGATATGAAATTTTCATTCCTGCATATCTATGTCAATAACTGATAACTCATGCAATGTACTTTTGATGTAGTACAGTTATGACCTGAGAATATTAGTATGCACTTGGTATATGTATGAAAATTTTTTACGATCCATACAACTAGTTACAATTGTGAAAGAGGTTGTGAGGCAGCAAGCCTTGATATTGGCATCAAGAGGTGGTACAATATGTATGTATGATCACACTGCGAGGGCGTTATCATGTTGTATTGCCCTGTTATCAGGTGGAAACCAACAAATCAGATCACTTTACCTTGGACTGAAGTGATCATAATCACCTGGGATACTCACAGTCTGATTGTTGCAGGGCATAAAAAACATTCTTATCATTGCCGGTATTCCAGTATAATTTGACAATGCATGTTCGAAACATTCTCAACAAGTAAAATATAAATTGGCAAGATCATATTGCTATGTACAGAAAGGAGATCAATACGACTTCATCAAAATGTCAAATACATGTATATGTGTATGTGTATAAAATTGAAGTTACCGGTAAATTAGTAATACTTCAGGTACAACCGTACAACATTATGCATGCTGCTCTGAGGTATAGTTTGATCATTATGCACAGACAGGAGTGTTATATTTCAACTTCATGCCTTTTTTTGTCCAAACACCTCTTGAATACAGTACAATTATGTGTAAAAACCATGCTGCATGTTCACTTCATTTAGAGACTTGTTGTAGGCCGTTATATTCAGAACTCTGATTGGACACAGTGTAATTTTACCCGTGAATACCTTTTGGGGGTCAGGTTGCCACCTGGTAAATTATACCACATAATCATTCTAATTGGCTTCTAGGCTTCGCTGTGCCTTGTGAAATAATGGGCTTGACATGTCCTACCCCACGCACCCCTCCCCTCCCACCCCTCCAATTCATTCGCCTGACTCCCCCAGGCTCCACCTCCAAAAGCCTCAAACATTACTGAGCGCGGTCCTCTTTTGATCAAGCTAATCACCTTATCAATATGTAAGCACTCAGCAGCGTTTTTTCGTTTTTCGGGTGTCTGTTAATTTCTAATATTACGGTCTGAGTTCATGCATGGAATGATCTGAATATGCATGAATGGTTTATATTGTGTGCCACATATGCCAGGTGTCGGTTAGTATTGGTTTTGCCTGGCTCCAGTCACTCAATTCTGTTTGAGCATGTTACTCAGATCAGACAGAACACTGCAAGACAATGGAAACTTTTATTACTTTCACTGAAAATTTGGATGTCTCAATAAGATAAACAGTGGATATTAATACATATATATTTTGATATTGATTGTAAGGGTAACAACATAAAGGTTTGTATTTTGTACATTATAGTTATTATCAAGGAAAAATGAATGACTTTGTTATACATTGCACATTACACATATACATTGTACATTATATTATCATACATGATTATAGCAACATAAACGTGAACATTATTTTTGAACTACTGGTACATGTAATTTCATAAAGTTAGCTTTCAATTAACATGATTTATTTATCAACAAAGTATCTACAAGTAGCGTTTTGACACCCAACTTTTTTTTACTCCACATATATAGTTAATAATTATTGACCAAATTTTTAAACAATAAAGTACATGCTAATGAGCACAGATAAAAGCTTGATTTTTCCCTGGCTTTTTGGATTTATCACCTGCTCTAGTCTGCCCTCAACAGAGTTTATTAGTTCTATTATTTGATCAAACATGGACAAATATTGGCAAACCGTGAGCAAGCATGCTACTTTTGTCGGAGTTTTTATCACAGAAATTGACATGCACATGACGGGGATGCCTTGATAACTGCACTAGTTTAGACCAATACTGATCACCAAACAAACAGACCACCATTATTGGCTGTCGCTATTAAAACAAGCAAAACATTAGACCCCATCGAACAATAGGCAATAACAATGAGAGACTTCAGAATGTCCACCAAACATATTGACTAGTGTTTGATTGAGTATTTCATGACCAAGAACACTGGTTCTTGGATATTGCGCCAGTAAATCAGTAAAGGTTTTTTTGCTGAGTGGGTTGTAACGTACAGTACATGTAGTTGGATACTATTCATATTGCACACAATCCAAATGACAGAATCCTAGAAGTTGTGTGTTATACATGTAATGTACATACAAGATTCATTCTTGAAATATTACTTTTTTTTTTTATCGTATCACTGCAAACAGATTTTACTTTCAACTTTCCTTGTCCTTGCAGAGGATGATGACATCGGGCCGTCGAGTCTTCCAGCCTTGAGTTCAGACACAAATCTGCCAACTTCTCGAACCTCAAGGTCACAGTCGCTGTCAGAAGGTCTAAGGTCACAGGAGAACGAATCAGAGGAGGCTAGGCGTTGGTCCGAGGAGCGGCTTCAGAGGGCCGCCGCTCGAGCGCAGCGAGGGGATGTCTCGAGAGACGAAGCCATCACAAGATCCAAAAGTGCTCCGGGGATACTAAGGAACAAGGATCAGGTGCTGCAGAAGCCAATCCCATTGCCAGCTCACCAAGGAAACGCCACCAGAAAGTCCAAAATGGATGACGTGATGGAGGGAGATGATGGGCCGGAGATCCGACACTCCAACCGGCTGGAGATGCTGCTTCGCCACCAGATGGCGTCAAGTGATGAGGATGGCCTCCAACTGGAGAGGTGTCGTAGCGAGAGTAGGATTCCAGAGGCCTCCAACTTAAAGGAAAACAGTGGATACCCAGGAAGCATTGACCGTCTCCACGACCAGTTTTGTGATGGCTTCAAGCCGGTCCCAGCGAAAGGAACCGGAGACCACTATACAAGTTCACTGGGCAGCAAGCAGAGCATAGCGAGCAGTGAGCAGGAGCTATCACAGTACCTCAGCGATGGAGGTCGGGAGGTCAAACGTGACGCGGCTCGGCGGGAGGTCGTCAGTGCCCAGGGAAGTTCACTGAGAACACGAAGCAGCAGCCGGAGTCGGAGCTCAGAGCCTGGCGCCTCCCGGGACGGACGCGCTGACAGAGGCAATGATTACCAGAGTCAGGACAGTACACCCACACCAGGCCAGCGAGGCGAATACAGCTATGCAAATCACAGAGGTAACTACACAGTGAGGAATGGTGCTGATGACCAGAGAGACTCTCACGGACGATTGGAGAGATCTCAGCATGGACTCCGGTCTTCCACACCTCCTCGGGACCACCGTCCTCCAGATGACTTCCATGGTGGGACCTTGTACCCCCAGGACCGCCCCAGGGATGGGTATGACCACCAATCACGGTTGACTCCGAATGCCGCGATTCGGTCAGAACGGGAACGGGACCAGGGATACTTGGAGTACTCCTCCCGTGGCCACCAGGTGGAGCTAACTGTCAGACCCAATCATATGACACCAGTGTCGACCAGAGAGCTACCTTCTGGAAGAGAGGTAGGTAGGAGGGAAAATTATGGAGAGGAAGTCTTCATACATGTAAACAATAATTTGTGGGTATACAATGTCATGCCTTTTTCTTGTGTGCTCAATATATGTGATTTGTGTCTTGTTTACAAAGACTATTTGTTGCCTATAAGGTGCCAATGCACTGGGTGATCTAGTGGATGTTGACTTGGCTGTAAATTTACCTTCCTTGTGTAATGTGGGATATATTAGCTTTGGATGTTATACTTATTTCTGAACTACATTCAAGTGCATCACACCAAATTATTTTGGGCCCTACAGCTAGAGTAAATATAGGCTATGGCATATCTTATTCACATGAAAATCAATACTCTTGCATGAATAGTAATATTCAATATTTATATATTCTGAAAATGGTCCAAAGAGTTTTGTACTTGCAAGATTTTTGGTATACATTCGAATCATGATGCGACAATTACTAGTAAGTAAAAAGTTTCAGAACAGATAAGCCAGTGAATGTATCAGACCACTTGCAACAGATTCATGACAGAGAAATGGATGAATACCATGATTATTTAGCACTGGGAATGGTTGGTACACAATATTTATGTTTTGCAACAATGTAGGTTGAAGTCTCTTACATTCATCCTATTGATTTTCCAGGGTATAACATACATTACAGTATGTACTGTGTTGAGTTGACACTGAAATTGCAAACCCTATGTTTCGGTCTGTAATGCGAAACCGTTTGTATACAGTCATGCACAGGTCGATTAGATTTGTTCTAGTCTAGAGTATAACAGGAGTGGTAACAATAAAAGTCAGCACAATCCACTTACAACTGGAGGATGTTTCGATACTTTGATCTAACTGGTGCACACAGCAAGCAGCTAGAATGGGGATGATCCTGTGATCATGCACGAGATGGACGAGACAGAAAATGTGTGTCCATTATAATTATATTGCATTGCAAAGATGGCAATGTCCGTTTGGATCAAGTAGATCTAAATGGGAAAATAATTTTTAGTAATGACGCAATATGTCTGTTTTTCCCTAGGACCAGCACCGACTGCAGGACCTGGAGGAGACGATTGTGACCCTGAGGCGTGTCCTCTCCAATCGAGAGCGGGACGTCAACGAGCTCCAGACGGAGAAGTCTCAGGTCTCCGAAGAACTGTCTCGGCTTCGACAGATCTACGAGACCCCCACTGAGGGCCGCGACGAGGTCAGTAGGGAAATCAAGCAGTTTGAGATACACATCTAAAAAAATCTGGATAGTGTCAAAGTCATTTTTTTGTGCACTTAGATCCAAAGAGAAAAGTGTTACTGATGCTCAGGCTTCAGGACTCAATTAAATTTCACAAAATTCTTTCAAAATGATCTTTCAGATCAATGAACATTTCGACCCTGTGTTTGATCTGTCATGAAATATTCAATTGTGTTTCCAATATGAGCATGATACAAATGTAGAAGATTTCGTTTTATGATCACTTTTCTGAGCAGAAGGAGAAACGCATCAACCAACTGATCCGGGAGAAGGAGAACCTGACGACGGAGGTCGGCAAGTGGAAGCGAGAGTGTGAGCAGCGACAGAAGTCTACGACCGTGGAGAGAGAGGCAGGGAGTCGGGCGGAGAGCAAGGCCACAGAGAATGGACTGGACAGCAAGACTGGGGAGCAACAGGCAGACAATCTGGACAACTATGACCCGAACAACCCGAGGGCTCAGAAACGCAAACTAGGTCAGTGGTTGCCAGAACGCAGGAATGGAGGGGTGTGAATGAGTTTAGTTGTGCTGGAATGTGCTGTTATATATTGTAGGTTCTTAATTAAAGAGTTTCTCTCCTAAAATTTTTTGTTAGGAAGCTAAATTTTCAATCTCTTGTCATGGTTTGTGCTAACCTAATTATGTGATGACAGCTCAAATGTTATTGTCTATAATTTCATTTTATGAACATGGTACAATCTTGTAAAAATATAACCACAGTGTAACAAACACGTGTCTCACTAGATCAAGAAGTTGTTCATACAACGTAGTTGATAATATTTCTTGATATTATTGCCTCTAATTCTCATTTTAGCATTTTCCTCTAATTTATTCATAATCTCTTCTAATTAGGGCATTTCGGCCCGAAATGCCCTTATGGTTTTGTCTGGTTTTGTCTGGTTTTTTTTTTTTTTTTTTTTTTTTCTTCTTTTTTTTTTACTTTCCGCCGTTTTGGTTTCCGATCAATAACTCGGGAACGCCTGAACGGATCTTGTCCAAATTTACACCACTGGTCAGAAATATTACATGGAAGACCCCTGTTGTTTTGGAGGCGGCTCCGGGGTCCGTGAGGTCCGTGAGGATGAAATCAAGGTTGATTTCGAGACTTGGTTTCCGATCGATAACTCAAAAAGTATTCATGCAATGGCAAGTATTCTCTGCACGGGAGTTCATATACCACCAAGGAAGAACCCTATTGATTTTGGGATCACTCCGTCGAACGACCTTTGACCTAGAGCTCGGAAGAATTTTTGCTGATTCATCCTTGAGGCTTTCATGCATATCTCGGAAACGGTGCGTCGTAGAGCGAAACGGAGCTCAATTTCGGCCTCCTGGCACTAGACAAACTAGTCTAGGGGGTATCTTGGGTCGAAACGACCCCTGGTGTCGATTTTTTTTTTCGCCGACTCGGCACTTCCTGTTTGGCCGTATCTCGGAAACGGTATGTCGTAGAGCGAAACGGAGCTCAATTTCGGCCTCCTGGCACTAGACAAACTAGTCTAGTGTGTATCTTCGGTCGAGACGTCCCCTGGTGTCGAATTTTTTGTTCGCCGACTCGGCACTTCCTGTTTGGCCGTATCTCGGAAACGGTGCGTCGTAGAGCGAAACGGAGCTCAATTTCGGCCTCCTGGCACTAGACAAACTAGTCTAGTGTGTATCTTGGGTCGAAACGACCCCTGGTGTCGATTTTTTTTTTCGCCGACTCGGCACTTCCTGTTTGGCCTTATCTCGGAAACGGTGCGTCGTAGAGCGAAACGGGGCTCAATTTCGGCCTCCTGGCACTAGACAATCTAGTCTAGGGGGTATCTTGGGTCGAGACGACCCCTGGTGTCGATTTTTTTTTTCGCCGACTCGGCACTTCCTGTTTGGCCGTATCTCGGAAACGGTATGTCGTAGAGCGAAACAGAGCTCAATTTCGGCCTCCTGGCTCTAGACAAACTAGTCTAGTGTGTATCTTCGGTCGAGACGTCCCCTGGTGTCGAATTTTTTTTTCGCCGACTCGGCACTTCCTGTTTGGCCGTATCTCGGAAACGGTGCGTCGTAGAGCGAAACGGAGCTCAATTTCGGCCTCCTGGCACTAGACAAACTAGTCTAGTGTGTATCTTGGGTCGAAACGACCCCTGGTGTCGGATTTTTTTTTCGCCGACTCGGCACTTCCTATCTCGGAAACGGTGCGTCGTAGAGCGAAACGGGGCTCAATTTCGGCCTCCTGGCACTAGACAAACTAGTCTAGGGGGTATCTTGGGTCGAGACGACCCCTGGTGTCGATTTTTTTTTTCGCCGACTCGGCACTTCCTGTTTGGCCGTATCTCGGAAACGGTGCGTCGTAGAGCGAAACGGAGCTCAATTTCGGCCTCCTGGCACTAGACAAACTAGTCTAGTGTGTATCTTCGGTCGAGCCGACCCCTGGTGTCGAATTTTTTTTTCGCCGACTCGGCACTTCCTGTTTGGCCGTATCTCGGAAACGGTGCGTCGTAGAGCGAAACGGAGCTCAATTTCGGCCTCCTGGCACTAGACAAACTAGTCTAGAGGGTATCTTGGGTCGAAACGACCCCTGGTGTCGATTTTTTTTTTCGCCGACTCGGCACTTCCTGTTTGGGCGTATCTCGGAAATGGTGCGTCGTAGAGCGAAACGGAGCTCAATTTCGGCCTCCTGGCACTAGACAAACTAGTCTAGAGGGTATCTTGGGTCGAAACGACCCCTGGTGTCGATTTTTTTTTTCGCCGACTCGGCACTTCCTGTTTGGCCGTATCTCGGAAACGGTATGTCGTAGAGCGAAACGGAGCTCAATTTCGGCTCAATTTCAGCCTCCTGGCTCTAGACAAACTAGTCTAGAGCGTATCTTGGGTCAAAACGACCCCTGGTGTCGATTTTTTTTTTCGCCGACTCGGCACTTCCTGTTTGGCCGTATCTCGGAAACGGTATGTCGTAGAGCGAAACAGAGCTCAATTTCGGCCTCCTGGCTCTAGACAAACTAGTCTAGTGTGTATCTTCGGTCGAGACGTCCCCTGGTGTCGAATTTTTTTTTCGCCGACTCGGCACTTCCTGTTTGGCCGTATCTCGGAAACGGTACGTCGTAGAGCGAAACGGAGCTCAATTTCGGCCTCCTGGCACTAGACAAACTAGTCTAGGGGGTATCTTGGGTCGAAACGACCCCTGGTGTCGAATTTTTTCTCGCGGACTCGGCACTTTCTGTTTGGCCGTATCTCGGAAACGGTGCGTCGTAGAGAGAAACGGAGCTCAATTTCGGCCTCCTGGCACTAGACAAACTAGTCTAGTGTGTATCTTGGGTCGAGATGACCCTGGTGTCGATTTTTTTTCGCCGACTCGGCACTTCCTGTTTGGCCGTATCTCGGAAACGGTGCGTCGTAGAGCGAAACGGAGCTCAATTCCGGCCTCCTGGCACTAGACAAACTAGTCTAGTGTGTATCTTCGGTCGAGACGACCCCTGGTGTCGAATTTTTTTTTCGCCGACTCGGAACTTCCTGTTTGGCCGTATCTCGGAAACGGTGCGTCGTAGAGCGAAACGGAGCTCAATTTCGGCCTCCTTGCACTAGACAAACTAGGCTTATGGGTATTTTGGGTCGAGACAACCCCTGGTGTCAATTTTTTTTTCACTGAATCGGCACTTCCTGTTTGGCCGTATCTCGGAAACTGTGCATCATACAGGGATACGGAGCTCAATTCCGGCCTTCTGGCACTAGACAAACTAGTCTAGTGGGTATTTTGGGTCGAGACCACCCCTGGTGTCGAATTTATTTTCATCGACTCGGCACTTCCTGTTTGGCTGTATCTCGGAAATGGTGAGTCCTAGAGCGAAACGGAGCTCAATTTCAACCTCCTGGCATTAGACAAACTAGTCTAGGGGTATCTTGGGTCGAAACGACCCCTGGTGTCGGCCAAACTTCCTGTTTGGCCGTATCTCGGAAACGGTGCGTCGTAGAGCGAAACGGAGCTCAATTTCGGCCTCCTGGCACTAGACAAACTAGTCTAGTGTGTATCTTGGGTCGAGAAGACCCCTGGTGTCAATTTTTTTTTCGCCGACTCGGCACTTCCTGTTTGGCCTTATCTCGAAAACGGTGCGTCGTAGAGCGAAACAGAGCTCAATTCCGGCCGTATGGCACTAGACAAACTAGTCTAGTGGGTATTTTCGGTCGAGACGACCACTAGTGTCGAATTTATTTTCGCCGACTCCGCACTTCCTGTTTGGCCGTATCTCGGAAATGGTGCGTCGTAGAGCGAAACGGAGCTCAATTCCGGCCTCCTGGCACTAGAATAACTAGTCTAGAGGGTATCTTGCATCGAGACGACTTCTGGTGTCGAATTTTTTTTTGCCGACTCAGCACTTCCTGTTTGCCATATCTCAGAAACGGTCCGTCGTAGAGCGAAACGCAAAGATGCCTGAGGACGGGGTATGTCACTTAAACTTTGACCACGGACAGATTCAGAGTCATTATGGTTCTAGACGCGGTCTCTTAGGTAAATGTTAGGTAGGAATAGAACTCACACGAAATGCCCCAAGGCATCTTCAGGCCTTGACGTCTAGTTACTTATACCTTTGGGCTTACTCAAAGAAAGACCTAAATCTCCACTAGCAAGGTCCAATTCAGCTAATCATTATAACAATTGTCAATGACATAATCTCGTGAAAATTTCACACCTCTACAAAGAGATGACCCCTACACTTATACACTTGACAGTTCATCTAAGATAAGGATTAGTGACTTTGGCAGATTATCGGTTGACTGACGCACTTAGCCAGCCAGTACATTACATACATATACATGGCAGGCTGGAACACGCTTGCGACAGGGCCCGCTAAATATATGTAGCTTTCGCGCTTGACGGAGTTTGCCCCGCTCAGTATTGATTTGTCGCAGTGCAAGTGCGCCTGAGCCAGGCTTGATTGAACGCTGTGTATACAGCCAGGCTTGTTGTTGCTATTTGTTGTTACGCACGCTGTTGGCTGACAATCTGTCTCGATGTGGCTTTCAACGTGTCTCCTACATGTTTCTGGGTGATATTATTGTGGCTGGGGATTGTATTCATGGTTCTTTGAGTGTCAAGGTTCAGGAGTGAGGATTATCAGTCCTGCTTTGGTAGGTATGTTTTTGCCTGGAGTATTTTGAAAATAAGAACATAAATTTTATACTGTACAGTCGAAGCCGTTTTACATATAGCACTACCTTGTGACATAGCTTTACTTTATATTCTGGTAAATCGCAGTGCAGTTTTTGTTTCCTCGCACCACGGGACAATAGTCAGAAATTTGATTCTTTGATGACTGGCTAATGCCGCTATGATGCCTATGAATGATCATTGGTGAATTTTATATGCAAATGTAGGTGTACATGAAAAATCAGAAATACATAGCGACAGAGCACTTGTTATGTATTACTCATAACATGCATAATGGTCTACCATACTTACTTGATTTAAGAATTCTGGTAGACGTTATGGACTGCTTAACCTTGTGTATAAGTTAGATGAATTTAGTTTAACGTAGATGAAGTTATTTTATGCTAAACATAATTGCAATCGACTAAACTAATGCAATCGAAACTAATCTGATTTCATAGAAACCTACCTACATGAGTTAACCATACCCTGCTGTACATAATAACCCCGCTTACCTGCTAAAAACTAACCTGGCCCGTTTGTACTTCACGGACAAATGTTACAGAAGACTTGGAAAGCCAAGTGCAAGACCTGACTGAGGCACACGAGGCGACGGTCGGACACCTGAGGACAGCGGAGAAGACGATAGACGAGCTCAGGGAGGAGAACCGTAAGCTGAGGATGTCCAAGAGGGACGAGACCGACCCCCGACGTCTCCAGGAGGAGGTCAGATTCAGATCTGTTTTCTTATTATTTCACTGCACTTTGAATGTTTCATTGTATTGCTAGTGATTTTTGAATGTTTCACTCTGTGTGACCTGAGCCAGGTCTCTATCGAAATCTTACTGAAGTACTGGCTACTAGTAGCCTGCTGAAAATATTTTTGCTCTCAGTTGGGTATCATCTTCCCAATTGTTTCACATATATTTGTGATATGGTCAAAAGTTCTAAGCTTACTTCCCTAAACTTCTAAACTACCTCTACAAACCTTTCAGCTGTCAAGGCTGCAGAATGAGGATGATGTTTACATGAAGGACGAGCTGTCCAACGTCAAGCAGGAGCTAAGGGCTCTCCGAGACAAGAACCGACAACTGATGGCCGACAACATCAAGCTGACGGAGCACCTCAAGCGCTACGACTCCAGGGGTCCCCACAGGGAAAACAGACGTGAGTCAAAACGATACTTAAACAAATGTATGGGAACAAGTCGACTGTGAACTGAACTCCTTGTACTGGGCTTGGATAGGACTCCTAACAGAAAATAATCATAGTTTTTGGTATTTTTTGGACAGAGCCTGACGCAGAGTTTACGGACAGAGGTCCAGATTGGCACAACTGGGCACCCACGGCCCGATCTATCCACGATGATGACGAGCAGTTCACCAGAGAGCGGAGACGTATAACCCACGAGCTGCGTGGACTGACCACACCCCCAATGTGGTCAGACAGAGGTATGTCACCATGGCCACAGGAACTTGATTAGGGGTGAATTGATTGTGCAGTCCGAAAACTTGTGCAGTCCGTGAACATATTCTATTACCTCATTCAGATTACCGTAACCATGGTGATGAAGCGGCATACATCAGAACAGCCAATCGTAATCCCTATTCCCGAAGACCCGACCCTTCACCAAAGTCAGGGGAGAGATTCAACACGCAGCGTTTCGATAGAGATGTAGAGATTGACCCCCTGCGATCCAGAGATTCAGATGGCGGCAGACGAGTAGAACGATATCGTGACATGGACAGACAAAGAGAGGTGGAACGACGCTTAGATACATTCCCTGATGAAAGACGGGATGATCTGGACAGGAGGCCAGGTTCTAGATCTCAAGATCAGCTCCTTGTAAATGGACATGGTGAGTTCCACCAGCCGATAGTATTTTGTTGGGCTACATTATGATATTGCACTGTTAAATGTGGTGTAGGGGCATTTCACAACTTTTGTTGCATTATGATATCTTTGAAAATCATAATGCAGTTGAAAAATAATACATAAAGCATGAGATATAAAAAGGCAAACATTATGATCACTAGGGGGGAAACAAATGAAGAAGAAGAAAATATCCCTTCCATCTACATCTTACATCTATTTTGTCTTATCTCAACTGCTGACAGTTATGTTTTTAGTTTAAGTTTTTAGCCATCTTGATTCTGTTCTTGTGCAGGTGTGACACCAGCGCCGGCCGTCAGACGAGAGCGCCGTCTGTCTGACAGAAGTGACAGTACCGTGGAGCTCACAGACGCCTCTCCAATGGGAGAACACCGGTCAATCGAACCTCGAGGGCAGAGTGATGAATTCCGCAGGGACATGGCAGAGGAGCCACTGGCACGGGGTGAGTTTGGAGCTAAACATTTCATCAGAAAGTAGTGCACAGGAATTATCAGGTGGTGCATGGTATGTAGGTCATAAATATTCTTGTAGTTTGATGTCAATGTTGGTCCAAAAATCACACCTGCTATTAGGTTCTAGATGTCCAAAAATTCTGTAGATTGCACAGGGCCATCTTAGATTTCACCTCTAATGAAGAAAAATAATTGACTTCTTTGTAGTAGACACTGTCTTGGTTACAGTGTACTTTCAAATTATTCAAGTTTTCTTTCATGATTTCATCTGACACACCCTCGTCATTATGCATTTCCAGTAAATAAATTTAAGTAGAAGCCAACATCAGCACGCTTAGATAATCACTTGTGTTCCTGTTTATCAACAACATGCTGCTGTCATAACAAGTGAAAGCATTACACATTTGCCTTCTTACTTGGCTTGTTTTCTCTTGATGCAAGACACATGATTCCATGATCTAACATATCCTGAGCACAACGTAGAACATTCTTTTGTGCATGAATTTAAATTCTAAAACATATCAGTAGTTATTTACAATATGACTGATTATTGAAGAAAACGCAAATTGTATCTGGGAAACATGGATTGCCCCCAAGCGGAGATTGTCGAATAACTCAGTGCTGCCCTCTTGTGGGCTGCCCTCTTGCGGAGATTGATGGAGAAACCAGCTGCCCCCAAGCGGAAACAGTCCAATAAGCCAGTGGTGCCCTCTTGTGGAGATTGCTGGAGAACTCAGTGCTGCCCTCTTGTGGTGATGGACAAATAACTCAGTGCTGCCCTCTTGTGGAGATTGCCTAATAACTCAGTGCTGCCCTCTTGTGGAGTTTGTTGAATAACTCAGTGCTGCCCTCTTGTGGAGAATAATGAATAACTCAGTGCTGCCCTCTTGTGGAGATTGATGGCAAACTCAGTGCTGCCCCCAAGAGGAGATTGACGAATAACTCAGTGCTGCCCTCTTGTGGGCTGCCTTCTTGCGGGAGATTGATGGAGAACCCATTGCTGCACCCAAGCGGAAACAGTCCAATAAGCCAGTGGTGCCCTCTTGTGGAGATTGCTGGAGAACTCAGTGCTGCCCTCTTGTGGTGATGGACAAATAACTCAGTGCTGCCCTCTTGTGGAGATTGCCTAATAACTCAGTGCTGCCCTCTTGTGGAGTTTGTTGAATAACTCAGTGCTGCCCTCTTGTGGAGAATAATGAATAACTCAGTGCTGCCCTCTTGTGGAGATTGATGGCAAACTCAGTGCTGCCCCCAAGAGGAGATTGACGAATAACTCAGTGCTGCCCTCTTGTGGGCTGCCTTCTTGCGGGAGATTGATGGAGAACCCATTGCTGCACCCAAGCGGAAACAGTCCAATAAGCCAGTGCTGCCCTCTTGTGAAGATTGATGGCAAACTCAGTGCTGCCCCCAAGAGGAGATTGACGAATAACTCAGTGCTGCCCTCTTGTGGGCTGCCCTCTTGCGGGAGATTGATGGAGAACCCATGCTGCACCCAAGTGGAAACAGTCCAATAAGCCAGTGGTGCCTCTTGTGGAGATTGCTGGAGAACTCAGCGCTGCCCTCTTGTGGAGATTGACAAATAACTCAGTGCTGCCCTCTTGTTGAAAATGGACAGATAACTTATGCACTGCCTTCTTGTAACTTAACATAATCCAGCAATCTGTACTGGAGTAGAAAACTTATCTAACCAAATAAAGTTAACCATTCATACTATATAGGCCTACATGTGATATTAAACTTTTTTATGTCGCACTTGATGTACAAAATTCCTCACCTACCCCTGGACATCTGTAAAAATATATATGTGCATTGCATGTTCTAACTTTCTTCACCTTCCCTATTCCCTGCATGAACTTTGATCCATGGATTAACATAAATATATTCATTCACTGATCTTTTATGTGAAACAATCCTAGTGATATTTTCAATAAAATCAATATTCAATATATATACTATTTTATATTATAATACATTACTTGTATAACTACTAAAAATCAATGTACATTCTCTGAAAAAAGGGCAAGTAAATATTTGCACTTTGACAGAATATAATCAATGTTATTTATTCAATAAAATAAATATAATCATTTATTCAACTTAATTGTGTGAAGATTTCAAGTCCAGTCAACAAATAGGTTCATAAAAAATGTCAATGACACAACATGTAAATATAATTATTGAGCATGATGACAGTAACGAATACAAGGTTATTTCATCAGCAGGGAATTCAAAAATTCAAAAATTTGGAAGAAATATGGTTTGTTGACTTGATTTGGAAACTTTCAGTTTTACTCGTAGATAACACGTGGGACAGTGTACTTTGTTTTTGCATGTCGCAGGTTCCCAAATAACCCCTGGAGCCCACCAACTAACCTCTGAAAGCCATCCTCCACACCTTGGCCTCCCACCCTCTAAAAAACGTAACCCCGTAAGTGACGTTATGGATAACCTTCTGCGACCTTCTGAAAGCCGACACCGGCTAAAAGTCGATCTCATCAACGACGTCATTGACAATGAAAACCTAGCCGCAAAGGAACAAAGTCGCTTCAATCTGTTTGAGACTTCAGAACCTAACTACAGCAATGGGATGGACGTTAGTCATGGGACTGAATCTGTTGATAAAGTAGGGCACCAGGTGGCAGCACTTGTATCGCAGAGCTCGAGCACACAAGGCAGTGTCCTCGGGGACATGCTGGATAACTCGGCGGAGGATGCGAGTTCGAAGCCGAGACGAGACTCTCTGGACAGTGACTCCACCGAGGTCATTCTGGGAATCGCTGACGAGGAGGTCCAGAAATACAACCTGGGGACTGACCCAGGTATATCGTGCTTCTAAAAATCCCTGCAACTAAGCTCCAGCTAAGCTCCAAGCTCCAGCTATATTCACATAACATATATAACATACTCTGATATATAATCGGAAAACAGAAAACAGCCTTCCACATATCAGTTTGTGTACATTTATGTATCATAAATGGTTATGAATGAGCCATTGATTTAGAAAATGCCTCATCTGATCTCCATCATACTCATATGATTATTCATTCATAACAATTCCTTGTAAGCTATAAAATGATTTTGCATGTGTCATCTGGGCTCAGCTGTTTCTTGTAACAAAAAAAAAACCCTCACCCAATTGCTCTTGCTTTGCTATGATATTGATATAAATCTCTGTGTCGCATCTTCCGTCATTGAAACCTGCTGCATTTACACAAATACAGAGCAGTGTGTTTCTATGCATAGGTAACAATGATCATTAATGAACATGTATTATGGTATGTAAGTTCAGTATGAGACTTGTAAACATCATTACCAGCGATACAAAATGGAACAAGCTTATTACCTAACTTATGTAATCTCTTAACAGCAGCTGCCTGTTTATTATAAACAAATCGTTCTGATGACATGAAATAAAAGTTATGGACCACAGTCACTCTTGACACCTATAAGTAGCTTGATCTCTATTCAGGTGTTATTAGGTCGCCAACCTGGTCATCAGCACTGCTACACGTCCGTGTGTCACTCGTAGCCTACCAACAGGGACAAACATATTAGCAACAGCAAACGTTTCGGTCATTGGCAGCACCGGCATAAGTGGATTTGTATTTTGATGTAGCTTAGAGAAGACCTTCACCCGTTGCATTGTGTTAGCGATTTCAGGTCAACAGAAAAAAATGTTCACACATTAAATTCAGCGTAGATCATTCGCTGGATCAATACTATTGTGAGTCAGCCATTGGAGGCATGTGGCTTGCTTTTGTGATGCCTGGGGTTGTATATATAGGCTGAGGGACTTCATCGCCAGCTATTAGTAAGAATCGCTTCTCGAGAGCTTGTTGACTGCTTTAATTTCGCCTTGCACTGAGTTAAAGCACACACAAAATTTTGCGTTTGGACGTCTTGGATATATATCACTCACAAGCACTTGAAAATGTTTGGAGTATTTTCAGGTACTGGTATTAAAAATATATATATCCTTGTTAGAATCTCACACTTACATGTATTGTGTTAGGTGAAGGATTCTGCTTGGATGAAGGATTTACTTTCAGTTACTACTCTATAAATGGCTCATGTCTTTCAGTTTGACTATACTCTGATTTTTCTAACTCGTTTATACTGTTTTTCGCTAATATTTTTGTGATGCTAAACGCTATCGTTCTATAACTTGGCATACTTCATCTGAGAGTAAAACGGCAATTCTCTACCTAATTTCAGACTTCTACATCGAAAATTGAAAAAGTTGGCAATGTACCCCAATGTTAAATTTAGCCCGGTCCATTAATTTCTGGGTCCGCACACAATTTTGTGCATTTGCTCGGTTTTGTAGTGGTGCAATCTTTCAAAATCAACATTTTTGTGTAGAATACACCCCAATGTGTCTTCTGGTCTAAAATTACAACAATACTTCGAATCCTGATGGATGTAAACAGGATCAAATCCTCGAATAAGCTCAGATTCTCGAGATCCCGTTTTTAGCTGAAATTTAACATTGGGGTAGATTGTCAACTTCTTCAATTATTACGATAGAAGTCTGAAATTTGGTATAAAATTGCCGTTTGTCCCCAAAGTGAAGCAAGCCAAGTTATAGAACGATACCATTTAGCATCGCAAAGATATCGTCAAAAAACGGTGTAAACAAGTTAGAAAAATCAGAGTACAGAATATCAAAATAGGATGTAGGAATAGAATATCGAAAAGATGAAACATAATTCAATGTTTCTTACAGCAGCACATTCACAATTGCTCCTTATCTTGATTTGCAGGTTCAGACCATCAAATGTTGAATGGCAAGAGTCGAGGCCTACACCACGGGATCAGTCTGCGGTCAGTCAGCCCTCGACCAATCATCACGCAGCACAACAAAGGCTCCCTTGCATCACAGTAAGTGGTCTGGAAACCTGAACTATCCATTTCAAATTTCAATAGTTTAAATGTGATTATAAATTGAATGATACAGTTTATTATTATATGTCTCATCAGTGCGCTCCTTCCTTATTCAATGTAATATGGCGAGTGCAATAAATATCCGTATTGCACTGTTGTCATTACTGCACTGGTCAGAATTCGTTACTATGACGTCACCCATTGTGATTTCACGTTATTTTTTGTACTGAAAAACGTTATTGTAGACATATAATAAATCAAATACTGCATTGTATTCCGCACTTGGTCCTTTCGCGGAGCACTCGTAAACTCGTGCACCGTGAAAGGACCCGTGCGGATTAAAACCCAGTACAATGCAGTATTTGCTTATTATTGCATGGGTTTCAAATTTGTACAAAACATTTAAACTTTACTTCAGCAGCCCAAAAGAATCCAAGCACTTGTGCACAACAAAGCGACCATTTGCCCCACGAGTAGCCGCCGACATCAACATCGGAGACGTTGTGAAATTCTGCCGACACGGAGGCAAGATCAGCAAAGGTCTCGTCAAGTACATTGGACACTTGCCCGGCAAAAACGACTCCTATCTCGGCTTGGAACTCGAACATGAAAGTAAGTATAGGAATCTAGTGATCTCCAGAAAATCATACTCATTTGTTTGGCAGTATGGGTCACACTTATTCACCGAATTCCAGTTGTTATATAAATGTTCTCGAGGTGCTATGATCGTCGATAGACAAGGAGGCCATTTGTATTGATTTTCCAAATGAATTTCATGCAAAGCATTTACAAATACACTAGAATAACATGCACCAGTTACGGGTGGATCAATAATACTTTTAGTTCAACTTTTTTCTTATTAAAATTAACTGTTATTTCCTACACGTGATCTTGCAGTGGGCAAACATGACGGAGTCTACGAAGGTCAACGTTATTTCCAAAGGTGAGTAACTTTAATCAGATGATGTACTGATGCCGCTAGCAGTATGGGTGTGTCGTTGACATCAGGTTGATCAATAATGATGATTCATAATCGTGAACAAGTGCTCTCTGTGTAAATTTGACAGCCAATAAATTCTGCTATGAAATCAGCCTTGAAAATATTCATAGTTAATAAATTATCGGTCACTGACCTCACCTGCCCTCATTGACCGACCTCACCTTAAACGACCTGCCCACATAAGTACCTGGATGCAAAATTAGACACCGAAGTTTTGAAGAAGGGCCAAACTATTTATTTACTATTCATTGACCGATACTCAGCACCACATTTGATTGTCATTTATTTAATCGTTTCCAGTAAACCGAATCGAGGGGTGTTCGTGGCCTTCAGCAAAGTGGTGATGGCATGGGGGGAATGAACGGTGCTGCCCCCCAGTGGAGACTAGTGTGTTGTCCTCAATGATGCCATCTGGTGACACTTCCCTGAACAATTGCCATATAAGAGTGTTCGTTTTCGGACAAAATGGCACTGGCGAACACGTCGGACAAACCGTCCAGAATTCTCGAGTCAAACTCCCATCCAGTTGTGCTTCTCAATCATAAATGTGCATTGTATAAGACACTTGTGTAAGGCTGTATTGAATATTTGAATACATTGAATGTTGATTTAGACTTGTCTGTGTTTCAGCTTTTCCAGAAATGCTAATTTTCTAGCTTGTGTTAGATTATGAAGACTATTTGAAGAAATTGAGTGTGGATAGTTTATGTTGGTACATGGATATCATTAGTGGAATGAATTACTATGGTTGTAGCTATCATTCACACAGTGACAGTATGGTGTTTGCCATGTTGACTTTCGCAGGTTCAAAATTCTATCGTGCTCAAGTTGCTTGATATCATCCTGTGGTATTGATGATGTAGTGTACTGTGGTATACATAGTATATATTTCAAAAATTTTAACATTACCTTTGCAATGAATATTTCTATTAATGATTTATCCTCGACATCATTTTAACCACTATGATGATTTTGTTAAAGAATTTGGGAAGTTTTGCACGACACAAATCGAGTGCATCGTTTAGCAATTAATGTGCCATATCATTTTTCCAGTTACATTGTATGACTTCTATATGATAGTGAAATATTTTCATTCATGAATGATGGAAAAACTGCAAAAAATATATATTTAGGACATCAACATCAGAGTATATATTTATATACATGTAGTCGTGTATTGTATCCGAATGTAGGAAACGGCAAGCAGTTTTAATGATTTGATTTTTTGTATGATAAGCATATTTAATAGCTTCTAGACTAATACTATAGCAGTATTACAAGCCTCTCAGCTAATGCTTTGAATCTACTGCATTATTGTGATTCTGCATGAGTGTCTTATTATTATTTATTTGTATAGTTTAGTCAGAGGTTTTGTGTGGAGTATCTTAAAGGCTCACTGTGATATTAAATAATGAAGGTATTCCTTGAGAGTGTTTTGGAAGAATTGTGCATGTTTTGTTAGTGGGAACGTTATTCAGCTGAATGTGTTACAGATTATGTAGCGTTATTTATTGTAGGCAGTTCATACATGTACAATAAATATATTTTACTGTAGCTGTCCTTGTGTTTATTACTGGTATGTATTTCGGTAATGTCATATTCCAAAAAATTTCCCAAACACATGATCACGGACTATCACTCTATGTGTAAATCTAGGTACCAAAACATTGTGCACTGAACACATCGAGTGGGTTCAGATGGCACACTCTTGTGTCTTGGGGACAGACTTGTCCATGGGTGACAAAAAGAATATGAAAATGATAACATTGAACAAGTTTATTTTGCAGAGGATCAAGTGACAATTTTTATCAGTGTGTAAAATTGCAACATAGATTTATACTCGCAAATTATATACATCAGGATAACTGAATATACATTGGCGAGTTGACATGTACTCGTACAACAGAAACACATGAATTTGTACAACTGAATTTCCTCAGATCTAAGTGTTCTGAGAAATTGTTCAAACAACGTGCCAATCATATACTACCAAGAGATGACACGTAGAACTACAGAGCATACAAGTTGTGAAGTTGAGGAAGACACCATTCTCATAAATGGTCTCAGCAAGGTTATATAATGATCCATGGTCTCGCCACATTCCAAATTATATAAATATGTTTTAATAGGATAGATAGTGTGTACTATATGGGCTAGAACATGTCTTCAATAGTTATTTCAATAGTTACCAGATGAAGTAGCGTTGATGTGAGCAGCTGATATGTTTTACCAATAATCAGGGACTGGTAGTCACCCCAGCACAATTAACTACAATTAAGCACAATTAGTTATACGTGTACATACATACATTTGAGACTGGATTTACATGTTGTAGTATTCAAATTTAGGTGGTTATAATACATGTATAATTTTCAGCACATTCAAATGATTTTGAATAGGAATCTAAAATGAATATAAAGTGCAAGCATAGATTTACCAATATTTGTTACTATAATTACATCTCATATGTATATAGAGCAGTGACATTGAAATCGTGTTAAACACAAGAAATACTGAAATTTCAATTTTCATCAACTCAATTGTATCGGACCTTTATATGATGTAGATGATTAGAAAGACATCTCGAATGACTGATGGATGAGAGTCCGCTACGATGTTGCGTGGCTGTCAGTGTCCTGTCACTCCTCATTCAAGCTCTCCTGTCTGTGTCTGCAAAACACAGTGTGTTATATAACAAAAGGAAACATGCACATCAAAATAGTATATAAAAGACCATGCAAGATAGAATTTCAAGGTAACACTGCACCAAATGTAGCAATTATTATCACTAAAGTATCTCATATCATCTGACTTTTGTTTCCTGTCTTCAACCATAATATCAAACAGAAAACTGGACGTCATGACGGTATGGTCAAGGTATAACCAGATTGTAACTGTTTTGGTTTCATTATGACTGAATCATAATGTTGAGTTCTAACTTCATAATGACTGTACTGCGCGGATTGCATGCAAACAGGCCATTGGGCTCATAGTCATCAGATCAAAAACAATTGGACATTCGGAACTTGAGTTATTGTCATCAATTCAGTTAAAATGCAACTAATAGTTTTTCCCAGTGTTTGGGTGTGAAGTTTAACTTAACTTCTATTTCTTAAAACTAAACATCATTCAGGAAATATACTAGCCCATGTAATTTCCTACTATGGTGTACTGTTACCAAGTAAATATACGAGCAATATGCAACACCACAGATGTCTCAAATATCACACTTCATGTTCATGTTTTACTATACAGAAAATGCATGAGGATGTATGTATAGACTCCACTGAACAAACAAATGAAACATGGAACCTATACAAATATATGTAACTGTTGTCAACCGCAATGTCATGTTTGATAGAGTCCTCCTCAATTCACTGCCTCAATGACTCTTTCATCCACGTTGCTCTGGTCATATTCCTGTGTCCTTTACAACATAACCCATAACTTTTTTTTGTTTGATGCCTGTCAAGCGAGTGACTTCCAAAAAAGAAAACCCCATCATTGTATCGATGCGTCGTTGTGTGGTCTGTCGATCAATGTCGCGCAGGAAATTGGCTGCATGGAGCATGCACAATAGCGCTCTGTGGGCCACTCAGTTCATGTTCACAAGTAATACAGGGCAGAAGCTATTAGACTGTGTCAACATATTCCTTTATCCCTCGAACAATCCCCACAATCCAATGTGATCGGCAGGTATCCCTCCACTAGTGTATGTCCCGAGTGTTTGGAATACCTGCGGGACTTCTCCTGGGTGCGATCACATGTGTGCCAGAGGTATATGAATGGGAATGAACGGATGGAACAGCTAATAATCACTGGTTCAAAACAATGCACTAATAAATATGATATCCAGATATGATATAAAATATAGCAATTGTATCAATGACTATATTCTAAGTCATTGAGGTATTATCTAAGTTTGAATAGTGAGAGGTTATATGTGGTGAAATTGCAGTGAAAGTCAAACAACTGTCAACAAAAAATTATAAGGCTTTCATCAATTTTTTTCTAATATTCATAAAAATATCAATACTATTATGAAAACAACTTTGTACCATACTTTGACTAATAGCACCACAGGATAAAGCAGAAATGTTCCATTAATCACTATCCTGTGTCGGCCACATAGCGAGGTATGAACAAATCAATCACTTCTGTAGTCAGGCGTTTTACGGGGAGATGACAAAGGCAAGATAACAAACTACTAACATATCTCGAGTAAATAACAACAGGACAAATAACAACAATCAGTCAATAGACAAAACCACAGATCTGATGTATATATTGCCTGGAGAAGTGTTAGTAATATGATATTTACCATATTACCCATGACATACCAGAAGGATAAGCGTATCCGTAGGTATGTCACTCTCGAGGCTAGTCGCTGTAATTATACACTTTCAGTGCAGCCGAGATCATAATTATAGTATACAGATGTCATGTATAGTACAGTCAGATCATCAAATATGGTCTTTACAGTGTGTTTGACTTGCCACAGGGCCAAGGCTCAACACACTTACCCAAGGACAACTTGAAATTTTATGTATTGGAGGATTTAGAACTGATCGACAGAGTTGACGCCAACACTCGATGTCTGTTAATGGATCAAGAGGCAATGAAGTGTGTGTGCTGAGTTAGATTACCAGTCCACTGGATCCTGTAAGTCTGTCAAGCTGTTTATTGACATCGGCTTCACAGTTACGGCCGAAACATTTGGTTTGGTGCTGGTGGAATTTCTTATGGACCAATTGACTAGCATAAAGGTGGAGAACCTATACGTGTATCGTACATCCTTCAAATACGCCTTGATAATGCTGCAGTGAAGTTTGAACATGTACCGAAAAAATTTATAATGTGAAGAAATTTACATTTTATGATATTAAATGTAAACAAAGGGCTGAATTGACATTGTTTCCGATTGATTTGAGGGTTCGTGTATGGCTCACTATGTTGGTTGTCAAATTCATGTTAAATTGGTTGTTAAATTCATAATTCATACCCAATGTATATAATGTGATATACACCAGGCAATGTATGGTTAAAGAACAACTGAGCCAGTTATCACAGTTCCCAACAGAAGTATCACCAATAGTAGCCATTTTCATGACATCGATTGCTCTCTGGTGAGGGTCCAATGGGAGCGGGAACTTCTGTCGCAACACGCCTGGTGACTTCCCCCAGTGTGTAATGACTTGTTCTATATACATACTGCTATACTCGTGTATATACATTATAATAGTTATGATGATGGGAGCGATCTCATGACAATGCCCCATTTGACACACTTCAACCCATTTTCTCCCCCTGCCTCTTTGCCTAGAACTTTGCCTCCAACATCTACTGTCGTGAGGTTGGGGGGGGGGGGGGGGGGGTAGAAAATATGGCAAGTAATTCTTTGTTAATGTCAATATCTCATCAATACCCCACTTCAGGGGAAAACAGTGAAGGCCGCAAAGAGTAAAGAACATTCTCCGATAAGCAAGGTGTGTTTGTTGACAAAATAGATCATAACCGGCTCTCTGTTTGGCTTCACTTTCTTGCATGAAGCCAGAAGGGCAAAGTTGTCCTTGACTGTTAGAAGCCAACCGTGTATTGGACAACAGAACAGCAAGGTGCTCAAGGAAATTAGAAGTCAAAGGCAGCACACCAACTTTTATCCACGGCAGGTGGTGAGTTAATTTTTGGCTGCATTAATATTTTGCTAACAGCTAAAAATTGTCAATAGATTATACAGGTAATTTAATATACATATCCAATGCCAATGATATTAATAATCAATATAAAAATCATAAGACTGTTATTTCTTCATTATGCTTATGTGAATAACTCAAGTGTGTTATTTCATCAGTTGCATATTATATTATGCATATTATGCATATGTGAACAAATATTATGTCAAGAACACTTTCTGTCATGATTAAGTGAATATCTAATCTACCTTGACATGCTTCAGTGACCATTGCTACATGTAACATGACTTACAACAGATTACATGTATAGTGATGCCAAAAGCTAGAAGTCAGATTACCAGTATAAGCTGATTATCATTTTATGATTATTCTAAGAGATTACATGTTGCTGCTTGTAATGTGTCCAAATACAATATTTATTTTCTGATTGCCTCACTTTGATATATTTTGTACATGTGATAGTACCTATAACATCGTGCCAGGGATAAGAATAAATTACGGATCTGGAATAGTTGTCGGACAAAGTCATGTGTATTGTAAATTGCTTGGATATTTTTCTGAGGATATACAATTACAAAGTCATTGCAACTCACTACTTTGAGTCAAGCCAGGGTAAGTGTTGAAATTTGCTAATTTTGAAAATTGTTTAAATTAACAGCTGTTAGGTTTGCAAATAACAAAATCAATTTTATAATATCGATATTGGCAGACACTAATCATGTTTGAATACAGTATTCCCCACTATCAAGGATAATACAATATTACCATGCAACATCAGCAAGTACAGCAGACATAAACCAACCTGGGATTTCATGACCCTCACAAATTATCAGGGTTCTATTGATGCAACTATTGAACCAGGCTGAATTGCTGGCAACTCAATACCCCGCACGTTCCTCTCTTTATAGTCTTATTATCCACATTTATATTCTAGACAGTCCCAATAATGCACACAGGCTTGGACAGAGCTCGGGAAGGGGAAAGATGTATTCACATCCACAGCCCTGCCAACCTAGCGACACACCCCCGTGCTGGGGCCCCATGGGTGTAAGGTGCAGCATTGTCCAGCATCATTTATAAGTAATTAATAGCGGTCAGTCTACCTTCAGAAATCAATATTATGACATCCGCATCTTTGCCTGGACATGGCCTCTGCCCTAAATGGAAAGGCAGATGGAAGCTGAGGGGGTGAGATCGGAAGGCAATACCCCCTATGGGGCAAAATCGCCTAAGGAGACAAGATAATAGACTTTGGACGTGTATGCGACAGGGAATACATCATAAATGCAGATCTCTCTGATCAGGATAATCGTCTAACGACATGGTTTCACCAGGTAGCAGGTAAAGCACTTGTACGATACACATAGACGTAGTTACGCCCGGTGTGTCTCGACCCTCAGACACGACATGAACACAAGAGCACTCGCAGGGGAACCTCCAGCGGTATTTATGGAAGGTCTCAGGTAATCGCCGTCTTTGATGATATCTCAGGTATGAAAACACAGGTACATGGAACTTCCATTTAACAATATCAACACTGAGGGAAAGCTCTGGCAGTATTTTATTCATTTTCACACCAGGACATAATGATGATGGAAATATTTCTATTTCATGGATACAATGGTCATGTATTGAGATTGCCATATATATGAACATTAGACACCCTAAAAAGTATACTGTACTATGAGTGGTAAGTCTAAAGGAAATAAGACCAAGTTTTTCTGACTGAGGCACAAGGATAGAGGATTGACTGTGAGGACGAGGGCAAAACCAAGAACGTGGCAAATATTCATGTGCATGAAACAGCTCGCATGATATATGTAAGTACAGGTATCAATGGAGTTCCTTTTGTTGCTGACCATCACAGCTTGTCAAATAAACACTGGTGTACAAACACAAAAGAAGAGAACAAGTGCTCATGATAAATTAATTCCATTGCCTTGAAGATCATATCAAGGATACTTGAAGATGTAATAAGCGATCAACAGGACTTGTTATATCCAGCAATACGTGACATATTGTCTGGGATTAATATTTAATACTGATAGCCAAGGGAGGCAACAGGGTCGAACATGCCTCCAAGAGACTAAAAGTTGCAAGTTTAAATAGGAGAATTGAATTGATGGTGGTGGTGTGTGGGAGGGGGTGGAAGGGATATGATAGATTATATGGCTCAAGTATCATATCCTGCGCCTTCCTCTATATTCAATAAGGATTATAAAGGTGCGAGACGGATTAAATGGTATGTTTTCAGTGAACGAGTAGTATTAAGGAGCAGTGTATGGTACTTGGGCCGATTATATTATGGAACTGACACCCCAATGTTATCCATTGTTATACGATTCTGTGGAAACACCAGGAGTCATATCGCCATTTATGGATTTACTGCCATCTGTTCATGCGTGACTGGGATCATTGAACAAGTCCGGCCACATACCCAACAATGGAGGCAAGATCCTGAAATTACAGGTTCTGGTTGTAATCTCACTGACTTTTATAATAGTCTGGTGCCGACACCAGAAGTCTATTTTGAAAAACTATTCACCAGAGTCAGACCTACACAGAACGTATAAGAAGCATTGAACCTCACAAGTTTCATATTGAAGCATGATGGATGGCAAGGTGTGTTTTAAATAGAAAGCAAACATGTATAGGTACAATCTACATGCATGCACATATCAAAATCAACGCCTACATGTACTCCAAGTGTGCATTGATGCAGAGAAGATAAATTATTGCTGTTTATGATAGAACCATCTAGAAACTGCAATGAACATAAAGATGACATGACAATTATTTTGCAGTGTTATCTGTATCAGATAGGCAGTGATGTATATCTGTGGAGTTACATGTATTGTGACATAAACATGATGAATATTACTTCAGAACGACAAACTGGTACATGTACTAGTATTTTTTCTTTTCTTTGAAAAAATAATTGAAGACGGGGGATTACCCACGGACAGGTACAGTTCGCCTGGGCCATACAGGGAGAATTTCAGAATTCTAGGTGCACCAAAATACCTGAACAGACACACATTATCCAATCAGATCGGCCCATCACACACGCATGACTGGCAGGCGGGGGCACAGAGTATTGATTGATTTGCAATTGTGTTCCTGTGTTTATCTGTGTAAATAGCCCCCCACAAAAGCCAACACCGTATGGACCAGGACCGATACAATTGTACCAGTACCTGGCCGGTGTGACTTTCTCTTGTTCAAGGATAGTTTGCTGACTTCCATAGGATGTGTTGACCCAAGCCAAGGATAATGTTACACTGGAAACTTAACCAGGCAGGGACTAGTTTTTTTCACAGAGGACTGAAGTTACAGTAATTCGAAGCTCACATGAATAAGTTGATATCTCTCAATTGTCAATTCTCAATGATGGATGTTCTTTGGACTGATTTCGGCCTGGATATTATATTACCTCGCAAGTATAGCTAAAAAATTCAATCAGAAAAGGAATGTGATGATGTATACCACAAAACTTATACCAACCTCTTTATGACATTCTCAGTGAGTCAAGAGATTTGCTGTACTGAGGTATAATTTATTCAGTTTTTGAGACCCATAGACACAATTCTACTTAACAGGAGCCAGATATTGATTATTGCGGTAGTATGGATTGAATTATGCCTACTTTTTTGCCACTCAACACTGTGACAAGTAGACCACTTTGAGTATTTTTATTACATTTTACACACACCAGAGAGTTTCTGAATACTTATCTGCTTGCAAGTAAAAGAATACAAAATTTAATGTTGCAGGTGTTCGTGATCGCAGTGACTGGACTTTCCTACAACTAACCAGTGGATGCTGAGATGGCTTGGAGCAGGAAGATAGCTTCACAAGGGGAATGAAGTGACTTGAAATTCATCCCTAGACATTTCTCCAAAGCATCAAGCTAAAACTTGCCAACATGGATACCTTTGAGCTCGATATCGCGGGAGAAAACTTCCGCGAGTCGCCGATCTACACCGCCATTAAGTCTCGAGACCCGACCCGCGTACTGCGGGCGATACACTCTGGTGAGAACGTACACGCCCGCGATCCCGACTTCAACTCGACCTACCTCCACCTCGCAGTCAGCGTGGCAAACTCTGTCACGGAGGCCAACCTCGTGCCAGTCGTGTACCAGCTGTCTAATGCCGGCGTCGAGGTTGACGCCGTGGACTACAAGGGGCAGACCGCCTTAGAGCTCGCCCTGCGGAGGGAGATGCAGCTTCTTGCCGGAGCCCTGCTCCGAGTGGGTGCTGACCCCAGCAAGAAGGATTACCAGTGGATCGTCCGAGACCTCCAGAGTCCCTTCCAGTTGGAGTTACTTGACATTCTCTATAAGTTTGACCCGGGACTTTGGACGGCTATCGCTGAGGACGATTATCCAACGGTGCAGATCCTAGTGTACTCTTGGTGTAGGGTGAACATACACAAGAATGGAATATCTCTTTTTGACTATGCAAGGACTTGTGGAGTGTCTCAGGATGTCATGTCCCTCCTAGAGGAGTTCCTGGTTACGATAGAATTTGTGCATGCAACACTTGCTGGAGACGAGAAGAGGATGTTGGAGTTTCTGATGGACGACAAGCCGTGTGACCCATACATCATGGACATATCCCACCAGGAGATGTGGTCCTCGCCTCTTACACCAAGGTCCCTGAGAGACACTGCAGCAGCGATGGGCCACCGACATATTCTGTGTCTTCTGCCAGAAGATGATCTCGACTTAGACGATGATGTCAAAGGTTATTTTGGTGGTATCATGCTTGAGGACACGATTCGCAGTCAGAGAGATAAGCCTCGAATCCATAAACATCTCAAGAAATCCTCGAGCTATGTGGACACTTCAAACTCCATGGTAACCAGTAAAATGCCACCTCTGGGACCAAGGATCCTCAAAAGTAAACCTATGAAGGCATTTGCTCCACAGACTCCAATGTTGCATGACATGTCTAAATCAAGTTCCACTCCAGATATCATACCTCACACCTCCATACCATCTACCAATGGGGAGGATCACCGCATGGACCTACTCAACAATGCAAAGAACAACTTGGAAGAGTCGTATGAACAGTCCAGATTTACCGGAAGTGTAGCACTTCGCTCGAAAAACAAATCGCGGCGACCAGTCAGAGAAGTCTACTCTTTCACGGATGACTGGCCGCCAACATCCAATAACCAAGACGACAGTGACAGTGAATTGACATTTTCAGACCTCAAAAAAATCGAGCATATTGCCACACCCCGGGGTCGACAGAGCCCCAGTTCATCCGATGGTGGTTCCATCGACTACAGCAGAAACTGGATCCGCAGTTCTCTCAAAGCCTCTCTAAGCAAATCCAAGGCAAGGACCAAGGAAATCAAGTCCAAGATGTGCGTCATATCGTAACCCATGAGTGCATGATTGGTTGTGTTATTACAATGTGACAGGATACAAGCAAAGCTTGCAGGATCAAGGTTAATCACTTGAATAAAATGACATTGTGATATCAGGGAGCTTTTCTATATTGTTCATATCATGCAAGAACTCATTTATAAGATGACTGGATGTATACAGTAGTGATAGGAATTGATAACAGATGTTTCTGTTGGTGTCAATAGTGGTTATGCACATGCACATATATTTAATGCATCTGTCATGTGTCATAATAATTTTTAATGCGCCAAAGTGTCCTGTGCAGAATTTTACGTACATGTTCATCTATGTTCATGCCTGGTACAGTCAAATTTAAATTATCGGTATATCTTATTAAGCAAACAGATTAATTTGCCTGCAGCCAAGATGTTCACTTCTAATGTCATAATCTGTTGCTATGATACACTTTAAACTGTTAAATTGAACAGATCATGATATTATGGCTAAGATGACGAGTCCTGTATTGGAAAGTCCTATGTAAAAAATCTCAAAATAGCTAGTTGCATCAATCACCAATCACTTCTTTCTTGAATAGATCTATGTGTTTTCACTCTGTAGTTATGTTCTCAATAGATAGATATTGTATGTTAAAATAGTAAAGATACTACACAGTGCAATTAAATTTCATGAACAAATTTTGTGTATTTGACGTGCATTTGAGTTTTTTACCTGCATTGTAATTCTAATACACCACTTTCATCTGTAATCTGAATTTGTCACTCAGCAGATTTGTGATGAATATACTGCAGTTTTTGCTGTAATATTGTTGTAATGAAATGTAATGTATTATTTTCTCCCAAATACATAATTTATTAATAAACAATGTTATTTATTTACGAGTCTTGCTGTTACAGATGCTAGTTTTTTTGGTTTTTTTATCATGCTGTAATCAAAATATCATATTTTGTAGCATGACATGGTACCATCATGACGTTATGTCTCAACACTACAAAATTGGTACCGTCATGGAAAGCATTATGATGGGGGTATTATGATGATGTCTGTATCATGATGAAGTCTGTGTCATAATGCATCAACATGATCAAGGACCATGAATTTGAAATATATACCCAGTATCCAGTGCACAAGCATGATATTTAAGTGATTTGTCAAATTTGAGTCAGCTGTACAAGTCATATGCTTTGAAATATCATATGTAATATACATACTTGTATATCCTGGCAAGCTGCCAAAATCCTGTCATGCCAAGGAAAATGTTGACAGCAAACAAGTTATAATTTTTGGGGATAATCACCATGGAATATCGCGCCCAGATACAACCTGAAAAAGTATCATTAAAAGCAATTCAAGCGATTTATTAAATAAAGTTGTTGTCATGAGAATATGAACATTTCATTTATGAACGGGCCACAGAACTGCTCTCCTGTAGCTGACAGCATCACTGACCTGTTGCTGTAAGAGCTATGGACTGAGTCAAGCTGAGTTTCTCGGCAGGTCGGGAATAGTCGGCCAAACCAGCAATCACCAACCCCTACAAAACACAAATGGTATGTACTGGTACTTGGAGTCAAATGACATCAATGTCAGTGATACAAATTCAAAGCACACATAAATAGTTTGCAGTTTACAGTATATCTTGTGAAATTTTTTTCGCATGCAAAAATATATCCTGTTATCAAAAGCTAGAACATCAGCAAAATACATCCAAAGAGTAAGAGCCACTCTATCTATATATTCTGAAATACCGGTATACATGTATTCTGAAATGTGGCTGATTACCTTCACTCTCATAAAATACTAACCCACTTAAATGTTGGTGCCCAGAAAAACACTGTCTGTGGACCTGAGGAGCATGAACATGAAAGTAAATACTAGTAAACAAATATTAATTATTTATAAAAAATTAGCCCAATGGGCTAGAAAGGTTACCGGAGAAATATACAGAGTTAAGCCGAGAAAGTTGAAGGTCAAATTCAAGGATCAAAGGTTAAATTCTAGATCACCAAACTATTCAGCATACATCATTTCCTATATATGTTCACTATGGACCCCTAAGCTGTAAATTTGATAATAAGCGAGATATAAGCCATTTTGTAATCTGACTTTGAAAATAAAATGACTGACCTTGAAATTTAGGTCAAAGGTCAAATTCAATATCATTAAAATATTCAGAATATATCATTTCCTATATGTTCACAATTGATTCCTAAGCTGTAAAGTCGATAATAAGCGAGATATTAGCCATTTTGTCCTGTTGACCTTGAAAATGAGGTCAAAAGTCAAATTCAAGGTCACTAGAATATTCAGCATATATCATTTCCTATATGTTCACAATTGATTTCTAAGCTGTAAAGGCGCTAATAAGCAAGATATTGGCCATTTTGTCCTGTGACCTTGAAAATGAGGTCAAAGGTCAAATTCAAGGTCACGAGAATTTTCAGCATATATCATTTCCTATATGTTCACAATCGATTCCTAAGCTGTAAAGTCGCTAATAAGCAAGATATTGGCCATTTTGTCCTGTGACCTTGAAAATGAGGTCAAAGCTCAAATTCAAGGCCACGAGAATATTCAGCATATATCATTTCCTATATGTTCACAATTGATTCCTAAGCTGTAAAGTCGATAATAAGCGAGATATTAGCAATTTTGTCCTGCGACCTTGGAAATGAGGTCAAAGGTCAAATTCAAGGTCACGAAAATATTCAGCATATATCATTTCCTATATGTTCACAATTGATTCCTAAACTGTAAAGTCGATAATAAGCGAGATATTAGCCATTTTGTCATGTGACCTTGAAAATGAGGTCAAAGGTCAAATTCAAGGTCACAAGAATATTCAGCATATATCATTTCCTATATGTTCACAACTGATTCCTAAGCTGTAAAGTCGATAATAAGCGAGATATTAGCCATTTTGTCCTGTGACCTTGAAAATGAGGTCAAAAGTCAAATTCAAGGTCACGAGAATATTCAGCATATATCATTTCCTATATGTCCACAATTCATTCCTAGTCTCTAATTTCAATATTAAGTGAGATATTAGGCTTAATGTGTGCCATTATAAAGCACAGGAAAATTTAACATGGGAAAGTCACATTTGGGCCGAGTTTGGGCCCAAAATGGCCCACTTCAAGCGATTCAAGCGCAACGAAATTTATACATGTCACAGGGGTACATATGAGGAGTGTTTTTCATCAATAAGAAAAAAAAGTTACTTAACAGATTTTGAGAAAACGACCGTCGAAGTCCAAAATTGGCCATTTTTCGACGAAAACGGCCGCTCTGACCTTGAAACCAAGATCAGAGGTCAAATTCAAGGTCACGACAATATTCAGCATATATCATTTCCTATATGTCCACAATTGATTCCTAGTCTCTAATCTCAATATTAAGTGAGATATTAGGCTTTAATGTGTCCCATTATAAAGCATAGGAGAATTTAACATGGGAAAGTCCCATTTGGGCCGAGTTTGGGCCCAAAATGGCTCACTTCGAGCGATTCAAGCGCAACGAAATTTATACATGTCACAGGGGTACATATGAGGAGTGTTATGCATCAATAAAAAAAAAAGTTACTGAACAGATTTTGAGAAAATGGCCGCCAAAGTCCAAAATTGACCGTTTTTCGACGAAAACGGCTGCCATTTTGAAAAAAATGCGAAAATCAAAAAACTAAAAAATACCTCCCTCTCGAAATATTTTTAGGCATTTTTGTGCAAAATTTCAGAAAAATTCGATCATAAACTTTAAAGATAAAATTGTTGACGGACGACGACGACGACAACGGACGACGGACGACGGACGACGACGCCGGACGCATCGCCATGCCAATAGGTTACGGACCATAGGTCCGGTAACCTAAAAATTAGGCCAAGGGCCAAAGATAGGTTACCGGACAATGTTTAATATTTTAGGTGTTAGCCAGGTCACTGGTTGAATTCAAGGTCAAGAGAATATTCAGCATATATAACATTAAGCATATATCATGTCCACAGTTGATTGCTCTGTTAGTTCAATAATCAGAGAGATATTAGCAATTTTATGCTGTAGCCTTGAAAATGAAGGGGCAAAGGTCAAATTCAAGGTCATCAAAATATTCAGTGTATATCGTTTTCTATATCATGTATATCATGTCCACAATTGATTCCCAAGCCATACAGTCAATAGAGGAGCAAGATATGAGCCAGTTTGTCCTTGGACCTTGGAAATGAGGTCAGAGGTCAAATTCAAGGTCACGAGAATATTCAGCATATATCATTTCCTATATGTCCACAATTGATTCCTAAGCTGTAAAATCGATAATAAGTGAGATATTAGCCATTTTGTCCTGTGACCTTGAAAATGAGGTCAAAGGTCAAATTCAAGGTCATGACAATAATCTGCATATATCATTTCCTATATGTTCATAATTGATTGCTAAGCTGTAAAGTCGATAACAAGCGAGATATTAGCCATTTTGTCCTGTGACCTTGAAAATGAGGTCGAAGGTCAAATTCAAGGTCATCAGAATATTCAGCATATATCATTTCCTATATGTCCACAAATGATTCCTAAGCTGTAGAGTCGATAATAAGCGAGATATAAGCCATTTTGTGCTCTGACCTTGAAACTGAGGTCAGAGGTCAAATTCAAGGTCACGAGAATATTCAGAATATATCATTTCCTATATGTCCACAATTGATTCCTAAGCTGTAGAGTCGATAATAAGCGAGATATAAGCCATTTTGTGCTCTGACCTTGAAAGTGAGGTCAGAGGTCAAATTCAAGGTCACGAGAATATTCAGCATATATCATTTCCTATAGGTCCACAATTGATTCCTAGTCTCTAATCTCAATATCAAGTGAGATATTAGGCATAATGTGTCCCATTATAAAGCATAGGAGAATTTAACATGGGAAAGTCCCATTTGAGCCGGGTTTGGCCCAAAATGGCCCACTTCGAGCGATTCAAGCACAACGAAATTTATAGACATCATAGGAGTACATATGAGGAGTGTTATTTATCAAAAAGAAAAAAAGTTACTGAACAGATTTTGAGAAAATGGCCGCCAAAGTCCAAAATCAGGCATTTTTCGTCGAAAACGGCCGAAAAATTTGCCTGTAAACAAAAAAGATAAAAATGTGGACGACGACGACGACGGATGACGATGGATGACGACGGACGACGACGGACGACGACGGACGACGACGGACGCAACGCCATGCCAATAGGTTATCGGACCATAGGTCCAGTAACCTAAAAATGCCAAAAGGAACTAGACGTCAAGGCCTGAAGATGCCTTGGGGCATTTCGTGTGAATTCTATTCCTACCTAACATATACCTAAGAGACCGCGTCTAGAACCATAATGACTCTGAATCTGTCCGTGGTCAAAGTTTAAGTGACATACCCCGTCCTTAGGCATCTTTGCGTTTCGCTCTACGACGGACCGTTTCTGAGATATGGCAAACAGGGAGTGCTGAGTCGGCCAAAAAAAATTCGGCACCAGAAGTCGTCTCGACGCAAGATACCCTCTAGACTAGTTAGTCTAGTGCCAGGAGGCCGGAATTGAGCTCCGTTTCGCTCTACGACGCACCATTTCCGAGATACGGCCAAACAGGAAGTGCGGAGTCGGCGAAAATAAATTCGACACTAGGGGTCGTCACGACTAAAAATACCCACTAGACTAGTTTGTCTAGTGCCACAAGGCCGGAATTGAGCTCCGTTTCGCTCTACGATGCACCGTTTCCGAGATACGGCCAAACAGGAAGTGCCGAGTCGGCGAAAAAAAAATCGACACCAGGGGTCGTTTCGACCCAAGATACACACTAGACTAGTTTGTCTAGTGCCAGGAGGCCGAAATTGAGCTCCGTTTCGCTCTACGACGCACCGTTTCCGAGATACGGCCAAACAGGAAGTGCCGAGTCGGCGAAAAAAAAATCGACACCAGGGGTCGTTTCGACCCAAGATACCCCTAGACTAGTTTGTCTAGTGCCAGAAGGCCAGAATTGAGCTCCGTTTCGCTCTACGACTCACTATTTCCGAGATACGGCCAAACAGGAAGTGCCGAGTCGGAGAAAATAAATTCGACACCAGGGGTGGTCTCGACCCAAAATACCCACTAGACTAGTTTGTCTAGTGCCAGAAGGCCAGAATTGAGCTCCTTATCCCTGTATGATGCACAGTTTCCGAGATACGGCCAAACAGGAAGTGCCGATTCATCGAAAAAAAAAATTGACACCAGGGGTTGTCTCGACCCAAAATACCCATAAGCCTAGTTTGTCTAGTGCCAGGAGGCCGGAATTGAGCTCTGTTTCGCTCTACGACGCACCATTTCCGAGATACGGCCAAACAGGAAGTGCGGAGTCGGCGAAAATAAATTCGACACTAGGGGTCGTCTCGACCCAAAATACCCACTAGACTAGTTTGTCTAGTGCCAGGAGGCCGGAATTGAGCTCCGTTTCGCTCTACGACGCACCGTTTCCGAGATACGGCCAAACAGGAAGTGCCGAGTCGGCGAAAAAAAATTCGACACCAGGATACTCACTAGACTAGTTTGTCTACTGCCAGAAGCCGAAATTGAGCTCCGTTTCTCTCTACGACGCACTGTTTCCGAGATACGGCCAAACAGGAAGTGCCGAGTCGGCGAAAAAAAAAATTCGACACCAGGGGTCGTCTCGACCCAAGATACACACTAGACTAGTTTGTCTAGTGCCAGGAGGCCGAAATTGGGCTCCGTTTCGCTCTACGACGCACCGTTTCCGAGATACGGCCAAACAGGAAGTGCCGAGTCAGCGAAAAAAAAATTCGACACCAGGGGTCGTCTCGACCGAAGATACACACTAGACTAGTTTGTCTAGTGCCAGGAGGCCGAAATTGAGCTCCGTTTCGCTCTACGAGGCACCGTTTCCGAGATATGGTTAAACAGGAAGTGCCGAGTCGGCGAAAAAAAAAATCGACACCAGGGGTCGTTTCGACCCAAGATACACACTAGACTAGTTTGTCTAGTGCCAGGAGGCCGAAATTGAGCTCCGTTTCGCTCTACGACGTACCGTTTCCGAGATACGGCCAAACAGGAAGTGCCAAGTCGGCGAAAAAAAAATTCGACACCAGGGGACGTCTCGACCCAAGATACACACTAGACTAGTTTGTCTAGTGCCAGGAGGCCGAAATTGGGCTCCGTTTCGCTCTACGACATACCGTTTCCGAGATACGGCCAAACAGGAAGTGCCGAGTCGGCGAAAAAAAAAATCGACACCAGGGGTCGTTTCGACCCAAGATACCCCCTAGACTAGTTTGTCTAGTGCCAGGAGGCCGAAATTGAGCTCCGTTTCGCTCTACGACGCACCGTTTCCGAGATATGCATGAAAGCCTCAAGGATGAATCAGCAAAAATTCTTCCGAGCTCTAGGTCAAAGGTCGTTCGACGGAGTGATCCCAAAATCAATAGGGTTCTTCCTTGGTGGTATATGAACTCCCATGCAGAGAATACTTGCCATTGCATGAATACTTTTTGAGTTATCGATCGGAAACCAAGTCTCAAAATCAACCTTGATTTCATCCTCACGGACCTCACGGACCCCGGAGCCGCCTCCAAAACAATAGGGGTCTTCCATGTAATATTTCTGACCAGTGGTGTAAATTTGGACAAGATCCATTGAGGCGTTCCCGAGTTATTGATCGGAAACTAAAACGGCGGAAAGTAAAAAAAAAAGAAGAAAAAAAAAAAAAAACCAGACAAAACCATAAGGGCATTTCGGGCCGAAATGCCCTAATAAAAGGCAACAAATAATATATATATGTGTGATTTATTACAATTGAATGTGTGAGCATGAATCAGGAAAATCAATCACCAGCTGACAACACTGGTAGCAGTTACATAATATGTACCATATATATACATGAGTTTCATTCCAAGAGATGGCAACCATGCACGATTTTCTTTTCAAAGTTCGTTTGCACTGTCCACAAAAGGAGACATGAATCGTTAAAGTGACTTGGCGTCTAACCGCTAGCAAAAGGATGTGCCGATATATCATCTTTGCTGCCAGCACAAAGCTGCAACTCATTGAATGCATTGTGTACACTACAAGTCCCTACGATTTGATACCTGCAGGATGATTCCAGAAAGGCTGCATCTTCTCAGGCACCACACGGCCAACAGCCTTCGTTACGGTCTTGTATATCACAGACATGCTGATGTAAATAGTCTGAAAAATATGTATATAAGCTATCACTGAATGTAGCAACCTGTCAAATTATCAAGGGTTTCAACCAAATTTTGATGTAATAAAATCTTATTAGATGCAGTTACATTTATTTCAAAAATGATCAAGTTATAATTGATAAATATCAAATTTAGGCCTGAACCTCCCTATCAACTTGCAAGTTGCTTTACTAATATCAGATCTATCAGGTAGAGAGAAACCCATGACAGATTTTTTTCGAAATATTTCTTGGGTTCCTGTAGGGACAGCACAAGTATTCGAGTACTTGGAGGCATTTCAGGGTGATGCATGAAAAAAACAAAATGCTTGTTTTTATATGTTTGTCTAGGGCCACGAGTCCGAAAATAACGTCCATTTCGCTCAACGACGCACCGTTTCTGAGAAATTTACGAAAACGAAAAATGCTGACTCAGCGAAAAAATTTAAGGTCAAGGTCAAAGGTCATCGCTAATAACCTTAAGACATATTTGTCTAGGGCCACAAGTCCGAAAATAATGTCCGTTTCGCTCTACGACGCACCGTTTCTGAGAAATTGACGAAAACAAAAAATGCCGACTCACGAAAAAATTTAAGGTCAAGGTCAAAGGTCATCCCTAGTACCCTTAAGACATGTTTGTCTACTACAAGGAGTCCGAAAATAATGTCTGTTTCGCTCTACGACGCACCGTTTCCGAGAAATCAACGAAAACGAGAATACCCTTAAGACATATTTGTCTAAGGCCACGAGTCCGAAAATAATGTCCGTTTCGCTCTACAACGCACCGTTTCCGAGGAATTGACGAAAACGAAAAATGCCGACTCAACGAATCATCCCTAATACCCTTAAGACATGTTTGTCTAGGGCCACAAGTCCGAAAATAATGTCCGTTTCGCTCTACGACGCACCGTTTCCGAAAAATCGACAAAAAAGATTTAAGGTCAAGGTCAAAGGTCATTCCTAATACCCTTGAGACATGTTTGTCTAGGGCCACGAGTCTGAAAATAATGTCCGTTTCACTCTACGATGCACCGTTTCCGAGAAATCGACGAAAACAAAAATGCCGACTCAGCGAAAAAATTCAAGGTCAAGGTCAAAGGTCATCCCCAATACCCTTAAGACATGTTTGTCTAGAGCCACAGACATGTTTGTCTAGGGCGAGGAGTCAGAAATTAACGTCCATTTCGCTCTACGTCGCACCGTTTCCGAAATATCGACAAAAATGAAAAATGTTGACTCAGCGAAAAAAAATTAGGGTCAAGGTCAAAGGTCATCCATAATACCCCTTAAACTTGTTTGTCTAGGGCGATGAGTCTGAAAACGCTCTACGACGCACCATTTCCGAGATATCGGCGAAAACGAAAATTGTGTAGGTCAAAGTTCATCCATAACCCTTAAGACATGTTTGTCTTGGGCGACGAGTCCAAAAATAACGTTCGTTTCGCTCTACGACGCACCGTTTCTGAGATATCGAAGAAAACGAAAAATGCCGACTTGGCAAAAAAATTTCGGGTCAAGGTCAAAGTTCATCCATAATACCCTTTAGAAATTGTCTAGGGCGACGAGTCCGAAAATAACGTCCATTTTGCTCTACGACACACCGTCTCTGAGATATGCAGGAAGCCTCAAGAATTAATCAGGCCGACAATCTATTTGCCGACGATCTATTTGAAAAAGTTTGCCAATGCAATCTACATTTGGTAATTTTTTACGAGTACTTGGTTACGAGTCGAGTCACAACATCCGGGAACTCGAGTTACGAGTTATCTGTACTTGTGCTGACCCTGGGTTTCTTTCTGTTTTCACCAGTATCAGTTTTCACCAGTATCAGTTCTCTATTCTGAACAAGAATCCAGTGCCATAATGCAGTAGTGCCTTTTGATTGACTGCAGGCATTTCCTCAGTTGGGCTGTGCCATAAATGATTTTGCACAATATATATCAGTAAATGCCACAGAATAGAAACCAATTAAACCAAGAGTGTCTTTGGTGTTAGTGTTAAAGTTATGAGGGACATAAGACATACGATTAGCCTTAGATCTAAGGGTTAATAAACGGACCCTATAATAGTATCAACACCAATCTCAACACTTCACAAGGGTCGACTTCGGGTGTCGACTCGTTGAGGAAATATGAACTGCGCATGTCTAGTCACTGTGGTCGCCAAAACGTCCTCTGGTGGGGTATTGTTCGGTTCAACAATGGCGCAGTTTCGAAGGTTCCATCGCCTCTTTACAGCTGAGTCAAACTCGTCGCCATCTTGAAACAGTTGGGGAAAGGGGCAAATTTGACAACTCTTGGGGGAGTTGTCAAATTTGACAACAGTGCCCAAATTTGACAACTGTGGGGTTGGTAAATTTGAATATTCAAATAAACTTATCTTTTTTCATCAGTAATCGGTGTTTGGTGCATTACTTTCCCCCTTTCAACTAAATATACTGGTCTAACACCTAATAATGACAGCAACCTCCCAGGTTTTTCGTGCAGCGTTGAACGCACCTGAAGCTCAGAAATGTATTTGCTACTTCGAATGAGATAAATCTTGCAAACAATAGGTATGGTAGACCAAAATTTTGTTCGAAAAAAATTTAAGGTCAAGGTCAAAGGTCATCCATAATACCCTTTAGACATGTTTGTCTAGGGCGATGAGTCCGAAAACGGACGCACCATTTCCGCACCGTTTCCGAGATATCGGCGAAAACGAAAAATGCCGACTCGGCAAAAAAATTTCGGGTCAAGGTCAAAGTTCATCCATAATACCCTTTAGAAATTGTCTAGGGCGATGAGTCCGACAAGACTTCATTTTGTCAACTTCATTTGATGTCCATTGATAATGATTATAATTCATTTATAACATTTTTTGGGATATTGGTCCAATACCACGAACCCAAATTTACCAACCCTTGGTCCCCAAATTTGGGTACTGTTGGTAAATTTCACAACAGTCCTTGCTTGGTTCCCGCCTACAGCTTGGTACTAGTCCATGCAAAAAAACGGTCACCGAACAGCCTGAAAACCCGGGATTTTCGTGTTGGGCCAATAAATGTGTCAGAGCCATGGGGGACCCTCACAGCCTTCCATGGAAACACTTCGAGTAGTCTACATTGGATACAGTTGATATATTTTTCAGTTTAATATCGAAATGTGACAGATTTCTGGCAACCTTTACCTGGGTCAGCAAAGTTGAGCAAACTGCTCTCAGGCATGATTTTTTTTTAGAATTCTTGTTTTTTTCTTTGGAACATTCTATCCTTGGTGGTAAATATGCCTCTGACAGTTGATTTGGTCAGCTATCTCAGGCAAATAATATTACCTGCAACAATTTATACCCATTTACTGGTGAAGGTTATATCACCGATTTATTAAGTTGCCAGAAATCGCCCAGATTTGACCATGTAAACTCAAAATATACCAAATATATACATGTACACATGTAGATCATCCAAATGACTCCATTGAATGGATATGAAGGTTATTTCATGGCGCTGGCACATTTATTGGCACACATACACTGTATAAAGAGTATTTCATGAGATAGTGGCCCAACACGAAAATCCCGGGTTTTCAGGCTGTTCGGTGACCGTTTTTTTGCATGGACTAGTACCAAGCTGTAGGCGGGAACCAAGCAACAGCAGTCCCCAAATTTGCCCCTTTCCCCGACTGTCTTGAAAACTACACTACAATAACCAGAGCTGTACCCTCGGTTCCGGAAATACGTCACTATGGTCGAACCAAAGTGGATTTTGGCGAATTTTAGTCGAACCCTGGTGACTAAAATGGGCGCCCGAAGTCGACCAAGTTAATACAAGGCTAAAAACCTTGCATTATCGCTCATTCAATTTGCAAAATGTCGATCCGTGTTTCAATTTTTTATTTTCAATGTTTTGATTTCAATATAAAGATAAAATATTCTTCAGAACACGTCTATTGATTGTCGTAATTACCTTCAGATGGAATTCCCTTTCGAAAATAACAAAATTTTACATGTTGTTTATCAACCTTGAGACAAACGACCTTGACATTAGCTTTGTGATCATTCTCAATCAAGGAAGTGTGTGCGACTGTGCGGTATTTCTTTTCACGACGCGTAGAATCTGTCTGGCCCGGTAGTACATTTTGTGTCGGCCAATTTGTTCAATTTTATCAATTATATTACAATTTCGGAGTAGTTGTTGTTGTCACCGAAAATATACAGTATAATTTCGAAAGTTATCATCAAAAGTTTGTGTAGCGTTATGACGTGGTGGCTACATAGTAGTGACACCACGGTTATAGCATGAATGTGCTGGCAGGTAATATGTGGCGATTTTGCCCAAAGATCGCGGCAGAAGGTTCTTTTTTGAAGACGACGGACAGTAAAAAAATTTTCTTGCACAAATATACTGCTTATGTTCATGTGATATGCTACGAAATAAATAAATGTACGATTTCTAATGCGCGTCTGGGTCCGTATTCTCGAACAAGTTACGAAATTCGTAAGTCCATATTTGCGAAAAAAATGTTAAGAAAAATCGTAACTTTTAAGAAAATTCGCAAGTGGTATTCTCGAAAAAATACGACTAAGATTTTTCGTAACTTACGAAGAAAAGTTACGAAAATGAAGGAGGTGTCTTAAATTTTGCGAAAAATCGCAAAAGACACAACACACGTTGCTAAAACACGCAGAACATGGCAGCTTTTTTGCTTAACAGCCCGGTTTTTGAAATTGTGATTCTATGCCTTGACTCCCACCTGAACATGGTAGAATACACATACCGGGAGCCCCCGTTAATGAGCCCACCCGATAATACGCCCTTGGGCGTACGGAATAGCTTCCCGAAAATACGCCAGGACCGTACTAATTTTTCACGTATATTTTGGTGCGTCGTCATAAACAGCGATAACATTACTTATGTGGACATCACAAGCACGCACTTGTGTACGTGTTTCTATAACGATCGATGTTTTAACCGCTATCTATCGAATGGAAGTCGAGGCGGCAAGGCCAATCAAACTGTACATGGACGCATAACTTAAATACATATGCAGTCTTCGATTATTATGTTCCTACCCACAATTCCTTGTTTAAAACCTTATTCCGAAAATATGCGGGCGTATTTTCAAAACCGTTTTTATACGCCGGGGCCTATTAACGGGGGCTCCCGGTAACTACTGCCGATAGTGGAGTTGATGGTATGGTACTAGCATGACCAGATTCAAACAAAACGAATTCATTCACTTGGTGGGGGTCGGGATATTTAATATTCGAGTACGTTGTCTGTTCGAGTTATTACTACAAATAATGGTCCATGTCCCGTCGAGGTCCCATTCAGGAAGAAAATGTCCTCGTGCCACATCTCATTAAACAATACATGGATCTAGTAAGCTATGCATATGGCACTGTTTTTCCCGGTACGAGTTACCTCATCCAGGTTAAGCCTTTAGGTGACGACAGTGCCAGGAAAACCCAATACCGTACACAAAACAGTACCATATATGTATTTTCTCGCACGCTGACAGAGTTGAAGGCAAATGAGCGCGCAAGAAGGCTTTGATATGGCATTCAATAGATGACCCCATAGAACATGCAATAAGAAACGTAGCCTAGATTATGAGTTTTTCCAAAGAATTTTGGGGTGTTTTATACAATACATGGCAGAATGAAAACGTGTAGGCCTATGTACCTATAGGCCTAAGATATAATATATGCACATCAACAGCGCAAGTAGGCTATTCATATTCATATACATTACAGGTAACAATAAGGTAATTATTGTTTACAACAAAAACACTTGTTCGAACGAGAAATAGGCCTCATATTTGTGGCTCATATTATAATGTACTAGTGCGTGTACATCTGTGAAACACGTTTTTTGATCGTAGTTTCGTTTTGGATATTCAGATCAACTTGAAATTTTGTGTGTCTCAATCGGGTATCATGCCGTAATTTTTCACCAAATTTCAGATTTTTATCTCAAGAAATGAAAAAGTTAGCAATCTACCTCAATGTTAAATTTCAGTCCAAAATGGGATCAATTTAATTCCATCAAATTCAGGGCTTTTATGATGTTTATGACAGTACAGAATGAATTGATTGCGTTGATTTGAAGTCGATTTGAAGTGTATATTAGGTAAATATGTTTATTTTGAAGCAATATATAACCCAAACGTCAGATAAAAATCGTTTTTGTGTGCAGACCCTGAAATTCCATGTTGGGGCTGAAATTTAACATTGGGGTAGATAACCAACTTTTTCAGTTTTTTAGATAGAATTCTGTAATTTGGTGAAAAGTTACGGCATGATACCCAATCAAGACACACAAAATTTCAAGTTGATTCGATTATCCAAAACAAAACTACGGCCAAAAAGCGTGTTTCACTGACAGATGAAGTTTAGTAGGCCTATAGGTATAGGCCTACATGTAGCCTAGTACACTAGTTCATACATTTAATGGTTGTATGGTTTTTGACTATTTAGTTAATGGAGATTTCACACGATTTATTTTGACAATGGAATTTTTTATTTGCATGGGCCTACTGTAGCCTATATTTGATTTGGGCACAAGATTTCATTTGACGGTTTCTTCCCTACCGCCAAATCCGTCAAGTAGCCTAAATCATCCGCCAAGTAAGTGAATAAATACGTGATTTTGACGCCGTGTCACCTATTCATTGTAATAATGCATGATTTAACATGGATTCTACAGCTTTACAACTAGTATCACGGCATCTACCAGACGAACTTTCCGCGAAAGTATGGCAAAACACGCAAGCAAATCCATTACAACGCTCTTTGCGAAATTTCGCAACTTTACGAAATTTCGCAAGTAAGAATTTTCGCAAATCTTTCCAGAATACAAAGTTACGAAATTTCGTACTTGCGAATTTTCTTAACTGAATACTTTCGTAACTTAAGAAGTTTCGTAACTCGTTCGAGAATACGGACCCTGGCATGATCAAAATGCTGTTCACAGTGCCCCAGCCATGCCGTGTGTTTCAGGTAAAAGAATCGTGACGTCACGATAGGTCATTACGTTTTCCCATAGACATAGAACAGAGTCTCTGTTCTATGTCTATGCGTTTTCCATACCGCTGTATAGATACCTGAACGTTTTCCGCGGATGCAGTGACCACCTCGGTGAGGTCGAAGAATATTCATGCGATGAGATGGCGTTCATTAAATATTTGCGACACACCCATTTTTGGGCAGAAGGATATGAAAATGTGCCACCATGTTCGGGATAGTTTATAGATGACATTGTTATGGTGAAATATATGGTTAACCTGAAAAATATGCACAATCCATGCCCTAACATGGTCTCCAATCGGAAAATATTTCAAGAGGGGTGATAAGTTATAACCCACAGGTAAATATGTGCTCATCAGAATTTTCTCAAAATTTGTCTGATTACCATGTGATATGTGTAGATTGAAATCGTTGAATAAAAATTGGGAGTTACCGCGTTGGATTTGTTGCAAAACACTTTCGAAAGAGTTTATCTATCCTTCGAAATCCGCCATATTACTAATTTCAAAATGAATTAACAGCCCCAGAAAAAAATCCATACGGTAGAAACTTCTAAAATTTAGTATACAAATCTAGTGGATTGTACACATGTAAAAAATGAAAAAAAAAATTGGGGGTCACTGCGGCAGAATTTTCGCAATCTGCATTTGAATGCTGTATGTCAGACTAGGATCGTGCGCCCGTTTGCCACCAAAACGTCAGAGGTTTACCTATCGTGACGTCACACCATTCCCTGGAAGCTTCTTGAAGGGAGTCTCTATTACAGAGCGCCCACAGGGCAACAGGATGCATATTCATTGAAAACATTGTTGCTATCATTTATAACCCATACGACTCTATCATCTAAGGAAAAAATCCTGAATATTATTTTTACACCGTCCGTCGCCTTTAAACACTCTAGTTCTACGGCCTTTGTTTTGGACCCTTCTGTTCGAAGCACACGCTGCCTAGCAACGCTCTCCAACTCTCTCGATATCGCCCAGTAAGCTATAACAATGGTCTTACGTCTTACGTTATAAATACTTTGGAGGCGTTTTGGTCTGTGAAGTTGTCTCAGAGCAAGGCGAGAGAGACGACGGAAAGCTCGGCCATGAGCTATACCTACTCGCTTCGTGGCTAAGGCCCTCACGGGCCCCTGGGGCCCAGGTGGGGAAACCTTGATGACTCGGGGGCGCACGCCCTCTGGATCACCGGTCTCCCACCCGGGATGGTGCGACACAGGCTCTGTCGGGCTGTCCGGGGTTCCATCCCTCGTGGCAGACCGTGGCGAGCCGGCCTTACAGTTAACACCACGGTGATGATCCTGTATCTGAGTGGTGTCCGCATGTCTGGGCTTGCTGGGTGGGCTGCTACCTGGTTAACGTTCTGATGATATAGTAGACACTGCCCCCGCAGTTACCCTCGGTGAGCGGACTATCCGTGAGGATCTGAGGATAGCGTGTGCAACTGTGCATGTCCGTTATTACCTGTGGTGAGAGGACTATCCTCGAGGATCCCGGATAGCGGACGACTTTAAAACTTTACATTGGTGCCTGACCTTTCGAACCACAGTGGTTTGTCTCGGCGTCGGTCCTGGGTATATCGGGTTGCTGGCCCTTGACCGCAGATGAGTATAGCACTTGTCTGGGGCACCCATATGGGTGATTAACTTGACCAGGGTGATGTGGTCACCCTTAACAGTGGGATACAGCTGACCTAGGAGACGAGGTCTCTCTGAAAGGGAAAGCACTGTAGCGTTATGACGTGGTGGCTACATAGTAGTGACACCACGGTTATAGTGTGAACGTGCTGGCAGGTTTATGACATTCGCTGAGACTCCAGTATTGAGGTATACCTCTTTATCGTGGGGTCGCCGAACCTTACATTTGATTGGTGCAGCAATATCGTTTCTTTTACGTTAGCAATACCGTATACATCCTATATAGGCCTACACACATGACATGTTCTTAAGCATTGGTTTTTTGGCCCCAGTATAATAATTTCAAATATATGCAAAATTTCGAACTTGAATAAACTTGTAGAAATTAAGTTTTTAAAAAATAATTGCGGTAGATAATAGAATATCCCTATTTATTCTGTTCGTGTATATCAAGAGAACTTGAATTCATCTTATTTTTTCACTGTTTTCCACATCAGTATCTATATAGAGCGCGCTGTATCAAAGAATTTGACTGTATGCAGGGATGTAAAAAAAAGCTCGGGATCATAATTTGGGTTTTTCTATTTTAAAAACCCCACTAATTAAAACAAATATACATATAGTTTTACATAAGCTGATAAGAAAACAACTCGCAATTTCACCAAAATCCGGACTCATTTATGTACATGCCGACAAGGCCTAGGCCTGGGTGCCAACTTTCAGCAGTGTTCAGGGGACGGCTATTCCGGGCCTAAATTCTAACGTCCCATTATATGGGTTCACAATTTTCGATACTATTGGAGTTGGGGAAACAAACGAAAATTAATTGGCCAAGAGGCAAACAGAAAACAATGCCGTGTAGACTTAATATACGGTCATAAATTTCAGCCAGAATGTAGTTCTCATCAACTTCAGAATGGGTCAATGTGTCGCAACTTACACATGCTGTACGCGTTGAGGATTGTTTTAATCAATTAGGTAAACTGCATTTACCTCTGGATATCGAAAATCTATTAAACTGCATGTTATCAGCGAACACATGGCAAAATCGACCACATACTCATTTGTACATTTACCCGTATAAACGCTTGTGTGACCCAGAAGTTTTTCGTTATCAATCATAGGCCTAAACCAACTGGGTGTTGTTGACTATGACCTTGATTGAACCGTACTTAAAAGGATCGTATATATATGGGGTCAGAACACCACGATGCATCCACACGATGTATGATATTTGCAAGTAGGCCTATTATCTACAAATAGGACTAAGGGACATCGTCCAAGAATATTTTCCATTTAGGAAGGTTGGAAAGAAAAAATGCATTGTTTTTCGCGGATGTGTAAGTTATTTGTGTGTACCTTTCGTGGGAACACACTTGGATGTTTTGCATCTCGAATGTCATCGAAATATGTCGCGGGTCATTCGAAAACTGTCACAGCAGTTCGCGAGCAAGCCAGACGCAAAGAAAATTACTCACCAGACGTGAGAGGTGTTGATCTGATACGGGATCCTCAATTGAATAAGGTATGTATCACTGTGATTCAAGCTATTATGTAACACCACTTCAATTTACTCAGAAAAACATAAGAGAGATTTACTTCAATGAACATGTGTTTCGCTGTCTGCTATATAATACACGTTTATTGCACATTAATGTAAAATGAACAAAGCAAAGCTAAAGAATGAATTCTCCTGAAAAAAGCCTGTAGGCCTATGTTAATCTTTTAACACAAGAAGTTAACACAAATGAAATAGCATGAAAAGTATAAAAGAAATAAATCACTGGTGTTATCGTAATAGCAATATCAATATATAAAATATGAATTAGTGGGCCTATATAAGAAATAGCTTTAATTACTTATGTGTTACATAATTGTTACTAGATAAGATATCCACTAATATACTTGAAAAGTCTAATATATTGAAAACACCCATTTTTGCTGAGTAATATCTGTTTATTATGGAGCCTCTGAGAGGACATGGAAGAAATATTTTTAGCACATTGTTATTGCGTTCCCTCGCAATATTATCGCGTTCCCTTGCAATAATATTGCGTTCCCTCGCAATATTATCGCGTTCCCTCGCATTCCGGATCGCGTTCCCTCGCGATCTTATTGTGTTCCCTCGCAATCCGGATCGCGTTCCCTCGCAATCCAGATCGCGTTCCCTCGCGATATTATCGCGTTCCCTCGCGATCTTATTGCGTTCCCTCGCATTCTGGATCGCGTTCCCTCGCATTGTGCTGACGCCAATGACTTCTGAGAAGGTTATTCTACAAGATCGCGAGGGAACGCGATCCGGAATGCGAGGGAACGCGATATTATCGCGAGGGAACGCGATCTGGATTGCGAGGGAGCGCAATAAGATCGCGAGGGAACGCGATCCGGATTGCGAGGGAACGCAATAAGATCGCGAGGGAACGCAATAAGATCGCGAGGGAACGCGATCCGGATTGCGAGGGAACGCGATAATATTGCGAGGGAACGCAATAACCGTATGTCAAAAAATATTTCTTCCATGTCCTTTCAGCGGCTCCGTAGTTTATCCTTGATATGATTGCTTTTTTTTATGTGTATGAGCTATTTTCTGGGATATATTTTCTTAGGCAATTCCAACTTTAAACCACTGTATGTTTTAGATCGAAATACTTACATGCTCACTTAATTAGTGTTTTATTGTGAGCCCACATCCACTATAACACTGATTTGGTATAGGCGCACGTATATAGGCTGCGTGACCGCGTTCACAGATTTTTAAATACGGCCGGTTTCTTTAAACAAATTGATAATTGGCAAAAAAATCGTTTCTGGATACAAAATTACCAGTTGTGCTGTAGGCCTACCTTCACGATTTGTACTTTCCCCGGTGGAGTGGGGCGGGATCAAACAACTTCACCATCCATCCTTTTCGGTGATGTTTGATATCAACCATGTGTTCCCAGTTGGATTGGGAATGACTGCTTGCTGAAATTTGACAGCTCTGGAACACGTGCTTTTGTTTATTTTTGTGTAAATGCGTTCTGATTGGTCAACATTATGAATCCGGCGATTTCATTGGCGGAGAAGCATTTCCGCTCTGATCGTTGCCCTTGGTCTGGAATGAACAAGATTTGACATTTCCGATGCTGGTTTATTTATCGAATACATCACCTCAACCATGGCTGCGATTTCGCACAAACAAATGCATTTAATGCAGTATTTCACAAGGAATACGAAGCGTCTTGTTCCCTTGGCGGGAATTCATCTGCGCACACAGAAAATCTCCACACAAGTGGGCTGTGCACTCCGAGCAGTTGGGTCAGACAGCATTGCTTCTGGTGGTGGTGACCTCAGAAAAACAGCATCAGAATGTAAAGTCAGAGGCATAAATTTGCTGAGGGATCCTGCTTTGAATAAGGTATAGCTATAGGGAGACAATTTCACACAAAAAAATTATGATATTGATAGTCTATAGTGATCTACTGTAACCCTGCTCCACGGCTGAACCTGTATCATCTCGATTGATACTTACCGGTACTTTCAATGTAGGTTCAGCCATGTAGGTTTTTTCTCTGAAGCCGGTACGGATCAGACGATTTTGACACTTCGACTTTAGTGCGTGTAAAGAACTGTCACACGTAAAATATGATGCTGATTGGTTTATACTGATCAACCTTTAATGACATCGAAAGAGTGACATGACATGTGCAGAGTTTGGAATACGCTTACCAGAGTTAGGCCTAAACCATCATATAAAGCCAGCTTGAGCCGCGTCGCCAAAGATTTTCCATACCAAGATATAGCCCACTCAGGCCAAAACAAAGTGAAAAAATCCTCCTGACCGTCAGACTGGAAAAAATACTGCATTTGCATTTCCATGAATGAATATCTGTGAACGAAATATCATTTTATGAATGAAAACCGAGGTCACTATTGGAGATATGTCCAACTTTCAGTCTCGCCACCATTATCGACACTGTTCATTTTTGACCTGAGTGGAGTATCTTGGTATAGAAAATCTTTGGCGTCGCTCAAGCTGTCATATACTGTGCAAGCGCTGTAATGAGATAAACTACATACATCATAAAATTATTGATATATGTAGCATTATGACGTGGTGGGTTCTGCGAGTAGTGACACCAGGGTTATGGTGCTGCAGTGTGGGCAGGTATATAAGACATTCTATTTCGGTGACACTCCAGTAATGGGGTATATACCTCTTTATCGTGGGGTCGCCAAACTTTACACTGGTGCCTGACCTTTCGAACCACTGTGGATTTTTTTGGCATCGCTCCCGAGTAGGCGCCCCCTGTTGACTCACATCGCAGCTATGTGTGTGGATAGTGTGGCTTTTGATGTGGCTCAACAGTGGGATATTGCTGACCCTGTGGACGAGGTATTTCCGAAAGAAGAAACCACTGTAGCATTATGACGTGGTGGGCTGAGCGAGTAGTGACACCACGGTTATGATACTGCAGTGGGGGCAGGTTTATAAGACATTCAGTGACACTCCAGTAATGGGGTATACCTCTTTGTCATTGGGTCGCCGAACTTTACATATATATATTTAAACAATAATTGTACAGATCAGCTTTTTGACAGCTGCTGTGTTCGTTGAGGCTCTCGCCAGACTAATTCTGAGAAAATCTCATGTTTATTGGGGTGGCCAGGTTTACCAGCCGGCTAGATTTACCGGAATCGGCGATATATTTAAAACGTTTCAAAATAACTTACCACATAACAAACATGTACTGCTGTATCAGCCCCGTGCCATGGTTACAATAATGATAAATCCAGTCCAACTACTGTCCAATGGCGCAAGCTTGATCTGCAATGAATTTAGTATAGTATATAAATCTAAATAACCTCTACATTTATTTCCTCATGAATCATGGACTGCACTGTACAACTTAAAATTAAGTGTTAATCTGTAGAAAGAAAGCATTATTTATGTAGCGTTGTGACGTATTATGTCTATGCCAGTACTGACACCACATACAGGTACAGCACACAGATGCTGGTGCACTCTGACATTTATAAGACAATCGGTGACACTTCAGTAATGGGGTATACCTCTTTATCGTGGGGTCGCCAAACTTTACATTTAAAATTATAGTTTTCTGGTTTATGAAAGCCAAAAAATAAATAAGCGTACTTATCGAACCAGTAGGAAACTATACAATATATTATTTCAGTACACACTCCAGGAAATCATGTCTTAAATTATTGTCTTCCAGGGCATGGCCTTCACCCTAAAGGAGCGTCAGATCATGGGCATTCATGGCCTCTTGCCTCCAGTCGTCTTTTCACAACAAGAGCAAGCTGATAGGGTCTTGGCCAACATTCGGCGATGGGACAACAACCTGGACAAATATATTTACTTGTCGGCTCTCCAAGACAGAAACGAGAAGCTCTTCTATCAAGTTGTTTCGGAGAATGTTGAAGAGATGGCACCAATCATCTACACCCCAACAGTCGGACTGGCCTGTCAGAAGTATGGCTTCATCTTTAGAAAACCAAGGTATGATTTTGTTGAACTTATTAGCCGGTTTCATGTATTATCAATTTTCTATTGCTTTCATGACAGTATTACTGATATTTTTTGTTATAGAGGGCTCTACATCGCAATCAATGATATTGGACATGTCTATGAGATCCTTTGCAACTGGCCAGAAACGAATGTCAAGGTTTGTAAATATTCATGAAGAAAATATGTTGTACCGGGTATGAATATTTATATGTAGGCAGAGTCAAAAGCAGTATGAATTCATCGATTCCTTTGTGTATGTGTGTGTTTGCAGGCAATAGTAGTGACAGATGGAGAGCGTATTCTAGGCCTGGGTGACTTAGGGGCCTTTGGGATGGGTATACCTGTTGGTAAGCTCTCCCTGTACACGGCTATGGGGGGCGTTCCACCACAGCAGTGCCTGCCAATTGTACTTGATGTCGGTACAGACAACGAGGTGAGTGTTGGGTCATGTTTCATAATGTTGTGTCAAACTTACAGGTGCTGTACATTTATAATGTCAATTTGCCAGTATGTAACAGTGATTGCTAATATCACACTACCTACATGGTACCTATCATTTCAATGTTTAATGTGAATTTATCAGTACAATAGAAAGAATGGCCCTGATGTCTTGTGATTCCATTATTTCATGTGCATTCACAGAAACTTCTCAACGACCCGATGTATATTGGCTTGCGCCACAAGCGAGTGCGAGGCACCAAGTATGATGACTTCATTGACGAGTTTGTGGAGTCTGTTGTTAGAAGGTTGGCAAATGTTCAGCAACTTCAGTGGTCCCCCTCAGATAAGACCTAAGCTTCTGCCACAAAAATTAGGTCTTATCTAAGGGGATGTCTTATTAGAGGGGTTCATTTACATGTTAAAGTCATTCTAACGCCACAAGAAAAAGTCTTTACAAAGGGGGAAGTCTTTCGTGAGGGGGGTCTTATCTGAGGGGGACCACTGTACTGTTATATGTGAGTACCTGTAATTTCTGGTCGTGTAATATCAGTATGATCATAAATGGGATCAAAAGTTTTGCTGACTTTTATCCATAGAATTGGCTGAATTTTAAAAAGATCTCATGATATGAAAACCAATATTGGTACTGGTAGGTTTGGTCAGAGTACCCTGGTGCAGTTTGAGGACTTCGCTAACCAAAACGCCTTCCGACTCTTGGAGAAGTACAGAGACAAATATCTGACCTTCAATGATGACATCCAGGGTTTGTGCAGTTAAATTATAAATAACAGGTTAAATTTATTGATAAAAATTTGTAATTTGGTGCTGTTAATCATCAGGTCCTGTGCGAGATATGTAAAATTCAAATATGTTGAAATCTCTCGACAGGTACCGCATCTGTGGCCGTTGCTGGAATAATCGCGTCGATGAGGATCACAAAAACCAGGCTGTCCGATCACAAGTTCTTGTTCCAAGGAGCTGGAGAGGTGGGAAAATACACGAATATTCAAAAGCCAAATATATTTTGTCACTTACAAATACAAATTCTGCATTTTCATTACTTCAGATCAAAAGTATCAGTTCAGTGATCAATCAATATTTGATTCTCTGCTCTACATACCAGTACGCCTGCCATACATGTATGTTCCTTTGTTATTTGCCAGGCCTCCATTGGTATTGCAAATCTGCTTATCATGGCAATGGAGGAAGAAGGAACATCACATCAAGAGGCTCTCGACAAAATCTGGATGGTGGATTCCAGAGGGCTTCTTACCAAGGTATACCACAGCTATTGCCCTGATCACCGGTATATTACATTATTACTCAAACAGCCCCCTATCTGGGTGATTATTGTTTATTGTTTAGAACATGTAAGGAGGCAAGTTTCAAGGTTACATTTACAGTAGTACAGGTGTATAGGTGAATATCGCTATGTAAGTTAATCATCCAGTTGTGTTCAATATATGTTAATTTGTCAAATACTGGACATAATATTCACCTTTAGTGACGTTTCACCTGAAACATTCAGGCTACCAACCACTCCCAGGGTAGACCCAGGGTATACGAGTGCACTTCTCAGTTAGCTCATGAGTCTGACGAAGCCTAAGGTTTCGGGTAAAACGTCACTAAAAGTGAATATTATGTCCAATAATTGACAAATTTAACATATAGTATGGGTGAATATTTGCGCACTACTCAGCTGATTATTTGAGGTGTGGTGACATATGTCATCTGTAGGACCGCCCCAGTGGAGGCATCACTCACCACAAGGAGCCATTCTGTAAGGACTTCCAGCACATGAGTAGCCTGGAGGAAATCTGTCGTGCAATAAAACCGTCCGCAGCCATCGGAGCTGCAGCCGTCGCAGGGGCTTTCACAGAACAGTTCATCAAGGACATGGCCGCCTTCAACGAGCAGCCAATCATCTTTGCCCTGAGCAACCCCACGAGTCTGGCTGAGTGTACAGCCGAGCAGGCATACACACTGACAGAGGTACTGATGGAAAATAGACAAGCGTAGTGAGGGGATAAAATGACTACTTTTTTTGTGGTGTACCTTGTATTCCAAATAATCTGGTATTTGCAACACATTACTATAAAGCACAATACTCGAACAATATTCTGGTAGTACTAGGTGTATTGCAAAAGAATTGTTCCATGGACATATACTTTCACTGTTTCCAGGGCCGGTGTGTGTTTGCCAGTGGGAGTCCCTTTGCTCCTGTGACCGTCAATGGAAAGACTTTCTACCCCGGCCAAGGTAACAATGCCTACATCTTCCCGGGGGTCGGCCTGGCTGCTATCGTCTCTGGTGCTCACCACATCACAGAGTCAATGTTCCTCAATGCTTCCCAGGTTCGTATACCTGGAATCTCTTTGTTATTTATAGCGCTTCAGAAGTGCAAGGAAGTTCTGAGTATTCAAAGTGTTATTTCAAACTCAATTATTAAAGTTTCATGAACTTTTGGGTGTAAAAGACTGTATGTTTGACAATCTTCAGACTTTGATACATGCATGCTGTGTATCATTATGTTGCACATGTTCCCCGTCTCCAGGCTTTAGCTGACATGGTAACAGACGAGGACCTGTCTGAGGGCAGAGTGTACCCACCTCTCAGCTCAGTGCGCGAGTGTTCCACCAAGCTAGCCACCCGGATTGTAGAACACACATACAAGGCAGGAATGGCGTCCACGTATCCTGAACCGGAGGACAAGGAGGCCTTTGTACGAGCTCACCAGTACGACACCAGCTACGAGTCGTTCATACCGATTACCTACTCGTGGCCTGGCATGACAGACTAGGCAATAGCTAGGCATGCCTGATCCATGTGAGAGAGTGAATTTTGTTTGTGCTAATGGTTGTGTAATCAAAATGGCTGTATATTTCTTTTTACATAGCATTTACATGGCAACAGTTATGGTGTTCATGTACACGTACATGTATAAGACCTTCTGATCAAAATTATTTGTTTCAGAATGACAATACCTTGAGTGGATAATAGGATTTTGTGTGCAAATAATATGAGACAAGATCTGAAAGAAATTTTGTTAGGAAAGCTATGGTATCATGATTACAGAGTTTATGCTGTAACACAATTTACAGCGCTTTGCTTTCTTTAACAATCGTATGTTAGTCAGTTGTTGTTATGGAAACATTCTGTGAATGCAGCACTGTTGCGTTTCCATATCAGTCGAAAGTATGTTCGTTTGTATTGTTTGTACCAGTAAATGTGATACTTAGACATATTATGTTGTGATTATTACTGTAAAACGACTAATTTCGGCGGACGATTCATTGGGCGGATTTGGCAGTAGGGGAAAAACCGCCAAATTAAATCGTCCACCAAATTAACTAGATATATGATAAGAAATATATGTGGTTTTGAAACCGCCAAATTAAATCTCCGCCAAATGACGTGGGGCTCAAAACTGCCAAATTTGATAGCGGCCAAAATTAGTCATTTTACTGTAATCTTTTACATATTTCTCTTTTTGTGACTGTTTTTTTTATATCTTTCACAGTTTTATTTTGCTCACTGGATAGCAGTAGATAGTTTCGGTGACCTCATGGTGCTCGTCATAGCAATTAATGTTTGTGTGTGATCCGACATGCTATCTATGGAATTCCCATTACAAACCGCGAGCTGCGACCTGCAAGCTGCGACCTGCATACTGCGACCTGCGAGCTAGTATAGAAACGAGAAATTACATTATAGGTTAGATATGGCTTATTCCGTAGTAAACCATGGTTTAATACGGAAAATGTATATAGACCTACCAAATATTTAGGTTGTATTTTGTTGCACACAGGTAGCACTTTGGTAATATGAGCTTGCAGGTCGCAGTTTAACCTCGCAGGTCGCAGTTTTCACCTCGCAGGGCGCAGTTTTAGCTCGCAGGTCACATGTCTGTATCAGTTTATAGCTCGCAGTACGCATGTCGCAGCTCGCGGCTCGTAATGGGAATTCCATAGCTATCAAATAGACTGGCCAATATATTTCACTGGATCTCAAAATCAAAACCGTACTGTTCCACAGCACATTAATTGACAAAATTATTTTAGCTATGTACCTTGAAATATTACTTGAAATTCTATCTTATGACAGATTATTTTGAATGGCATTTAGAATAATAATGATTGTGCATGTACATGTTCATCGCCTTGCAAAAGGAAAGTTGTTAGGATTTGTTTTCATATTCAAGCTTCCTCCCGTGTATTTTATATTCTCATTCCACATATAGCAAAGATTGACAGTTTGTCCCATGATCCCTATTGTATGATTGGTACATTGTATTTGATGTTGTGCATTGTATTTGGTTTTATAAATTGTTACTCAAAACTAATTCAAGAATTTCAATATACTACAGTATAGTGTTTACTTCTACACAAACATAGATTACCTCTTGGAATATCAAGAAAGACAAAGGTCAATACATTAATTTTTTATTAAGAAAGCCTTGTGATACAATGGTTCTCCGACAGCATTTCTTCCTACAGCAGTTTGCTACGCTGCTCGGAATATCATTATCGACAAACTCACTCTACATTGGTGAAAGGGTATTAATTTCGATTTGTGTGGTTAAATACTGGGGTTTTTATGTTATGCCAGTGTTGAAATATATTAAACATTCCCTGTCTTGACAGTAGATACATCGTAGGTTGATTTACATCTGTATATTACACTATACACGACTGCAATGAACTAGGAAATCCAGAATAGTCCAGGATAACCCAAGTTTTGTTCGGTGATATGTACATCACCTGTAGTATTATTACCACCATGCTTCTGTAGCACTGATCTGTATGAAGAGAACAACCTTTGACAATTCCTACCTGTGGAAATAATATCAACGCCGAACACTACTCCAAGCAATCTTTGCTGCAAATGCAAATCATATGAGAACACGAAATGATAAGTCAAGTAGCTATATACTATATCCATTTTATAGCGAGAAGCATTATTTGAATACAAAGACAAGAACAAAATTCTCTTGGGAGTTTGAATGTGAGGGAAGATCCAAAATCATCCACCAGTACTTAATTAAAAACAGCATGCTATACATCATACAAAAAATGATACATCAGCCATTATATATATAACGGTCAAATTTACAATTTAGAAAACAAAATCACTCGAAAATATCCACAAATATTACAAATACTGGGTGGAGAGCAATGACAATCTAATAATCACTTGTTGAGGATACAATCACTGGCCTAACACTAGGCCATTCTATGTACAAGAACTTTATTATACACTTAATATACAAATACTATTAATTTTAATGTACATATTTACATTGTTTACATGGCTATATAGAAAAGACATGAATATGGAGCTGTATTCCACAATATGTCCGTTATTCAGCAACACACCGTGTGCTATATGAGCCATCCGTCCTAAATTCACCGCATTCCCAAATTCGCCAACAGCATTTTTGGGCTCTTTTATGTCCTTCAAAACACCCATTAAAATCGTTATTCGATAGTCCAGTATCAGGACTATTTACCATCATTTTGTTTTTCACAAAGACAGCTTCTATGCGTTGCTAATATGCAGTTGGCGAACTTAGGGATGCGGCGAATTTAGGACGGATGGCTAGTATGAAAACTGCAAGCTGTGATGTTATACAGTTATGAACATGCATTATTATAAAGAAGATATTGATGTATATAATACAGTATTGTGTAATTATTCTGCTGGGACATTAGAACAAATCTTTGGACACTTCAAATGTGTATGACCCTGTGTCAGTAGGTAGCTTTTTCACACTTACCGGTATATCTGGGATAGAATTTTATAGAAATCAACCGCTGGGAGTTTAGCAAGGCTCAATATGCGACATAGTGAGATATTATTGCAAGTTTCATTGAGTATAACTGACCGGCAGACTGTGATAGTTCTTGTGAATCAGCATCACACAAATGTATAACTTCCTGTTCCAAGGTGCTTGGCTTCAAAAAGCTTCCCGGTACAATATGTGGCAAATATGTGGATGATATCAGTATAAGTCATTAGTGTTTAATCAATGTTTATATATATGTGGTTAGACAGTTCTAAGGTATAGTTACCAATCAAAACCCAGTGTATTAAACTTCATACTTCGCTAATGTGTGCATATAGTGTCATATACAGTATACAGTTCAGGTACATGTTCAGTGACGTACATTTGTACTGGTATATGACAATCAAGTGTTATGAAGAGGTTGAATACATGGTGATGCAAAGGAGGATGGTTGCATAAATCCGACATGAATAATGTTGAAATGTACAATATTCTGAACGGTCGTATTATAGTCCTAAGTTCTATGGTAGACTGTTCACAGTGGCCATGTTGTACGAATGGTTCATTATGAAAGAGCCGAGTTATTGCTTCTACTTCCGCACAAATACTTTGATGCAAGATGTTCCAATGGTGACACAAACAGCACCACAAATGCCATGAACCACCTCGACAATTTTGTCATATAAAAAGAAGCGCAGCCACCTAACAATATAGCATTTTCACAAGCAAGTTTTGGCTATTTTACCCTTGTGTCAATTGGGCAACTAATTATCCAATTCCTACAATAAAAGTAGATAATTTTATACAGCTACTTCTAGCGATGGTATAAAACAGTACATTTTCCATTGACATAAAGGGACAACTGGGGAACACCACATGAATGTAACATGTCAGTGTTACTCAACATGACTTCCACAAACAGATCGACATGGATGGGACATGAATCGGACTCACTTAACAAAATTGCACATACAAGAATTTTCAATAAATAGTAACGAGGAATTACTTGCTATTGGGAAACAATTCTTGCAAGTATTTAGATTATCACAAATATCACAACAATCAAAGAAAGAAATATAGTAACATATGACAAACCGACCAAACAAAACACTAACTTATGCCTGTACCTGACATGTTATCGTAGTGTATGAAATGAGGTACCAGCTCTAACACTCTCGTGTAGTTTTCAGGGGATACTAGTTTGCATTGTGCTCATACCATTGGATTTTGAGCATGACCATTGCCAATAGCAGTTATGATAACTGCTTAAGTATGCCACAATCTTCAAAGAAACGAAACATCTAGAGTGTCTATGGTAATTTTTTAAACACAAGAGAGAAGACTTATTTCATAAGCAGACTCAACACATTACTCCCTTCACATCGCTGGCCTGTCTAGAGGACAGGATCCAATATACAGCACTTTGATGGTGATCTGTCACATTGGTAGAATGTATTGACATATAAATGATCTACACAATCCATCTAGCCTAAGAACAATGTTGTCTAATCATCGTCACTCCAGGCGCCGTCAACTTCTTCATCGTCAGACTCGTCGTCGTTGGCCTCGAGGGCTTTGCGCCGCATCTCAAACGCTGCCTCCATGATGGACTGGACGTCGATGCCTGTAGTTGGATGTTTCTTTTGATTCTCTTTCTGTGTCCGCTCCTCGATCTTACGCAGGTTGATACCTGACAAAGGGACAACAACATAGGGACTTGACAAGGTGATGTGAAATCAACAGGAATATTAGTACTATTCAGTGCAAAGTAATCTACCATGACATAATGTGTAGTGTTCTGATCATTTTACCACAAGGCTGTTTGAGCTCACTGCAAAAAAGTTGGACACATGAATACGCAAGATTTAAACAGTCAAAGAGAACCAGTAACTTCAGGTACTGACCTGTTCGGATGGCTGCCAGAAGGTCGCAGCGTGTGTCCCTCACAGGGGGGACACCTTCAGTCTTGCCACTGGGTCCTGATGATGCTGTACTGGAGCTAGCATTGGACGTCATAGAGACATTGTCAGACTGGGCCCCCACACCGCCGTTAACAGCCTTGGGCGCGCTCATTCCCCCGATGGGTGGAGGAGGTGGGGGTCCAGGTGGAGCAGGCGGTCCTCCAGCACCCCCGGCCGTGAAGGATGGGTCGAGTGGGGGTGGTGTTGGTGGAGGGGGCGGTGTACTCACAGAGGGATCCGGAGTGTGCTCCATGGGTGGCGGAGGGGGTGGCGGCATTTCCATGCTCTCCGGGGTGCCACTGAGCTGGGGGCTGGGCGTGTGTCTAGCTGGCGAGTCCCTCAGGCTCGGTATGTGGCGGCTGGGTGAGCCGTAAGGTGGCGTTCCCTTGGTGTTGTTGGTGACATGATTGCCAATTTGGTCGGGAGGTGGTGGCGGTGGGGGTGGGAGACTGTCTCTGCATTGGGTGCCTGGTGAGTTTTGCAGGCTGTGGACTGGGGGTGGGGCCGGGGGCGGAGCCGAGGGCCGTGGACTCTGAACCACCGAGGAAGCCCTGGATGAGTCGGGAGTACCCCGTTTGCTGGGAGTGTGAGGGGGTGTACCCCTAATCTGGCTGGGGTCTGTGCCCTCATTCTTGTTGTTGTTGAGCTGCGTCTGATAGTGACTGTAACTGTTATCATACTCTGCAGTCGGGTTCTGGTTGTACGGGGGCGGTGACTGATACTGTGGCGCCATGTGGTTGCCTTGGTGATCTGAGCCGTCGTGGTTCTGTACTTGGTTGACGGGGCCGTTCCTGATGCCACCATTGTACTGGTTGTTGGAGTAAGGTGGTGGGACCTCACCCTGGGGTAGGTAATGCTGGGCGTTGTAGTCGGGGGGCTGGATGGGCTGTCCGTCCGGGTATTGTGTGTTGGAGGGGTACACTAAGCTGTTGGGGCGACGAGCGCCTTTCTCCTGGTAGTCTTTCTCCACACCATGCTTCATGTGCTGCTGCTGTTGTTGTTGCTGTTGAGGATGAGGATGGGGTTTCTTTTCTACGAACTCAACACCATGTTTCATCTGCTCAAACTTCTCCATCCGGTTTGCAGCCGCGCGAATTGGACCTTGCTGTCGCTTGCCGGCTGGTTGCTGTAATATACAATATTATGGAAAACTTTACACGAATTGTCAATATTGGTATCGAATAGGCATGCATTCCAGAATGAATGCATTCAAGAATTATGAAATCTATCATATAATCTAGGATTATTATGTACTATACTCATGGTATTATAAGTAGAATCACCACTAAAACACAAAGAAAACCATATACACTAGCAGCTAATTACAGTAAAATCTATGGTTGAAGACCACAAGTCATTTAATCAGCAACAATTAGCACCTGACACAATTACATGACGATTACAATTAGACGTCAAGGCCTAAAGATGCCTTGGAGGCATTTCGGTGTTAGGACTAATTCGTAATATTTAAAAAATGTTTGCCACGGGCTCTATGACACACCGTTTGCTAGATATTGACGAAAATGAAAAATGTCGACTCAGCGGAAAAAAATTTCGGGTCATGGTCAAAGTTCATCCATAATACCTTTAAGACATGTTTGTCTAGGGCGAGGAGTCCGAAAATACCGTCTGTTATGCTCTACGACGCACCGTTTCCGAGATATCGACGAAAACGAAAAATGCCGACTCGGCAAAAAAAATTCGGGTCAAGGTCAAAGTTCATCCATAATACCCCTTAGACATGTTTGTCTAGGGCAACGAGTCCGAAAATAACGTCCGTTTCGCTCTACGACGTACCGTTTCCGAGATATGCAGGAAGCCTCAAGGATGAGTCAGCAAAAAGTTGACCTCTAGGTCAAAGGTCGTTTGACGGATCAATCCCAAAATCGATAGGGTTCTTCCCTGGTGGTATATAAACCTCCATGCAAAGTTCTGCAACTATTGCCTGAATATTTTTCGAGTTATCGTCCGGAAACCAAGTCTCATAATCAGCCTTGATTTCATCCTCACGGACCTCACGGACCTCGGAGTCGAATAAAAAAAAAAATACCCCATAGACATGTTTGTCTAGGGCGACGAGTCTGAAAATAACGTCCGTTTCGCTCTATGACGCACCGTTTCTGAGATATGCAGGAAGCTTCACGGATGAATCAAAAAAAATTATTTTGACCTCTAGGTCAAAGGTCATTTGACGGATTGATCCCAAAATCAATAGGGTTCTTCCCTGGTGGTATATGAACCTCCATGCAGAGTTCTGCATCTATTGCCTGAATATTTTTCGAGTTATCGTCCGGAAACCAAAAACCTTGATTTCATCCTCACGGACCTCACGGACCTCGGAGCCGGCTCAAAAAGAATAGGGTTCTTCCACATATCATTTCTGACTAGTGGTGAAAATTTGATAAGGATCCATCAAAACAATCTAAAGTTATCGTCCGGAAACCAAAACGGCGGAAGAAGAAAAAAAAAAAAAAAATTCTGCTAAAACCATAACTAATACTGCCTGTGGTCTGAAACACAGGCTTAACTTTTCGACAAAATAATAAAACATTAAACTTCTCAACAATAAAATGTGACTACCAGTATCTGTCAAAACTGTACATTGTCTACTATATAATTCCACAATGAAGAACGCAAGCACATTCTAAAGACATGGAGCATGCCAAACCCACAATATTGAAAACACTGATATTGTTTTAATTCAAATTTTGAGCTGGTGGATATCTTTTTTAGTATCAAAAGTTTCATTGCTATCAGGTGTACAATAGCAAAAACTGCTATAGTTGTCAAGTTAATAGTCAGTGTATGAACTAGACTCACTCTGACACGGTGAAGAAAACTTTATTTTATTGGGAAAAGAACCAAAAATACATATCAAGGAGTACTATGAAACACCAAACTAAGTCACAACAGCACAATGGCCTGGGATGGCAACATAAAAAAGGAAATATTTTTACTATATTCTCCAAAGTACTGGGCATTCACTATCACAGCATAAAAATCAAACAAATCCAAATAAATTTTCAGACACTTGATGTAAGAGGTGCCTGTGCTGCAAGAAAAACCCCAGAAAACATCAAAGTGGGCGGAGTCATGCAGGTGGTGACACCTAGTGGCAGAAACGACAAACTACTCACTTGGGTCGCATTCACCATCTGAGAGTGGTGTATGTGATCATGGTGGTAAAGCTGAACACGGCAAAAGATTCCCATTAACAACTTACGTCACAAGAGGCATACTGCGTTTGAACTTCCTCGATGGAAATTCTTTCTTCATAGTTTATGACTATTTGGTGAAATACTCAAGTACATGAAAAACGGCAAGATATACATACCTTTTTCTTCCGTTTATTATGTAATTCTCTCTTGGTATGTTCGGTATCTTTCTGCATTTCACGACACCACAATTCGAAGAAGTAAGTAGGATCTGTGTAAAACTTTCTGGAATCTTTGCCATCTTCCCTGTAAACAAAATACTACACGTACTTACAATTTCTTTATGGAATACTCAGTAAGAAATGCGAGTGAAAATTGCCATGTACAGCGTTCATGATTTAAATTTTTTTTAATTTTTGAAATCTCATATATCTGTAGTTTAAACAACTGAACTTTCTGCGATATCTTCAGTATGTAAATATGTGTATTGATTGTACATCTGCATTTTGACTGGAAGGCAGTATGCCTGGTTCATACATGTACCTGTACGGGTTGAGTTTGTCCAGAGGGGGAGGCGCGTCACACTGGGCATACACCTCACTGATAGCGTCCGGTCTCGTAGCCAGCGTGATTATCTGCTGGTCCTTCCTCGTCGAGCTCTTGAACGGTTTGCGCATGTGGATGTCTTGCAACGACACTGAAACATAGACATTTGATGAGATTATCAATTTGTATATTATTCAATGAAACAATAAAATCAGTCTACAGAAGTGCACTAAATGGTCATATCAGAAAGTACTTTACAAAGTCATTTCCTTTGAGAACATGAATGGAGCATTTTTGACGTTACAAATCAGTATCGACAAAACATTTCGGTATATTGATAGAACACACTAGCTTGGTTGGTGTCTGAAATTTGGGTCTCTGTGCACAGGTACATGGAGACTTTTTATGTTGACCAAGATGAATGAACTTTTTATATCGTGTATTTGAGTGATCAAAAGGGCTAGCGACACTACCCGACAACTACAGTAATGAGCCAGACAACTTGACTTCTGGGTTTCTCTTTCCTTGAGATTGGTGCAGACGCCAAGTGATCAACCATTTTTTTGGTACTGAGTGATACATATATATGGTTATCATCAATGATACATGTACTTGTACATGATCAACAACTTCTAGCATTGACATACATGTATCTGAATGACTTATCCATATACCAGTACATGCGACTGTCAGAAACATGAACGTCACATCAAACAGTGCATTAGTTTTGGAGGAAACACAATACTGTGACAGAAATTATGTTTTCACATACATGTGACCTAGTGAGAGAATTTGCAATTTATTGTTCAACAATTTATGATGATTTTTTTTCCTATCAGAACACAGCTATTCCAGTTCTAAATATGCACTAACACAAAATATTTGTTTCTGGGCCAGCCAAGCTTGTAAAAGAACAGAAGAATGAAGAAGCCTTCTAGGAACGAATCCCTGTAATCTGTGGACTAATCAAGTTGGACTTGTTCCCCCATCCCATTCTTTTTTCATCAGCGATTTTTTTCTTGCAACACTGTTCATATTTTTTTCTTTCTCCTACACAACGGAAGCATCTGATCATTCCAGGCTGTTTCCATGGTTATATTAGGACAGCTGTTGGTTTGCCCCCCCCCCCCCCCCTCCCCCAAGAAGTAAAAACTTTCAACGGAGTCTTCCTACAACAGCTTAACCACGATAACACGGCCCAAGTGCATGTACAAGTAGTGTTTCGTACCATTGAGAACTCAGAAGGATTATCTTCTCAGCATTGTCTTGTTTCAAAAAGATAATGAAGTACCGGTAGGAACTTGGAAGTTGATGCACATGTCGAAATATCCAATGATACAACAATCGCAATTGATAAAAAGTAGAGCGGGTCATTTAAAGATTTATTTAATTTCAACATCAATACTTCTAGATTTTGAGGGTCACAGTCACACTGCACATATAATTCTGATAAGATTTCTAGTACCAAGACATGTCTCACCCCATACATGTACTTCCCAGAGGGAATGTGTTGGTATCATGCCAAGACCTGCTACAGCATTGTTTAGCAAAGTGGCTGACGTACAGCGAGTGCCAAATGTGATGGGTATTTTATTGGATACTGGAGGGAGAATGGTTGTTTAGATAATGCAGAACATAAACATAATTGTTTAGAACATGGTCACGAGTGCCAGCTGAAATGATAAATCATAACAAGTACATGCATCGCTAAACGCACTGTATTATTTCGATACTGAACTGATGTTTGGTATGGGGGAAACTAATATACACTATTACTCATGAATACAACTTTGAAGATCCGAATGTATCAAGCATCTCAAAATGCATCAATTACCAGGGTTAACGCAAAAGATGTACTAAATACCAGTAGTAGTTTGTGGCATTTGTGTCGTGCGATAGACAATGCCATTGAAATGTACTCATATTGATAAAATGATAAACACGTCATCTTGGCTGAACCAGCTAATGTACATGTTGAAGTATTATCAGGATCCACGAATAATATTAATATTAAACTGTATGTTGAATGCCACGGACAGATTACAGACAAGGATCCCCCACTGATTACATGGCTGTACAGGGGAGAGGTGACTCAGCACAATAATTCTCCCCACCAACAGACTTACTTCATCTGTAACCTCATGAATATAAATTGACTGATATCGCTGACTTCTCTATGGACCTACTGTATGAACAGCTGAGGCCACTCAACCACTGTAGTTCCTGATGAGATTTTCAAGATAATTAATGATACATGTTGTGTTCTGGCATCATCAACTCATGTAACTTCTAATTACTGACACTGGTGATGTATACTATATCAAGTACAATATAGCGGTAAATTTATTTAAATCATTGCTTTGAATCAAACACAAGCAGCCCACTGTTGTCCGAAGGATGTCTCAATTTAGTTGCTCATTTACCACAGCAAATGTACTAACAATCAATAGAGGTTTGAAGGTTGACCAAAAAAATTTTTTTTATATGAACTAGTATGCGAAAATGCCTTGGACTGCATAGGGAAAGATACATGTACTATTTTAGTAATTTTTATTTAGCATTGAGGACTATTGAAAAGAGGAAATGTGACGCTGATCTACCTTCATGAGAGATGCAAGGAGGAAATAGAAAACGAAATGGCATTGGTAGCCCAGACTCAAGTACCACGTAACCAAACCCCTCGACATGTTTGCAAAACAAACAGGGCAATTTGTTATGTTTGAACCCTTATTGACCAGGATGAATAGGCTCCTCGGAGTAATTTCTTTTCTAGGCTGCCTGACTCGATAAATTCAATAACTTGCTGTGCTTTTCAAACATTTCCAAGGGTAAACTGTCACAGCAAGTGAAAGAATTTCTGAGAAAAATGACGACTAATAAAATTTGTCATTTTCAGCTAGATTCAATGGATCGTCATTCTTTCATCCTGAAAACATAAAGAGTTTGTATGGCTTTTTCTGGTTGAAACGGTAGGGACCGATACCTAAACATAACCTCAAAACCTTGTCACCTACATGTAAAGGCGCCAAGATTATCCCGTTTCTCACTTGGTTGGTTTACAAATGAAAATCAAGCAATCAGTTCAAACGAACACCGTCGATACCAACCTTCCTCGCCAGTGGAATCGAGCTTGGTGACCTTGACCTTGAGTCTGTCGACCCGTTCCTGGAGCTGGTTGGCGCGGTGGAAGAACGTGTTTGCGTCACGCGTCAGCTCGCAGAACATGTTCTCGGCATGCTTGCTGAGACTGCTCAGCTGGCGGATAACGTTCGCCAGCGTACTGTTCGTGACACATTCTAGCTCATTGGTCGTCCCGGGCGGTACATGCGTGCGACTCAAGTTGACGGGGTCAATCCCTCGCTTGATGAGTGGCATGGCGACGGGTGGATGGTGCTACAGTAGTGCTACCTCACGGTGGGCATGCTACATCTGAAAATAGAATATATGACATTCAAGCATAGATATATGATTATTACAGCACATACTTTGCTAAGGTGTTTGTCTTAGAACTACCACATATTATGTTGAACAAACAACATATATTCATGACATTATGTCATAAATTCACATGCATCATGTAGACAAGCGAACTTTGCATATATATTATTTTGCGTTATATCCTACTACTTGGGTGTATTTGTAAGTACTGGCAGATAATACTCGGTGAAGTGTTTTTTTTTCATAGATAATCATGAGATTGCTACCTATTATAACGACTCCCACAGATATAGCTACATTTAGGTGGGTGACCGAGTCAGAGTCCGTCTCATCCAAATTACACCATAATTAGAGTGATTATCACGATTGGGTGCTCCAGTTTGTATCATGATCTGAAACATATATTCGCTGATCTCGATTGACCCACAAAACTTTTTGAAAATACACAAATTTGTGTGTGTAATTGCTACAGTGTGCATGTACTTCAACAGCAAATACATTTACTGTCATCTAAAGAAACGGTCCCATAGCCAACTTCTGGAGAAACATTAAAATTTTTCATGTAACTCAAGTCACAAATATAAAATGTTACACCATAAATACAATGCAGGTTTTCAAAACAGAACATCTTTTGCATCCTACTGTATATATTTGTATGCTCAAAAACAACAAGATGACCATTATACTAGTGCCTCAAACTTTAAACTACATGAACACATGCCATAATTCAAGATTTTAATGTAAATACTTTAAAAATACTAAAAAATACAACAGTGCTTAGATTCCAACACATATTATCAGTGAATCTGAACTGATAACATGATCTCTGTTCTATGAACTCTGACCCAAAGTTCATCAATCCACTCCACTAATTGAAACTTATCTATCCAATGAATTACAAATCAATGTACATGTACAATCAATGTATACAAATGGTCGTACCTGATGATCCAATCCAACCACCTAATGTGACCCACCCCTGCCCTAGAAAACACCTCCCCCTTGGCCCCCTTCCGCTACATATCCACCACAGGAGTGACAACTGAGGACATTTTGTCATGAATACAACATGAGTTCCTGGTCAAATCTCTAGCAGCGCTGTGGGCGTTAACCATTGGTACAGCATTATGTTCCTGTTGGAAAACGCATCCATAAATGATGGCCTACACAAAACTACTGATACAGAAACAGGCGTTGTTGCATGTGTAGGAACTCTGATATGAGATGGCCAGCTGAGGTTTATACTTGTAGCACATTAATACTAGGTTGGTCTATGTCCAAACAGTCTATCTGACTATCACGTCTATTAGTACTTTCGATCAGCATTCAAGCTGATTCAGTACATTCTCAGCCCATTTGCAGGGATCACTGGCCTCAACAGAAAGTGTGCCCCAGGGGTGCACCACTGGTTCATAAAGTGTGCCTTTTTAAATATTCATGTGCCCAAAAAGAATTCAACCAAGAAATCATAACATTACCTTCAGCGTAAAATCCACACAGAAAATGAAAATACCAAAGAATAGATAACATCTAATTCTTCAGTTCATTTACTAGTTACACGATGGGATAATTATTTTTTTAATATTCAGCCTGAATAGAATACCACAGACTGATTAGTTGTACAGTGGATCTATTGCCCGGCAACTACTGCCCAGTGGATCTATTGCCCGGCAGCTACTGCCCAGTGGATCTATTGCCCGGCAACTACTGCCCAGTGGATCTATTGCCCGGCAACTACTGCCCAGTCTGACATTTTAATATAACGTAGTATATAATGGAATTTTCCTTAAAAAATCAGCAACATATATAATTTTAATTCTCTTATAAAACACAAACATACACAACATGTACATGAACGAAGTTCACACTTCCCATATCAAACACAGCACAGATGATACCACAGTAAGTTCATTGGTCAAATTTTTTGTGAACATTCTGGCAATACATGTAATTGATTTTGCTAAATTTATTATAAGCATTTGAAGTTTGATCAGAATGTGGAAAAGGATATGCATGAATTGAAATGATGCGAGTGATGCAACTTGTAAAGCAAGCATGTATTATTTTTTCGTGGGTGTTTATGTTTTATGACCTCATAAAACTACTTTGAACTTTTCCGATGAATTTCTGTTCATTCTTGTGATTTCTAGTGTTTATGGCAAACATTCATAACACAAACTATATCTTTATTTGGTATCGGGTACAGGTAACGAAATTCCGACCCAGGTAATTGTGTGACCCACCCCGAATTTGGCTACCCGTTGACTCGTCTGGGCCCTATTTGATTCCCATCGGTTTCATACATCAACATGCATAATAAACAAAAGCATGTGAGTGAGAACAGTTCACCACGCATGGCACATGTGCTGACTGGATGACTAACTTTTAAAAGCCATCAGTGGAGAACGTTCGTAGTGTGGTACTATGTGAGAACCAGGGAACGGAATAAGTTCACTCAGTCAGTGTCACCAGTCCTTAACTAAAATTTTCCTTTATATTCAACATATTCAGAAAGATACAACCTGACATCACTGATCTGCTTCCCATCATATCGAGTTGCTCTCAGGCGTACTGTATTTTAACTTGTTTACATCGGTTTTTGACGATATATTCGCGATGCTAGATGTTATCGTTCTATATACTTGGTATATCTCACCTGGGAGTCAAACGGCAATTTTCTACAAAGTTTCAGACTTCTAGCCCAAAAAAATGAAGAAATTGGCAATCTACCTCAATGTAAAATTTCAGCCCAAAACGGAATATAGTGAATCTGAGCATATTCAAGTATTTGGTCTTGTTTACATCCATCAGGATTCGAAGTATTTTTGTAATTTTGTACGAGAAGACACACTGGGGTGTATTCTACACAATCATGTTGATTTCGAAAGATTGCTCTACTACAAAACTGAGAAAATCCACAAAATTGTGCGGAGACCAAGAAATTAAATGACAGGACTAAATTTAACATTGGTATAGATGTAGATGGTCAACTTTATCAGTTTTACCGATAGGAGTCTGAAATTTGGTAGAAAATTGCCGTTTGACTCGATGGTGAAGAATTCCAAGTTATAGAACGATATCATAAAGCATCGCAAAAATATCACCGAAAAACAGTGTAAACGAGTTAGAAAAATCAGAGTATAGTGCCAGTAGTGGGGCCATGGGTCAGGGCTGCATGTCTCATCGCAATTTTGAACTCAAATTCATGTCGTCTGATACAGCAACAATTCAATTTCATGGAGGATAAATCGCACTTACGATCTACTCAAAATATCCCATATTGAAGATGTAACTGGACTCAGAACTTGAATAACGTTTGCTTCCTGGTGCAAAAATCTGACAAGTGGATTCACAACAAAATGGCGAGGATCTCGCAAGTTATCGTTGTACATGTAGGAGATTGCAGCGAGAGTTCATAAATTACCACAGTTCCTCGTCAAAAGGCACGTTTAGGCCTATAGACCAAAGAGGATATCCTCTTTGTATATACTCAAAACAACACATGGATGAGAAAAAAGTCATTGGTTGGCATGAAATTCCGGCAATTCTGCGCATTTAAGTCGATATTCGATTTTTTTGAGCACTTACTATAAACGAGAAAAAAATATTGCCCCAGGCCGTGATAATTACAAACGAGGAAAATATAGAGTAAGCTTATGGGTTGCCAGGAATGGCATGATACTTATTTGCGAAGGAAGACGGAGTAAACCTCATAAATTATTATAGTTTTCACAGCGCGTCATTATCTCAATTAGTAATAAAAATACAACGGTTTCAGTAGGTATGCATGCTGATTTTTTACCTACTTACCGACCATGCCTACTTACGCAATAGTGCAACAAGTTAATGGGGTACCTGCTGATGCCATGTGCTTTTGGGGCTCTAAAACAGTCTATTGTGAACAAAGAAGTACAAAAAACGTCATGTCCATTGTTTGTATTATGCAAAAACAAACATGACAAAAATTTAATTTAAAAATTATTACGTTTTTGTATGAGTCTGGCAAGTAGACTGTTTCTATGGTTTGTCTATACCCGAATTACATGGTGGCGATCCTGGTGGCAAACAGGAACCCCATTAGGCTTAATGGACTTCTATTTTCAACCATTATGATGGCAATTTGTGTTTTATTCATTAGTCAGTGTTCATTTAACAAAATTGGTATGTCCCATATTAACCATGGTTGCTGGGGGGCCAAACCCCATATGTATTGAATAACGTGCCAAAAAAAGTATCAAAAATGTGTATCAGAGCCTTTTCTAAAATACGTTAAAAAGTTTCTAAATGTTTTTTTGCATAACATTCACGAATGAAAGCCCCTACCAGCCACGTTTCTATGGCTGTATGTTCAGTATGGTTGTCATGGTGAACAAATACATCGAATATGGTATATTTTTATAATCAGGCCTCATGATCTGAAGATGTTAATGTATTTTAAAATTTTACCCCCAATAACATGTGTCAAATATTTTAGTTCCAGTCCCCATCCTATCAGGCTTTAAACAAATACCTCTGTCCAGAATTTTTAGCCCTGAGCCATAACTGTTGTCAGGATCCAAATTGTTAATGTAACCTTTAGGTACCAACTCTGTAGGGCGCACACGTCCTGCCATACACCACGGTCCTGCCAGCACCATGTGAACCAGGTAGTATTCCACCAGACGAGATCCGACTGATACATGACTCAGAAATGCTTCATCATGGTCATGTAGCCTGGTGTGTCGAGCATGAGAGCCATGTCAGCGGCTCCTGGAACACAGGCATCAGGGCATGTTGCTGGCCGGCCTCACCGATGGTCCTCCACAGGGACAGAACCCCGGATAGCCTGACGGTTTGAGAGAGCCTATACGTACAATCTAAGGATCCACCATTCTAGGCATGGGAGTACCGGATCAGAGTAGCTTCCCTCCTGTCCCCCATGGAATTGTCCCCCGAGCTCTGGGGCTCTCTACTCAAGATGGAAACGACGGGAGCAGTTCGGGATAGCTCCACCGTCGTGCTCTTGTCTTGCTAGCACTGAGACAACTCAAAGAAAGCAAGATACTGCCAGCCCACGAGCATGAGGGTGTGATGTGGAGTCAGTCAATATGTTCTTGATCATTGTCAAAATCATGTCTGCTTCAAAGGTGGCCAAATTGTGGTGTATGAAAGCAGCCACAAACCTATCGCAATCTTTGGGAATATCACCACTTTACCCCTTTCTTACAATGTTGGTTTTCAGCATGCTGTGCCTCAGCCCAAAGGCTGCCGAAACACAACCGAAGCATTGCATGGCGAGACTCGAAGGAAGCAAAGTGAGTGGCAGCCAAAGTCGCGATGCAGAGAGATCAATGACCTGTTTTGGAAGAATGGGGGATGACCCATGGACTACACTATAACAGTTTTGAACAAACCCTAATAAACAAGATAGAATTTTGAATGAAGTGTTCCAGTGAGGATCATGACCTGGGTAGGTCATCTGCTGAAAGGAATGAAGTCCCCAGTGTTTGGAATCCAATCATCCTTCAATTTAGAAATATTGTAAAATGACACACTGATGACCAAAATGATAGTACCATTGAAAAAGAATGTACCAGCAGATCCTACAGGGCAGAACTGCAGAGAGCAGGTTAGGGTTTGAGACCTTCAGCGCCTAAGTGAACTAGGGGACCGAAAGTCTCTGTCTGGTACTGCATACTAAGCGACCCAGAGTGCTCTACCCATTTTCAAGCCAAAATGGGAGAGGGCATGAGCTTCTGGGCTGCATGGGAGCGATTTCAAGCGATCCTAATGTAAAGTTATTGACTGTCGTCCGCTCTTCGGGATCCTCGAGGATAGTCCTCTCACCACGAGTCCTTGCGGACGCGCATCCGCTATTCCGGATCCTTGCGGCGGCGCCGCTCACCAGAGGTCACTGCGGACACGGTAACCACTCTAGCATTTACGGTAACCAGGTAACAGCCCACCTGACACGCCCAGGCCTACAGACACCGTTCAGAAACTGGTTCATCACCACGGTGTTAGCTGGAGGGGCCTGGCGACCCGCGGTCTGCCTCGGGGACGGAACCCCGTACAGTCCGACGAACTAGCCAGAGCCTACGTCACACCGTCCCGGGAAGGGAGAGAACTGGCGATCCACAGGGCTTGCGCCCCCGAGTAAGCAACTTGTCTCTCCCAGCCCGGGCCCCCCTATGGAAATTGTCCCCAGGGCCCCAAGGGGCCTCTACTCTTGACCAGGGAACACAAAGCTCATGGTGAGCCTTGCGTGCGTCCTAGGCACTCTCTCTTGGACAATCTCCTCGATCGAGTAGCTTCCAGTGTATATATAATACACCACAAACTGAAGGAGGCACGCGAGGTGTAATCTAACCATTGTTATAGTTTACTGGATAACGTAAATTACAATGCGTCGCCGTAGCAACGCCCGCTCGAACGGAGCGTGTCAAAACAAGGCCAAGACAGAAAAGGCCACATAAATGGCATGTAGTTTTACAATCACCTGCCGCGATCTTAGGGCAAAATTGCCACACAAACTTGGGCGGATGACCGGAAATCATCAAAACCCTGCTGCACGCGATCACTGGCAACTTGGTTCCGTGTTAATGACCCAGAGGTCCTCATTCTCGGTGCGGAGTTACTGAATCTCCTCCTGTATCTCACAAGAGTCTGACTCTTTGTGGGACTCCATCACTTCTCGAGCTGTGGCCATTCCTTCACATAGGCCTGCTGCTTGAGTGCTGTGGCGAGAGTACTGTAGCTCTCTGGGCTATGCTGGGTACCCTCATGGTCCTGATAATGTGCAAGGTCGCACGTGACTCAAGAGGCCTCGACATGATACTGGTACAGCCAGTCCAAAGAGCAGTAAATTTCAGTTACAAGGTACTCTGCATTGCGAGTGTGGATTAGTCATTGGGGTAATTTCAAGGGTACTCCTCCTTCGCGCACGTCAGAGCTGTAACCCCAGCCAGCCATCTCTCTCCTCCACTGGATTCAGAGGCTCCAAGTCCAGGGCAGCTGTGCTTTGCCAGCTCGTGGACTCGCCTCTGAAAGAATAAAGGAGCCGGATGCTGACCTCATGGAAGGTGGCACTCGTGCTGTAGCAGCTGCAGCAAGGAGCAGCAGCGGTGACCCTAGGCCTGGCCCTACCAGCTGCGCTCACAGACACAGTCAATTCTGGGGGTGCTACGTGTGCCATCAACACCACCAGAGGGGTAGGCGAAATGTTGACAGATTAGGCAAAAAAAAAGTATTATGGTTCTGGTTATTGGGGTCCCCGAAAAAGTGATGCGACGACGCGATTTTTTTATTTTTATTATGTTCTTTTTTTTTGTTAAAATTGGCGGTCGATGACTGATCCGGTCAAATATGGCCCATTTGGCCTACCATTTTCCCCTGAAATTGGCTTTGATTAGTGACCCGTTTGAATTTGCCCTGTTTGGCCAGCCATACACCAAGTTTTGCAATGTCAAAGACACTCAGAATCATTTTACTCGATCATTATTTCCCAAAAATCGGTGTACGGGTGTCAATTTACTATAAAAAAAAATTCACCTCTCAAAAAGTGATGTGCGCGATTTTTTTTTTTTTAAAAAACGAGTGATGCACGGGGTTGAAACTGACGCGCGCGCCTAACCAGAACCATAATACTTTTTTTGGCCTTACTGCATCAACCATTTCTCATGGGCGGCCATAGCTGCCCATTGATAAACTGGTCGACCAAAGTCGTCTCCAGATCTGCAGACCTCCGCAAAGGCCTTGCCAGTACAGGGAACTCGAAAGCGTTACTCTATGACTGTCTTGGTTTGGAGTTGGAAGCGAGTCTGAAACTCCTGGATGACTATTCCCTCCAAGCTACCGGCCAGGAAATACCCAGCTTCTCTGGGTTCGACCCTCATAGGTAGCGGCCATCTAGAGTATGGTTGAATAGTCCTCTAGAGCAGCGTTATTGCCGTTGAACCACTTCTTCCATGCAGACTGGTCTAGCTTCTTATCACATGGGTAGCACTCTCTTGAGCTGGACCTGGTGTTTGCGGCGTGACAGGCCACACACCCTCTCCGCCCATAGTAGCCCCGATGGAGAGGAAGGGCTAGGGGCCAGTCATTATTCATCAAGTTGGGGGTTGGGTAAGAACTGGGAGGTGGGGGTGGGGGTGGGACAGAGTTATTTTGATAAAATTGAAAAGTTGAAATGGTGAATTAGGTGAAAACAATCCACTCAACATGGACTGATGGTTCATCAGAGTATACAACAAAATCTATCATTTTGCCACATTATCAGTCAAACTATAGTTCCGCCGAAATTGAATCCTAGAAAGGACCATCTAGGAACACATAACATCAAGGGATATCGAGATATTCATGTGAATCAACAAACGCTCAGCACCCCCAGACTGAAACATTGTCACAAAGGATCAACTTTGGACCTTTAGTAGAACACAGCAGCACTACTACAAATACGGTGCCAACCAGGATGATCAAGATGTTGTGCACTGCCATAGACTAACCATAAATCACTGGGCCCAAACCATGCTTACCATCATGAAATCACTTCCCATGACCCCGAACCAGCATGTCAAAACCACAGACCGATTTTCCAACAGAACACGTTGCCAACACGATATCCAACCACTGAGGATAATCCTCGAGCTCAGGACTGTCTAGGACCGCCATGAACATAACATGGACCATTCCCCCAAGGATTGCAAAATAGTCCTGGATCATCCCGGATGACGCTAGTGAATCGGATGTACTTGACTTTGTTGGTGGTCAGGACATTGATATAAACAATCGCGGATCATTACGGAACTTTATGAACTGATCATGGAGTCAACACAGAATGGGTTCAAGGCCGGGAAAGTACCAGTCCAGGATGGCCTGATTCATCAATGATATATGTGGAAGAATCACAGTTTCTCCAAGTTCGCTCTGGGGTCCAGTTAGTCCATAAGGAGAAATAATGAACTGAATGACCTTCGACCCAGGTCTTGAGTGTTTCAAGAGTGCTTGGAAACGTGGGGTTTGGAGTGAAAACAAGATTCCAAAATTCTCGGGAACGTGATCCTAGACATAGATGTCTTGGGGAAGTTTGGTTTTTTGCCCTCAGCATCCAATCAGAAGGCTGTCAATATCATATCCATATAATATGATAACAAAGTCACAGTTGTTTTAATAGAAACTGAAGAGTAAACAGAGTATTTAAGTATCACATGTATATATAGTATTGGCTGCTTATAATTTTCACCAATTGTGCATCATAACTTTGTATATGTACATGGGGATTGGGGGTCAAATTTTTATTTTTGATCTTGGTAAGGCCGAGGGGGGGGGGGGGGGTCATATATTGTTTTTCAATATCGATGTTGGGGGGGGGGGGGGGGGGTGCGTCAAACTTTGAAAACTCATTTCTCGAAAAATGCATCCAACCCCACCCAATACTAGTAATGATGACCGGCCACTTAGCCACCATCGCTACCTGCAGTATGTCTGGATTGACCCCGAAACAACAGTGCATATATTTAGTCGGGCGGTAGGGTGAATGAATTTTAATATGCACGTTTTTCACTCGGGCCGACCTTCCCCGTCTTGCACTCGTATGCGCGGGAGTTTGGTAACTTAGACAGAGCGCTATCTGGCGGATATCCGAGATTGGGAAATCCCCAAACCGAAACTGTCAAAACAACTTCAATACACGTAGAGTCTAATACAGTGTATGTGTGAAATTGTGACTATGGGAGCCGTAGTGAAAGTCATAACATTGAATTGCTGGTAAGAATAAGCCACACAGGCTAGCAGAATCCCTGTAAATTAAGAAATAATCACCATTTTCTCATCATATCGCCCAGGAATGGCTAAATCAGAAGTTGTGGATGATCATGTCGATTTGATTTTGAAATGATGCTCAGATCGAATTCCACTGGGTGTGACCAAGGAATTCTACTACATAATTTGATGCAGAAGAGATCGTAGGACAATCTGGTGCCAAGTAGGGCCTAGATGTCTGGTCATGCAATCTGAGGTTTAGTCACGCTCGAACTGTAAACCAGTACGAGACCTGTGCACGCTTGAACCTGTGTCCCACTCACGTGTCCCACTCCTGTGTGCCACCTTCGGCGCTCGAAAGAGTGGGACACCAGGGTTTAAGCTCATCACATAAGAAATATTATACCCAGCATATACGAGCCATCCGTCCCAAGTTCGCCGCATCCCAAAACTCACCAACTTGATATTATAATATTATCAGAACTCAGAAGGTCGTTTTGTGGAAAATAAGAGCCTCTTCGATTTGCCTCTTCCTATTCCAGTTTACCAAAATTTTCTTTTCGATTCACACGGAAGACGTTATTCTGGAAGAGGAAGACCTCTGCCGCTCTACCAGCTCGGAGGCTGGTTTACGGTAGATCTTCTGAGTTTTGTAATATGGCGGAGGCAGAATTGCAAATGGCGGCCGAATTGGTGCGCCCTCATTTTTCATTGAAATATGGGAATATGCCGGTCATCAGGTGTACCCTGTTATCACAGAATGTATATCTTAGGCGCAGAGTCAATACCTTTTTGGAAATTTGTAGTGTTTGATGAATATTCACGCTATGTCACATCATTTTCTTATTTTAATTCACTGCTGAGATTGGCAGAACACATTCGATTCAAAACCATATTCCGTCTTCTTGGTAGGCATCTACCTCTTCCAGAATATTACCAATCGAAGAGGCCCTAAATCACTGGGACAAAGATTGGATATCAGAGTCTCGATTGACGATCGAACTTGTTAGTTTCATTTACATTACATGGCCTGAATTCCACGTTGGCGAATTTGGGAATGCGGCGAATTCAGGACGGATGGCTCGTACCAACTCCTGACCCACTCTTACTATCATGCACAGTGCTATTGAATATACAAGCGCTGTGCCGACACAATGGCTGGCGCCTGGCCGAGAAAATTGAAAATCTTGATTAGACAGCACATTCCAAAATATGCGCGGTCTGCTGCAGATACTGTACGTTGACATTGCAGCAGTCTTAGTTGGGCGATTTCTGTGAAAATAAATAAACCAAATGTTCATTTCCACACACATTTCGCCGTCTTTTTCATATCTCAGGTCAGCATATCCCATTGTGTGCATGCGCCGCACAGTATATTCAATACAGCATTGTGCATAGTAAAAGCCAGTTAAAGATAATTGGTACTATATCGGCCAAAAATTTTTCATCGATAGATTTCTCTTAAACTTTGCCGTACATCATATCAACATATATGGAGTCCAAATCTAAAAAAAAATTAGGGGGTCACTGACTTAGTTTCTGAGATAACCGCCTGACTTTTTAATGTACTTTAACGCAGCCGAACTCTCTAAAAGTGCACGTAATTTCGACCCTGTGTGATATGCATGTCAATATTGGAACAGGGAAGTGAAACTATTTGGAATTGCGTATGCAGATAATCACAGACTGATGTTATTAGTGTAGTTATGATCATGTTTCATTTGGAGTAAAAATTAATGACAAGTTAAGCAACCGTGGCACATAATGTCCCAGGGATGTACCACAACTTCAGTGTAAATGGACGGTACAAAATTACGCATATTTTCGCTGCCTCTTTCGCACTGGTTTTTGACGCTACGAAAAATCGTATCGATAGAATTTCTTTAAAAGTTTACAATGTGTCGAGAATAATGTATAGAGTTCAAAACAGAAGTAAAAAAGGGGGATCACCGACTTAGTTTCTGAGATAATGGCCTGTATTCGTACCACTCTTTAATGCTGAAAGTACGATCGGATTGAACGTAACTTTGACCGTCCGTGGCATTCATCACAAATGAAAATGACAAACAAAAACTATTTAGATGTGGGTGTAAAAGTAACCATATAGGACCTAATGATTCCTACTTCAAGTGCATTATGAAGTAATCTTCACTGAAATATGTTTCTACCACACGGAGAGGTTGTAGAGTTCAACTACATCGATGCCGTATGTGTTCATGAAAGATGTACCATTGTGTCCTAATAAAACATATAAATGAATAATTCAAACAACATATGTCCTACTTTATCAAATTATTGTTTCACTGCCGAAGGATTCATTTAAAAACTGAACACGTGGACTTATGCTACGTTCAAACCAATTTGTGAAGACGGTGTTTCCCAGTTCACCACCAGTGATTTGCATTCAAGCCATGTTACCAACCGTGTTCACCAGCGGTGAAGTGGGAATTTTTTTAGCGCCTCCATTTTCACCGCCAGTGAAATAGCTGGCGGTGGTTAATGATGCGGCGTTCAAACCAACACTCACCGCCTGTGACAGTCGACGTCATAGGCGGTGTGCACCGTCTTCACAACTTGGTTTGAACGCAGCATAATACATGGGCGACACAACACAAATAAAAGCATACACGACAAATCTGCAATAGCCACGATAAAGTTATATTTATATAATGATGATCAAAATAAATTGGTAGATTTCGTATTTATATTGCAGAAAGAGTATGTGCTTATTGCGTACAAGGTAATACTGCAGATAATGCATCTGCAAAGCATCGCTAATAATATAGGCACGTGGCCCATGCATCAGCATTTAATTTGCCTCTCCTGCCTGCCTGTATATCATAATGTCACCGATTGAAAACTACTGCATAGAAACGTCATAACGTCGTTCTTTTTTAGTTTGACGTAATTCGCTCAGTGGCAGTAGCGTTATTAGTACCAATTATCTTTAAGCCACTCATGTTACAGTAGTCCCAGAAATATAGGCTCCACACGTCACATGTCACATCTACATCAGTGTCTGTGCCTAGTCCTGTCTCTGTGTTATGGCTGAGGAATTGGTCACGCCTACGGTTTTATTCGCAGTATCACTGAAAAAACTTTGAACTAATTCATAACGTCCGAAATGAATCATATGACATTTGTTCGAAGGTCAGAGATGGTAGAGAATATAAGCGAGATCAGCATTCCAGAAATTGGTGGATAAACAAAAGCACATGTTGATTTCACTCACATTCAAAATCTGAGACAATGGGATTATCTCGGCAAAGCTTGACGTTTTTTTCTATAGACAACAATGTCACATGCTTTTGCTTATCCACCAAATTTACGTATTCATGCATGCGCTATTGTAATGCTGAACTACGGTAGCTTATTATTATGTACCGTAAAACTTATGTACCGTAAAACTAAGAGACGCCTGGTTTCTAATAGACGCAGGGTTCTAATAGATGCCGGGGGTTCAGGGTATATGTACATTGTGTAACATAACAACGTATAGATACTATTATCGTCATATCGTAACACAGGCCTCGCCAATTCCAATAAACATCGGGTTCAGGTGACTGAAATCCATAAACGCCGGCTTCTAGTAAACGCCGGGTTCTAATAGACTCCGGGTCTAGAGTGTAACTGAAATCAATAGACGCCCGGGCGTCTATTAGAAGTTTTACGATAATTTGGCTTTCAGAGAGGGATCAAACAAATGCATTTGATATGTAGGCTAACAGTTATATGTAGATGTCAGAGTGTACATTGTACAGTGGGTCCTGTGTTAAAGACCACCTGGTTTGAGAGACCACCCTGTGTTTTAAGACCACTCCACTTGGTCCCAAGTGGCTTTTTATCATGTAAATGAACCTGTCATGAGAGACCACCTGTCATTTAAGACCACCTTTTTGGGGTCCCTTGGGTGGTCTTAAAATATAGGATCCACTGTACATTATTATGTTTACTAGTATTTTCTCCTGGTATAAATTTTATATTTGTCCATGTTCTAGGGGAGTCCATGTGCCAGTGTTTGGCAGTAAACTGAGAACAGAGCGCATGACTGCAATAGCTGATCATCTGGCTAAATCCGACTTTGACATCGTTTTTCTCCAAGAGGTGAGCAAGCATCATTCAGTAATACGTACGAACAAAATTCCCAAGCATCAAATAAACAAGCATTTGGTGATTCTGAATGGGGAGTAGTTGAAGTCAAATGGTATTGTTGACGCAAATTATCCAGAATTTAGCCTGATGACTATGTGGTTATATCTCATAACGGCCACAGATTTGGAGCCAGAATGACTACTCCCGACTGTGTGCTAAAATTTTGACCACTCTGCCATATACACACTATTTTCACAGGTAAAGTGAGTGTTATGGTGCACAGTAGTGTCTTGCATGCAAAGTGATAAGCATCCTGATCATACCTGATCCCTGACTGCCATTATTGGTTGTCATCTTTGAGCATACAAAGTAATTTTATAATTGGAAAGCATGCACACATAATATATGTACGTCAAGAAATGTTAACAGAGTTCATTTGGTCAACTACCTCAATACAGTGGTGTGATTGGAAGCGGTCTTTGTATCTTCTCCAAATATCCAATCCTGGAGACACAGAGTTTTCCATTCTCCTTGAATGGATACGCACACAAGATTTTCCACGGCGATTGGTATGGACGAAAAGCTGTTGGACTTGCAAAGATTCTCGTTCATGACATACGCATCAATGTCTACACCACACATGTAAGTATAAAACACATCATAGTCTCTCGATAAAAAATCTGAAGTGTGATTTGTTCGTTATCCTGCATTAATGTGTATGAGAAACTGAAATGATATATTTTGAGATCAAATACTGGTACTTTTTGATCAACCTGTCTGATCAACCTGTCTGAATGTTCAAGGGTACATTCGTGAAAACATACATTTGGGGATACAAAAGCAAACAGAAGCACATGTCCCTGTGTTATTAGCTACATGCAGGCTATGCTGGTGAGGACTACCGAGGTCATAGGATGGCACAAGCCTTCGAGCTGTCACAGATCATCAAGAACACAAGCGACTCAGCGGACGTTGTTCTCGTAGCGGGTGACTTCAACTACTCCCCAACAGATAACGGTTACCGTGTTATAACCGCCAATGGCAACCTTAGAGACGCCTGGCTCACACAGGTCTGTGGTAGGAGATGCATGTACATGTATATAAATAGATCTTCAGAAGATAGTGGATACTTACAATGATGAGTTTAACCACACTGGTCATTTCAGAGACGAAAAGTGGCCAATCAGGATGAAGGGAACACCTGTGATCGGGATGACAACAGCTTCTCGAGTGTCAAACATAAGGGTGCACAACACAAGGGACACAGACTGGACTACCTGTTGTACAGAAATAATACAGGTAGAGTGCAGGAATAACTCGAACTGTAGATATTTTCTGGCATAGGTGTTATTCTTCAAATACTAACTTACCAAGCTTTCTTTGATTTGCAGGATATAGCATTGATTGCAGCACCTGTTATGTAACAATGCAGAGAATTCCAGGGCGAGAGTATAATTTCTCCGATCATGATGGAGTTGCTGGTGAATTTTCAATCAGGAAAAATCTCACAGGTACTGGTATTCACATAATGAGTTTTTTGTAGTAATTTTCATGTAATGTATTTATGTATTATATGGCACATTTCATTATGAACTATTTGAAGAGAGTGGGGGAAAAAATTGGTTTCTTTCAGCGATGAGTCCCCATCGAGAGTCGGATAAGATTGAGATTTCATTGCTCGAGGCGAAGGATGTGATTCAGAGCAGCATCAACAAAGTCAAGTCCAACCAAATCTTCTTCCTTCTCTCCGCGTTCATCTGTGTGGTTGCCATGGTGTTTTCCACGGATGGTACAATATTTGGTGCTATTTTAGGACCCCTTAGAATGGTTTTAGTTGTGGCAGTTACGGCATTTATTTGGAATATTCTCATCATGTCGAAAATTGAGATGTCTGGGCTTGTGGCTGTGCAGAAAGACATGAACAATTTGATAAAATCAAATCCTGTCTGAGAATGTTGGTACTTTTCTGTATATCAGCAGTCGTGCATACAGAAAATTTTGTATCGTGCAATATTATTTAGTTACTTGATTGGTAGATTTTTGTTATGTATTTGGAGTGAATAGGTGAAATTGAATATTCTCCACATTCTGTTTACCTTGAATTATCATCACGTTATCGTCATAATGTGTGTGGGTCATATCGTCATAATGCATGTGGGTCATATAAGACCAATATGTATGTAGGTGGATTTATACATTTTGTGCTTGCTTTTTCAATGTAATGAATCCAAAAGGCAGTGTCTATGCAATTGTGTTAGAACTCCTTCGAGGTATTAACCTATACAAATTTCTTCTAGTTATTACCCAATATTCTTTGTCCAGTTGTAAAAATTCAATGCAAACAATAAATTGCTTTAGGAATCATAAACAAAGCTACTGGGTTTATTTTCGTAATAGACCAAATTTGGATTATACATCATGTAACGTAGTACAGTAAACAAGTCATTTGCAGCCTCAATTGATGTACATAGTGTGGTGCAAGGATTTAAAATATTGAATTTTCTCCGTCAAATAACTCAATTTGCCATTTGAATTTGTCAGGGCAGCAATACTGTATAAAGACAAATATATGTCGAGACAAATTTGTGGAAATGCAAGTCTGTGGATTTTAGCTGTCATATATATATTGAAAAGAAAACTGTGAAATCTGCAAAATAAATCGACGGCAAATATTTTGTCTTTTCACAGTAATCTCCATACCGACAGCAGCACTATAACTGAACAGAATGCAAGTATTGTAGTAAATCAGGAGTGAGTGGTCGCTTTTGACGTCTCTCAGTATTGTAGTTTGTATATCAAAGAAACAAGACACTGTTGACTGTAAAGCACCAAGTGCAAGCATACTCTTGTTTATTAGACAACCATTCCTCAACAAACATTTATCTAAGGCATTCACACAACTGTCATAGTACTGAAGTGAACACACAAGGCAGAACTGTCTAGTTTTATAGCGATTTATACATAAGAATTATTACAAACCACTGAAATAAATACATCTGCTCAATAAAGTATACCAACAGTTATACCTGTCATGTAATGGTCCATTTGTGGTGACTGGACACACAGTTTCATTGATCATATTTTGAGGAATTTACCTTGTATACAAGAAATCATATTGGAAACTTTTGTGTGATATTGTAAAATATTAGTACATACACGTATTGAAATGCAACCCAATTTCAAGTTGGATAAACCAATGCCCCCAAAAAGGATAATGCTGGATAATGTACAATGCTGAAATCTGTTACAGTGAATAATATTCATTTGGACAATTAGAAACAATGAAACAGTAAACTTTGATCTAGTGTCATCCACGAGCTCTTAATTGCACAGATAAGAACTGAATGTTATGTCCAATAAGGAAGTTAATCGTAAGAGTTTATCTGAAGTTGAAAGAATTTCCAACAATACTGGTCAGGTTTTACACCTGATGTTCACGATATACTAAGTAATGAATATACAAATGTTATATGCCAATGTATTTGTATTTTGCAGATATACAATATAAAATAATTATAAATGTCACAGCTTCAGAAACGTCGAACAAAACTAATTGCATAAAGTGGATGCCCTAACAAGCCATCAACAGTTCACACACCAGCAAAAAGATGGCAACTTTCAATAACTATTTTTTGTACCTCAATCATATTCCAAAGTTACTTTTCCATATCCAGACATGTTTAATAAAAAGTGTGATGAACTTTCACAAATCATGGAACACAGAATTTACATTATAATCTGCCCAAGAGAAATATATATATATGAATGTAATATGCTATTGAATATCTTGCTAACATACTAGTATCCATGGCACAATGTTGTGAACAGCTGTATGTATTATGCATGAAGCACTCCTGACAAGATGCAAGAAATCCACACAAGTGGAAATAATTATTTGATATGGACTGCCATGTGTTACAAAACCAAGCACATCTGAACATCCATTACATTGCACATTATCAGTGACATAACTTGACAAAACCTTATATTGGCCTAAAGATTGTCCGTGTGGGAAGAACAGGCCAGGTATAGCAGATAAACTTCCTTAGTTACCATGGCAACATAAACGGCAGACTCAACAAAACATCGCGGAAAGCATGGCTAGCAATCACAGCTATGTGTACTCAATCTAAAACACTAGCGTAAAAAATATACCGAAATAAACAGATTATCTAAACGTCAAGAAAAGACATGAGAACTCAACGTATCTGTGCAAGCTAAAAATACCTTACTCTTTGAAACCTGCTGACCTGCACACTGTAAAGTGATCATTACATATTCCATAACAGTGGACAGCAACACATGCTATAGACATTTTTTATACGATTTCATTCTCCTGCCACATAGAATAAATACACGATACGAATTGTCACACTCTCTCTGTATGTACAATATACAATCAGACTGCAATATGTGCCATAACTGCAGGCCGCATGCTACCGCTATTTACACAATAATAACTCATTCTAAAACCATTCACAACCTGCAACTTTCATCACATTCGCTCGCACGTTCGAAGTAAAAAGAATAATTTAAAACATAAACTCATTTTGCACCTAAAATTTCGCAAACATATCATTCTCACATAGACAAGTTAGTGTAGACCAACGAACACTATCACATCAGCAGTCACACACTACATATTGCACAACAAAATGCAATGACTGACAACACTGCAGTTCCACTGGCATTTACATGAACATTACATTTACAATGTATTATCTAGCATTATATACATTAACATCATCAATAACTTACAGTAGAATGATTTTTTTTTTCTCGTTTGATACACATGAATATCACCGTTCAGTTTTCACTGAACATACACGCGATACCATTTCACAACTTTACTTTAACGTTATATGCTACAAACTATTACAGAACACACACTCGATAATTTGCCTACTGTGACAAGATAACCCAAGATATTGTTTCCCTGATAGTGAGAAGCCTGTGTAGTATTTGTATGTGCGTGTGCATTTATATGACTGATCAACTCAGAATTGGAAATTTGTACCACCACTGAACACAACTTACCATTTTTGTACATCCTCTACTAAAGAGGACTCCACTGAACTCTTCAAAGTATGGTTTGGAAATATATAAATTATTACCCACATATTGAAGACGAGGAATGTACAGCACTGTTTACACAACATCAGGTGAACTATAACATCATTGATGGTGAATTTCTGTAAGAACGGTACTGTATAAGCTAAAGCAAGCCACTGAGGGTCATGAAGCAGTAATGGATTTGGACCCAAGTCAAGCAGAACACTGCACCCACTGGCATGATATGGTCACTTGTGCAAGCGCCACCTTGTGTGCAATACAATACAAAGTAAGCTGAAGCAACAACCTATTTTAAATTTGGCTATTGGTCCACAAATTACAAAACGATAATCAAACGTAGATATTGATCATCTACTGTGTGGGGCTTTACAAAATTGTTGTGACGTTTCATGTTCCGTAGTTAGCGGGTCAGCTCCTGTGATCGCTCCACCCCCCTCCAGCCACTGCGGGGGAGCGGCTCAGCTCCATTTCGTTGATGTATGGTACTGGAGACAGCTCCATCCCTGTGGTGTACATGATCATGCTCAGGTCCTCGTCCTGCTTACGCTCCCTGCAAGTAACCATGGTAACATATAGACTCAGTACATATACAAGTATATTGTTCAGAGTCAGTGATTTGATGTCATTACAAATGTCATGCTTCTTAATATTTAGTACATCGTATTTGCTTTGTCATAATTAGATAGTTTATTGCATCAGTAGAGTTGGTGCAGGTACACGTAGAACATGCATGGTTCGAATTTCAAACTCATTACATAGCACAAATATAACAAAGTAGGCAAGTTAGGAAATGTGTTGAGTGAGTTTTCTTGAAATCATCCGAAGCAAGCCAGCTTCTGCCCTCATGGTGACAACCGATATCCTGGAAATGATGTTAGGTTACAAGACAGCACAGCACCATGAAACATAGCCACTGCATCAGTTCTGTACATAGGTTAGACTACATCTAATATGTGTTGATGCAATGTCTGAAAACTATAGTACACTGAAAACCATTTACCACCTACAATGTATCTAGTTATCTCCAAGAAAGGTATTTGTAACAAGTTGTGGGTAAGATCGATTGGAAAGGAATAACACATTTGTCTTTTTTCAGGTTTTCAGAAACTTCAGATAGATGATTTCATTAGTTGAGAGAAATGTTAAGTAGATGTTCAGTATGAGAGGCAGTTAAATAATGAACCGGAATGGTGCAGTATCAGGTTTTGAGCAGTTGAAAAACAAATTATATTTCACACAAGCTAATGTCCAAGCCAAACAAATATACACGTAAACAACACCGTGAGAGTGAAAACACAAGCAAAACCAAAGTGCCGTATCATGGTAGAGAGAAACCTTTGGCTATCAGAACTCAACAAACATCGCAGCACGCAACACACATGAACGTGGCAAAACAACACTCATGGATTCTTACACAGCGCTCTACGGTAGATTGAAATCTTTGGCTTTTGGAGGCTCCGGTCTGAAACACAATGTCAGTTGTCTCAACGCAGTACAGAACAACTGAATCTAAAACAGTCACCTTAAGAATACATACATGTGGAATGTACAGATGTCAACATGTACACCAAATGCAGCACGTTCATAGCAAAATGATGTGAAGATGACAGGTCAGTAGATATCAACTTGAAACTAATTCAAAGTAACCAACTTCCTCGTGTGCAAAGCGAAACAAAAATTCGAATGACACAGACAGCTGACAAAACATGTATATCAATGAGAAAAGTCAGTAAAACAGTGCAAATTTAGGAACAAAATTGATTTATGACCCTTCCCAACATAGCAATGTAAAAGCCTTTCAACCATATGTACAATTACTAGTAGTCAATACATGACCTACTTAACCCCCCCACCCCTCCCCCTGCCTGCCCCTGCTCCTAGTACAGCCACAATCTAGAGAAATTATGTCCAAGGCTTCCAGACAATCCCCCATCCGTTACCCTCCTGACTTGCCAACCCTCTTCTACCCTAGATCCACTTCCCTCTATCCCCCAGACCCTAGAGGTGACATACTTGAGCCTGTCCTCCTCCAGTAGAGCCACCAGAGCGTCCCTCTACCCCCCACACCTGACTCCAGACCCTAGAGACAACATACTTGAGCCTGTCCTCCTCCAGTAGAGCCACCAGAGCCTCCCTCTACCCCCCCCCCCCCACACCCCCACACCTGACTCCAGACCCTAGAGACAACATACTTGAGCCTGTCCTCCTCCAGTAGAGCCACCAGAGCGTCCCTCTACCCCCCACACCTGACTCCAGACCCTAGAGACAACATACTTGAGCCTGTCCTCCTCCAGTAGAGCCAGAGCGTCCTTCTACCCCCCCCCCCCACACCCCCACACCTGACTCCAGACCCTAGAGACAACATACTTGAGCCTGTCCTCCTCCAGTTGAGCCAGAGCGTCCCTCTACCCCCACACCCCCACACCTGACTCCAGACCCTAGAGACAACTTACTTGAGCCTGTCCTCCTCCAGTAGAGCCACCAGAGCGTCCCTCTACCCCCATACCCCCACACCTGACTCCAGACCCTAGAGACAACATACTTGAGCCTGTCCTCCTCCAGTAGAGCCAGAGCGTCCTTCTACCCCCCCCCCCCCCCCACACCCCCACACCTGACTCCAGACCCTAGAGACAACATACTTGAGCCTGTCCTCCTCCAGTTGAGCCAGAGCGTCCCTCTACCCCACACCCCCACACCTGACTCCAGACCCTAGAGACAACATACTTGAGCCTGTCCTCCTCCAGTAGAGCCAGAGCGTCCTTCTACCCCCCCCCCCCCCCACACCCCCACACCTGACTCCAGACCCTAGAGACAACATACTTGAGCCTGTCCTCCTCCAGTAGAGCCAGAGCGTCCTTCTACCCCCCCCCCCCCCCACACCCCCACACCTGACTCCAGACCCTAGAGACAACATACTTGAGCCTGTCCTCCTCCAGTAGAGCCACCAGAGCGTCCCTCTGCTCCACTACCTCCAGTAGCTCCTGTAGCACTCGCTTCTCTTCCTCCTGTTTCTCCTCGGTCTTCTCAGCATCTAATGACAGACATCAGTTGTGTAAGTGAATTCTATATCTGAGGTATTCGTCTGGGCATATGTAAGGTAACACTGGTGATCGATCCCAGAATTGTTGAACAAATTTGTATAATTCCAAGCTCAATGTACTGGGATTATTTAAACATAGGCAAGTTCTGTATCACGTTTCAATGATTATAACACTTGATTTGAAGGCAGATAGGCTCACCAGTGAGAGTCATAAGTTCTCTGAGTTGCTGTTCAAGACGACTTTGTCGGTCTTCCAGCTCCAATTCCCGGGCTCTGAAGACAGAATGAAACTCGGGATAAGGAAAACTTCATTCGGTCGTTAATACTCTGGACATCAGAAAATACATGAGAACTTGGGGGAACAAAACATTCATGATATATACAAGTAGTCAAAATGACAATGATAAATTTGTATGTGCCACTATTGGTTCAGACAGAATTATACTTCGAGTCGAAAGAAGGCGAAATATTTAGAAGCGGTATTTCATCCATTACTTTGTTCTTGATATACTTTCTTTTGACACTGTGAACAATCAGGTTATATTGTTACTATCATCATGATGAATCACAAAAAGAATTCTTTTACTATAATTATGATATCAATTCTTGAAATTTAAGTAATTTCAAAAGTGGGTTGTTCACTAAAGATTAGTCAATGGGAAATATATACAGTAGTGCAAAAGAAAGGAAGTGAAAACTGGGGAGATAATGTTCACTGTACTTACTGAACCATCAGTTCGGATTCTCGACGAACCAACATGTTCTTTTCATGTACAATGTTAAACCAGTCCTGCATAAGTTCCGATTCATCTTTCTCTGCATCTGATTGGTCCAGGATCAAGGCCAGGTCAAAGGTCAAGTTGTCGAGGGGGGAATAAGGGACGGGAGTAAAATGGAAGCCATGCAAGATATATTAGAATATTTCATAAGATAATATTTACATTTCTGTCTAAACTACATCTATGTGTACATTACAAAGGTGGCTAAATTCTATACATGGAATATAAATTTCAGTACTGGTCAAAGGCAACACATCAGCAGAAAATATGATGATGATGGTGATAGTTATTGGTTGTTAATATTTCTTAGTAATTAGATGAATACACATACTTTAGGTGAAATACATAATACACAACCACAACAACTAATGTGGAGTAATACATCACAATAGGGCTGAGAGACAACACACAATGAGACAGTACGTGTACAACAGTAGCCTGTATCGATGAGCTAACGGGTACAACCACAACAAGCAGAAAAGTAATCACGGATGTGGCTTCATTGAACCAAACGGCATCGATTCAGTGTGCTCATAAGTATGTTCATACTCGATATAGTGGTACATATCATGACTTGTCAGTGTGCGACATGTCGGTGTTTGAAACAGGCACAGGTATCAGTAGGATTGAGTCTCAAGAAGGAACAATGCAAATTTTTCAAGTTTACATGCATATTATCGCTTATATTATGTAATTGTTACAAAATGTGCAAACACCTGAATGAGGTTAACTTTATTTGCATATGCATCGTGTGGCATGCATTGTGTGGGAATAGCATTGGTTGTTTGCAGCGGTGTCCAAAACAATCTGTACATTTTCCTGGGGATTTCACACGGAACTAGCTACAAATGTAGGCATGCATAACAATGAGAAAAATACCTTCAATATTGGTGGGTATCTCTGTAAATGGGTGAGAAATATATATTGCTGTTAATTGAGTTTTGTATGAAAGAAAGTTTCAACTCAAGAAAAGAATTGAAGTGCAGGGTTACATCAATGGTTATAAAGATTTAGTAAGATTGAGTGAAAAAAAAAACTGTGAAATCTGCTTATTTCATGAAGTGATGAAGTTCCTAAATCTATTCTGTCAAATGCCAAACGTTTGGAGTAGGTCATCATTTATATATCTCTATTAATGAATTCTGAAAATTTTCAGTTTATACAGTTATTTGAATATTGATTAACTGTTTGTCCACTAGTAATTCACATGTATTTACATGACATGATCAGTGAAAGATTTATGTTGTTGAAGGTTCAAAATCACACAAAGATTCTCACAAAACTACAAGTAACAAATATCTCAGATGTAGCACATTACATACGCAATCATTTTGAGCTCTTGTGATGGTGTTCTGTTCTAAGTTAATCTGCAAGATTTCAAATATAATGCAGAAATATAAGTAACGCTCTGACTAAGTCTGATTATCGGGTCTACGTAGCTTAAATCAATGTGTCACATACAAAACATCTAAGATTGGAGACATGAAAAAGATGCAAGTTGCAGACAAAATGCATCAAACTCACATATAGATCACCATTCATAAGAAACCTTTCTACAGGGATTCTTATGAATGGACCATTAATTGGTTTTCGAAAGCACTAAATATTAACTGAGTACTAGTAAATGAATGTATGAGAAATGCTTGATGAGACCTTCAATGAGGTTGTCATCTAGACCTATCCCCTACCACCCTAACCAATCCACAGAATGCGTTTTACCCCTAACAACCCTCATCTTTACCCTTACCCCTCGCCTCCCCACAATCCCCAGCTTTTCCCTCGCCCTTCACCCCCATGACCCTCACCTTTGCCCTCATCTCTCACCTCCCCACAATCCATACCTTTGTCCTTGCCCCTGAGCACCCTCTACCCCCACAACCCTCACCATTGCTCTCGCCTTGGAGCATCCTATACCCTCATGCCCACAACCCTCACCATTGCTTTCGCCTTTGAGCTCCCTATACCCTCATGCCCACACCCTCACCATTGCCCTAGCCCTTGAGCACCCTATACCCTCATGCCCACACCCTCACCATTGCCCTAGCCCTTGAGCGCCCTATACCCTCATCCCCACAACCCTTACCTTTGCCTTATCACCGACATGCCCCCGCGTACCCTCTACCCTCACATTTGCCCTCACTTCCCACTGCCCTCACCTTTGTCCTTGCCCCTCACAACCCTCTAGTTTGCCCTCAGCCCTCAACTTTGCCCTCACACCCACCCCCTCACCTTTGCCCTTGCATCTCAAAACCTTCACCTTTGCCTTGCCCCTCATCGCCCTCTCGACCGACATACCCCTGGGTGCCCTCCACCCTCACCCTTGCCCCTCACCCCTACAACCCTCACCTTTGCCCTCGCCCCTCAGTGCCCTCTCAACCGACACGCCCCTGTCCTCGATGCGGCGCTGCTGTATCTCGAGCTCTTCAAGCTGTCTCTGTATCTCCTGCGCGGTCCGCAGTCGCTTGCGTTCCTGCTCCTTCTGCCGCTTGGCCACCGCTTTGTGCTGCCGCTTCAACATCCGTGACAACTCCTCCTCCGTCAAACTCTGGGAAAGGCAAGCAACATTCAATTACCAGGATTTAGCATTGAAATACCAGGCTGATATTATATGGGAACTGTTTTTAAAGTAACACTGGGAAGATTAAATTAAGGACAATATCACCGTAGTTTCTCATATTGGAAAATATATTATACTATCCCCTTGGAATCACTGTGAACATGTACATTAATCACAATTTTATTCCATCCATGCATTCACATGTTCACAATTATTTCTCAAGTTACCATGGTTACTGTTACCAAGCATACCTGAGACATGGCCTGGAAACTCCGCACTGACATCTTGTCATCTCCAGCCTCACTTTCAGTGTCAAACTCATCCACTGTCAAATCAACAGATCTATTAGTTACTCAAGTAATAATAATTATTCAAACTATGAATAAAATGCTAGCAACAGAAGTCTTTCAGCATGTTTATTATTTGAACTCATTACATATTCACAATGTCTTCAACCATGATTTACATCGCTTGATTATTGAGCTAGTATTTATATTTGAAGGTATACACTCATATTATATTGGTAATGCAATTGTACTCATCATCAGCAATTGAGAATTCCTAACACCATCTACATATCTACCAGTTTCACCCATGCATTTACCATATTTGAACAGATTGCACAGAATCCATAGCAAGGAACAGAGGTCTGTGGGGCACCATTTGCACTTTGCAAGGCTATGGAAACAGTGGAATTGGAAACCTTTGCAGCCCATGTTGATATACATGAGAAATATTACGACCAAGCACTGACATGCTTCAGGGTCACCATCATAGGAGTCCCAACCTATCACTGGTAATGTTGGAATAATGTACCTCATCACTACAAATGGGGCAACCACCCTATTCTGGGAATGAAAGAAATCACCAAGTATAATGGATTCTCCACCAAACTTGTAATATTGACTTACGGATTGGCTTGTTTTGTGCTCTACTAAAGGAACTACAGAACATAGTCAGCTCTGAAATCCAGCCTCGCAGCTTGTGAAACCAGCCAATAGGTGGTGACAGAGGACAGACACGCCCCCTGGCAACATGCCGAGGTGTGTATTTGACCTTGGAAAGGTCACACAAAGACAGGGAGGTTGGACAGAGTATGACCTCTGGAGGAGCGAGGTCACCCCGACCGACCATGTCCAGAGAAGCTGGCAGTGACTTTGCTAGATCTCCTTGTTACATGGTGGAGAGGAAGTGGGCGCAGAACACAACAACAAAATTGTTAACTACAGCTAAACCAACTAATGTTACCTCTGCTATATTATGCCAATCATAACTAAATCATTTTCACCAAACAAAACTGCACACAATTCTACCATCAAATCTTAACTGTACTTGAAATGTACACCTTACATCACGTAAATACACACTAAACAAGTACCTAATTCTGCTGAACTTTCAGTACTCACTTGTGGCTCTCGGTGGTCGGAGGGAGGTATTTGGTGCCTTGGCTGGGGGAGGGGCCACCTGTTCCAACCTCTCCTGAAGGTTCTCCTTGTTCTTCTTGCTGGCCTCGCTCAGGTCATCCATCAATGGGGCGAACTCATCATACACGCTTCGGCGCTGCTCGGCTAATTTCTCCTCCTCTTCCTGAATACGGTTGACGCCTCCCTTGTTGCGAAGCTTGACACCGCTGGAGGTCACGGGCGGTTGCTGCCTCTCCAGTGATTTCTTCTTCTCCTGGGCAGACATTGGGCGATCTTTAGCTTGGAGCAAGGGCGGAGACGATGCACTGGTCCGGGAATCCACTGGAGGACTCTTGGCTTTGTCTTTCTTCTCAGTACTTCTAGAGGGCATCAGCAGGGACAGGAAAGACCGTCGCTTCTCCTTCTTGCCTTCAGAGGCGTCTCGGTTCTCCTTGTCCTCCTTTGACTTTTTGCCCTTGTTCTTGTCCTTTTTGCCCTTGCGCCCAGTGTGAGGGCTGTTGCCTGAATGGTCCGAGGTGCTGTCAGACTGAGGTCTTTGGGGACTGTCTGTGGAACTCAGCGTAGATGAGTCGGACTTCCCACCTGGTGCCACAACTGCAGCAGCTGACATTGGACGTTTCTGCCCAGCAGGAATATTGGGTGCCTGTTTGCTCGTCGAAGCGGATTCTGGCCTTGACTTAAAGCCTTTACTTGACGATATTCCTAGTTCCTCATCACTCTTTAGTCTTGCACGTTCTCTGGCCGCTGCTCTGCTGAGTTCTATTTCCTGTTCCTTGGCCATCTTAATCTCGGAGGCCGTGACTCCCTGTCTGGCCGCTGGCGTAGTAGGCAGCAGACGCTTCTTGACTTCTGCAGCCTTGCGGTAGTCACCATCATGGCGACCATTCTCCACGTGCGGCTGTTTCATGGAGGTTGCCGGGGTGTAGAAGACGTCATGTTCCCCGCTGGCAGCATCCTTGTGTGGCACGCCGGCGGTGGGGCTGGTCGGAGTGCCACTGTCTAATCCTCGCCACTCTGAGTTCAACTCAAGGTTCTTCATGTTGCTAGCGAGAACAGAACCATTACGATCGGATATGTTGTTCAGCTTCTTGTTGTTTTTGTTTGGAATGTCTGGAAACATCGAGCGTGGGTCAATGCGGACCGGCTGCGCAGCCTCGGAGAAGAAGCGCCACTTGGCTTCTTTGACCAGGTGTGGAGAGTAAGGGGAAGAGGAAGACGATATCTGGGAGGCATTGGAATGCAAGGACTTCTGATCACTGGTTTCACTGATAGTGTCAGACAAGATGGTCTTGGTATCAAGCTGGTCAATTCGTTGAGTAAGTGGACTAGAGTTGGGAGATATCTTGTTTTCGTTGGTGTCTGGAATCAAATGCTTCGACGCAGTGGCAGTAGGTGTGTAGTATGAACTGTCATTGTCGTCGACAACAGCTGCTGTGGAGTTAGCAGACAGGAAAGGTGTTGTATTCTCTGGGGACATCAAAGTGTCCAGCGTGCCGTTGGACAGAACAGTTTTCTGTGAGAAATTTGGACTGGAAGGCTGTACCGTTTTGTTGGTTTTGGAAGATTGTTTGGTGGTGTTGATAGTTAGGTTTGCTGCATCGATTTCCAGATCATCAAGCATGTCATCACTGTTCATGTTGATTTCAACAAGTCTCTCCAGTGAGATACTCTCCTCCAGAGGACTAGTCTTGGGGCTGAAAGCTTCCTTCTTCCTCCCTTTAGAATCAGTCTCTTTCATAGTTGCCTTTGTGGAGCGTAAATCCGAAGGCGAACTTGCCGTCTTCACTGAATCACTAGTCAATGAAATCGTACTGGTCGATGAGACACTTTTGGAGCTCTTGTCACTGTCGCCAGTTTTTTGCCGCTTTCGATTCCTTGAGTTGACATACTTCTCATTGACTTTGAAAGACTTCTCATAGCCCAGCTCATCATCGACAGTGAAGGCGACTATCTGACTGGAGTCATATTCCTCCTTGTAGTCATCTTCCTCTTCCGTCTCCATGCGACTATCTGTCCTATCACTCATCACATCAAAGTCCTTCTCCTTGGAGTCATCCAGACTGAAGAGCAGCTCGTCTATCCTCTTGATGGCATCGGCTTGGAGGTCCTCCTTACTCATGCACTTCCTGCGGAGGTCATCAGGAGCGTCGAGGCTGGTGCTCCTCTCGAGGTTTCCTTTGGGAGTTGAGGTCTTAATCTCCGCCGATGGTTTACACACAGGACCTGAGGACGACCGCTGGAGATTGGAAGTTGGCCGTCGGTCGGCTGGAGTGAACTTAGTCTTTATGTCGCTGTGAGTCTGGTCCAAGTCTTCAACTTTGTCCATACTTTCAAAGATATCTGGTGCGAAGGTCTTCTGCTCCAGTTTGATGATCAGCTCTTGTTCCTTCCTGGCTTTCTCTATAGAACTTGGACTGGAGCTCACAGTTTGTTCATTAGTGCTTTTGACCACTGTTTCACTGACAGGTCTGATTGGTGAAAACTCTGGTACACTATCCGATTCAGTGATGGTTTTGCTCTCTTCTGCAAGTTTTTCCACAGTTTTTGATTTGGTGTCATCACTTCTGACCACCTTTTCTTCGGTCCCACTTGGCTCACTCTGTTTTGTGGAATCCTTTGCTTCATGTACAAAGACACTGTCATTCACATCAAGATGAGGCCGATTGACCTCCACCATGGTAGACAGATCACCTATCGTGGATGTATCAGCAAGGTTATCCTGGACTAGGAGGGTCAGATCTGAGCGGGAATCTTCTTCCACTTCACTTTTAGCATCACTTGCAATATTCCTAATATCACCTGATAACACATCCTCCACAAACTTGTCTACAGCATCAATGGACTCCTTGTCATCAATGGTATCCACTGATTTGGCCTTGACCTCCTGGGAGAGCGAAGTCTTAGTTGACTCCATCGAAACACTTGCTGTATGACTGGTATCCTCTGTGGGTGATGTGTTGGTAACAGTTTCCATGGCAACATCATCGGTTTTGTTTTCGTCAGCATATACAGGTGATTTTACGGGAACAACATTCATTTTTTCACTGTTTGCTGTGTCCCGCTCAGCATCAGTCACATTTTCCATGACTGCATCTTTCTCAACAGTTTCTTGAACAATGCAATCCATTTTCTCTTCTACATCACCTTCACACACAATGTTTTTGTTATCCGAATTGTCCTCAACAGATTTAGAATCACCAACAACAGCTTCAACACAAGAATCAGAAACATCGTCACGAACACAGTCTACGAGATTATCCTTGGCTACACTTTCAGTCTCTATCACAGTTTGAGTCACACCACTCGTTGTCACAGTTTCAACATTGTCTTTTGGAATATCCTTGGTATCCATGCCAGTCATTTCTGCAGTAGAGGCACACACATTCATATTCTCAGCAACCGGACTTTCATAACTCTGTGGAACACTTTCTACTGGCACTTGTTCAGTCACTGAACTGCTCACTGGGGGTGCACTTTGAACACTTTCAGTCACAGTTGGTGTGATATTTGATTCAACCACCATCATAGTGTCATCCACACTTGCACCTTGATTGTTCTCCTTGACTAAGACAGACATGTCAGGCAGGAGTGATGTATCTGCCATGTTTTCCTGAGCCAGCTCTGTCAAATTTGCCAGATCTGGTCCCTCTGATGTATCCATTTTATCACAGGAATTATCCACAAAAGCAGTGTCCATCATGCTTTCTCCTGGGACTGCCGAGTCATGGCTAGCATTTACTTCTGCCAAGGTAGAGTTTTCAAGCTCTACTTTAACAATTTCCTCCTGATTTTGTGGTATATCCTGCGAGTCAACAGCCATGCATTCTTCAACCTTGTTAGATTCAGCCTGGTCAGAGGCCGAGTCCTGTGGCAGAGGCTCCAGAGCATCCTTGGATGACGCAGAAACATCTTCCGAGCTGGAAGAGGTCACTGCTGTGGGTGCTGTAGCGAGCTCAGACTCGCCTGCCTCTGCCTCCGAAAGTTCAAGAGTTGGGACACATGACACAACCGTGTCAGCGGCAGAAACAAGTTCTGTTTCCATGACAACATCACTGCCACTGGACTCAGATCCTCTTTCGTGCGGCTCCTCAGGGATGGAAGGTTGGAAAACGGGCAGGTTACTTTCTTTCTCAGATTCATCCGCAGTCGCTCTATCAAAATCCTCATCCGTTATTTCCTCCTCACTGGCGAGCATTTTCCCACGACGTTTATCATCTGGGCTTATATCGATTGACTGTTCAAGGTAGTCATCATCGAGACTACTCCTATCAACTGAACTCAAACTCTGAACAGAAACCTTGGGTACAAACGGCTTATCACTGTTGTTATCGCTAAGGTAAATACTTGTGGGTTTCTTGATGGGATCACAGTTACCTGTTGGCGAGACATCAGTTGACGAAGAACTGGTCACAGCATTTGAGTTAGTGTTCTTTTCACTTGAGTCTGTTGATGGACTGCCATCGGGAGCATCCTCTGGTGTCTTTACATCGGCTTTCACTGCAGCTTCTGGATTAGAGTCAGGTGCTTTTTGCCCAGGCTCCCAAACTTTGGGCTGGTCTCCTGCAGGTTGTAGAACCTCCGGCCTGGCCGGTTTGGGTACAGGTTCAGGCTCCTTTTCTATCTCTTTCGGCGGCGAGGGTTCCCTCGGAGGTTCTGGGGCAGGAAACAGAGGTTTCCTAGGTGTGGTGGTCCGTCTCTGTCGGAGAACTCTGGAACCTCGAGCTGGACTGTCAGTACGCGGCTGAGTGGGTGATGTTGCTGCAGGAGTTTGCTTCTCACTGGGGGTGTCATCCACTTTCTGTACCACAGAGGCTGACGATGGTACTTCAGTTGCTGGCTGAGCCTCTGGCTTCGATGGTGTTTCTGAAGGGTCTTTCTTTACTTCCACATTGGAAGCCAGTTGTTGTTCCTCATTTTTGATATCACTATCATCCTTGCTTTTTACATTAGCTTTATCCGTGTGACTCACCTTTTCACAACCGATTTCTTCACTGAGACTAGGTTGATTCACAGAAACTGTGAATTCTCCAGAACCTTTCCGACCTTTTGCTTCAGTATCTTCTCTTGAACTCAGTTCAATACTTGGACTTTCAGATTTTCTGTCAACTGTCGACTGCTCTGCCGCTCCTTCAGAAATATCTTGGTAATCTTCCAGTATTTGATCCTTGTCTTCAATTTTACCTTCAGAGAATGGTAAATTGCCTTCATCAAAAGCCAACAAATCCGCTTCAAGTTCAGCCATTTCATCTTCGATATTGTCCACCTGTTTGTCTGTATCTGAAATGGTTGCATCAGACTCGTCCATGCCCTCGACAACTTGCAGACTCCCGTCCTCCTCACCAGTCCCAGGCCCTCCGGAGTGACCCTCTTTGTCAGTGACATCGTCATCATCTTCCTCATCAGAGCTGTCACTACCAACCGTGATAACTTGAGCAGCTTCCTGCATCCCAGGCAACATTGAGCCTTCCACCTCCCCGGTGAGTCGGCGCTTGTCGCCACGCTTGTGTCTCCGCTTCTTCTTGGTTTTCTGCGGTTTTGATCTTTGCTTCTCCTTGATTTCATTGTCGGATGCTTTTGGAGTCACATCGAGGTCTTCCTCCAGGTTTTCCGCAGGTTCCTCTGGATCTGGCACTGGTGGTTCTGGTTCAGGGAGAGCCACGGGTGTTCTGAGTCCAAGGAACGACATGGCATCAATGCGGACAGGTTCGCTGACGTTGCTGAAGAATGACATGCGGTTCTTAAGCGATGAGGCTGATGCTGGTGATGGCTTGGGTTCCTTAGGTGCCTGTTGTTTCTGTGGCTGCTGTGCCTGGTAGATGCTAGTGTAGCCAAAGGGCTTGAGAGCGGTTGGACTGAGCAGTAGCTTCTCACGGTTACTTTCATTACTGCTCTCCTTGCTGCGGTCCAATCCAGACAACTCCTGCTGCGACTGACCCGATGAACGTCTGTGTCTGACCATGTGGCCATAAATGCTTTCTGAAAATACGAAACGAGGTATCAGTTTGGCTGGGAGCAATCGACAGTATGACAAGATCTTTGTGTATTTATTTCCACTGATCTACTGTGACAAATCCAATGGCATAATTTAGAAAATCATCTGACCTGAGTCGCTTTCTTTCTCTGTGTCAGATCCAGACTCCCAGTCTGCGTCACTGGCTCCGATCGTCGCCGTCTCTGTCCCAGTGTCTGAATCGTCATCGCCACCTTTACCCCGGGATTTCCGGACCTGCTTTTCATATGACTTGCGAAGCTTCTTGGAGTAGGACTTGGCAAGCTCCACAATTGACAGTTCCTCCTCGGACATGTCCTCTTCCTCCTCATCTTCAAACACCATATCATCCGAGGACGACCTGCAACAAGACAAACTCGCTGATCATGCATTTCATTAATGAAAATCCCAAAAGAAAACTCAAACGACTCTTAACAAAAATTCTAATCGAATATCTCATGTGACTGTCAAGTTCTGTCATTCCACCGTACTTCAGTTGACATCACTGAGCCACTGAGCATGCACACATAAAATTTACCATGAATAGAATCAGAAAGTATGTTATGATATGCACTTGCATGAAGTGTTCAGTGTGTCTGTACATGCTGTACAGTTAACAGTTCACATACAAATACTGTGCACCAATTGTGCACAGAAATCACTGCATAAGCAGTAATAAAATTGTGTGATCTCAATTGTTCTAATTAACTTACGATTATCCACATAATATGCTACTGGTGTTTCAGTGTCATGTTATGTACAATAGTTGTTTCATTAGCTGTACAAATATATAAAATTTGTTCAAAACAGAGGAATGACATGCCATGAAAAAGACTAAACATTCTAAACTACTGACTCAGATCAGTAACGTCTAAAATTTGGAGAATGTTAAACAATTTGAAAGTCAGATGCATTATAATGTAATCAGATCTGATGATTCATGACATCAAGGTTAGACAGATCATTCTCTATTTTCACATACATGTATTAGCTGATCATAATTTTAACAAATTCATTCATCTGTACAACATGTTGAGGTAATAGTCATGCATGTTAGATCCAAACTCATACCAGTTTGTCAAGAACGCTACACTAAGCCCTAAATCTGGCAAGCGTCTGAAGAGAATGCACACAAATTATATCAACAACGTGATTATTTACTCCAAAAACACTGAAGTTTAGTTTTCAAGGATTAAAACCTAACCATGTTCAGAACAGAAATGGGGACAATAACTTTTGTATCACACTTTACATGTACATGTAATATAAATTGATACTGGCCTAGAAAAAACTCCTATATATACAGAAGAAACACTGATAAATATTTAGCCCACAATGTCGACAACCTGTAAAAGATACATACTCTGACAAGCTATTGTCGTCATCGAGGAGGGAGACGCTGAGGTTGTGTTTAGTCTGCTCCAGTTCGCTCTCCTCGACTTCACTCTCTGTCACGTACTCAATCCGCTCTGGCGTCCTATAGGCAGCAGCACTGTCCACTTGTGACAGCCCAGCAGTGGCACGAACTGAAAGGTATAGTCAGGAGGGAGTTCCCAAATATACAGTCTTTACAACAACTTTGAGTGGTCCAAAGTCGGTGGGGTTTTTATACATATAGAATACCTCGAGGTGGTGTCCGATCCCCCTTCAAGTCCCCAGACGGAGGATTCTGGTTCTCTTTGTCTCCGAAACTCCTCTTGCGTGATTTTCTAAATGGCCGTTTCATGCCATAATGTTGATGACAGTAAAATTTGGCTGCAATGACAAAATTTTCACTCTGGATTACTATGTTCACATTGCATGACCTTGAGATATATCTCTCAAAACATTACGAATGTCTAGAACTGAAATAACTCTCAATACCTTCCCCAGCGGGAGTCCTGAGGAAGGCGTAGCCCCCGATCCGGAGACTGGAGTTGCAGTAATCACAGCGGAAGCAGCCACGGTGGAAGAACAGTCCCTCCGCAGTGTACCGCTCCACCAGGTACACGGTCTTCTTACAAAAGTAACACTCATCAGAGTCTGAGGCAGGCTTCTGGATCAGTGGACGGGTCGTCTGGAAAGAAATGTATCTCAACTGTCACGTCTTAAGTAAAATCATCTAATTGTGCATTTTAAAATTCTTACAGAACAAGGACAAGTTTTTCCAAACAAAAGTCAGTATAAGCATCACATAAATTTCACATCTGGAGTTTCCCCTCACTCTTGGCAGTAGCTCTACTCACAACTTTCTTGGACTCGGGAGGTGTGGATTTGCCGGAAAACTTTTTGGAAAGGTCCTTGGCCAGGGCGCTGACTTTGTTTTGACCTTTGACCCCAGCCTTAGCGGCCTTGATCTCTCGACGAACCTTGAGCAACTTGGACTCCTCCTCCTCCTGGCTCTAAAACGACGATTTACATAAAGACAATAGATAACATCATACAGGAAAGTCACCAGAACCACCAGCAAGACCAGCATGGAGACATGAATGATAAATTCTTACCCCTGTCTGTTCCATATCTTTGATGCGTTTTCTTGCCATCCCCGTCGCTACCGGAGGCTGACGATAACGCTTCAAAGTGTCAGAGTCGTTATCCTTCTCGAACTCCTCCTGCAATGTAGTGATAGTTTGATGAACAATCTAGCCCGAGCGAAAACAAACATTGTAGTTAGAAGTCAAGTGATGTTCTTTTGAAGCAATATCCTGGAATATCAATTTTCTTTTGTCAGTTTTAAAGGAAATGTGGTATTAAGCATGTACAATTTCAGCAGTATACCATGATTTTGAAATATTTCAAATTTCATATTTGTATGATTGCTACAACACAGTCACTGTCTGAAGCTATAATGTACGTGTTGTTGGTAAACATTGGACACAAATTTTTACAAAGTGTGTAAACATATATCATGACATGACAAAAATTAATGACAACATACAAGCAAAGTGAAAACATGTAAATTAACAAAAGCATGCTTTATTCACAGGAAAGGGATTGGTGGGAAAAAACAATCAAACATAGATTATGCTTTTGATTAGTTAATTAACATGATCAAAGGTTAGTTACTGGACGGTTTTACACTGACAACAAAAACTACCAAACAGAGATACTAGAAAATTTGGTGAACACTAACATACTTTTTGTTTGCTTCTATAGATTGCATGGGCTCACAGGAATGCACACATTGAGAAATTGGTCACAAATTTGGTCAGAAATCATGCTGATATAGCAAATCTCCATGATTCAGATTTTTTTTCTAGTACATGTACAGACTTGCAGGAATGAAACCTTTTTCTGTTGGGTCTACAATGAAATATATATGCATCAAACTTGCAGGTGATGGCACACAAATTTGAGATGGACTTTTCTGTAAACAACTCTTGCGATATCTTCTCGTCTAGATAAAGGAGATATCTCAGGCATTGGCAAACACTGATCAATGTTAGTCATGCCGTCTTACAAAATAGTAATGATAGCAATCGTCTTCTTCATCACTGGACGACCAGAGAGGCTTGACAATGGAGGAATACTGCTGTGGTTCTGGCTGAAAGATTAATCTTACAAGTGCTCATTGTTGTCTTTATTTGTCACAGTGGTACACCTACAAGTCATTTCCATAGTACCGGCAGCTTATCGAATATGGTCCCTGGAAAATTCCCCCCGAAAAACTACTCTATCCTAACAATGGTAAAGTCAGAAAGTACACGGACATATAGACAAGACAGAAGAAGACAGACTAAAAGACATACATAAATAAATATCTACAAGAGAGATGATCTGCACTAGTATACGGCAGGGAAAGCTGTGCATAAGCATGATATAGCGGCTCACTTGTGAATCGCTGTCACTCGGTATCGGCTGTGGTAACCCACAATAGCGCAGCCATAGCAAGAACATCAAGTAGAGGTATTATATACATTTTCCAGATTACACTACAAGCCCTCCTCATTTCCATTAGCTGTATATACTACAGTTGTACTTAAGCATGTATGTACATCAAGATCTTAGAATGAAATTTGTTTTCTAAAATTTCATTTTTCTTTATTAACACTGACCAGTAAGATTCACTGTCATTGATACAAGATACATTTTGACACTTACATACTGACAAAAGATCATAATTATGAGCTTGGAACAGATCATAATTGTACAAATATGTCAAATCGAGAAACTGTATGTACAAAAGAAACTGAAGACAGCAAATATTATACACATTTCAAAATATTTTCAGGCTCACTAATGTACATGATATAAATAGACTGTTTTTCAATAATGCTAATCTATATCTTCAGTCTTTACAAGCAACTGATACAAAACGCCTACACTATTGAACCACTTTACGCACCCGTCTTTGACGTATCCTGCTGCCAAGCTTGTTGAGCATTGAAAGTTTGGAGGCGGGAGATCTCGGTTTGGTTCGAACGCGGAACTGCTGAGGTGGACGGGCAACTGCAGACAGGAAAGACAGATAATGATCGAATGCCACTGAAACTACACTGCTTACAACATAATATTAGAAGACAATTCACAATGTAACTGAATATTCAAGCAGAAAAACGTGCATACTCTTCGCTGGCCGGATGCTTTCCTTGCGGAAGTATTCGTAGAACTGTGAGAGGTATGACACAAAGGACAGTTTGTCCGGGACTTCCCCACGAGCCATGGCCATTCCCGTCGTCACTGCCTGAATCCCAAACTCCCTCTCCGCTATGTCAAAGGCCTAACAAGTCAATGAAAAAGTGTACTCTTTGAAAGGATTGCATGGTAGTCAATATTTATCCTTATAATCATCTTTGTTTGATACTCAGAAAACATGTACATGTAGTCTTTTAGAATATATGATTGCAAGATATACCAAAATACAAACCAGTTGGCAGTTTTCAGCACAACTACATGTGTCCAGCGTATACACATCTCTGTAAACAGGTATGATTGATAATCAATTTCACAATGAAACTGGCTCAAAACAATTTCATACAAAATTTCAGCAATCATTTCTTCACTGGCAGGAATCATGTAACAAAGCGACGTACACGAGTTCTGGCCGGTACTTGTGAATGAGGGAGCAGAGGGCCATGCCAGACGTCCAGGAGGCGGTCAGGTCCATGACCTTGGCCAGGTGTCTGTACGACTCCAGCTGCTTCTGGAACCACTTGAGCAAGTTGTGGCTGTCCCTGATCATCTCTGCAGGATAGTGCGACAATACCATTCATGAAGCCTAGCAGGGAATATTTGGAATCAATCTTCCTGCTTGATATTCGCCCTCAATACAACAGTAATTTGAGTTGTCAAATCAAGTACATAGACATTGCTATGGACCATCCTTACCATATCTATTGCTCCTTTGCTCTGCAAGCTGCACAATTTCATTCAAATATGCCTTGTCGACCCCATCATACTGGCTCATCACTTGATGTGGCTTGAAAAACACTGGATTCAGGTTAGGGTACCTGAAAAACAGATGTGTCATTGCTGACTGAATTACTTGACACACAGATTAAGAGAGATATCCATATGCAAATTAGGATATGACAGTTAATTCAATTCAACAATGGCCTAACTATGTCATTGACAAGGTTTCTGACCTGGTGTTAGGGTCGATAGTGTACAGTGAGAAGTTCTTGTTGACGTTCTCCGGCGTGGTCTGTGAGAGAAGCTGGTAGATACTTTCTCTCTCCGCCATCACCTCCAGGGGCGTCATCTTGGCAGACGCCCAGCTCCGAATCATCCACGCCGCGTCCAGCGCACCCAGGAACCCTCGCGCACAGCCCGAACCCGTCGGCCAAAACGGCTAATGATGAACAATATATATTTTGGTCATGAGAAAATAAGCATGAGATTATTTTGTGCAGTAAGGTATCTAATAATTGCAATCAAATCATGAATGGATAATCAAGAGCAGGACATTATGCAATTACAACAATGAAATCTTAACCGTTTCAAGAGCATCGCTCTCGCCAGTCTACTGACCTCGATCAAACTGTCTCCGACCAATGATACCAGGAGTTTCTTTCCCTTTCTTTCTACGACTCGGGATGCATGCTCTGCTGCGAACATTGACGTGAAGTCAAACATTGCCACATCCGGCTGTCCATAGTGGTTATGTGCAAACTCCAAGTTAGGCAGCTTGTGGCGTGTCGAAACATCGGCTGCTTCTATCGCATAGTCCAGGAGCTTTTGCTGGTCTACGTTTTCCTTGGCAAGAAGACGCGCTGGGTCTTCAAAGTCCTAGGATCCAAGGGAACAGAACAAATTATCCCATGAAAAGATTTTTAAAATTCATTTGAGACATTTTTCGAGAAAAAATACATTATGGTTCAATCATTTAGTTTTTTCAGTGAATGAAATGTCTGACACTAACCTGTATTAGAACTCCTTTCAATAGTAAACTATGTTTCTTGGCAGTCATCACAAAGTAATGTGTGTCGTCTTTGTAATATACAATGTTTTCGAGGTCGATACCGGTCTGAGAATTGAGATCCTTGAAAAATTTCTGATTGAAGATGTAAGCTACGCCACTAATTTCTTCAACACTGGCCTCCGCTTGCGTATTGCGATTGATGAAGTTGGCAGTTATAGCAATGGCAAGTTTCCCACGGAATTCCTTGCGCCGAAAACCTGGAAATCAAAGCAAAGTGCCCAGGAAATATTCCTACAGTGTGAAAATGGAGATAATCAATGAACGAAAACTACTCAATATACCAAATCATCCAACAATGCTACAGGGATATACAAAAACATACCTGAGAGAGTGTTCCGCTTGCCATCTGCTCCCACAAGGACATCAAACTCGTACTCGCTGACTGGACTGTCTTCTGGCAGAACCTTAGCTTTCCATCCATGAGCTGCAAAATAACCATGATTCCTCATTTCGGTATCTTTGAAAATATTACATCATTTTTGGGACCTCACAGTTACACGTATACCCCCACATTTCTATCTTTCCTGTCATAATCGTAGCAACAGATAAACCGTGAAAATTGCTGAATAAAGTACAAACCTTCTGAGTCATCGGTTGATGCGGTTGGTTCCAGAAGCTCCTCGAAGCTGACGCCGGAGTGGATCTCGACCCCCACCAACAGGGCGACCTTCACCAGGATACACTGCAGAGCTCGGATACCTGCCGGTCACAAGGGTCAAAATTTGTGTTTCAAACACACTGAACTACTTGATTTTTTTACCATTTAGACAATTTGGGAAGCACACCAAATGTATGCCCTAATTTCATCTTGTAATCATCATCGTAATGATCTTTCACCAGAACAATTTTCAGCAAATGGAAACAGTAACTCACTGATATGGTCGATTGATCCGGCACAGAACTTCCCGAAGAATTTTTTGGCCCCGAGAGCTTTCAGGTCATGGATAAGGAATGGCCAGAGGTGGAGAACATTGTTCCGAGAGAACCGGTCCCGCTTCTCCACCACGACCGCCTTGCCGCCCATCAGTGCCACCTCAATCCCAACCCGCAACCCGCACGGACCACCTCCAATAATCAATACCTACAGGGAGACAAGGTTGGTAATAGACTAACCTTAAGCAATAGTATCATATTTATTGTAATACACTGATACATAACAGTTGTATTATGTACCTAGTATCAGAAATACATAAGATACATCTCTCTTATGTATTTCTGCTAGTATAATGGGAGCCACACTATATTTGTTTTCAATGTGTAACTAACTGCATGTATGCAAAGGATGGCATTTTTCACAGCTAAATTCCATTTTTTATTTTTTGTAATTATTATTTCATTTATCTCATCCACATTTATCAGCCAACACTACTGTCATTACAAGTGCTCAACAAGTTCATCATTTTTATCAACAATTTCTCCCCATGTCTCTTAACAGGATCACAATGTATTCATCCATGCTTACTCAAACATTGCCCAGGGGGACAATTACATAATGATGACACTACTGACATAATTGTTAACAAATAGCTCATTATTCCGCGCAATTGTACCCGCAATTGTTTTGGTACTGTAAAAAGCGAGCATCCTGCTCAAGGAATGGGCAGCTGTTGGTGGCAGGCCTCGCCCCAGTGTGTGCGTGTGGTGTACGGGCCGATAATTATATGCCCTGGGGGGCTAAACCCATCTGGACCTGTGGGTCACTGGTGCACACTCCAGTAACCAACACGTGGTCTCAGGGTGCTTCAACCCACACATGTAGTGTTTTGTGCTGGGGAAAGGGAAAAGGGGGGGGGGGGGGGGATCAGGGAATCTGGTACAAAATGTGTGGATAGAAAAGATTTATTTTTGCTATTAAAACAGCAGCTGGCGGTGTGTGCTTTGTGTATTGGTAACAAGTTGTGACACTATCAGCGGCGCCTCCCAGAAAGATGAGTTAACCTATGGACTAGTTGCCATGGAAACCGTTTTCAAAGTGAAATTGTAGTTGTATTTCAGTGATATTGGATTTTGTACCACAGTTACACAAGCTGTTTCTAACGCCCGCTGTATTCACATGGCTCATGGAGCCAGATGTTGCTCGCAGTATTGAACTTGGCATCTGAGCAGAATGAAAATAGCGTAAATGTTACATCAAAATGTGACATGCACTTTTTTTCAATTCCATGAGCAATATTCGAAGCTAAATACAGAACAATGCACTGCAATTTTTCATAATTTTTTTTCATTTGTTTCTCTCTCTGTTAATCTTTGTTCCTGCATGGTAATTACCGCAGAACTTTCAGACAATGTTGGAACTTAAACAATGTTTATTCTTCCCATTCCCAGGAATAAACTGCAATAACCATCAGCTTGAAGAGTGCACCACTCTGTCAAGTCTACAGTCAGGAAACCAATCCACTAAAGCAACAATATCGAAACACTCACTGCCACCAGATGAAATGGAAAATCTACTATGATTGTGTAGGTCTTTTTTCAATCTTTGACTGTTTTTTACCCATTGCCCCACTCCCTTGTTTTTCCATGGTCTACTCTATTGTATGTGCACGTAGCAAAAATTGTAATTTTTGTTTTAAAAGCTCCCGTGATTCCAGACAGCTGCTGATTCTACCATCAGTGCATTGCATAGTAACCGATATGGCAAGGGTCGAATATATATCAGCTGGATTCTGACAAACTTAAGCAAAACAATCGTTTGTTTCACACAATATTATGGGCGTATACGCATACTCCTGATACTAGGTCTATATTTATTGTCCAGGTCTTAAAAACTGAAGAGGTATCGATGTTCCACTGCACAACTCAATATCGTTTAGTTCTTCGAAGTCTGAGAAAACGAGTCATATTTTCAACTGTGGTGAAAACAAACAACACAATAATAGGAAGCTAATTTTATGAATTATGTCCTGATGAAGCGCCTTATGATGAAAATTCATTAGCTGCAGAACTATCTTTCATAATTGCTGCTCTATGCTCCATAAATTTGTAACACAAAATAATGCGGCTCCAACAGACGATTATCCTTCACATCATGAACTTTGTTCCAAAATATCACCCCCATTAACGGCGGCCATTGGCCATTTTATGAGTCATTATCCTCAGAGAAAAACTGATAGTTACTATACCCTGAAAGGAGGGTCCAATACATAGAATGAAGGTCAAGGTCGGGAGCTATATCAATATAAATAGCCCAGTGACACCAGAGGGTATATTACACACACGGGTGGCCTAGCCAGGCAATACGGAAGGGTTATTGCCTGGTGCGGGACTGTGGGTTATGTGGGGTATTATGGGAATTGTCCAGCAAAAGAAGTCAGTCCATGGCAAAGCTGGAGTTTCATTCAAGATCAGTGCAAAATTGGAACAGAGTTTCTGGGACGGATGTCTTTGCTATTGCTTCCTCACCTCATATTTTCTTAGTTGATGGAATTACTGCTTCTTGGCTCATTCAGTGACAATTATGAGAGAAGGTTTCTCAAATCTTGACTACCAGTAGTGTTCAAAGCAATTTGTTCAACAGTGGGAAATCACCCATCTACTCTATGCACTGCTATATACAGTTGGAATCCAGTTTTTATACTGTGGATTAAAAGTGCAACAAGAAGAGATGCAAGACTGTTCTAAACACGAAATGAATTCGTTCTCAGCTCCCAGAAACAGATAATTAATTGCTAATATATTGTTTTATTCAATTTGAACCAAGTGAAACATTTATTCATGGAGTCAGTAAATCTAAGGGCAATATGTTGCTATATGTTGGGAAAACCGCACAATAAACAAGTCCAGTCACATCTTTATCCTTAGAGACAATGGCCCATAATGCACCTAATCCTTCGAGGAAATACTGCACTTTGGGTTTCCCACTCTTTGTTTTAGCTTTCCGAATGTTAACTAACCACATCCGCAGCCTGACCAGGTAGCCGGTAGCTGGAACCACAACACTAGGCAAAGAAAACAACACCACCAACTACCTGCCATATTTTCTCAATCAGAGGGAGTGATGAGTCTGCCTTCTGTCTAGCCCATGTTTTCTCTAGTGCCTTGCCATTGTTTATAAATGTTGTATGCCTCCAGGTGGCTAAAATGCATAATATTGAGAGGGTTTTAACAGTTTTAGTGAACCAATATTTTATCTGCACAAAATCTGTCTTTTGGGCTCTTGCACCATAACATGATTTCCAAATACATCATGTTCCTCCAAATGCTGTAATAATTTGTACTGATGAAGTACGATGATAACTGTAAATATGTTGGATTCAGGACAGATCCAAAGTGGGAATGTCAGTCATGAGGTCATGTTCAAGCAAATGTGAGACGCACATGTTTGATCAAGGTGTAAACACTTTGTCATGTCATTTCTCAGAATGGTTCCACCAAAGAGATTATGCCCAATGAATACATGTATTCTTTGGGAATACATGTCTCTTTGGTTCAACACTCAGCTCAATGCTTAGAACCCACAATACTTCATCTGAAGAACTATCTTCCCTATGCATCTTTCCCCTCACCCTTGTGTTGTTGCAGGCGCCTGCCCCTTTGTACTCGCGGTTGGTGGAGCGCTTGTCGAGCTTGTTCCAGAGGGACTGAGCCTTCCAGGACTTGAGCTTGCCGCGGAGCTGGTGGTAGAACACCTCGTGGTCCCTCGGCTTCTCCTCCACCAGGTCACACAGCTGCTGGAATGTACTCATGATACCCTGTAATAAAAACATGCCAAATGTGGTCAGGATTATCATAATACAATCACATGTACGTATACATATCTTGTTGTGTGTAGTGAAGCAAATTATTGTCACAATTGCAGTGATTTTTTTAAACATGACAACACAGATCAGTGATTTTCAAACAAATTTCAATAAAGAAAAGACCGAACACATTCCAAAAACATTTTGCAGAATCTAACAGGCAAATCAACAATAGGATTTATAAGGCAGCAGTTCAAACAATAATGTTCAAACACATTCCCCATTTCATTGTTCTCTACCACTCATAGATCCAGGTGAGGAAATCTGACGGCCAAAAATATGGCATTCTGGATCATCAGGATAAAGGTACCGAGATCACCTGATCAATCGGCAGACATTTTACAACCTGATCAGGATCATCTATGAATTCATCATCACTGCTATCAGGGAACACAGATCCCAGGCCTGATCCAGAGCCTGGATACAGTGATCCGGGGTGGATCTGGACTCCGGTTCACTTTTTTTTTATTGTCTTACATCAGGCATGGTGCAAGGTTGCAATAGAGTATTCATCAGTGAAAAAACATTGAAACTGCAAAAATTCCAAATTTACAATTTGAAGAATCTGTTCAGTGAAATGGTCCTGATCTCACTCAAATAAATTATTTTTTAAAAACTACTCGCAGGTGGTTGAGCTGTTCTGTAGTAATTCCGTAATATTTTTTGATGTTCCAGACTTCGAACAAAGAAAGGCCAGAGGCTCTCAAATTTTTATTACTGAGCATCTACAAACAAACGGAGCACCAACCTGGAATGTGTTGGCGGAGCAGAACTGGTCAAACAAGATGGCACCGGGATCGTTCTCGTTGACACAGGTGGCGCCCTCGTACGGGGACCGCACGACTCCCATCTGTCGCCGCGTCATCTCTTCAGCCTGGTCTGGAGCACGAAACACACAACATATTATTATCATTCAGAAACCCGATACGACTCCAAGAACATGTATTCGTTATAATATTCTCACTTTTATTTGGGGTGCTACTCCCATTGTCAGATGAAACAAAAAACTACATGTAGGTGTATTTAATTAAGGATAATTATGATCATCAAACTGTTTAATTAAACAACACCAGAAGATCATTTGTGCGCACATGACTAGTGGCGCATAGTTCATCAAATTATAATATTGATTAACTAGACGCTTCCGGTCGCCTACGACCGCTTGGGTGTATCCCCCGTAGCCCTATCATCTCTGTTGCCCCAAATATATCACTGTCAATTGTGAAAAACTAGAGTAAGGGCTAAAAAAGATTACCAGTGAAATGTTAAATCTCAAGTCACAACTGTTTTCTTTTCCCCACCAAAATTGCTGCACTGATTTTCCGAGGTTATTGAAGGTCGAATTCAAAATCACCACTGAAATCTCTTTATATGAATTTCCATTCGACATGTTTGATAAAATAACGAAAATACAGATAGATCAATCTTTTCACCTATTTATATTTCAACTCAGAATATTTTACAAACTTGGTTCCAAGTTGAAATTCAAAGTAAAATTTGACCAAAAATGCATTTCAAGATGACAAAATTGGAGCTAGATTGAACTTCTCACCATAAGTTATATTTCGATCCATAATACATGTATGTGCCAAACATGGTTTCAAGTTGAAATTCAAAGTAAAAGGTAATCAAAACTGCATTTCAAGATGACAAAATTGGAGCCAGATCAAACTTTTCGTCATGAGCTATATTTTAACTCATAATACCTGCCCAACTTGATTTCAAGTTGAAATTCAAACTAAAAGTTTACCAAAACTGCATTTTAAGATGACGAAATTGGACCCAGATCAAACTTTTCGCCATGAGTTATATTTCAACTCATAATATGTGCCAAACTTGGTATTAAGTTGAAATTCAATGTAAAAGTTGACCAAAACTGCATTTCAAGATGACGAAATTGGAGCCAGATAGAACTTTTCGTCATAAGTTATATTTTAATTCATAATATGTGCCAAACTTGGTTTCAAGTTGAAATTCAAGCTAAAAGTTTACCAAAACTGCATTTCAAGATGAAGAAATTGGAGCCAGATCGAACTTTCCATCATAAGTTATATTTTAACTCATAATATGTGCCAAACTTGGTTTCAAGTTGAAATTCAAACTAAAAATTGACCAAAACTGCATTTCAAGATGACGAAAATGGTGCCAAATCGAACTTTTCACCATAAGTTATATTTCGACTCATAATATGTGCCAAACATGCTTTCAAGTTGAAATTCAAAGTAAAAGTTGACCAAAACTGCATTTCAAGATGACAAAATTGGAGCCAGATCGAATTTTTCACCATAAGTTATATTTCAACTCATAATTTGAGCCAAACATGGTCTCAAGTTGAAATTCAAAGTAAAAGTTGATCAATGTTTTCATAAAAAGCTATTGTGATCAATAATAGACTTAACTAGCAAAAAAATAATGTTGACTTATTTGGTCACAGCCATAAAATCTCTACTGGACAAAGCCAGTATATTGTTGAGCCCAATAATAAATATTTCTTGTCTTAACTATTTTCATTGTCGTCACTTATAGACTTAACATGTAAAAATAAAGTTAACTTATTCGGTTACACCCAGAAATTTCTACCGGACAAAACCTTAACCTTGTTGAGCTCAATAATAATTGTTTCTCATCTTAACTATTTTTATTGAGGTCAATAATAGACTTAACTAGCAAAAAAAATGTTAACTTATTTGGTTACAGACATAAAATGTCTACTGGACAGAATCTTTACCTTGTTGAGCCCAATGATAAATATTTCTTGTCTTAACTATTTTTATTGTAGTCAATAATAGACTAAACTAGTAAAAATAATGTTAACTTATTCAGTACACCCATGAAATCTGTACTGGACATACTTTCACCTTGTTGAGCTTAATAATAAATATTTCTCATCTTAACTATTTTTATTGTGGTCAATAATAGACTTAACTATTTTTATTGTGGTCAATAATAGACTTAACTAGTGAAAATAATGTTAACTTATTCAGTTACACCAATGAAATTTGTACTGGACAAAACATTTACCTTGTTGAGGTTAATAATAAATATTTCTTGTCTTAACTATTTTTATTGTGGTCAATAATAGACTTAACTATTAAAAATAATGTTAACTTATTCAGTTACACCCATGAAATTTGTACTGGACAAAACCTTTACCTTGTTGAGCTTAATAATAAACGTTTCTCGTCTTAACTATTTTTATTGTGGACAATAATAGACTTAACTAATAGAACTAATGTTAACTTATTCAGTAATATTGTCCTGTTTTCACTGGAAACTTCAGTTCTCCATTCTGAACAAGAAACCAGTGTCATTACCTTCCACTGTACAGGCTATTGGAATGATCGTACATGTCAAAATGGATATTTCAAAATTCTGTAATAAGTTAGGCTGTTAACATATTAATATGTATATGATCATTCTAAAAAACGATTGGTTTCGTGTGACAGCCCTTCCCAACAACACTTCCAAATATTATCGAGATTCGTCAAAAATTGCCATCTGTAGAGCGTTCACAAGCCATGTGTCTCAAACAGGCTGTTTTCAATGCAAAATGTGTCCCCAAACGACCAATTCAGTTGCCACGGCAACCAAAATCGATTGGTGTCGGGATCTTACCATAATATATGTGCCTGCGAAAAATAATGGTGATCGGGTGAGAATTGCGGCCTATAGCGCGTTCACAAGCCATGTGTCTCAAACAGGCTGTTTTCAATGCAAAATGTGTCCCCAAACGACCAATTCAGTTGCCACGGCAACCAAAATCGATTGGTGTCGGGATCTTACCATTATATATGTGCCTGCAAAAAATAATGGTGATCGGATGAGAATTGCGGCCTGTAGCGCGTTCACAAGAAAATCTCTGCGGACGCGGACACGGACGCGGACGCGGACGCGGGCGCGGACGCGGACGCGGACGACGAAGCCAAATCCATAGTATCCGCCGAACTTTGTTCGGGGGATACAATAATTTTGTTACTAGTATTATATAGTCATATAATGTATATCATATAATGTATGTATAATATATGTCATAAAACTGTAGGATGCTAATTTGTCATGAGAAGTGACTATCTGCTTCCAAGAACCCAGAAGTGTTTTTACATGTTCTATGTATACATAGCTCGGATCCTCCACAATGCGCTGGTCAATAGTGGCTAGTGACAAGGAGCTGGTAATGACATTGCATATTTCTACATCAATGTTAGATTGTTGGTTATGATATCCAATGTAAAGTCATGCAATGTTTGACATATCCTGTCTACAATCTACCCAGCTGAGCCTTGAGTGTGTTACATCATCACATCACAAAACCCATACACTGTACCCAGGCCGTGGCTGTATAAATTTAGTATTGGTACAGTCAGATTCTGGGTCAGTGTCTGGGACACAAGTATCCTATAGCAATTATCTGATCAATATCAACATCATTGTAATGAAATCAAGGCAAATTGTTGTATGCTGACTAATTGTGAAAATCCACTGGATCCGGTGTACTTGTAATCACCATTCATCAGTATTGGCACAAATTTAATTTATTAATCTAGTTAATATGGTGGATATTGGTGAAAAAATTAATACAGGAAAAAAACAATGCCTGAGTAAATTGTCCCCCTTATCATGTTTATTGTCCTTAAATGACTATGGTTATCAATGTTATGGGAACACAGTCCACACAATTAACTGTCAGTGTATGACAGTGGGTCAAATCTAACAAAGAACACAAGTTTATGAAGCAGAAAAGCAATGGTTTGATAAAACTGGCTTCTGCCAACATCACTGTGCACCAATTTTATTTCCTGTTTTGTTTGCAAATATTTTGGCCCTGAATACCCATAGCTGATAAACAGACTTTATATGTGATGGCTGAACTTTAGCTCCAATAGTTTGAATTTCTGCTTTGTTTCACATTATCAGTATCCTTGTACATTGTCAACAAAATAGCCAATATAAACTTTACACTGTACATGCCCAAATAGCAGGGTCCATAATATATGGGGGTAATTTTACAAGCCAGCGCCAACAGCATTTAACTGTAGCATGCTTATTACTATATAAAATTGTACATTGTAAATTACAAGGGTTAGAAGTAACAGATACCGTATTGGTCCTACTAGTGGCACGTGCCCTAATAGTAGCATGCCCCTCTGTTTTCTCCAAAAGTGTTCAATATTTTTAACCTTGTACTTCACTTCATATCTTTCTAATAAACTCTTCAAGTGTACCAATCCACATATTTATGTTTTTTTTATCATAATCAAGGGGATTGCAGGCTACAGGTACATTATTCAGTGATTTTCCTAAATTTGACCTCAAATTTCATCTCATTTTTGTGTGCACTGCTGCAGGAGGTCTTGCTTTAGCATGACTTGCTACTAGTAGGACCAATATGGTAATAGAATACTACTCTGTACATGTTGTCTGTACGTGTAGTATGATGCAAAACTGACGTGACGAATAGATAAGTGACAACAGAAACAACCGTGTACGACTCGGATCACACCGATTGAAAATCGAATCCGGCCGTTGGACACGCACCCCTAGGGAACAGAGATTGTGTGAATGTGGCGAAGCCATTCAGACTGAACAACATGTTCTGTTAGAGTGTAAATTGAATGATCATCTCAGAGGCCAGCTGGCAAAAACATTAACAAATTTAAACGAACTGTTTTCGTTAGACGCCAAGGTGGATGCAGAGTTACGTTTTCAGGTGTTAACCTTCTTTGAACGGAGTGTTTGATGGACAACGTGAACTTGGAGTATATGAACTATAATTATGAACTCGTTTATAAATTGGACATTTTTTGATATTGGTATTTCATCCCGCAAAAGTATACTATTTTTTAAATGTCAATAAATATTGCTACTACTACTATAGAATACATGATCAAAACAATATAACGTACTTGATATATCTGAAAACAGTAGAAATATCTAGGATGATTTACACTTGTAACCGAACATGCGAGCACGTGTTGTGGACAGAAATATCTAGTTCGACCAGTAAACACCAGCTTGAGATTAAAACTTACATGTACAATGGTAACATGTTATAGCTATTCTAAACGGCAATATGGGAATGCACATGAGCAGTACATGCAGAAGATTGAATAAACATGAATAAACAGACAAGTGAACATCAAGAGACATGCAAAGCCACAGACACAAATTTACTAGACATGTACATGGGGGAAAATAAGTACATAGACATAATGCATACAAGTAAAACAATGTCATGTACTGGTACAGGCAGAAGCAGTATAAAGGTGTAAAGATAATATGACACAGAAACATAAATGAATGCATAAATAAGGAAACATTAACAAGGGTATAGAATATGATGCAAAAATAATAGCTGAGGGTGAGGGACATCGACAACTTGACTACATGCAGGAGTGTTGGCTGGAGTTGCCATAGTTACCTGTGTACTGGAAGAAAGGTATTTTAGGCCCATCAGCGGCGCCATCCTCCTCGTCACGAGGGGGTGGAGGTCGCTTAGGGGGTGGGAACTCCTCCCCACCCAGCTCAGCGTACAGCTGGAACATCGACATGGTGACTGCCGATCCCACCAGGGGGAGCTAGTGTAGTGTACGCTGTCGTTATCCGAGGCGAGGGGCTGATCCAGAGGATTCCTGACACATCATCAAAGGGTAGACGGCCCAAAAATTACAGGCTGCTCGGTATATCCGGTTGTATCCGTAAAAAGGATTTATCCAGGCGGGTAGAGATATGAAAACGATTTTATCCACAAGTGACCACAACCAGGTTAATTTATTCCTTCTTTACTGGTGTTAGAACTTGCAGGGTTGACGTTTCTTCCAGTTTTGTCCACGACTCCAGTTGTCTGAAAGGTAAAATAGAGGTTTCATACAGTAGAACTCACAGGTTATATGTTTTTGGATAATGAATATTGATGACTATCAAATCTGCTGGTACGCCTGCACAACACAATCATGCCCCACCACATTTTTGCATCGTTCGCTGACATTTGACGCAACAACATCAACAAGAAACCGCTGCTCATGAAATCATATCGTTTGTCATCTCCATGCTGTCGGACAACAGTCTGTAAGCGCTGCAGGCTGCAACATTCATGACAAATGATGCAGCAAGAATATTATACACCTAATACACACAAAGAGGCTGTATATTACTCAAGAAGTCTAGCTTGCAGTTGGCGTCTGCTACAAGCGTAGAGTGACTCATAGCCCCCTCAGTCAGCTGAGCCAATGTGTTTTTTTTCTATCATCATCGCAAAGTGTTACTGCAGTGCAGTGCTCGAAATCAGCCAGTGCAAATGTTGATTGTGCTCCCAGCAGAACACACACAATGGTTACACAGCTAGCAATTAGGTCAGCTCAGGCGAGACCTTGACTGGTCAATTGCATGGCAATATACACATGATATATCACCATAACATCATGACTATATTATATTGATAATCATATGAGAATATGTTTTTATATAGGTGATGTCAACTGCACGGAATTATCACAGCTCGGAGGAAAACACAAAAACGTTTTTCCGTATGATATAGTATGTATTATTATTAATTTTCATATTGACACCTGACTGATAATAATAATTACATGTGATAATTAAGTTTATATGTCATGCATGTCCATTATGTGCATCATTACATGCATGTCCGTTGATTTTATTAGTACATAATTATCACATCATTCACAATCATTCCTATTACATCAATAAATACGTACATGTACCACGCTCTCTTACCCAATAACCTTCCACATTGTGTCACTGACACATTCACTGAGTACAGACTACAGAGCAGGTACTTGGCTCACGTATATTCCCCCGCCCTCCCCCCCTCCCTTCACCGCTCTCAAATCCACACCCGAAGTGTAAATCATGTAACCATACGGTATGTCATGTCAATAGATGCATGTTCACGCATAACAAAAGTACCGCCCTACTTTTTCAGCCCATTATAGATACAGTTTACACATTACTAAGTTCTAAATGTTCTACTAAATCTAATATTACAAGTTTGAATGTTTGCCAATTTCCAGATACCGGTATTCACTTTTCAAACAATATTACACATACCAACAGATTAGAGTGACAATAATCGCTATCGATCTGCCAGCCTGCGATGTAAATGATGTGGGTGGTATTTATCACTGTAACGATCTCTACAAGGTTAGATCAAACCGGCTAGGATTATTATAAAAATGTTGGTTACTTCACAAACAAAGCCCACTCAGAGCTGCCAAAATTGTCAACAGTCCAGACCAAACAAAGGACTTCTGCGCAGCATTTCTGAGAGAGAAAAATAAAGAGCAAAGTTGGGTTTGAATTTTTCACAAAGACAGGCAAGAAATGTTGATGTGAACACTGCCTTCGCATTCATGTATTACTGTATTAGGCGACATGCTGTCAAAATAGACAAACTCACACTACACAACGTGCATGCAGGCCCTAGTATCGAACACTAAATTCCTGATTACACGTGCTTCTTTTTTTTTCCCATACACATTCTTTTCATTAGACAAAGTCCACATGTACGTATGCCTGAATATAATACAGTTGTCAAAATTCTTCACACAAACTGCCACACCATTATATATGGATAAAACTTAAAACTTGTGGTACATGTATTATGAATTCCATATTTCAACTGTACACAATAGTCACCAGTCTGAAAACAGCTCTAGACATTTATAAAATTTGACGGCCTAAGATTTCATGTCTATAAATTACTACTGTCTACAATACCCGTATTTTTACTATACATAGCAAATATGTCTGGCCCATAATCGGACAGGACATTAGCCCTTACAAATTGTCTGCCAACAGTGACAAGATATCAAAATAGCCCAGCTATCACCCACAAACATGTAACGTGTATAGGCATATAACTTCTATAACATTTCAGTATGGGAACAAATTACTCCAATCCACTAGAGACAGTAAATTTTTGTGACTCTCTCGAGAGACAGGATGATGGCTCTTGTGTTGCTATGGAAACGGAGAAGACTGGTAGAGACAAGCTCTAGTCAATGGGTAATTTCCAGGACGGTTCAGTAGCTGATTCCTCCCATATCCAAACAATCAGGAATTGATCTATATTTGGATTTGGAGCCACCCCGTCCCAAGGCTATGACACATGACAGCGGAACTGATAATCTTACATACCAACAGCAGTATTTTCCCTGCGATCATATGCCTGGGGAAAGATGGATAATACATTTATACTGCAATTTCGCCTCAGACAGGTACAGTCACTGACTGTTCTAGTATTGAGACACCATACAGCAGGGACTTCTATGATTACAGCACAGACCGCAGGACAGGAGCGACGTCCTCACCCTCAACGCACCTTGTCCCAGAAACCTTGATATTTTATATTCCCTGGTTCGTTGACAACGGCCACCCGCTCTCTCCACCTAGCAGCCGGACATTATTTTCCCTTGGCTACCCACCGCTATCGCTATTCTCTCGCTACTAGTATTGGCCAAACAAGACAGCATTTCTCAAGATTTTGGTGGGACAGCTAATGGACGTACATGTCAAACCACACATAACATGTTGACGGGCAGCCACTGAGTAGCGAGCCGGGAGGTTCTGTACATACATGTACATGTACCAGTCTATTGCCTGGGGCCATGTCCTCCAGACACATTAGCACACATTGCCACTCCACCAGTGACATAATAAATGAAGGTGTCGGTTGTAGACTTGCGGTGACATGTACCACACATGGAAATGGGCAGTATCATGCTGAGGAATTTCCTAATTTCAAAAACACATAACTTGACACTTGCATACTCAATGAAACCAGTAACTCTCGCTAGCGACTGGTACATGTATAGGGTAAGTCATTGTGAACATGTCGCCTGATATGGTAACTTACCTAATGGTTTATCAGTGCTAATTAAGTTGTCCTAAATATCAAGATATCTGTGAAATATGAAATACAGTTTTTTCTGGAGAACTGTATCCATGAAAGTGATGAACAAATAATATTCCTACGAATGAAATCCATCCAATGCTGATATATCCAATCAACACAAAGGCATCTACACCTATTCACAAGTATTTACAATGTTCAGTAACACCACAGGTGATAACTACCCAGCAGGCGGGTGAGGGGCGGCAGTGTGATGTGTAATAGGTGAATCACACTCACGGCTTGAACAGAACTTGGCAACACACACAGGAAAGGATCATACGCGCTCTGTACTGGAGTACCCTCGAACCAGCTCTAGAGAAAACACCATTCTGCTAACCCTTGACACCTACATGTACAGTCTGGTACATATAATTCTATTCTGTGAGTTTTGTATGTTCTATGAAAGTCACTTTCTAACATTAGAGAAAAAAAATCAAATATTCAATTCACCAATACATTATGCACATGTATGTTAATCATGAAGTTGATTTGTGCCAACTATGTGAAATTGTAAACCCTGAACTCTAACTTTTCCTTACACATACCGGTAGTTCCAGGAACCTTCACAGAATGAACCAGTGAAGTGTCATTCTTTGTACATAGAATATCCTAACTCCCCCCCCCCCTCCCTCCCACTGCCACCCCTCCCCACACACACACCGATTTATACATGTTGATCTGTGTGATTTTGGTAATGCTAGTGCACTTGTTGTACAAGCTACTAATTATTTTATGTAATCTTTGATTGTTGGGCTCGTTAAAAATGACTCGCTTGACAAATCTAAATCTGCACTAAACAGTCCCATCATCACCATGTTATCGCCCCTGGCACGTGCGACTGGTGGGGGCAAGACAAAAATGACATGGTAATTTTTGGTACAAACTGGGACGAATAGGTGCTTGTCTGTATTTGTTAGGCCTTTTCACCATATTTATTCACACTTATCCATGTGGATTGGTGTTAAATGTCATCCGTGGTGAGAATCACTGAAATTTCCAAGAAACTCAGTGGGACCCCAACTTATATTTATATTTACTGGTATTTATCAAGCAGTGTCACCGGGGTTGCCATGTCAAATTACTGAACAATTTTCTGAAGACTTTCCTTGATTTACATGCCACAATAAAGAATTTGAAACTTGCCATGAAAATAATTATTCAAATCCATAAAACATCAGCCTCAAGACAGGCAGCCCTTTCATCAGGCAATTATTTTTCAAATATAAGATCTGACATCTACCTACATGTTATGCTTGCCAACTTTTTTATGAATGATGTTTTAACTTAATTTATGGAGGAAACCTCAACAGGTATGCATTTATGATGTGCCTTGAATATTTCCGGCACAGAGGACCGTTGGCAAGGGTTTGACATACAAAATACACCTGTCTCAACCGTCAGATGTTTTAAAAGTGAACCGTTTAAATCAAACACGCACTCCCGTTGCTGTGCACCTGTCCACAATATTGCTGTGGAAGGCCAATTTTGAAATCCTCAGATCAAATATGGGCAAATCAATGAGAAGGCTTCGACAAATATTACTAAAATCATGCGCTTGTAAAACGATAGCTTCACGCCTAAGGTTATGAACGACAGTTATGGACACAGGCATTTAATACTGTACGGTTCTCGGGTATCACAACCAGCATGCAAACATAACAACACAACAATGATTTGCGAACCCCATTCAGCACACAAAATTACTGGCCTCGTGTTCCCGATAATGTCCACTGAACCAAACGAATGATAACCTGTCCTTACCCTATAAATTTCACCAAACTCACAGCGGGGAAAAAAAATTGAGTCGCCTAAAATTAGGACACCGTGTCACCCAAGGGACGGAGCCATGGAAGCCCGCACTCCACACTTGACGGCCGTCTCGTCCCTGAAAGCTCGCTGTCAAATCAATTTCCGCCATTACACAACTTGCTCATCCACTGGCCAGTAGACACTGGATGATGCTGATGGCTGCAGACGAGACGGTAAAACGGTGGCCTGACACGCTCCTTCTGTCTGCCCTGTGGGGCTCCATATGTATCTAACTGTGGGCCGAAAAGCTCAGACTGTACTGGTAGTAGCAGTGGCTGAGGTGTAAGACAGAGATCTCAATAAATAATGTGGGCATTGGCCTTGTACCAGAGTAATACCCCGTTTACATCTGATTTTAGGTCGCTATGGTATCGCTATGAAGCCGCTATGTTAGCGGCATAGCCGTCCACAACAGCAGAAACAAGTCCGCATGATAGCGCTATGCGCTATCCATAGCGCTATTGATTCCTGCTCAAGAGTAGGTTTGGAAGCGATATCAAAGCGACTTGGTCCATATCGCTTCAACTGATTCCAGATGTAAACACATGAGTCGCTCTGATACCGCTCCCAGTGTCCCCATTCAAGTCATAGGGCATACCTACTGGCACAGATCCAGATGTAGCATCCCCTGCCCTCTGCAAGTTTGCCATCATACATGTACTACAATCTACAATATATACTAATTACCAACTAAAGCCCAAGAAAATGTCCAATTTGTGTTGAAGTGTGACAACAAGTATACTACTAGGCCTATGTGTATATTTGTAAGCAGATGTGGAGGTAGGAGAACAGCTGGTTTCCAAACACATGAACAAGTAGAGATTAATTGTCGGGATCAAGGGAACACCGATTTGCTAAATGAGCAATTCCAACTGAGGTCCCCCGAAGAGAAGAGAAAATAACATTATCGGGAAGGGCCAAGCTCAAACACAACATTTTCAAGTGATCCTGACCAAACTAAATTTGTAGTGTAAACACCCATAGCGCTTCCATGTCGCTATGTCTGTGTATCGGTTTCATAGCGGTATGCATATCGCTGTCTGATGTAAACGGGGTATAAATCAACAGGGAGTAAGGCTATAGTATTAGCTCCCCAAAAATCTACACATCAGCCAGAATGAAAAGATCTATCAGCATGTAAAAACAAACCATATATTTTGTATTTTTGCGGCAATTTAGCTGTTTTATTTAGTACACACTAGTAATTCACCCGTCCGGTGCCATGTGTACCAAGCACAAGTGTAATACACATAACACCGGGAACGAAGGAAGACATGATATACAACATGTTTCACCAGACTCCTAGTACATCCCAATATGATGTCATTGTCAGCAGAATTGTCAGTGAATGGGCAGATGGCCCATACAGTGGAGGATAGCCAGCCTCAGCACAGAGCAACGAGCACTGAGAGCAGGCAGAGATGACTATCACAGGTACAAACAGCCCACAACAGCCCACCAGTCAGCAACACTTGGTGTGGATCATCAGTGATGTGTCATATCCTACACGGGAATCACCTGATGTAGGTAGTGGGCGATGGTGCTGGGAAATTGGAGATCTATGGGCACTGTACACGAGTGTGCACTGGGAATTCAGACAGAAATCCCAGTGAGAAACAATGTCCCTGTTCAGTAATACCCAGATACCTTATGTGCCAGACACACTTACTTGTAGAGTACAATACATGATTTACATGTTGGCCATTGGAACATGCAGTATGAACCACTGCAACAAAATAATGCCAATTGACGTTCATATACATCACTTACATGCCTCCCATAGTAGATATACCCATAGTACGGCTCATATTGTTCACCAGTCTCAACTCTTGTACTCAAGCCATGTGTACCCGCATTATTTTTACCTGCTGCACCGGGCCCTGCATTAATGATCATCCGATAGTATCCAAGTTTACTATTTGCCAAGCAACAAGTCGCTGTGTATCCTGATGAAGACTGCCTGGAAATGAGGCCAGCGGCTTGATTCACACAGTACCTATGGCCACAACTAGGTGGCGCCTGGCATGGTGTTCCATACGGATCCAGATTCAGAATCACGGATCAAGTAGGACTTGCTGTACTTGATCCTTGCTATGCACTGCAGGGTGTACAAAGTTATCCCAGACGGAGAACAAAGAGCTGTCAATCTTAGTCCCCTGATAAGTACATCATGGCCATCGTACAGTAAACATTGCAAGTACCACATCCGTGCAAAGTGTTCCTGGGCTGAAATGTTTATAGAACTGGATGGTTATCTAATACCAAAAGTATATCATGGAACATTCTTTTTCTCTCTTCATATTCAAATCATAACACAAACTTGTAATATTCCAGGTAACTCATTCAGAAACAGTAGCTCATCCAAGCTGCCATACCACAAATAATTCCTCTGTTTTTCTCTCGCATTTTTGTGGAACAAATATGCATGAAATCTCATGTAGTTTTCAAGGGTTCAGGGTGTGACGTGACAACAAATCACACACACTGCTCAGTGCAGGACAGACTACAGGGCAGACCTATGTTCGCGCCTGACGCATGGCTGGCAGCTGTGGACTGGAACATGTGGAACATTGGCGTGTCACGACAGACAGACAAACCAGGCCTTGTGATCACTGATCAGCACAGCTCACACCATGGCTGGGAGCCTACTAGTATGTCATTGATATAGACATTGTTCACAGCTAAAACATGGCCCTAGGGCTTGGAATGAAATCAGTACAGTGAATTTGCGAACACGTTCCACCCTTTTGAAGTACGCAAATAGCCCAGTCTGGTGAATTTTGAGGTCGGCCAGAAAAAAAATGTTTCCTTTGCAACGCATACAGCATGATTGCCATGATTAATTCGGAATTTCACTTCTAATACAATCCATCACAGCAAGTGACTTTATCATAGCTTGACAATCATCAACTAGACATAAAAGCCTATAGGCTTTGAGGATGGTTACCCTTTCATGGTAAGAACCCGCGAAATTTTTATTTCTCCTCATCCACTTTCTTGGAATTGTATGTGACGCCCATGCGACGATCCGTCAGATAGACCTTATAGCGCCACATAGCTATGACTCTCCCCATGTGACGAGCAAGCGACGGTCCGTCAGATAGACCTTGTAGCGCCACATAAGAACATTTCTCTTTCTCCAAGTGACGGCCAAGTGACGGTCCGTCACATGGACGTTATAGCGCCACATAAGAATTTTTCCCTTTCTCCAAGTGACGGGCAAGTGACGGTCCGACAGATAGCCGTTGTAGCGCCACATAAGAATTTTTTTTATCTCCAAGTGACGGCCAAGTGACGGTCCGTCACATGGACGTTATAGCGCCACATAAGTATTTTTCCCTTTCTCCAAGTGACGGGCAAATGACGGTCCGTCAGATAGCCCTTGTAGCGCCACATAAGAAATTTTCTCTTTCTCCAAGTGACGGGCAAGCGACGGGCAAGTGTCCGTCAGATAGGCCTTGGAGGGCCACATAGCCATATTTCCCTTTACCCAAGCGACGAGCAAGCGACGGTCCGTCAGATAGCCCTTGTAGCGCCACATAAGAATATTTCTCTGTCTCAAAGTGACGGGCAAGTGACCGTCAGATAGGCCTTGGAGCGCCACATAGCAAAATTACCCATTCCCCAAGTGACGGGCAAGCGACGGTCCGTCAGATAGACGTTATAGCGCCACATAAGAATTTTTTTCACTTTCTCCAAGTGACGACCAAGCGACGGTCCGTCGGATAGCCCTTGTAGCGCCACATAAGAATATTTCTCTGTCTCAAAGTGACAGGCGAGTGACCGTCAGATAGGCCTTGGAGCGCCACATAGCCATATTTCCCTTTCCCCAAGCGACGAGCAAGCGACGGTCCGTCAGATAGCCCTTGTAGCGCCACATAAGAATATTTCTCTGTCTTCAAGTGACGGGCAAGTGACCGTCAGATAGGCCTTGGAGCGCCACATAGCAAAATTACCCTTTCTCCAAGTGACCATATTTCCCTTTCCCCAAGTGACGAGCAAGCGACGGTCCGTCAGATAGCCCTTGTAGCGCCACATAAGAACATTTCTCTACCTCCATGTGACGAGCAAGTGACCGTCAGATAGTCCTTGTAGCGCCACATAAACAATTTCTCCGTCAGATGTACGTTATAGCGCCACATAGCAATATTCACCTTTCTCCAAGTGACGGGCAAGTGACGGTCCGTCACATGGACATTATAGCGCCACATAACATAATTTCCCTGCCCCAAGTGACGGGCAAGCGACGGTCCGTCAGATAGACGTTATAGCGCCGCATAGCAATATTTCCCTGCCCCAAGTGACGGGCAAGCGACGGTTCGTCACATGGATGTTATAGCGCCGCATAGCAATAATTCCCTTCCCCAAGTGACGGGCAAGTGACGGTCCGTCAGATAGATGTTAGAGCGCCGCATAGCAATAATTCCCTTCGCCAAGTGATGAGCAAGCGACAGTTCGTCAGATAAAACATTATAGCGCAACATAGCAATATATTCCTTCAGCAAGTGATGGGCAAAAAGCGCCACACAGCAGGATTTCTCTTCCCCAAGTGATGAGCAAGTGACTGTCCGTGAGATAGATGATATAGTGCCACATGAAAAACACGCTATAAGTGGTGAACACTGCACAATCCCTGATGCATTAAGACGTATTGTCTGAAATCAAATGAATATTTGATGAGAAATAAATGTTATCTCTGTGTACATATTCAAAATGCATGGGATCCGGTTAGAAGCAACTATTGTTTTCCTTGTGGACCTTTGATATCAGGAACATCAAACAATGACATGCAATTCAAACCAATATCTCACCACATGATAATGACCCTAACATTGGCACTGATTGTGCTTTAGATATAAACATCATAGAAGATTTTAGTCACAAGTCATATGCAATTAGTGGATACTGCTGTCACAGATGACTTGGCTGATAAGCCTAGGACAAAAGAGACTGGGGTTTATACAAACAGTGACATCAGACATGGGCCCAGAGGGTGAGCTAGGGTGAGGGGGAGGGGAAGGGGGGAGGGGGGTGGGGGGGGGACATGCACAGATGATATAGAATGCAGGACATCAGTGTTGCACTGATGGCGTGGAGGACAAGGGCACTTCAGGTGGATTTTCAAAGACAATGATGATAATATTGAGAAGGGTACAGTATACATGTACATGTCAGATGGCCAAATTGTGATTCTGCATCATGTTTACTATAGGACAATAATTTTCATCCATGGGGTCTGTTTTTCAGAAAAATAACTTTCATCCGTGGGGTCTGTTTCTCTGTCAAGGAATTAATACTGTAAAATGAATAATATTGGCGGACGATTTATTTGGCGGATTTGGCAGTACGGGAAAAACCGCGAAATTAAATCGTCCGCCAAATTAAGTAGACACATGTTAAGAAATATATATGGTTTTGAAACCGCCAAATTAAATATCCGCCAAATAACGTGGGGCACACAACCGCCAAATGTAATAGCTGCCAAAATTAGTCTTTTTACAGTATCTACATTCAGACAGTTCTGTCTTGGTGGGAACTCCCAATATCATTATCATATCTTTTGCAGTACTTTCCATTCACAGAGGTCATCAGAATGCAATAGATATACATGTATCTCAGTGTTGAAAGTGTGTTTCGATATGTGTTTCTTTTTTGGACTGTCCCTCCACTTATTCGAAGTTACATGTTGAAATGAAGTTTTCAATGATTGAGAAATGTAACCATACATGTACATGTGTTACAAACAGTTCCATTTTGTAATCCATGATCTGAACTTTAAAGACAATCAAAGGAACTTTGTTGCCTAGTATAACATCAGAAGAATCAGAAATGCAATCATCATTGGAATTCATGATCAGCCCAAACTGTCTCCACCAGAAACTCGCAATGAAATCAATTACAAATGGGCATCTCTTTGGCCATACATGTACAAGTGCAGATATAAAACTGTATGTTTTTTCCTTCGATCAGAAAGGTATGGCAAAGTCCATAACTTTCTGCCAATATCACTTTAACATTAGTTTTATGAGTTCAGTGTGTTAGTTTATTTACTTGTACAAATTAATTGTACATACTATGTAGATTTGCTCCAAGTGGAAGAATATTGCTGATTAAGTCAACATTAGTTTTACTACTTCAGTGTGTTAGTTTATTTACTTGTACAAAATTTTTTATATACTATATAGGTTTGCTCAAACTGGAAGAATATTGCTGATCATGTTAACATGAGTTTTATTAATTCAGTGCATTAGTTTATTTACTTGTACAAATAAATTCTATATACTATGTAGGTTTGCTCTAAATGGAAGAATAGTGCTGATTAAGTTAACATCAGATTTATTGGTTCAGTGTGTTAATTTATTTACTTGAACAAAATAATTGTACATATTATAAAGGTTTGCTCTAACTGGAACAATATTGCTGATCATGATAACCTTAGTTTTATCAGTTCAGTGCACTAGTTTATTTACTGGTACAAATAAGTTCTATATAATATGTAGGTTTGCTGTAACTGGTAGAATAGTGCTGATCACTATATACATGATATAGGTTTTCTCTAACTGGAAGAATATTGCTAATTAAGTTAACATTAGTGTTATTAGTTCAATGAGTTAGTTTATTTACTTGTACAAATAAATTCTATATACTATGTAGGTTTGCTCTAACTGGAAGAATAGTGCTGATTAAGTTAACATTAGCGTTATTCAGTTATTGGTTCAGTGTTTTAATTTATTTACTTGAACACAAAATTGTACATATTATATAGGTTTGCTCTAACTGGAAGAATATTGCTGATCATGTTAACATTAGTTTTATTAGTTCAGTGTGCTGGCTTATTTATTGTACAAATTAATTCTATATACTATGTTTAGGTTTGCTCCAACTGGAAGAATATTGCTGAATAAGTTAACAGTAGTTTTATTAGTTTAGTGCATTACTTTATTTACTTCTTCAAATAAATTCTATATGCTATGTAGGTTTGCTCTAACTGGAAGAATTTTGCTGATTAAGTTAACATTAGTTTTATTGTATCCCCCGAACAAAGTTCGGCGGATACTATGGATTTGGCTTCGTCGTCCGCGTCCGCGTCCGCGCCCGCGTCCGCGTCCGCGTCCGCAGAGATTTTCTTGTGAACGCGCTACAGGCCGCAATTCTCACCCGATCACCATTATTTTTTGCAGGCACATATATAATGGTAAGATCCCGACACCAATCGATTTTGGTTGCCGTGGCAACTGAATTGGTCGTTTGGGGACACATTTTGCATTGAAAACAGCCTGTTTGAGACACATGGCTTGTGAACGCGCTACAGGCCGCAATTTTTGACGAATGTCGATAATATTTGGAAGTGTTGTTGGGAAGGGCTGTCACACGAAACCAATCGTTTTTTAGAATGATCATATAAATATTAATATGTTAACAGCCTAACTTATTACAGAATTTTGAAATATCCATTTTGACATGTACGATCATTCCAATAGCCTGTACAGTGGAAGGTAATGACACTGGTTTCTTGTTCAGAATGGAGAACTGAAGTTTTCAGTGAAAACAGGACAATATTACTGAATAAGTTAACATTAGTTTTATTAGTTAAGTCTATTATTGTCCACAATAAAAATAGTTAAGACGAGAAACGTTTATTATTAAGCTCAACAAGGTAAAGGTTTTGTCCAGTACAAATTTCATGGGTGTAACTGAATAAGTTAACATTATTTTTAATAGTTAAGTCTATTATTGACCACAATAAAAATAGTTAAGACAAGAAATATTTATTATTAACCTCAACAAGGTAAATGTTTTGTCCAGTACAAATTTCATTGGTGTAACCGAATAAGTTAACATTATTTTCACTAGTTAAGTCTATTATTGACCACAATAAAAATAGTTAAGTCTATTATTGACCACAATAAAAATAGTTAAGATGAGAAATATTTATTATTAAGCTCAACAAGGTGAAAGTATGTCCAGTACAGATTTCATGGGTGTACTGAATAAGTTAACATTATTTTTACTAGTTTAGTCTATTATTGACCACAATAAAAATAGTTAAGACAAGAAATATTTATTATTGGGCTCAACAAGGTAAAGATTCTGTCCAGTAGACATTTTATGTCTGTAACCAAATAAGTTAACATTTTTTTTGCTAGTTAAGTCTATTATTGACCTCAATAAAAATAGTTAAGATGAGAAACAATTATTATTGAGCTCAACAAGGTTAAAGATTTGTCCAGTACAAATTTCATTGGTGTAACCGAATAAGTTAACATTATTTTCACTAGTTAAGTCTATTATTGACCACAATAAAAATAGTTAAGTCTATTATTGACCACAATAAAAATAGTTAAGATGAGAAATATTTATTATTAAGCTCAACAAGGTGAAAGTATGTCCAGTACAGATTTCGTGGGTGTACTGAATAAGTTAACATTATTTTTACTAGTTTAGTCTATTATTGACCACAATAAAAATAGTTAAGACAAGAAATATTTATTATTGGGCTCAACAAGGTAAAGATTCTGTCTAGTAGACATTTTATGTCTGTAACCAAATAAGTTAACATTTTTTTTGCTAGTTAAGTCTATTATTGACCTCAATAAAAATAGTTAAGATGAGAAACAATTATTATTGAGCTCAACAAGGTTAAGGTTTTGTCTGGTAGAAATTTCTGGGTGTAACTGAATAAGTTAACTTTATTTTTACATGTTAAGTCTATTATTGACCACAATGAAAATAGTTAAGACAAGAAATATTTATTATTGGGCTCAACAAGGTGAAGGCTTTGTCCAGTAGAGATTTTATGTTTGTGACCAAATAAGTTAACATTATTTTTTTGCTAGTTAAGTCTATTATTGATCACAATAGCTTTTTATGAAAACATTGATCAACTTTTACTTTGAATTTCAACTTGAGACCATGTTTGGCACAAATTATGAGTTAAAATATAACTTATGGTGAAAAATTCGATCTGGCTCCAATTTCGTCATCTTGAAATGCAGTTTTGGTCAACTTTTACTTTGAATTTCAACTTGAAAGCATGTTTGGCACATATTATAAGTCGAAATATAACTTATGGCGAAAAGTTCTATCTGGCTCCAATTTCGTCATCTTGAAATGCAGTTTTGGTCAACTTTTACATTGAATTTCAACTTAATACCAAGTTTGGCACATATTATGAGTTGAAATATAACTCATGGCGAAAAGTTTGATCTGGGTCCAATTTCGTCATCTTGAAATGCAGTTTTGGTCAACTTTTACTTTGAATTTCAACTTGAAAGCATATTTGGCACATATTATGAGTCGAAATATAACTTATGGTGAAAAGTTCGATCTGGCTCCAATTTCGCCATCTTGAAATGCAGTTTTGGTCAACTTTTAGTTTGAATTTCAATTTGAAACCAAGTTGGGCAGGTATTATGAATTAAAATATAACTTATGACGAAAAGTTTGATCTGGCTCCAATTTTGTCATCTTGAAATGCAGTTTTGATTAACTTTTACTTTGAATTTCAACTTGAAACCATGTTTGGCCCATACATGTATTATGAATCGAAAAATAACTTATGGTGAGAAGTTCAATCTAGCTCCAATTTTGTCATCTTGAAATGCATTTTTGGTCAAATTTTACCCTGAATTTCAACTTGGAACCAAGTTTGTAAAATATTCTGAGTTGAAATATAAATAGGTGAAAAGATTGATCTATCTGTATTTTCGTTATTTTATCAAACATGTCGAATGGAAATTCATATAAAGAGATTTCAGTGGTGATTTTGAATTCGACCTTCAATAACCTCGGAAAATCAGTGCAGCAGTTTTGGTGGGGAAAAGAAAACAGTTGTGACTTGGGATTTAACATTTCTCTGGTAATCTTTTTTAGCCCTTGCTCTAGTTTTTCACACTTGACAGTGATATATTTGGGGCAACAGAGATGATAGGGCTACGGGGGATACACCCAAGCGGTCGTAGGCGACCGGAAGCGTCTAGTTAGTTCAGTGTGCTGGTTTATTTACTTGTACAAATAAATTCTATATACCATGTAGGTTTGCTATAACTGGAAGAATATTACTGATTAAGTTAACATTAGTTATATTAGTTCAGTGCGTTAGTTTATTTACTCGTACAAATAAATTCTATATACTATGTAGGTCTGCCCTGCCTGGAAGAATATTGCTCAGTAAGTTAACATTACTGTTATTACTTCAGTGCGTTAGTTCATTTACAAGTGCAAATAAATTCTACGTACTACGTAACTTTGCTTAACTGGAAGAATATTGCTGATTAAGTTAACCTTAGTTTTATAAGTTCAGTGCGTTAGTTTATTTACTGGTACAGATAAGTTCTATATACTATGTAGGTTTGCTCTAACTGGAAGAATATTGCTGATTAAGTTAACCTTAGTTTTATTAGTTCAGTGCGTTAGTTTATTTACTTGTACAAATAAATTCTATATACTATGTAGGTTCGCTCTAACTGGAAGAATTGTGCTGATTAAGTTAATATTAGCTTTATTCAGTTATTGGTTCAGTGTGTTAATTTATTTACTTGAACACAAAATTGTACATATTATATAGGTTTACTCTAACTGGAAGAATATCGTTGATCATATTAACATTATTTTTATTAGTTCAGGGTGCTGGCTTATTCATTGTACAAATTAATTCTATATACTATGTATAGGTTTGCTCCAACTGGAAGAATATTGCTGAATAAGTTAACAGTAGTTTTATTAATAATAATAATATTAATAATAATAATAATAATATTAACAAAATTATTAGTTGAGTGCATTACTTTATTTACTTCTTCAAATAAAATCTATATGATATGTAGGTTTGCTCTAACTGGAAGAATATTGCTAATTAAGTTAACATTAGTGTTATTAGTTCAGAGCGTTAGTTTATTTACTTGTACAAATAAATTCTATATACTATGTAGGTTTGCTCTAACTGGAAGAATTGTGCTGATTAAGTTAGAATTAGCTTTATTCAGTGATTTGTTCAGTGTGTTAATTTATTTACTTGAACACAAAATTGTACATATTATATAGGTTTGCTCTAACTGGAAGAAAATTGCTGATTGAGTTAACCTTAGTTTTATTAGTTCAGTGTGTTAGTTTATTTACTGGTACAAATAAGTTCTATATAATATGTAGGTTTGCTGTAACTGAAAGAATAGTGCTGATCACTATATAGGTTTGCTCTAACTGGAAGAATATTGCTGATTAAGTTAACATTAGTGTTATTAGTTCAGTGCGTTAGTTTATTTACTTGCACAAATAAATTATATATACTATGTAGGTTTGCTCTAACTGGAAGATTTGTGCTGATTAAGTTAACATTAGCTTTATTCAGTTATTGGTTCAGTGTGTTAATTTTACTTGAACAAAAAATTGTACATATTATATAGGTTTGCTCTAACTGGAAGAATATTGCTGATCATGTTAACATTAGTTTTATTAGTTCAGTGTGCTGGCTTATTTATTGTACAAATTCATTCTATATACTATGTATACATGTAGGTTTGCTCGAACTGGAAGAATATTGCTGAATAAATTAACAGTAGTTTTATTAGTTTAGTGCATTACTTCATTTACTTGTTCAAATAAAATCTATATGCTATGTAGGTTTTCTCTAACTGGAAGAATTTCGCTGATTAAGTTAACATTAGTTTTATTAGTTCAGTGTTCTAGTTTATTTACTTGTACAAATAAATTCTAAATACTATGTAGGTTTGCCCTACCAGGAAGAATATTGCTCATTAAGTTAACATTACTGTTATTACTTCAGTACGTTAGTTCATTTACTTGTGCAAATAAATTCTATATATTACGTGGCTTCGCTCTAACTGAAGAATATTGCTGATTAAGTTAAACTTAGTTTTATTAGTTCAGTGTGTTACTTTCTTTACTGGTACAAATAAGTTCTATATAATATGTAGGTTTGCTCTAACTGGAAGAATATTGCTGATCATGTTAACATTAGTTTTATTACTTCAGTGCTCTCCTTCATTTACTTGTACAAATAAATTCTACATACTATGTAGGTTTGCTCTAACTGGAAGAATAGTGTTACATGTATTTAAGTTAACATTACTTTTACCAAATCAGTGCATTGTTTTATTTACTTGTACAAAGAAATTGTGTATCATATTGGTTTGCTCTAACTAGAAGAATATTGCTGATTCAGTTTACCGCTGCCGTCGAAGACTTTAGAAAATTGTCGACTTCAACAATGACTTTGAAGGTACATATGCAGATATGTGTATAACGTCATGATAAAATCAGTGACATTCGGTATAATAAAATAAATGGTCACTCGTTTGTCAGGAAATGTTCCCCCTCAAAGGCAATGTTAACCTCGGCTTCGCCTCCGGTAACATTGTCTCCTCGAGGGAACATTTTGCCATGTTCCCCTCCAAAACAGTCACCATTTATATGGTACATAATATATAGGTGTGCTCTAACTGGAAGAATATTGCTGATTAAGTTAACATCACTTTTGCAAGTTCAGTGTGTTATTTTATGTACAAAGAAATGGTATCCTAAATAGGTTGCTCGAACTGAAAGAATATTGCTGATTTAGTTAACATTGCCTTTACTACTTCAGTGTGTTATTTTATTTACATATACAGATAAACATGATAAATTGCAACAATTGTAACCCGAAAGTGTTCATTAATTGCTACTGCTAAATTTGTCAAAAGAATAACAACAATCAGTGATGCCACTGAAAGGAGAGTATGACATGATACCAGTTACCATTGGTTACAATGGAATGATATAGCTGAACATTACCTTTACTGGTAAACGTCTTTATTCCAACAAGTTAGAATATGTGCCAGTTGTTTGAAAACGAATGACACTGGATATGTCTAGAAATATAGGTCTGCTGTTACCACGGTTACCATGGTAACTGGAAAATTATTGATGATTAAGACCACATTGGTTTTACTAGTTCATTGCATTAACACTTGTGTCAGTACCGGGGGTAAGTTGAAAACAAATGGCAATGGATATGCGTCAAATCATTTTTCTGCTCTAACTAAGAATATTTGTGATGGAGTCATTACTTTCACTACTCCAATGTGTCATTTGATTTACATATACAAATAAATATTGCATACATTTCAGCCCCTACAGCAACGACAGTAGTTAATTACCTAGAACTGATAGATTTTGCAGAAAAGTAACAACATTCAGTGATGTGATTGCCAGGAAAGTATAGCATGATATCATTAACCATTGCCCAAAATGAATAATATTGAGGAATAAATGAACATGTCTTTGACTAGTCAAAGTTTTATTCCAACAAGTTAAAATATGGCAGTCAAATGCCCCTTAATATGTGTAGAAATATTGGGGTGCTACTTTTTCACCACAATGAAAGAACATTGCTGATTAACACCCGGGCAAATGTCTGATGTCACTGTTTGTATAAACCCCATTGTCTTTTGTCTCAGGCTTATCAGCCAAGTCATCTGTGACAGCAGTATCCACTAATTGCATATAACTGACAATATAAACATCTTCTATGATGTTTATATCTAAAGCACAATCAGTGCCAATGTTGGGATCATTATCATTTGGTCGGATATTGCTTTGAAATGCTTGTCATTGTTTGATGTTACTGATATCAAAGGTCCACAAGGAAAACAATACTTGCTTCTCACCCAATGTACGCAGAGATTTATTTCTCAAAATATTCATTTGATTTCCGGACATATGTCCCAATGCATCAGAAATTGTCCAGTTTTCAAAGTTAATAGTGTTTTTCATGTGGGGGTATCAGCTCTATCTGACGGGCCGTCACTTGCCCGTCACTTGGAGAAAGGGGAGAAATCTTTTGTGGCGCTATAACGTCTATCTGACGGACCGTCACTTGCCCGTCGCTTAGAGATAGGCTAATCTTGGTATGTGGTGCTCGAAGGCCTATCTGAAGGTGACTTGCACGTCACTTGGAGGAAGACAAATGTTCTTATGTGGCGTTACAAGGGCTATGTGACGGACCGTCACATAGCCCGTCGCTTGGGGAAATGGAAATTTGGCTATGTGGCGCTATAAGGTCTATCTGACGGACCGTCGCTTGCTCGTCACTTGGAGAAAGGGTAATCTTGCTATGTGGTGCTCCAAGGCCTAACTGATGGTCACTTGCCCATCACTTGGAGACAGAGGAATATTCTTATGTGGCGCTACAAGGGCTATCTGACGGACCGTCGCTTGCTCGTCGCTTGGGGAAAGGGAAATATGGCTATGTGGCGCTCCAAGGCCTATCTGACGGTCACTTGCCCGTCACTTGGAGAAAGAGAAATGTTCTTATGTGGCGCTACAAGGATCATCTGACGGACCGTCACTTGTTCGTCGCTTGGGCAGAGAAAATATTCTTATGTGGCGCTTCAAGGGCTATGTGACGGACCGTCACTTCCCCGTCACTTGGAGAGAGGGTAATCTTGCTATGTGGCGCTACAAGGCCTATCTGACGGTCACTTGCCCGTCACTTGGAGAAAGAGAAATTGTTTATGTGGCGCTACAAGGGCTATCTGACCGTCACTTGCCCGTCACTTGGGGAAGGGAATTATTGCTATGCGGCGCTATAACGTCTAGGTGACGGACCGTCGCTTGCCCGTCACTTGGGGCAGGGAAATATTGCTATGTGGCGCTATAAGGTCCATGTGACGGACCGTCACTTGGTCGTCACTTGGAGAAAGAGAAATTGTTTATGTGGCGCTACAAGGGCTATCCGACGGACCGTCGCTTGGTCGTCACTTGGAGAAAGGGAAAAATTCTTATGTGGCGCCATAACGTCTATGTGACGGACCGTCACTTGCCCGTCACTTGGAGACAGAGAAATGTTGTTATGTGGCGCTACAAGGGCTATCCGACGGACCGTCGCTTGGTCGTCACTTGGAGAAAGGGAAAAATTCTTATGTGGCGCTATAACGTCTATGTGACGGACCGTCGCTTGCCCGTCACTTGGAGAAAGGGTAATTTCCCTATGTGGCGCTCCAAGGCCTATCTGACGGTCACTTGCCCGTCACTTGGAGACAGAGAAATATTCTTATGTGGCGCCACAAGGGCTATCTGACGGACCGTCGCTTGCTCGTCGCTTGGGGAAAGGGAAATATGGCTATGTGGCGCTCCAAGGCCTATCTGACGGTCACTTGCCCGTCACTTGGAGACAGAGAAATGTTGTTATGTGGCGCTACAAGGGCTATCTGACGGACCGTCGCTTGGTCGTCACTTGGAGAAAGGGAAAAATTCTTATGTGGCGCTATAACGTCTATCTGACGGACCGTCGCTTGCCCGTCACTTGGAGAAAGAGAAAATTTCTTATGTGGCGCTACAAGGGCTATCTGACGGACCGTCATTTGCAGGTCACTTGGAGAAAGGGAAAAATTCTTATGTGGCGCTATAACGTCCATGTGACCATGGTGACGGACCGTCACTTGGCCGTCACTTGGAGAAAGAGAAATGTTCTTATGTGGCGCTACAAGGGTCATCTGACGGACCGTCACTTGTTCGTCGCTTGGGCAGAGAAAATATTCTTATGTGGCGCTTCAAGGGCTATGTGACGGACCGTCACTTCCCCGTCACTTGGAGAGAGGGTAATCTTGCTATGTGGCGCTACAAGGCCTATCTGACGGTCACTTGCCCGTCACTTGGAGAAAGAGAAATTGTTTATGTGGCGCTACAAGGGCTATCTGACCGTCACTTGCCCGTCACTTGGGGAAGGGAATTATTGCTATGCGGCGCTATAACGTCTATGTGACGGACCGTCGCTTGCCCGTCACTTGGGGCAGGGAAATATTGCTATGTGGCGCTATAAGGTCCATGTGACGGACCGTCACTTGGCCGTCACTTGGAGAAAGAGAAATTGTTTATGTGGCGCTACGAGGGCTATCTGACGGACCGTCGCTTGGTCGTCACTTGGAGAAAGGGAAAAATTCTTATGTGGCGCTATAACGTCTATCTGACGGACCGTCGCTTGCCCGTCACTTGGAGAAAGAGAAAATTTCTTATGTGGCGCTACAAGGGCTATCTGACGGACCGTCATTTGCAGGTCACTTGGAGAAAGGGAAAAATTCTTATGTGGCGCTACAACGTCCAGGTGACGGACCGTCACTTGGCCATCACTTGGAGAAAGAAAAAAATTCTTATGTGGCGCTACAACGGCTATCTGACGGACCGTCACTTGCCCGTCACTTGGAGGAAGGGAAAAATTCTTATGTGGCGCTATAACGTCCATGTGACGGACCGTCGCTTGGTCGTCACTTGGAGAATGGGAGAAATTCTTATGTGGCGCTATAAGGTCCATGTGACGGACCGTCACTTGGCCGTCACTTGGAGAAAGAAAACAATTCTTATGCGGCGCTACAATGGCTATCCGACGGACCGTCACTTGCCCGTCACTTGGAGGAAGGGAAAAATTCTTATGTGGCGCTATAACGTCCATGTGACGGACCGTCACTTGGCCGTCACTTGGAGAAAGAGAAATGTTCTTATGTGGCGCTACAACGGCTATCCGACGGACCGTCACTTGCCCGTCACATAAACAGAAACAGTGTGAAGCGACGCTACAGGGTGGCTCTGACGGACAGCCGCATGGCCGTCGCATAAAATTGCACTGGATAAGATTTCGTGGGAGCTAATTTCGCGTCAGCTTACCATGAACTACCTACCTTTGTGGCATCCCCCAATTTTTCTTTTCTTTTCTAATGGTGAAACTTGACTGTTATTATAATACATATACCAGGATTATTGAACACAGGTGGGAGTGAGAGTTCAAATTATAGCAGTTGCTCACTAGACAAATGTCCATCAGATATTTGTTTTAATCTCAATAGGTATTAAATGTACAGACATGACAGACATTGATAATACAAGCAAAAAGGAAATTATTCTGGGTTCTGACTAAGTAAAACAATGATAATTTGGTCACTGCATGTGAAATACAGCTAGAAAACAAAACAATGCATGTAGTTTCATCCAGATAAACACAGTGCTGTTTTAACTGAATACAATGAACAATTGACCGGCAACCAAGGCCCAGGCAGACCTTCAAAGCTGTTATCTTCAGTTTGGGTCATCATTATATAACCACCTATTGTTTTCTTTAGAAAGGGAAGGAGGGCATTGTTCCAACTTGTTGGTGTTAGTATAGTAAACTGGGGTGAGGGGACAGGAGAGGGGGGGGGGGGGGGAAGAGGGGCAGTGCATACAAGTCACTGATACATTGCTACATTCATATGCAGATTAGACTGGCTGACAGTGGAGGTGGGGGAGGGAGAGGGGGGGGGGGGGTATTGCCTTATCACAGGCATTACTGAGCAGGGCTCTCATATACTGCACTGGCTGAGAGGGCAGAGCCTAGCCTCATGCTGGACATGCAGGCTGCAGTCAGTGAATACAGTAGCATGGCTCATTCACAGATTAGACTGGCTGACAGTGGAGGTGGGGGAGGGAGAGGGGGCATTACTGAGCAGGGCTCTCATATACTGCACTGGCTGAGAGGGCAGAGCCTAGCCTCATGCTGGACATGCAGGCTGCAGTCAGTGAATACAGTAGCATGGCTCAGTCACAGTATTACATCTGCATGGGGGCAGGTGAGGGAAAAATTTCAAGTCCAAAAAAAAATACACCCAAAAAATTTTTTCCCCCTGGAAATTGCCTGAATCAAATTATGACATTGACAGGAATCGCCCGATTTTTTTTTCCAAAATGGCCGCTGGCGGCCATCTTGGATTTCGGGTCTCGACGAAAAACAATAGGGGTTAGGAGCAAAGTATTTCGGATGAGCTGTGAAAATTTCGGAAAGATAGATTAAGGCGTTCAAGAGTTATGATCCGGAAACCGAACGGCGGAAGAAAAAAAAAAAAAAAAAAAAAAAAGAAAAAAAAAAAAAAAACAGACAAAAACATAAGGCCTCCCGATTTTCAATCGGGACCGATTTTCAATCGGGATGCCTAATAATTGCCTCTGTAGTCTCCAAATAATGTGGAAATGACAAAGACTCATATCTGTATCTGTATCAGAGCCACATGCTTATCTGTGGATTAACCCTTTAATCCCAGCATTGGTCCGAGTAACTGCCAGCACGTATTCCGGCTCACACTGCAGCACCTGACAAATCCATCTGTTTACATTCAGCATGTGCTACAAACCCTGCTGTTAACACATAAACACACCCTCAGCAGGCCAGAGAATGGAACAAAGTCATGACCCAAACACCTCCATGCCTCTAGTCTTTGGAGTGTTTCTTGGTTGACCAGTGCATTATGTTACAGCAGCACCAGTATGTGTGTGTGGAGCGGTTGGGGGGGTCGGGAGACTCAAGTCAAGGTCATGTCCTCACCTATAACCCCAGTGAGAGGTTCCCAGCACTGCACTTTCCCTTGCGAGCCAAAAGAAGCCAAGAAGAGGAAATACAACTAAATGTCATTCTATACAATGATGATGTATGGGCAATAAAGTCACTGCCTACAGTCATGAAAGACAATGAAGACGTTTTACATCTGAAATTGTGCCTGCAGCGATTGCAAATAACTGCAGTAACCCAAATCCCACTGTAGCTGTACCACTGAAACTGCATGAGAGTGCACATGCATGTACCTGTACCAGTACATATCTGGCCAGAAATGACCTGGAGCTGGATAATGAACTGTACAGGGGAGAGTTAACGTGAGAGGCCCTGCAGCAGAGCTGCTGCCTCACCATAATCATGACTTTTGTGAAGTTCAAGGTCACCTTTATGTACTTGGCATGGTATTATTGGTATGCACTAAATACACCAGATTACATCAAGGGACAGTTCACCATGCATCAGTACATGTATCAATAAATCTCTACTACAATTGCAAACTCATACAAATATTTTAAATATTTGAAGTCACCAGAGTCCATGATTGAAGTTTCTATTAAATTGATGATGCTAAATTAATATTATGACACTAACTGAATGACCATCGTGTCTATACAGGTAAGTTCTAAAAGAAAACACAAACACAAAGAAGCTACACAGAAAGGCTGTGTGCCTGACGATAATCCATACTCAGTGAGGTCAGTCACCTCACACGCCTCAGGTCAGCGGATATGACTTCGGTCTCGCAATCAATGATCATTTCTGGGAGCTATGTTAAGAAAATCTCAGACGCTATAGCATAGTAAAGTTGCAGGACTGACTTGTTGACTTGAGGAAATGCACAACATTGCACAATACCACAACCATTTGGCTATCGGCATATTTTAATATTCAGCAGCACAATGTAGATGTATCACGTCAACCTGACGTTTTCTGATTGAATTATTTATTCAACATTCAATTCATGACTTAGCTCTTCTAACTTTCTGTCCGGTTTATTGATTCTAATGGAATCCGCTAAATAAATCATGGAATATCTATTGCTAAAAGCGACCTGTTCAAATTGTCACATCCTTTCTAGTTCTGCAAAATTGTGTTAATCTCAGCTACAGATTCAATCTGCAAAAGTGCACGTTTCTGTGAGTGTAACTTCCATCTACAGTATCTGACACTAGTCCAGAATCGAGATATAGAGTAATTTTATGAGAAACTTAACCAACAAATCTTGCATCATCTTGTCGTTGAAAAGGACATCGTCAACAGCACATAAGTGATACCGGTACTAGGTTCCAAATTATGCGGATCTATTGTATCCCCCATGCACAACTTTATACTTGATTTTCGCCTCGCTCTTGTGGAGTGTCTAAGTATCTGCATTTAGAACTTTGCAATATGAACATCTGTCCGATCAGTCCTCACAGAGACCTAGTGCTAGCGGCTGAGTCGCGCTTCCCTTGCTTCGCCTCTGCTGCCTGGGTATTTGTAGTTTTCTTGAACTGACTGGGGTTGGGAATACATAGGACTGGCCCCATGATAGTGAACATGATTGGGGGTGATTGCAATGGACTGTGGGAATGGATCTAATCAGAAACCCATGGGTTTCTGATCTAGGGCCACACCAAATGGTAAAGTTGGTCTATGGAATCGCCGCCTATAAAAAATCGAGTTTCACTTTTTTATAAAAAAAATCGCCGCTACGAATTTCCACGATATCAAATTTTTTTTTTTTTTAATTTCACCGCCGCCACACGTATTTCATCTTGAATTGTTAACGAGCAAAGCTTTTCTATATAAAATTCAGAAAAAATAAGGTACTAAGCAGGTTTTTTCTAGGGAATTGTACTATTCTTGGTATTAAATATGTGTAATGGTACTTTCTAATCCCAAAACATTTAATAATAATACCAATACTTACATCTTTCTCCATATTTCTCACCTATTGAGATCTATATGTTAACAATATGTGTCCTAACTGATTATATTAATTACAGTGGTCCCTATTAGATAAGACACCTCTGAAATAAGACTTCCCTGTCTGTAAAGACTTTTTTGTATTCCCCAAAGATCAGTTTAACATGTAGATGAACCTGTGAAATAAGACTTCCTGTAAGCATGGTGAGATAAGACCTCATTTTCTCTGCAAATGTTGAGGTCTTATCTTACAGGGACCACTGTACATTCATTTTGGTGCATATAGAGGCCATAATAAAGTGTGTACTAGTATCTCCTGCACATAATTGTTTCATTCTTTGTTTATACGAGTTGAATAACGTGTGCGCTAAGATGTGCATGTAAAATTCATAGTAAAAACTCTTGGATCCACATGTGATACCTGTAATAACAATCTGAGTGGGAACATTTGACCAAAATACCCTCCGTATAGAAAATATTAGTCGAAAGTCTGTTAAGAAAAACTTTATTTTGTAAGAAAATTTCCCACGTACAGAAAATTACTGTCGAAAATCCATAGAAGAAATATTTAATTGTAAAAAAAAAAAAATTCTCCATATAGAAAATTTTGGTCAAAATTCCATAGATGAAAAAATTTACTTGTAAAAAAAAAAAAAAAATCTCCTCCGTATAGAAAATTTTGGGGGAAAATCCATAGGCCAACTTTACAATTTGGTGTGGCCTAATCTATACTCATAAGTCCACTGTATACCCCTTTAATTTTGCGGTAGCTTAATTTTGCGTTTTTCGCGCATTCCAGATGTATTTTTCCATAAAATGCTCACTAAGTAACCCAACAACTGACAAAAAACTGACACGAACACAATTGTATTTCTTTTTATTGTATCTCATATATCATATCTATTAGGCTACTGTATTGGTCCTGATTGTGGCACGCGCCTTAATAGTAGATTTCCCCCTTCTTTTGCACAAAAATTTTCGATTTTTGTAACCTTATAATTCACTTCATATCTTTCTAAAAAGATCTTGGAGTGTTCCAATCCACACAGTTATGTTATTTGAATCATAATGAAGGGGATTAAAGACTATAGGTATACTTCTCAGTGATTTTCTTAAATTTGACCTCAAGTTTGACCCCATTTTTGCACGCGCTACTGCAGGTCATGCTTTGGCTCGCCATGCTACTAGTAGGACCAATACGGTATATCTTTAATTTCTGGCGAGTAAACATGAATTAAATACAAACCGTCACAGTACAAAATAGCTACATGTAAACTTGGAATTGGCTACTGTACAACATTATTTGTTCTTCTGTTTTATACCACAGACATTGAAACACCTCCTGTACGGGTCATTCACTATCATGAATCGAATCGAAGTTCGCGCCCAGAAATTTTCGCATTGAAAATCGCGAATATTAATGGCCCCGAAAAATACAAAATATATCATGAAAACAAAATATGTCATGAACGAATTGTTAGTGAGTAACAATTGGCTTACTAGATCTATATACTAGTAATATTCTTAGTTAAGGAGTGGTTCCAGATCTTGGTCAGTGTATAGCAGGGATGGGGTCAAATACAGATTGTCAAATACAAATACAAATACAAATACTCAAAGCCAAATTCAAATACAAATACAAATACACACTCCCAGAGCCGACCAAATACGAATACAAATACAAATACATTTCTTCAAATACAAATACAAATGCAAATATTTATTTCTTAGTCATCCGTCGTTTTTGAGTCGTATTTTTGACGCATTCAGTGGGCTTTTTTGTCGCTGTCATAAATTTCCCCTTCAGATCATTATCATTGGTTATCCAATTTACATCTACACGAGAAAATTTAAGTTACGCCACAAAAAAATTCACTTCTGTGTATTTGACTGTATTTGATTCCAAATACATCAAATACAGTCCTCAAATACAAATTCAAATACAAATACGCCAGTACTGAAATTGCCAAATACAAATACAAATACGAGATTTAGTGTATTTCAAATACAAATACAAATGCAAATACGTATTTGACCCCATCCCTGGTGTATAGATCTATTGGAAGTATTGTTGAACTAGATCTAGATCTATCTCAGCATCAGGGATAAATCAAACCAGTCAATTTACTGAAAGGAAGCCATCTAAATCTAGAATTAGGTCCGTATCACGGCTGAATTAACCTGTATTTTTGAATGATATCTTAACATCTAGGTTCAGCCATGTAGGTTTTCTCTCAAAAGCCGGTCTGGATCAGACGATTTTGACACTTCGATTTTATCGCGTGTAAAGAATTGTCATGCAAGAAATCATGTGGTGCAGGTTGGTTCTGACCTTAATAACATCAAATTATTGACATGACATCAATTCAGGAGGTGTAAAGGTGAAAATAAAACAGTGCAATTTAGCGTGTTTATTTTGTTTACTTGTCAAGATAGCGGAAGCTGTAATGCACATGCACGGTACTCAACTTTGGAGAAGGTGTGCACTGTGAATTGATCTCTTTTATCGGATTACTAGTATTCAATGAAAGCAATTCATATAGCTTTCTTTCATCAAATAATATAATATTATGATCCATATCTATTATGATAACATCGTGATGATAATGTCACGTGTTGACCAGATTTTCAGACACACCCACTTCTTACCCATGATTCTCTGCGAATCTCACGAGAGTGTCATGGCAAAATGGAGGCAATATCAACAAGAAGTTGACAGATTTGACAGCTCAAGATAATTTGCTCGTCAAGTACGACAAATAAACAGCAGTTTCAATTTTGATCCGAAAAATGATAGCTAGGGCTTCAACGAGTACAAAATTTCGTGACCGGTTACTCGTTAGCTTGTAACCGAACCGTAACCGGTTACTCGTCCAAAAAGCTAAATATTGTCCAAAATAACACCAATTTTTTTTCGCAGTTCGCATTTTATCAAAGCTCTGTGTCAAAAACGGGTCAAAATCCCGCCTAAAGCTCGACATTAGACCTCATTTTCACGTGAAAATATGCAATATTATGATGAATAAACATTCTACTTGGATTGAACAGTGATAAATCACTTCAATTCAATGCGTTTGGGCGGAAATTTAACTGATGTGAAGTGTTTTAGGCTGAATTACGAGGGTGCGAAATACGTTCACGATTAACCGGTCACAAAATCTGTAACCGGTTACACTCTGTAACCGAACCGTAACCGGTTAACCGAGTACTTGTTGAAGCCCTAATGATAGCAAACCATTCCCTCTTATGAAATACAGATCCAGGATAAATGCCGTTTATTTGTGAATAATGGCAAAGTACGCAGTCTGAATACCAGGCCTGTAATCCGATGGCGAATATGCCATGTACGCGTATTCCCTGCCTTTGGGAGATTGGAATACGCTTGCCAGAGTTATTCTAGAATTTAAATCTGGACAGGTCTACATAGATAGATCGGGGTATACGGGCTCCGGCCGCCGCCGGGCTGCGGCCCCCGTGTTATAGCCGGGGTGTGGCCGCCTGTTGGAGCCGGGGTGCGGCCGCCTGTGAGATAGATAAAAGACGGAACGAACACGCAGCCAGACTAAATAATCGCTTGCGTATTGAAACCTCATTGCCTTTAGTCTGATATACTCCATTTATTTGCAGATTCGCGTGGATTGTCCTGGCTGATGTCGGAGCGTGAACGGCGAATACTAGGATCTAACCAGATGGACAATGCAGAAAACCATGAACGACATCGTTGCTAGTATCGATGTCGTCGACCCACCATTCAAATTAACTGTATCAAATAAAGCTGATTACATGAACATAGTACTGTGTAGCCATAAATTGAAATAAAAAACTATTTGAATTATTCAACTTGTCGTGTTTTTGTCAGTCTAGGTGTTTATACTTTATGTGGTATTTTGTGGATGCTATACAATTAGGCATAGATGAGATTTTAACGACGTCAACGGAAACCATAGGAAATATATTAAACGATGTATAAGAAACAAAAATAAGAAACATTACGATAGATTAAAGAAAAATGGAAGAGACTTCAACCACATATTTAAAACGAAACTAAGATCATAGAAAAAACTTCATAATCAAATACGTACGGTCAATTTCAAGACCTGCCATATTAACCACGTATACGTATGGAACATTAGAATATTTAAATTAGATGTTGATGAAAATTTGATTTTTAAACATTGGACAACAAATATATTATGGTTGAAGGTACACGATTGAAATACACGGTAATTGCCATCAACTGCGAAGAAGCCACCCAAACAAAGCATTAGGCCTATATCCATCAACTGTCAGGAAGCCACCCGCGCAAATGGTTAACCATGCATAAATTGTGAAGCCACCATGTACGGTGATGTAGAATAACCCGAAGCTGTGAAACTGTAAGCCATTATTAAAGTAATCAATTAAATAGATCTGAGCGGATTATATCAACAAATGCCGGTTGAGGCGACTCAACCGAGTGGGATTCCAAGTAGTGAAAGACCCTTGTATAACTTGTAGTTCTAGTGGTATTAGTATTCTATGAATTCTGTAGGCTACAGCTTGATATTATCTGAGGATTTTGTATATGCAGTTGTCGTATATTTGTTAATCGATACTTTTGGGTATGAAATTCGCAGCAATGAATAATTTTTCATCCTTGAAAAAGCAAATTGTGTTATCAATTATCAGCTTTTGTATATGTAGTTGTCGTATATTTTTTAATTGATACTTTTGGGTATCAAATTGGCGGCAATGAATAAATGTTCAACCTTGAAAAAGCATTGTGCTATCAATTATCAGTTATCAATATCTTCATGTCACGCTTACTGGCGTGTCAAAATCATGAGGATCAACAGGCGGTGTTAAAACAAACAATTAAGGTCTAATCAATCAACCGTTCACCACGATGGGCGCCGGTATCTTGTATTGATTTGTATAGGCGGCCGCAGCCAGTCCACAGATAGCGCAGCCGAGGTGTGACCGCTTACCGGCGGTCACACCTCGGCTGCGCTATGTCTATATGTTTGTATAGCGGCCGCAGCCCGGCAGCGGCCGGAGCCCGGGTAGTCCGATAGATCTACAGTAGATCTAGATCTAGATCTGGAATATTCGAAATCGAATTTGTCAAAATTAACGAAGTTAATGTCTGAAGACTGACTGACTCAGTCAGTCAGTCAGTGAAACTGAATGTGGAACTAAAATTGTTAGTGAGTCTCAGTGACTGACTTTTTTTCTGTTGACACAGATTATAGAATTCTAGGCCTAGATCTAACTGAGGAACAGTTTTCGACTTACCGAGATGATCCTATACAATACTAATCCCTCGTTAAACCACGTACGGGAACTAATGAGGCTGGAAAGCCAAGGTATCCTTCACACATTTCGAATTTTCGATGCTGCTCTTCAAACGGTTTCGACCTCATTCCGCCATCGCAGGTCAAGATGGGGTCAATCGCTTGAAGCGCCCCCGAGTGAATGGACGAAAAACCAATATATCTATCGATAGATGGCGACACGTGTTTTAGTTTCGATTTCTACTTTTGTTAGCTGGTGCTGACGTCTAGCGAATAATAAGTATCATGATATTGTGTGGTATTTCCGACAGTTTCGTTTGTCAAAAAAATCGAATTGGAAAACGAAGTCACTAGCCTAAATCAACCGATTGAAATGCCTTCGTCGACAATCCTTAATAACATTCGACAGACATTGGCAGCTTCAGTTCAAAGTCCACAGTATAATCGACTGCTGACTAATGTATGTACGTGGTCTCCTTGATTGCTAAAACGCCATTTCTAAGACACGTACGAGCGTATACAATGTACCCATGCCAAAAAGTATTTTATCATTCCATTATTTCCAGCTAAATGTCATCTCAGCAACTCCTGGAAAATGTGCTTTCGAGATCAAGCTGGAGGAAGAACACACAAACCGTAATGGCACTCTCCACGGGGCATTCACAGCTTTACTGGTGGACGAAACAACAACCCTGGCATTGTTGAGTAATGAGAAAGGGGTGACGGGTGTCAGCATTGATATGAGTATATCGTATGTACAACTTGCATTTTTTTGTTATTAATATTCGGCTGCAAATCTGATACTGTTGTTGATGAAGATTACCCGAATAGAAAGCCCTCACCGTACTTGATAATTCACTAAATACCGGGTACTGTTATTTTCCCATCTTGTTTCAGTTACATGCGGAGTGCAAAGCCAGGAGAAACACTAATCATTGAAGCTGACACAGATAAATTTGGAAGAACAGTTGCATATCTGACTGCATATATCAAGTTGAAAGAAAGTGGAAAACTGGTTGCACGAGCATCACATACTAAATATGTAACATAGAATTTTGTTTCAATTAGGATGTTATATCTTCATGCACTAAATGTAAAACTCAATAAGTCTGTAAATGTCTTGAGATTTGTTCATTTAAAAATCAATAAAAAAAAACAGTAAAATTTGTGTTGAAAACTAAAAAAAAAACACAGACAGTATAGCAAGGGGGATACATATTATAGTCATGTATCTGTCGTATCTATTCAGTATGGTTATAGCAGCAGGGGCGGATTTAAGTGGGGGGTCCATGGGGTCCGCTCACCCCCTTTTTTGTGGGCGAAAAAGGAGAGAGAGAGAGAGAGAGATAGAAAGTGCAGAGGAGAGAGGAAGGGAGGAGGAAAGGAAGGAGGGCAAGATTATAATAATATCATATTAATATGTATTCGATGTAGGCCTATGACATGGTTCGTACTTCAGTGGGCCCCTACGGATATCTTGCTGGGCATGTATCTTTTCTAGGTTTAAACAAGATTTCATATTTTTCTTCGATCTTAAATCTTATCATTGAATTAAATGAATTCGCACGCCTGCATGAATATATGCATATGGCATTGTTTCGAGTGCCAGATGGGTTTATCTTGGCACAAGTCTCTGTGATCTAGGCCGAGCCTTCAGGCGAGGCCTAGATAAAGAGACGTGTGCCAAGATAAACCCATCTGGCACGAGAATACAATGCCGTATGCATTTTCTGGCACGATTTCGGTACTTACAGCAAGTTGCAGGCGTAGGAATTGTCCAAAACACTCGAAATATCCACGAAATCAACAACTTTCAAACCGAAACACTGTCCATTTTGCCGGTGTTTACATGGCCTTAGTTACGTAGCTTTTGCAATGATAACGTTTTCGTTTTTTTTCATGACGTTTTGCTTGACAACCACAGAGTGCCAGATGGGTTTTTCCTGGCACTGTTCTCATCATGGGACATTGCATTAGGAGTGCCAGAAAGTATCTTCTCTTTCACATCTCATCATGAAATTTGGGGTACCTCGGTTCTCGATGGTCAGAGTAAGTACAAAATTGCATATAATTTAGGATAGCATTTGGCTTCTGGGGTCCTAGGCCCTAGGCCCCATGCTCAACGTCAGAAAGTATTTTCTGCCATACACTTCACAATAATTTTCATGGTTCCTTTTTGGACTCAAATCTCATCATGGAAAAATAGATACCTAGGTTCTTTAATGGTCAGAATCAGTACATTTTTGTACTTCGTACAGACTGCACCACAATACTCAAAATATCATTTGGCTTCTGGCCCAAAGGCCCCAGATCCCATTGCCCAAAAGTATCTTTAGACAATTATAGCTCACATGACAACATGACAATTGCGTACAAAATGCCCTAGGCAGGCCCCATACCCCCACCCGAAAGTATCTTCTGATCCACTTTTCTAAATAAGTGACATTATCTCTTTTCGGTCTCAAATATCATCATGGAATTATGGAGCAAATGAATCCACCGCAAAGCTAAAGAAGCACTTTAGTTGCTTAGTTCTCTAATTATCCATTTGTTTGGGTGGATTGAGATAAAACGATAGCCTGTGAAGCTATCATCACATCCATAGTTATCTAGGTTAGTGTGTCTGTGTGAAGTGTTCAGATTGATTGCAGGATGTAAGGCTGGATTTAAGGGGAAGGGGGGAGGGGGGGGGGAATGTCTTGTTCACATTTTAAACCTCTGAGAGCCGTCAATCTAGCGATATAAGCGAGTAATATAAGCAAGTGATAAACATATTCGAATCTAAACAGAAACAAAAATGCCGGATACCTAGTAACACATGCCAACATCAGTTGTTAAAAACTTGGAAATAATGGTATATATATTTAATTATATAATGAAAACCGATACTCTTTAAACCTTCCTTCCCATCCACCCTGAAAAATTGATGGCGGAATATATTTGATAATAGTGTATAATAATAAAATTGTATTAAATGTATAGTAATGAGAGGCCAGGAAGCTACCACAAAACATAAAGAAGCGGGCCCCAGGTCCCTGGCTAAAACATGCTTGCAACCGAATGTTCAGATCAGAGGCATCATTAAGTAGAATTTATATCCAGGAGAGACTAGCTATCTCAGAACATAAAAATGGTTATGGCTTCCGGGGCCTGCTCCCTCCTCAAATTCTGGATCCGCCCCTGTATAGTGTATTATATGGCCAAAGAAACACACTTATTGTGAACGAGAACCCAACAGACTAAAGTGGAGACTCTACCAAGAGTCAGTTGAAGATCTCTGAGAGATGCTGGCAAGCTGTAACATGAAGAACTTCCACCCATCTCGTTGGACCCTGGGATGGCTGGAGGCATAACTGTCCTGTAGGAATAGGGGACACTCTGCCATTGAGTTTTGCAAGAAGGAGATGGATAGACTTTGTGACAACCATCTATTATATGGTACAAGTACATGTACACGCCAATGGAGAAGTCTACTTCAGATGATCATCATGCTGATGAATCGTATGACAGACAGGACCCGGGATGAACCTGAAGTTCATCAAGGTAAGACTCTCAATCACGGATGGAACCAAGCATGGAGCAAGCATAAAGCATGGACTTCCTGAGACCGCACGTTAGGGCCTGGACTTGGATCACTTATGTTGCATTTGTGAGCTCAAAACGTCCCCTGACGTTATAACAGCAACCAGAGACTGTTTGAAGGATGATTACTAGCAGAAGATGTTCGTCGTGTGATCAAGCACCAGAGTATTTAAAGCATGATCGAAGTGAGGATGGAGCAGACCTTCCAGAGACCATGGCTTGTTTTCCTTAACCTTGGTGTGGCATCAGCATCTTATCTGACTGAGTAACACCTGACCGAGCCAGTGCTGCCTGTGAGGGAGTCTACTAGAGAACCCTGCATGTAGCTGACGAGGCAGACATCCTGCTAGAAGACGAAAAGTCTGACGTGTGAGTAAAATGGAGGGCAATTGAAAAAATACAGTAAGCTCCAATAGCTGGCTCCAACATCTGGAAATGATCCGACGATGATCGAGCAGACTACAAGCACGTGATTCATGTTCCATGATGGGGAGCTGTTCAGTGACGACCATATAGGCACCTGGGCTGAAGCAAACTGATACAGCATGAGATCAAAATCCGGCGACTACTGACGAGCAACAACTGAGGCGATTCCCTTCCAAGACTGCAACTTGGTGGCAGACATGAAACAGAAAGAGGTCATTGAAGAGAGCTCCAGCTGTGGATGTCAATGGTTGTTCTGGTGAAGAACAAGGATGACAACACCAAAGATGGGTACCTTGACCAGATAGTTACACTTTCACAGCATTCCATGGTGCCGTGTGGTATTCAAATCTCAACTTGACTATTGGGTATTGGGTGGACGCCTGATGGAGGACACTAGAATAAAGTTAACCTTCTGCATGCCCGATGACCAGTTTGAAGTGACGAGTTTTGGGCTCTGCATACATCCGGCAAGATTGAGAGACTTGATGGAGAGGCTGGAAATCCAGGTTTATAGACCTGAAGGACAATATTATCTACAACCGGACATTCAAGGGACTTGAGGGGTTTTCGAAGGAGGTCTTCAACTGACTTGAACTTGGAACCCAGAACTTGGATAGCTGTTCCAGCCAGATTGACGTTTCTGGGTCATACTGGTATGACTGGTTTCTGGTATTATTGGCTGAAGCGGCACCAGAAGCGACCCCATGCAGAGAAGGCAGAAGGAGTCCAGAGGTACCTTACCCCAGAACATCATCGACATTCGTAGCTTCCAAGGCCTACGCAGCTTAGCCAAAATTTTCTAAAAGAGCCTTCAACATCTGTGGACCCGTATACCTGCTGGATCAGAAGATGACATTCTACTGAGGACTGGAGCAACAGGAGGCATTTGATCAACTAAAAGCACCGATTTTGTGTTTTGGAGAGAACGGGGCAAATGCATTTGACAATGGTATCAGGACTGTCCTTCCGAAAATTCAAGACTGCAAGAAGTGATTCCTCCTGTCCTTAGCAGAATGACAACGACATATATAAAGAAAATGTGAAAAACCCGAATCAAGATACATTTTCAAGCCACCCATAACTCTGTCCTGTATGATTGCAATGACTTACACCCACTTGTTCGTTTTTAGCTTACCGGCCCTTTGGGCCGATAAGCTATTGTCGTGGTTTTTCGTCCGTCGTCTGTCCGTCGTCTGGCGTCCGTCGTCCGTCCGGGTTTGTAACATTTTTTTGACATGATGAATTTCCCCATAAATTTGTAAGAGCATACCTTGGGCCAGTATCTAAAGACGTTTTTTAATTTTTTTTGATTGAATCGTTTTTGTCTATTTGGCGGCCATTTTTGACGAAAAATTGCCAATTTTGGATTTTGATGGCCATTTTCTCAAAAACTGTTTGATCAGTTTTGAGATTTTTGTTTTAAAACATTCCCCTCATGTACCTCTATGATGTGTATAAGTTTCGATGCCCTTGAATGGCCGGTCTGTGTGTGGCGGCCATTTTGATTTTTTGATGGGTCGACATTTTTTTTTTTTTTCCCCCAATCAAGTCACTATTCGTTTTGAGCCATTTCCATCAAAATTTTTTTTGGCCATTGAAAAAAAATTTCCTTCATAATGGAAGCTGTGCGGACACTCATAGAAGACTCCAAAATAGAGCCTAAGTATTGGCACATTCAAATGGGAAATCATATATTGCGGTTTGAGTGATGACCTTGAATTTGACTTTCAATGACCTTGGAAAGTAAAAAACGATGAATTTTGTCTTTGGTGGCCATTTTGTCTAAATCTATTCAGACAGTTTTTCTCAAAATCATGTATAAGATACTCTTTGTGTACCTTTGTGATGTGTAATTTGATTTCGTATTATAGTCCATACAGAAAATGTGTTTCCAGCAACATTTACGAACATGTTTTGACAATAGAGTTTAAGATCAGTGTAACAATTTATATGTTGGAAAATCAATACTCTGCATTTCTCATGATTGCCGGTAAGCTACAGCACCCTTGGTGCTATGTTTAACCATGATTATCATAAATCGAAATTCACTACAATGGACTACAACAGATAACAAAAGAATTAAATTGTTTTGTTCATGGTTTTGTTTCTCTATTCGATGATCAGCTGAGCCTCAACATGAACAAGCAGCAGGCTGCAACTGTGAGGAGCTGACAGCCTCCCAAATGACTCCCCATAAAATGACAAGATCTGATAACCAGACCTCTGCCGAAGGAGCCGCAAAATGAGGTGACCGACACGAGATACATGATACAGAGAATATTCACCATGGTTTGATGAAAATCTTGGATGAGAAAAAGGTCGACCTAAACCCAGCAGAAACATCAGCCTAGTGATGCATTCTGCAAGGCCATAAAGAAATCAAACACGGTACCTTCAAACAGGGAACAGACGCCACCTACTTAATAATTGAACCTCACACAACAGGAGCAGAGAAACTGGTACACATCGACCTGTAGAAGGTGTACAAGGGGTCCCGAGACCAAACATGGTTGACCAGATGGGGGAAGGAGGTACAGGAAGCCTCATAAACAGGCTGAGTAGCACAGCTCAGAGATCATGACTAATACATCTGGCCTGAGTAGCACACAATGTCACGAATGGTGGCAGTCGAATCGGGACTTCAACACCAGAGAAGGGATCGACTCAGCAACAGATTGGTTTGATGAAAACTCAGCTAAACGGTTAACAGGAGAAGCAGGAGAGTGGCGGAAACATTCGGCCCAGATGATAATAGGTGGGTGACTCGTCAGAACAGAAGATGTACCTAAGCGTCAATGAAGAGACCTCTCCTTCAGCAAAAACATCAACCCATTAATTTTTTGATAAAATTCCACTATCACATTGAAACAGACAAGTGTGCATGCGTAGAGAACCAGAAAATGGGCCAGCTTAAAGACAACAATAGGCAGCGACACGTCGCAGAGGAGGACGGACAATAGTAGTGGTTTCTGGAGTACCTCAGTGAAGTAGAAGAGGTGGAGGGCCCAAGGGATTGGGCAGCAAAAGCGGGAGCAGAATGAAAGAGGCACAGGAGAGATATTTTCGTCAGGACGAATTCAGTCATGGCCCTCAGAGGGAAGGAGGAATCGACTCCAGATGAAATCACCATGGAGGGAAATAATCCAGACCCCATTCTGATTATGAATAGAGACCAGATTCATTGACATCGTCCGCCTTGTCTGTACTGACGGAGCCTAACTGTGATCGATCTTATGATAGAGTGGCTACAAATGAAGAGGAGAGTGCCAAATGGGAGAGGACATTCAGAAATTGCTGAACAGGAGTTGACCTACCCACTGGGCAAAACATGAGCTAAGACAGCGGAGCTGTGATGCAGGCTAACAGAGTTTCTCCATGGACAGCCCTCCAAGGAGTTCCTCTAGCTGCAGTTTGAGCAGATGGAGCTCCAATGGAGCTTCCCTTACCAGTCCAGTCGAAGAAGTCTATCAACCAAACATAATATGGATCAACATGAAATCCTCTCAGACAGTGGAACGGCCATCACTGTCAGAGAGCTCCCATCGTCAATCAACTACAATCGCCTTGGAGAAAGTCGAGAGAACAGCCAAGGAAACACCTCCAGATTGTCATCGGCCAACCAGAAGCCTGGTAACTGCCCCCATCCTCATGGATGCATCACACCCCCATTTCCAATCATTCTGACACATCTAAATGCTATTAAAAAAATGTGACCCAGTTAAATGAACCTCCTGTTATTGTTCACTGTTTGGGAACCGCCGTCATGATATCCCTCTCTACATGATCCCCACTGTGATGGGGAAGCGCAGCCCAGAGCCACCCACTTCCAGCCTTCCATCTAAAACCAATTCAGGATACAGATCTCTACTACCTTGCAAACTAACAAGTGACCTGGGAGTCGGAGACTTGAATATGATCACCACAACAGTACCTGGCCCAGGACCAGAAACCATCGCTCTGCAGTCTCAAGTGACATAGGCAACACGATGATTACAAACCATACCATACGCAGTAAAACAGGTGTAAAAATTAGTAGAGAGACTCGGAATGGGACTACAAATGTACGGAAGCCAGATAATGAAAGGTGTGAAAATATATTTATCTGGCGGCCGCCACTTAATTATCTGGCGGCCGCCACTCAATTATCTGGCAGCCGCCACATAATTATCTGGCGGCCGCCACTTAATCATCTGGCGGCCGCCACTTAATTATCTGGCGGCCGCCACTTAGTTATCTGGCGGCCGCCACTCAATTATCTGGCGGCCGCCACCTAATTATCTGGCGGCCGCCACCTAATTATCTGGCGGCCGCCACTTAATTATCTGGCGGCCGCCACATAATCATCTGGCGGCCGCCACTTAATTATCTGGCGGCCGCCACATAATCATCTGGCGGCCGCCACATAGTTATCTGTTGGCCATGGCTTGAAATATGAGGAGATTCTTGTAAAGCCATATACATATAGCTAATTAGGCCCTAGTACCCAAATAAAAGTCGTGACATACTGTATTAATGACAATACTTTTTTTAATGAGACAATGTTTTATGGGGTAGTGTGGAGGGGGGGGGGGTGTTGATATGCAAATTATTCAACAAAACTTAACTTTCACACTTAGCATAATATAAGGAACATCAATGAATTCATGTTATTTGTTGTGGCCATGGCAACTGGGCCCTCTGCAAGTATGGTTGCTACCATCGATATATAGGTTAAAGGGATATGTGAACAAATAAAAACAGTGCATATTCGATGGTGGTGAAAAATATTCGTCAAATCATCTGATTAATATTGTGTGTTCCTTTTTCTTCTTTGGTTTTCCCCCCTATGGATTGTGTATTGAAAGTTGCCCAATGGTCCATAATACCAATCAATGACATGAAAATATGTACATTTCATCCCCCAAACAAATATTCGTTAAATTTATTGAGGCATTCTTGGACCATATATGTTACAATATAAATCGACATTGACCGATCTGACTCACGTTGCATGTGACTAACGTGCACCACTCCTATGGGATGCTGGTTTTCTTGCTTGATAATATCGACTTAGTATATCGATAACGTATCACAAATAAAATGTAAATTCTATTTTATTTTATTTTAAAATGAATTTCTATGGATATACCAAAATGCTGTGTTAAAGTATTAAATTATCTGGCGGCCGCCAGATAATTAAGTGGCGGCCGCCAGATAAAAAAGTGGCGGCCGTCAGATAATTAAGTGGCGGCCGCCAGGTAATTAGGTGGCGGCCGCCAGATAGTTAAGTGGCGGCCGCCAGATAATTATGTGGCGGCCGCCAGATAATCAAGTGGCGGCCGCCAAATAATTGTGTGGCGGCCGCCACTTAAATATATTCTCACACCTGGCACTAACGGTCTTCCGTACAAATGAGCTGTCGAAACCTTCGAAGTATTTTGTAAACTTTCAAAGTATTCGATGTGACGTCAATCCTGGATTCATAGAAGACTGGCTCCCCTCGTTTGACTGCCCACATCAAGGCCAAACAACCGGAGGATTTTGACAACTACAAGCATTCTGAATCGCAGGTCTCCACTCCTCTTAAGCGCTGTTTGTCATCAAAAAGGCAATTTTACTACTGAAGATGTTTACTGATTGAAGACTTGATGGTGTCAATCGGTGTCTTCTGTGTGAGTAGCACGTGCAATTAAGAGACCAGGGGACCGTCTCACTAAGATAGAGAGCTCCTACAGAGAGAGAGAGAGAGAGAGAGAGAGAGAGATCTTTAGTTTGATGTAAGGGGTTCGGACTGCAGGAGCTTTTTAGAAATTCGTTTCACTAAACTCCTCCTTAAAACTAAAAAGCGTTTTCGAGCTCCTTATAGTCCATGGGCTAACCGTGGATTTTTTAAAACCAACTAATGTAACACATAAGGGACGATGAGTATGGCTATTTTTTATCGTTCTAAAGTTGCACTATCATTGAAATAACCAATATTTCAAGATCTCTCATGCAAAACTTATATAAATCATTTTGTAAATGGCAATGGCTACGTATAGGCCTCATGTGAAGGTGTAATTTTCCTTGGCAACCAATTCCCGTACTAGTAATTACTGGTTAGCCTAAACTAGTCTGCAAATAGGTAAATTACTTATTAATTACCTATGGTCCGATAACCTATTGCCATGGCGTTGCGTCCGTCGTCCGTCCGCCGTCCGTTCGTCAACAATTTTATCTTTAAAAAGTTTACGATCGTTTTTCTCTCAAATTTTGCACAAAATGCCTAAAAATATTTCGGGAGGGAGGTATTTTTTAGTTTTTTGATTTTCGCATTTTTTTTCAAAATGGCGGCCGTTTTCGTCGGAAAACGGGCAATTTTGGATTTTGGCGGTCATTTTCTCGAAAACTGCCTGACCACTTTTGAGATTTTTGTTTCAAAAGATTCCTCTCATATACCCCTGTGAGGTATATAAGTTTCATTGGCCTTGAATCGCCGATAGGAAATGATATGTGCCAAATATTCTCGTGACCTTGAATTTGACCTCTGACCTCATTTTCAAGGTCAGAGCACAAAATGGCTAATATCTCGCTTAACATCGACTTTACAGCTTAGGAATCAATTGTGGAAATATAGGAAGTGATATATGCTGAATATTCTCGTGACCTTGAATTTGACCTTTGACCTGTTTTTAGGTTACCGGACCTATGGTCCGATAACCTATTGCCATGGCGTTGCGTCTGTCGTCCGTCCGTCCGTCAGCAATTTTATCTTTAAAGTTTACGATCGTTTTTTTCTCAAATTTTGCACAAAAATGCCTAAAAATATTCCGAGAGGGAGGTATTTTTTAGTTTTTTGATTTTCGCATTTTTTTCAAAATGGCGGCCGTTTCCGTCGAAAAATGGGCAATTTTGGACTTTGTCGGCCATTTTCTCAAAAACTGTCTGACCACTTTGGAGATTTTTGTTTCAAAATTGGCCTTGAATCGCCGGTCTGCGTGTGGCAGCCATTTTGATTTTTTCGACGGGTCCCAAATGGGACTTTCCCATGTTAACTTCTCCTATGCTTTATAATGGGAAACATATTTCCTGATATCTCACTTAATATTGAGATTAGAGATTAGGAGTCAATTGTGGACATATAGGAAATGATATGTGCCAAATATTCTCGTGACCTTGAATTTGACCTCTGACCTCATTTTCAAGGTCACAGAACAAAATGGCTTTATATCTCACTTATCGATTCACAGCTTAGGGATCAATTGTGGACATAAAGGAAATGATATATGCTGAATATTCTCGTGACCTTGAATTTGACCTCTGATCTCGGTTTCAAGGTCAGAGCACAAAATGTCTAATATCGCGCGTATTATCGACTTTACAGCTTAGCAATCAATTTTGGACATATAGGAAATGATATATGCCGAATATTCTGATGACGTTGATTTTGACCTTTGACCTCATTTTCAAGGTCACAGGACAAAATGGTTAATATCTCACTTATTATCGATTGTACGGCTTAGGAATCAATTGTGGACATATAGGAAATGATATATGCTGAATATTCTCGTGACCTTGAGTTTGACCTCTGACCTCATTTTCAAGGTCCAAGGACAAACTGGCTCATATCTTGCTCCTCTATTGTCTGTATGGCTTGGGAATCCATTGTGGACATATAGAAAATGATATACACTGAATATTTTAATGACCTTGAATTTGACATTTGTCTTCATTTTCAAGGCCTCAGCACAAAATTGCTAATATCTCGCTGATTATTGAAATTACAGCTTAGCAATCAACTGTGTTTCATTGGCACAGTGTTTCATTCTGTGTTTCATTCTGTGTTCAACTGTGCTTCATTCTTGATATATGCTTAATATTATATATGCTGAATATTCTCTTGACCTTGAATTTAAGCAGTGACCTGGCTAACATCTAAAATATTAAACATTGTCCGGTAACCTATCTTTGGCCCTTGGCCTAATTTTGTATTTTCGCATTTTTTTTTCAAAATGGCGGTCATTTTCGACGAAAAATAGCCAAGTTTGGACTTTGATGGTCGTTTTCTCAAAATCTGTTCAGTAACTGTTTTTCTTATTGATGCATAACACTCCTCATATAACGTATCACAAATAAAATGTAAATTCTATTTTATTTTATTTTAAAATGAATTTCTATGGATATACCAAAATGCTGTGTTAAAGTATTAAATTATCTGGCGGCCGCCACTTAATTATAATTAAGTGGCGGCCGCCAGATAAAAAAGTGGCGGCCGCCAGATAATTAAGTGGCGGCCGCCAGGTAATTAGGTGGCGGCCGCCAGATAGTTAAGTGGCGGCCGCCAGATAATTATGTGGCGGCCGCCAGATAATCAAGTGGCGGCCGCCAAATAATTGTGTGGCGGCCGCCACTTAAATATATTCTCACACCTGGCACTAACGGTCTTCCGTACAAATGAGCTGTCGAAACCTTCGAAGTATTTTGTAAACTTTCAAAGTATTCGATGTGACGTCAATCCTGGATTCATAGAAGACTGGCTCCCCTCGTTTGACTGCCCACATCAAGGCCAAACAACCGGAGGATTTTGACAACTACAAGCATTCTGAATCGCAGGTCTCCACTCCTCTTAAGCGCTGTTTGTCATCAAAAAGGCAATTTTACTACTGAAGATGTTTACTGATTGAAGACTTGATGGTGTCAATCGGTGTCTTCTGTGTGAGTAGCACGTGCAATTAAGAGACCAGGGGACCGTCTCACTAAGATAGAGAGCTCCTACAGAGAGAGAGAGAGAGAGAGAGAGAGATCTTTAGTTTGATGTAAGGGGTTCGGACTGCAGGAGCTTTTTAGAAATTCGTTTCACTAAACTCCTCCTTAAAACTAAAAAGCGTTTTCGAGCTCCTTATAGTCCATGGGCTAACCGTGGATTTTTTAAAACCAACTAATGTAACACATAAGGGACGATGAGTATGGCTATTTTTTATCGTTCTAAAGTTGCACTATCATTGAAATAACCAATATTTCAAGATCTCTCATGCAAAACTTATATAAATCATTTTGTAAATGGCAATGGCTACGTATAGGCCTCATGTGAAGGTGTAATTTTCCTTGGCAACCAATTCCCGTACTAGTAATTACTGGTTAGCCTAAACTAGTCTGCAAATAGGTAAATTACTTATTAATTACCTATGGTCCGATAACCTATTGCCATGGCGTTGCGTCCGTCGTCCGTCCGCCGTCCGTTCGTCAACAATTTTATCTTTAAAAAGTTTACGATCGTTTTTCTCTCAAATTTTGCACAAAATGCCTAAAAATATTTCGGGAGGGAGGTATTTTTTAGTTTTTTGATTTTCGCATTTTTTTTCAAAATGGCGGCCGTTTTCGTCGGAAAACGGGCAATTTTGGATTTTGGCGGTCATTTTCTCGAAAACTGCCTGACCACTTTTGAGATTTTTGTTTCAAAAGATTCCTCTCATATACCCCTGTGAGGTATATAAGTTTCATTGGCCTTGAATCGCCGATAGGAAATGATATGTGCCAAATATTCTCGTGACCTTGAATTTGACCTCTGACCTCATTTTCAAGGTCAGAGCACAAAATGGCTAATATCTCGCTTAACATCGACTTTACAGCTTAGGAATCAATTGTGGAAATATAGGAAGTGATATATGCTGAATATTCTCGTGACCTTGAATTTGACCTTTGACCTGTTTTTAGGTTACCGGACCTATGGTCCGATAACCTATTGCCATGGCGTTGCGTCTGTCGTCCGTCCGTCCGTCAGCAATTTTATCTTTAAAGTTTACGATCGTTTTTTTCTCAAATTTTGCACAAAAATGCCTAAAAATATTCCGAGAGGGAGGTATTTTTTAGTTTTTTGATTTTCGCATTTTTTTCAAAATGGCGGCCGTTTCCGTCGAAAAATGGGCAATTTTGGACTTTGTCGGCCATTTTCTCAAAAACTGTCTGACCACTTTGGAGATTTTTGTTTCAAAATTGGCCTTGAATCGCCGGTCTGCGTGTGGCAGCCATTTTGATTTTTTCGACGGGTCCCAAATGGGACTTTCCCATGTTAACTTCTCCTATGCTTTATAATGGGAAACATATTTCCTGATATCTCACTTAATATTGAGATTAGAGATTAGGAGTCAATTGTGGACATATAGGAAATGATATGTGCCAAATATTCTCGTGACCTTGAATTTGACCTCTGACCTCATTTTCAAGGTCACAGAACAAAATGGCTTTATATCTCACTTATCGATTCACAGCTTAGGGATCAATTGTGGACATAAAGGAAATGATATATGCTGAATATTCTCGTGACCTTGAATTTGACCTCTGATCTCGGTTTCAAGGTCAGAGCACAAAATGTCTAATATCGCGCGTATTATCGACTTTACAGCTTAGCTTAGCAATCAATTGTGGACATATAGGAAATGATATATGCCGAATATTCTGATGACGTTGATTTTGACCTTTGACCTCATTTTCAAGGTCACAGGACAAAATGGTTAATATCTCACTTATTATCGATTGTACGGCTTAGGAATCAATTGTGGACATATAGGAAATGATATATGCTGAATATTCTCGTGACCTTGAGTTTGACCTCTGACCTCATTTTCAAGGTCCAAGGACAAACTGGCTCATATCTTGCTCCTCTATTGTCTGTATGGCTTGGGAATCCATTGTGGACATATAGAAAATGATATACACTGAATATTTTAATGACCTTGAATTTGACATTTGTCTTCATTTTCAAGGCCTCAGCACAAAATTGCTAATATCTCGCTGATTATTGAAATTACAGCTTAGCAATCAACTGTGTTTCATTGGCACAGTGTTTCATTCTGTGTTTCATTCTGTGTTCAACTGTGCTTCATTCTTGATATATGCTTAATATTATATATGCTGAATATTCTCTTGACCTTGAATTTAAGCAGTGACCTGGCTAACATCTAAAATATTAAACATTGTCCGGTAGCCTATCTTTGGCCCTTGGCCTAATTTTGTATTTTCGCATTTTTTTTTCAAAATGGCGGTCATTTTCGACGAAAAATAGCCAAGTTTGGACTTTGATGGTCGTTTTCTCAAAATCTGTTCAGTAACTGTTTTTCTTATTGATGCATAACACTCCTCATATGTGCCCCTGTGACGTATATAAATTTCGTTACCCTTGAATCGCTCGAAGTGGGCCATTTTGGCCACAAACTCGGAGCAAATGGGACTTTCCCATGTTAAATTCTCCTATGCTTTATAATTGGACACGATTTTTTTCCAAATATCTCACTTAATATTGAGATTAGAAATTAGGAATCAATTGTGCACATAGAGCAAACGATATATGCTGAATATTCTCGCGACCTTGAAGTTGACCTTTGGCCCTAATTTTCAAGGTCACATGACAAAATGACTAATATCTTGCTTGTTATCGACTTTACAGCTTAGGAATCAATTCTGAACATATAGGAAATGATATACGCCGAATATTTTGAAGGCCTTGAATTTGACCTCATTTTCAAGATCTGATAAAAAAAATGCCAGGCAAAATGCCTAATATCTCGCTTATTATCAACTTCAAGGCTTATGAATCAATTGTGCACATATAGGAAATGATACAAGCGAATGCTGACTTTGAATTTGACCATATTTTCAAGGTCAGAGAACAAAATTACGGTGGCCCTATGCTGCTAAGTAGTTTGTCAACCAATCCACCAAGTTTGAATTCCAGAAAGATTTACCACCGAGTTTGTAAACGAATGCGCCCAGTTTGTGCACCTATCCGCGAAGTTTGAATTCAAGACAGTAGTTTTCATCGAATTTGTTAACCATTCCGCTAAGTTTTTAGCACGGGTGGAAACGTTTTTAGCACGACATAAATCTTTTTAGCATGGCACAAACCTTTCTAGCATGGAATTAACCTTTCTAGCATGGCGGGAACGTTTATAGCATGGCAGAAACTTTCTTGACATTGCAGAAACGTTTTAGCACGGGATAAATCTTTTTTCGCATGATATAAACCTTTCTAACATGGAATTAACCTTTCTAGCACGGCGGTAACGTTTATAGCATGGCAGAAACCTTCTCAGCATGGCAGAAACTTTTTAGCACGGCATAAGCCTTTCTAGCACAGCACTACCCATTCTAGCACCGCACAAACCTTTCTAGCTTGGAATTAAACTTTCTAGCATGGCGGTAACGTTTATAGCATGGCAGAAATCTTCTTAGCATGGCGAAAACCTTCTTAGCATGGCAGAAACTTTTTTTTAGCACGGTACAAATCTTTTTAGCACGGCGTAAACCTTTTTAGCAAGGCACAAACCTTTCTAGCATGGAATTAACTTTTCTAGCACGACGGGAACGGTTATGGCATGGTAAAAACCTTCTTAGCGTGGAGAAAACCTTCTTAGCATGGCAGAAACTCCTTAGCACAGCATAAACCTTTTTAGCACGGCACAAACCTTTTTAGCAAGGCACAAACGTTTCTAACATAGAATTATAGCACGGCGGGAACGTTTATAGCATGGCAGAAACCTTCTTAGCTATGGCGAAAATACGGCAGCCCAATGCTGCCATTATTCATGCCTCAGTTAAGAGTAGTTTTGAAATCAGTTTCATAGTTAGTAAACAGTTATTTTCAGTTATGAAACTAGTTTCTAGCAAAGTACAAACCCTTTACACCCGGCACAAACCTTCCTAGCTGGGCACAAACGTTTTCAGCAGAGTGCAAACCTTTCTAGCATTGCGCAAACCATTTTAGCACGGCACAAACCTTTATAGCAGGGCGTAACCTTTTTAACAGGGCACAAACATTTTTAACACGGCACAAACCTTCATAGCAGGGCACAAACCTTTTTAACACGGCACAAACCTGTATAGCAGGGCATAAACCTCTATAACACATCACAAACCTTTATAGCAGGGCACAAACTTTTTAACACGGCACAAACCTTTATAGCAGGGCATAAACTTTTATAATAAGGCACAAACCTTTTTAACACGGCACAAACTTTTATTGCAGGGCATGAACATTTATAACACGGCACAAACCTTTTTAACATGGCGCAAACCTCTATAACAGGACACAAACCTTTTTAACATGGTACAAACCTTTATAGCAGAACGCAAACCTTTATAGCACGGCACAAACCTTTATAACAGGGCGCAAATCTTTATAACAGGGCACAAACCTTTTTAACACCGCACAAACCCGATACACATTAAGCGATATTATCGGCGATATGTAGCTGCGATATTGTCGGCGATTAATTTATCGGCGATGTTTCTTATACACATCAGGCGATATTATCGGCTACAAACATGATGACGCCCTCCCCCCCCCCCCCCCCCCCCAAAAAAAAATAATAAAGGAGACATTTAAAATTCTAAAAGACAAGTTTGTGGGGTACTATCCCATAGTATCGTTTATATATTGCAATGTCCAAAATTGGGTGTCCTGTACATGTGCCGTGATGATTATGCAGGTGCATGGGTCTATAAGTGATGAATATGCGTCTATATCGCATTATATTCGCATGCGCCTATAACTGAGAGACTATAATTTTCCAACTGAAAGTATTATTCACATATAGGCGCACCCTGATATTCCTACATTTTATGATTTGCAACAAGTGTGATACTCGTGTTTACACCTGCTTTGTCATGTGATCAAATCTTGGCGCCAAAATTACAAAAAAAAATACAAAATTCCAGCAGCCTAGGCCTGTTTGTCAGTGTATGCTGCTGTTAGGTTTATCCCTATATAACTTATAAATAGAGAAAGGAAATGCAATTAAACAATTAAGAAGTAAATAATGACCGGGGGGGGGGGGGGCAAGGAGTGGATATTAGGTGGATCATAAGTGATTATTATTCATTGAGTAAATAGTCGCCTCTTACGATATTATTAAATAAAAGAACATATTTCACAGGTAATAGAATATTCCCCTCCAAATAAAAATGAGTATTTTCCGAATGACGTATAATGATAAGGAAAATATTGTATGATCAAAAGATCATATACCTACAACACATGAATAAACAGTGTAGATATATTTGCTGCTATAGAATATAACCAATTCTACCATTATTTTAATTCAACACAAAATGTTTCTCCAGCAAATAACTCAATCCTGAGCAAAATACCGAAATGTATATTTTTGCTCCTAGCGAATTATTTGAAGTGCATATTCCCGGTTTGGTCATACAATATTCTCTAAATATCTAAATATTCGGTTCTCGTCATGATGTGCGATATACTGTGAAACTAACACCCATGAAACAAAATAAATTAACTCAAATAAATAAAACAATAATGTTTTCTTGCAGTGGCGAAAATGTTTTAGCGATGGTGTGTATTATAGTCAAATGAGCCGAACGAGCCGCATCCCTACTGTACGGCAATCTCATTCATTTATTCTCTCAACTGTTTATTTATTTTCGTGGGAAAATCCTTAGTTAAACACAAATATTTACAGGATATTACTTTGAAGTGCAAACACAGGGTAGGACACGGAAATATGATGGATTAGATGCATGTATAGGCATATGCAGACAGTGGCGGATCCAGAGTGGAGGGGTGGGGAAGGCACGGGGAGCCATGGCTCCCCCAAAGTTGGGGAAAAAAATGACCGTAACGAAAATCGATAGGCTACGGCACATAGACCACAAGGATTAACGTGGTGTAATATGACATGTTACCTACAGATTACTTTACCGGAATCACGCAAAACAAAAAGACCATTGGAAACCGATTGTCCATGCCTATATAGGCCTATAAACACTTTGCTGTGGGACCAACTCTCAGATCTGGAGTTGGTCGGACCCCATAGAAACATGGTACGATCGAATTAATAGAGAGGATGCCCCCCCCCCCCCCCCTACAAAAAGGGTGGGGATGAAGTTTGTATTACTTTCGTGAGCTCCCCCCCCCCCCCTACAAAAAGGGTGGGGATGAAGTATGTATTACTTTCGTGAGCTTTGAAGCTTGTAAAAATGCAATGCATCAGATCTAGCAACTTTGCAAATTAAATTGTGAGGTGGATTTTTCAGTTGACCAAAAAATATATTTTCCTATGGAAATGCACATGGACATATGCACACAGAGCCCAAAACGAAAACTTTCTCACTCTTTGAATCCAGAACACTACAGTAGTACTGAACCAACCCAAATCCCGGACCGCATGTTTCAGCTCGCTTGTGCCCCTCTTACAAAAACTATGCTACAACGCTGTTCAGTGCTTCCCCCCCCTCCCCCCAATGAAAATCCTGGATCCGCCACTGCATGCAGAGCGAGATACATGCACTATATAAACACCGCGCGGGCCTAGCAGCTGATCTCTGCATCAAATGACATGCCCCTTTAGGCCTATCTCTACACATTCCACACACTTGGATGTAGGCGGATTTTTGGGTTTGGTCACGTCGTTCCAAGGACTTCGGTCACCTCCACCCATGCCCTCCTGTTCTTATCTCTATTGTTGTACTCGTTTAGGAACGAATTATATAATACTGGACGATTCTCGTGTACACTCCTGAACTAACAGGTCCTCTTTCTGCCTCGTCCACTCCATGTTTACACACGTGGCACGCCGCATTTCAAACTTTGCGCGGATAATATCACGTGACATTTTGAAGGCCCGCAATTGGCTGAACTCTAGAATTCTCGACGATAATATCGCAGAATTCAAGACTGTCTAGAATCCTGCGACATGTTCCCAGAGGATCAGCGATAACATCGTAACCCGGTTTTCCATCGGCGATCATGCTCGCCGATAATATCGTACCCGCTTATCGCCGATAATATCGCCTAATGTGTATTGGCTTTGACACGTCACAAACCTTTATAGCAGGGTGCGAAACTTTATAGCATGGCACAAACCTTTATATCAGGGCACAAATCTTTATAAGAGGGCATAAACCTTTTTAGCATGGTGCAAATCTTTATAGCAGGGCGCAAACCTTCATAACAGAGTAGTTTTGAAATCACTTTTTTATTTAGTAAGCAGTTATTTTCAGTTATGAAACTAGTTTCTAGCATAGCACAAACCTTTACAACATGAGGTTTGCGCCATGCTTAAAAGGTTTGCGCCCTGCTATAATGGTTTGTGCCGTGTTAAAAAGGTTTGTGCCATGCTAGAAAGGCTCGCACCCTGCTAAAAACGTTTGTGCCCTGCTAGAACGGTTTGTGCCTGGGAGTAAAGGGTTTGTACCTTGCTAGAAACTAGTTTCATTACTGAAAATAACTGTTTACTAACTATAAAACTGATTTCAAAACTACTCTCAACCCAGGCATGAATAATGGCAGCATTGGGCCTCCGTACGAAAACCTTCTTAGCATGGAAGAAACTTTTTAGCACGGTATAAACCTTTTTATCATTGCACAAACCTTTCTATCATGGCACAAACCTTTTTAGCACGGAATTATTCTTTCTAGCATGGTGGGGGCGTTTATAGCATTATCATGAACCTTCTTAGCATGGCGAAAACTTTTTGGCATGGCAAAAACCTTTTTAGCATGGCACAAACCTTTTTAGCAAGGTACAAACCTTTCTAGCATGGAATTACCTTTTTTTTTAGCACAGCGGGAACTTTTATACCATGGCAGAAACCTTCTTAGCTTAGCGAAAACCTTCTTAGCATGGCAGAAACTTTTTAGCTTGGCACAAACAGTTTTAGCGTGGCACAAACCTTTTTAACATGGAATAAACCTTTCTAGCATACAATAAACAATTCTAGCATGGTGGAAAAATTTTTAGCATGGCGGAAACCTTCTTAGCTTGGCGAAAACCTTCTTGGCATGGCAGCATAGTCAACATATAGGCCTTTTATTTATCACGGCATTTTTCCAATACCTGCTTTTATTTCTAAACGAAGACCCACACGTATGGTCGCCCCCTGCTGAGAACACTTCCAAAATGCTAAGAATGTATTTGCCGTGCTTAAAAGGTTAGCACCATTCTAAAAGGTTTATGCCGTGCTAAAAAGTTTCTTCCATGCTAAGAAGGTTTCGCCATGCTAAGAGGGTTTGTCATGCTATAAACGTTCCCGCCATGCTAGAAAGGTTAATTCCATGCTAGAAACGTTTGTGCCGTGCTAAAAAAAATTTTGCCATGCTAAAAGGTCTCTGCCATGCTAAGAAGGTTTTCGCCATGCTAAGAAGGTTTCTGTCATGCTATGAATGTTCGGCCATGCTAGAAAGGTTATTTCCATGCTAGAAAGGTGTGTGCCTTGCTAAAAAGGTTTGTGCTATGATAAAAAGATTTATGCCGTGCCAAAAAATTTCTGCCATGCTAAGAAGGTTTTCGCCATGCCAAAAATGTTTCTGCCATGCAATAAACGTTCCCGCCGTGCTAGAAAGGTTAATTCCATGCTACTAGAAAGGTTTGTGCCGTGCAAAAAGGGTCTATGAGGTGCTAAAATATTCTCCCATGCTAAGAAGGTTTTCGCCATGCTAAGAAGGTTTCTGCCATACTATAAACGTTCCCGTCGTGCTAGAAAGGTTAGTTCCATGCTAGAAAGGTTTATGCCGCGCTAAAAAGGTTTATGCCATGCTAAAAAGTTTTTGCCCTGCTAGGAAGGTTTTCGCCATGCTAAGAAAGTTTCTGCCATGCTATAAACGTTTCCGCCGTACGGCGGCCCAATGCTGCCATTATTCATGCCTGAGTTAAAATTAGTTTTGAAATAAGTTTCATAGTAAACAGTTATATAAAGGTATAAAGGTTTGTGTCATGCTAAAAAGGTTTGTGCCCAGTTATAAAGGTTTGCGCCCTGCTATAAAGGTTTGTGCAGTGTTAAAAAGGTTTGTGCTCTGTTATAAAGGTTTGCGCCATGGTAAAAAGGTTTGAGCCGTGTAATAAAGGTTTATGCCCTGCTATAAAGGTTTGTGCCGTGTTAGAAAGGATTGTGCTCTGCCATAAAGGTTTGTGCCGTGTAAAAAAAGTTTGTGCCCTGTTATAAAGTTTTGCGCCGTGATATGAAGGTTTGTGTCATGCTAAAAAGGTTTGTGCCCAGTTATAAAGGTTTGCGCCCTGCTATAAAGGTTTGTGCAGTGTTAAAAAGGTTTGTGCTCTGTTATAAAGGTTTGCGCCATGGTAGAAAGGTTTGAGCCGTGTCATAAAGGTTTATGCCCTGCTATAAAGGTTTGTGCCGTGTTAGAAAGGATTGTGCTCTGCTATAAAGGTTTGTGCCGTGTAAAAAAGGTTTGTGCCCTGTTATAAAGTTTTGCGCCGTGATATAAAGGTTTGTGTCATGCTAAAAAGGTTTGTGCCCAGTTATAAAGGTTTGCGCCCTGCTATAAAGGTTTGTGCAGTGTTAAAAAGGTTTGTGCTCTGTTATAAAGGTTTGCGCCATGGTAAAAAGGTTTGAGCCGTGTCATAAAGGTTTATGCCCTGCTATAAAGGTTTGTGCCGTGTTAGAGAGGATTGTGCTCTGCTATGAAGGTTTGTGCCGTGTAAAAAAAGGTTTGTGCCCTGTTAAAGGTTTGCACCATGTTAAAAGGCTTTGTGCAGTGTTATAAAGGTTTATGCCCTGTTATAAAGGTGTGTGCCGTGCTAGAAAGATTTGCGCCATGCTGGAAAGGTTTGCACCCTGCTAAAAAAACGTTTGTGCCCTGCTAGAAAGGTTTGTGCTGGGTGTAAATGGTTTGTGCCTTGCTAGAATGTAGTTTCATAACTGAAAATAACTGTTTACTAACTATGAAACTGATTTCAAAATTACTTTTAACTCAGGCATGAATAATGGCAGCATTGGGCCGCCGTACCCGCCGTGCTAGAAAGGTAATTCCATGCTAGAAAGGTTTGTGACGTGCTAGAAAGGTTTATGCCGCGCTAAAAAGGTTTATGCCATGCTAAAAGGTTTCTGCCATGCTAAGGAGGTTTTCGCCATGCTAAGAAGGATTCTGTCATGTTATAAATGTTCCCGCCTTGCTAGAAAGGTTAATTCCATGCTAGAAAGGTTTGTGACATGCTGGAATGGTTTGTGCCGTGCTTAAAAGGTTTATGCCACGCTAAAGCGTTTCCGCCCGTGCTAAAAACTCGGCGGAATGGTTAACAAACTCGCTGAAAACTACTCTCTTGAATTCAAACTTGGCGGTAACTCTTTATGGAAATCGAACTTGGCGGATTGGTTCATGAACTGCTTGGTAGTATAGGGCCACCGTACGAAAATATCATTATTTCGCTTATTATTGACTGTACGGCTTGGGAATAAATTGTGGACATATCGGAAAATTAATGATGTATGCCGAATATTTCGATGACCTTGAATTTGACCTTTGACCTCATTTTCAAGGTCAGAGCACAAAATGGCTACTTTCTCGCTTATTATCGAATTTACAGCTTGAGAATCAATTGTGTACATATGGAAAATGAGGTATGCCAAATATTTTGATGACCTTGAATTTGACCTTAATTTTACCTCATTTCCAAGGTTAGAGCACAAAATGGCTAATATCTCACTCATAATCGACTTTACATCTTCGGAATAAATTGTGTACATATAGGAAATGATGTATGCCGAATATTTTGATGACTTTTAATCTGACTTTTGATCTCATTTTCAAGGTCAGAGCACAAAATAGATAACATCTCGCTCATTATCGATTTTACAGCTTAGGAATCATTTGAGCTCATATAGAAAATGATATATGCTGAATATTCTCATAACCTTGAATTACCTTTGACTTTATTTTCAAGGTCAGAGCACAAAATGAGTAATATCTCGCCTATTTTCAACTTTACAGCTTGGGAATCAATTGCGAACATATACAATGATATATGCTGAATATTGTCATGACCTTGAATTTTACTTTTGACCTCAATCAAAGGTTACAGGATAAAATGGATAAATACTTCGTTTATTATCGACTTCACAACTCGAGAATTAATAGGGTGTGTTCGAGCTATCATTCAACAGGGGGCAGCATTGTAAAATGAGTCAGTTTTGGCGCCAAATCACTAACGGATATCGTCTCGTCGTCTGTAACCATAAATGAAAATAGACTTTCCCCCACCCCCTAAATCCGACGTAGACTCGACTGAACCCCGGCAAGACAAGTTTTCAAAAATGCTCCCGACAGAATCCTGTTCCCATCTCGACGACCCCCAGCAGCACAGTTTTCTACGGTGGCTCATATTCGCCAGTTGGAGGAATGCATTTCTTTTTTTTACAACGTTATAACGCTCTAACTTACAGCGTAATAACGCTCTAATTTAAAGCGTAATAACGCTCTAATTTACAGCGTAATAACGCTCTAATTTACAGCGTAATTACGCTCTAATACAGCGTATTAACGCTGTAAATTAGAGCGTAATTACGCTGTAAATTAGAGCGTGATTACGCTGTGATTTAGAGCGTAATTACGCTCGTTATAACAGCGTTATAACCCTCTAATTTATAGCGTAATTACGCTCTAATTTACAGCGTAAATACGCTCTAATTACAGCGTTATTACGCCGTATATTAGAGCATTATTACGCTGTAAATTACAGCGTTATTACGCTGTATTACAGCGTTATAACGCTGTAATTTACAGCGTAATTACGCTCTAATTACAGCGCTATTACGCTGTATTAGAGCGTTATTACGCTGTTAATTACAGCGTTATTATGCTGTATTAGAGCGTTATAACGCTGTAATTTACAGCGTAATCAGAGCGTTATTACGCTGTAATTTACAGCGTTATAACGCTCTAATACAGCGCTATAACGCTCTAATACAGTGTAATAACGCTCTAAATTACAGCGTAATAACGCTCTAATTTACACTGCCAGAGACATCATCGGACCTGCTAGTTCATCAGCTCAATCATATGTAGGGAAATCTCAAAAATACTCTGATCTAGATATGTTTATTACAAATCACGACAATGGAAATATGTCAGGAAGGTGAACGGTTAAATTTAGAGCGTAATAACGCTCTAAATTAGAGCGTTATAACGCTGTATTACAGCGTTTTTACACTGTAATTAGAGCGTTATAACGCTCTAAAAAAAATTGCGTTCCTCTATGTGGCGAATATGAGCTTCCGTAGTTTTCACCTACCGGAACACAGCGACCCACCTACACAAAGGAGAAGTTCGGTAGAGCGCCGTTTACTAACGGCCGACGAATTTTACTGCTCTAGGGATTGGTGCATGGTCGTCCGTTGTGCGATATTGTCTGATTCAGCACGATTAACAAGAGGAAACCAACGATGTCATACGTTGGACAAAGGGAATATAACTATTGATAAATCTACTTTTTAGGTTACCAAACCTATGGTCCGATAACCTATTGTCGTGGCGTTGCGTCCGTCCGTTCACATTTTTATCTTTAAAGTTTACGGTCGAATCTTTCTGAAATTTTGCACAAAAATACCTAAGAATATTTCCAGGATAATTTTTTTTAGTTTTTTGATTTTCACATTTTTCTCAAAATGGCGGCAGATTTTGACGAAAAACGCTCAATTTTAAATTTGACGGCAATTTTATATGAAAAAAACTGTCTGATCAGTTTTGAGTTTTTGGATCTAAAAGATTCCCCTTATGTTCCTCTGTGATATGTATAAGTTTGGTTGCCCTTGAATCGCCGGTCTGCATGTGGCGGCCATTTTAAATTTTGACGGGTGGTCGAAAAAATTTTGATTGCCCCAAATCATATTACTATCCATTTTGAACCATTTCTGGGCTAAAAAAAAAATTCACCCTTTAAAAAATCTTCGGCACTTTTGTTCTTTCATAATGGGAGCTACCAGAACTGTACTCATGCAAAGCCTGAAGATAGAACTTAGACATTGGCACTTTCAAATAGGAAATCTTATATAACGATTTGTGTGGTGACGTTGAATATGACCTTCGATGACCTTGAAAGGTCAAAACAGTCATTTTGGGGTTTAAAAAATGCCCAAGTTTGCTCCTACAGACGAAAATATTGCAGATAGAGATTAATATGTTTACATTATGAGCACATTGGAAGTCGTAAATGGAACAACTAATGATGACCTTGAACTTGACCTCGGATGACCTTGACTGGTAAATGTGTGACATGGAATGTGTAACTTGGCCGCTGAGTTTAAAGTCTTGACCTAGAGGTTAGGATTATATTATAAGCTTATAAGAAGTCATTTATATTGGTGACTTTGAACTTGAGCTTAGAGGATCTTGAAGAGTAAATCTCAAAGTCTCGCCTGACCTGAAATGTGGACTTGTTAATAGGAATTATATATTTGAATTATGAACATATAGAAAGTTCTATGCATCACACCGTATAGTGACATTGAAGTCCACAAAGATGACCTTGGTTGGTAAATCTCAAGGTCATATGTCACCTTCCGGTAACCTATCTTAATCCTCGGGCTAATTTTTGCAATAGTTTGCTATAGTCGGGACCATGGGCGGATCCATGAGTCTGGGGGCCCGCTCAACCGCCTTTATAGGCCTACGTTTTTAGCATCATGTTTGTGTAGGATGCATAGTAACTCCCTTCAAACCCACTATTGGGGATCACAGCATAGTAACCCCCTTTAAACCTGCTATTGGGGATCGTAAGCCGATTGATGCCGAACATACTCAAGTGACCGGTTATTACTACACCCACATAGCTATATTTCAGTGAAATATTGCAGGCATACATGAAATATGCATCTGAAATCATTTCAGAAATTCATTCGCGCACGTTTTTCACAATATTTTTCATGAACTCCTTCAACTCAAGATTACAGAACAATCCCAAACAAGTGTGTACTTGTAGCTTGCACAACGATGTACCATCTTGAGTTGTGCATCAATAGTAGTACCACGATTGCGTTGACAGTGCTTGTGACATTACTTGTGACAGTCAAGAACTACAGCACTTCGTGTTTCACGGACAGACTCGGTCGTTCAAAAAACAACCCATATAAATATTTTTTTTGCTAATAATAGGCCTATATGAATTGCAAACTTTTTTTCAATATTTTTTGTTGCTTATTTATCCGTTTGATGACACCTGCATTACATCATACGCACAGACATGTGCATGTATCATATTTATACACAGTGAGTAGGAAGTCGTCTGGCTGATTAGTTTTGTAGTAGGCTGATAGTAGGTTTGTCTGGTTTGGCGTCGCGACCACGATATTCATCCTAATTAAAATCTTATATGCTGGTACTTTGGCTACATCCGGTTGACTAGTCTAACTTCACAAGTCATGACTTATATCATATGAATTATAAAATACATCTGCGAAAAACATGTTTTGGCTCAAGTTTCTTAACGAGTAGACCTATACATGTTTATGAAATCTCTGATTGAAAACATACAGACGATTATTATTCAAAATTCAAAATATAAGGACGATTATCATTAGAAAATGCACCATTCGTGTTATATTATTACGTATTAGTCAGTCACTTATCAAATAAGAGACCTGACTGCACACACAAAATCGTAAATTGTGGCTTTGTCGTTTGTATTTTAAGGGGAATTCCCATTTCACTTCGTTTTACATCTGCTCGAAATCTCTCTCGAAAATATGTTGATCCAGAAACAACATAACGCTGCGTCGCCTATACAGTCGTTTCATCACCGCAGCATTTTAGTTATGACTCTATTAGAAGAGGATGCATGCTCTGCCTTCGGAGAATCATGAATTTGATAATCGCGGAGAATTATGAGGTATTTCATCTTCCCCACAGAAAGCAGCTGGGTTGGGACACATCAAAGTGTTAGCATAACGACGACGACCACATATAAGGGCACTCAATGCGCTAACATACCGGTTTAAAATCCAGTTAAAGGTGTATATGACGTCGTGCCCTCATCTATTTGGGGAAGTTTTCGTTAATGTTTTTACTGCCTACAAAAGCAACGTGAGCGGATTGCATATAACCTGCATGCAAGCATCGTTCTTGGACAAAATTAAAATCATGTTTTATGCGTCTCAAACTCTGAGGTTTTTTTGCCCGTTATTTTTAATACGGAGCCTTTTTTTTAGGAAAATAAACCGCTTTGATGACCTCTTTCTATACGTATAGGCACATGTATATAAATGCATATATAGTATGAGAATAATGTGGATTTAATATTTTAATGAACAAGAGTAAAAAAGATTTAAAAAAAACTAAAACGCCAAAGACTTGGATTTCGAAGTCTTTTATATTTCGGAACAATGTTATCAATAGTCCATAGCTTTGACGATGTAATGGGCCAATGAATTTTAATAGATTCCGCGTAACTTTTAATTAACTCATGTCCTTTATCTGTTTATATCGCCGCACGCGCCATTCTAAAACGACCCCCTCTTTCCCTTTAATGATACCTCCGTCGCACGCGCTTGCTTTATTCACGCCGTTGGTAACAATTGATTGTTTATCTGACAATGTAATCTCCGAAACAATATTTTCATTGTAGAGTACATCATTACATTCCCCAGGGGTTTTATCACCAAAAGAAATTGATTTTCCTTCTTCATTGAATTCCACAGCGGAACCATTTGATTTTTGAGTTCCAAGGGAATTTTTGAAAAGACAGAGTTCTGAGGGCACAGTACCCTTTATAGAAAGATAATAAGGGAAAGTTCTGATGTGCAAAAATTAAAAAGTTTATTTCGAGCTATTAAAATAATTCATCGTACACATGTCATATTGAGGTGTTTTATTTGTTCATAGGTGTCAAATGTAAAAGGAGAAGCATGTTCGTCTTGTAAACCCGAAAAAAAACATGTTAATAATTCGAATTATCAATTAACATCGAATATACAATACAATATAGTCGAAATTCACATTCTGGTGATGTTGGTGACAACAGGCCTAAAATTGAAATCCGATTGTTTCAGAAACAAACCAAATTGGACCTTAGCAGAGTCTTTTGGTAAAAAGTTTTAAATGCAGTTAGTAGATTCACATTATAAATGTTTTACTGTCAACTTGAAAAACATTACACATTAATTAGAAACGTTACAAAAATGCTGTTATCGGAATCAACTCAATCACATTGTCTGTAATATAGATCAAGTCTCGGCCCCTTATGTATCCGATGTATCAAGATGTATCCGACACACGATTGTTGATTTTGTGTGGTATTAGTCGACGTTAATGACAGTAATGAGGGTGTTACATGTAAATGTTGTCGTCGAGGCTAATGAGAGAGGAGTGTCGACACATAGAGCTTCTAATTTTGGACCCTCTAATACCTAGCAATTTCAAGTTATTTTCTCTCTTGGTCGCACATCACTCCTATGTATTTAATGAGATGATCGAGGTTTTTCCATTATTCGGGAGAGGGCATTGGTCAGGTAGATAATTGATGCACCCCAGGAATCGTTACCGACGAAATGAGCAACTGGTGGGCTCCGCAATCACCAAGGCGACGAGTCAAGCGGAGATCGGCACCTATCCATTGCCTAAGCGACGGCGTCTTGGCATCAAAGTAGCGCGACTTTTGTTCCCCGACTTGAAAGGGCAGGTGAATTAATCACTAAATTATCAGGTCAGTGCAGCGTGTCTAACAAAACACGCGCGGCTCTGTTTAGACAATAATGTGCCCGCCATCAATTTCTAGGAGAGCTCGTGAGTCGCCCAGCCAATTCGGAGGACTCGATGCTTTGCTCTCTGATTGGCTGATTTCGGAAGGGGCACTTGCCGGGGCATTGCATAAATTTTTGAAGATGGGTGATAGATGGCAGATGACCACTTTCACGTCAATCGATTACATCGATCTTCACGGAACTCAGCCGAATTTGCAATTCTCTGTTTTCTGCAAGTTCATGAGTCGACTAAGTATATCTTGTTGAACAACAATGTCTTCTTACGCGGCGATGTCTGATTGTTCGTCGATGTCTTCAGATACTGACCAGCAAAATTTCCCGGATTTCTTGGAGTTGGACGTCAACGAAAATACCTCAGCACCGACGAAGCAAGGCTATATCCCACATCACGCGCGTCCCTTGCACACCGTCAAAAAACGCAACGCACGTGAACGCAATCGAGTCGAAACAGTCAACAACGCATTCGCACGTCTACGCAAGCATATCCCCTATGAAAATAAGAACAAGCGCCTGTCGAAAGTCAAAACCCTGCGGAAAGCAATGGACTATATTCGTCATCTCCAGAGTTTGTTGTCTACTGAAGATACCTGCAACGATGTCCAGCGTCGGGCGATGTACGGGCAAACATTGGTCGACGTCATGACGTCACATCTAGGGTCCCCTGAAGTCAACGTTATAGGGGCGGCGGTTTGCGGGCGACTACAAGAACCTCTTGAACATCAGCAACTCAACAACTCGAGCGACTGGTCCCCACGGTCCAATGTAAGTAAAACATTCATGGAACGATTTATAAATGATTTCGATTTTTTCTAGTTAATTAAATCTGTTTAGAAACAAATTTGAGGTTGAAGATGATAGAGTTAATTGCTTAGTTTTTTGTATGATAAACATTACATCATGTCCTTGCAATCAAATTTGGGGTTCAATGGACTCTTCCATCGAAAGTAATTAAATTCAGAAGTGAAAATCATGATGATCATAATCGCTTGTTTTTACAGAATGCCCACAATATATCGCCGGGATCAACTGCATCAACATCACCGTACTCTCCCAGTGCTAACCAATACGCTCAGAATTACTTGAACAACATGACGTCACACACCGCCAGTTACCACGTGACCAAGTGCGCGGTCCCACAGACCGCGTGGCACCATGGAAACCAACAAATGACGTCACTGTACTGGGACGGCAGCGCCTGGACACTATAGTGACACAATGGCGAACTAAAACTTTTATTTATCAAGGCCCATAGGGTTTGTGCAATATATCGAACATATCTGAACATAAAATACATACATTTGTACATATTATACTTCATATCAAGGTCATAGTTGCCTACATCTATCTACCTACTTCTTTTTTTTCAACATAAATGATTCAGTAATCAAAAATTGAACGTCGGTGTGTGTGAATCTTGACGAATCTCGTTCACTATTATGATGTGTGCAAATAAAGTAGTGTTGAAATTGACTTTATGGTGTTCCTGGAAACAGAAAGTTCGTTTCAATTATGTCACCTTTCGAACCAGTTTTCTTTCAGAACATTATTTTGTCCATTGATTTTATTGTTAATAAAACATGTGGAAATATTATAGTTAGATTACTTGATTTAGAGTCGACTTCATAATGAATGTTTAACTTTTGGTACCAGTTCATTTAAATCAACGGTTTAATTTGTTGAAATTAATTTGCACAACAATTTCATAATAAATGCTTATAGATAACATTCAGCACATATATTTCCAATTTATCCGCACAGTGATTCTATCGGCATCACTGAAAGATATGCATCGAAAATATCTTTAGTCACCATGATATTGTGCCTGTATTTAAGTGAGTACTTTTGCCATGAAAGGCTCACTGCAAACAGACGGGGAACAAGCATGTTTATTTTTCCGTTGCATAATAGAGCAACATATCAACTAAACAATGACAGAAAACATACAAACAAAAAACAGCAACAACGAACAAGTTCAAATTATAATTTATATCAAACAATTCCCAGCACATGTATGTCTATACAGATGGATAAACTCAAAATCAAATCTGTCTATCGCAGTTACAATAATAGTTTCAGCGTCGAGGCAGCCTTTCTGATAATTCTGCTTGCAATGTCACTGAAATATTGTTTCAAAGACAATGCAAATAGTTGCGTGTAGTCACCCAATTTCTTCCACCATGCATGCTCATCATATTACAACGACAGTTTATTAAGTTGTACATGACAAATGTAAGTAATACAATAAATGTATACGTTCTATGACCAATAATCCTCAAGCTTTAAATTGGTAACACAACTTTGTTCATGACCACATGAAGTAGTGAAAGTCAATCTTCCACATCACTAAAATATGGCGTACCACGGTTATGTTAAACGATGAAATGCCTAAGAAATGCCTGTTCATAGGCTACAAGCAGAATAAGGACATATCATTCCTGTATAGGCCTATATTAACATCTTTTACGACAAAAAATAAATTATAAGCACGTGCTGAGCTGTATGTATAATGGCAAAAATCAAATTGATTGAAGTGGGTTCAAGCGTCTGGGTTTAGCGACTCTTTCATTTTATATATTTATTCAGTGTGCGCAGAACTATCAAGAGGATCATTAAATACTCTTCGAAAAAGCTACTTGAAACGGTTTGCAGAACTTCCTCTGCAAACAAACCACAATATCTTGCATGATAAAGTAGCTCTTCAAGTCCCCTGCAGGCAAAACAGTGCAAGTGAGGCGCAGTGTGTTATTGTAATAGTTTTGTCGACAGATATTACTTGTGTCGTCAAATTTCGAAGCACGTTGCTTCCCCATAAAAAAGAAACATGAAAATTTACCGTTAGGCCTGCAAATTTAGTCATTGAAAAACTTCACGTTCTGCAAGTTAATATCGTCATAAATGAGATGCTTGTGGAGTTAATATCGCAAATGAATTAGTCGGCGGTCGGACAGGATGCCGAGGTGTTGAAGCACCGCCTCTTTGCACACGGCCACGCCCACAGACGGCGGTCGACGCGTGCCACGGCTTCGGGCCTCGTGACACCACCGCATGTAATTTGGTAAAGTTGCGACGAAGTACTTGTAATCATTATTATTCTTATATAAATGTAATTAAATTTGACCAAGTACGTTTCAAAAGGATGCGGAGAAACAGTATTTCCAAGGTCTATAATTTAAAAGAAATCACCCGAACACAGGAATATTTGCAGCTAAATAAATGTATCATAAAATACACTATTATAGGCCTAGTGAATTTTGCGCTACACACGAGGGAGAGTTTGTTAATTTGGTGAACATTATTAATTTGGTGTGTGCATGAAATAAATTCCGTCTAGGCTAAGCCTGCTTTTAGTCTTCAACAGTCCGCCATATGGTTTCCAGTCCGCTGAAAACATATAAACGTGCATATATACGTGAGTCTACTAAAAAACGGACAGGCTATTTTCCTCTCAAAATCAATTCAGTAAATTTATTAGGCTAGATATAAAACTGACACTCACAAAGTTGAGCCAGACCCGTTGCGGATCTCCCGTTAGTTCCGTGCGGTCGTACGTCGTCTCACCGAGACAGCTCCTAGCAACGTGACCGCGTCTGATACCGTAACCAGAACGCACCTCGTGACGCCGCGGTCGATTGGCCACGTGCATCGCTCCGTAGCAACTGGTGGTCAGCCCGGCATCGTGGTCGTCGATCAGCTGCTGGAGGTGGCTGATGTAGTCGATGGCTATCTTCAGGGTCTTGACTTTTGACAGTCGCTTGTTCTTGCACTCGTAGGGGATGTGACGTCGCAGACGCACGAAGGCGTTGTTGACGGCCTGCACGCGACGTCGCTCTCGTGCGTTGCGGCGCTGCACGAGGTGCTGCGGCTTGTCGCGGTGAGGCACGTGCTTGTACACGGAACGCTTGGCGGGCTTTTTGGCACCGACGGCGTTGACGTGTCCGGATTGGTGCGTGAGTAGCTCCGTGTCACCATGTAAAAACCAATCGGCGGCGGATCCCGAGGCCGCGCCGGATCCAGAACTGTCCAATGTTGTACTCGATAGGTCGGCCTCAATAGATCCGGGTACACGAGTACTGTACATACAGGAGGGCATGCTATACACGCTGTTATCCCCTCGCATCTTTGGTCAATATGCTATTTTTTTCCACTTGATTATTCCAAAAGTAAACGTAGTCATTAATAAGGATTTTTAGTTCTCAGGAATTCCCTACTTGTATGGATTTTGTTTTTTTCTCTTGGTAATCCAGTCGGCCAAATGCTTTGAGTTTTGACGGTGAATGTTTGTACATGATTTAATCTGAAGGATAGGCAGCACGTTTGCTTTTATAGGGAAATCCAGGACAAAAAAGGGAAGACTTCCAAGACAAAAAAAAAAGATTTACAGAAAACTGTGATATCCTTCCCAACATGACCCTCCCCGACAACACCCCCCCCCCCCCGCCCTCCCTAACCACCCTTCACGTGTTCTGGTGGTCACCAAGACTGCTTCCCGCTCGGAGGTCTCTTCTCTTGTAAATCTGTTTCTCCAGGAAGTCATCAAATCAGCGGACTCTTCCAGGCCTCAACCGAGTCTCCTCGGAAGTTTGACGACGACGGAAATTGGTTGCTGAAATATTAATGACTAAGAGGCCCGCTACGAGGCGGGGATTCGTCTCCGTCAGCAAAACCCGGTGACTCTGAGTCCCTGTGATGAAAGGCCCCAGGAAACACCTGCCCCAGTAGTCGAGTCAAAGGGGGTAATTGTCGTAATGATGAAAGTCTCAAGTCGCCTTGCGTGCTGCTGGTAGCGACGACGATGTCTAAATACGGCGATTGTCGTCGCTTTGTATCGTGTGAATTGATGAGGGGTCAAGAAGATTGTTTTTGTTCTCCGAGTGACGTGCTTTGCTCTCGTTTTGGACAGTAATTGATTGCCTAATTTGGCTGATATAGGGACATGTAGCGGATGACTATCCCCCATTTCGTGAAATTGAGGACACTGTTGCAATGAAGCCCTATGAACATTTTTTGCAAATAATTTTTTTTTTTTCGAACTAAAATTATTATTTTAATACTTAAGATTATGCATTGAAAAGTGTATTCCCTTGCTATGAATATAAACTAAACAGTATTTATAAGACGTATGTTTTTGTTTGCCAAGTGGATGGACAATATAAGTACGTAGATCTATATTGGCAAATGCGTTCTTTTACGTGCATACAATTTTTTGAAAAGTGATCGTTGCTGATGACTGATCATACTAGAATGATGTACTTGGTATGTGTTATTCCTCTGGTAACAATTGGTCTTATTTTCATGTACTGATGTGCAATACCACAACACTCTAATTTGTTTAATAATTTTGAATATGTCGAGCCAATTACGAGATCATGCCATTGCCTCCGGAAGACGGTAGTAGTTAGTAGTTTACCATACAGTACCAGCCTAATACAAGTAGGTAGGTACTGGATAGAAGATGGCGAGAGTGGTTTTAACCAAATAGAGCCCTCTTCCTCTCCCCTTCTCCAACAGCCAACTTCTTCCTCCTTCCTCCCCCATCTCCAGGGAATCACTTGTACCTCCTTCCTCCCCTTGGGACTAATTTGTCCCTCCTTCCTCTCCCCCTCTCCAGGGAATCACTTGTACCTCCTTCCTCCTCTTGGGACCAATTTGTCCCTCCTTCCTCTCCCCCTATCCAGGAAACCACTTGTACCTCCTCCCTCCTCTTGGGACCAATTTGTCCCTCCTCCCCCCCCCCCCCCCTATCCAGGAAACCACTTGTACCTCCTCCCTCCTCTTGGAACCAATTTGTCCCTCCTTCCTCTCCCCTTATCCAGGAAACCATTTGTACCTCCTCTCTCCTCTTGGGAGCAATTTGTCCCTCCTTCTCCCCGTATCCAGGAAACCACTTGTTCCTCATCCCTCCTCTTGGGAGCAATTTGTCCCTCCTTCTTCTCCCCCTATCCAGGAAACCACTTGTACCTCCTCCCTCCTCTTGGGACCAATTTGTCCCTCCTTCTTCTCCCCCTATCCAGGAAACCACTTGTACCTCCTTCCTCCTCTTGGGACCAATTTGTCCCTCCTTCCTCTCCCCCTATCCAGGAAACCACTTGTACCTCCTCCCTCCTCTTGGGACCAATTTGTCCCTCCTTCCTCCCCCCCCCCCCTATCCAGGAAACCACTTGTACCTCCTCCCTCCTCTTGGAACCAATTTGTCCCTCCTTTCTCTCCCCCTATCCAGGAAACCACTTGTTCCTCATCCCTCCTCTTGGAACCAATTTGTCCCTCCTTCCTCTCCCCCTATCCAGGAAACCACTTGTACCTCCTCTCTCCTCTTGGGAGCAATTTGTCCCTCCTTCTTCTCCCCCTATCCAGGAAACCACTTGTACCTCCTTCCTCCTCTTGGAACCAATTTGTCCCTTCTTCCTCTCCCCCTATCCAGGAAACCACTTGTACCTCCTTCCTCCTCTTGGAACCAATTTGTCCCTCCTTCCTCTCCCCCTATCCAGGAAACCACTTGTACCTTCTTCCTCCTCTTGGAAGCAATTTGTCCCTCCTTCTTCTCCCCCTATCCAGGAAACCACTTGTACCTCCTCCCTCCTCTTGGAACCAATTTGTCCTCCCTTCCTCTCCCTCTCTCCAGGGAACCACTTGTACCTCCTCCCTCCTCTTGGGACCAGTTTGTCCCTCCTTCCTCTCCCTCTCTCCAGGGAACCACTTGTACCTCCTCCCTCCTCTTGGGACCAGTTTGTCCCTCCTTCCTCTCCCTCTCTCCAGGGAACCACTTGTACCTCCTCCCTCCTCTTGGGACCAATTTGTCCCTCCTTCCTCTCCCCCTATCCAGGAAACCACTTGTACCTCCTTCCTCCTCTTGGAACCACCAATTTGTCCCTCCTTTCTCTCCCCCTATCCAGGAAACCACTTGTACCTCCTCCCTCCTCTTGGGACCAATTTGTCCCTCCTTCCTCTCCCCCTATCCAGGAAAGCACTTGTTCCTCCTCCCTCCTCTTCGGAGCAATTTGTCTCTCCTTCCTCCCTCCTCTCCAGGAAACCACTTGTACCTCCTCCCTCCTCTTGGGATCAATTTCTCTCCTTCCTCCCCCTCTCCAGGGAATCACTTGTACCTCCTCCCTCCTCTTGGGACCAATTTGTCTCTCCTTCCTCTCCCCTCTCCAGGGAATCACTTGTACCTCCTTCCTCCTCTTGGGACCAATTTGTCCCTCCTTCCTCTCCCCCTCTCCAGGGAATCACTTGTACCTCCTTCCTCCACTTGGGACCAATTTGTCCCTCCTTCCTTTCCCCCTATCCAGGAAACCACTTGTACCTCCTCCCTCCTCTTGGGACCAATTTGTCCCTCCTTCCTCCCCCTATCCAGGAAATCACTTGTACCTCCTCCCTCCTCTTGGAACCAATTTGTCCCTCCTTCCTCCCCCCCCCCCCCCCCCTATCCAGGAAATCACTTGTACCTCCTTCCTCCTCTTGGGACCAATTTGTCCCTCCTTCCTCTCCCCCTATCCAGGAAACCACTTGTACCTCCTCTGGTCAATCACTGGTCCTTCCTCTTCCTCTCGAGTCTCCCTGTAGGGATCAACTTATTCATTTTTCCTCCCCTCTAGGAACCCACTTGTTCAGGTTCGGAATTGAAAGTCCTTCCTTCTGCCTAAAATCTACTTGTCGTTCTTTTTCCATAGAGAATCCACTGATCATTCTCTCTCCCTAGGGACCTACTTGTTCTTTCTTCCTGGAGACCCACTTGGCTTTCTCTCCCCCCCCCCCCCAGGACCTACTTGTCCTTCTTTCTCCCCAAGGACCTACTTGTCCTCATTTCCAAAATAATATATATATGTGGTATAATTTGATTCCTCCAAAATTCTGCAGATCAATGGGCAAAAAAGTAACACAGCTGAGCCACTAACAAACAATTTATTACCATAAAACGAGAAGTATTCAGAGTTATATTTTTTGCAGGTAACTTTTCTAGTTGTCATTTGCTTGGGTTGTTCATGTTTTGTGCGAAAAGTTTACAATGTTTACTAGTGAATTTTCATATTTTTTAATACAAACTCATGGAAACATCCTCATTTTATTGGTCTCCATGATGACACAAGAAATAGTACAACATAATACGTATATCGCCATACAAATGCAAGTATCATTTCAAAAAATCATTCTCAGATGCAGAATTCATCAGAAGATTCGAAAGACATTCACAGAACGTAAACAACGTGATTACAATGTGCAACTTTGTAATTTTTCAACAGTCAGCCAATGCTGGGTTTGTACTTCCGGACCAGTCCATCTCGACAGGAAGTGTACAAGTGAGTACCGTCATGTACGACCTTATACACTGGATCGCAGTCCGGACCTGTCAACTCGTGTGTCGTCACATAATCTTTATTGATGTAAAAACATGAGCCATCACCTGCAACACAACATTGCTTATCATGTATCTTCTACTAATGGCAGAATAATTCCGTATTTTATGATTACTCACTCTACCTAAAGTAAATTTGACGTTGATTCAACATTTTCTCACATGTCACCCAAAACAATGTCATACTAATACTATTCAGTGTCATATTTATGCTGATATGTCAGACCCCTTTACATAATGTTGGGTAACTCACCTGTGCTCACAAAAACTCCATCCTTGTAAGGTAACAGGGACAAGATAGCAGACCGGCTTTCCTTTATGTGCTGTATTGGTGATCTGAAAACACGAATCAGATCAGATTAAATGTGCATGTAATCTATTTTTCTGCATATACAGATCCAAGTTCCTATGCAGATCTAACCGTTACAGTCAAGATCTACCCTACTTATAAAGTCAGGAGACACTAGCTCATGCCTACAAATACCATATCTGATCGTATTTTATATTTTCGGAGGTTGCCAAAGGCCCGAGTATAAGTCACTATTTTGTCTTATTCCCCAACACCAATATAGGCTCTATCTGCAATAATGAGGCCAGCCTCACTCTGTATTTCGAGCCTTACTCTGTATTCCGGAGATCATACAGGTAGACTGACCCAGTGTCGGTACCACACACAGCCAGGGTATCTGACAGGACGCTGCAGCAGTTGACTGGCCCATCACACACACAACCAAACACCTGCGAGCAATAGCAGTCAAATGTACAGTGCAAAATTTCAATGCTATTAAGTAGTTTCCCAGTGATGTGCATAATGCTACATGTACAGGTATACTTCAAATGGTCTGGAATACCTTTTGCCTGGAATTTAATCCATATCCAAAGAGTGAACCAGACTCCATTGCCAACAGTAAGAGTTTTCCTTCTGTTTGGAACTCAAGGTCCTCTGCAAAAATTTGAGAGATACTGAACTGTATTTGTGGGATTGTTTGAGAATCTCCTTGCATAACTTCCTGCAGCAGAATATGATTAGCAAATATACCTCGGTAACGTTATTTGAGGAGGAATGTCATATACATACTGCCATGCCTAATAAATGTATACATCCTGGTCACTCACCTGTTGATGAGGTTGATTCTCCCAGATTGACAGATTTCTCTGGTACTCCCAGACTGCAGCCGTTCACTATCCCACCGAGTTCGTCCAAAGTTGTGACGCACATTTGCTTGCCACAGTTCCACAGCTTTGCCGAGCCATCTCGCGACACCGAAATGATATTGCGTCCCCGCTCCACTATGCTAGTGTCTGTGATTCCTGCCCAAGTATACAGAACATAGAAAAGAGTTAACATGAAAAATATTTTTCATGGCAAAATTTGTCACATACATGTAGGAATATTTATAGTCCTTTATAATAAAGCTTATACCAGAGACCAAGAATATTAAGTAAAGCTATTTCCTCATACAGTTTCAAAAATTTGCCTCAACAGTCTCAAGGGGTAAAATCATTGAAACTTTCCACAATCACATTTTGGACAAAAGAATATTCACAGAGAAACAATTTCCACCTACAAAATCGATAATATCCCAACCATACACGACTTACCTGCCCGGTGTCCAGTCAGTGTTGCTGCACAGTCCCCGGTCTCGGCTGACCAGATCTTGAGCTGTGTGTCCGCCCCACCGGTCAGAATTACCAGCCCCGACGGGAAAAACCGGCACGAGTATACGTCACCATAGTGACCCTTCAGTTCTCTCTGAAATAGGGTCACAATAGAAACAGGAATTTAATTCTATACTAATGTTACAATTTTTTATTTTGTTTTTATCATTTCTCAGGTAATGAATATGCTAACCAATTTCTTTTGCAACAAAACTATGTGCATGTACTTGAACTGTTAATTGCTGACTTAACGGTTATACAATGTATAGATTTCCAAGATCACTACTGTATATATGATCATGATGATAAAACAGACATCTCACTCGAACTTCTCCATTGTTAGTTGTCCACACTTTTGTTTTGCCCTCAGTATCAGAAGACACGGCTAAGCCACCTGATGTAGCATCCATGCAGAGTATCTGTAACAAAGAGAATTATACATGTACATGTATATAATATACATGTATAGTGTATATAATATACATGTACATAAATTGGTTCATTGAGTCATAAAATAGTGTAAAATACTCCTTGCCGAATTTGGTAGCCCATGTACTTATTTAACAAACCATATCAACTCATGAAACTGTATGTACCAGATGGAAGTGTGCAGCTTACACTTTTTTTGGCAGCGTGAACTGTTGCGAATGTAACTTGTGGAGCCTGGTAATGGCATCTATACCCCTGATCTCCATCATTGTATGACAATGTCATCTGCTTCTGTCCTCCGCAACAATAAACAATACACTTATACTCATAAGCATATGCACGCAATCATGTTTGGGGGAGGGGGGTGCTGATGGGAAATTTGCCCGAATTTGGCTAATAGTGTTTGGATCTCAGTCATATTGCCGATCTTTTCAAGTAATGATTTGCCCGAATATCTGAGTCTGCCCGAATTTTTTGGGGGGGGGGCTGTAGTCCCCCCAGCCCCAGTGATTTATACACAATACATATAACATACATGACTATATTTGGCAAGTATTTAGATAGGTTTATCCATGATGCAGAGATGCGTAAGCTTCAGATATGTTTATTCCATATTCACATGTACATTCTAATATCATACCTGTGTGATCTCATCAACATGGAATCCATCTGAAGTAGTCAGGTATGGCCGGCCATTTCCAGATATCGCAACACATTTAATATTGCCGTGTTGGCGTTTGTTTTCCTCTTCTGATGCTCCTGAATCATTGCTAATATTTTATACATTCTCAAATACATAATTGTGTTTATAATTGTGTGTTTTTTTTTTTTTTGTTTTTTTTTTTTACATAATTGTGTTTATGTCACTAATCTACTACAACTACTGTGATGATTGAGAAATATGCAGCGATGATATGATGACAACGACCGGTGTGATCCTGTGAAAAGTCACTTTCTGTTGACTATCGGTTCATGTTGTACAGTGTAAGTTTGGACAAACACATGGGATCTACCCTATAATTCGACACCCACTGTTCCGACACAACAGTGGTTCAGTACAGTTAGATGACAGTTAGATAGCCGGTGCGCAACTGATTGTCAGACCATTGAACAGTGGGGTGTGAGAACAGTGGGATGTCGGAACAATGCCATTATCCCAAACACACAAACTCATGAAATGACATGAAGACATTTCACGTATTGACCGTTATAACATCGAATTCAATAATAATCAAACGTACTGCGTCAGGTGTCATCATTGCTAATATTCGGCTAATTTGCCTGTGATTATTTGAGTCAGACTGCATGGGTGAACTTAGGAGGGTGAACTGCAGCATACAGTAAACATGCATTATTTTTTTGTCAATGTCACTTCATTTACATTACAAGATCTAGTACAATGTAATACAATGCATTCAATTGTTGGCATGATCATGATTGAAAGCTTCTATACTGATACTGATCTAGGTCTGATCTAATTGACCTATCGCTAAAGCCCCCAAAAGTTGTCTGAGTTTCACAAATTACGTCCGGAAACTTCTCTTTGGCCAATAATAACGTTTTGCAGAATGCGTCGTGAATGGCGTAAAAAGACTCGGACAAATGGGTTTGGCGATAGGTCAATTGCTGAGTCATCAGTCACCATGATGACGATGACCGAGAGACTGGCTGACCCACCATCGAATCTGTGAGTAACCCAGCACTTGCCATCGGTTTCCCTGAAAATATAAACATTCCCTGAAGTGAAAGAAACTATTGGAACAATTATTAAGTATTTTTTTATTTCATGGTTGCGTTGGTATCAGATGACAAACCTCAGAACTGTTTCCCAGTCACTTTGGACGATAATACGATGGTTCACACGTGCTTCTGCCATTTTTCTATCGAAAACGAGTCAGTGTTTGTTTATCGCAAAACACGAAAATAAACTAGAACTGTTTTTACAAACTATTGGGGTGGGGGTCAACGAAATTCTCGGGTGTACATCTTTTCATGAAATATATCATTTGTGTCCACGATCAGACGATAGATATATATGTTTTTTCCCCATATATTTCATATAAATTTAGTATTCTGCAGAATTCGACAAACTTCTGATTGTTTTGAGTTTGAATTTTAATCATTTTCAAAACATAGGCACGTACTGATCATTCTTATTATTACTGCATAGCATATATATTAAACCACGGAAGCCCGTTGAGGCCAGATACTGCAAGGTGTGAAAATATATTTATATGGCGGCCGCCACTTATTTATAAAGCAGCGGCCGCCAGATAATTAAGTCAGATAATTAACTGGCGGCCGCCAGATAATTGAGTGGCGACCGCCATTTAAATATATTTTCACACCTGGCACTAACGGTCTTCCGTAAAGTTCCAAAGTTGTGATGATTTTTTCTGTGAATCATATTCTCCAACAAATTTGGAGCCTTATTGAGTCAATGTCATGTAGGCCTATATCTGATTGAAGAAAGTCAAATGAAAATTACGTTCATTAAGTTTTTTCACACTATACAGAAAAAATTGCTTTCCCATTGGAATGGTTACTATGGTGGTGTCTAGCTGTGGTGGGTAGCCTATATTTTCTATAACCCCACCATTCGATATAGGCCTAATATAGTGGGTTGCGATGTAACTAGTGTGGCACCTACACAGAGGGGCTGAAATCCTCAGATCATTTTCAGACTTGAATAAAAAATCATCAATGATAGTGCGCATTCGTAAACAGAACTTAGAATAATGAGTTATTTTCATGAAAAAAATAAATGCACAATTTCTGGCGGTCTGGCCATTTTCACTGAAATCAATTTCAAGTAAAACCGACGCCAGGACATAGACCTATTTTTTCTAAAATGTTGATTATTTATCAGCCTACCGATGTGCTTGAGCAAAGTTTTCGTAAATTCAGGTATTTTATTTTATTTAACTGGAATCATATAACCGTCATCAGTAATGGGTATAAATGTTTAATTTGTGTAAAAAATAGAACACAAATATCTTGCATGAAATGCTCAAATAATGAACTGTCAAAAGCCGAAAATTTTCACAAATTATTGATCGTGATCGACAGCAATTCTGTGAAATTTGAGGGTAATTTCTCCCTGCACTCTTCAATATGAAAATCTAAATTGACTTCAATCGCCGGTAGGTAATTAACCTTATTTCATACAAATTTCGTATGGTTTGATGCGGTAAACTTTTTCGTTCTACATGACGGAGATCTTGGCATCTTGTGATTTTGACAGAACGAACTGCATCATGTTTACAAACTTCTAGGTGTCAATCTGAGTCTTTCCCATTTCATGATTTGAATATTCGGGTATTCAAACAGTTCAACTCACTAGGAAAAGAATTCTGCAAATACTGAGTTTCGAACCCTAAAGTTTCAGCAACTGTTACGATGAAACATCTGTGGTTATTCGGTTTGACATTTTGCATTCATTTATCATGCAGTGTTGTTTTTGGACACTCAGATCATCCGAAACTGTTGCTCATGTCTTTTGATGGTTTTCGTTGGGATTATCTCGATGTTGTGAAAGCAACAGGAAGGCAAACTCCGAACTTCGATAAACTAATTGCTGACGGTGTTCTTGCCACTGTGAAAAATTCTTTTGTGACTAAAACATTCCCAAATCATTACACGATAGTGACTGGAATGTATGAAGAGAATCATGGAATGGTTGGCAATAACATGTATGATCCCATCATGAAGGAAGAATTCACGAACACTGAAGAACAAAGCAAAGATTCCATGTGGTGGAACAATGGTACGGAAGATTGGCCGGGTGAGCCGATCTGGATAAGGAATGAGGTGGCTGGGGAGCATGCATTGTTTGCACGTCGCAGTGGAGTCTACTTCTGGCCGGGCAGTGAAGCCGCCATTAATGGGAGGCACCCAACACACTATAAACGATATAACAGTAGTGTGCCTTTCAAACAACGATTAGATTCAATAATATCATGGTTTAAAGATGATGTTTCGCCAATCAATCTTGGAGTCCTGTATTATGAGGAACCAGATAGCACAGGTCACCACAGTGGGCCCAAGAGTGACGCTCTGTATGATGTCGTAGTGGAGCTTGATGGTCTCTTGGGTTATGTTCTCCAGCAGATGGAAGATAATCATTTGTTACACAGCGTGAACATTATACTGACAAGTGACCATGGCATGGTCGAAATACAAGACATCAAGTATCTGGAAGATTATGTCAATGTCTCTCACTTCGTTGCTTATGGCCACTCGCCAGTGATGAATATTGAACCCAAACAAGGCAAGAGAGTTTCTCCTTTCAAAAAAAAAAAAAAGCTGCACTATAATACAATAACTGACATTCTGATAACCAAATAATTTATTTGTATGTGTGCATGCTAGTATTGATATTTTACATTTACCATTGTGATTACGATATTTTATAAGTTTTGTGTTATCATATGCAGGCTTTGAGGATTCTGTCTATGATGCACTGTCCGCAGCACCGGATCTTCATGTCTTCAAAAAAGAAGAAATACCAGACCAGTACCACTACCGCCAAAATAACAGAGTCCAATCCCTCATCGTCTCTGCTCATGTAGGGTCTGATCTCTGCATGACAAAAGAAGATTGTTGGCTACAGAGTAAGTTCATTTATCAATTTATACTGATAGAAAGATATTTGTTTTTGGTTCTTAGAACTTTCAGATTTATATGCCATCATATGGCATTCAATTTGCAGAAGGCAACCATGGGTACAATAACAGTCTACAGCAAATGCATCCAATATTCATCGCACGTGGCCCAGCATTCAAGTCTGGGTACCGCTCCCCAATGTTCAACAATGTTGATATCTACTCTTTGATGTGTGAAATCCTTGATATGGAACCAGCCCAAAATGATGGGAACTTTGAAAATGTCCGATCGATGTTAGCTGTGCATGACAACTCAACACAGACACTCATAACATGTAAGCATTTAAACAAAAACAGCCCGGAAAATTTATTCAGAAATAAAGCTATTAGTTCATACTATGATACTTGATAAATTCACAATGATAAGTACGTGCATAATCCAGAAAAATTTTCTAGCTTATCAACTCAATATTCTGTGTGTTTTATCCTCATCCTTATACTGAATTCATCTAAAAAAAAACCTTTAGACTCAAATATTTTTCTGCACAGATTTGCTGGTGATAGCCTTCGCGGCGTCAGTGACTGGTATTTTCACGGTGTCGGCGCTGCGTATCCAGCGAGTTCGTCAGCGTAAACTGGTGCACGTGTTCAAGACACCGGGTCTCGAGAGTCACGACCCACTGCTGGAGTCCGAGGAGGAGGAAATACCATAACTGTGCCTGCTCTAATGAAATGGAATGTTTATTTTGTCCAGCTTTAAATTTAGAAAGAGTATTTCGACAAGTTTCCATCATGACCTAGTGATAAATGAACAAACGCTTGTTATCTTGTTTGTACTGATTTTGCTGCGAAAATCAAAATGTTATGTAGATGTGATAGTATGAGTAGTCATCCTGCATGGAATCTTGTAGACTGGCCAACTATCGTGCCATGCAAGTATCTTATATTAGGTATTTTGCGTCATACCAACAATGCTTGAAATGTCTTCCATGTTGAATTTACAAAGACAATGATAGGAAATAGTTAAAAATATGTTTGTCTTCCCTGAAAGAGCTGACATATTGCCTAGGGTAATGTTGTCTCTATTTATTTTGTCACCCTTTTTCAGTGCCTTGGTGTTGGGAACAAGAATTAACTACAAGGTGCAAATATTGTCAGTGTATATTGAAAAATGTTGACTTATATAATGTTGGTTTATATACCCGACTTGCTGTTGTTTTCATCATGTGCGTTTTTGGTGCTACATTTAATTTCAAAATTTCAGAATAACATACACATCTTGATTTGTATTTTGGGGTAATACATATTGAGTAGAATATAAGCATAAGATTTGAAAGACTTGGCAAGTATCACTTTGAATTTTCACACTGGTACATGTAGGTAAAAAAAATTTATTAAAATTTGTGCAGCAATCAGATCTACATGTATAATGATAAATATGTCAAATTGTCAATAGAGACATACACATAGACTTCCAATCATTATATCCATGTGAGAGATGAATTGATAGTGAGTGTGTTTATATATCTTATGATAGAGTGTGTTGATACGCTGACTATGAACTTTGTTAATAGAGCTGTATCTGGAATAGGATGTGAAGTAATTGTAGTACATGTATATATGATACAGGAGACATGTATACCACACCATTTGAAAATACCGATAGGTTTAAATGTGTTAAATATGTATACAATGCAGATACTAGTATATATTTACATGTGTCTTTTACAGTTTATTGTTGTTATTATTCTATCGAATTATGTTATAACATTCATGATGCTTTATTGTTTTGATTGGTGTTGAATTTTGTACATATGTTGGTTGATTGAAAATTGATAGCTTTCTGTTTTTCAGAGAGATAATGTGTATATAATATATAATATATATATATATATATATATTTACTAGTGGAGAGTAAATTGAATCAGTATTAATGACTGCACAATGTAACTTCCAATGTTGATGAAGAACCAAAGTATGATTTAACCTACTTTACGATGCACATTATTAACAGTCTGGAATGCATGTTTGAGCTGCAGGGTGATTGCGTTTTGTTCGATTAGTACAACAAAATCAAACATAATACAGTCAAATGGAATTGATCATAATCTGTTGTGTGTTCCCAATAAAATACATGTAGTGGCTTAAAATGCGTGTGTAAAACAGATTATTGTTGTGATTATAAACGCAATTTTATGGTATATGTAAAGGTTTAAAATGTGTATAGCCTGTGCTGTCGGCTGGATTTTTAACAGTGGAGAAAAAACTGTATACTTAGTTTCATTGATAGAATCTTTTGCTGGTGCCATGTGGTGTGTTGTGTGTGTTATGTATAGGGATTCAAACAGCAAGCAAGCTGGTCCCTTGGCTGTCTTTTTGTTGTATGGTTTGGTCCAAATGGTAGCATGTGTTTATTTCAGTTCTTTGCAATAATCTGGTGACATCTACCTACAACTATACTGCCTTGGAACATGACACTCACACAATCCGACATTGTGCTCAGTGGAGGTGTATCTATTTGTATATATTGAATTATTCCAGAAGGATCAGTATTTATTGGTTTTAATGGCACCCTTGAGAGTAATTAGAAGTAAATTTTATGTACTGACATGAATAAATATAGTGAATTTGGATAATGTCATCCAAAGAAATGCCTGTTCTGGTTTTGTATGATTTACCATACTGCAAAGTTCATTGTATTCAATTGTACTGACATCGTGTGTTCACAGGCAGCGAGTTTACCGTCACACATGGTATACAATGCAAGATTGTGTGTTTGGGAAAAAAATTCACAGAAAATGTTGCATTAAAAGCAGGATGATTGTATTACCGGATAGTTCACTCCTCAATGTTTCCGAATTTAATGTTATAGTTCAATCTTATAGCTGCTGAATCCAAATTACATGTACAGAATAATGGTATGTCTTCATTGGCCTCGCTATGAAAGAATCATTAATGCTGATTAGAGATTACTGTATGTGGTCAATCCATAAACTTGACACCTCATGACACACGACACCTCATGCTTTGTCATCTATTCTTGATACAAAGCGGCAAATTTTGTAGAACAAGTTACACTATTTTATCAGTTTATATGTAGGAAGGAATTTATATTAGTTAATGTAGGTAGGAATTTATATTGCTAGAAATTCCTGCAAATGTCATACATGTCTGCAACTTCAGCTAATGATGAGAAAATACCTTTGTTGGAAATATTTATCCATCTTGTAATGAAATAAAATTTACTCCCACTTACCGTATTATTTGTCGGTACCGGTATTCAGTATTTTACATCTGCACAATATCAATTGATCCACAACATCCTCAGTAGCGTAACTACCATTTGTGCATATGAGTACACTTTTTTCAGCTGCCAATGATAGAAAACCAAAAATCAAATGAAACCCTCATTAGGAATATCTACTTCAAATGGTATATGGTCAAACATATCACATTATAAATGCTTGTTTCACATCACGTTGCTTATATTATCACGATGCCTTTTAGTTTCAGCAAATTTCAGTGATAGTTGAAAGTATAACTCATTTACAGCGCATATCGTGTGTGTGCTACGATAAACAATTGTTTGACAAACACAAACAACTGAATTTCACCTTACAGTAACTGTTGAATTTGATCAACTGTGAACCGATATAAAGTCAACTTCATCTATCAGTGAAACACACTTTTTGACTATGGTTTTGTTTTGGATCATCGTATTAACTTGAAATTTTGTGTGTCCTAATCATGTATCATGCCGTAATTAGGCATCTTGATTGAAAATCGGGAGGCCTCATGTTTTTGTCTGGTTTTTTTTTTCTTCCACCGTTTGGTTTCCGGATCATAACTCTTGAACTTCTTGATCTATCTTTCCGAAATTTTCACAGCTCATCCGAAATACTTTCCTACTGACCCCTATTGTTTTTCGTGGAGATCCGAAATCCAAGATGGCCGCCAGCGGCCATTTTGGAAAAAAAAATTGGGCGATTCCTCTCAATGTCATAATTTGATTCAGGCAATATCCAGGGGAAAAAATTTTTTTGGGTGTATTTTTTTTTGGGGGGGGGGGGGGGACTTTTATCACCTGCACCCATGCAGATGCTGGCTCTCCATGCAGCCAGATACTTAAAGCCTGGTCAGTCATGCAGTCAATACTGTAACTGAGCCATGCTACTATATTCACTGACTGCAGCATGAGGCTAGGCTCTGCCCTCTCAGCCAGTGTAGTATATGAGAGCCCTGCTCAGTCATGCCTTACAAGATCAGCCAGTCTGTCCAGCACAGCAATAGGCTCCGCCCCTCTCTCAGCCAGCCCTGCTCAGTCATGCCTTAGAAGATCAGCCAGTCTGTCCAGCACAGCAATAGGCTCCGCCCCTCTCAGCCAGCCCTGCTTAGTCATGCCTGACAAGTGATACAGCAGTAAAGCTAGCATATCCAACATGACCCTAGGCTCATATCCAAGCATAATCCCTACTTCCCCCTCACCCCCCCCCCCCCCCCCCAAAGCCTGGTTTACTAGTGTGTGTACATGGTAAATGAATGAAGTTCCATCCCACAGAATACCATAGTTGGTTAATAAGCCAACACACATGACACAACATGCTTGTGGAATGATTTGCCCTGTCTACATTTATATTGTACAAACATGTATTGTTTGAATGTTTTGTTATTCAACTCTCTTTCACATGCAATGACCAAATCATCATTGTTTTAGTTAGCTGGGAAATGTTTGGCTTTGGTTATAATATGAATGTGAAAATTCCACTGTATTGTACAAGTTTTGAAATTACAAAATTGGCCAAGATTACACAGCATTCTTTTAGTCACGTATCATTTTACATCTGGGTAATTGTCCATTCATTTTGTGTGGCAAATGTTTGGTGGGACAAGAGTTGTCAAGATGATAGAAAGCAGTTCTGGTAAGAAACTGTCTGATGAGCTCTCACTCATACCCACATACAATGGCCTATGTATCCTTTTTTCTCAGTCCAGTATGACCATTTGAAATGATAAGAACAAGTTGGGGGATGCCACAAAGCCTATAGGCTTTCATGTCTAGTTTTTCACCAAATTTCAGAATTTTGTCTAAAAAATTGAGAAAGTTGGCAATCCAACCCATTGTTAAACTTCAGCACCTACATGGAATTTCAGAGTCTACACAAAAAAAAACAACTTTTTTTTTCGATGTACGAGTTATATAATGCTTCAAAATAAACATATCTACCTTAATATACCTCGACTATGCATTCAGGCTCCAAAATCAGCGTAATAGAGAAATGTTATACAGCATACAGAAAAATAGTTCATTCTGTATGGGCATAAACTCGATTAAAGCTACGGCCAAAAAGCGTGTTTAACTGACAGATGAATTTGACTGTGAACCTATACATATTAGCAGTGGATAGAAATTCCATTTTATTGTGATTACCGGGTACATACCGACGAAGGGGTAAACAGACAATAATTTAGGCATGAACTCACTCCATGTATTTATAGGTAATAACAACGAAAGTATCAATAACAAATGAAACCACCGCACAGAAGAATATCATTACCGTATGCTTAGCCCCCTTTGCTGGAAACCCCGTATAGGATGTGTTTCCAACCAAGAATACCCACTTACTACTGTCAATTTTCTCAAGGTGTGTTGGCAATTTTTTCAGTCTTCGCGTACTTCCAGTCCAGAAATACTTTGCGCACGTTGACGACTGTGTATATATGAAACACCATCACATAAATAATTTTGTTATAATCAAATGTATGCCTCAAACTCACTCTGAAACACGATTGGATTAGATTTAGATCCAACTTAGATTGGATTTAGTGTAAAAAAATACACACCCATCTTGTCACTGAATGAACTGGAGAATATTTATTGAGTTTAACAAATATTGTCTATAAAATTATTTCGAAGAATAATCTTTCAGTGAGGTTCTGAAGACATTTATCAGTTTTAAAAATGAACCAAGAATACTAAACATTTCTTGAATGAACGCTAAGGCTCCTCTCAAAAAAAAAAATACAATCAGCTATGAGTTCATGTGGTGTCAGAGGAAATGTAACTAATGACAGTAAATATTATAGATTTATCTTTTAAAACTTAATCAGTTGTTAATTCCCACTCTTACTAGCACCAATTAGTTATCATCAATTATATAAATAATGATTAGAAAAAACTTTATGTTTTACGACTTTTGAAAAAAAAAAACCGGAAGTGGATCAAAATGTAAACAGGAGTCCTGCGATTTGTATATGTTTACAGTCGTATTAAATGACTGCACCTTGGAATATTGACTCTTGTTATTTAACATATTAAAGATAATGTAATCGTTCTTTCGTCCATTAATTCGTTGGAATATTTTCGAAATTTGAGCTCGGGTTATTTGTCATTTATCCCCACGACCACGTACACCCGTCACTGAAGTAGGACGTTATGATTTTTAGTGCGCCATTATCATAACGTTCATGAAGTTGTTTTTCTGATTATGGATTTTCATTACTAGTATAATGTTTGAGAATATTAATTGTGAAATATCTAATCCTAAAATAAGTTCAGTAGATCTGGATCTAGTTCAAGCTCCGAACGTGGGATCTACCGGGAACGTCACGTTGGGATCTAACGGGTTGGGGGGGGGGGGGATCCCCCGTAGATCCCACCTTCGAAGCATGAACTAATCTAGATCTATGTGAAGTGTTGAATCAATACAAAGTTCTACAACCTCTAAAATATTTTAAAACCAGGATAATATTGTAGGAATAGATCGTTCGCTATGAGCACTTGACTGACACTTGGCGAATATCTCAACAAACAAATGTCAAAGTAAAAGGGTGATTAACTAGCATTATTGGGCTGAACTAGTGATTGACTCAGTTATGCTTCTGCTCAGTAAAAAACTTATTTATGCTTGAAAACTTAGATGTAGGAAGAGAAATGGTTGTTTTGCAACCATACAAATTAAAAAAGAGCTTTCCTACATCACTACCTGAGCATTTTGAGGAGAAACTGTGATTTTTTCAATAATATAGTTATTGTTTATAATGAAAATGATGAATAGAAAATATCTATACAAGTTAACAAAATTATAAAGTTGATCATAGACAGGAAACAATAATACAGTAGAATTTGAGACACTGTAGGCTTATCACATTGCTTTTTATAACACTGGATACTAGTATATGGATGTGAAACTTGACATGCAGCATATGCTGCCAGAGAAAAAAAATGATGATCTGATTGAATGACTTGTACAGCCCATCCTTGCTATATTTTGTAAACATCATCATTCTGTGAAAAAAAAGAGATCATATTTCCTTGCAGAAAGTGATCCTTGGAACGAATGAGTTGGGTGTCTAGCTGACAGATACAGACAGTCCTGTGATATGGAGATTGCTCAAAGCTAGCAACCGTGTCCAGTTGCTAAGATGGAACCAGAGTAGTGTTCTGCAGTTAAGACATTACAAATACAAGATGTCACAAAACATTTATAACAGCCTTCTGGATCAGCAGATTCATGTAAGCATAAATCCTCACAGTTCTGTTTATACATGACTGGCGTTGACACTGATCTGATCATGGTCATATCTTACTGTGTAGGATTACAAGCGAATTGCCTTCCAACGAAGTGCTCATGTTACTACGGAACTGGTCCAAAGGATAGGATTGGAGGCTACACTAGAGGTAACTAGTAGTGCTCATTATCATATTCATTGCTGTCATTATAATGCAACCCAGCTGGAATAATATGCCAAACACCACAAAGCGCCTTTGATTTAACAATTTAAAATTTTTACTTTTCTGTGGTCTGAAGTTTGATGTTTGTCCACATATTTGAAAGTTTTTAGGTTAGCAGACCTTTGGTCCGATAACATTGGCATGGCGTTGCGTCCGTCGTCCATTTTATCTTTAAAGTTTACAGACGAATCTTTCTGAAATTTTGCACAAAAATGCCTAAAAATATTTCAAGAGGGATGTATTTTCAGGTTACTGGGCTAATATCTCACTCATTATCTGCTTTACAGCTTAGGAATCAATTGTGAACTTATAGGAGATGATGTGTGCCAAATATTTTGATGGCCTTGAGTTTGACTTTTGACCTCATTTTCAAGGTCGGAGTACAAAATGGCTAATATCTCTCTCATGACTGACTTTACGGCTTAGGAATCAATTGGGCACATATAAGAAATGATATATGCTGAATATTGTCATGACCTTGAACTTGACCTGCTCATTGTATCCCCCGAACAGAGTTCGGCGGATACTATGGATTTGGCTTCGCCGTCCGCGTCCGCAGAGATTTTCTTGTGAACGCGCTACAGGCCGCAATTCTCACCCGATCACCATTATTTTCTGCAGGCACATATATAATGGTAAGATCCCGACACCAATCGATTATGGTTGCCGTGGCAACTGAATTGGTCGTTTGGGGACACATTTTGCATTGAAAATAGCCTGTTTGAGACACATGGCTTGTGAACGCGCTACAGGCCGCAATTCTCACCCGATCACCATTATTTTTTGCAGGCACATATATTATGGTAAGATCCCGACACCAATCGATTTTGGTTGCCGTGGCAACTGAATTGGTCGTTTGGGGACACATTTTGCATTGAAAATAGCCTGTTTGAGACACATGGCTTGTGAACGCTCTACAGATGGCAATTTTTGACGAATCTCGATAATATTTGGAGGTGTTGTTGGGAAGGGCTGTCACACGAAACCAATCGTTTTTTGGAATGATCATATAAATATTAATATGTTAACAGCCTAACTTATTACAGAATTTTGAAATATCCATTTTGACATGTACGATCATTCCAATAGCCTGTACAATGGAAGGTAATGACACTGGTTTCTTTTTCAGAATGGAGAACTGATGTATTCAGTGAAAACAGGACAATACTACTGAATAAGTTAACATTAGTTTTACTAGTTACGTCTATTATTGTCCACAATAAAAAATAGTTAAGACGAGAAACGTTTATTATTGAGCTCAACAAGATAAAGGTTTTGTCCAGTACAGATTTCATGGGTGTAACTGAATAAGTTAACATTATTTTTAATAGTTAAGTCTATTATTGACCATAATAAAAATAGTTAAGACAAGAAATATTTATTATTAACCTCAACAAGGTAAATATTTTGTCCAGTACAAATTTCATTGGTGTAACCGAATAAGTTAACATTATTTTCACTAGTTAAGTCTATTATTGACCACAATAAAAATAGTTAAGTCTATTATTGACCACAATGAAAATAGTTAAGATGAGAAATATTTATTATTATGCTCAACAAGGTGAAAGTATGTCCAGTTCAGATTTCATGGGTGTACTGAATAAGTTAACATTATTTTTACTAGTTTAGTCTATTATTGACCACAATAAAAATAGTTAAGACAATAAATATTTATTATTGGGCTCAACAAGGTCAAGATTCTGTCCAGTAGACATTTTATGCCTGTAACCAAATAAGTTAACATTTTTTTTTGCTAGTTAAGTCTATTATTGACCTCAATAAAAATAGTTAAGATGAGAAACAATTATTATTGAGCTCAATAAGGTTAAGGTTTTGTCCGGTAGAAATTTCTGGGTGTAACCGAATAAGTTAACATTATTTTTACATGTTAAGTCTATTATTGACCACAATGAAAATAGTTAAGACAAGAAATATTTATTATTGGGCTCAACAAGGTAAGCTCAACAAGGTTAAGGTTTTGTCCGGTAGATATTTCTGGGTGTAACCAAATAAGTTACCATTATTTTTACATGTAAAGTCTATTATTGACCATAATGAAAATAGTTAAGACAAGAAATATTTATTATTGGGCTCAACAAGGTGAAGGCTTTGTCCAGTAGAGATTTAATGGCTGTGACCAAATAAGTTAACATAATTTCTTGCTAGTTAAGTCTATTATTGATCACAATAGCTTTTTATGAAAACATTGATCAACTTTTACTTTGAATTTCAACTTGAGACCATGTTTTGCACAAATTATGAGTTAAAATATAACTTATGGTTGAAAATTCGATCTGGCTCCAATTTCTTCATCTTGAAATGCAGTTTTGGTCAACTTTTACTTTGAATTTCAACTTGAAAGCATGTTTGGCACATATTATAAGTCGATATATAACTTATGGGGAAAAGTTCGATCTGGCTCCATTTTCGTCATCTTGAAATGCAGTTTTGGTCAATTTTTAGTTTGAATTTCAACTTGAAACCAAGTTTGGCACATATGAGGTAAAATATAACTTATGATGAAAAGTTCGATCTAACTCCAATTTCGTCATCTTGAAATGCAGTTTTGGTAAACTTTTAGCTTGAATTTCAACTTGAAACCAAGTTTGGCACATATTATGAGTTAAAATATAACTTATGACGAAAAGTTCTATCTGGCTCCAATTTCGTCATCTTGAAATGCAGTTTTGGTCAACTTTTACATTGAATTTCAACTTAATACCAAGTTTGGCACATATTATGAGTTGAAATATAACTCATGGCGAAAAGTTTGATCTGGCTCCAATTTCGTCATCTTGAAATGCAGTTTTGGTCAACTTTTACTTTGAATTTCAACTTGAAACCAAGTTGGGCAGGTATTATGAGTTGAAATATAACTTATGACGAAAAGTTTGATCTGGCTCCAATTTTGTCATCTTGAAATGCAGTTTTGATTAACTTTTACTTTGAATTTCAACTTGAAACCATGTTTGGCACATACATGTATTATGAGTCGAAATATAACTTATGGTGAGAAGTTCGATCTGGCTACAATTTCGTCATCTTGAAATGCATTTTTGGTCAAATTTTACTTTGAATTTCAACTTGGAACCAAGTTTGTAAAATACTCTGAGTTGAAATATAAATAGGTGAAAAGATTGATCTATCTGTATTTTTGTTATTTTATCAAACATGTCGAAATGGAAATTCATATGAAGAGATTTCAGTGGTGATTTTGAATTCGACCTTCAATAACCTCGGAAAATCAGTGCAGCAATTTTGGTGGGGAAAAGAAAACAGTTGTGACTTGAGATTTAACATTTCTCTGGTAATCTTTTTTAGCCCTTGCTCTAGTTTTTCACACTTGACAGTGATATATTTGGGGCAACAGAGATGATAGGGCTACGGGGGATACACCCAAGCGGTCGTAGGCGACCGGAAGCGTCTAGTTTTCAAGGTCAGAGCACAAAATGGCTAATGTCTCACTCATTATCGGCTTTGCTCAGGAATCAACTGTGAAAATATAGGAAATACCGGATATTCTGCTGACCTTGAATTTGACCTTTGACCCCATTCTCAAGGTCACAAAACAAAACAGTTAATATCTCATTTCATATACTTCATATTAGCGACTTAACAGCTTAGGAATCGATTGTGAACATATAGGAAATGATATATGCTGAAAATTCTCGTGACCTTGAATTTGACCTTTGACTTCATTTTCAAGGTCACAGGACAAAACGGCCAATATCTTGCTTATTAGTGACTTTCTAGCTTGGGAATCAATTGTGGACATATAGGAAATGATATCAACTGAATATTCTGATGACATTGAATTTGACTTTTGACTTTGTTTTCAAGGTCAAAGCACAAAATGGCTACTATCTCACTTATTATGTCAACTTCACTGGTTAGGAATCATTTGTGCACATATAGATGATATATATTATACTGAATATTCTCGTGACCTTGAGTTTGACCATTGACATTTTTTTCAAGGTCAGAGCCCAGAATGGCTAATATCTCGCTTATCGACATGATATATGCTGAGTATTGTCATGACCTTGAACTTGACTTTTGATTTTATTTTCAAGGTCAGAGCACAAAATGACTAATATCTTGCTTATTATCGACTCTACAGTGTAGGAATAGATTCTGTACATATATGATATAGGAAATGGTATAAGCTGACTATTCTCATGACCTTGAAGTTGACCTTTGACCTTATTTTAAAAGTCCTAGATGGCTAATATCTCGTTTGTTATCAACTTTACGGCTTAGGAATCAATTGTGAACATATGAAATGATATATGGTGAATTTTGTTATGACCTCGAATTTGACATTTGACCTGATTTTTCCTTCACAAGGGGAGCTGTAGGAAGTGAACTAAGTTATGGTTTAAAACTAAACATTTTTCTGGTAACCTTTCTTAGCAGTTGGGCTAATTTTAGGTTACCGGACCTATGGTCCGATAACCTATTGGCATGGCGTTGCGTCCGTCGTCCGTCCGTCGTCCGTCCGTTCACATTTTTATCTTTAAAGTATATTTTCAAATCTTTCTGAAATTTTGCACAAAAATACCTAAAAATATTTCCAGGAAAGGTTTTTTTTAGTTTTCTGATTTCCGCATTTTTTTCAAAATGGCGGCCATTTTTGACGAAAAATGCCTGATTTTGGACTTTGGCGGCCATTCTCTCAAAATCTGTTCAATAACTTTTCTTCTTACTGATGCACAACACTCTTCATATTTACCCCTACGATGTGTATAAGTTTCGTTGTCCTTGAATCGCTCGAAGTGGGCCATTTTGGGCCCAAACTCGACCCAAATGGGACTTTCCCATGTTAAATTCTCCTATGCTTTATAATGGGACACATTAAGCCTAATATCTCACTTAATATTAAGATTAGAGAAATGATATATGCTGAATATTCTTGTGACCTTGAATTTGACCTCTGACCTCGGTTTCAAGGTCAGAGCGGCCATTTTAGTCGAAAAATGGCCAATTTTGGAGTTTGACGGTTGTTTACTCAAAATCTGTTCAATAATTTTTAGGTTACCGGACCTTTGGTCCGATAACCTATTGCCGTGGCGTTGCGTCCGTCGTCCATCGTCCGGCGTCCGTCCGTCCACATTTTTATCATTATAGTTTACAGGCGAATATTTCTGAAATTTTGCACAAAAATACCTAAAAATATTTCCAGGAAAGTGTTTTTTTTAGTTTTTTGATTTTCGCATTTTTTTCAAAATGGCGGCCGTTTTCGTCGAAAAATGGCCAGTTTTGGACTTTGATGGTCGTTTTCTCAAAATCTGTTCAGTAACTTTTTTTCTTATTGATGCATGACACTCCTCCTATGTACCCCTGTGACATGTATAAATTTCGTTGCGCTTGAATCGCTCGTAGTGTGCGCCATTTTGGGCCCAAACTCGGCCCAAATGGGACTTTCCCATGTTAAATTCTCCTATGCTTTATAATGGGACACATTAAAGCCTAATATCTCACTTAATATTGAGATTAGAGACTAGGAATCAATTGTGGACATATAGGAAATGATATATGCTGAATATTGTCGTGACCTTGAATTTGACCTCTGACCTTGGTTTCAAGATCAGAGCGGCCGTTTTGGTCGAAAAATGGCCAATTTTGGACTTCGACGGTCGTTTTCTCAAAATCTGTTCAGTAACTTTTTTCTCTTATTGATGAAAAACACTCCTCATATGTACCCCTGTGACATGTATAAATTTCGTTGCGCTTGAATCGCTTGAAGTGGGCCATTTTGGGCCCAAACTCGGCCCAAATGTGACTTTCCCATGTTAAATTTTCCTATGCTTTATAATGGCACACATTAAGCCTAATATCTCACTTAATATTGAAATTAGAGACTAGGAATGAATTGTGGACATATAGGAAATGATATATGCTGAATATTCTCGTGACCTTGAATTTGACTTTTGACCTCATTTTCAAGGTCACAGGACAAAATGGCTAATATCTCGCTTATTATCGACTTTACAGCTTAGGAATCAGTTGTGAACATATAGGAAATGATATATGCTGAATATTCTTGTGACCTTGAATTTGACCTTTGACCTCATTTTCAAGGTCACATGACAAAATGGCTAATATCTCGCTTATTATCGACTTTACAGTTTAGGAATCAATTGTGAAGATATAGGAAATGATATATGCTGAATATTTTCGTGACCTTGAATTTGACCTTTGACCTCATTTCCAAGGTCGCAGGACATAATTGCTAATATCTCGCTTATTATCGACTTTACAGCTTAGGAATCAATTGTGAACATATAGGAAATTATATATGCTGTATATTCTGATGACCTTGAATTTGACCTTTGACCCCATTTTCAAGGTCACAGGACGAAATGGCCAATATCTTGCTTATTAGCGACTTTACAGCTTAGGAATCGATTGTGAACATATAGGAAATGATATATGCTGAAAATTCTCGTGACCTTGAATTTGACCTTTGACTTCATTTTCAAGGTCACAGGACAAAACGGCCAATATCTTGCTTATTAGCAACTTTACAGCTTAGGAATCAATTGTGAACATATAGGAAATGATATATGCTGAAAATTCTCATGACCTTGAATTTGACCTTTGTCCTCATTTTCAAGGTCACATGACAAAATGGCTAATATCTCGCTTATTATCGACTTCACAGCTTAGGAATCAATTGTGAACATATAGGAAATGATATATGCTGAATATTCTCATGACCTTGAATTTGACCTTTGACCTGATTTTCAAGGTCACATGACAAAATGGCCAATATCTTTAAAATGGCCAAAGCCTTTACCGCTTAGAAATCAATTGTGAACATATAGGAAATGATATATGCTGAATATTCTAGTGACCTTGAATTTGACTTTTGACCTCATTTTCAAGGTCAACAGGACAAAATGCCTAATATCTCGCTTATTATCGACTTTACAGCTTAGGAATCAATTGTGAACATATAGGAAATGATATATTCTGAATATTTTAATGATATTGAATTTGACCTTTGACCTAAATTTCAAGGTCAGTCATTTTATTTTCAAAGTCAGATTACAAAATGGCTTATTATCAAATTTACAGCTTAGGGGTCCATAGTGAACATATAGGAAATGATGTATGCTGAATAGTTTGGTGATCTAGAATTTAACCTTTGATCCCATTTTCAAGGTTAGAGATATGGCGATTTCAGTGGTCACCTTGAATTTGACCTTCAACTTTCTCGGCTTAACTCTGTACATTTCTCCGGTAACCTTTCTAGCCCATTGGGCTAATTTTTTGATATCTCTGACATTTAGGGTCATGATGGGTGTGTGAACTGCTTGGAATGGAACACCAAGGGAACGTGAGTAGAAAAAAACTCAACCACATACATATGTACATGTTTATTGGTATAGAATCCTGGCGTATGTTGATGGTTATAATCCTTTCCATGAATGAGTTGATAAACTTCAGGTATACTTCGCCCATATTCACCCCATTTCATAACGTGAAAAAGGATGTGTCTTTCTGCAGAATCTGCATGTTAACATCAATATTGAGAAGTTGTATAGATTTTGACATTTTGATGGATTATTTCAGACTCCTGGCCAGTGGCTCAGACGACACGAACATCATTATTTGGGACCCATTCAGGAAGAGACTCAAGACACTCATCCGATCAGGGCATGGGGGAAATATCTTCTCAGTCAAGGTACTGAATAATACTTTTGAAGTAACACATAAACAAGATAACTATGTAACTATGTGATGGTGTAGCAAATCGTAACTTTCGTCCCCACAGTTTCTGCCTTGTTCCAATGACGGGATGGTCGTCAGCGGTGCGGCAGACTGCCGTATTTCTGTACACGATATCCACGCGAACGAGACTGTCCGATCGTACCACTCACACACGGCGCGCGTCAAGCGTCTGGCCACAGCCCCAGATATACCGTACATGTTCTGGAGCGCAGCCGAGGATGGAACAATCATGTCAGCAGGCGATCAATGTGTTCACAAATTGTTCACAAATTGTGAAATTTTCATCTGATCTATTTGTTGGTAGCTACATGTATTTATGATCAACAAAAATCGTTCTGTTTCTGTCCAGGCAATTCGACCTTCGAGAACCTTTCGATGCTGCCAAGCAGCCACACGATGTTCTACTAAATTTGAACTGTCACCAAGGTAACACAGCAGAGGCCAAGTGTCTGGCCATTAATCCTTTGCGTCCTGAGTTACTGGCCGTGGGTACAAACGATCCATATGTCCGTTTGTACGATCGTCGGAAGCTGAAATGTCAGAGTGTCAGTTACGGGTCACAGTCAACACCACGGTGAGTTATATATTGTGTCCATTCATGGTTGATTGTACCAGTTATATCAAAGGGAAATAGTGCATGATACTTGATTTGATAATAAGTGGTTTCAGTTATGAATGAGTATAATAATACAGGTTTTTTTGAAATGCAAGTTACTATACTGTACTTTTGTAGCAGATACAACACTGACCGGGATAACTTCTTGTTCATGTTGTCCACTGGAGACTTCACACTACCCTCTGATGGGGTTCAGTACTATGTCCCAGGTAATAGATCATTCTTGTATGTTCGATAATTATTCTGCACAAATGTTCAGCATTTGAATATTCAGCACCAGCACAAAAAGAAATTTCCCTGTTGCCCTCTACAGGTCATTTGCCACAGAAGCAGATGAAAAAATATCGGACCTTGGCATCTACATACCTAACTTTTAGTCCGGATGGGAGAGAGTTACTCGTTAACCTTGGAGGCGAGCAGATCTACCTGTTCGACATCAATCAGGCGCGCACACGGGAAAAATTCAAGCCCCCTGTACTTACCCACACTAACGGCCTTGTCAAAGGTAGGCAGACAACTTATGAACAGCCCCTGACATGCTCTTAAATGAGAATTGCATGGGTTCAAGATATCAAGATTGAATCATTCTTAGCAATTATACGGTCAACATATTTGCCACCTCTCAGTTTGTATTCACTGTTCCTTTGATGACAATATACAGAAGCCTCGAGTACGAATGGCTATCACTTGGCTCCTGTCAATGGCACGACTGTGATACCCAAACTACCTGCAGAGGAGAAATCCAGAAAGAAGTTAGTTCCCGTCGAATCAGATTATTAGAATTACAATGCCATGCATATACCTGCATCAAAGCAGAATTTTTTTAATTCAGTCCAAATTTTGAGATCAGATTATAAACACTGTAAGTGCACTTGACTAATGGACAATACAATAACTGATTTTAAACATTTCTTCTCATGTCCAGATCAAGTCAGGCTTCGAGGCCTCTGCCAGCGACTGTTGAAGCTCTCAAACAGAGAGCCAACAGCGTCTTTGAGAAGCAGAACTATAACAAAGCTATACTGCTATATAATCAAGCGATATCAATGTTTGGTGACTCCCCGATACTCTACAGTAACAGGGCTGCTGCATACATGAAGAGGGCTTGGTAAGGACAATTTTCCATGCAATAATAATCAAGAAAATCACGAACAGTGAATGTCATGGACAGAATATGATTTGCTGAATGTACGTCTTTGTTTTTCTTCTGACATCTTCTGACATAATCAACAATACATATGTTTATTATAACACAACCCCCTCACCCCCCTCCCCCTCCTTTCCCCCAGGGACGGCGACCTGTACGCCGCGCTGAGGGACTGCCACCGAGCGATCCACCTGGACCGGGACCACCTCAAGGCCCATTTCCGGCTGGCCAAGTGCCTGTACGAGCTGTCCTGGGTGACCGAGGCCTCAGAGTGTCTCTGCTACTTCAAGGAGAAGTTCCCAGACTATGCCACGAGCAAGGCTTGCCTCTCCCTGGACAGAGACATCAAGGCAGCCATCTACTCACGCACGGACGAAGGTTGGTTTCGAGAAAAGTATGAAGTGGTTTTTGTCATGAAACCATGAAATACAATGTTTTTGTGGGAGACAATTTGAGATGATTCCATAACCGTTTTGCTGCTGTGTAGAAGTTTTGCTACTATATAAAAATTGTACTAACTAATCCTGGTAATGAAGTTGATAATATAAAATGATTATCGTTCTTCACATCTTTGAAGTGTATCTGGCTACAATTGTATAAGTTGTGAACGTTTGAATGTCAACCGTATGTGTATCCTCATGTGTTCTCAGTAGTTGACGAGGACTCCAAAGCAGATGACGATTTTCCGTTGATGGGGCGGTTCGCAAGGCGCACGAACAAAGTGTCGGACCAGGAGAAACAGTTCCGTGAGGCTGCGCATGACTACGACCAGCGCTTCTGTGGTCACTGTAACACGACCACCGACATCAAGGAGGCCAACTTCTTTGGAGAGTATGTAACTTTGGAGTGTAACTTGATTTATTGAAAGAAATGGAAATCTGTGTTAAATGTTGAAGTGAAATTGCAACCTGGTAAAAATGATGACTATACATGCATTAAGTCTTTCCTCAGGAAATTTCGCCAAATGGTGTTCACAGTGTTCGATGATTAAGTCATTGATAGATTGATTAGTGATAGATTTTGTTACTTTGTTGTGACAGCAATGGCCAGTTTATTGTGGCCGGTTCTGATGATGGTTCCTTCTTCATCTGGGAGCGACGGACTGCCAACATAGTCAGGGTGCTGAAAGGGGACAACTCCATAGTCAACTGTCTCCAGCCTCACCCCAGCACCTGTATCCTAGCAACCAGCGGCATCGATAAGGTCGTCAGACTCTGGGCTCCTAAACCAGAGGTAGGAGGCCTGCTGTTCTGTGAAACTCACTTCAAACAAGTGTGCAGCAACCATACGTATATACCTAATAATAATATAATCCTAAACTTTGTATATATTCCTGTTGCTTTCACACAGGATGGCACGAAGAATGAACGTGAGGTAGATAACTCAGACGATGCGGCGATGGCGAACCAGCGACGAATGAACGCTGACCCACTGGAAGTGATGCTCATGAACATGGGATATCGTATCACCGGGGTGCTTGATGGCGAAGATGAGGAGGATAGGGAGGCAGGAGAGGGGCCAGTCCATTGTCGGCCCAGCTGAGGGGGGTCAGGAAGGGGTTACTCCACTGCCGGCCCGGCTGAGGTTGGGAGGGGGGGGGAGGTCAGGAAGGGGTTACTCCACTGCTGGCCCTGCTGAGGGGGATCATGGAGGGGCCAGTCCACTGAGCTGAGGGGGGTCAGGGAGGGTCTAGTCTACTTTTGATCCAGCAGAGGGGAGTTAGTCCATTGGGTATCATACACTGCACCTTCCTCTATTTTCAATGAGGATTAAAAAGGTGACAGACGGATTAAATGGCATTCATTTAGTGGACGAGTAGTATTAAGGCGCAGTGTATGATACTTGGGCCGTCCATTGTTAGCCAAGCTAAAGGAGCAGATTAGGGGATAATCCATTGTTCTAATCCACGTTCATGACTTGAATATAGGATTAGGCAAAATTATGAGAGTCTTGCACTTAGAATTGTTTGTATTCTTGGAAAGAAGCGAGCATTCTATGTGTCACTTGATTTGATTCATTGGTAATACATACATGTATATTAATCTCGTGAAAATAAAATCATTAGTTCGAATAAAACATTCAAGAATGTCATTGTTTTTCACACATGAGATTTCCTGATATGTTTGTTGTGTGAATCATGTGAAACTTCATCATACATGTATTGTTGTTTACGGATATGTGCTTACGGAGTGTATCATGACTAGATTGTAGTGTCAATATACATGAAAATAATTATGTTGGGATGGAGCTGTTTGTTACTGGATATTGTTGTTTTGTTTCAAGTTTGTTCTGTTGTCAGGTGTGTTTCAAATCAAGGAAGATTTAAGATCAAAAGTTCCAACCATTTTTATCTTTCACATGTATAAGTGTAATTAAAGAGGCGATGGTTTCTTAGATGTGATTACGGGACATAAAATGTCATAGTTAATTATAAAGTATCAAAATTGATAGTATCTTTTTGTTTACAAAAGTAAACCTTCCAGTTTGATTTCACAGTATAAGAGCTTTCACCTTTGCCTAGAGTATGATCACATCCGTGAATTTTTTGTGTAAATAAGCTCTAGAACTGTATGAACATTTTTCTGGCCAGTGTGTGAATAAATTGCCGATGAATGTGCTACATGGTGGCTCAAAAGCAGCCACTTGTATGGAGTGGAGTTTTGAGATATGTTTCACCATCCTGGTTTCGAATCAGGTGATAGTGAAAATAACATGTGATGGTAGTTGTATTTTCTCCGTTACCTGTTTACTGTATATTCAAAGCAGTGTACATTTGTGTAATTGAGCGAGTATACAAGTAGTTCTGTAGCATTGTGTGTATAATTTGCGATGTTTTCAAAACAAACGATCAGTTTGTAAAATGATGTTACTTGAGCAATAAAATTATGGAAATACAATACCAGTACATATTATGATATCTGAATGGTACTATAATATAAACCTGGATCCCAAAATGAGTTAGAACAACAAATCAATGTTCATGAATGTTTATTTATTTTAGATCTCATAAACATGGCTGACACATACATGCATGCATACAGAATATATATATATATATAATAATTACCGGAACGCAAGCGACAGCCACTTGTAACAATGAAAATATAACCCAGCTTCACTTGTCGCAACAATAAGATAAATCCAGGTCCATACACTACAGACCTGTGTAATATGAGAATAAATAACTACAAAAAGGTCTATTGACAAAACAACGTTCAGAGTTTTTGACATTCAGGCAGTAAATGTTATCTCTAATTCTGCAACTCGTCCGCAATAAGTTCTGTACATGAAAACAGCAGTTCATTTGATTGCCTTCCACGTACAGTACACATGATTGCATGTTATCCTGTACACCACTATAAGGACTATATATCTAGCTCTGCATAATGGCGAGAAGTGAGTTAACTTGCAGAACAACAAGATGAGGTAACTGTCAAGTGAACTTCCAAAGCATATCCTGCATTATTCTCACAACTCTGCCAGACGGGGGGAAAAGAACTGAAAATTAAATTTCCACTGTCATGCAGGTGTGAACCTATATAATATATATATATACTGCTATGTACCTTTGTATACGTCTGCATATATTCATGCTGCAATTAGAAAGTTGCGTAACAAAATATAACAGTCATAGTTACAGTTGTGCTGCCATTTCATTTATTAAGGTAACAAATCATAACTCATAGTATCTAATTTTTGGATTTGTTTTTGCTTGAAATTGTAATCAATTTTATATAATAATTTATTATGTAAAATGTATGTAATACACATTTCTTTTCACAATCCATACCTAATGAATGATTACATGCGTAGTTACATACCGATAAATGAAATATTATTTTCTCAATTAAAACTACGAATAATATAAAGAAAGAACTGAAGTGCAAGACTCCGAAACCCTGATATACCTATGTATGCATTAAACTCGACAAAGACATGAATTTTCTCTTTTCAAGCATGAGTTTTTTCAAACAGTTAACAACAATTCCAATTTTGACAATGACTGATTTTTCCATGTAACAACTATATTCAGTACAAATGTACAACAACAAATGCACACGAGTATAAAGCTGTAAGTTAGCACTTAAAGCACAATTTGTAAAAACTTAAAATTATCTTCTTTTTTTGAAAGTGGTAAAAAGTGCATAATCAAACACCAAAACAACATTCATAACTGTATTTTAATCAATTTCGCCTCAAAGACTGTTGATTTGATCAATACTGTCTCGTTGGCACATTTTCACCAAGTATCTCATGTCACATGTCAAAACTTCACAAAAGACGAACAAAAATAGTTAGAGTTACATCACATACTCCTATAACAATGTAAAACGTACCAATGTTAACGCAGTTTGGTCACATGACCTGACTCGATGACCCACTGTTACCATAGCAACAGCTATCATGGCAGTAATAACAGCATGCCACAACTTACTGAAGTGGTATAAAATACATAACCAATACACCATAGAGATTACTGTATCCATGAACTACAATACGACTGGTCATCTCCCACACGAGAAGGTAACTGGATGAACACTGTAAGGGTGAAACTGTTCACAATGCCTCGTGGCCCAGGCACAACACCACCAAACCATGGAGCCATGAACTTCCAAATCAGTTTGTTCACAAATTTGTACTCCAACTTGTGGCTGCCTCGGAGGCACAGAAGCACTGCGCCAAATTTATCACCAGAAGTCTTCACAACACATTAGCATTCGGTATCCTCATGTTCAAAGTATGCATTAGGGTGTGCAAGGTATATGGAATGCTTTTTCTCCTGCACAACATTTGAATAATCCCCGTAAGCTGAACTTCCAAACGATTCCAAACTTTTGTCGTCGGTTGCCGGGGGAGACCGCACTGTAGCACGTTTTGTTTGACTTCGAGGTTTCCATATCGGCGACCCTGGACCTTCGCGCTGGACATTTTGATTAGAGAAGTTTGTGGGGTTGTTGCTGGCGTGAACCAGCTTTGCGGAGTTTTTTGAGTCACTAGCTATCGTTGACTGGGACCCGGAGGGGTAGCCACTTTGTGAAGATAAGTCTGCGTTGTTGAGGTCCGTTAACGTTTGACTACGAGTTCTGAAATCTGCCGATTCTGTCGGCTCCAAGGGGTTTGACTTGTCCTCAACATCCATCGAATGCCGAGTGAGTTCTGACTTCAACTGTTTTCCCTTGGTTTTGCCGACGCTGCGCATGACTAGAGAGTCTGGTCGTTTGTTGCCGTAGGGGATGACCTGCTGGAGGTTCTGTTGGGACTGTGACTGAGGCGACCCTTGACCTCCAGGTGACTGCTTGACCTTGGGTTTGGAGCCAGGGATCGACATACGCCGCACACTCTCCCGAATTGTGTTGTTGATGACTTTCACAAAATCCCTCCGTGCCTCATGTGAACTGTGAAACAAAACAAAAATACCCGTAAGTTTCCAAGCATTTCCTGGGCCTCAACCACTATAAATAATCTGTTTCGAAACCCCAACTTCATTTCTAAACATACACAAATCTCCTATCATTCCACTCACCTTGCAAACTGGAAGATTTTCTCTGGGCGCCCTTCTTTCTCGGAGCGACAGTGTATGAGCTCCCAGACCCCGTGTCGTTCTGTTTCGCCAACAGTCGCTCGTACCTGCAGCTCGTCCACGGAGATCGCAACCTGGAACCGCACCATGTCCCCGCCCTCTATTGACGTGGGCGGTCTACCTTGTGCCGGCTACAGGGTGGGGCAAAAACGCAGACAGGTATAATATCATATTTGAATATTCACACTACAGGTTCAAATCTTTCACACAATGACAAACCAGTCATAGAAAGAAACCACATTTTTCATTAGTTACTGAATGCTAGTGACTGAGGCTTCGTTCATCCTAACCTTTACTTTCTTCTTGCCGCGCATGCGCTCCTGGGCAAGGACGACAACTCCAGCCTTGAAGATGAAGACTAGAGTGATGAGGTCAGTGCCCTTCTTCATCTTGCCAAGCTCATCCAAAGCGTTCAGCCATGTCACTGTCCCATACATCTGCAGCTCACCCACGTTCAGGTCCAGGTTCTGTGAAGTCCACATCAATAGGAAGTTTCATACAGTCCTTATCAACCATTGTTGTGATAGCCAATTTTTGAGAGCACAAATTTGATTGGATAGCCTTTACCTATTATCTTGAACCATGCAGATCCCAAAATAATGCAGACCCACCTTCTTCTCGACATCCTTGTACTGCCTTATCAAGTCGTCGAAGATGTTACCGTACTCCTCGTAGATCTTCTGCATCTCGTTGATGTGCTCAGCCACAGCTTCCATTCCCCGTAATGCCTCTGTCGGGGGAAAGGGTGTGGACTCATTACTATTGCAGAATTTGCTCTTTTAATTTTGACACAGACAAAATCGAATGTCAGTTTGTCACAAACTTGCTTTTTGGCCAAACGAACCATTGTTCACAAAATACAATTTTTTTTTGCAGAATCAGCCATTATGATGGATCATAACAGCCCCAGTGTAATACATACCTGAGAGGTGCATGTGTTCGTCGGACTGTGGGTCAGTCAGGTCCTTGAGCTGTTTGAGAAGCAGTGGGTACTTGAGGATTCTCTGGATCGGCTTGATCAGGTACGACTCAAGGGTAGATGAGTGCTGCTGCTTCGGGTTCCGGGCTCTCAGGAAGTCCTGGAGCTGTTGGTTACTGTCTGTCAGGGCAGAAATGGAAAAAAAAAAGTTTGGTTAGCAAATAGCTATTTCAATCTATCGATGTACACTTTTCAAACTTGAAAATTATGCCCCTTAAAATTTTTTCGACCATGCCTAGACATTTGCCAAAATTTTTCATTGAGGAGCATCGAGTTAAGTATTCTTAAAAACATATATTAAAGAGCTATATAGTTATATTAAAACTCTATGATATTAACAATCGCAGTTGGTGTGAACATAATACCTGGATTAAGCATTTTCTGTGCTTTACTGTGACTGGCACAGAACGAGCTGTACAACTTGAAGTGGTTAGCGTAGTACAGGAATGATCCAGCCAGGGAGAACAGTACACGCTGTAACAAACAGAAAGTTTGAACCTTGAGCAAACTGCTCTAAAACATCTGATCTCACTTCAGACATATAATATGTGTACAAACTGTTAGTCATAGTACTACAAAATGACAAAGTATTTTAGAGCATTATGACACAGGAATGTTCATCATAATGTAACCAATATCAGGTAATTGCTGAAATCTCACTCACCATACACCGAAAAATGAGAAATTAACATGTAATTTACTAGGGCGACCTATAACTGAATGAAAACCACTAATGATCAGGTGAGAGTACTACACAGAACCTTACCCTCAAGTCCTCGTCCTAGGGCCGATATGTATCCAAATTAGTGAGATAGTTGGCAGATTTTGTGATCCAGAAGTAAGCATCGTGTGTACAGTACACAGTTTGGGTGAACGCCAATAAAGGTTACAGCGTGTGGTCAGGCCAGATATATTCACAGGGCAAAACCGAAATGAAAGAGAAACAAAGGACGCAAAAATCGGTTAGCTATTTTGTTAAATTATGTACAACAGCATTATAATAGACGAACAGGCCTCTACATTAATAGAAATGCACTGCATAAACAAATAAAAAGGAAGTTAATGTTTACAATACTTGGTTTGATTCTATGCACAATATGATAACTACTGCCATATATACTTTACGAGTGAAATTAATGTACCTTCATTTCAGGTGTATTGCAAAACAAAACAACAAGAGTTTATGTTCATTTTGCAATGGATATTAAAAAGAAGAAATGAATAGAACAGAAAGGAGAATGAAGCAGTTCTACCAGTTTTCTACTCCTCTCCACGAAAAACAGTTACGATATATGTACAGACACACGACAAATATTACAACCTCGACCAATCACTCAAAATCAAACCCTGAAATTTCAATGTTATTCTCCGCACCTTGAACGCTAGCGGGTCGGTGAAGATGTTGAAGTTGGGCTCGAGTTCGACAGCCTCCTGCAGACTGAGCAGGAACAGTTTCTGGAAGGTGACAATCTCCTGAATGTTCCCAAACAGTTGCTCAATGTCCTCGCCTGACAGGTAAGTCTCAGCATTCAAGGGCTCCAAGTATCGCTCAATCAGACAGCGTAGGTCCTGAAAGCAGATCGAGATTGGCCATTGAACAACTGGACAAATTGCATATGGGATATACCATTATACCTGTATCATTGTTCATATTGTACCCTCTAGGCTCTTGCTTAAATTTAATTTTCGCCAATAATACATACATGCAAAACATCAAGCCACAATGCATAACAACATTGATCAATACGGTAACTTGAGTTGACTACCTGAGGAATATATATTAATTCAAGCCCAAAAATGAAATCCATAAATGAGGTTGATTATTGGGAATCAATTTTTGTAAAATCAACGTCTACCAAAAATGACACACAACAAACAAAACATTTAATTTCATCCCCATTCAAGAGTCTCTCGATAATTTATCCGTGTAATTAGCATAACATTCTCATATATTACATGGTGACATGTGGATCTCAATCAACTGGTAGAATACAGCATGAAAACCTCATTTTTGTTGTTTAGTGCCTTGTTAATTTATGCATAAACATCATTATTCTGTGTACCTCAAATAATCAATAGTCATAAAGATATGACAAAATGCTAATCTATCATTATACTTTGCCAAGTACATGTAACATATCAATCGATATGGCAAAATGTAGCATAAGGCTTTTTTGATACGCCTTTTTCTCTAAAATAATACAGTAGTTTTTAGCGGGGAAAACTCAGCACGCCAAGCACTGATTGATCTGGTCAGGAATGTACAGTCTTTACACCAGCTACTGCACTTTGTTCACATCCTAGAAGGTTCAGTTGCTAAAGATGTGCCTGTATTTGTTAGCTCAAGAAATCATGTCAAGTTCTACAGCATGAGCCAAGAATGAAACAATCCACAATGCCTATAGTGAGTGTTAGAGTACATATAACTGGCTTCGACAAGGAGAGTGCTTGCCAAATTGGCTGAGTATAAATCCCGTTGTTGGTAACAAAGGAAGCGATTCATCTGCTTCTAATTTGACTGCGGACGGATGGACAGATGGGGAATGGACGAACATTGATGCATGACAACGGTTCTCCCGGGCTGGGGTGTGTATTGACATATCGGCCCTTACTACCGATTCCTTCTGAATTTCCTCAGAAAAATCGAGGAAAAACTGAAGGCAGCCATATTTCTTGGCATGTAATTGGCAGTTTCTATGCTGTGTTTTTCATCTATCCTATTTCACGCCATGTTTCTGTCCGGCAAGTTGGCGCGAACAAACGCCCAAATCACAATATCATATTTCTGATTGGCATTGTTTGAGTTACAGTGGAAATATACTTCCTTGAGCTGATGAGATCATGAAAATGTGATAGCTAGTTTGGGGAAACAGCATTTGGCAGTGAACATATCCGATAATCGCAGTACGAGACAAATAAAAATTCTCAGAAAACATGGAAAACTTCTGCATGTATCAGGAACCCATGTGAGCTTGATGATGAAATTGTCCTTATAGCCAACAATAATTTTTATTGCGAGAGAAAAACAATAACCACAGGAAGTTATTTATATAAAAAGGGGTACATATTACTGGGTATCATGGAAGGTCAATCTCCAGGTAATTGTGATCATTTGAGAATTCCAGGGATGAACGGCAGCATCAAAAATCTTTGGCATGTAGCTATCTTCCAATGTACACAACTATAATAAGGCTCAGTTTCTATCCAGGGCCTGCCTGGCAATCAGGGGCCACTGAGCATGTACTTAGTTCTGTAGATGCAGAGGTTGTGTTCCTATTAACCTCACCAATCTTACTCAGGTATGCCTTTATTCAACCACAGCTGATTAGAAGTAGCTATTTCTTATTATGATCGGAATTACCAAAATGATGAACTATTGATATTCTGATCGAGATATGATTATTTCTCTCATATTGCTTCCTAATTTTTTGGTGAGAAATTTTTGTTGGAAAATTTGACAGCGATTTATTATGACAGAGTTATTGAAACATTGGAGCAATTATGTTACATGAGATATTCTGATCACGCAATCTCCGATGTACGTCATGTACACATACCCGACCCGTAATAATTATCTACCATTGCAATGTTCTACTCTGTGAACCACGAAATAAAAGGCTGCCCTAATTGTATCAATCCCAGATTGTCCATCCCGTCTCTGTCACATCATACGGAGAGCAATATGTGCTCTCTCCGTGCCAGGCCAGATTACAAATCACCGCCCATGGCTGGACATGTCCCACGGCCAATTACAGGGCGTTATGTAAACTCCCAGCCTTGTATAGGGACCGACCGCACTGTTGAAGCACCCTGTACCTCGGAGCTACATCTAGAATGATAACAACCCCGACAACAGTGGCCATGGTGCTTCCCAGGCAGTGACACCATGTTTACATTCCAAGGGAGCTGTGTGTGTCCATATGGAACATGGGATTTACCAAGGATGTTATTTCTGTCCTGACACACTTCCGAAATACTTAGAAAACACACTGAGAGTTCAGAATGAAAACAAACTGGATTCTGAAATTGAACTATAGTTTGTTTTTTATTGCGCCCAAAAAGTGAATTAGAAATCAATGTATGGAATTTCCAAGTACATGTATTTCATTCTCGACATTATTTTATGCTTTCTACACCTGACCCCATTATGCAAACTTTTTTTTTCATACTCGAGTTGTATCAGTATGAACCCATGAACCTTTACATTTTTTTCGCTTGAAAGCAATAATATACATTTAAAGACGAGTATTGAAAATGTGTCAACTCTCCCAATATTTATGTTAAATTTGAAACATTCGAATTGTTAGAAAATCAAACCAAACCTCAGATGATCCATTATTTGCGACCAGACACCTATGCCGGCGTCATCAATAGCCCAAGACAAACTCTGCGGGGGGGATTTTCCCTGTTCATCTCAAACTATGGACCCTATCAGCAGAATAATCGGAGGTAAACACTAGGGTTCTGTCACCAGTCGGGTCTCACTGATTAATGTACATCCAGGGCTCGGGAAGTAGAATTTGACGAATTGATTGCCCGGTGGGGAGGGGTTTCCAAGCCGAGCGTGATCCCCCAGGGTGTGAGGACTGCCTAGTTACGAGGAGGGGACTCTGCCTAGTTACGAGCTGGGACCTTGGAGTTGAAGCCCCACTTTGTCTTTATGGACTCCAGGGTCCACATTCAGTGACCCCCCGAGATGTCGTATTGCAGCAATGTCTCTCACGAATGAAAATAAATGTTTTCCCCTTTTAATTACCATGAATATAGCCTTTTTTGTTTCCACGAAATGATATTTGAAGCCATCTTCCGTTTTTTTCAGTGCACAATGTATGGTCAATATCTTGTGACCTTGAACGTTATATCCGGAGAATACTGAAGAAAATACTCCCAAACTGATCACATTGAACAAGACCATTCCACCTACAGTAGAACTCCAGCCTGCGGTCACTCCAGAAATGTGGTCAACCCATGCATTGTGGTCAGATGCATCGGTCCCGAACGTCAGCATAGGCATTTACATGTTGAGGGTACTCCTGTAATGTGATCACTCCCCTTATCCACAATGCGGCCAGTATATCTGGTCCCAATTGCCCATAAAATCACAAAATACGGCCAGCAAGCAACACCCCCCCCCCCCCCCCCCTGCGATCACTGAAGCGGTCAGCCAGCCCGCGATCATTGATACGGTCAGTTGAACGTTAAGCCTCTAGCCAGCCAGCCGTGGTCCGTCCATCCGTCTGCATGTCATCATTCACCCATGAGGTCAGCTGAACATTTACATTACACATGAGCAGCAGGCCGCTGTCCTCCCCCCCCCCTGCGATCACTGAAAGCGGTCAGCCAGCCAGCCCGCGATCACTGATACGGTCAGTTGAACATTAGCCTCTAGCCAGCCAGCCAGCCGTGGTCCGTCCATCCGTCTGCATGTCATCATTCACCCATGAGGTCAGTTGAACATTTACATCAAACACATGAGCAGCAGGCCGACCGCCTGTCTGGGTGTCATCACGTCACTTCTTCACACCTCCCTTCTCTTGACTAACATAAACAATGACAAGCACACACAAGTAGATTTGTCAACCAAGATATTTCCACAGATATCAGTTTCATCATTGGAACAAAGGCACGAATAACCCCAATATTTCTGTTAGATATCATTCAATCAATCACATTGTTTAGAATAAATCTTCAAATCTATGGACATGGCTCCAAGAATCTATCATTCAAGCAAAAGTTATGAAGGAAAGTGATAGCAAAAATTAGGCCAAGGGCCAAAGATAGGTTACCGGACAATGTTTAAAATTTTAGATGTTAGCCAGGTCACTGGTTGAATTCAAGGTCAAGAGAATATTCAGCATATATAACATTGAGCAAATATCATGTCCACAGTTGATTGCTAAGCTGTAAATTCAATAATCAGCGAGATATTAGCAATTTTGTGCTGTGGCCTTGAAAATGAAGGGGCAAAGGTCAAATTCAAGGTCATCAAAATATTCAGTGTATATCATTTTCTATATCATGTCCACAATTGATTCCCAAGCCATACAGTCAATAGAGGAGCAAGATATCAGCCAGTTTGTCCTTGGACCTTGACAATGAGGTCAGAGGTCAAATTCAAGGTCATAGCAATATTCAGCATATATCATTTCCTATATGTTCATAATTGTTTCCTAAGCTGTATAATCGATAATAAGCGAGATATTAGCTATTTTGTCCTGCGACCTTGAAAAGGAGGTCAAAGGTCAAATTCAAGGTCATGACAATAATCTGCATATATCATTTCCTATAAGTTCATAATTGATTCCTACACTGTAAAGTCAATAATAAGCAAGATATTAGCCATTTTGTGCTCTGACCTTGAAACTGAGGTCAGAAGTCAAATTCAAGGTCACGAGAATATTCAGCATATATCATTTCCTATATGTCCACAATTGATCCCTAAGCTGTAAAATCGATAATAAGGGAGATATTAGCCATTCTGTGGTGTGACCTTGAAAATGAGGTCAAAGGTCAAATTCAAGGTCATCAGAATATTCGGCATATATCATTTCCTATATGTCCACAATTGGTTCCTAAGCTGTAAAGTCGTTAATAAGCAAGATATTAGGCTTAATGTGTCCCATTGTAAAGCATAGGAGAATTTAAAAATTAGCCCAAGGGCTAAGACAGGTTACCGGACAAAATATGTTTTATATTCCTGTGACCTTGAAAATGAGATCAAAGGTCAAATTCAAGGTCATCAGAATATTAGGCTTTTATCATTTCCTATATGTCCACAACTGATTCCTAAGCTGTAAAGTCGATAATAAGTGAGACTTTAGCCATTTTGTGTTCTTGACCATGAAAATGAGGTCAGAGGTCAAATTCAAAGTCACGAGAATATTCAGCATATATCATTTCCTACATATCCACAAGTGATCCCTAAGCTGTAAAATTGATAACAAGTGATATATTACCCATTTTGTCCTGTGAAATTGAAAAAGAGGTCAAAGATCAAATTCAAGGTCATGACAATAATCTGCATATATCATTTCCTATATGTTAACAATTGATTCCTAAGCTGTAAAGTCGATAACAAGCGAGATACTAGCTATTTTGCCATGTGACCTTGAAAATGAGGTCAAAGGTCAAATTCAAGGTCATCAGAATATTCGGTTGATATCATTTCCTATATGTCCACAATTGATTCCTAAGCTGTAAAGTAGATAATAAGCGAGATATTAGCCATTTTGTCTTTTGACCTTGAAAATGAAGTCAAAGGTCAAATTCAAGGTCATCAGAATATTCGGTTGATATCATTTCCTATATGTCCATAATTGATTCCTAAGCTGTAAAGCCAGAAACAAGCGAGATATTAGCCATATTGTCCTTTGACCTTGAAAATGAGGTCAAAGGTCAAATTCAAAGTCATCAGAATATTCGGTTGATATCATTCCCTATATGTCCACAATTGATTCCTAAGCTGTAAAGTCGATAATAAGCGAGATATTAGCCATTTTGTTCTCGGACCTTGAAACAAAGGTCAGAGGTCAAATTCTCAGTCACAAGAATATTCAGCATATATCATTTCCTACATGTCCACAAATGATCCCTAAGCTGTAAAATCGATAATAAGTGAGATATTAGCCATTTTGTCCTGTGACCTTGAAAATGAGGTCAAAGGTCAAATTCAAGGTCATGACAATAATCTGCATATATCAATTCCTATATGTTGTTAATTGATTCCTAAGCTGTAAAGTCGATAAGAAGCGAAATATTAGCCATTTTGCCGTGTGACCTTGAAATGAGGTCAAAGGTCAAATTCAAGGTCATCAGAATATTCGGCTGATATCATTTCCTATATGTCCACAATTGATTCCTGAGCTGTAAAGTCGATAATAAGCGAGATATTAGCCATTTTGTTCTCTGACCTTGAAACTGAGGTCACAGGTCAAATTCAAGGTCACGAGAATATTCAGCATATATCATTTCCTATATGTCCACAATTGATTCCTAGTCTCTAATCGCAATATTAAGTGAGATATCAGGCTTATTGTGTCCCATTATAAAGCATAGGAGAATTTAACATGAGAAAGTCCCATTTGGGCGGAATTTGGGCCCAAAATGGCCCACTTCGAGCGATTCAAGGGCAACGAAATTTATACATGTCACAGGGGTACATATGGGGAGTGTTGTGCATCAATAAGAAAAAAAGTTACTGAACAGATTTTGAGAAAACAACCGTCAAAGTCCAAAATTGGCCATTTTTCGACGAAAACGGCCGCCATTTTGAAAAAAATGCGGAAATCAGAAAACTAAAAAAAACCTTTCCTGGAAATATTTTTAGGTATTTTTGTGCAAAATTTCAGAAAGATCGGACCATATACTTTAAAGATAAAAATGTGAACGGACGGACGACGGACGGACGGACGGACGGACGACGGACGCAACGCCATGCCAATAGGTTATCGGACCATAGGTCCGGTAACCTAAAAAGTGCCGAAAATTTTCCAAGTCCGAAATTTTTTTCAAAGGGTGAAAATTTTTTTTTTTGTCTAGAAATGACCCAAAATGAATAGTAACGCGATTTGGGGCAAACAAAATTTTTTTCGCCGACCCTTCAAAAATTCAAAATTGCCGCCACACGGAGACCGGCGATTCAAGGGCAACAAAACTTATAAACATCATAAAGGTACATAAGGAGAATATTTTGAAACAATAATCTCAAAACTGATCAGACAGTTTTCGAAAAAAGACAGGCCAGGTGCAAATTCGAGCATTTCTCGACCCAAAAATGGCTGTTTTGACCTTTCAAGGTCATCCAAGGTCAAATTCAAGGTCACCACACAAGTCGCCATATATGACTTTCCATTTGAAAGTGCCAATATCTAAGCTCTATCTTCAAGCGTTCTATGAGTACAGTCCCGGCAGCTCTCATTATGAAGGAAAAAAGTGCCGAAAATTTTCTAAGTCCAAAATTTTTTTCAAAGGGTGAAAAAAAATTTTTTGTCTAGAAATGACCCAAAATGGATAGTAACGCGATTTGGGGCAAAAAACATTTTTTTCGCCGACCCGTCAAAAATTCAAAATGGCCGCCACACGGAGACCGGCGATTCAAGGGCAACAAAACTTATACACATCATAAAGGTACATAAGGGGAATCTTCTGAAACGAAAATCTCAAAACTGATCAGACAGTTTTCGAGAAAAGACAGAAAAGCTGCAAATTTGGGCATTTTTCGACCCAAAAATGGCTGTTTTGACCTTTCAAGGTCATCCAAGGTCAAATTCAAGGTCACCACACAAGTCACCATATACGACTTCCCATTTGAAAGTGCCAATATCTAAGCTCTATCTTTAAGCGTTCTATGAGTACAGTCCGGGCAGCTCCCATTATGAAGGAAAAAAGTGCCGAAAATTTTCTAAGTCCAAAATTTTTTTCAAAGGGTGAAAATTTTTTTTTTGCCTAGAAATGGCCCAAAATGGATAGTAATGCGAATTGGGGCAAAAAAATTTTTTTTCGCCGACCCGTCAAAAATTCAAAATGGCCGCCACACGGAGACCGGCGATTCAAGGGCAACAAAACTTATACACATCATAGAGGTACATAAGGGGAATCTTTTGAAACAAAAATCTCAAAACTGATCTGACAGTTTTTGAGAAAATGGCCGCCAAAGTCCAAAATTGGCCATTTTTCGTCAAAAATGGCCGCCATTTTGAGAAAAATGCGAAAATCAAAAAACTAAAAAAAAACCCCCTCTTGAAATATTTTTAGGCATTTTTGTGCAAAATTTCAGAAAAATCCGCCTGTAAACTTTAAAGATACAGCTGTGGACGGACGACGGACGGACGACGGACGCAACGTGACGGCAATAGGTTATCGGACCATAGGTCCGGTAACCTAAAAAAATTAGCCCAAGGGCTAAGAAAGGTTACCGGACAATATATATTTTAGATATTAGTATTTTGTCCCGTGACCTTTAAAAAACATCATGGGTCAATTCAAGGACACGATAATATTCGGCATATGTCATTTCTAGTATGTCCACAATTAATTCCTAAGCTGTGAAGTCAATAATAAGCGAGATATTAGCCATTATGTCCTGTGACCTTGAAAATGAGGTCAAAGGTCGAATTCAAGGTCATAGCAATATTCAGCATATATCATTTCCTATATGTTCATAATTGATTCCTAAGCTGTAAAGTCCATAATGAGCAAGCTATTAGCCATTTTGTCCTGTGACCTTGGAAATTAGGTCAAAGGTGAAGTTCAAGGTCATGACAATGTTCAGAATATATCATTTTCTATATGTCCCCAATTGATTGCTAAGCTGTAAAGTCGATAAAAAGCGAGATATTACCCATTTCGTTCTCTGACCTTGAAAATGAGGTCAAAGGTCAAATTCAAGGTCATAGCAATATTCAGCATATATCATTTCCTATATGTTCATAATTGATTCCTAAGCTGTAAAATCGATAATAAGCGAGATATTAGCTATTTTGTCCTGCGACCTTGAAAAGGAGGTCAAAGGTCAAATTCAAGGTCATGACAATAATCTGCATATATCATTTCCTATAAGTTCATAATTGATTCCTACACTGTAAAGTCAATAATAAGCAAGATATTAGCCATTTTCTGCTTTGACCTTGAAACTGAGGTCAGAAGTCAAATTCAAGGTCACGAGAATATTCAGCATATATCATTTCCTATATGTCCACAATTGATCCCTAAGCTGTAAAATCGATAATAAGGGAGATATTAGCCATTCTGTGGTGTGACCTTGAAAATGAGGTCAAAGGTCAAATTCAAGGTCATCAGAATATTCGGCATATATCATTTCCTATATGTCCACAATTGGTTCCTAAGCTGTAAAGTCGTTAATAAGCAAGATATTAGACATTTTGTGCTCTGACCTTGAAACCGAGGTCAGAGGTCAAATTCAAGACCCTGAGAATATTCAGCATATATCATTTCCTATATGTGCACAATTGATTCCTAGTCTCTAATCTCAATATTAAGTGAGATATTAGGCTTAATGTGTCCCATTGTAAAGCATAGGAGAATTTAACATGGGAGAGTCCCATTTGGGCCGAGTTTGGGCCCAAAATGGCCTACTTCGAGCGATTCAAGGGCAACGAAATGTATACGTGTCACAGGGGTACATAAGAGGAGTGTTATGCATTGATAAGAAAAATAGTTACTGAACGGATTCTGAGAAAACGACCGTCAAAGTCCAAAATTGGCCATTTTTCGACGAAAATGGCCCTCTGACCTTGAAACCGAGGTCAGAGGTCAAATTCAAGGTCACCAGAATATTCAGGATATATCATTTCCTATATGTGCACAATTGATTCCTAGTCTCTAATCTCAATATTAAGTGAGATATTAGGCTTAATTTTGTCCCATTATAAAGCATAGGAGAATTTAACATGGGAGAGTCCCATTTGGGCCGAGTTTGGGCCCAAAATGGCCCACTTCGAGCGATTCAAGGGCAACGAAATTTATACATGTCACAGGGGCACATAAGAGGAGTGTTATGCATCAATAAGAAAAAAAGTTACTGATAAGATTTTGAGAAAATGACTGTCAAAGTCCAAAATTGGCCATTTTTCGACGAAAACGGCCGCCATTTTGAAAAAAATTGGAAAATCAGAAAACTAAAAAAAACCTTCCTTGGAAATATTTTTAGGTATTTTTGTGCAAAATTTCAGAAATATTCCATCATAAACTTTAAAGATAAAAATGTGAACGGACGGACGGACGGACGACGGACGACGGACGACGGACGACGGACGCCGGACGCAACGCCATGGCAATAGGTTATCGGACCAAAGGTCCGGTAACCTAACATGGGAAAGTCCCATTTGGGCCGAGTTTGGGCCCAAAATGGCCTACTTCGAGCGATTCAAGGGCAACGAAATTTATACGTGTCACAGGGGTACATATGAGGAGTGTTATGCATTGATAAGAAAAATAGTTACTGAACGGATTCTGAGAAAACGACCGTCAAAGTCCAAAATTGGCCATTTTTCGACGAAAATGGCCCTCTGACCTTGAAACCGAGGTCAGAGGTCAAATTCAAGGTCACCAGAATATTCAGGATATATCATTTCCTATATGTGCACAATTGATTCCTAGTCTCTAATCTCAATATTAAGTGAGATATTAGGCTTAATTTTGTCCCATTATAAAGCATAGGAGAATTTAACATGGGAGAGTCCCATTTGGGCCGAGTTTGGGCCCAAAATGGCCCACTTCGAGCGATTCAAGGGCAACGAAATTTATACATGTCACAGGGGCACATAAGAGGAGTGTTATGCATCAATAAGAAAAAAAGTTACTGATAAGATTTTGAGAAAATGACTGTCAAAGTCCAAAATTGGCCATTTTTCGACGAAAACGGCCGCCATTTTGAAAAAAATTGGAAAATCAGAAAACTAAAAAAAACCTTCCTTGGAAATATTTTTAGGTATTTTTGTGCAAAATTTCAGAAATATTCCATCATAAACTTTAAAGATAAAAATGTGAACGGACGGACGGACGACGGACGACGGACGACGGACGCAACGCCATGGCAATAGGTTATCGGACCAAAGGTCCGGTAACCTAAAATTGCATTATTCTTCAGAAGTACCTTTTAGTGCCTACCGACATTACTGCGTGTCTGAAGACATTTTGATGTACAGTGTACATGTATCTCGAATTTTGAAACATGTGTTTGCGTTTGCATTTGCCTTATGATATATATGATATAACTTTGTTAAACAAAATGCTATTTATATGAAAACAATATGGTTTTTACACGTACGTATAAAGTGTATAATATATGTTGGTTTTCGCTTGACTTGACATCAGCCAAACATCATAGCTGGTAGAAAGGTCGTCTATCAGATTCCTATAATGTGGCCACTCCTATAATGTGGCCAATATCATTGGTCCGAAGGGTGACCACATTACTGGAGTTCTACTGTATATACGTATTGGTTGAACAGGTACCCTGGAACTATCGTCATGAAATTGACAATGACCTCTCAGTGACCCTTACCTTGACATACTGCCGTTCAGTCTCGATGAGCTCGACGATGACCTTGCGGATGCGCTGGGAGTCGCTGAGTGGTTTGACGTTCGGCGCCTCCTCGCTGGCCATGCTCTCCGGCAGGGGGCTGTGTAACAACCGACAGAAGTGTGTCACCTGCTCCGCACCCTGCAAATATACAAACACAGGTAACCATGCATTACATTATAGTGTATAAATGTCATGTACAAGCATCATTTCATTATGATGAGCATCAGTTTATGTAATCATGTACCGGTAGTCATAAATGATTAGTGATTTATTATGTGAGTAAAAATGTCATTTCCTGCAGGAAGACGCAGAAAATTATGAAGATACAGAGAGGACCATAACCTCACAATAAACAGTACTCGTTGACCTGATTTTAGCTATGTATCTTGGTATGTAAATGCCAGAAATATATATATATATCACTTGTCATCTTGGCCTCTGTTGTGTTTACTTGGCATTTTTATTGCCTGGAAAACAATCTGACAACTGTACCATAAAATATTCCTTGTTCCAGAGAAAACCCCACAAGACAACATGTGGTTTTCTTTTGGGTTCCCTCGTTCATTTTCTTGGAGCCTCATCATAGCCCCCTTGAGTAACCGTTGTGTGTATCCACTTGCTTCAGTGGAGAAAACCCTAGCTCCCTTGATTATTTCGCGTCTACCCTATAGGTCACAAACCACTCATCGACCACACTCCACCACCCAGTAAAACACTGATAATGCCCTCATAACACACCACAATGTTAGCTTTGGGCTTTTAGCTTGTGCTGAATGCTGATGCCAGTGGCAATATGTTATTTACACATGCCCAAAAATCTGCAATGTGCTTCCGTTACGAATTTAGGCTATGTATATTGTTTTTGTTCAAATAGTGCATTGGAATCAACTTTAATATCTGATACCGTATTGGTCCTAATTGTAGCACAGTGAGCCAAAGCAAGACATCCTGTAGTAGCGCACACAAAAATGAGGTGAAATTTGAGGTCAAATTCAAGAAAATCACTGAATAATATACCTATAGCCTTCAATCCTCTTGATTATGATTCAAATAACACAAATATTTGGATTGGAACACTCGAACAGTTTATTAGAAAGATATGAAGTGAAATACAAGGTTACAAAAATTAGCCCAAGGGCTAAGAAAGGTTACCGGACAAAACAAATTTTAGATATTAGTAGTTTGTCCCGTGACCTTGAAAATAAGGTCATTGGTCAATTCAAGGACACAATAATATTCGGCATATGTCATTTCTAGTATGTCCACAACTGATTTTTAAGCTGTAAAGTCAATAATAAGCGAGATATTAGCCATCATGTCCTCCGACCTTGAAAATGAGGTCAAAGGTTGAATTCAAGGTCATAGCAAATTTCAGCTTATATCATTTCCTATACGTTCATAATTGATTCCTAAGCTCTGAAGTCGATAATAAGCGAGCTAATAGCCATTTTGTCCTGTGACCTTGAAAATTAGGTCAAAGGTGAAGTTCAAGGTCATGACAATGTTCAGAATATATCATTTTCTATATGTCCACAATTGATTGCTAGGCTGTAAAGTCGATAAAAAGCGAGATATTAGCCATTTTGTTCTCTGACCTTGAAAATGAGGTCAAAGGTCAAATTCAAGGTAATAGCAATATTCAGCATATATCATTTCCTATATGTTCATAATAGATTCCTAAGCTGTAAAATCGATAATAAGTGAGATATTAGCCATTTTGTCCTGTGACATTGAAAATGAGGTCAAAGGTCAAGTTCAAGGTCATGACAATGTTCAGAATATATCATTTTCTATATGTCCACAATTGATCCCTTAGCTGTAAAATCGATAATAAGTGCGATATTGGCCATTTTGTCCTGTGACCTTGAAAATGGTCAAAGGTCAAAATCAACATCATCAGAATATTTGGCATATATCGTTTCCTATATGTCCACAATTGATTCCTAAGCTGTAAAGTCGATAATAAGCGAGATATTAGCCATTTTGTGCTCTGACCTTGAAACTGAGGTCGGAGGTCAAATTCGAGGTCACGAGAATATTCAGCATATATCATTTCCTATATGTCCACAATTGATCCCTAAGCTGTAAAATCGATAATAAGTAAGATATTAGCCATTTTGTCCTGTGACCTTGAAAATGAGATCAAAGGTCAAATTCAAGGTTATCAGAATATTCAGCATATATCATTTCCTATATGTCCACAATTGATTCCTAAGCTGTAAAGTCAATAATGAACGAGATATTAGCCATTTTGTGCTCTGACCTTGAAACCGAGGTCAGAGGTCAATTTCAAGGTCACAAGAATATTCGGCATATATCATTTCCTATATGTCCACAATTGATTCCTAGTCTCTAATCGCAATACTAAGTGAGATATTAGGCTTAATGTGTCCCATTATAAAGCATAGGAGAATTTAACATGGGACAGTCCCATTTGGGCCGAGTTTGGGCCCAAAATGGCCAACTTCGAGCGTTTCAAGCGCAACGAAATTTAAACATGTCACAGGGGTACCTATGAGGAGTGTTATGCATCAATAAGAAAAAATTAGCCCAAGGGCTAAGAAAGGTTACCGGACAATATACATTTTAGATATTAGCCTTTTGTCCAGTGACCTTGAAAATAATTTTTCAACAAATATATCTCATGTCCACAATAAATTCCTAAGCTGTAAAGTCGATAATAAGTGAGATATTAGCCATTCTGTGATCGGCGATGTGACCTAGAAAATGAGGTCAAAGTTCAAGTTCATGAAAAGATTCAGTATATATCATTCCTCTATATTCGCAATTGATTCCTAAGCTGTAAAGATGATAATAAGCGACATATTAGCCATTTTGTTCTCTGACCTTGAAAATTGGGTCAAAGGTCAAATTCTAGATCACCAAAATATTCAGCATACATCATTTCCTATATGTTCACTATGGACCCCTAAGCTGTGAATTTGATAAAAAGAGAGCTATAAAACGTTTTTTATTATGACCTTGAAAATAAAATGACTGGCCTTGAAATTTAGGTCAAAGGTCAAATTCAAGGTCATGAGAATATTCAGAATATATCCTTTCCTATATGTTCACAATTGATTCCTAAGCTGTAAAGTTGATAATAAGCAAGATATTAGCCATTTTGTCCTGTTGACCTTGAAAATGAGGTCAAAAGTCAAATTCAAGGTCACCATGGTCCCTAGAATAATCAGCAAATATCATTTCCTATATGTTCACAATTGATTCATAAGGCGTAAAGTCACTAATAAGCAAGATATTGGCCATTTTGTCCTGTGACCTTGAAAATGAGGTCAAAGGTCAAATTCAATGTCACAAAAATATTCAGCATATATCATTTCCTATATGTTCACAATTGATTCCTAAGCTGTAAAGTTGATAATAAACGAGATATTAGCAATTTCGTCCTGTGACCTTGGAAATGAGGTCAAGGTCAATTCGAGGTCACGAGAAAATTCAGCATATATCATTTCCTATATGTTCACAATGTATTCCTAAGCTGTAAAGTCGATAATAAGCGAGATATTAGCCATTTTGTCATGTGACCTTGAAAATGAGGTCAAAGGTCAAATTCAAGGTCATGAGAATATTCAGCATATATCATTTCCTATATGTTCACAATTGAATCCTAAGCTGTAAAGTCGATAATAAGCGAGATATTAGCCATTTTGTCCTCTGACCTTGAAAATGAGGTCAAAGGTCAAATTCAAGGTCACGACAATATTCGGCATATATCATTTCCTATATGTCCACAATTGATTCCTAGTCTCTAATCTCAATATTAAGTGAGATATTAGGCTTAATGTGTCCCATTATAAAGCATAGGAGAATTTAACATGGGAAAGTCCCATTTGGGCCAAGTTTGGGCCCAAAATGGCCCACTTCGAGCGATTCAAGGGCAACGAAATTTATACATGTCACAGAGGTATATATGAGGAGTGTTATGCATGAATAAGAAAAAAAGTTACTGAACAGATTTTGAGAAAACGACAGCCAGAGTCCAAAATTGGCCATTTTTCGACGAAAACGACCGCCATTTTGAAATAATTGCGAAAATCAAAAAACTAAAAATTACCTCCCTCTCGAAATATTTTTAGGCATTTTTGTGCAAAATTTCAGAAAGATTCGATCGTAAACTTTAAAGATAAAAATGTAGACGGACGACGACGGACGACGACGACGACGGACGCAACGCCACGGCAATAGGTTATCGGACCAAAGGTCCGGTAACCTAAAAAAATTAGCCCAAGGGCTAAGAAAGGTTACCGGATAATATACATTTTAGATATTAGCCTTTTGTCCAGTGACCTTGAAATTAGGTCACTGATAAATTCAAGGCCATGAAATTTTCAACAAATACATCACTTCTAGTATGTCCACAATAAATTCCTAAGCTGTAAAGTCGATAATAAGTGAGACATTAGCCATTCTGTGATGTGACCTTGAAAATGAGGTCAAAGTTCAAGTTCAAGGTTATGAAAATATTCAGTATATATCATTCCTCTATATTCGCAATTGATTCCTATGCTGTAAATGTAAGTACCAATCTATTACCACCAATACAATCAGATTTTGATGATGCCAATAAGAAACGTAAAATACTACACTTTGCAATAGAAACAAACAAAGCCCGACCAAATAGTTTATCCAAAGACACACTGGCGTCTTCATGGGCAGACAATGTGTTAAATGTAGTTGTTTCTACTGTACACCAGATGGAATTAGTATACAACTGCCCAACAACCTATGAAAATAATTTAGAAATCCGAATCTAACCCCATGGAATAGATACATGACAAGTACAAAAGTACCCAATCACAAGCCCGAAGGCTACTGAGTTGATGGTATCCTCGGGGACAGATTAACGTCCGCCAGCAGTGACACCGACTCAGTGGTATAAATGTAAGTATCAATCTATTACCACCAATACAATCAAATTTTGATGATGCCAATAAGAAAGGTAAAATACAACATCTTGCAATAGAAACAAAGCCCGACCAAATAGTTTATCCAAAGACACACTGGCGTCATCAGGGGCAGATGTAAAGATGATAATAAGGGACATATTAGCCATTTTGTTCTCTGACCTTGAAAATGAGATCAAAGGTCAAATTCTAGATCACCAAAATATTCAGCATACATCATTTCCTATATGTTCACTATGGACCCCTAAGCTGTAAATTTGATAATGAGCGAGATATAAGCCATTTTGTATTCTGACCTTGAAAATAAAATGACTAACCTTGAAATTTAGGTCAAGGGTCAAATTCAAGGTCACTAGAATATTCAGCATATATCATTTCCTATATGTTCACAATTGATTTCTAAGCTGCAAAGTCGCTAATAAGCAAGATATTGGCCATTTTGTCCTGTGACCTTGGAAATGAGGTCAAAGGTCAAATTCAAGGTCACGAGAATATTCAGCATATATCATTTCCTATATGTTCACAATTGATTCCTAAGCTGTAAAGTCGATAATAAGCGAGATATTAGCCATTTTGTCTTGTGACCTTGAAAATGAGGCCAAAGGTCAAATTCAAGGTCACGAGAATATTCAGCATATATCATTTCCTATATGTTCACAATGGATTCCTAAGCTGTAAAGTCGATAATAAGCGAGATATTAGCCATTTTGTCCTGTGACCTTGAAAATGAGGTCAAAGGTCAAATTCAAGGTCACGAGAATATTCAGCATATATCATTTCCTATATGTTCACAATTGATTTCTAAGCTGTAAAGTCGATAATAAGCGAGATATTAGCCATTTTGTCCTGTGACCTTGAAAATGAGGTCAAAGGTCAAATTCAAAGTCACGAGAATATTCAGCATATATCATTTCCTATATGTCCACAATTGATTCCTAGTCTCTAATCTCAATATTAAGTGAGATATTAGGCTTGATGTGTCCCATTATAAAGCATGGGAAAATTTAACATGGGAAAGTCACATCTGGGCCGAGTTTGGGCCCAAAATGGCCCACTTCGAGTGATTCAAGCGCAACGAAATTAATACATGTCACAGAAGTACATATGGGGAGTGTTATGCATCAATAAGAAAAAAAGTTACTGAACAGATTTTGAGAAAACGACCATCAAAGTCCAAAATTAGCCATTTTCGACGAGAACGGCCGCTATGACCTTGAAACCAAGGTCAGAGGTCAAATTCAAGGTCGCGAGAATATTCAGCATATATCATTTCCTATATGTCCACAATTGATTCTTAGTCTCTAATTTCAATTTTAAGTGAGATATTAGGCTTAATGTGTCCCATTATAAAGCATAGGAGAATTTAACATGGGAAAGTCCCATTTGGGCCGAGTTTGGGCCCAAAATGGCCCACTTCGAGCGATTCAAGGGCAACGAAATTTATACGTGTCAAAGGGGTACATAGGAGGAGTGTCATGCATCAATAAGAAAAAAAGTTACTGAACAGATTTTGAGAAAACGACCGTCAAAGTCCAAAATTGGCCATTTTTCGACGAAAAAGGCCGCCATTTTGAAAAAAATGCGAAAATCAAAAAACTAAAAAAAACCTTTCCTGGAAATATTTTTAGGTATTTTTGTGCAAAATTTCAGAAATATTCGACCATAAACTTTAAAGATAAAAATGTGAACGGACGACGGACGGACGGACGGACGGACGGACGGACGGACGACGGACGACGGACGCAACGCCACGGCAATAGGTTATCGGACCAAAGGTCCGGTAACCTAAAAATCAAACATTTTTGGAGAAAAGAGGGGGGCGTGCTACTATTAGGGCACGTGCTATGATTAGGACCAATATGGTTTTTATTATGCATTTACCAATGTCAAACATGACCTGTATGTAGTATGTAGTTTTTTCATATAGATATCGGTTATCTACATTATTACAAGCAACAAATATCCTGCCCATCTTCAAATTAGTACAATTTACAATTTATTTACAATTTATTTACAATTTAGTTCGTCTGATATTAAACATTGACAAAATAATTACCTAATCTTCATGATCTTTGCTCTATATTCCATAACCATCATAACAACACTGACTTTTATAGCCTTTTGATGACCTTTGGTAGTCCGTACACAAACTCATTGAGGTGCCATATGGTAAAGTACTTGAAGCCTACCGGTAATCAATATGCATAAAATTGCATAGAGACCCATTTAAGAATGGTAGCCTACAATATATTGACTTCCCTCAGTTTTCCTCCCCATTGTGTATGATGTAACCCAAGGCTAAATGTGGGGACACATGCAATTTTTAATTTTTTTGGTCTGTTTTCCACAGCTAAAAGAAGTAATTTCAGTAAATAAGTATGCTAAATTAGGTGATGAATACTAACAGCTGTCCCGTCTGTGGTCTGTTGACCATCCACCCACGGTCAAGTTCCCTTGTTTTGTACAGATGGTAATTGATCTATGCAGCGGAAATTTGCATATTTCTCTAATTGCGTAGGTGCTGCAAACAAGTTTATGTCTTGACCTTTTGTCAGCTGCCTAACATTACCATCGAATTGACCTGTAGTTCACACCAATCGGTTTCCATTCAAACAATTGAATAATTGTTGAGAATATATTCCTTTTATGAAAATCAGTAGAATTCATGCACACTTTCTGACCAACACCACATAAATATATATGCTTATTTTCTACCTGTATTTCTTGCGTTTTTACCTGTGCGATCTCAGACGCAGTTTTCTTGATCTCCTGTTTGACATGCTTCTCGCACTCATCTGGGCAGCCGCAGAGTATCGTGTAACACGACATTGCAAGCCTTGTGTAATCTTTATAATTATGGTATCCACGGAAACGTATGGGAAATCCAATCAGTCACCCGTTCCAGTATACGTGCATCATCACTGCATTATTAAAGCAATTAATATCCGGCTTTTTTATCGTAATATGAATATGACTGATATATTCTATCCAGGATGCCTTTACAACATCAAGGCGTGTCCCACAATTCCCTCAGTACCCGAGCACTACATGTAGCTATGTGACCCGACTAATTAACGACCCCCAGCTGGATGTAGACTTTCACCTTGGATGACTTCATACATCGCTCATTATCTTCATGGACAATACAGCCGAGAACAGAGTGCCACATCAGTAGCAATGCTCGATCATGCTGCCACATAACCGAGTAATTACTGGGCTTTCTGAGGGGTGTACCCCTGCAATGTGAGGATGGATTCTTGCGAGATCGTGCAACATCGGACAATATCTCCTTGATTATCGACTGTGAGAATACCACGTAGAAAATCCCACTCAGCCCCACAAGTTAAGTCACAAATTAGTCCTGGGGTCAGTGAGGTCAAACCTGTATCCTAATATCCTACTGTATCTTAGCTATTATGTTAATTACATGAATGTACCGAGATATTTTATGTGTTCCACCATGCTGTATCCTAAGTCAGGCCACCAATGACAATCCACACTTTGAACGGGCAGAGCTGTGCACTGTATATGGAACATGTGCGGAACTGTAGCATCCCAGGTATGACAGATAGGGAATCCCGACAAGTCAAGCATGGATGCCTGAGAGACCCGCTACCGTGGAAACGGACAGCTCCCGCTGATAAGTCCAAGTGGAAGTGCCGAAGGTGAAAAGTCGGAAACGACGCAAGCGAGTGAAGGCTAATCTCGCTGAACTGGGCGTGAGGGGATGAGCTAATCGCAGGTCATTCCGGATCAAAAGACAGAGCAGCAGTATCCTCTCAGACAGTCCTGCAGATTACGCCAGTTCCTGAATTCAGATGTGGATGGATGGTCCATCAATTTCAATCGCTGTATCTCAGAAATCTAAACTTTCATTCTGGGGATTTGTTCCGATATAAAGGTGCACCACATGGAGGCACATGGCTCCAACACAATCTACATCATGTGACCACCTGGGTTATAGAACAACATATCCACGTGGACAGAACTTTGCACCATACTCTGATCCGGATCTCGGCGTTCCTGGGAAGGTGTGATGCAACTGGTTACAAGAAGCTGTTTGTTTTCCCAAGACACGAGCTTGGAGACTGGCAGCACGTGGCGTCCTTATCACTGTCGGCTTCCCGCCATGTACAAATAAGTGGCTGGATGCATCGTTTTCAAAACCGCAGGAAATGTCCCCCACGCATCAGCCTTTCCACGCACCTAGCCTTCCAAAACTAGGTAACCCATGGCAGAGAACTTCACACAGAATTTCACCGGAATCCATGGACATGGGGAAGGGTGGAGACTTCCTAGAACTCCTGAGTCACACGCGGACTCCAGTAGATCTGGATCTGGGCACATGGCAAGTCCAGAGTCACGCTGTAATGGTTATGGCCACTTGCGCGCAACGATCATGTGGAATTGCAGGACACTAAATGATCCATATAGATGTTTTAGAGAGTAATATCCCTGGTATAACTGGTCTACTCTAGCTCTCTCCTGAACAACATAATCAAGCGGCTACCAAAGGCTCGCAACTACACCAAGACGGAGAACATTCCTCACCAGCGATCGCGAAGAAATGTACCCATCCAGATTGCAACCCGAACATGTTGTCCTGTTGCCAAACACAATATAAAACCCAGAAAAACATATATCCTCTTCACAGGTAATTGGGTGGATGGAAACCTCACACATTCATCAACATCTTCCATTGAACAACAATGTTACATCCCTAGGCTAGCATGTTTAGTGCTTCTTGTATCAATCAGACTGTGTATAAATTCCACTTTGATTTCCCAAAATTCCTACTTTTATTAGCATATCAAAGGCTGAAAATCGCAACAAATCGGATAAACCTGTATTCAGAAGTGTGATGTATTGGGAACATATCCAAAACTATATCTTTCTGGACTATCTGATGCCAAGGGATGACTAGTGTATATCCAGTCTTCTGAGATGTACAGACGGGCAACTTCAGACAACAGTGACATAACTCATGCGAGTAAACAAACCAGTGCTGGATTATTCCCCAAACAAAATATCGCCAACCTAAGAATAACAATGATGATGGCTCATTCCAAGAAAAGCACCCAAAAATTCACCAAGCATTCCGGATCAGATACCTTTCGGGATCCAGCGAGCAAAATTTCCTGACGCTAATGAGCGCTACATTGGCAGTCAGCTTGTCAAGTTGTCAATCAGGGAGTCTATGGCCTGTTTACTTTCACCCATGCAGCTATGCATTAGCCAAAGATCTACCCACATTTCAAGCAGTTATTTTGGAAAAAAAACCGAAGAGTAGGGTCGCCCTATGTGTCATCGGGTTTTCCAGTGGATTGCTTTTGAGATATCAGCTACTGGGTTGCAAAAATCAGTGACACGTACAGGTATGTGGATCGGTCTGCTCTCTGAACTTTCCTCCAAGTACAGAAGGGCTCAAAATAATGAGGGCATCAACTACAATTTAATCTGTCAAAAAAAGTAATTGACTGAACTTTCAATATTATACACCATCATGATCGTAAATAACTGTGATCAAACATTTCTGCCTGAGGGACCAAACGAACACACCTATCAATCAGGCTAAAAGTGGATTCCTAAATTGAACACCCCTCTGAGAATTTTGAAAATTGGTGATGGATTCTTGGCATTTGATCAGCTTCAGAAGCAGAATTGTAGCCAATGCAATTACGTAATATGCTCCATTAAACCCACTTCCAGACAAAAGACCACCCAGAAGGAACAAATCGAGTGCACGCCTTGAGAAAGAAGTTCCATATCCATATCAAATTTCTTCCATATCCTAAAATGGTAAGAGTTCTATGCATACATGCATGAATATTATCTTAAGCTGGTGGTATTTAGACAGGATCCTCAATGGACAACACACGAGGTCCAGGGTATGGATGGACACAGGTGAGCCATCAATTACTTGTTGTGGACGATCAATCCTTGGCTCTGTGAATCTCCTGTCATGTCCATAGAATACACAACGGAGTACCAGTGTATATTGTTGTATATTATGCACATACACTGCGCACATTGTTTTGAAATAAATGAAAATGTCAACATTTCATGGACGTAATCAGCGTTTTCTGTTTGGTTGTCTTTTTTCATTAGCATCGAGGTACAACCAATTAGGATGAGCATGATGAAGCAAATTGAATTATTCATGTCGAGGGAAATTTCATCCCAAATGACGACGATGATGATGACGATGACAGTGAGGTATCAGTTTAATGGTCAATCCAATTAGCAGCAACATGTAAATTACATTGCAGATGTGCTTGAGACCATGCAATGACAATACATTTTACGATATTATAGATAAAATATCATCATAAATTCAAAGGATTTGTGAGAATGGGAGCAGATAAAATCTGTCCATACCCATGAGATTTTCTGTTTTCTGAAGTCGACCCCTCGATGGCCCAATCGCCTTCCCATCTCCCCGAAAGCTTCAGTCACAGAAATAGTTGCACATGGGTGAGAGGCGGTTAATACCAGGAAAAATCTCCACAGATTTTTATCCCCCACTCTGAGTGTTTCTCTTGTGGGATTCGACCCTTCCGGGTTAAGTAAAGGCCGACTCAGCACAAACAATCTCGATGCGCTTCCCACAACAAAAGCCCCGTGGCTCCGTCAGGGAAAGTCCCACGGATCGCCACAGAAGACCGATGCCGCTGATATTTTCCTCTGTGCGATAACTCGACATAAATAATTTTTGGCTGCTGTCCATCCGAGGAGCGCAGTGGGCCAAGGCTGCTGCGGGGGTCGGGATTGGAGTTACCTTTGGCATGCCACAAACATGCAGTACTCTAGCCTGGCAGGAGATCGCTGGCATAACCAAGTCGAAATATTATTTATGAGACTCGATCATATTTTACTTGGAACATGTCAGAACTGCCAGATCGACGACGAACACAAGAGTAGAGGGTGATAGTGTTAATCATGGCTGTAATATATGCACCTACATAGTATCACCAATGAAGTACTATGATATTTTGATTGATATATATAGGTCACACCATAATGAACCGAAGCTGCATTTAGAGGCATATTATTGTAAAGAGTTAATACCCAACAACAAATTAATCCATCAAATTTTGGCCTCATAATGAACATGCCTGATGTTAGTGACAATACATATCATCCTTTATTCCATTGATGACAAATGATACTCCAAGTAAATCATCTACACTCCACAGACACGGCACTGTTCCGAAATAGATTTCCATATTGACTGGCCACATTTCGCAAGTATCCACGCTGGCATTTCACCAACGCCTGCATGCATGCTGTTTAGGGTTTTGTTCCTGGCAAAAATCAATAAATCAATGACACCTGGGTATTGATAAATGATCAATGGACTCCCGAGATGGCACATGCGGGGTTCTTACACCCGATAATGGGCAAAAATCGAGAAAACCCATCAACGTATCAGAATTACATAAGGAACAAGTTTTGCACGTAACTGTTGGAGCGGTGGGGAAGATGCTAACCCGTGGTGATAACGCGCATCCGATTTCCACAAAATCGATAGAAGTGCGGTTTGCAGCGGACATGCATTTGTGTACGTTTCGGATTTGATGATGGCGCGATTCACACTGTGGGGTAAGACGAGAGGGATTTGGATGTGCCAATAATCACCTGGGAATCTCGCTACTAGCTGACAGCTTATAGATTTGTGGACCCACGCAACCCACTGAGAAAAATACCAATATCATATGACACAACCTGTATGCCTGTTGAAATGAAGTTTCTGTGCGTTGACATGGAAATAATTTACGTGTATTTCTGATCTTGCATTTATTATAGAGAACTTATCGCAGTGCAGACCTCGAAATTTGATGGATTAGGAGTCGAGCATTGGCAAAAACGTCAATGTGAGTCTCAGACATTCGGAGACACGCCCCAGAGTCAGCAATTGTCCCAGCTCTGTAACCATAGCAACAACAGGTTGTTCATTCACCGAGGTAGACACACAAAATGCATTTGCCACTGTCCTTCTGGATGGCTTCTCCACTTGTGATAATTACGTGCATTAGCTATGTTTTTTGACCACTTTTTCTGCCATACATTTGTGATATTAAGTGATCTGCGTTTTTTTTATTTATTACAAATGCAATCAATGTTCTACCCCCAATCCCCCTCCCCACCCCGCCACTCAATTATGCCCACCTGAATGAATTACTACACAATGCTAGAACACATTGCGGGTGGGGTATCATATTACGTAACTGTTGAAGCCCAAACCCCACACACAGCCATTCATTCTTCATGGATGTGGAAGGGTAGACAAAACTGGAAATTATATGGAGACTAGTATTAGTATAAATGTATGGAGCACGTAACTTTTATGTCCTTCCATTCCCCTCTCCATTCGTGTTGTCAGGTAAGTCATCCCTCCCCCTTCCTCGAATCCAAAACAAAGCAATAAAATCAAACGTAAAACACAGGAAAAGAAATGGAAATAAAAAACTCAAGGGTTAATGTGTTGATGATAGAGTGTGCAACAGACTCAGTGCAAGAGGAGACAAGTCGTGCGTCCAGGCACTCGCTCTGCAGTTATTTTTGTCACACAGCGCGACTCGGTAACATGGGGGAGCGTTATGTTCTCAATACATGTCTCGTGATTTATGTATGTTTGACATCACTGCGGACATAAATTATTGCCGCAGATCAATGCGTGTTTTGAACTGTGAGCATTAATGTTCGTTTTACCGCAAAAAATAAGTGTAACAGTCTGCAGTAAGCAGCTAATTGGCTTGTTTACGATGCAATAATTACCGCCGAACCACGACCATATTAAACTACATTATTTCACCCAAAATCAGTCTCTTATTTTCCCATTGGCAGAGAACATGCTCAGCAACTTACAAAAAGGCATATTTGTATTTGCTGTTGAAACAATGGCGTGTCTGTTTGCTTGTTCTAGTTCTGCTTTGTTCCTTTCACAAACAGAAAATTGCATGAAAAATTTGCAAATTCTCAGGTTTCAAGGACAGTGCCAGTTAAAAAGGTGGCAGTATTTTCTTTGTGTTTGTTTGGCTTGTTTTTATTCAGTCCTCAACTAATCGATTGAACAAGCGCAGTGACCTAGTTGACTTCGGAAGTATTGTCACAGCTGAGATCAACATAAAAGCATGAGATACGCAGACAATGCAACAGCAGTTATCAAATTAATGTTCTCGTAAATTGAAATGCTGTGTGTGCAAACTGAAAATATGAAGTACATACGACAAAGAAACTATTTTGATGATTGATTGTCGAACCTTATTGAAAATGCCCTGTTTTAGTTCTGCATGGTTTAAAATATCAACTTTTGTAAGCTAAATTTGTTATGGCTGTAATATTCCAGTTCCAAATGTTCCAATCTGCAAATTGTCTCCTCAAGTGGTATTGAAAGGTCAACCATCCAAGACATCCCAATTCAGTGATTTAATTCATAATCAAATTTAATGAAAATGTCCTCACGAGCAATGACTGGATAATTTGGTGGAGAATCCGAGTAAAAAAGATCCTCTCGAGTTGAATCACGTAGTACAAAAATCCTGCCTTTGGGTGGCAATTATCACAGAATTGAACACCACACAGATCTCAAGTAATCCACATTATTCCTATTCAGGTCGTAACCATGCAGTGGCTTCAGCTGGTATATGACAATGATACTGGAAAAACCCATTAAATATTGAAAAGATGTCACCTGGCACGACGCAAATACCATTACAGAGATTAAACAAAGGGGGATTACTTGCATCGAGTGCGACTACTGCGCATAAACCATTAGTTTTGTAACGCGTACAGTTTTTATTGTCATTCCCTGGAGAGTTCCACCCATGGAATCATTACTCATCACACTTGATATTGATACTGTGACAATATAATGAACTGTATGTGGAATCAGTATAGAAGTATGCTGGTCAGAATACATTATAATTGGCAAACTGGTGCACACCGGACAGTAGCAAACTTCATTGCATAAGTGGCATATATTAATATCCTTGACGATAATGTTCCTGCTGTTCAATCACATTTGCATGAATTTTTATGTATGCAAACATAAACACATGGTATCATTTGCATAAATCCACACAGGCTGTTCTTTTTGTGAGATTTCCATAACCAAACATTTCTGATCAAGCGTGAATTTACATTCTTATTCAGTATATCCCTAACCCATCTGTAGATATACTCGTGCAAAATATCAATATCTCAACTATAATATTCAGTGCTAACCTGTTTAGGCTTGGACGTTCGCATGGGTACACACGTACACTGTGACGATCGTTTCTCCGTCTGTCGACTCACGGGTGCACTGTGTCCACGCATCTTGACCCCGCCATTCCGCACATGTCCGTTAGATAAACTGACCTTCTGTCCGTTACACATATCCATGGATCTCCCATTTGACATCCCGCTGTCAACAGCATGTACCTTCTTTCCATTACTTATAGCAGCTTTCTGTCCATCACAGATATCCACCCTCTGTCTCTGTACATTGGAGATATCAGCCCTCTGTCTCTGTCCATTAGAGATATCCGTTCTCTGTCTCTGTCCATTAGTGATATCTACCCCATGTCCATTACACACCTCGACCCTCTGTCCCCCCACACAGACGCGCTGTGGTGACGACACACAAGCACCTCGAGTCAACAGCCTCTGTTCACTTTGTGTCAGGGGAGAATGCACGAGTACACCGTTAGTCCTTGTTGCCAACTTGTAATCAGTGCTGGGCAAATGTGCCAACGTGGCACTGTTTCTTGGAGAGTGCATACCGACTCCATTGGACATTGGAGCTTGCATAACTGTGCAGCAACTGTGACCGTTCCTAGGCGAGTGTCTGATGATGCCATTGGGATCAGTCGAAGTCCGTACACTCCTGACTTGGCTGTGTAGCATTGCGCTGTTTGCTTTGTACATGATGACAGTGTTGCCCCCATGTGGCGATGGCTGGAACGCGGCAGCTCTTGCCGAGGACGCACTGACAGTGGCTCCGTCTACCAGGGGGACGCGACAGAGGTCCCTGTCATAGCCGGCATCCCGTGTGGCACTGCGAGCTCGAGCGCCGGGGATCGTAGCGCTGCGACTGGTGGCTTTCCGGACAACTGTGGCGCCACCTGCCGGTCCATGCTGCGGAGTACAGAACCCGTTCTTGCACGGAGCTCCATCTCGGTGCTTCCTCATCTTGTCGCTTGGATCAGCCTGGTGAGAACTCGTGGATGTCCCACCACCTCGGCCAGATGAACTGCCACCCTTGGCCTTGTTCTTAGCTTTATCTGACTTGAGCTTGAACATCCTACTTCTGATGTAGTCGACCACTCGTTTTGGACTGCGTGTGGGGCAATTCATGGCCTCCGACACATCTCTCGCCACTCATTTGTGCACCGGACAGCTTTATCAGTAAATTAGAACACACACAAAACTGAGGACATGTTGGTTGCCTTTTTGCATTGTTCTTAGTATCCAGTGCGAACTGACGAGGAATCAAAGTCCAGTGAAATTCAACATGTTTACAAAACTTGTCTGGAAACTTGACTCATTCACACCCTGGAAATTGTAGTGCAATTAGTTTAAAAACAAACTGACAAAATGTTCCAACTTTGATAGGCAAAATCAGAGCCTTTGGTGACCAATGCTACAAGTGCAGGATAAGTACAGAAGTTCTTATCCAGATGCTATCAAATCGGTCCATCAACAGATCCATGTCTGTGGGGAGTTTTTGTCGTCCTCTATTTATGTTAACAGAGTCCTCATCCATCATCCACCAAAAAATTGATATCCAAATGTCAAATCCACATGTGGCAAAATGTATCTGATGCAATCAGATTGGAGTACCTTAAACGTATGTACATGTATTGGTAGATCATCTTCAACCTTATTAAAACATCGCCCCTCAAAGCGAAAGCAGTTGTACCTGTCAGGTTTCTGACAAAGACTGTATCGAATCACTGCCTGGTCAAGGTTAGACACCTCAAAAGATCTGTAGCCGTGCATTTACAGTGAATTCCCACGGCTCAATAATGATCTGTCAGCACTGACGATTCAATATCCAAGTATGTAACACGAAATGGTTTTCTTTCTGCTCTGCAATTGCTAATCCAGCATGAAATTAAATCCGCTGAGCAGAATCGGATCACAGGGGCGAGATCTATGTGTACCTCCTGGTGGTCCTAAAGAAGTGCTCTTCACCACAAGCAGCAGGTTGCGGAATTGCTGCAACTTGTCGTCAGTTCCATGACAGTCTGTAACACTACGCTCCGGCTACGATAGCCTGTATAGGGGCGAGAGCCAAGCTAAATACCGAGTCAGGTTACAACGGCTCAAGGCTGCAGTATTCCACCCGGTCCAGACGCCCATCTTAGTGCTGCACTGCCTTCGGACCATGGTGGCAGCGTCCACCAATCTCCAAGTCTCGAACAATAAACATGACAAATGTCGCAGATGTTGAATGCAACGTTTGGTCATTGGCAAGCTGTTTAACCATGTTAACTGTTCCGAGTGTGGTTTATTTGGCAAGTTCACAAAAGGTACAGTGTCAAAATTCTCAAGTGACAATGAAATCTTGCCTGGGCTGTGAATGGCACCTGTGGAGAAGTGAGCATGGTCTTAAACAAACAGCTTCCATAAAATACACACTGATCACGCTGAATGAATAAGTGGCATTCAAGAAACTTGAATCTGTATTGTGAGGATTTTCTTGTAGATTTTGGCGAAGAATTGTGTCAAGAAGAAAATCACTTGTTGTAGTTGGCAATATCAGCAAATAATATTTACCAGTTTACAAAATTTTGGGAATTCATGGAAATCAAGAGAATTATCATTCACTGGCTAATTCCTAAGCATTTACAAGTAAATAATAAATTCACAGCTTGTTTATCATAATAAATATATTACTTCAACAGATAAAGCTCGTAGAATCCTCTAAGAAGGATGATCTAAGCCAATACCAATAGCATTTTTCAAGAATACATTTACGAATCAAATCATGGACACTATGAATGAAGTGCCTTTCAATTGAACCAGTATCGAGTAACGTTCATATCATGCCAAATACAGCTGACTGATTGTGTGGGTCAAGTTAATATTAGCTTGCACTTGAATAACATCACTCAGGCTGAACCTGTCTGTGAGGTGTATTCACCCCTGTGTATTGAGGCCGCAGAACAATCAGTGTTATTCCATCAAATCAGACAGACGAATAATCTCTATTCAAATCAAGGTCACTATCCAAGAAGTGCAGATATAAACCTCATGTGAGTTAATCCAGTGTGGGAGCAGATTTCCAGACATTCAAAGTAACGAACTCCCAGTGAAACATTTGGGGATATTTCCGTTCAATCGTCTTGAATCCTCTTTAATGTTTCTCGTCCATCAATACCTCGACGGATCAAATTGCCATGTCGAACTCGGAAATCGCTGGAGCCAATTGAACATGGTACTACAGTGGATCCTGTGTTAAAGACCACCTGGTTTGAGAGACCACCCTGTGTTTTAAGACCGCTCCTCTTGGTCCCAAGTGGCCTTTTATCATGTAAATGAACCTGCCATGAGAGACCACCTGTCATTTAAGACCACCTTTTGGGGGTCCCTTGGGTGGTCTTAAAACACAGGATCCACTGTAGTTAATTGATCCATTCTCGAAGCTGGGCGATGACAAAAATCCAACATACCGCTGCTTATTAGCATAATTAAAATGGCCACATTTTTCAGGGGATTTTTTCTTAGCCCCATTTGAATGAAAAGCTGTACTGTTCTCCAACAAAAACTTGTTTTACTAGTGAGAGAAGATGCCTGCCATAATTAGTACATTCCTGGCGCGTGATCAGTCTCTGCTCCCGAGTAATTTCCAGGTGTCCGCCAACTTCAATGTACTCATTCTCGCGTTCTCACCTTTCCTGCTGAAAAATGCTACTTTGTAGGCCTCCAAGCAATAGGTGGGATATTCAAGTATTGCACATCGCTAAACACATTTCTGCATGAGTCCTGGCATCCAGACCGGGCAGTAATATGTTATTATATCCATGCCATTGGTTAGACGGATGGAGGTTTTTGGGGCTCGACCACCCAAATTCAACAAGGGGTTGCCCATGCAGGTATCGCTCTGGATGCTTAGTGACCGGTCAGCTATGGCAGCACGGTGTACTAATGCCGCCAGGCTGCAGGCTACCTGCGTGTACGGCGAGACTGGCGGTAGTCAGATGTCACTCTCTGCATGTCCAATCACTGTCTCATCAAGCCGAGGTATTGCTGTCTTGCTGCTGGCCAGTGTCATCTATCTACCTGACCTTCCGCGGCACATGTAGTGTAGTCCCCTCAGGGAATATCATGTCAGACACAGAATTCAATCAAATGTTCTCCTTTTGTATGATTTTAGTATGTTGGGGGGACTCCAAAGTGGCCACATAACATTTACATTCTGTCATCAAACCGAACATACCTGGAGCAATATCTGACAATCACGTAACGGCGCATACTGTGGTGCTCAATTTTATTGGGCTGTCGGTTCGTGATCTGAGCTGTAACTGGCAGGAAAGTGACCAATTTCAGTGACAAGAAGAAAAATTGAATTTTTTTCCCCCCTTTCCCATGAAAAGTAATAATTGTCCAGCACAAGTGTTGTTGTCTGGGTCCCATGAGGCGAGTCTGGCTATCGCTATGGCAACATGTCCGAGATTCTCTCCACATGACGGTTCCCAGGGCTACTGCAATATTCCACGCAATATCGCGGAGCTGTTTATGTCTCCTGAGGTCCCAGTGTGAGCCAGTCTAGCTGTGCAAGGTCTTGTCATATTTCTGTGTATAGGGGTTTCACATTTTCACACATCGACATGACATCACGTGGCGAGGTATATTGAATGTACTATATTGATATTCAAGCACAGAGATGATAGCAAGCTACTACTCTGACTTGACACTGCACATAACACTTCACATCAAGTCACCAATACAATGTCGTGTCCTGTCCGCGGCCAAACTGCGAAGGAGTCACATGACTCGTCTTTGAACTGTTTATATGCCTAAACCTCTATTAGGTGAATTGTTGTCCTCTATGCTCTAGGCCACTGTAAAGGTCGGCCATACTATTCTCTCCTTTGATCTCCTCGTGTCACGGCTGCCATCAATACACGTCCCCCTCCAATCATTACCCAATGGCAGCCATTGAGACGACAGGAGGCATACGTGTGCTCAGTCGAGGAATGCCCGGAGTTTATGAAGCACAAAAATACGAGACACAAGAGACGCTGAATGGGACATGAACACAAGGAATCTCCACTGCTGACCTGAATGTTGATCCACTCCACGTATAAAAAAAGATCTCAGTGAGCATAAAAAATCCTGGCTACATGCCACTAATATTTATGGATCAGTAGATAAATACACCTTGTTGAACATGATCGAGATCGTCATACTCCTTAGCGTATCTCGGCTCCGAGAATTGAGTCCTGGTCCACGTCCGATACGAAGATAAGTGCTGGTACCTCGTGTTTTTCCACAATAATCTCTGCCAAAACATATAGAATTTGACGTACTTTGCCTGGCAGTGGATTGATCTCACTGTCAGGCCAAGTCCAAGTGAAACATACCAAGTGAGAGCCCTAGCCGCTATACTCCGTGTATGTCGGCGCCACCTCTTCAATCAGGAACAATGCCCAAGGATCATGTTCTCGTTGGAACGAGTACCTTGTAAATTGGGCAGTGAAAAAAAAAACATGAACAATTTTTTTTTTCTTCCGTCCATGCAATCGCCTATAATTGCGTATGGCTCGCCTCTCCTAGTAACTGCAGTTGACTCAGGTGCATTTTATTTCTGCACTCGCCAAGACGGACTCGCACATAACACGTACGGTATGGATCCCGCAGTGAATCAATACTCCCCTCCCCGGCTGTCCCGTGTGGCATAATCCCTGAGTCTATGCCACTTCACTCAAAACAGGCCTTGAACTGGGGGGAAGGGAGGGGGATAGGATCTGGGAGACAAAATATAGTATGGTGGTGTTAAATAGCTTGAAGATTTAATAGATCAACAAATAGCGGCCACAGGGAAAGAGCTAGTGGTGTAAAGTAGTCGTAAAGACCTTAGAAGGACCAGGAAGTAGATTTTTCAGTGACATTTTAGTTACCTCAAAAATAAAATCAGTCTCAATCAATGTTAATGTTCAAGGCCACTGCTGAAAATTTCTTTTCCTCCAGCATTCCGGAAACTGACTGTATTCAATAAATGCCACTAAAATGGGATACCTTCAATTTATAATGTTGACAATAATCAAACCAAGTTTCTTACTGCGAAGCATTCAATATTGCATGGTGAACTGTGTGGTACAATCTTGAAAACAGTCATATTAGCTGCATTTTGCAATTTAAAAATTTCTTGAGATTTTGCATGGCCATGGTTACTATGACAACTGTCTGCCTTCCAGCGAGCGGAAATATCAGTGACATTATGACCTTTACTGCCTGGGAGACCAAGGTTTCTATTGGTTTCTCACAGTCACAGACAGAGGCAATATCCAGATACTTTTGTGACAGTGTTCATGAAGCCCACAATCAGAAGAACTCTATTCAAAGGAAAAAATATTTCGAAAAGAAATAGCTGAAAATATATTGAAATAGGCACTTTTCTCTGGAAAATCTCCTCCTATATATATATTGAGGTTGAAGTAATGCAGGTTTCAGAATTTCGGACAGTCATTCACAATGTCGCCAAGATATTTCGGAAGCTGATCTCGTGACTCGAACTAACTGGGGGAAACTTTATAATGGACTTTTATATTAATCCGTGACATTTCCGAGCGAATGCAACACATAAAAACCTTCTATTTGGGTGCAATTTTGCCCTGTGCTGGACAGGACGAGGTGTGTCTGTCTGCTGCGGCTAACACTGAATGTCACGTCTAATGCAGCAAGAAGCTGGCCGTCTGAGAAAGTGATAATTCGGTGTCAGACAGCCAACACGCGACCGCTGCTTGTGCGTGTGTAGGGCAAATATATACCAATGTGGAAAAAATGTCTATAATACACGATATACTTGCAAGATATATTCACAATATTTCTCGGGTAATGACTTTGCATTAAATTACTTCCTATGCATGTGTCCAATTTTTTCCATGCACACAACTTCTTGGAAAGAGTTCACACAAGATTTGCATGCAATACACACAAGGTTTTTTTCCTTCGCACATGCAAGCTGTGACATCTACTTTCCATTTCTGTTAGTCAAACAACAACAGTGAGATATTTGATTTGATCCATTAGTATGGTTTCTGTCAACCTTCAGTCATTGCTGAGTGGAGCATGGTGACTATACTTCTATAGTGTGAAGGGGTGAGGGAAGATGGAGGGTTTGAACATGCTGGGATGCAGTAAAGAGTTCAAAGATGAAGATCAGGTCACGTAAACATTGTCCGAATGACCTCATGGGGTAAAAAAAAAACATGGTTTTTCACTCATGTATCAATACTCAAATACAACACAGGCTTTGATTCATGTGTAGTGGCGGTTGTGTTGGACACCAGTTATCTGGCCCATTAGACACACATCGTGTCGTGTCGGACATATTGGAGGGTCATGATCCCACAACCGACCTTTTCATCTGGTCACGAGCTGTCCTTCGAATGCTGACAGGGCGACATGTTTAACTACCTTGGCTCGTGCCCTGGACAAATTTCAGCTCGCCTGAATGACATAAATAAACATGGGACAGACCAATGGCTTTCTTCCGTGGGTTGTGAAAATATTTAAATTTAACGACAACAAACATTGTCACAGACTTGTCATCAATTTCCCCCAATGTGACGGAGAGCAGACTGTGAGAAGCAAAAAAGACACATCAATTTATGACCACTTTCTATTCCTGTGGAGTTGACTCTGCGACTGTAACATTTCTGCTACAATAGCTTTGCCAATTCAATGTAAACTTCGCAAATTATCTGAGTTTTATTTTCTCAAAGATAACAAATGTCTCGAAGCGGTCTCACATTCAAGACAAATGAAAATGTTACTTTTTTGGTTTAGTTTTCATTTTTGGCAATGAGCTTACTGATAACCTCCCAAGATGGCAAAACCAGTCTTCCACTTACCTTCAAAATTCATGGGAATCCCAATAACTTTTTTTTATCAATGTCTCAATCAATTCAGTTCTTGTGAGTTGATAACCAAGCCTGATAACTCTGGCACCTCAGGGATGTAAAACTGTCAAAACTATGATATTTCTCTGCAAATGACATAACACATGCTCTGTGTCTGTCAGAAACTTGAAGCCACATGACAGAAATAACACTGTCCATGCAAGATCCGGATAATTTCTATTAATATACCCACTTCAAATCAATCCGCTCTGGTCCTTGCTTCAACGAGTTCCATAAATCCCTGTTATTTTCCGTAGATGTCTACGATATCATTATCATGATGCAGAGGCACTGTGGTATCTCCAGCAAACATGCACAGCTCGGGAATGAATGCTCGATGACGATGTATGTTGACATTTTGGAGGACCGGAGCCAGTTTTGGAGGCGACATATGGAGCCAGCATTTCTCATCAGCGAAATAATCCACACCACACTCGGGCCACGGAAGTCCACAGTCAATCCCAGTCCATCATTTCATAAAAAAAATTAGCCCAAGGGCTAAGAAAGGTTACCGGACAATATATATTTTAGATATTAGTATTTTGTCCCGTGACCTTTAAAAAACATCATGGGTCAATTCAAGGACACGATAATATTCGGCATATGTCATTTCTAGTATGTCCACAATTAATTCCTAAGCTGTGAAGTCAATAATAAGCGAGATATTAGCCATTATGTCCTGTGACCTTGAAAATGAGGTCAAAGGTCGAATTCAAGGTCATAGCAATATTCAGCATATATCATTTCCTATATGTTCATAATTGATTCCTAAGCTGTAAAGTCCATAATGAGCAAGCTATTAGCCATTTTGTCCTGTGACCTTGGAAATTAGGTCAAAGGTGAAGTTCAAGGTCATGACAATGTTCAGAATATATCATTTTCTATATGTCCCCAATTGATTGCTAAGCTGTAAAGTCGATAAAAAGCGAGATATTACCCATTTCGTTCTCTGACCTTGAAAATGAGGTCAAAGGTCAAATTCAAGGTCATAGCAATATTCAGCATATATCATTTCCTATATGTTCATAATTGATTCCTAAGCTGTAAAATCGATAATAAGCGAGATATTAGCTATTTTGTCCTGCGACCTTGAAAAGGAGGTCAAAGGTCAAATTCAAGGTCATGACAATAATCTGCATATATCATTTCCTATAAGTTCATAATTGATTCCTACACTGTAAAGTCAATAATAAGCAAGATATTAGCCATTTTCTGCTTTGACCTTGAAACTGAGGTCAGAAGTCAAATTCAAGGTCACGAGAATATTCAGCATATATCATTTCCTATATGTCCACAATTGATCCCTAAGCTGTAAAATCGATAATAAGGGAGATATTAGCCATTCTGTGGTGTGACCTTGAAAATGAGGTCAAAGGTCAAATTCAAGGTCATCAGAATATTCGGCATATATCATTTCCTATATGTCCACAATTGGTTCCTAAGCTGTAAAGTCGTTAATAAGCAAGATATTAGACATTTTGTGCTCTGACCTTGAAACCGAGGTCAGAGGTCAAATTCAAGACCCTGAGAATATTCAGCATATATCATTTCCTATATGTGCACAATTGATTCCTAGTCTCTAATCTCAATATTAAGTGAGATATTAGGCTTAATGTGTCCCATTGTAAAGCATAGGAGAATTTAACATGGGAGAGTCCCATTTGGGCCGAGTTTGGGCCCAAAATGGCCTACTTCGAGCGATTCAAGGGCAACGAAATGTATACGTGTCACAGGGGTACATAAGAGGAGTGTTATGCATTGATAAGAAAAATAGTTACTGAACGGATTCTGAGAAAACGACCGTCAAAGTCCAAAATTGGCCATTTTTCGACGAAAATGGCCCTCTGACCTTGAAACCGAGGTCAGAGGTCAAATTCAAGGTCACCAGAATATTCAGGATATATCATTTCCTATATGTGCACAATTGATTCCTAGTCTCTAATCTCAATATTAAGTGAGATATTAGGCTTAATTTTGTCCCATTATAAAGCATAGGAGAATTTAACATGGGAGAGTCCCATTTGGGCCGAGTTTGGGCCCAAAATGGCCCACTTCGAGCGATTCAAGGGCAACGAAATTTATACATGTCACAGGGGCACATAAGAGGAGTGTTATGCATCAATAAGAAAAAAAGTTACTGATAAGATTTTGAGAAAATGACTGTCAAAGTCCAAAATTGGCCATTTTTCGACGAAAACGGCCGCCATTTTGAAAAAAATTGGAAAATCAGAAAACTAAAAAAAACCTTCCTTGGAAATATTTTTAGGTATTTTTGTGCAAAATTTCAGAAATATTCCATCATAAACTTTAAAGATAAAAATGTGAACGGACGGACGGACGGACGACGGACGACGGACGACGGACGCCGGACGCAACGCCATGGCAATAGGTTATCGGACCAAAGGTCCGGTAACCTAATGAGATTTGTCCACTTGGTGATAATTATGATAGATTGAGGACGACTCATTAGCAATTCACCTAGATGCATGTTGCACAATTTCACCATAATATTCCTGTGGGTTTTTTTTGCACAGACACAAAAGTGTATTAAATTGTCAAGCGAAATGTAAATACAGTCATTAACCACACACCACAGCAACAAGTCATGAATATCCATTTCCCAATCAAAACAGAATGATAAAATGCCTAATTGCCCTTTTCATCAGCGGTGGCCAATGATTACACACGATGCACAGTTGCACACCAATTGTAGATTGTCTTGATCTAAACCCATTCACTGAATATGAAGAATATAAAACTTGATAACGGTTACCGGGAAACCAAAGGTCCTAAGTTGGGGGAGAGGGAGGGGTAGTTATAATCATGTGGGTGGGGTGTAACGTGCATGGGACAAAGGATTTGCGATCCTGAGAACGGCACAACGTGGAAGGCCGATTCTGGGCAGTTGTGACGAAGAGGGCACAGTTCATCTGGCCTGAGGGCTGATACGGGAGATATAGAAGAGTTGGGAAATTCTATGTTTGCTCAGGTACTCACCATTGTTTATAGTTTTATTGGTGAGCAGAGCACACAATGTGGGTGTTATTGGGATGGGGGGGGGGGGGGGGGCGAGGGGAAAGAAGAGAAGAGAATTGTGGCCGCTATTTGCTTTTAGGACAGGACACCCATATTTACACGTACAAGTATTTACTCCATTTTACAAGTTATACCTACAATTCTCGCTGTCATTGTAACATCAGATTGATGGATGTGATTATTATCATGTTAATAAACAACAAATACACTGGAAAATTGAACCAACACTGCAAAAAGTAGCAACGTGGATGCAGGGAGGGGGGGGGGCAGATGGGGGACAACTGCAGATGAGGCCGTCACATTCGTCACATTCAGGGTGGACATGGAAACAAAAAGTGTTCTGGAAAACAAACAGAAGTGCAAAGTAAACAGGGGAAGGAAATGTAAAAACTGCCAGAATGCATGCATGCGCGTGTGCACAGCATGAATAAACAGATAAGCGTAATTGCAATCGATGGATTTCCGAAGTTTTGAGCACAGCGCACCTCCGACAGATCGTGTTACAAAAGGCGTGAAGGGATATTTCACTCAGGCGAGAACCACTGTGAAAAAAAAGCTTTTTGATGTGTGGGTGGGGACAGCGTGCAGGGTGGGGAGGGGTTAGGTTACTTTCATTTCTGTTTCTTTTCTTGTGAGTAATTGTAAGCAAATACAACTTCACTGAAGAAGTACATTTGATATTCATTGATACACATTTCGGCATTTTCAACAAGTATGACCAAAAACGATTTCATCTCTGCGTTCTCATATTTTCTTCGCATGTTCATTAGAATATCAGATCCCCCTACATGTACATTACTTCTTAAAAGATTAATTTCCAGGACCAGTATATAGACCTCCACTCTCTCTCTCTCGAGCAAATTGCCCGCTAACACAAGTGTCAGGTAAGGTGATGTTTGTTTGGTATAATTACCTGCTCATGCAGTTGATCTTACCAGGATTTACAAGATAACACAGCCAAGAATGCATTCTCTTTTGCTGCATGTTGGTCTGTCTGATTGGAAAATTACCCCCAAATATAGCCGCACTTCTGGCCAGCTATATCAAGTTACAGTCCCGTCCATAATTGGATCACTTTCTGACCTGGGGTGTACCACTCTATGACTGTACCACTCTATGACCTTGACTGACCTTTCCGGATATCATCACGTCCTAAACACTGCTTATCTACTAATTAAGTGGGTAAATACTGCTAATTATCTTCATCTGCAGCTTCTAGGATACACAAGCATGTATAGGAAGATAATGTATATAGGGGCACGAGAGGCTAATAATAATGCATAGTTGGAGGGAATGCAAAGTTTATATCTGAGTAAACACCAGAATTTTTTTTTTTTTTTCCTAATTGTGGTGTACATGTATTTGTATCTGAGTCACAATTTGCTCTGACCACATGTTTACTTTTAATTTAGAATATGCCATGTTTTTTCTCCTACTTTCAATATTTGCATTATTCCCAAATTTCCAGGAAGACATCATTATAATTGAGTGTATTTTTATTAAGCTGTACTCATAATTTTTAGAAGTTATGAAGCCAACTGACATCAATTTCTGACAATATGTTTTTGTGCATACTCTGCCAAATAATTATTAGCTACACTGCAAATTGGTAATACTAGTTGAAGACAAGATCCTTTCGTTTCTGTGATCTTTCATGGTGTACTCAATGACCTTTTTCAGTCAATAGAAATTCTCATCTCTAAAACTCCAGCCAACGTTTGCCAATATCTGCTGTACCACTGCAGGCCGGGAAGAACTAGGGAACGACTGTTTATCAGACATCCTCCAGCATTGCTTTCAGCTTGACTACTAATTTTTCTGTTGAAAGTTCCTCCTACAGCTTTTCTGTGTGGTTGGTTCAAATTCAGAGGCATGAAAATTAGAACATTTGGTGCAATGAATCTATTGCTGCAAGATGGCATTGATAGACGAAACACTTTCCCTTTCTGCAAGATCGAGTTGTGTAAAACTGAACAAATATTTAGCACAGTTAGCAAGGTTAAGTGTGCTGTTTCAAAACAAATAGTAATCAAACAATCTCGGAATCTACTAGAATATTTCAATGAATTTTGCTGTTTACACAATAACCTTTTACACCACTGCAGTATTTACCTAATGCAAGCAATACTGAACAATGTCTTGCTGTTGAGCTAAAATACAAAGTTACTCAAAAGCAAATGCAGTGTTTTATTCAAGTCAAGTGTTATTCAGTCTGCGAGCAAGCAAGTTTTTCTATGCTCACATCATTATTTTGAACACAAAACCTGTTATTTTCTGTGATCAGGATCAATACAATCTATATATTTTCTGGATGGGCACACAAGGTCGATATCCAGACACACAAGTTATATTTTTGCATGGATAGTTGGGGTGTGGCATACAACACAAACTATTACATGACTTGTAATAAGGAACAGGATCCAGAGTTTTTGCGCAGACAGTCGATCAGCACAAAACAACAGATGCTCTTCATTACTTAGATCATCTTCTGACAGCCAGCGAGAAAAGTTTGGCACTGACCATGTTTTTTGTGTTCTCTTTGCAGCCATAACAAATCGGTTTGAACAGAAGTTTAACATCTTCACCGAATACTGTGAATGCCAGCTATGGAGCTCCATATCATGAAGAGCTAACATGACACAGATGTGGCGCCATACGTCACTTAGCACATAATACAAATTTTACAGTGCGCCATAGCTCATATACAGGGCGGAGGTGCAATATTTGCTGCCATATAATTATGACTGGGAGGCAACTCCTGGAAGTATTTGGTGGGTGTATCAATCGCGACTGCTACAAATCATTAAACAATGGTACAAAAATTCCAAACTTTTTTTGCATAATGAATACTAGTACATGTATATGTATTCAAGACATGGCATCTGTAGAAACGTGTAAATCAAAGTTTATTTTCTGTTTTCTTCTTGCATAAAACCTGGGGCGTAGTATCAACCTCACATTATTTTTTTTTATAAATTCATAAATTTTGCAGCTTTTTTTGTCAAGAATATGGCTCACAGAATCATTCACTACTTTCAGTTCATTCACTTACAGGGATCAAAACTGAAATTTTAAACATTTCTAAAACGTTAATTTGCATAGATGATAACCTCAAAATTACCTATAACTTATCTGAATTTCGTCAAACTAAAGTTTTGCTGGGATCTGAGAAATCTCACCTTGACATTCTCGTATTATTGCGTTTGGCCTAAAACATCAGTCAATAAACGCGCCAGGGGAAAAAACGTACTTTCCCAGGAATCTGCACAGGAAGGCAGAACACCCTGCAGCTGTACCTTTGACGTTATTCGACCTGAGATGTTCTTTTATCTGGGTGATTCCATCAGTTTGAAAATGGGAGAATTGTGTACGAGCAACATATTTTTTCTGACCTACATATTACTGATCAGATATCCCTTCTGCAAAGCCGATTTTCCCACTGAGCGTTAAATGCTAAAGGAATGGAGATGCCAAGAAGTCAACTGAGCATTGCATCTAAAGAACTCGCAAACATGGAGCCCTGAATACCAGAGAAGCTCTTGATCTGAGGCAAGTACATGTGGGGTCTTGTGAACTGTCCATATAAAATATAATCTGTCTATACATGATATATTAGGCTGAGCAAGTAGCAAATGTGTGTGATGTCTGGATGTGCTGAACAGTCATAGAGTACATTATATATATATTGCATGAAAGTATTTCCTATAGAGTACTAAATCAACCCAGGTATTTCTTTTTACATTGTTATTAATATTTTGGCTGTACCAAATCACATTTTGTTTTTCATGTGGACCTACCTAACTTTGTATCCATAAACATGTACATAATCGACCAGACACTACACCGTACCACACACCATACATGTACACACTATCACATTCGGTTTCCATGGTGACAGTTCCTACCTGTAGGAGGTGGTCTATCTGTTCCGAGGACAGCGTGGACATATCCTGGGAGATCCGGGGCGAGGGATCCGTGCCGCTGTCTTCATCGCTCTTCTCAGCTTGTACTGCCCATGTAAAGTCAAATGAAAGGTTCTCAAATATCCAGAAATCACTGTATTCAACTGATATACATAGTAATTCAGTGTAGATCTGTTTCTTGGAATACAATATGGTTATACATGCAGTATTAACTATTTTTTATTCCTGTCCGAGTCCATAAGTTGCAGCATTTGAATGCCACATCTATTTTTCCAGGAATGAATTCGGAAATTTATTCAGAATATTATCATTGCAATATCATTGAGATTAGCATAAAGCAGTGCATGATGGTGGGTTTCTTCGAACACCTCGGCTAGCGCAAATAAAAAGTTACGAACATTACGGAGCAGAACTTGACGTTTACTTGAGATTATTGGAAACATTGAAAGTTTCCAGCCTAACCTAATCAGCGTGGATCAAAGCTCATGAGAGCGTCCAGGTTTGTGATTTTTACCTCTTTTTAATTTTTTTTTTTCTGCAATCAATGTTGATGCCTTATCCAGTATTCAGCAATTATCGACACCACTTTCAAGTTACCTTACATCCAGATCGGTAATCGTCTATAAATTTACAAGCAAAGCTTTCACTATTCTGTCTATCTCCTATCACTATTTAACGATGCACATCCAACAAGTGACTCCCAAACTATGATCTCTACATCGGGGACGATAGAAACAAATGATGATGCTCCACGGTTGAGTGCATATCATTAAGAGATGCACACATTGATTTGTCCCCTCCCCTAAGATCCCCCCCCCCCCCCCCCGGAAATCAATAGGTGGTCCCCAGGCCCAGTATTGATCCCTGCCAAAAGAGGACAACACTTGTAGTGGAAGGCACACGCTGTGGAGAGTAGGAGACAGTGACGGGTTCGGATCGCTGTGGAGAGTAGGAGACAGTGACGGGTTCGGATCGAGTGAGTGAGTGAGAAGTTTAGGTAATTGATCTGTTTATGCGAGTCTTTGCCGTTGAGGGATGAGCCACACATGAAAGCATGATAAACTGTAGTTACTCATCCGTGACAACATTATTCTGCATTGACCTCCATGTGCGATGACGTGAAATCAAGATCATCATCGGGCGATAGCATCCTTTGTGATGGCCATGATAGTACGCAGGCATAATTGATGACAATCCATCACGCCAACAATTCACACAGTTCAGTGGACAAGTAATTCGAGGAGAGCATCCTGCTACGAATATAACAGATTTTTGGTTTCAAGTAATGCATTTGCATATCACATGGTAGCAGGGTCACATTATTGCTCGGTTGCCATAAATTTCCAGCTTGTATTGATTTCCAGAGTCATATATCAGTCGTGTTCTTTTTTATATGGCCGATAGGCTGGACAGGCCAGGTAATAGACCACCCCGTGATATACTGTTCCTTGCTTCTCTAATAAACGAGATGGAGCAACCCGGCACAAAAGCATTTTTTTTGCTGCTCTTGGCAGATTTTGATAGGAGGAAGTATTGCCGAGCATAAATTTTGTGTAATCGCATAACTAGAAGGCACAGAATCAAAGCACAAATTTACTGGACTGCTGCAAGCAACTCCAATGGCATGTGATTGCATGTACCATATATTCTTTGTGAACTCAACACTTCCTGGAACAACTGCACAGGACACACCCTGTTATACGTCATATTGAATACTAGTACTACTAAATTTTCCAATTTTCAAAAGTTCAAAATATTCCCTTTTAACCTCATTTTGTTTTCAGAGATTTCAAATTCATTTTATCATATTTTCTCGAAGCATCCACAATATTTTGGTGGACCTACCCCAGTTGGGAGCGGGGACGATGAGTTCGTCGATGACCTTGTCACTGATGCGGGACTGGGAGGGAGGTGGTGGACACATCATGTTGTCTATGTACATATCAGCGTGTTCCATCAGCGACGTGGTGTTGACCGGGCTGTCAATACGACAGGACCGGATCGTCAGCTGGATGGAAGTCTCCTCTAGCAGCAGGTTCTCCACATAGACCATGTCCAGCTCGGCTATGACTTTACCGTTCAACACCAGCACCTCGTCCCCCACCAACAGGCCTGAGGAAGACAAATTTGAAAACATGTGATTTGCATGCATCTTTGTTTCAAATACATGGACTTTATACACTTTTCAAGCCATATGAGACCAGACATGTCAAGTCTGACAGAAAATACTCATTTTTTACACACACAAAGAAGAAATTAATCATCATCATTAAAGATAGCATCAAAATCATAATGTGTTGAAAGCTGACATTTTTGTAAATATCATAATGACCCCAAAAACTGTCCCCACAAGCACATCAGTGACTGCACATTTATCATAGTGCACCCACCTTTCTTGTGAGCAGGCCCGCCTTTGACAACCTCACTGACAAAGACACAGAGTTCGTCCTCGGTTTCTGCATCCTCCGCTAGCTCAGCCTCCACGGAGAAGCCGAAGTCTCGATCCCGCTCCGAGCGACTTAGCTCCATCCGGAACATCACCTTCGGGCACACCTCGATACTCTCGTACTCCTGCAAAGGGTTCATCAAACATAATTACGTTCATTTACTTTGTTTGAAATATTTTATTTTATTCGTTTTATTGAAGTTCATTTGTATTTTGTACAGCATGGTGATAATACTATCATGTACATAGTGTTCTATTCATTAATGCTTACCTCAGTGTTGACTACAGTACATTTCTCTGGGATCTTGTATGAGTCTGACCCGTGTGACTTGGTGCGGATGAAGTGATCGTTGGGATTCAGTTGTCGCTTGTTACATGACGACTCAAGCACATCGCCTATTGTTGTCTTCTCCGAGAGTATTGCTACTACCACGTTCTGCAAAAACATGCAAAAATTCAGGTATCCTTTTTTCTCAAACTGATTTGATTTATCAATTTGACATCATTTGTATTATGAAACCATTTCAGATGGCTCAATGTTAAATCCAGATGGTTTCAGCTAAACTATGATGAATCTGCATTAACCACATCACCAAATCCCAGCGATTCACAATTAACCCACCTGACTGTTGGGGACTTCGACACGAAGGAGACTGTCGCCGAGGGTGTTTGCCTCCAGGGGGAGCTGTGAGGCGAGTTCCTCTTCGTGTTTTGACAGGTCGACTAGCACCTGGTCTGACACCTCTGTGTTCTTGAACAGTTGGCTGTGAATGGCAACAAGTGAATATTGAAAAATACTTACAATGTGACATCAATGTACATCCTGCACTAGCCATATTTTGCCTACAATTGCATGCACATCCATACATGAATTATAAAATTGGTACACTTGTTTTAATGTACATTTGATAACTCGTGCTAACCTTGGTGGAGGACTGAACGATCGAGGAGACTTGGGCCGTATTTTTGTGACACTGTCTGCCTTGAATGTGGAGAGGATTCCGCGCTTTTGTCGAGTATTGTACAGGTTGGCAGTAGTGAGCGGGGTTCTGGCACACACCAGCGCATGGAACGACGTCACCGTGAACACACCGACGCGACTCAAAGTCGTCTTACTGGCCTTCGATGAGCAACCTAGCAAAGTCTGCAAAAAAAATTTGATTTCATAAAATTATCTGAAATCCATATTTATGAATACCAAGTGGGAACTACGCAAAATACAAACTGTCTTCTATTTGAGACCGGGTGCGGTGCAGGAAACGGGAACAGAATAACTTATGATGATCCTGTACCTTGGGGTTGGGTAGGTCAGATCCCTGCAGTGATGCCATGTAACACCGCAGTCGGTACTGCTCCATGTAGAGTTTCTCTAGGTTCTCGTCCCACTGCGCGATCTGTTTCTCTATTGCCTGCTTGGATTTAGGATCTGTCACCACGGAGATCTGGAGCCCCGCCATCTTCTTCATCTTGATGTCCTGTGATTGAGCGGGAGAGGAACCGAAAACTATTATCTAGAATTGTAGCATGCATGTTGAATGAGCTACCTGTTTAGTGTTATCACAAATTTCAAGGTAGAGCATATATCACTTCAGTAAGAGCATCCAAAAGACTAGAAAATGACGGAAGACGAATGACCTTATGTTTTCCATTTTACACAATCTCACAAATCATCTGGACTCACCAAGTCAATACTGTTCTCGAGTTTCTGTATCTCGCTGCGGAGGAGTTTCAGTGTGTTCTCCTTGCCGTGTTGACGAGCAAAGGACGATGCACAAGCTGAGTGAATACTGCGGATCCAGTTCTCAAGCTCGATCTGGTTCGGGGCCTGGAACAGGTACGCATCACCGAACGCTGTACTCAGAGCAAAGATGTTCTCACGCTTGGGGTGTTCTGGTACCGCCTGCGAGATACCACCTTCGATCACTGCGAAAATCAAAAGTTCTAAAATAACTTTTATTTTTATACTATGCATACTTACCTCTGACTCTGGGGTCGTGTAATTGGCGAGCCCTCATTCGCCAACCACACATGAAATATGGGTGAAAAAGCTAAACGAAAGTTAGCCGGTCCGTTTAGACCCTGCGTTAGTAATGGTAGTTACCTGAGCAGTTCACCCTCCGTGTGGTAGCATAATCGTGCCGGTCCACTGCCTCCCAGTTCACTTTTGTTGAGTTGCAACACTTGATCACTGAAGGTTATCTTCTGAAAAGACAAGAAGATAATCAGCGGGGAGGAGGGTGGGACCATCCAACGTCAGAGGTAAGTATGCATAGTATAAAAATAAAAGTTATTTTAGAACTTTTGATTTGTTATGCTAAGCGATACTTACCTCTGACTCTGGGGAATGGCCTGCCGGTGGTGGGCCCCTCAGAGAGAAAGTACGCCTTGCACAAGATCATCCCCTGAAAGTAGAAGGATGAGAACTATGCATAATACCAGTGACTATAATTACTGTATAAAGGATAAGGAACCCGCTCCTTTCCTATAGTAATTATAATACTAATTAACCACAGAGTAGCTCGGAAGTTAATAGTATACTGAGAGATACTTTGTAATCCAGAAGAATCTGAGATTACATACCTGTCGTCGAGTCCCTTGTGAGGCGATGAGCCGTAGCTAGGTGTTGAGACGGCGCTCCCCCCCCCCGGACTCTTGGCAGAAGAAGCAGTGGGTTGCACGATGACTTGTGCTGCGACGATGGGTCCCAGACGATAGAGGTCATCCGCGAGGAGCGATACATCGCGCAGGTAAATGAGGAAAACGTAGAGTGAGATCTCCAAGTGGCTGCCTTCATGAGATCCTGAAGTGACATGTTGTGTGCAAACGACCAGGAAGTGGAGATGGCGCGAACCTTGTGAGCCGTACGACCGTAGAGCTGATGTAGGTCCCGACGATCCTTACTGTAAGCACGTGTAACAACAGCCTTGATCCAAAGCGAGATCGTGTTCTTGGAGACCTGTCCTCTCGATGCCGAAAACGGGAGAAAGAGGTGAGATTCCCTTGGTCGTGAAGGCTTAGTCCTCTTCAGATACAACCGTAACGCACGCACCGGACACAGGGACAGATCCCCACAGTCAGTTGCCAACTGAGATAAGGCAGGGACAGAGAACGTTCGCATCCCAGCCGCCAGGGCAGAAGGAGTTTCGGTCTTGGCAAGAAACCCCAGATGGTACTGGAGGGTAACAGAAGACCAATCTTCCGGGTGTAAGACCTCCGCAGACAGTCCCTGAAGCTCACTGACCCGCTTCGCGGAAGCAAGGGCCAACAGGAACACAGTCTTGTGCGAAGCTCCGCTTCCTCGAGAGGCTCATATGGAGATTCATTGAGGCTACAAAGGACCAATGACAAGTCCCATTTTGGTGCGCGGGAGACCGGAGGCAAATCCTGGGCGAAGGACTTGAACAAGGCCGAAATCTCCCGTGATGTAGAAATGTCCAAACCGTGAGAAGCTAGCACATTAGACAATGCCGCACGGTATCCCTTGACAGTAGTAAGAGCCCGCTTGCGCTTGTCTCTCAACCAGACAAAGAAGTCCGCTACCGCAGGGAGAGGGGGACGGCGTGGATCAACTTGCCGTCGACCACACCAAGAAGAGAAGACTCTCCACTTGGCTTGATATAATCGCTCTGAGGATGACCGAACTGTTCTGGACATCCGCTTGGCAGCGTTCTTCGAAAAGCCAGCCTTTCTGAATGAACGCCTGATAATCTCCACGCGTGAAGATGGAGAACGCCCAGATGCTCGTGAAACTGACGTCCCTGACGAAGCAGGCTGGGGATCGGTGGTAACAACCGTGGAAGATCCGTTAGAAGCTCCAGGAGTTCCGGAAACCAAGGCTTGGCTGGCCAGCAGGGAGCCACCAAGATGATCTGGGCCGAGCTTAACCGAATCCTCTGTAGAACCACGGGAATCAGTGAGAACGGCGGAAAAGCGTACGCCCATAGGATGGACCAGTCCTGAGCGAGGGCGTCGACTGCCCAGGCATGAGGGTCCGGGAACGGGGACACATAGAGATGTAGACTATTGTTCTGGAACGTGGCGAACAGGTCCAAGTGAGGCTGACCCCAAAGACGCCACAGGTGACTGCAAACCTGGGGGTTCAGAGACCAGTTCGTGGAAACCGGACCCTTCCTCGAAAGGGCGTCGGCGATGGTGTTCATGGAGCCCGGGATGTGTCGGGCCAGAAGACTGCCATCCTGGGATTCCGCCCACTCCAAGATTCTTCGAGTCAAGGCGCTTAGCTCCCTTGATCGTGTCCCCCCCTTGATTCTTGATATAGCCGACGACCGTCGTGTTGTCGGTCATGGCCAGTACCGTGGACCCGGCAACCGTCTGATGAAAATGGCGCAGGCCCAACCAGACAGCCCTGAGCTCCAGCCAATTGATGTGATGCCGGAGATCGGCCGCCGACCAGAGACCGGAGACTTGACTTTCGCCGAGGTGAGCACCCCAACCGAGGCGAGACGCGTCGGAGAACAGGAGAAAGTCGGGCTCCAACTCGTGAATCGGATGACCCCGTAGCAGGTTGACCGGATCGGACCACCAGAGGAGATCTGGCTGGAGAGCGGAAACCACCGGAACCAGAGTTGACAAGTCCTGCTCGGAAGACCAGTGGTCCTTCAAGTGGAACTGGATCGACCGCATGCGCAACCGTGCACCAGGGACGATCTTCTCTAGCGACACCATGTGACCTAGGAGCCTCAGGAACACCACCGCCGCGACGGGAACCCCGATGGAGAAAAACCGTAGAACGCCGTTCAAACGTTGAATACGATCTGCCGTCGGACGTGTCAGGAAGGACTGCGTGTCGATGTCCATCCCGAGGTAGGTGACACACTGGGAAGGAACCAAGTCGGACTTCTTGAAATTGATGAAGAGACCGACCCGCTGACAAAACTGAACGACCAGGTCCGTGTGAGAGGCCACCGTCTGCCGATCCGCGGCTGCAATTAGCCAATCGTCCAGGTACCTCGTGAGACGAATGACCCTGCAGTGAGCCCACGCCGACACCGACTGAAAACCCCTGGTGAACAGGAACGGGGCGGTGGAGAGGCTGAAACACAGAGCGCGGAACCACGTTGCCCCACTGGAAACGAGGGTAGGGCCGCGACGAGGGATGAATCGGGACGTGAAAAGGCACATCCTTCAGATCTAAGGAAGTCACCCAGTCCCCGCTGCGGAGAAACAGGAGGACGGTCCGCGAGCACTCCATGGAGAAGCTCCCCTTGGAGACGAACTTGTCTAAAGGACTGAGGACGATAATCGGTCACCAGCCATGTGCGAGCATGGGGATGACAAACAGCCGACTGAAGAAGCCCGGAGAACTCTGAGTCACTTGCTCCGTGGCTTGCAGCCAGGACGAACCCAGCGCCGACCACTCGAGTTGGAAAGAGCCAGATGCACACTGGCTTGGAGGTAGAAGCCGTAACAGAGGTATCCGCCGACCTGGCTGGACTGGAGACCCGGGGCTTCTAGACCGGAGGTTCATCCGACTCCTGGTCCACAAAGGGAGGAAGCAGGACTGGAGGCTCCGGGAAAAAGACGGGGGTAGTCACGCAGAAAAGATGCCCCTGTTCCATCTAGAGGCAGGGAACATGTGGATGCCCGCCCACGGTTGAAGCCCACGTGCGAGACCTGGTCCCTGCGGCCGCCACGCAAATCCCTAAAGAAGTAGTCCCCGTGGCCCGCATGGTCCCCAAGTGAAAATCATGACGCTGATCAAAAACCCAACCTCGGAAACGATCCGCACGTCTGGCGGACGGACGGTCCCAATCCTCAGAACGGAGTAGGTCCGCAGGCCGAACTGGATGGTGACAGTGGTCAGGCGAGGCTGGCGGTCCACCACCAGTGGAACACCAGCAGCCGTGGCTGCAGAACCGCGGAGAAAACCAGAGCTGGGGACAGACGAACGGTCCACAGACTGACGGACGGCCGGAGACTGGCCGCAGGAAAAACCACTGGGCCGGGAGATCCACGAGCTAGGCACCGCTGGCTATAGTTGACGGTCACAGTCAGGTGAAAAACCGCGAAGCACTGCCGCCGCTGGAAAAAGCGGTAGCCTGGGCTGGAGAGGCGCCACGATGCTGAACACGGCCCGGGCTGACATCGAGCCGGAGGCTGGACGCGGGGTAGAACACCGGCCTGAGAGGACGGGCGGCTCACCGCCGGTAGAACACTAGCCGCCGTGGCAGATGCCCCATGGTGAGAACCCGCAGACGAACCACGGTCCGCAGACTGACGGTCGGCCGGTGGCTGGACGCAGGGTAGAACACCGGCCTGAGAGGACGGGCGGCCCACCGCCGGGAGAACACTAGCCGCCGTGGTAGATCACCCGCGGTGAGAACTCGAGCTGGAAGCCGATGAAGTACCGCCCGCAGACTGACGGTCGGCCGGTGGCTGATCGCGGGGTGGAACACTGGGCTGAGAGACCCGCGAGCTTGCCACCGCTGGCTGCTGATCACTTTCACGGTCGGTTGAACACCTGCGAGAGGCAGCAGCGGCCGGAGAAGAAACCTGGGCAGTGGAGTCGTCACGGTGCTGAACACGGCCCGGGTCTTGGAGACTTGTCCACAATAAGTACATCAACAGCGCCGTCGGGGAGCTGCACGGTGGAGTAGTCGGGGGCCAGACTTAGCGCGACCAACGGGGCCCCTGCCTTCAACAGACTGTTAGCCCAAGACCGACCCGCCGGTCCCGGCAGCCCGAGAACGGGAATCCACCGCTGAAACACACCTCTGGTTCAGGAGGAAGAACGTGTAGCAAACACCCAGCCCACGGTAGCAATCACATGGCAGCACCACAGGCAGGAACGGCGTTAGCGAGAGGCCATCTAACACGGTGCACATCCATCGAGGAAACCCATAAGCACTGGAAACAGTAGCTCCCAGCGGCTGGTAACACCAGCAGACGAACGATGGACGGACGGACAGAAGACACCCTGCAGCAGCGCTGGTGGGGGGTCATGGAGCCGACGAAGACGCGCGTACGGACGGACGGCCGACAGCCGGTCAGTAGAAAACCCCCGGACTGTAGCTGCGCTGGTAAGACACGGTGCATATAGCGGCCGGCAAATCAGATAAACAGTGCAGTAGCTCCCAGCAGCTAGCAACGCCGACGGACGAACAGAAGAACCCCTGCAGCAGCGCTGGTGGGGGGGGGGGTGGGGGGGTCACAGTGCCGGCGATCACCCACGGACGGACCCACGGACGGCCGGTAGTAGAAAACCCGCGAGGCTGCAACAGGACTGTAGAGACACAGAGCAGAACACGGCTGGCAAAAGCAGACAGATGGTAGACAGCCGCACGGTCGTAGAAAACCTCCTAGGCTGCCACGGCTTAACGACGTCATGGACTGGTGAGCAGCTAGCCTGTAGGAGTCGCAGGGAGAAGCCACCGGCAACTCCCCATGCAGATCAGACCGGGCGGTAGAGTCACGGACAAACGGCTGTGCCGAGGCTGCCGCGGCTGTAGTTAACTGCCTCATTAACCATGTAGAAATCCACTGGCCGTACGGTAGCTGAACGGTTGCGTGAACACGACGGTCCAGTCTAAGAACGAACCACGGGGCTCCTGCCTTCCGCAGGCCGTGCGTCCGGGCCCGTTGGACGGGCCCAGCAGCCTGGGAACGGAAATCCACCGTGGAAGCGTCCGTCGACAAAACGAATCACTCTGGAGACGAACGGGACAGGAATCTCAGCGCGCGTAGGGAAGACGGAGCCGCACTTCGCCCCCCTAACTAAAGATGACAGCATAGCAGACATCGCGGCAATGGAGGCCTGCAAATTCCCGACGTAATTCCCAGTGAATCCAACGAGAAGAAGACAGCGAATCCACGGAACGCTTGCTTCTCCCTCCTGTCTAACGACGCTTGTCCGGAAGACAGACAAACTCCTCAGTCCAAGATTCACAAAATCCGCGGCGCCGAGGAGACGAACAGACAGAGCGCTTGCAAGAAAACGATTCGTGCAGCAGAAACTCTTGTCCAATTCCAAAAAGAAAACTCCTCCATCACAGCGAAGAAACTTCCAAAGATCCAACTTGAAACTTCAGAAACAAAAACGCGAGCGACGGCAGAGTAGGTGTTGACAGGAGCTCGCCAAAAACAAAAGTGAACTGGGAGGCAGTGGACCGGCACGATTATGCTACCACACGGAGGGTGAACTGCTCAGGTAACTACCATTACTAACGCAGGGTCTAAACGGACCGGCTAACTTTCGTTTAGCTTTTTCACCCATATTTCATGTGTGGTTGGCGAATGAGGGCTCGCCAATTACACGACCCCAGAGTCAGAGGTAAGTATCGCTTAGCATAACAAAACAAAGAGGAAAATTTATGCAACTGTAATGTTATTGTGCAAATGTTTCATTTCTAAGTTGTCATCAATTTAATTATCTATCTGTAAGTTACAATCCAGTAGCTCTTAGGCAATCGAAAATTTCAGCATCTTTGCACATGAAAAACCATGGCTGGATTTTTTTTTTACTTGGATAATACTTATATTTTTGCACAGAATTTCAAATAACATGATGCTACAGATATCTGATGAAGCAACAAACCCTTACATACCGAGCATGTGTCCTGGCACACTATCCTCGCTGATGGAGTCGTTGTCGTCACATGTGTAGAACAGTAACATCGTGCCCTTCAAACACACCCAGTACTTCTTCCAGGTGCGCTTCGGGGCCAGCTCAATCTTCCGCTTCTTGTGGATTAGCCAGTTCTTCACTGTCAGCCAGCTGTGAGGATGGAGAAATTTATGGTGGATGTAAGTTAAAAATTGACGACTTTAAGTGAAAGTATTTTTACCAAATAGAGATTGGAAAGCATTCAAAAGATTTAAAATTGTAATGATATGACATATATCTCAGATATAAAACCGAGTAGGATGTATTTTTTTACATGATAGTTACACCTCGTAATATTTTATATAAAATGTCTTGTTTTTCTTGCTATATGTCAAACATTATCATACCCAGCTTTCCTGACGGCGGCGCTCTTGCTGGCGTAGGTTGCCTGCGACTCTGACGGCATAGTGTGGATACTGCTCGTGTCACTCTCGATAGCCTCGCTACTGCTCCCTGTCTCACTGTCGGACAGCTGTGTGTGGGAAGTTATATGGTAAATATTACATCTTGGAATAGAATCCTACGGAGATGAAAATCTGTATTTTCTGGAGTGACTGAGTGGAAAACGACAAACACATTGGATTTGCCTCACATGAAATGTCCCTGTCCCTGTTGTGTTTCAAACTTAATATTTCTCTCTTTGTTTCATACAGCACTAGAAAAGCACTGTCCAACTATAATTAGATGATACCCTGTGAAGTAGAGACTGGGTGTGGGTGATGATTATTTTCTGTCGCCAAGTGAATTTTCATGGTAATGTTTACTACACAAACAGCTATTTCTCATCAAAGAATTCCTGGAATTGTTCAGTTTCCTTTTAAAACCAGTCTGAACTCAGTACGACACTTTGCTTTCATCTAATAAGCTTTCCTTTGATTTTTTGCCGTTATTACTTCAGCCTCCAAATTCATATGATGAGCTTCCTTCGCTGTGTCATCTTTCGCATCATATGTGTATAACTCACATAACTTGCGCGATATTCTGGACTAGCCTAGACCATGTAAATTTCCTGTCTCACAGCAGAAACTTTTTCCACTGGCACGTATGCCATCAACATAAATAATTGAATTACCGATGCTGACAAGATACGATTGCGGAGAATAAGAATCTGTGACTGCCGTGCATCTGGACAGTGTCTCACATGACGAAAGTACAGCGACTGTGAGACAGAGACGGCAGCCAACTGTCCAAGTTATGCGGGCGGGCGACAGTGGACTGCTGTTTGCGGCCAACGACGAGCACTGACTGAAGTGGTTGCCACGGTGATTACTGTGGCACTCGACACTGACATAATTGTTAGTGATTGCATGAATTATTATATTTATTTACCCATGACTAAACCACAGGCAAAAATCTACACGGATCCTGACCGATAATGTGAGCATGGTGACTGTGATTAGATGTCTCGAGTTTATTCAGTTTGCCAGAAAAAAACACCCACAAAGGTCTCGTTATTTATATTGTCAGATGTTTATGTGGCTTTTGTCTGGCTGGCCTGGAGCGAAATTCGCAAACTTTTTTTGGTCACTAGCACATCACATCGCGTCCATTTTCCAGTTAACGCAATCAGAAATCTGCATAATTTTGATGATTTGTGGTAGAGTTGACACACATGACAAAGAAATATTTGTCATAGTGAAAGCGCAACCACTTCCACACCGCTTTCCAGATCTATCTGTCGTGATTGAATTCCATGATTACCCTTCTATTTGGCAAGTTTTCTGAAAATATGAATATCACATTTTTCTTTGTACGGCATGAATATTAGTTTCATGTTCTGTGTTTTGTATTTACATTGTACACTGTAACTTATAGTGCTAAAATATCACCAAAGTGAAAAAGCAAGTAATAATTGTGTTCCATTTCATAGCTTGGAAATAATTTTCTACAAATTTCATGATAACTGTTAAGATTTGCCATGGGAGAGTATCTACCCTGATATTTAGTGTAAATACAAAATTATATTTACACTAAATATCAGGGCGTTAATTTTAATTTACTTGTAGACTTCTTTGAACCTTCACCATCTCTCACCTCCACGTATTCTTGACATTAACTGATCTCAACATGCCACCTGATCCTACTTATCAAGCACTCACTGATCATCAAGTGTTCTCACGCACACATCACACACCGTGAACATCACACTGTGAAGCAGTATGACTATAATCTTGATAAATGTGAATACTGCTTTGGTTTGCTCACATGGGGCAAATCATAGTGCCAAAAATAGAACATTCATACATATAGTTCTTAAATTTTCTTGAATTCACAAAATTTGTCAGCAATCGACTTGAAACATATTTATAAACTCGCATCTATATTTCATGACTGTAACAAGAAATTTGGTTTGCCGTGTTTCCACAATAAATGCGTCAAAAATGCTGCTTCGAGCAAGCAATAACATCTGAGTTATTGCAGCCCTGTGATGAGATAATCCCAAAATAATACCTCTGTCAGTCGTGTGCTTTATGACCTGGTCATAATGTGGCCACTAATTCCTGTCTACATGGTCTATGGGAAACATGTCAAGGATGGGATCCCAGGGACATTTATCTTCGTGAGTCCCCGACAAATATGTGTAAGCCTATACTTGTTAGTGATGGTTAACATGTTCAAACACTGTAATTTTGGTATAATTTCGATCAATTCCAAAGGTTTTTTCCCTTTTGCGAACACTGAAACTATCTTATATACATTTATTATATCTAATATATATCTTATATATTATTATATCTAATAAATGGCTAGTTTTTGACAGTCATATATTTTTCATGCTGCGCCTTTAAATCTGCTCAATAAAACTCACACCACACACACTTGTATCTTGTCAAGGTTTCATATCATCAATAGCTAAGCCTTATACTATTATCCCAAGTCACTTCATGCTAAGCAATAAAGGGAAAAGTCAGCTTTTGATTTATGTTCATAATCCAGTCATGAAGCTGGTGATTTTTGCCTTTCTCGTCTATTCCAATCAAGCCTGAGGATGCGATGAGATGATGTACTTAAGGATCGGAGGAGATGCTAGTTCATGTTCCAACTCGGCATTGATTAAGCACTCCCTGACAGTCAGTGATTAAGTGAAGACCAACGATAAAAGCTACAAATTTAATAATTTCCACAAAACTTGGAACAACTCGAGTGTAATGTTTCACGTGGTAACCAATTAGTTTGATGTTGTGTCAGACGCGAGCCTCTCAGGCAAGTTTGATGAATGCTCACGTGTTGCCATCCGGTCTATTTCTCTTGCGTAGAACTGCGATACTAATTATCAGCGATTCTCCTAAAAGATGGGTATTTTCTAAGACAACTGGTGCAAGCGGTGAAGCTTCTGTTCCTGTTATTTTTGTGGGGCTATTTTTGTTTTTTCCTCACTGTTCAGCGTGTTGCATATGTCAACAAAACTGCACACGCATCACAAAACTTCTGTGGCTGCATGGGTGATGTAGTCGAAAACTTCCATCACATCATCACCAGTCATTAGTATAAAATGTTTTTAAATAATTAGCTGTGTTTATCATCTGCATTTTCATCAAGTTAGTGTCATCATATTCACGGAAAATAAATACATTGTACTGACAAAAACAGAAGTTCACAGCTGGCACCAACTATTTTTTTACTCTAAATTTCCGGTTTTCGCTAATGTTTGAGGAGCCATGTGTCACATTTTACTTGGAAGAGTTTCCATGGCAACTATCAGTTTTTCTACCATGGTGACTGTCCTCGCCCTGGCATCAAGCTGCTGACAGTCCACACGCATAGTGTCATGTACACGATTAAAGATTGTATTTTGGCTAATCAATTTTTGATGAGCATTTAATCACCGACTTCGACATTAATAGTATTTCATAGTGGAAAGATGTCAAGTCCTGACAGGAAAGATCAGACATGTGAAAAACTGACAAAATGTATGTGTACTCAATAAATTCTTGCACTTACATCTGATGTGAGATGCCGGACTTCTGTGGTTTCAGATCCGGAGCCGTGGCCGCCGTACTGTTGTATGAGGTCGCTATGACGACCGCTGGAACTGCCCCCACTGCTGCCTCCACTAGATCGAGACTGGTGGTGACTGGAGCCTAGTCCTGGGGAATATGTATTTGATTGCAGGGAATTACAAAACCGGCAACACATATTTTGCGACGTATATATACATTACGCATAGGTTTTTTTTCTTAAAATATTTGTCAACAAAATTATCAGAAAATTCACAAATAACATTCCATGACACTTCTAACAAGATCATGGTACTGCAGGTGTATCCGCGAAAGAAGAGTTTGTATCCTTTTTTCTCTTCAACTTCCATCCACCCGTGTGCTTTTCAAACTTTTGCTCACCAACAGTGTTTTCCCAGCAATTTGGCATACTTATCCATAAACAGTATGTAGCATCCAGTAATCTACAGCAAATATCCCCACTAAAACACAGACACGACAGAAAGTTTCCCTCTCCCATCTTTGATGCTCATTTTGATCACATGCGTCCACATGAAATCAAAGACTTCTTAAAAATACAGCAACTTCCACATGCAATCCAACTCTATCAAATGCTCTTTCATGCTTGGCTGCCTGATTCCAAGACGTAGGTATAGAAAGCAGGAGACATTTCGTTCTGTGAGGACACAAAGCCGTAAATTCAAGGTTATTTTAAGTTGATAGTTATCAATGGAAGCCATTGTACCGTTTCCTCTTCAGCTTCACAATTAGAAACGACTCCTTTGTGCACCTACCAAACGGCATGTCAAACACTTGATACTGTCTCAAAGAGCGCACATGTAACACTTCGGCGATTCTATCAAATTCTTTTCTATGAAAGCACAATAGGCTTGTATGTAAGAAACTGGATAAATTTTATTTCTAATTTCAGTGCTATTGTATAGCTGGAACACAGTATATACTTACCTATTATAGACAAGGTGTGAAACTCAATATATCCAGCATGTTGTCATGCAAATGTCAGTCCAATTTACATAGCAACAAGTGACCCAAGCCAACAGCGTTGTTGTAATTTCACAGGCAGCCCTCACCATCCCATGCCAAAACTAATAACGGTAGATACATCCAACTTACCAGGGTCAACCCTTTGTCAATGGCGCAATTTCCTGGCAAACTAATGTTATTGTTTCCTGCGGATTGCATAACCAGCTTATAGGTTTTGTTTGCAATTCACAGCCTGAAAACAAGTGTACCTGCTTTAATCCCTAAGTGATTCCACTGGAGACAATGTCCTCTGAATTGAAAAGTATGCTTTAATAATAAATCCTCACATCTTTAGAATTAATCCTCCATTGTTTGTTAGCACGGACCAAATTTTCCAATTGCACAATTTTCATCATTCTCTATAATTAATTTCTCCATGTCTTTTCATCTGTCCACTGTTTTTATTCCATCCAATATTGAAGTCTGTTTTTTCCTGTCCTCATGTGTTGCTGTGTGAGAGAAAGAAGCTATCCACTGTCAACGTGCCGCTGTTTCCCTACCGTCCAGCACTTGCTATTGTCGACGGCACGCGCGGGAACTGTTTTCCCATCTGTCTGTTCCCTTGCTCGCCTCCTTCACAGTAAAGATGCCAGGGATGAGGCTGCAGGGATGAGCCTGCTGCTGATACGGAGGCAGGTTACGTGGACACCCCCAAAAGGTAGCATCATCATCGTCTGCTTCGTGGAATATACATGTAGCTGTGCTCGCCTGCTCGGGAAGAGGGGAATGGAAAGAACCTGTTCTGTTCTGTCTCGAGTCGACGGATTGAAATTACATTGTCCGTTCTCTATTACAGTTGGATGCTCATACTGGATAAAGTAATCTTGAGCTGTGATTTCTTCAGGGGATTGCTGAAGAATGCTCGTCACGTGGTTCTCTGATGAGAAAACGTGTCTGTGTCTTCAGAGTCGCTTTCTGTATTCCCATCATGCAAATATATTCCATGCGCAAATATTTTTCACCACTTTCTCTTGCATCTTCTACATGAAGAATTGTGAGTGTGCGGAAAAATGGCAAGTGTAATCCATCTGATGCGGAAACTTTTCGAGAAATGTCTTGCAAACTAAATGCACACAATACTACAGAATAACTATGAACGTATTCGCCGAATGCACGATCTCTAGAATACACAATTTGATCTTTCTGTTTCCCTTGTCAAGCTGCGGTGACACCATGCGGCTAAGACAACATAAGGGCGGGGAGTGTCCATAGTATGGCTGTCTGGACCCTGAGGGCCTTGTACAGAAATCTGTCACCCTCTCTACACCAAACCAGCTACCCCTCTACTGATCCTCCCAGTACTTGTCCACTTCCCCTTCTGTCAATCATTGCACTCTTTATCAATGGCTGGCCAGTGGCCTAAAGCCCGTCTAAATATGATTAATGCACAGGCGAGTGATTTGATTAGGACGAGAGGACCATTGTTGGGAAGCATCTATGATCTGGAGCGTTAAGCGGGCAGTGAGATACCACGGCAAAGAGACAAAGGCAATCGAAAGCTCTTCCAACTTTCTGAATATGTTGAGCTATCGCAGAGTGGTGATGACTGCTACGAGCCACTTCTGGTGCCATAAAAACTCCTACAGCAGTGTTTGATGTCCTAACAGCATGGAGACAGATCTACTTCTGTGACAGATCTACAGTCTGCCATGGCGACCATTCGCGTTTTTCGTCACGTAAAAGTGACAATCCAAGCTGGTGCTAAAACGCTACTTACAGTGCATTCCTTCTGATGAAGACTGAACTTTTCAACCCAGAATTATAATGAAAATAATCCTATCAAATATCTTCATACATTTAGCATGTTTAGTGTTCTGCTTCCATCAAAAACTGCCATAACCAGTGGAATGACCAAAATAGCATGTACTGAAATGAAGTTAGTTTTGATAAAACAACTTGTAAACAGCAACTAAATTCCTTCGTTTATATAACAGTATAACTAGTAGCTTAGTATAAACACAGACATTAAGCAATCAAGTTCTTTGTGATGCTATTAATTACAGAAGTGTACTTTACACATGAAAGCAAAACATAAAGATGATTATCTTTTTTCCATGCATCACTGCATAATTTATCACTTGAATGGCTTTGCTATTAAACATGGTAAAGGTGCACCAATCTCTTTTGCTTCAGAGAACAAATTGCTAGGAGCTTGGTCCCATTTAAGTTCAGTATAAGGCTAAATATAAATGTTATTTCTTTTGACTTTACTCTCATTACGATGCTCTGCAGCAGTAACTCTTCCAAGTTTAATTTCTGTGGTTTATTTTACGACCGTGCAATCTGTACCAAATCTCTTTGGAAAGTTGTAGATAAGATTTTCCTCCTTTTTTGATATGATTTACAATTCGTCTACTTTTAGAACACGTATAACATGCAACATGTTTTTATGTTGCGGGGCAGAAGTTTCCCACCATAATTCTCCAATTCGCGTGTTCACAGCCACCGAAACGATTCCCACTTGTCACATAGAGCACAGGGCCATGTCACCTAAATCTCCTGATATGTCCTCACCAGGCCCTGCCCTTCAGGACCCGCATGCCTCATGACATGGCTTGTCCCTGAGATGTGAACGAGTCTCCATGGACGCTGGAACATTGGGTAGTGCATGCACACGTTTGCAAGCTAATTGATTTAGTTGGTTATGATGTCCACTCGGTTCCGCTCTTGGAGCGGATTTTATCAAACTAGACGCTTCCGGTCGCCTACGACCGCTTGGGTGTATCCCCCGTAGCCCTATCATCTCTGTTGCCCCAAATATATCACTGTCAAGTGTGAAAAACTAGAGCAAGGGCTAAAAAAGATTACCAGAGAAATGTTAAATCTCAAGTCACAACTGTTTTCTTTTCCCCACCAAAATTGCTGCACTGATTTTCCGAGGTTATTGAAGGTCGAATTCAAAATCACCACTGAAATCTCTTTATATGAATTTCCATTTCGACATGTTTGATAAAATAACGAAAATACAGATAGATCAATCTTTTCACCTATTTATATTTAACTCAGAGTATTTTACAAACTTGGTTCCAAGTTGAAATTCAAAGTAAAATCTGACCAAAAATGCATTCCAAGATGATGAAATTGGAGCCAGATCAAACTTTTCGCCATGAGTTATATTTCAACTCATAATATGTGCCAAACTTGGTATTAAGTTGCAATTCAATGTAAAAGTTGACCAAAACTGCATTTCAAGATGACGAAATTGGAGCCAGATCGAACTTTTCATCATAAGTTATATTTTAACTCATAATATGTGCCAAACTTGGTTTCAAGTTGAAATTCAAACTAAAAATTGATCAAAACTGCATTTCAAGATGACGAAAATGGAGCCAGATCGAACTTTTCACCATAAGTTATATTTCGACCTTTAATATGTGCCAAACATGCTTTCAAGTTGAAATTCAAAGTAAAAGTTGACCAAAACTGCATTTCAAGATGACGAAATAGCAGCCAGGTCGAATTTTTCACCATAAGTTATATTTTAACTCATAATTTGTGCCAAACAGTCTCAAGTTGAAATTCAAAGTAAAAGTTGATCAATGTTTTCATAAAAAGCTATTGTGATCAATAATAGACTTAACTAGCAAGAAATAATGTTAACTTGTTTGGTCACAGCCATAAAATCTCTGCTGGATAAAGCCTTCACCTTGTTGAGCCCAATAATAAATATTTCTTGTCTTAACTATTTTCATTATGGTCAATAATAGACTTAACATGTAAAAATAATGTTAACTTATTTGGTTACACCCAGAAATTTCTACCGGACAAAACCTTAACCTTGTTTAGCTTAACTTGTTGAGCCCAATAATAAATATTTCTTGTCTTAACTATCTTCATTGTGGTCAATAATAGACTTAACATGTAAAAATAATGTTAACTTATTCGGTTACACCCAGAAATTTCTACCGGACAAAACCTTAACCTTGTTAAGCTCAATAATGATTGTTTCTCATCTTAACTATTTTTTATTGAGGTCAATAATAGACTTAACTAGCAAAAAAAAAGTTAACTTATTTGGTTACAGACATAAAATGTCTACTGGACAGAATCTTCACCTTGTTGAGCCCAATAATAAATATTTCTTGTCTTAACTATTTTTATTGTGGTCAATAATAGACTAAACTAGTAAAAATAATGTTAACTTATTCAGTACACCCATGAAATCTGTACTGGACATACTTTCACCTTGTTGAGCTTAATAATAAATATTCCTCATCTTAACTATTTTTATTGTGGTCAATAATAGACTTAACTATTTTTATTGAGGTCAATAATAGACTTAACTAGTGAAAATAATGTTAACTTATTCGGTTACACCAATGAAATTTGTACTGGACAAAACATTTACCTTGTTGAGGTTAATAATAAATATTTCTTGTCTTAACTATTTTTATTGTGGACAATAATAGACTTAACATTGTAAAACTAATGTTAACTTATTCAGTAATATTGTCCTGTTTTCACTGAAAACATCAGTTCTCCATTCTGAACAAGAAACCAGTGTCAATACCTTCCATTGTACAGGCTATTGGAATGATCGTACATGTCAAAATGGATATTTCAAAATTCTGTAATAAGTTAGGGTGTTAACATATTAATATTTATATGATCATTCTAAAAAACGATTGGTTTCGTGTGACAGCCCTTCCCAACAACACTTCCAAATATTATCGAGATTCGTCAAAAATTGCCATCTGTAGAGCGTTCACAAGCCATGTGTCTCAAACAGGCTGTTTTCAATGCAAAATGTGTCCCCAAACGACCAATTCAGTTGCCATGGCAACCAAAATCGATTGGTGTCGGGATCTTACCATTATATATGTGCCTGCAAAAAATAATGGTGATCGGGTGAGAATTGCGGCCTGTAGCGCGTTCACAAGAAAATCTCTGCGGACGCGGACGACGAAGCCAAATCCATAGTATCCGCCGAACTTTGTTCGGGGGATACAATTACTGGGGCAGTGGACAGATGCCAGTATTTGGATAAGGGTCACGCTTTTGCTTTATCAGGACATTTAGTTGTTCATATATTGATGGGTCGACACAAGTATATTGCCCCCATTGCTTCACTGGTAATTGATTACTAAATTTTCCCTGAGTGCATCACGCACAGAAAATGCTCATCTTATTTCCTGCATCTTCATGATGGTTCTTTTCTGAAGTACTATTGCCATTCAAAGCCCAGCCCTCTGAGGGAAGCTTTTCAACTCTCAAATCATAATGTTTGCACTCGATAATGCATTCACCTTAGATTCCATAAGACACAAACCATGCATGCATTATGATAAAACATAGCCAGTGGTGCATCATAATGCACACCACATGTATACTCACCAGGTGGCAGTGTGGCGCTGTGGCAAGACCGGCCAGATTTTCCTGAACGGCTGCTGTCTCCAGACCGAACTGATGCCGTTGTCTCATTGGGCAAGCCTACTCCGCTATCCGTATAGCTGTTCCGACATTTGCCGCTGCGAAAGGGGAGGTCTGAACCCGTCTCAAGTGGTATCCTTTGGGGTTTTGGGCCTGGTGGGGGCCTGGTATCCAAGGTTGCGGCATGGGGGATAGCATAGGAAGACTCAGTTTGCGGGATAGGGCCGCTAATGGCCTTGAATCCACCATTCTGCAGGTTGTGCTCAGGCTGATACATGTTGTGTGTTGGGGATGAACTAGACGAGGTCGGCTCCTGGTGAAACGTCGACTGGAATTCGATTGGTTGGTAGTCAAGCTCGTCCCCCGGGTCGGCCTGCACGTCCGTGGGCGAGCTGTCAGGCAGACCTCGCAACATCCGCTTCAGTGTGTTACTGTCAAACTTTGTGCTGGACACTGACGTTTCTAGCGGCTCCAGAGCGCCGTCTGGTGGCGGAGGCCACTCAGGCGAGCTGGACGATTGGGATTTACGCGGAGGTGAGAGGGTATCCTTGTCGTCTGGCGTAACTTCCGCAAACTGGACTCGCGCTGTGTCCAAATTGTCTACTTTGTTGATAGGTAGATTGTCGTAGTCGCTATTGTTGTTGTCTGTGGACTCGCTGCGCTCAGCTATCCGGAGCATCGTCGGCTCTCGACTGAACTGTCGGAGTTCCGTGCGTCCATATTTGTCTTCGTCCTGGTCCTTGGACAATTGGTTTACATTAGAGTTCACACTGAGAGTCTTTAACTGACGCTCGTCCAATGTATTGCGGTAGTTAGCTTTCGCTTTATCTGGTATCTGGTATGTTGAGGCATAAATACTACAATGGTTCATTGATTGGTACTGACTATAGGGGATTTCCCGCTCCGCTATGGGTTTGTGCATGGTGCTGGAGTTGGGATGCACAGGCGGCCGATTGGCCACCATGACTGTCTCATAGGGGTTCTCGTCGATTTCCTGCTTGTTATAGCCGCTGTCCTCCTGCCGATGAACGTTGTCATAGACGGATATATCAGAGTTTGGCTTGTGGATGCCATTTTGGTCTGGAAACACTGACTGTACACTGGGAACGTTCCTGTGTTTGGTGCGCGGTCCTGTGGCGATATGGTCGATGCCACTGTACATTGCCTGGTCATTCACACGTGCGGGTCCGGCCAGATCTCCTGGCGCTGGGGGAAACCCGCCGTCAGCGCCATCTTGCTGTGAACTGAGCTCCTCGGGGGAGGAAATCGCACGACGTGGCCGGGAAACTGGGGAGGTCGGGGTCGAGGTCGTCTTTCTGCTGCCTTTCACTCTCTGTGGGAGATCACAAAAACTAATTAATTCTGTTCAAAAATAAATGTCATAATTCTTAGGAACTAGTTGGAGAATTTATGTATTTCAAATTTCTGTTTTGAATGATATTTAATACCTAACAATACAGTTTTATGTTAAATCTTATATTTTCATAATGTTTACCCATGTTAAAGAAACATAAATGTATCAGAATGTTTATACTCATCAGAATGATCACAGGTACAATGTATACAATAGCAATAGTTCGCATGGATATGAGGTATAAGGCAAAAACAAAGTTTGATATAAAGAAATGGAATGTGTAAATGATAAAAGCCACAAAGCAGTAAGCAACAACCTCTGGACAAACACAGCAGATCGTAACTGGACGCTTCCCAATCTAAACCAACAAAATGCTTAAAATTAATGAAAGCATGAAAATAAGCAAATGCAACATAAAATATATTTGCATAATTATATGGAACTACTCATTAGTTATAATAGAAAGCATAAAATAAGCAACACATGAACTGATAGCTGAACTTGTGCGAAATAATCTGAAATTAATGTTTACAACACTAAAGTTACACCAATTTTAGTTCAGTAGATAAGACATTGATGGCTGTGGAAGCTGAGTACACTAGTGGGTATTGATCTAGCTCTGGGGGTGACAGCTGGGTCACCGTAGCAACACTGTCATTGTGTGAATCATCAGGTGTAATATTGATCACTTGTGTCATTTGTATTCACAACTTTGTTCATTGTTTGATCAATGTAGAATCTCGTGGTTTGTTTATTTGTGGTTTGTCAATAATGTATATCAAAATTGCATAGTATTCAAATTTATTGATGATAATAAATAATAAAGAAGTCATAATTACAAAATATATATCAATCAAACACAACACCTGAGTCGCTATCAGCATATTACACTGAATCAAAATACCCTTATATTTGAAATAATTTTTTCATCAAATTATGATTTCGAGTTTGTAGGAAAATATTTTCAATGTTGATTGCCAGATAAACTGAACACATCTACACTTTCCCCACCACCTCCTTTTGTCTACTTTATTTGTTTCATTTGTAGGAAAATATTTTCAATGTTGATTGCCAGATAAACTGAACACATCTACACTTTCCCCACCACCTCCTTTTGTTTACTTTATTTGTTTCATTTTTTACACAAATTTCCAAAAAATATTAACACGGCCTCTAACAGCGTAAGTTAAAATGTTTGTTTTGAATTCGAATTTTCCAATCGGCTAGCTCAGAGATGAATTTATTATTTGGTGTTGAAGCTGTCCCGATGTGCAATGTGCGAGAACGCCATGATCACCATTGAGATCTCAATGTGTGATTTTGTTGAAATATGTACAATCTGAAAGCGAAGCAGTGGAACTATGCCACATTCACAAGTTTGTCTTTTTCTGTGTGAGAAAGACGAGATGAACACTGAACAGACCTTTGGCGGACTCAGTCGGAGCGAGCCCGAACTGGAAGCTTTCCTCGCGTAGTTGTGTCCCGTTGGGCTCTGAACGGGGGCGAAAAGATCACAAAAAATTGTAAGCGACTTATGTATATGCAAATAATATCTTTGGATGCAGGCATGGGGGGATCTATATATATCAACACAATTTCGAATCAGCAGGGATTTCTCAAGCTTGATTTCATACTGCACGGCTGAGGATAAAAATTAAGGCTACCAGTAGTAAACTATGAGAAAAATACTAAATATGAATATTGTGAAACACTGAACACTGATCTGCAACTAAAAACAGGAATTTTATGAATGGACTTGGCACTAATATATAATTCCTACGATGCAAACACTACGACTAGAATATTTCCCATCTGTAACACACCTGTCCCTGTCTCACACCTTTTTGACGACAGCGAATTTGGAATTTTCTGGCCGCATTTTATAGGCAGTTTAGCAACAATCCCTATAAAAATAAACATAATTTTCTTCAGCCACCTAATTTATTTTTTTCGACTTCCTTGTACATGTACACAAAGCATGTCAAGATGTAACACAGACAGGCATGCCAACTTGGATGTTTTTTCTTTCAATTTCCGAAAATTACTAATTTTTTTCAATGTTCATTTTAAAACGGATATATACATCTATAATACAAAATCTTTCAAAGCAACTGCTCGGATGTGACTTGGGAGCCTGGGAAAAAGAAAGAAATATTTCGTGTTAATAATGTATATCTCTATAATACTATACATTAACGGAATGAAATACATTTCCATGATTTACATAAAATGCATATAAATTCTACCAAATGAATATGATTGGTGCAAGTGTGGGAAAACAAGCAAAAAGTGCAAATGTATTGATATTATTCCATGACTTTTTGATTTCAAGAACTTCTCCAGATAAAAGATGCATATTCAGCATTACAAAATGACACAAGCTACATTCATCAGGAACTCTGTGACGTGCAAATAGCATAAAATGTGAAGGCGATTGAGAGACAAGCTCATGGTTCGTGGCGATAGAGACAGGAGTCCACAAGTTCAACGTATTCTTTTCAGGTCAGTTCAGGTTAGAGAAACAGCAAACGATCAGCTGAGATTACAGATCACTCCACTGCAGGGCAAGTGTTCACCAACCTTACGAAAACTTGAACGTAAAGCCGCAAATGGGCCGAGTTTCGGCTGTACTTTTGACATTCTGTCAAATTTCTGCACATTTTGCCCATGTGGATTGGGGGATGGTATTTGTGGATAGGAAATCAAGAAAACAACGATTTAATGCATTCACTGTAACATGACAACAACTTGATCAATATGTTAACATTTAATGCTCAGCCACACCCTGTATGGGATGAAATTACAACCAATTTGATTGAACATGTTCAACAAGAACTTGTGCATGTGAGTCATTGCCCATGGATACGTGTACGTGCAGACTTCTGAAACAATTCTGTGCCAGCAGTCAAAGATGATGTCATTCAATCAATATTGCTGTAAATGTAAACAATGTGCATACTAAATGTGGTCGTCCATCGATTGCTTCTAGCATTCATCTTTATATCAGCGAGCAGAAAGGTGCGCCACCAAAAACAATAAATTGTATAATGTACCTTAGGCGCGATGGTCCATTCCAATGTACATTACAGAAACGACTGATATATTTGTATGGCAAAAAATATGAATAATATAGTATACATGAACTGCATTCATTGCTTCATGCCTAGTGTAATAAATTATCGCAAAAATGAAGACGTTACTGGTCACTGCATTGAGTTCGCCAGCAATCTCATCAGTGCTCTTGCAGAAAGAACTTCTCACAACCCAATCCACATAAAATACAATACTGCATCTGGGAATAAGGTACAAGGTACAAACTGGTCTCATCAATACTCTAAACCCTGAAATATTAGAGTCCGTTAAATTTAGCGTTTTTGGTTGTGCTGGCATATTGGTGACCGTTTAATTTAGCGTTTTTATCTTGCCATCATATGTTGTGTTTAACAAATTAATATATTAGCGTCCATTAATATTAGTGTTTTAAACAAAAAGCTAAATAAAAGGATGCTAATAACTTTTGGGTTTGGAGTATACCTTACTTCACTTCATATTGCAATCGTTTACATCATCCTTTGATATTTCCCAAATTGCCATGAAATCACAACAGTTCAACATACCTGGGGGGGGGGGGGGGGGGGAGGGGGGCATAATTTCCATTGAACATTGAGGTCATTTCATGGCATGTTTGTACATCGGTTAGCCATGGTCAAGGGGCTATCGATTTCAGCTTGAACCTAAACATTTAGTCAGGTTAATCTGTGAAGAGTGAAACAATATACATGATAGTTTCAGTGAACAATCAGTGTCTACTTGCCAGCAGTTTGGAGTAAAAATAACTTGCAAAAAAAAAGAATTTACAAGGAAGTCAATTTCATGATAAATGTCAATCTCAAAACATTTTCACCAGTCATATTTTACCAAAACTTTTTCTAATTTTAGTTATGTATACATCCTCACAGCCAAATCCAGTCCCCATTACCACACGAGGGAACCTACACTCGCCGACATAGATTCACAACAGAAAACGCGACCATTGATCGGAACCCGCAGCTCTTTAATACGTACATAAAGAAAATATCGACGGGACACTGCAGACATCCCCTAGATTTGGAATCCGCATCAATATTCGTGCATTCAGTTTAGCGGTTTCTACAGCACTGCAGCCTGATTGGTCCATATTGATGATATTATTTATGGGTGCAGAACGCTCCATAGGAATTATCATGCCATCAGGATATTATAGATTCTGCGAGCACAGTGAAAACATTACAAATCATATTGTACTATTTCTGACTATTTCTTATAATATATTAAATGGATTATTTCATAACAATTAGGCCTACCTTCTCATTATTTTTCGCAAAGTTTATACTACCATATATTTATAATACTATTGCCAACTGAGTTAATACAGTAAGGGTCATATTAGCCTTGTATAAATCACGTTACCATCTTCCTCTAAGCATTTTGACATAGAGTTTATGCTAATCTGATAAATTTACATAAATTTTGGCCTTGATATTATCTGACTAATCTTTTCTATATATTTGAACTGATGCAAATATCCTTGTGGATGGATGTTTGCACTGAATATTAAAATATCTTTTGTGTACATGTAAATGTATGATGGCCTGTTGACATTAGAGTCGCATCAAAATCACATCAGATTATTGTTTGTATCCCAGATATTCACAAACTGATCAAAATGTTAACATACAGATTCTATCACCTACTTTAATGCACACCATTTATACAATGTATAAAACACTTCAATTTACAAACATTTTATTTTATGTGGAGTCCCTTCCAAATTGTCTTGTAGTATGTACATGTAGTTTTCTGGCATTTACGTAAAACCTAGCAATACTGACATAAGAATGCTTTCATGCAGGTGAATAATTCATTTATATACACCAAAGTTGGTGACAATTACAGGCTACCCTTGGAAAGAGTCCATATTTATCTCCAGACAATGTCATAAAGGACAAAGCATATTTTGGCGACACATACTTATCTCTACAACGCACTTGACCAAATTGAATACCTGTGTGTCTTGGCAACAGCCAGGTTTGTTTTTTTTCCTAATCTTACTCGTCACCCCCCCCCCCCCCCCCCCCCCCCAATGCTCAATGACACATATGTGGGTTCGTCCCTAGGCACGTGCCCTCCGGTAATTGGCAGCGTGTAGCTTCTTCTATCGCAGGGTCAGATTTCTGAAACGTGTCTGACGACAAATGAGTTAATTAGTTTGTCAAGGCAAGCCGTCAAACAAGAAATGAACGAGAAATGATGTACATTTTTAGCCAGAAACTGCTCTTCCCTCCATCCAGAATAAGGACAGAAGGTTCTGAAAGTGTGTAGAATCTACTATTGTAATAATTATAATGAATGATTTATCACAAAATTATTAATTGCTTCTCCTGCAAAGAAATATCTCTGATTAAATGTGCAAATGTAACTAAATGTATTTGAATGACCTCAAAGCAAAATTCAACTAAAATGAAATGTGTTGTTTTTAAATATTCAAAAAGACACAGTAGCATGAAATGGGAATAATTGTTGAACTAGTCAATTTTGTTTGAATTGCAATCCAATTATGAATACATTACGGTACATGAACATAATGTTTTAGCAAAATAAAGCAAAGAAGAGCATATAATTTTCTACTATCCAGCTAAGTATATTAATTATCATTTTCATATATCAAAATGCCACACATTATCGCACAAAGAACTTAATATTATAAAGTAACATTTGGAAATTCGCAGGTTTACAATAAAACACTTGTCTTAAATCTGCACAGAACAATATTTACTAGTAAATAGGTTTACCGATGATGGAAGATTTACCCACCATGCAACAGTCACGGAATCGTCGCGCGTCCACGGGGGTAGTGAAGTTGAGTCCCCACTCGTGATCACATCGGGAATCGCGCCAGTGTACAAAACATTCTGACGCCTGCGTTATCCTTGTACCTGTGACAGATATCCGAGAAAATGGTCAGTCAATGACTTGTGTTATAATCCAGTGTGTTATGATATCCTATCTTTTTGCAGTGACATTTATTTTATGTCATCATTGATTTGTAATAATTAATGATGATGACGACACTGACCATCAAACTAAACAAGACCATTAGCACAAAGAAAGTATCCAATAACACTGGCCGCTGATCAATATATATCCACATTAATATATGTCATCAATATTTTGCTTTCCTCATGTAAAATCCGTTGAAATCAGCTGACCACACAGTAAGCTAGAAGTCAGACTACCTCAGTCAGTCAGTCAGTCAGTAATATGTCAAACAGCACCAGACATGCCCACTGGAACATGTGTAAGCTAGCAACGTTGACACGCCAGACCAAAACAAACCAAGTCAGGCGTGACTGATCATGTTATAATCCAGCCGTGTCTCAGTATTACAGCATCTACTCGCAGGCCAGGGCCAAGTGTAGAAATTCCTCAGCGAATTCAGACATGTTCCCTTCCAGACTAAACATGTACCTTTCCTTGGACATTTGACCACCAACGGTGTCCAGGTGATCTAGTTATTACTGTACCACTGAGGTGGACAAATGATTGTCTCCAACTGTAAGCTCTGTGTGTGACAACCATTCACCACCCCCCAGGCAATGCCATGGTTGGCAGCACGCCAGCAAGACCCATCAATAGCTTCTCTAGTTCCACCGCGCGCCGTGCACCACTGATGATATGCCAACCTGAAGGAGCAGTAGGGGTTTGGGGGTGGCAGAGAGGGGGGGGGTCGTTCTTGCTGTATATTGTTGTTGCGGTCTTCAGCAAGAAGCGAAAAATCAATCAGTAGACAAACGTCACGTGTAATCACATATTTCTTGCGCCAAACTCGCTCGTTGTTCTGTTGATGACAGCTCTTCGCTTGGGGCTGTCGTTGCGGTCACACTTGACAATATTCATGTATTGATAAGCCCAGATATGACAATATAATATCAGGATATAAGTCAACATCTATAATAGATCACCTATAAGAGTACAAAACCATACCTTTGCCAGGCTTCCGAGACTGCACCTTAACGGCAAGAAATTGATTTTTGAAGTCGACTGACTGCACAGAAAAGGAGGCTGGAATGTATGTTGATCAGAATGGAATGGGGACACGACTGCTTGCTTATACATGCTGCCATATGTCGCCATTTGAAAACAAAGTATTTTTTTCGACGATCATCGGCAAAGGTGGCAGGACAATTGGCGCAGCTGTTGCATTTTTAGTCGATTCTCGTCTCTTAGTCATGCAGCCTGTTCAAGCTATCATGGCTCATTAGTTTTAACCCCGGCCTAACTGTGAATTTCATGAGCATTTAAAATATTATAGACAGCAAGATTTATAAACAGTTGACAGCTGTGTATGTGACACAATGATTAAAATAGTAGATTAAATATTTATATCTGAATACTTGGCAAATATATCAGTATCATCGCGTACAGTATACATGTACAAAACTTATGAGAAAAAATGATGTTGTTTTTGTTAATATGATTGGTCTGATGCAAATATGGTTATGGCGACATATTGAACATTCATGACAGATCTTGATCAGGAGAAATAATACAGACACAAACATGACCAATATTACATTTAGGGCATTAATTTTGTACCTCTACATGTACCTGCTTCAGCCTGATGAATTTGTGCCATATTTGTCAATAAGATGATGTGGAACTATTTGTTTGCTATCAATATTAATTAAAGATCACATGCTAATTTCAGAGAGTGAAAGTCACTACATTATAGAAAGTGCTGACACCTGGTGAGTGGATCACAACAATCATAATGGAACCATCATGCTTGTCTGGAAAGTCATGGTTTATCCCTGAGCCATAGTTTCTGATTCTTTGGCCTGTTTATTTATTTACTGATCTAAACAATTTGAAACATTAGTACTATAAGGGTGAAAATAACAATGAACATAATGAAGTACCAGTGAATGATATACATATCACATATGCATCATTGAAAGACTAACTGATATACACCTTGTATATTATAGTAACATAATAATGCAGTCTTATTTCTAGCAAAACATCTATGGTATTTACTGTATACCATAGATCACACAGAGGCAAAGTTCTGTTCAAACATGTCACTGCAGCTCATACCGAAAATCTACGAAAAAAATATTTTGTTTTTCCCTTCGGATAACTTCAGTCAATATTTCCAAAATTACTTCCTACCCTCTGAGCTTTGAAGTATTGGATTACATGCAACGAACAGACAGAAACAGAAGGGTCGCAGTCTAGACAGGATATTACATGCTGGGTTTTCCCCATGTCGGCAAGGACGCAACCGGCTAGGGTGTCGCTCAGCGGAAGGCGAGTAAATGGGCAGATAAAGCCTCGTCTGGGACACTGGCAAAGAACGGGATTCGGTTCCCAGCTGCAGAGAGGGGAATTTCACTCGTAAGTTGGATGTTTTTAAAGTTTCGGAGGACAATAGGCCTACATTGTCACACCTGGTGCAGTCACCTTGATATATTAGGTCAACCACCTTGACAATAGGAGTCAGTGCCCTTTCTACCATATTTGGTGTCTGTCACATTTAAATTTTAACATTAATTTTTCTTTTTGCTTAATACTGGAATATTTCTGTCTCAATGTCATACATTACAGTACAACATGAACATATGAACATATCACATTTCAAGAAACACCGACAATCCCACTGCCTCACCTGGTTGGATGAGTCTGACGTCGAAGATTTTCTCGACGTGTCGGTTGTACGCAGTGATTTGGAAGATGGTGTCTGGGTTGTCCTGGATACACGTGATGTTGATTGGCACGACGTCGTCCGACACCCGCGCCCAGCAGATGTCACTGTCCTCCTCCCGAACCTCGAAAATCTCACCCCACAGCCTGCACATGGGTATGATACATTTAGTATCAAACATGATATACTACAGCGGCCTACATATGGATATGATACATGTACAATGTACATAGTATTTCAATATTCTTATACAACTTTCACTGATTCCATGTCCAAATAGGGATAAAATACATATTTTGGAAGTTATATCTCCGGAACCTGTAGAAATATGTTAAAATGGTTTTTAAATCAACTTCTTAGAACCACGTGGTAAAGAAGTTTTGAAAAAAAAACATGTTTTAGAATATTCGTTATATGAATCAAATGGTCAAATCCAGCCATAAATCCCTATGAATGACCCTCATGAATCACAAATCTTCTATTATTCCAACTTTCTTGCAACCCAAACAGAGGCAATCATAGATATCGCCAAGGGACCAGAAATTTGTGAGGATTCTTCGGCCAACAAATAAATCCACAAAAGATTGATACATCGCAGTTATCACCCCCTTGGCATAAATCCACCAATCACAACTATACGAGACGGAACCCAATATCGTCCCCAAGTGAACATCACTCATTATAAACACATGACATTTTGGTTTATCACTTTATGTGCAGAAAGGATAACATTAATGCCAGTTTACTGGCAACCTGGTCATTTCCCCATGTTTGTTGCTAGAATCACCATGTTTTAGGTCAGCTGGGCAATAGGTCTTGAAATACAGTAAGCAACAGAAAAAAGGCCATAGATTATTCAGCGTTGACCGCTCCGAGCTGAGCTGAATGCAATGAAGATGGATCACGCTGAGCTGTGTCGTGATGGCGTCAATCCCACCGAGATATGTTATTACTTTGAAGACAAATTTTGAATCGGGGTCAAGCATACAGCGTACAAATATTCAGCAAGTTTCACTTTCATCAATGCAGCTCATTGTTCGATATTTTGATTACTTCTAACTTTTCCTAATGAGCTACATGTAGAAAATTAATATATTACAGAAGCTGAATCATTGTTGACATTTTCTCCCAAAAGTGAAAATATCTACATCTAGAATTCTAGATGAACCATGTGAACTGGACTCAGCTATCATTGTTACATGAAAATAATTGGAATGAAGTATCCGTGCAATCTCTCAAATCTAAACATATCTGGTCAGGCAGGAAAATAACTGTAAAAATGTTTTACATCTCCCTGCAGCCACTCTACATCATTTAGTCTTTGTATTTACAGACAGGTTGATTTTAACTGAAGTTTCCATTCACTACATGTATTTGTCTTAGATCTACAGATCTTTGGCATGCAACATCAACATTTCCAAATCTTGTGGGACACCGATCAACAGCAAACTGTCATTCATTCTACAAGACAGGACCCAGCTCCAAGAAAAATTCTAAAGCTGAGTAGGAAGAACAAACACTCCATTATTAGGGGAAATTCCATTCTAACTAGGATGGTAAAAAAAAACCATACCATGTAAATTTGTCCTGGAAGCAGATATAAAAATTCTGAGATGTGGAGGACAATGGGTTCATTTGGTATATGGAAGTTTATGGATAATTTGATTGGGATTGATTTGGAGGAGTTATGACAGTGTATGGAAGTAGGCCCCTATGCTGTTCATAGGATTCTCCATATAGGGCTGGCAGTGCACTGCCAAGCGATGCAAATTGGTGACATAATGGAGTTTGAGGCAAGGCATCCAACTCCGTCAGCCGAAACACAATATTCACTGCTTTAAAATCATTACGGCTCCATTATGGAATAATATTATTCTTCCGTATTTTTTATCGCGGTTGGCAGTCCGTGGGAGGGCTGACATTGGACCACCTACACAGTCACAGGCAACAATCCCTCCCTGGAGCGTATTACAATACGACATTCACAAGACGAACCCTGGCGCGGAGCGCTCTAATTCCTGATGCTAGCCGCCACCTCACGCAAAAATTCTTACTAATGACGAGAAATGTCCCAAGGGGAAACCCACCCACCTCTCCAACAGGTTCCCAGCCATGGACAGCGCTTCTGACCTTAACCATGATATAATGGTTACCATGGAAACACTGTAATTCCACAAGCATAGGAGAACATGCGCTCTAGTGCCAACCTTTTCAAAGACGTACTTTAGAGAGATTTAGTGCAATTTTTATCATTAACCCATTCAGGCCCAACGTTGCATTAATGCATCGCCGTGAAGGGGCCCAACGTTGCATGAATGCATCGCCAGGAAGGGGCCCAACGATGCATGAACGCAACGTTGGAATTATGATTTAATTACTCCATTGTAAATAAATCACAGTATACACATGAAAACTCGTTTTTATTGCAATTAAACCAAAACAGAAATGCCTCCAATTGCGCAATTGCGAAAAACATCACTGCGCATGCGCGCGATTTTTAGCGCGATTTCCTGCGAGATGTCCGGCGAGATCGATCTGTCATCTGTCAGACGAATGTTTACAGTGACAACGATGGCGGCCGCGGCAGTTTCTTCAAGTGAAAGTGGTGACGAATTCGATGGTTTTGATGATAAAGAGATAAACGAAGCATTAAACCACTTTGCAGTGTCTAGGGCTGAACTTATAGCACTAGAAAACGAAAGTTCTGGCTCAGACGGGGATGAAAGTGATGAAGACATTTGCCTCGCCCGATTGCGAAATCGTCTAGCCATCGATGGATTCGATGTTGACAGCGACAGTGATGCTCATGATGATGATGGCGAAGTCGAAAACGACCCTGATCCTGATAGATCCAGCTCGGATAGCGAAACAGAGATGGATACTGAGACTCACTGGACGAAATCGATTAGGAAACCAGCACAGGTGGACTTCACTGCCAACCCAGGGCCAACAAGAGAGTTACCAAAGGAGGCCGGCCCACTTGTTTTTTGGCAGCTCTTCATCACAGATGCAACCATTTCTAGAATCATCGAAGAGACTGACAAAAATGCAACCAAGAAGAGAAGGAATAATCCTCAGAACCACAAGGTTGGATGAAAAATTGATAGAAATTTTAATAAAGATTTTGAATGAATAAACAAATTTTAATAAAGTGAGAATAAGATATATGCATATCTAGATAAAAATTACTACATAATGGATACTGATGTGAGAATAATTAGTGATGGGCCTAGTTTTAGCTGCTATTCTTTTATTCTTCCACCAAATTTCAGTATGTTGGGGTGAAAAATTTCACGATTGCATATAGCATTCTGAGAACGGATTATATAACAAAACAAGACAATAATATATGCATAAGGCATTGTTTCCAGTGCCAGATGGGTTTATCTTGGCACAAGTCTCATGATATCATGAACATTCAAAGCAGGGCTTTTGGTAAATTATGTAAACAGATTATATTTATTGTGTTATGGAGATTTGTGACTGGTTGAAGTGACATTGAATATTTTGTCAATATATGGACTTCATTTTATAAATCATTGTACTGTTGTACATGATCAAATTTAAACACAGGACATTGAATTCTATATAATATATTTGTTGCAGGGCCAGTGGTCACGACCGACAATGGAGGAGATGAAAGCTTTCTTTGGACTGTCTTTTCTGATGGGTATTGTTCGAAAACCTCGACGCAAGCAGTACTGGTCGACGTCAAAATTGCTGCAGACTCCACTGTTTGGCGAAGTGATGTCCCGCAACCGTTTCCTGGCGATATCAAGGTACTTCTGAAATATAATGAGTATGAAATAAATGCGGAGAATGAAATCAATTCATTGTGAGATAACTATGCTGATACAATTACCAGTATTGGACATTCCAGTGATGATAAATGGAGAAAAATATCCCATTTGTGGCAATGTGTACAAATATTATACACCTGTTCATGAGGATTTATTTTTGCATATTGCAGGTACCTCAGCATTGTGAGCGACGACCCCAACATCGGAATCCAGCGTGCAAGCCCAGATTACGACAGGCTTTGGCGGCTACGCTGGTTCCTGGATGCACTGAACCGGAGATTCCGACGCGAGTTTGTGCCAGATCGCCATATATGTGTCGATGAGGTCATGGTCCCTTTCAAGGGACGCTTATTCTTCAAGCAATATATTGCCATGAAACCAAACAAGTGGGGAATCAAACTCTGGGCTCTCTGCGATTCCAGCTCATCCTACTTGGTTCAGTTCGAGATTTACACTGGGAAATCCGATGCCACCGAGCATAACCTGTCACATCGTGTGGTGGTGGACCTGCTGGAAAACTCGCAGCTATCAGGGAAGGGCTATCACTTGTTCACAGATAGTTTCTACACGTCCCCAGCTCTGGCAACTGACCTGCTCGACAATCACAACACCCCCAGTACAGGGACAGTCCGAATCAACCGTCGTGGTCTCCCGAAAGATATCATGCGCAAGTCACCTGAAGGTCTCGGCAAGGACAGGGGTGCTTTCGTTGCCCGGCAGCAGGGAAGTCTGACAGCAGTTTCGTGGCGAGACAAGAGGGTTGTATCCCTGATATCGACTGGTCATGGTGTGGAAACTGACAAAGTACAGCGCACAGTGAAGGTGGATGGAAAGTGGCAGCGGAAGGAATTTCCATCTCTGAAGGCGGTCACAGACTACACAACCTACATGGGTGGCGTTGACAAGGCGGATCAACTGACACAGTATTACCTATACCAACGAAAGACGACGAAGTGGCACATGAAGTTCGCCTTCTACGCTCTGGAGATGGCGAAACACAATGCCTTCAAGCTTTTCATCGCATCACCAAACCACCAGCCTCTCCCAAACAAAACACAGCTGACATATCTTGATTTCAGCCTGCAGCTTGTGGAGGCGTTGATTAGCCAGCCGGGCCTGGTGAAGCGCAAAGGCCGTCCGTCACTCCAGGCCCTGGATGCCAGGCTCACTTCGCGATGTATGCCCGGAGCCTTACCAACTCGCAGCTGGTGCCACGTTTGTTGGATGCGGGTCGCGAGAGGCAAACAGGCGAAGAGGCGGCAAACGACATACGGCTGCACGACTTGCAACAAACATCTCTGCCTTCCCACGTGCTTCGCAACGTATCATACCCACAAGGACTATTACTAATCGCCTGTCACCACTGTCTATCTGTCGACTGTCGGACTTTCTTTTGGCAAATGAAAATTAGTTTTGTGTTATAACAGGTTTGTTATCAGTATTATAAAATTGTGTGTTCTAGTCTTCGAATGAATAACTTTTTATTCGTATTTGTTTCACCAATTTTGGTGCAAATTACATTATCATGCATGTGCCATACTCACTATGTCTCCTACCATTGTTGCTATCCTAAAACAATATTATTATTTATTCATCAGTGTCACTGTTTGTAACTTGTAGCAAAATCACTTGTTGTTGTTTATTTATTTGATTATTGTTGAATTGTATATATGTAGATGTGTATATACATGGATTGGTGTTTTGTGTGCATGCTCTAATGTTTTGTAACTACTTCGAAATTGATTGAATTGATGTGGTTGCCATGAAATACCATTTATCTATTATATGTCTGAGGTTTTCTGCTGCATATTGTTGTTGTTTTGTTATTATTGTTGTTATCACACTACTAGTGTGAATGACTTGTACAGTCATTTGTGTAAGCTTGATGGACATGTAGTGATATTGATGAACATGTAACAATTTTGCTCGGGACACATGTATCATGTATGTACAAATACCAAATCTGTAGAGTGTCTTCTTGCAATGACAATACTTGCAATTGTTCTGAATCTTTTTTACTTAGAAGGTTCTCTGCGTTACTAGTTTATCGTTAGTTTTGAGGGTTGAGACACTAGAGTAAGACAGCTGGGTCTAGAAAATGAAAATGATGTGTATATTTATGGCATTACAGAAGGTGTTTGCTACATGCTCATCTATAGTTGCTCTGTTGTCATGGCAACCTGTTGCTATGGAATAGTAAAGATGTATTTTAGAAGTTCAGAAGTTGAAGTGATCAATATATATATATATACAATGACAAGTAAGGTAATAGCAAAAGGATTAATAGAATAAGACTTTATCATGTACGATGTTGGTGCTGTTATAGTCAATAAAAAAATTCAACCTAGCAACCGTTTTCGTCATGGAAAATCACTCGGGAGGTACATCACAATCACCCACATGCAAACAATATATATTATATCTTTCTTATGTTATCACAACTTATGTTAATTTGTCTTGAGACCAGTAATCTTTGCAGACAGCGTCTCTAATATCCATACTTATATGACAAAACAGTCGGTATAGCGAGGTTTTTTGTTGCCATGGCAACAGAATATGGGGGTGGGTGAATACGGAATACGTAGTTGGGTAGTCTAAGGCATGCTCATTATTAATTATATGGGTTATGAGGGTGTATATCCATTACAAACTGAGTCTCAGGCATATAACATGAAAATGATCCATTTTATTTGCAAACCTGAAATTAAAGTGGGCCCAGCATCCTGTCTGTGTAATGTAGTTGGACCCTGGTTGGTAACTTGTGAAATATTGCGGTCCAGAAAGGGTTAAGCTGGTTAGGTCTCATACACAAGATCATAAACTGAACTCTTACAGATGATGAATTATGCAGTTTTGTAGAGAATGAAAGCATCAGAGAACGGAAGGGTGTCAGACTCAAATTGATGCAGATACTACTGAAAAATGTAATAACGAATACGACAAAACAAATTTTCTCTCAAATTTTGCTGATGGTACTAATGCTGATGGTAACGATGCTTTACATAACTTCAACTTGACAGATACATACAACATGTGCAAGAAAAAGCTCTGACCTCAGTAGATGGGAGTCCTTCTTGTGGGACCAGGGATGATCCTCATCTCGGTAACCCCTCTTCCAAGGGGCACACAGCTTGTTGCCCATGGTAACCACCTTTGTACCACCCGGAGGAAGCTGCAGACCCTGTCTGATGGATAGACGTCTGCAACGGCGAATCACCGCGACATCCCAGATGACAGTGCCCTCTAGTGGGAGGTATTCCGACTTACGAGGGACAATCACTGCATTGCACTGATGATTGAATAAAATCCACTCTGACCATTCTCCACTTGTCGGCACTCATTTCTTTCTCTTTTTTTGGCAGATATTTCTTTCAAAATATTCCACGTAGACGGCAGTGAAAGCCACTCCGTGTGCCAGACGGGCATCCAGTGCTAATTACAGGAAATTCAGCATAGCGAAGGTAGACGCTGATCAGAAGCGACAAGTCCGACCGTCTGCCCACCCACCGGCCGTCGCTTTTTCAAATGTGGTCTGCGCTCCTGAAACCTGTGTTTCCTTGCTGCAGCTCATTGTTGCCGGAGTTTACGATATGGCTTCTTCCAGGCTTCACTCTCTTGCAGCGAAAGGTGTAAACTGTGGTCCACTGCAAAACACAAATGAGAAAATGTTTCTGTTAAAAATGAGATGATGACTGGATGAAGTCTGGCAGGGATGACCACGATAAGCCATCAACATGTCTACATCTACATGTGGATTACAGTATTGCACGACTGCTCATGCAGTGTTGCATATTGTAACTGTTTTCTTGTGCAGCAAGAAATGTTGTGAGACAGTGCTTTATTATTCACTGACAAGTTCCTGCAAAACTTGCTGACATTTTAATGCATAGTATGTCAGAAGTGTCTTTATATCAGTTCTATTTCAGTTCTTACTATGAACAGGTGCATGCATGATTGAATGAAGAGAAAATTTGTAAGAAAAAAGTAGCATGCACTGGTATTGCATCATAATTAGTAAGTTATGATTACAGATGTATTAAGTTAAGAAAATTTTCCCCATGAACCAAATCCTTCTTCAATATGACCATTAGAACAATGCCAAGTATTCCATTTTTATTTGTACAATTCCCATGTTGAGATTGAAGTTTTTATGTATCTTTCTTGTTTTCTCAGAGATCCGGTACATGATTAGATCGCAAGAATGCGTGTGTCTTGATGATAAAATCCTGACCATCATGAACAGAATTATTCCAGTGCAACTCTTGACTAGGATTCGCACAAAAAGATATAGGAATTAGAAACATTGTAAAACATTCTTCGTCTAATATCACAGGAACTCATGTTGAGAACTGTGATCGGAAACGAGGTCTCCTTCTAGTTTGGCAAAATACAGAATGTTTTCATATCATGATGAGATCTGCCAATTCCACGGAATATCATGCACATCAATGCCAATTTCATCCAAATATGACAACCAATCTTTCATTACCTTATTGATTATTTTGTATCTTGCTGTTTGAGTACCGCAATTTTTCATCACAAACCCCTTTCTTTCTCCCATCAAATCTCCCAGCCATGCCAACCCAAACAATTATGACAGTAGAAACAAACTGTAATCAGAACAGTTGTGAGTTCCTGAATGGACTGCAGACTTCTGAAGGTTGCAATCATGCATCTCTATTCCTATCACAAAAAGAACTCAAACAGCTCGGCACTGGCCCTTGATTGATCTCTCTTGAATCAAATTCTTTTCAGCTCGAACAGGATCTAATTTTGTTTTCATCCCTGACATTGAATGTCTTGTGTTGCCCTGTTGGACTTGAAGACTTACTATACTCCTCTCTAGCCACTTACATACTTTCTTCTAAATTGTCCAGGGTTCTTACCTCCGAAAGAAATCCTTGAGACAGTAGGCCACATGAATATTCAACATCTAGAATTTACTCTGCTGAGGACTAATTGCAAAGGCGACCATGTAATGCCCTGACATGAACTGCCATTTGCCCAGAAAAAAAACCGATAGGTTCAAGTCCTAATGGTTCTCAACTTCAACCGATCAGGGAAACGGGAAAATCCGATGCTGAGATAGAAAGGGAGCCTAAAAATAGAGATGCTCTTCACTTTTCGGTTGAAGAACTCCTAGAAGAATCGCTGAAAAATTCGTTGAACAGCCCAGAGATTCTCCGCGACCACCAAGTCAAGTCGCCAGTCTGAGTGCTCATCCGCGCTTACCTGAGATGCGGGGACACTCAATTTGCACAGTCGAGGGAAAATCAGGCTAAAATCTGTCAGGAGAAACCACGGGAGGAAGTGAGAGCCTCTTCAGTGACTGCCCCGGCGTGAACAAGTGATAATCATTGAAATCAATATCAAAATTCTCTGGATATTAGAGTACTCAAAAGCCATCTTTAGATGTAATGAAAAAGCTATTGTTGTCATTCCTGGAATGGGAGTAAACACAAAATCTTTTAGTAATTTGAATGTTGTATTTCTGTGCTTCTTTTTGTTACAATGGAGAGTGTCGCAATGTTAACTCAATGCTGTTAGTGGACAAGAAACTTGAAATTGATACCATGCTGCAATATCAACATTCTTGGTACTTTCTTTATTCCATCATGCTGCATCCAAAAGTTATCAGATTCATCTTGCATCAATATTCCTTGATTATAATTTGGATTCTCGTTGCAGCAATATCATGTATCTGACTGAGATGAGGTATTTAGAAACTTAGAAACTGTTACCATGGAGATCAAACAGTCGGTCTCATTACGCTAGTATCGGTAACTAGACACAGCCTTCAACCACTCAACACACCTTTGGAACCTGTAAAACTGACACCTTGATTTCCAAGTGATTGCTTTATTACGTCAATGTGCAATTCAGAGCAGTTTGTATTTTGTTGATAACCTGGATCATGTGGATGGCGGCTTGCTGTTTTTGGCAAATCCCAGTAAGAATTATCCAAGCAATGAAGGATATTTGCGAGAAAATGTATCATAAATAATGTGACATTAATCTCATCTCAAAACTAATGACATAATGTGTTTTTACTAACTGATACTGAGATATATGTTTCATGCATTAAGGATAAAAAAATTCCATACTCAGAAATACTATATACATGTACATCTCGTTATCAATCACGTCTAGTTAACTGGTCCAGCCTCACACATTCATCACTGTATCATTAACCTGACTTGTAGAGCTGACACTGTGGTGAAGTGACATTAGATGATGATGTATAGATCTTGGATATCTCTCCAGATGTAGACTAGCAACCTACGCCGTGTTCACACTAAGCTAACAAACGATACTTCACGGACTCTTCACACTCTCAGCTACAAAAATTATGGCCCAAATAAATAAAGGTTAAGCATTGACAACTTACAAGATTGCAGTGAGAGTGCAATTTATTTAGACTTCTTTCCATGTTATTTTATTCTTCTTATAGTTACTTTTATTGGTGAAATAATTGTTTTATTGTTCCTTCTCTCCTGGACAAAACTAACAGAGCAGCAAGTGCTCTGAATAATACACGTTGTCACGAAGTGCTGTGTTGGGTGTAATACACTTAAAAAGTCTTCAGTTGTGGAGAAAAAAAGCTACGGAGAATCAGTTTCCCCACGACGCCCACCTGCGAGGCTCAGAAATAACAGCGAGCGTCCGGGAGAATAGGATCAAGACAAGACGACAAACGACAAATTTCCCTGCAGTGGAATCGTGATCACCTTGACTTCCACCGTGGTCGAGTGTGACGCTTTAACTGTTGTTTACAATCGTCCAACTGGACAATATAATTGTGTTTTGTTCCATCTACTTGCTTTCTCAAGCGAAACGAGAATGCCACTTTGTACTGACTATCTACAACCGCTGGTAATTTAGAACATTACGTGAGCAGACACGGGAATGGACACTGGGCGTTTGAAGTGAGAGTTTATGTCTGTATTTGATATACACACCAGAATTAAGGTGTAGACTGGTCAGAGCAGTCTCCATGGTAACTAGATGACGGGGTCCGAGTTACGCATGACCTTGAGACCAAACATCTCCTGCAAGGCTTCCCTCTAACTCGATAACAGGCCGCAACAGGGACCGAATCCAGATAAGGCAAATTGTACCAGGGGAAGACTGCCCACAGGGAGGAAAGGGTTAATTGTCTCCATGCTACGGGTGATGCAAAGGGTTAAAAGTCTGGTTGTTTCACGACTCTCCAGACAAATGTATGTAACCCCAGATAGAATGTCAGTCTGAAGTACAAGGTATTCCAATATCTCCACATTTCCATACTTTATGCAAACAAGATTACATCTAAACTAATGACAAAATCCATGAATGACCATCGCAAATATTCCAACAATATCATTTTAGCACTAGTCTATTCCATTTAGAACGTCACATCTGAATATTCGATGAGTGACAATGTCATGTTTTTCGAAAGATCCACAGTCAGGAACTCCAATAAACATATCATGAATGTCTCCAATATCAGTCACATTGTACGGTAGAACTAATCAACAGGTAGTTTTTTTTCCCCGTCTGGTATCAAATTCCTTACTATTAATATGACCTTCTGCAGATATAGATCAATTCAGCCATTGGCAGTAACACAATCAGTTTTTATGACAGATCAGAGAGCAAATATTGTAGTGTCACCACTTCTGGTGTCATAAAAGTTATTCTGGCCAAAAAATATACCAGCAGCTGATTATAAATTGATGGACAGAAGGTGAGACAATTTGGGGACGATGGCCAGAAGAGGTTGAGTGAGAGGGGCGAGGATCAATATTGGAGATTGATCATAGTTCTCCTGCTGTTACAAGGAGAACAGTAATAAGCCACAAGACGTTACACAACAGTGGAATTCCTTTGACGGTCATGTCCACAAAATCAATATCAACCCTGCATCAAAACATTGCCTTTTTTTCAAATCCAAATACACACACAATGGCCGAGTCTTTCCTTGTGTACACATTCACAGAGGCTGAAAAATGTTTCAGAATTCAGCCTGCTTATTTTTCTTGTTCAAGTACTTCATGGTTCTTTCAGTATGTCCACTGGACATTCATCTGTGATCTGCCTTTGCCTTTCGGAGTAAATCCTAGCAATCTCACAACAAAAGTGTCCATTTGAAGGCTGTGCTGCCTTTTATACTTTTAAAAAGATAAATTCTGACACGAGTTCAATTCTGACTTGAATTTCTTTCTCCCATATCACGAATATTCCTGATGTTGGATGCCACATTAGACCCAAAGGAGTCATCAATATCTCTAGACCACTTACATATTCACGGCTTACCATTCTGCCAAAAAAATTCACATACCGCAGGGATCGACATTAACCCTTTCAGGACCACAATTTTTCAGAAGTTACCGCCGAGGGTCCAACTAGATTACTCCAGTACGTTGCTGGGCCCACATTAATTTTAGGCCCTCAAATAGAACAGGTCATATTCAAGTTATAGGCCTATAGCTCACTCTGCAATTCAAATACACCCTTATAACCAATATCATTAATGATGAGCATGGCCCAGCCTTCCGTACCACATATCTCTTATTTACCCAACTCTGAATTTGGTTGCCATGGCAACAAGAAACCTCAGGATAATACTGTTTTGTCATAAAAACAGAGATTGATGAACTGTATGCACTGATACTTATCTCAAAACTAATCAGCATAAGTTATGATCACATAAAAAGGATTCTCAATATGTCTTGTTTGCGTGTGAATGATGTTGATGCACTTCTGAGTGATTGTCATGAACAGAAACTGTTGCTAGGCTGAATTTTTTATTGAATATACTAGTAACATCATAAACATCAACATATTTTATGTTAAAAACATGGCAAACGTCTTGCATTACTTGAATTGTTTTAATTCTTCACTTATCAACTGAGATGTTTAGCACCTCCACTTTTTTAACCGTTTAAATATACTTTCACTTTTCAATAATAGTGGGTTGCCATGGCAACCGATTACCTTTTAGATGATTACATGCGAACATTTGGCAAACACCTTTCGTAATATTTCATGCCGTAAGTATATACAAGTTTATTTTTGTCTTATTCTAGTTCGTGTTTCAGAACACAAACCTACTCATAAAATATCCTCACATGGTGTTCATATACTTTGAATACAAATAGGATTGCCAAGGCGATAATACATTCAGAGAACATACACGTGTTCGAGCCGATATACTACATAATTATACAGATCCATGACCTATCACGCATACATATATGTATTAATGAATGTACTGCATCATTCACACCAGATCTAACAGTGTTCTCAGCAATAAAGATAACAACTCCATGCAGCAGAGAACCAAGATATGCAAATACATAAATGGTTGTCATGACAATTTCATCAATTCATTTTGCCTTGCTTATACAATCATTACAGTATGCCGTACAACACCGGTGATCAACATTATACATTTCAGCAATAATCAAATACATAATAAACAAAAACTAGATTTAATTTACCAAAAAAGTCACTGATGAAAAATAAACAGTACTTTGTTGCCATAAAACACAGCTTACATGTGTAATATAGTGGTCAACTTTTATTGTTGTCCTACAACCAACATATGGACCATGGTGTGCCTAGTTGGGTACATTATTATTTGTCTATGTTTACTATGACAAGGCGATAAAATAATGTCGACTGAATTCTACTTTTGCATCTATAAATTAATATTTTCACAAATAAGAAAGTCAGAGTGGTGATCCTTGTTGTCACTGTCAAAATCAAACCCATCTTTGGCCGCCGGCATGGAATTCTCAGTCAGTCACTCATTGGCAAGGTGCCAGCGCCGGGCAAGGCAAATGTCAAGTTTCATTCCTGTTGAAGCCATAACTTTCGTTTTCCATTGTAATAAGATCAGTCCCAGATACTGTAAAGTAATCCTGTGCTCCGTCTGCGCATCTATCGTCGAACACATAGATATCAGTGCCGTTTTCTCTCGAAGTAACATGTGGCTGCCATCGTTGTCAATGTCTGACAGCTGACAGCTCGATCTCACCAGAAATCTCACAGGAAATCGCGCTAAAAATCGCGCGCATGCGCAGTAACGCTTTTCGCAATTGCGCAATCGAACGAAATTTGCCTTCTGGTTTCATTGCAATAAAACTGAGTTTTTGTGTGTGCGCTGTAAATTATTACGAAGACGTAATTAGATCATGATTTCAACGTTGCGTATATGCATCATTGGGCCCCTTGCCGGCGATGCATTGCCGCAACGTTGGGCCCCTTCCCGGCGATGCATTGACGCAACGTTGGGCCTGAAAGGGTTAACACTGGCCCCCTGGCCCCACACCATATTTTGAGCCTGTGGGGCCAGTAGGGGCCACCAGATTCCCTGAATCACTGGCCCCACTGGGCCAGTATAAAATCTTGCATTCTTTGAATTTCACTTCACAATATTTCACTTCCTTTGAAAGCCTTTCCATATTGCTTTTTTATGAAAATGCATCATTGTTTGATATTCAAGTGTGCACTGTTTGTTAGTTAACTTTGAAAATGGGGCCAGTAGATTATTGATGGGGCCAGTTACTTCCAGATGTTACTGGCCCCATGGGGCCACTTGTGTCATATGCCTAATGTCGATCCCTGTACCGTAATCCTGATCTTTATTTCTTCACTGCCAACTTTTTTTTCCTTCCTTCTAAGTATTATAATTGTGCTGTTGCCTTTAAAATCTTGACGCCAATTTCTCCCCATGTAAGAATACATGCCTCTCTCTTACATCACGGACCGCGCCGTGGTGTGAAACACTCTGATGCCGGAGTGATCAATCAATCAGTTCGCCAGCGACATTCCGTCCCGGAGGTCAGAAACTCTACAGGAACTCTCCAGCAGCTCAACACAGCAGCAGTATTATCTGTAATTGGGCATCTTCCAAAGGAAAAACAGGAAAACAACGTCGAAACATCCGTTGAATGTAGCTATATTCAATGTTCTAGCAAGAAAATCGTTTTTCTAGAAGAACTCAATAATTTCTAATCACCTGCAATTTTACATTCATCACAGCTCAATTTACATTCAGTATATCAGTTCACTCTAATATAAATATATAGTATCTTAAGAACTTCATTACAACAAACATCCATATTTCAGACCTGGTCCCTCTAAAAATACAAAACATATATTCAACCTTTCACTGTCCAGAAGAGCAGTTACGTTTCTCTACCGGAAGCACATGTATACATAACCAATTATCGAAGCGTCTGGTCCACCGGAGCTTTTAATGTAATGAAACACCGACAGTTCGGCCAGGACAACAAACAGGTCCCTCGTCACGTCTTCTGTTAGTCCGACAAACTTGCAGCAGAGTCAACCATCTCATCGCTGTGCCCCGGAATCCATCACAGCATATGTACATTCATCTTGAGGAATAATTGAAGGTATTGTCCTGATCGCTCAAGGTGTCAAGCTCTACATATGGAAGGGTCGAGACGGTTCACATCGCAATAGTCTCCAGTGTGTCCACAATTAGATAAATGGCCATCATTATGTACAGGAGTTTCTGGTGGAGGCTGCTGATGATTCTGTTTGAATGACAGATGGCACACAAGTCTGACCTTGGCAGTGGGACATCCTTGGAATCAACATACAGTGGTCATTCCTTTCCAGAACTGAACACAGTGTATTCCTTTTATTGTGTAGTATTAATTTGTCTACCAGTATGTGGAATATCATGATATTCTCAGAACATGCATGTATAAAATAACTTGTTATGTGGAACCTAAACAAAGTTGAAAATTCTCATTTCTTGTATTATTTCTAGAACTGAATAATTCAATCATGAATTCACAGTTGTCATCGTTATTCAATAACATACCTATGAATAATATATTTCCACATGTTCAATGCATGAGTTATGATAAGATATACTCCAATATTAATGTACAACTGAGCAATCCCTGTCATAGGAAGTTTGTGACACCCTGTATCACTAGGACAAACTTCCTGTGTGGACATCCTGTCAATGACCATAGTATCAGATAAACCCTGGAGTATTAATGGTCGTTTTATGCATGGACTGTACCTCTGGGTCTGCTAGATCTCCAATGGTATCACAATCCATAGACTGTTACATTGAGGAGGAGGGGGGTTCCATGGTCATCCAATGTCAATCACCAAGGTGATGGGTTCCATGGTGACGATGTCGTTCTCGAATCATCTTCCCGAGAAGGACTCCTGAGAAATCAGCGACGAATTGGCTTCCATTATCCAAACTAAATAATTATCCACTCAAGGTAGAATATGTAGTTAAAGTAATAAGGGTGGACTTTAGGAATAATTGAATTTCAGCAGATCTGCATCTTTGGATGACAGGCAGAAGATGAGATGGCAAATCCATTTTGAAGCAGCCAGCAGGTTTTATCCAGAAATTACGTCAAGTAGTTACACTTGATTCTCCGACTGAGAATAAATCAAAACATTCACTTGTACCTGTAGGGTTATTATCTGTTGAAAACGTTGTTCTCCGTGAAAAACCAGTCTGTTCTTTTGTTCGGGCATAGGTGACTTTGTATCTAGAATTCTCTGTCATCAGTCACTTGCAAATTTGTTCAATGTAATCCATTGATTGTGACGAGTCACAGAGAGCAGCCAATCAGGTCGCTCGGTGCACTAATCAGTTTCTCCACCAGTTTTTACCCACAATTAAGTTATTGGGATCTAAATTAAGCCAACTAACAACAGACTTGTATGCATTCCGTGCACATTTCAAGTTCTCTCTGGATTAAACTAATCATTGATTGCCCACTGGAAAACAACAAAACCAACAAGAAATATCTATTCTAATCTAACTTACCATACATATGGTTTCATCAATCCCGCATGTAGCCTGCAGGTCTTATGAAAGATCATAAGTCATTTCCAATATTGATATCCTTACTGGCTTCGACATAATAATGAGACATGTAGAAATGAGCACATCCTTCCAGTATCTCATGTTATCCATGATTTGCACACTGACAGTGATTGTCTATATCCTTTGGAGACTGCGGCCCTCCCTGTTCCCATGTAATACTATGCAGCCCTCCCTGTTACCATGTAATACTATGCAGCCCTCCCTGTTCCCGTGTAATACTATGCACACATCCTGGCAGCACTGATAAGAACTGCACTCATTCCCAGTGACCAGGTCCAGTATCCAGCAAGTTCTCTGCTCTGGTCACATCCCTTACAATGTCACCCACGTCCTGTACTGCCTCTCCACATGCAACATTATCCAAATCAGATATTGGTAACTATCGTCGGCAGCCAAACACGGTGTTACCCTTGAGACGCTGTGTTATAGCACAATCGTTCTTACGCTGCCAAACCTTCACCATGTCCCATCCACCCCCACCTCCAGCGGAAATTCCCACTGGACTTCCCCCTGTCAATCAGGGCCATGTCCACTGATCAATATTTGATGGGGTCATCTGGCCAGTGGCACCAGTGGGGTGGTAGTGGGTGGGTGAGGGTAGGGGGTCGATGTTTCCATCCCCTTGTAAGATGGTGGACCATTTGGGTAGAAGGAGAATTTTGGGATCAATGTCCCAAGCACCTCTGCTCATCCAAGACCTGAGGTAATCACCTCACCCTGCTGGAGGTCGGTCTCCAGTCCAGCTAGTTGCCCCTTTACAGGTCCTGTCATGTGTGTGTGTGTGTGGGGGGGGGGGGGGGGGGGCAAAGGACATCATCAGTTAACACAATGGATCTGTCAATGCTCCACCTTACAGTTCACAGCTCAGACGCTGTGGAGAACTCTAGTTTTTCAGTAGGTTTCTGGAGGTTCTTTACCTCCACTTTGGTTGTGCAAACTGAGCCGAGTGATATCGTGAGAAAATTCTTCCCTAAATCCCATTCCTTTGGGTCGTATCCATCAATAAATCCACACATTGGGCAGAGAGGATTATGGGATAGAGACGAGATGGGCACATCTGGCACTGCAATAAGTAATCTATATTTCTCAGACTTGACAAATCAATTGAGCATTCAACATAGTTATGAATCTTCCTATGACTTATTGATTTTGCACAAACTTATTCTCATGAACTTGCACCCGTAATGCAATAGCTTTGTCTTTCAGGGAGTGTGTGTTTGGTAATTTCACTAAGCAATAAACATCAATGTGAAATCACAGGCAAAACACTGTCATTTGCATTTTTGCTGATGATTTCAAGCTTCAGCAGAGTTTAATCAGTTTTACACACTGTTAATCACTGCTAAATGTGTGACTGACATTTGAAATCACTTAGTGAGCTGGAACAATACCAGATTGACAGTAATGTTGTGTCAGATTACAGCACTTGGGAACAGAGCCAAGAACAGAATGATCCCAAGAGCGATAGGAGATATACCATTAGCGACTAGTGAACGTGGGTGGACTAAATGTACTAGACTGACAACAATACTCTTAAAGCGCACTTTCCAGGAATGTTTCTCTCTTCTAAATTAAACTAGACGTCAAGGCCTAAAGGCCTTGGAGGCATTTCAGGGTGAAGCATGAAAAAAACAAAATGCTGACATGATAAGTTCCCAATGAGACCGTTTCCGAGATATCGACAGAAACGAAAAATGCCGACTCAGCGAAAAAATTTAAGGTCAAGGTCAAAGGTCATCCATCATACCCTATGTACATGTTTGTCTAGGGCGACAAGTCCGAAAATAACGTCCGTTTCGCTCTACGACGCACCGTTTCCGAGATATCGACGAAAACGAAAAATGCCGACTCAGCGAAAAAATTTAAAGTCAAGGTCAAAGGTCATCCATAATACCCTTAAGACATGTTTGTCTAGGGCGACAAGTCCGAAAATAACGTCCGTTTCGCTCTACGACGCACCGTTTCCGAGATATCGACGAAAACGAAAAATGCAGACTCAGCGAAAAAATTTAAGGTCAAGGTCAAAGGTCATCCATAATACCCCTAAGACATGTTTGTCTAGGGCGACGAGTCTGAAAATAACGTCCGTTTCGCTCTACGACGCACCGTTTCCGAGATATTGACAAAAACGAAAAATGCCGACTCAGCGAAAAAAATTGAAGGTCAAAGGTCATCCATAATACCCTATATACATGTTTGTCTGGGGCGACGAGTCCAAAAATAACATCCGTTTCGCTGTACGACGTACCATTTCCGAGATATCGACGAAAACGAAAAATGCCGACTCAGGGAAAAAATTTAAGGTCAAGGTCAAAAGGTCATCCATAATACCCTTAAGACATGTTTGTCTAGGGCGACGAGTCCGAAAATAACGTCCGTTTCGCTCTATGACGCACCGTTTCCGAGATATCGACGAAAAAACGAAAAATGCCGACTCAGCGAAAAAATTTAAGGTCAAGGTCAATGGTCATCAATAATACCCTTAAGACATGTTTGTCTAGGGCGACGAGTCCGAAAATAATGTCCGTTTCGCTCTATGACGCACCGTTTCCGAGGTATCGACGAAAACGAAAAATGCCGACTCAGCGAAAAAATTTAAGGTCAAGGTCAAAGGTCATCCATAATACCCTTAAGACATGTTTGTCTAGGGCGACGAGTCCGAAAATAATGTCCGTTTCGCTCTACGACGCACCGTTTCCGAGATATCGACGAATACGAAAAATGCTGACTCAGCAAAAAAAATTAAGATCAAGGTCAAAGGTCATCCATAATACCCCTAAGACATGTTTGTCTAGGGCGACGAGTCCGAAAATAATGTCCGATTCGCTCTACGTCGCACCGTTTCCGAGATATCGACATAAACGAAAAATGCCGACTCAGCGAAAAAATTTAAGGTCAAGGTCAATGGTCATCAATAATACCCTTAAGACATGTTTGTCTAGGGCGACGAGTCCGAAAATAATGTCCGTTTCGCTCTATGACGCACCGTTTCCGAGGTATCGACGAAAACGAAAAATGCCGACTCAGCGAAAAAATTTAAGGTCAAGGTCAAAGGTCATCCATAATACCCTTAAGACATGTTTGTCTAGGGCGACGAGTCCGAAAATAATGTCCGTTTCGCTCTACGACGCACCGTTTCCGAGATATCGACGAATACGAAAAATGCTGACTCAGCAAAAAAAATTAAGATCAAGGTCAAAGGTCATCCATAATACCCCTAAGACATGTTTGTCTAGGGCGACGAGTCCGAAAATAATGTCCGTTTCGCTCTACGTCGCACCGTTTCCGAGATATCGACATAAACGAAAAATGCCGACTCAGCGAAAAAATTTAAGGTCAAGGTCAAAGGTCATCCATAGTACCCCTTAGACATGTTTGTCAAGGATGACGAGTCTGAAAATAACGTCTGTTTCGCTCTACGATGCACCGTTTCCGAGATATGCATGAGAGCCTCAAGGATGACTCAGCTAAAATTATTTCGAGTCCTAGGTCAAAGGTCGTTTGACGAATCGGCCTCAAAATCAATAGGCTTCTTCCCTGGTGATATATGAACCTCCATGCAAAGTTCCACAGTCATTGCCATAACACTTTTTGAGTTATCGTGCGGAAACCAGAAACATTGATTTCATCCTCACGGACCTCACGGACCCCGGAGCCGGCTCAAAAACAATAGGCTTCTTCCACACAACATTTCTGACCAGCAGTGAAAATTTGGCGAAGATACATCTAGGCAAACTGAAGTTATCGTGCGGAAACCGAAAAGTGAAAAAAAAAATAAATAAATAAAAAAAAAAGAAAAAGAAAAAAAAAAAAAAAATTTTTTTGACACAACCATAAAGGCATTTTTGCTGAAATGCCTTAATTACATAGACCTATTTTAGTGTTAAACATTCTGAAAAGGCCATCTATATGCAGACGCTGCACATATTATGAAACACTTCATTCATTCATTTTTGAAATACATTAACTAGTTTTTGACATAGAAGCATTGTATGGATTGCAGCTTGAGATTTTTTTTGGAAATCTTATTGGGATAAACATAAGAATTTTGTTATACTAAGTAAATCAAAAGTTGTGAAAATGTGGTGGACATGCAATGAAATTGCGCCCGCCACCAACTAAATCTTTATTCATTTGTCTCATTTGAATACTACCGGCATATATCACAACTTTATCCACAATGCGCCAATAACTGCAGGAATAAAGCGTTGATAGGGACAACTAGAATGGGAAATATAAGAGGATCACTCCGCATGGATACAGCACCGATACATAACCCATTTACATAATGTGTTGAGCTGTCAGGAAGGACTGACCATATACTATGTAATATTCGCTGGCCAGTCCTCTGCCGCAGGCCAGGAAAAACGATATCGCCACTGACATCGGCCTGGTCATTCTACGAGTTTGCAAGCACATGATGGCCAGTTTGCGGACTTCTCATGAAATATAGATGATAAAGTTTGCGGAGTTTATTGCTGATTGGGAAGACGGGCGAGAAATGTACCCAGGGGGGTATTTAGTAACTGTTGGATAGGTCTGTGTCCAACAGTGACGTAAAGATCATAAATATTCAGGCCCCAGGAAAATAAATCCTGCTTCAGCCATTGCCATTGCATGCAACAATGGAGAGAATTTGATTGCCTGTGAAGAAAACAAGGACTTTTCCCCCACTTTTCTTTCCTCATGCCCACAAAACAATTCAGGTTTTTTTCAGCAGGATATATATCACAATATATTTGATACACACATTGAATATCAATATTCAAACTGATTGCACTAAATAGTGATTTCCACAAAGATCAAGCAATGCCATGAATTAAAACTGCAATAAAATCCTGCATGATCTTTGCTCGTTCTCATCCAAGGAAACAATCTGAGGAAGAATAGAATTTTAAGTAACAAGTCCCTCAGCATTGACAGGAGCAGATAATGGATGCTGCTTGTAAACGGCATGAATGAATCAGAAAAACCTGTGATAAAGTTCTGCTTGCCATTATCATCATTATGTTTTTAGTACGGAACAAAACACTGATGTCTCTACCCCAGGAGCAGCAACATGTCAGTGTCATAGATTTGAAAAGTGTTCCATCCACCAGAATAAAGGGCACTTCACTTGTGTTCAGCAAGATTCCAATGCTAAATCTCTGAATGTTTTCGCTCAAAGATACCCATTTCACATGGTGATGATTTCAATACATCACTTCCTGACAGATATTAGATAATTGACAAGGTCAAAATCTACTGAATAATGACAAGTTGTGATTATATCTGACAAAAATCAATGCTGGCTTCTACTGAATCTTATGTCTCAATTCGTCTCAACTCTACATGTAGAAAGTATTATGAAATACAAATTATTCAAATGTCCCTGCTCGCATGGCATCGATGATCATGCCACAAAATTTTGTGACTTATCAAAATTCAAATTTCACAAAACGAATTTATAAATTATATTCAAATGTACTCATATTTTTCATTATCTTTGCCCTAGCCCCATGGCATCTGTAATCTACATATTTATAGAATATACATGTACAATACATTTACAGACAAGCAGCCTTGCACACTGGGAATATCACAACCAGCCAGAAAACAGGTTCCCACTGGCCACTAGTGACCATGTGGATAAACCAACTTGTGGCATCCATCTGCCCTAGGATCAGCTCCACAGATCTAGCAGCGGCTTGTAACAGCCTATGTCAGACATGTAAATGAATACAGGAGAAAAGGTGTACTGCAATTAAAAAACCATGTTCCACCAATGTAATGCTGTCCAATCGCATTTTCTTCTCCCATTGGATCCCATCACTTGTCATTATTTGCATGATGTATGCACATTATACATGTCATAGGGGAATGTATCTACGGAGACACCTCCAGGGAGAATTGTATTTCTAATATTTTTCACCCTCAACACTGATGCAGCACTTGCAGTCCACCAGAACATACATCTTAAGAGAAGGGAATGGGGAATTGTAAGATGTAGAATGTAATTCTGCGTGTTGTCCAGCTACCCTATATGTCTGTCTGTCATGTCCACTCTATGTCAGTGTTCTGTCCATGCAGAGTGACCTTGGACTCAAGTCCCCACCCGAGCGCGGGATTTATGCGCAAAATTATGAGTCCGTATCTGCGTCCCTCTGGAATCAAACCCTGACACAGAGTTACGGTGGTTCAATAAATCCAGCTACAATTGTGTACATTTCACTTTTACATGTATTTTTTTTTTCATGTGTCAATACATACTCTGAAAACATAAAACTGGTCGAATACGTCATGTCTCATGCGTTAGAATTGTGCATTTATCCGAATATAAATTCTGAGAAAAATCCAGCGAAAAGCCACTTTGAAAGCCTGACTCTCACTTCCAGACAAGGTCATCAACATCAGAGAAGTGCTGCAGAACTGTGTCATCCAAGTCCAGCACTTGTATGTAAATGTCTCTGTTATTTGATCTGCTGGCTTTAGTACATCGACATAGAGAATGTAGACCATTGATTGGTCTATTGTGTCTTGCAGTGTGTGAGACAGTTAGTGCACACTGTTCAGCTTCTGTCTCCATTTCTATCGATGTGAGCAAGAACGAACCAATTCCCATTTCAGTGGGATGTTGTTTCTGTAATTGACCGCTGAAGCACTGTAAATCAGGAAGACATCAGAACTGATTTGTACGTCAGCTCCCATGGCTGTTCAATATTCATTAGGCCTGTGATTCATGTCCTTATTCGATGGCAAGAAACATGCAAACTAATTTGCTGAAGAGTTTGTGCACCACTGGGCAATCTAGTATAGTAGCTGGTCAACAAACACTTGGAGTCACTGCATGTTTCAGTTGGACAATGAAGGCTCCTCCAATTGGGTTATTCATTCTCGGCAGCCACTGGTCAGTGCAGTTCTGCTGACCAGTGTCCAGTGACTGAGGAATGCTTGGGATCAGTGGATACACTCCGTAGTGACCAGGCGTCTTATAGGGCAGTCAATAACGCAGCAGTAACAATTAGTGCTGCAGCTTTACGTTAACCCCTCCTCCGGTCTGGAATACTTCAGGCCTGTCCCCCACACGTGTCCCAATTTATCAGGGACTCTACCCTACCCCTCACCCCCACCACACCACATCAATATTCTTGAGGACGGTGAGACTTGCAAAGGTCGGTCGAGATCACGGCAAAAGAAGACCGTCTAAGACGCCAAGATGCGATGAGGATCGAACATAAAAGACGAAAAAAGCCACATGAAATATCTCTTACATTGCACCTTTCTTCCTCGGGTGTCTACAGTTTGGGGGCAAATCATTCCATCCTGGAGGAACCCGGCAGGGCGTGAACAGTCAATGCCATGGCAATTCGGGGAGGGGGGGGGGGGGGGGTGGAGGGATATGTGACCCAGGTCACTTCCTGCGACAGTGGCCTGAGATACAGGACCTGGTTAGCAGATCTGCCCATTTCTTTCAACCCCGACATTGTCCGAAACTTAATGACTGTGCACTCAAATCATCCTCAAATCATCCTCACAACTCATAATATTGTACATAAGCTAGTTTACATGTACCTCACTCACACCATAGTCCTTATCGACTATCCATATATTATACAGCCACAAAATAAGTGTTTTTGACACAATTCCTCAAGCCTGTTGCAACATATCACATCATATAATCTGGAGCAGAGTTGCGCAATACTGAGACATGTGGAAGACAATGTACATGTACTTGAAAGTAAGACAACATATTTGTTAGAGGTATTGTTGATATATTACACCCAGAGGCACTTGGTGTAAGTAAATTTGCATTGCAGAATAATTATACACACTGTGTCTGCACTGAGTAATGTATTGAATACGGTCAGTTGTAGTGACATAAACTTTCATTTACTATAAAAGTGTATGAGATGTGTTGCTTAGTGCTTCTTTACTTCATCTAATGCATGAGCTGAAACCCTACATCCACTAAATATCAAGTCCACTCAGACCCAGTCCCCTAACATCCATTTATTGCCACCCTGTAGCTACCAGCTGCCATGGAACATTATCCCCTACATCCCTTCCCATCCAGATTATCATTATTTTACCACCCTGTATGTACCACACAAATGGGGAACCCTGTAAAGCTGCCCCCGGATATGTGATAATCCCCTCACCGGTGTCACCATCATTTCAAACCACAGTATTTTTGCAAAATGCACTGCAAGTCTCTGACAGAAAGCAAATGCTAAAACTGTTTTTTCCCTGCCACATTTTTCTCGTTAGTTTATTCGTATCTCCTGTCGTGTTTTTCCTTGGCCAAACATTATCAGGGTGTGAATTTCTTGAGGCCAGTGTTGTCCAGAGCCAGCGTAACTTGCAAGGCTTGTCACCCGCATGTACTAGACTAGAGTTCTACTGGCAGTGAACCAGGTACAGGGAATATATAAAAACTACTTTACATCCTCCCCCATAGCAGAGTTGTCCTGAATATAGTTTACATAAAATAAATATATATTTTGGCAGGTTGAAGGTTTCACTACATGAGGTCAAAACAATGTTAGAAAAAGAATGTTAGATTGAATTCTTTTCCGATATATTACATGCCATGATCGTATTACAACACAAATTTTAAAATATTCACAGTAATTTTGTGATGATTATTAACATTTCACAAAAAAGCTTGTGTCATGTTTTTTTATTGTCAAATGTCACTGTGAAGGTCGCAGACGCAGAATATGACAACTTGTGGTGTGGATGATAATTTGACATGAATTAAACCAACAGCAGCTGTCACTTGTACAGGCCACAATATACAAGAACAATCGCGATGGTGGCAGCAGATATAATAACTGAAACATTCATAAATCCAAAATTGAATTTAGAGAATTTCATCGTTTGATGATGCTCATAAAATATATGCTGAATTCCCCCCATAAAATCAGAAAGTACCAGATTTTCTGTCGAAACATTTTACTCACTGCACTCAGTCACAGTATTATTGGTAATATCAACTGATCAAAGGTAGTTGAATGTAAAATGCTCTTGTAATACCATGATTGCAAGTTGAATTTTCTTCAGATTTTTCTCTTATATTTTTAGGTAATACAAGTCATTTACCAGTCTGCAATGCCTGCAAAGATGTATGGCCATGTTGACCATATCAATGTTGACCATATAAGCAAGCAGAAAAGGACAATACCAATATCCCTGCCACCTCTCCACCTAACACCCCCCTCCCCTCGTCCTCACCTGCCCCAACGCCACCAGAAAAGCACCAAGAATCCTCTACGACTGTTGCAATAGCGTCCACTTCTTGGTCACAGCAACAAGACATCACTTGATCTGTATCAGGAAGGTCCACAGTCTCTGCATCCTTTTCTATTTGCACGGCTTATGGATCAATATATGGTAAAGTGATCCCCAAACAAGATATATCACTGGTTGCCTTGACCAAATGTGGCCCGTCCAAATATAGCTTTTTCTGCTGCACCACATTGTCTGGTAGGAAAATGGAAGATTGTTTTCATGTGGGTAGCTTTGGGAGACGTAACTCAGTGATTATTGCAAGCGGTAGATCGTTATAGCACTTATCACTTAGATTTCTGTTTGCTCATCTCCAGCATTGCTAAATCCATTTCCCTGGACAGATGCACCAGCCAATCTAAGGACACAATGAAAGTTCCAACAGCAAACCTTGCAGAGGATAATCGTGAAATATTCCACAACCAAAGTGACTCTGACATGTGCCGCTATGTCTCGGTGCCGGAGTCATGCCTCCGAAGTCATTGGTGAGAGAGGAGTTAGGAAGCGGGGACTATCACTTGGACCATCTGCGCTGGCCCACCATCGCAGCGTCAAAGCGATGGAAATTGGCACCAATCTTGAGGGTCTCAGCTCGAGAATCAATAAAAGAGGAGACCAGCTGAAAATTGGCTTCGTCTTCCAGTGGTTTCCTGGACTTCTGACCAACATGAGGATCATGGATAGAAGTTACGAGATTGTTGGTCAATTCCTGGTGTTTCTTGTTACAATATACATTCCATTAAAACTTCCAGAATCTCAGAATTACACAATGCTACCATAATAAATCAACAGAAAGTGTTCCACAAGTTCAGGAGTTGGTCCAAATATAGATCTATATATTATATCTAGCTAGACCTACATTCCCTCGCAATAATGACCAAAAAAATCTTCACTCCACTTGCGCCATGTATTGAGATGACTTCCCATACATCATAAAGCTTTCTTTATCAACAGTCGGCCCTCATGATGTACAGGGTGTCAGACTGGAAAATGCTTCACAATGGTGATGACCGATTGCTGCAGATTAATTTTCAACCAGATCTGTAACTCGCACCACTTTGAAAGCATAAATAAACATGGTAAAAGCAAAGCAACAGATTCATCTCCGTGCTACGATGTACTTCACATTGAATGGAAGAAAGTGATTTCAACATAAAAGCACATAAACTGCTGACAAGTAATTACTCAATTGATAATTACCCATTAGCAGTCAGCACACTGTTTTTTACTGCGGATCTTTTGTCATAGACGGAGAAAACTCATCTGGCTATCAGCAGTGTAACACAAATGTAGTGACACCTCCGACACAGTCTCTGACCTGTGCAACACCCTGTAATCTCACAGTCAACACCGCTGGAGTCAAGTCTTATATTAGCTCAGTGAACACAAACCGGGGGCGGAAACAAGAGAAAGGGATCAACGTGAAATGTCACAACATCCCCGGGGACTCGCAGTATTTACCTAAGACAGCTCCCGATTCCATTAATTATATGCTGTTAACAATGACGAGCTAACAACTTACGGCATATGTTGTTGTTGGGGGCAGGAATCGTGGGCGTTTTTGACAGTCATCGATTAACTCATCTAGGTCATGGGAGGGGTACGCCGAAGGTCGAACTCATCCGCTGATGTTTCACTGTAAGGACAGAAGATCATATTTAGAATCATTGCCAGAAACTGTCATATGAACCAAAGCCTAGTCAGGGCGATACCGCACACTTATTGCACAGCGCCCTGGCGGTAATTAGTACTGCTGGAACTAATATCCAGCGATTTAGATCATTCGCCCTGAATGGAGCAAGGTCGCTTCGTCTGGTAGCAGGAGGACCTCTTGGATGATGTATGGGAGGTCACCGACTCACTGCTGGGGACATCGCGTAGCTCACAGTGTTATTACAATCTGGCAGCCAACAAACGTAGCAGGATGCATTTCTACTTTCTGTTTACTGGAAATTTTTGAAAAATATTCATAGTTTCCAGTTGCTTTGCTTCTAGATACTGAACACCTTACAAGATGTTTTTCCCTCCTTTCTGGAACCACTAATCATTTCAATCAAATCAGATTTTTATTTACCATGCATGCTCAGTAACTCCATGGACTGATTTATGGACAGCCCATTAAAACCATCATAGCTTGAAACAAATTATCCCCACTGGCTGCTGATACAAACAGAAATATTTCAATGTAAAATGGAGAGAAAAAGGTGAATTCCCTCAGAAAGTCTAGTATTTCTTGCAGGACAGTTCCCCGGATGACTGATCGACTGACAGCAGACGGAAAGACGAAACGTTGACGACGTCTGTGCAACCTCCGCGAAAGTAACAACTCACTGTCTCTACAGAACCGAGCTGCATGGTAATTTGGGATCCCATGAAGAATATGGATCAATTCACTAATATCACTGGATTCATGGCATTCTACAATAATCATGAAGGCATGAAAGTTACATTCTTATGTGCAAACATGTACATGTAGTAGTAGTAGTAGTAGTAGTAGTAGTAGTAGTTTATTTACAACTTCAATATACAAAAAAACATTAATCACATTCATTGATCTCAACATCAAAACTATTGGTATATCTATTAGTAAATAAAATGATTTGTACATGTTAAATGATTTGAATGACAAAATATTTCATTAATGCATGAGATAGAACAATATATTGAGGTCGTGGGATTGAATTAGCTGTAGCTGTCTTCCATTCAACCCCAAAATAGATGTAATTATTTTGATACATAATATAGGATAAGTTATAAATAATAAAGGAATTTGCGATGCTGCATAACGACAGATGCCACAAGAGACCCCAAGCCACACCATGAGACGCCACGGGAGATGGAAGGCTAAGTGTATGGGGAATGAACACTGGACCAAGTCGACTTTCAAATAAATGGTGGAATATTTGAAGAAGAAAAAAACAGATTCAATTCATACTGTTAGTTATTTTTAGGTTACTTCGTGGCAGTCAGTGCAGAATATGTTTGTACAAGTTACGGATCTGTTATATGAAGCGAACAGTAGAGATTTTATTTTCCTTTTGGCTTGTTGTTTGGAAATAATGTTTTGGAGATTCAAAGCAGTTTGATTCCATACAGTTGGGAAATTGAATAACGGAAGTCTCCCTGCGAACCGAGAATCGCAGCGCTTGATGTGCAATAAATTTGACTGCCTTGTATGATATTTGTCACTCACCTGGTGGTTGTATTTAAATAATTCGTTGAAAGAAGCTGGTAGTTTGTTCCTGACATAATCATGCATGAAAAGTATTATTTCATATCTGTGTTGATCGAGGATATTTAAAATATTAGATTTGATAAACAATGGATCGGTGTGACTATTGTATGATGCATTATGTATGGTCCTTATTGCCCGTTTTTGCAGAATTATAGATCTTTTCATTGTAGAGGGGTTTGCATTGCCCCAAGCCAGAATTCCATACAGTATATATGGGTGTATTAGAGCATAATACAGTGTTTTCAGACTGTCAGGAGGCAGGATCTTCTTGACTTGTTTGATTTGGAAAAGCCCTCTGGAAATTTTGCTATTAATGTGAGATAAATGATACTTCCAGGACAAATGTTCATCGATGTGTAATCCTAAGAATTTAGTACTGTGTTCTTGATAATTTTCACCAATTTGTTGCAACGATGTGCCATTTATTTGCAGTGACAGGTTATCAGAATTATATTTCGTGTGTTGACTTCTAAAAATAACAAATTTGGTTTTTGTTGCATTCAGAGACAGTTTGTTGGCACAAAACCATATGTACAGTTTATTTATTTCTGCATTTGCGCGTTCAAAGAGGTTAGTTATGCTAATATCAGAGATAAATAGGGATGTGTCATCGGCGAATGATAATATGCTGGCATTAGTCGAGTTGGCTATGTCGTTTACGTAAATTAAATATAAGAGTGGTCCTAGTATTGATCCCTGAGGGACACCACAAGTGATGTCTTGCATATCAGATTTTTCATTGTCAAATTGGACATACTGCTTACGATTTGATAAATAGTTGATGAGCCATACTTTTGCGATCCCTCGAATGCCATAGTGATCTAGTTTTTTAAATAAAATATCATGATTGATAACATCAAATGCTTTAGAAAGATCGCAGAAGATTGACATCGTCAAATATTTAGAGGATAAGTTAATGTTGCTGGCTATGTCATTTAATAAATGTATTATTGGGTGGATTGTTGAGTGGTTAGGGCGAAACCCATATTGATGATTGTAGAATAAATTTTGACTATTCATAAATGATAGTATCTTATTGAACATGACTTTTTCAAGTATTTTAGAGATTGCCGGAAGTAAACTAACTGGTCTGTAATTGTTAAGTAATCCAGAGTTAGAAGCTTTATAGATTGGAATAACCTTTGCAATTTTCAGTTCATCTGGTACTACACCATTTGCAAGGGAAATGTTAATTATGTGCAATATTGGTTCAACTATTAAGCTTATTGTCTCTTTCAAAATAATTGTGGAGATTTCGTCATGCCCCGAACTTGACTTTGATTTAAGTTTCCCTACCAGTTCAATGATAAGGGATGCTTGAATAGGTTCTAGGAATATGCTGTTCGGATTGGGATCTTTGAGATATTGTGTGAAATGTTTGTCCACTGTGGGAACATTCTCACTAGTGTTTTTACCGATAGTAGAGAAGTAGTTATTGAATGCTTTGGCTATTTCAACTTTATCAGAGACTTGCGCATTATTAATGCTGAAATAATTAGGGAACTGTGATTGTTTGGAATGTTTACCAATTACCGACTGCAAAATCTTCCAGGTCTGTTTCATGTTTTGTTTGTTTACCTCTAGTGCCTCTGTGTAATAATTTATCTTCAAAATGTGTTTAAGTTTGTTGTACGTATTTACATATTTTTTGTATTTAGCGATATTAATTCTAGAAGGATCCTTAACTTTTTTAGAGAACAGTTTTGTTTTTTTTCGTCTCGATATTAACAGTCCATTAGTGACCCAGGGTTCATTCTTAAAATGTTTTTTGTTAGACTTTATTTGAACCATCGGAAATGCTTCCTCATATGCCTTTTTATATACTTTAATAAACTCTGAGTAAGCTATGTTCGTACAGCCTATCGAAAGTATGTGACTGAAATCTATTTCACTTAGTTGCTGTTTGAAATGTTCGATCTTCATTTGACTGATAATGCGCCTTTGAATTGGTGGATTATGTTTCACTGTTGATTTGTTTTCTTCAATAGTAAATGTAGGCCCAAAAATTTGTCAATCATTGCTTTTCTCATGTGACTGCAACATATCAAGATTGTTCCTGTGATTACATCATGAGAGCTCAGTGTGGCAAATTTAAATGAAGTTTTGTGCAACAATGAAAAAGCAGTCAGGACAGTGCTCCTTTGCATGTATTTGCTTAAGAGATCCTACAAAATTTGCTGACAGTTTAATGCGCAGCATGTCAAGAGTGTATAATATCAGTTCCAGACAGATTACTACAAAAGTTATCTGGAATCTGAGGATTTTACCAACTACTATTAACAATGTGCATGCATGAGTTTATGAATAGAATTTCTACCAACAAAAATATCATCATATATATTTGTCGAAAGTAAAATCCCATGATTTATGTATAGAATTTCTACCAACAAAAATATCATCATATATATTTGTCGAAAGTAAAATCCCATGTAAACCAATTATATTCGTCATGTTCATTAGGAATAATGCGAATCTTTGTTTTTAGTTTTATTTTCACAGAGATAAGATTCCTCCTGTTCATTACTAGATTACTAGATTGCAAGTATGCGTATTGTCCTGAAGGTAAAATCCAAAGGATATTCTAGTGCAACTTGTGACTAGATTCTAGAGAAACAAACCCCAAAATTAGAAACATTGCAAAACATTCTTTGTCCAATATCACTGGCATTCATGTTGAGAGAACTGTGATTAGAAACGAGGTCTCCTGTTTTCATATCATGATGAGATCTGCCAATCCCACGAAATATCACGCATATCAATGCCAATTTTATCCAAATATGACAACCAATCTTTCAATACGTTATTGATTATTTTGTATCATGCTGTTTGAGTATGTCAATTTTTGCATCACAATCCTTACTCTCTCTCATATCATACTCGCTCCCCGAACCATTATGATAGAGAAACAAACTGTAATCAGAACAGTTGTGTATTGAGTTCCTGAAAGAACTGCAGACTTCTGAAGGTTGCAATCATGCATCTCTATTCTTGGACACTTTCCCATCACAAAAAAAAGTCAATCAGCTTAACACTGGACCAGGATTGATCCCTCTTGAATCAAACTCTTTTCAGCTCGAACAAAATCCAATTTTGTTTTCATCCCTGACATTGAATGTCTTGTGTTGTCCTGTTGGACTTGGAGACTTACTATACTCCTCTCTTAGAAGCCACTTATTCTAAATTGTCTAGGGTACTTTTCATCCGAAAGAAATCCTTGAGACAGTAGGACACATGAAATACTCAACATGCAGAATTTACTCTGCCAAGGACTAATTGCAAAAGCGACCATGTATTGCCCTGACACGGACTGCCATTTGCCTAGGAAATAAAAATGTTGATAGGTTCAAGTCCTAATGGTTCTCAATGTAAACTGAAGCAGGGGAAAAATGCAACAGGAAGATCCAATGCTTAGATAGGGACGGAGCTTAGAGATGCTCTTCACTTTTCGGTTGAAGAACTCCTAGAAGAATCGCTGAAAAATTCACCACCAAGTCAAGTCGTCAGTCTGAGTGCTCAGCCGCGCTTACCTGAGACGCGGGGACACTCAATTTGCGGAGTCGAGGGAAGATCCGGCTAAAATCCGTCAGGAGAAACCACGGGAGGAAGTGAGAGCCTCTTCAGTGACTGCCCCGGCGTGAACAAGTGATAATCATTGAAATTGATATCAAAATTCTCTGGATATTAGAGTACTCAAAAGCCATCTTTAGATGTAATGGAAAAGCTATTGTTGTCATTCCTGGAATGGGAGTAAACACAGAATCTTTCAGTAATTGAATGTTGTATTTCTGTGCTCCATTTTATTACAATGGAGAGTGTGGCACTCAATGCTGTTAGTGGACAAGAAACTTGAAATTGATCCCATGCTGCAATATCAACATTCTTGGTACTTACTATATTCCATCATGCTGCATCCAAAAGTTATCAGATCCATCTTGCATCAATATTCCTTGATTATAATTTAGATTCTCGTTACAGCAATATCATGTATCTGACTGAGATGAGGTATTTAGAAACATAGAAACCGTTACCATGGAGATCAAACAGTCGGTCTCATTACGCTAGTATCGGTAACTAAACTCAGCCTTCAACCACACAACACACCTTTGGTAACAGTAGAACTGACACCTTGAATTCCAAGTGATTGCTTCACTTCATCAATGTACAATTCAGAGCAGTTTGTATTTTGTTGATAACCTGGATCATGTGGATGGCGGCTTGCTGTTTTTGGCAAATTCCAGTAAGAATTATCCAAGCAATGAAGGATATTTGAGAGAAAATGTATCATACATAATGTGACATTAATCTCATCATAAAACTTATGACATAATGTGTTTTTACTAACTGATACTCTAAGCTTACTTATAAATACCATAAAACTTGCATGCTATCAATTGCGTCTTGTTTACTGGTCCAGCCTCACACATATATCACTGAATCATTAACCTGACTTGTAGAGCTGACACTGTGGTGAAGTGACATTAGATGATGATGTATAGATCTTGGATAGCTCTCCAGATGTAGACTAGCAACCTACGCCGTGTTCACACTAAGCTAACAAATGATACTTCACGGACACACTCTCAGCTGTATGGTGTATGGTGTACTCTATATGATATTCCTGTCCTCAGGGCTGCTTAATTTTCTTTCATAACTGATCTTTAGCCTTGGAACAACTACCGATTGAAATCTTCATGTATAAAGCCTAAAATTATAATGATATAGCTATTATTTTTAAAGACACAGAAGGTGTCCGATTTCTGTCTGGGGTGTCCGATTACTGTCATTTGAACTCACAGTTTGTAATTCACCAATATCGAAGTCAGGACAAAATAATATTTCCATACAACTTTATAACTTTTACCACATTTACATGCATATATACCGGTGCATGTAAAATAAATCATCTAGTATATTTCACTACAGTCATTATTGAGATTTCACCTTAAGTGTCCGAAAACTGTATGGTTTACTCTACAAAAATTATGGCCGAAATAAATAAAGGTTAACCACCAACAACTCACAAGATTGCAGTGAGAGTGCAATTTATTTAGACTTCTTTCCATGTTATTTTATTCTTCTTATAGTTACTTTTATTGGTGAAATAATTGTTGTATTGTTCCTTCTCTCCTGGACAGAACTAACAGAGCAGCGAGTGCTCTGAATAATACACGTCACAAAGTGCTGTGTTGGGTTTAATACACTTAAAAAGTCTTCAGTTGTGGAAAAAAACAGGTACGGAGAATAATATCCCTCAAGACGCCCACCTGCGAGGCTCAGAAATAACAGCGAGCGTCCGGGGGATTATGATCAAGACAAGACGAGAAATGACAAATTTCCCTACCGTGGAATCGTGATCACCTCGACTTCCACCGTGGTCGAGTGTGACCCTTTAACTGCTGTTTACAATCGTCCAACTGGACAATATAATTGTCTCTTTTTCCATCTACTCGCTTCTCCCAAACGAGGCAAGAAGGCAACTTCGGATCGACTATCTACAACCGCCGGTAATTTAGAACATTACGTGAGCAGACACAGGAATGGACACTGGGCGTTTGAAGTGAGAGTTTATGTCTGTATTTGATATACACACCAGAAATAAGGTGTAGACTGGTCAGAGCAGTCTCCATGGTAACTAGGTGACGGGGTCCGAGTTACGCATGACCTTGAGACCAAACATCTCCTGCAAGGCTTCCCTCTAACTCGATAACAGGCCGCAACAGGGACCGAATCCAGATAAGGCAAATTGTACCAGGGGAAGACTGCCCACAGGGAGGAAAGGGTTAATTGTCTCCATGCTACGGGTGATGCAAAGGGTGAAAAGTCTGGTTGTTTAATGACTCTACTGACAAATGTATGTAACTCCATAAAGAATGTCAGTCTGAAGTACAGGGTATTCCAAAATCTCCACTTTCCCATATTTCATGCAAACAAGGTTAGATCTACATCTAAACTAATGAAAAAATCCACGAATAACCAACACATATATTCAAACAATGTCATTTTATCACCAGCCTATTCCATTTAGAACGCCACATGACTATTTGATGAGTGACAATGTCATGTTTTTCAAAAGATCCACAGTCGGGAACTCCAATAAACATATTATCATGAATGTCTCCAATATCAGTCACATTGTAGAACTAATCCAAAGGTAGAGTTTTTTTCAGTCCAGTATCAAATTCCTTATTATTATTATGACCTTTCGCAGAACATTTGTGGATATCTATTCAGCCATTGGCAGTACACAATCAGTTTTTTATGACAGATCACAGAGGAAATATTATAACATCACCCGCTGGTGTCGTAAAAGTTGTCCTGCCTAAAAATATACCAGCGGATGATCAGAAATTGATGGACAGAAGGTGAGACAATTTGGAGACGGTGGGGGAGTTGTCCGTGATTGAAACCAGTGACATTCATAGATTTCTGTGATAAAGGAGAATGGTAATAAGCCACAAGACGTTACACAACAGTGGAATTCCTTTGACGGTCATGTCCACAAAATCAATATCAATCCTGCGTCAAAACATGCTCGTAATTGAGCAGAAATCCAAATACACACACAATGGCCGAGTCTTTCCTTGTGCACACATTAACAGGAGCTGCAAATGTTGCAGAATTCAGTCTGCTTATTTTTCTTGTTCAAGTACTTCATGGTTCTTTCAGTATGTCCACTGGACATTCATCTGTCATCTGCCTTTCAGAGTAAATCCTAGCAATCTCACCACAAAAATGTCCATTTGAAGGCTGTGCTGCCTTTTCTACTTTGAAAAAAAAAAATTCTGACACAAGTTCAATTCTGACTTGAATTTCTTTCTCCCCTATCACGAATATTCCTGATGTTGGATTCCACATTAGACCCAAAGGAGTCATCAATATCTCTAGACCACTTACATATTCACGGCTTACCATTCTGCCAAAAAAATTCACATACTAGTAATCCTGATCTTTATTTCTTCACTGCCAACTTTTTTTCCTTCCTTCTAAGTATTATAATTGTGCTGTTGCCTTTAAAATCTTGACTCCAATTTCTCCACATGTAAGAATACATGCCTCTGTCTTACATCACGGACCGCGTCGTGGTGTGAAACACTCTGATCCCGGAGTGATCAATCAATCAGTTCGGCAGCGACATTCCGTCTCGGAGGTAAGAAACTTTACAAGAACTCTCCAGCAGCTCCACACAGCAGCAGTATTATCTGTAATTGGGCATCTTCCAAAGAAAATACAGGAAAACCACGTGGAAACATCTGTTGAATGTAGTTATATTCAATGTTCTAGCAAGAAAATCTTTTTTCTAGAAGAACTCAATTTCTAATCACCTGCAATTTTACATTCATCACAGCTCAATTTACATTCAGTATATCAGCTCACTCTAATATAAATATATAGTATTTTAAGAACTTCATTACAACAAATATCCATATTTCAGACCTGGTCCCTCTAACCATACAAAACATATATTCAACCTTTCACTGTCCAGAGGAGCAGTTAGGTTTCTCCACCGACGCACATGTATACGTAATCAATTATCGAAGCGTCTGGTCCACCGGAGCTTTTAATGTAATGAAACACCGACAGTTCGACCAGGACAACAAACAGGTCCCTCGTCACGTCTTCTGTTAGTCCGACAAACTTGCGGCAGAGTCAACCATCTGATCGCTGTGCCACGGAATCCAACACAGCATATGTACATTCATCTTGAGGAATAATTGAAGGTATTGCCCTGATCGTTCAAGGTGTCAAGCTCTACGTATGGAAGGGTCGAGATGGTCCACATTGCAGTAGTCCCCAGTGTGTCCACAATTAGATGAATGGCCATCATTGTGTACAGGAGTTTCTGATGGAGGGTGCTGATGATTCTGTTTGAATGACAGATGGCACACAAGTCTGACCTTGGCAGTAGGAATTCCCTGGAATCAACACACAGTGGTCATTCCTTTCCAGAACTGAACACAGTCTACATGTATTCTTTGTATTGTAAAGTATTACTTGTCTCTGTGGAATATCATGCTATTTTCAGAAACATGCATGTACAAAATAATTGTTTTACGATGAACCTAAACTAAGTTGAAAATTCTTATTTATCGTATTATTTCTACAACCGAATTTTTCAAACATAAATTTGCAGTTAAATCATGATTATTCAATAACATACCAGTCCTATGATTAATACATTTCACTGCATGAGTTATGAATGGAAATATTCCAGTATTACTGGACCGCTGAGCAATCACGGCCCCAAGAAGGCTATGCATTTTGTGACACCCTGTATGATTAGGACAACCTTCCTGTGTGGACATCCTATCAATGACCACAGTATCAGATAGACCCAGGAGTATTAATGGACATTTTATGCATGGACTGTACCTCTGGGTCTGCTACATCTCCAATGGTACCACAGTCTGATTCACTCTGATGGTCATCCAATATCAGTCACCATGGTGACGGGTTTCATGGTGACGATGTCAGTCTGAATCAGTCAGTCAGAATCATCCTTCTGAGAACTCCTGAGAAATCAGCAGCGAATCGGCTTTTCAACAATATATCCAGTCAAGGTAGAATATGCAGTAAAAGTAATAAGAATGGACATGAGCAGAAATTAATTTTGGCTGAATCTGCATATTCGGACGATAGGCAAAAGATAAGATCACAAATCCATTTTGAAGCAACTTAACCAGCAGGTTTCATCCAGAAATTATATTGTAACACTTGACTCTCTTGCTGAGCTTGTATCAAAACGTTCCCTTTCTTTGGGCTTTTGAAAACTTGTGCTCTGTGAATAAACAGTACTGTGCTTTTGCTTGGGGAAAGTGTCTTTGTAACCAGAATCGTCTGTTGTCAATGGTTTGCAAATGTGCAATGTAATCCATTGATTGTGACGAGTGACAGAGAGCAGCCAATCAGGTCACTCGGTGCACTAATCAGTTTCTCCACCAATTTTTGACTGTGATTTAATTACTTGCAAACTGGATGAAGCCAACGTGAAAGCAGACTCGTAGGCATTGAATGCAACCTTCAAATTATGTCCTGATGTTGATTGCTCACTGGAAAACAACAGAACCAAAAAGAGAAATATCTATTATTCTAGTTGACCTTACCATATTGCTGACAAGGTAACATCAATCCTACATGTAGGTCTTATGGGAGACCATAAGTCATTCTCCACAGTGATATCCTTACTGGCATTGATATCATGCTGAAACATGCAGAAAAGAGAGCATCCTTCCAGTATCTCATGTTATCCACGACTTGCACACTGACAGTGACATTGTCTTGTATCCTTTGAAGAATGCAGCCCTCCCTGTTAACATGTAATACTATGCAGCCCTCCCTGTTCCCATGTAATACTATGCAACCCTCCCTGTTCCCATGTAATACTATGCAGCCCTCCCTGTTAACATGTAATACTATGCAGCCCTCCCTGTTCCCATGTAATACTATGCAACACTCCCTGTTCCCATGTAATACTATGTACACATCCTGGCAGCACTGATAAGAACTGCACTCATTCCCAGTGACCAGGTCCAGTATCCAGCAAGTTCTCTGCTCTGGTCACATCCCTTACAATGTCACCCACGTCCTGTACTGTCTCTCACAACATTATCCAAATCAGATATTGGTAACTACCGTCGGCAGCCAAACACGGTGTAACCCTTCAGACGCTGTGTTATAGCACAATCGTTCTTACGCTGCCAAACCTTCACCATGTCCCAATACTACACCCTCACCTCCAGCGGAAATTCCCACTGGACTTCCCCCTGTCAATCAGGGCCATGTCCACTGATCAATATTTGATGGGGTCATCTGGCCAGTGGCACCAGTGGGGTGGTAGTGGGTGGGTGAGGGTAGGGGATCGATGTTTCCATCCCCTTGTAAGATGGTGGACCATTTGGGTAGAAGGAGAATTTTGGGATCAATGTCCCAAGCACCTCTGCTCATCCAAGACCTGAGGTAATCACCTCACCCTGCTGGAGGTCGGTCTCCAGTCCAGCTAGTTGCCCCTTTACAGGTCCTGTCATGTGTGTGTGTGTGTGGGGGGGGGGGGGGCAAAGGACATCATCAGTTAACACAATGGATCTGTCAATGCTCCACCTTACAGTTCACAGCTCAGACGCTGTGGAGAACTCTAGTTTTTCAGTAGGTTTCTGGAGGTTCTTTACCTCCACTTTGGTTGTGCAAACTGAGCCGAGTGATATCGTGAGAAAATTCTTCCCTAAATCCCATTCCTTTGGGTCGTATCCATCAATAAATCCACACATTGGGCAGAGAGGATTATGGGATAGAGACGAAATGGGCACATCTGGCACTGCAATAAGTAATCTATATTTCTCAGACTTGACAAATCAATTGAGCATTCAACATAGTTATGAATCTTCCTATGACTTATTGATTTTGCACAAACTTATTCTCATGAACTTGCACCCGTAATGCAATAGCTTTGTCTTTCAGAGAGTGTGTGTTTGGTAATTTCACTAAGACATCAATGTGAAATCACAGGCAAAACACTGTCATTCACATTTTTGCGGATGATTTCAAGCTTCAGCAGAGTTTCGTCAGTTTTACACACTGTTAATCACTGCTAAATGTGTGACTGACATTTGAAATCACTTAGTGAGCTGAAACAATACCAGATAGAAGCACTTTTTCAGCGTCCCTGTAGGTGCTGTGACAGTAATGTTGTGTCAGATTACAGCACTCGAGAACGCAGCCAAGAACAGAATGATCCCAAGAGCGATAGGAGATATACCATTAGCGATTCGTGAACGTGGGTGGACTAAATGCACTACAACAATATACACTCTTAAAGTGCACTTTCCAGGAATGTTTCTCTCCTCTAAATTAAACTAGACGTCAAGGCCTGAAGATGCCTTGGGGCATTTCGTGTGAGTTCTATTCCTACCTAACATATACCTAAGAGACCGCGTCTAGAACCATAATGACTCTGAATCTGTCCGTGGTCAAAGTTTAAGTGACATACCCCGTCCTTAGGCATCTTTGCGTTTCGCTCTACGACGGACCGTTTCTGAGATATGGCAAACAGGAAGTGCTGAGTCGGCAAAAAAAAATTCGGCACCAGAAGTCGTCTCGACGCAAGATACCCTCTAGACTAGTTAGTCTAGTGCCAGGAGGCCGGAATTGAGCTCCGTTTCGCTCTACGACGCACCATTTCCGAGATACGGCCAAACAGGAAGTTCCCTAAATCCCATTCCTTTGGGTCGTATCCATCAATAAATCCACACATTGGGCAGAGAGGATTATGGGATAGAGACGAAATGGGCACATCTGGCACTGCAATAAGTAATCTATATTTCTCAGACTTGACAAATCAATTGAGCATTCAACATAGTTATGAATCTTCCTATGACTTATTGATTTTGCACAAACTTATTCTCATGAACTTGCACCCGTAATGCAATAGCTTTGTCTTTCAGGGAGTGTGTGTTTGGTAATTTCACTAAGACATCAATGTGAAATCACAGGCAAAACACTGTCATTCACATTTTTGCGGATGATTTCAAGCTTCAGCAGAGTTTCGTCAGTTTTACACACTGTTAATCACTGCTAAATGTGTGACTGACATTTGAAATCACTTAGTGAGCTGAAACAATACCAGATAGAAGCACTTTTTCAGCGTCCCTGTAGGTGCTGTGACAGTAATGTTGTGTCAGATTACAGCACTCGAGAACGCAGCCAAGAACAGAATGATCCCAAGAGCGATAGGAGATATACCATTAGCGATTCGTGAACGTGGGTGGACTAAATGCACTACAACAATATACACTCTTAAAGTGCACTTTCCAGGAATGTTTCTCTCCTCTAAATTAAACTAGACGTCAAGGCCTGAAGATGCCTTGGGGCATTTCGTGTGAGTTCTATTCCTACCTAACATATACCTAAGAGACCGCGTCTAGAACCATAATGACTCTGAATCTGTCCGTGGTCAAAGTTTAAGTGACATACCCCGTCCTTAGGCATCTTTGCGTTTCGCTCTACGACGGACCGTTTCTGAGATATGGCAAACAGGAAGTGCTGAGTCGGCAAAAAAAAATTCGGCACCAGAAGTCGTCTCGACGCAAGATACCCTCTAGACTAGTTAGTCTAGTGCCAGGAGGCCGGAATTGAGCTCCGTTTCGCTCTACGACGCACCATTTCCGAGATACGGCCAAACAGGAAGTGCGGAGTCGGCGAAAATAAATTCGACACTAGGGGTCGTCTCGACCCAAAATACCCACTAGACTAGTTCGTCTAGTGCCAGGAGGCCAGAATTGAGCTCCGTTTCGCTCTACGACGCACCGTTTCCGAGATACGGCCAAACAGGAAGTGCCGAGTCGGCGAAAAAAAAATCGACACCAGGGGTCGTTTCGACCCAAGATACACACTAGACTAGTTTGTCTAGTGCCAGGAGGCCGAAATTGAGCTCCGTTTCGCTCTACCCACTAGACTAGTTCGTCTAGTGCCAGGAGGCCGAAATTGGGCTCCGTTTCGCTCTACGATGCACCGTTTCCGAGATACGGCCAAACAGGAAGTGCCGAGTCGGCGAAAAAAAAAATCGACACCAGGGGTCGTCTCGACCGAAGATACACACTAGACTACTTTGTCTAGTGCCAGGAGGCCGAAATTGAGCTCCGTTTCGCTCTACGACTCACTATTTCCGAGATACGGCCAAACAGGAAGTGCCGAGTCGGAGAAAATAAATTCGACACCAGGGGTGGTCTCGACCCAAAATACCCACTAGACTAGTTTGTCTAGTGCCAGAAGGCCAGAATTGAGCTCCTTATCCCTGTATGATGCACAGTTTCCGAGATACGGCCAAACAGGAAGTGCCGATTCATCGAAAAAAAAAATTGACACCAGGGGTTGTCTCGACCCAAAATACCCATAAGCCTAGTTTGTCTAGTGCCAGGAGGCCGGAATTGAGCTCCGTTTCGCTCTACGACGCACCATTTCCGAGATACGGCCAAACAGGAAGTGCGGAGTCGGCGAAAATAAATTCGACACTAGGGGTCGTCTCGACCCAAAATACCCACTGGACTAGTTTGTCTAGTGCCAGGAGGCCGGAATTGAGCTCCGTTTCGCTCTACGACGCACCGTTTCCGAGATACGGCCAAACAGGAAGTGCCGAGTCGGCGAAAAAAAATTCGACACCAGGATACTCACTAGACTAGTTTGTCTACTGCCAGAAGCCGAAATTGAGCTCCGTTTCTCTCTACGACGCACTGTTTCCGAGATACGGCCAAACAGGAAGTGCCGAGTCGGCGAAAAAAAAAATTCGACACCAGGGGTCGTCTCGACCCAAGATACACACTAGACTAGTTTGTCTAGTGCCAAGAGGCCGAAATTGAGCTCCGTTTCGCTCTACGAGGCACCGTTTCCGAGATACGGCCAAACAGGAAGTGCCGAGTCGGCGAAAAAAAAAATCGACACCAGGGGTCGTTTCGACCCAAGATACACACTAGACTAGTTTGTCTAGTGCCAGGAGGCCGAAATTGAGCTCCGTTTCGCTCTACGACGTACCGTTTCCGAGATACGGCCAAACAGGAAGTGCCAAGTCGGCGAAAAAAAAAATCGACACCAGGGGTCGTTTCGACCGAAGATACACACTAGACTAGTTCGTCTAGTGCCAGGAGGCCGAAATTGAGCTCCGTTTCGCTCTACGACGTACCGTTTCCGAGATACGGCCAAACAGGAAGTGCCGAGTCGGCGAAAAAAAAATTCGACACCAGGGGACGTCTCGACCCAAGATACACACTAGACTAGTTTGTCTAGTGCCAGGAGGCCGAAATTGAGCTCCGTTTCGCTCTACGACATACCGTTTCCGAGATACGGCCAAACAGGAAGTGCCGAGTCGGCGAAAAAAAAAATCGACACCAGGGGTCGTTTCGACCCAAGATACCCCCTAGACTAGTTTGTCTAGTGCCAGGAGGCCGAAATTGAGCTCCGTTTCGCTCTACGACGCACCGTTTCCGAGATATGCATGAAAGCCTCAAGGATGAATCAGCAAAAATTCTTCCGAGCTCTAGGTCAAAGGTCGTTCGACGGAGTGATCCCAAAATCAATAGGGTTCTTCCTTGGTGGTATATGAACTCCCATGCAGAGAATACTTGCCATTGCATGAATACTTTTTGAGTTATCGATCGGAAACCAAGTCTCAAAATCAACCTTGATTTCATCCTCACGGACCTCACGGACCCCGGAGCCGCCTCCAAAACAATAGGGGTCTTCCATGTAATATTTCTGACCAGTGGTGTAAATTTGGACAAGATCCATTGAGGCGTTCCCGAGTTATTGATCGGAAACTAAAACGGCGGAAAGTAAAAAAAAAAGAAGAAAAAAAAAAAAAAACCAGACAAAACCATAAGGGCATTTCGGGCCGAAATGCCCTAATTACATAGGCCTATTTTTAGTGTTAAACATTCAAATATTATGAACCACTTGATTCATTCATTTTTGAAATACATTACTAGTTTTTGACATAGAAGGATTGTAATGATAGCAGCTTTAGATTTTTTTTTGAAATCCTGTTGTGATAAACATAAGAAATGTGTTGTAAATCAAAAGTTGTGAAGATGTGAACAAGCAATGAAATTGCGTCCGCCACCAACTAAATCTTTATTCATTTGTCTGATCTGAATACTACTGGCATATATCACAACTTTATCTACAATGTGCCAATAACTGCAGGAATAAAGCGCTGGTGGGGACAACTAGAATGGGAAATATAAGAGGATCTCTCTGCACGGCTACAGCACCAATACATAACCCAGTTACATAATGTGCTGAGCCGTCAGGAAGGACTGACCATATACTGTGTAATATTCGCTGGCCAGTCCTCTGCCGCAGGCCAGGAAAGACGATATCGCCACTGACATCGGCCTGGTCATTTTACGAGTTTGCAAGCACATGATGGCCAGTTTGCGGACTTCTCATGAAATATAGATGACAAAGCTTGCGGAGTTTATTGCTGATTGGGAAGACGGGCGAGAAATGTACCCAGGGGGGTATTTAGTAACTGTTGGATAGGTCTGTGTCCAACAGTGACGTAAAAATCATAAATATTCAGGCCCCAGGAAAATAAATCCTGCTTCAGCCATTGCCATTGCATGCAACAATGGAGAGAATTTGATTGCCTGTGAAGAAAACAAGGACTTTTCCCCCCTTTTCTTTCCTCATGCCCACAAAACAATTCAGGTTTTTTTCAGCAGGATATATATCACAATATATTTGATACACACATTGAATATCAATATTCAAACTGATTGCACTAAATAGTGATTTCCACAAAGATCAAGCAATGCCATGAATTAAAACTGCAATAAAATCCTGCATGATCTTTGCTCGTTCTCATCCAAGGAAACAATCTGAGGAAGAACAGAATTTTAAGTAACAAGTCCCTCAGCATTGACAGGAGCAGATAATGGATGCTGCTTGTACACGACATGAATGAATCAGAAAAACCTGTGATAAAGTTCTGCTTGCCATTATCATCATTATGCCTTCAGTACGGCACAAAACACTGATGTCTCTACCCCAGGAGCAGCAACATGTCAGTGTCATAAATTTGAAAAGTATTCATCCATCAGAATAGAGGGCACTTCACTTGAGTTCAGCAAGATTCCAATGCTAATATCGAAAGTTTTCGCTCAAAGATACCCATTTCACATGGTGATGATTTCAATACATCACTTCCTGACAAATATTAGATAATTGACAAGGTCAAAATCTACTGAATAATGACAAGTTGTGATTATGTCTGACAAAAACTAATGCTGGCTTCTACTGAATCTTATGTCCCAATTTGTCTCAACTCTACATGTAGAAAGTATTATGAAATACAAATTATTCAAATGTCCCTGCTCGCATGGCATCGATGATCATGCCACAAAATTTTGTGACTTATCAAAATTCAAATTTCACAAAACGAATTCATAAATTATATTCAAATGTACTCATATTTTTCATTATCTTTGCCCTGGCTACATGGCATCTGTAATCTACATATATATAGAATATACTTGTACAATACATTTACAGACAGGCAGCCTTGCACACTGGGAACATCACAGACAACCTGCAACAGGTTCCTACTGGCCACTAGTGACCTTGTGGATAAACCAACTTGTGGCATCCATCTGCCCTGGGATCAGCTCCACATATCTAGCTGCGGCTTGTAGCAGCCGACGTCAGACATGTAAACGAATACAGGAGAAAAGTGTACTCGACTTGAAAAACCATGTTCTGCCAATGTAATGTTGTCCAGACAAAGTGTTTTTTTCTCCCGTTGGATCCCATCACTTGTCATTATTTGCATGATGTATGCACATTACACATGTCATAGGGGAATATATCCATGGAGCTGCCTCCGGGGAGAATTGTATTTCTAATATTTTTGACCCGCAACACTGATGCAGCACTTGCAGTCCACCAGTACATACATCTTAGGAGAAGGGAATGTGGACTTGTAAGATGTAGAATGTAATTCTGCATGTTGTCCAGCTACCCTATATGTCTGTCTGCCATGTCCACTCTATGTCAGTGTTCTGTCCACTACCCTATATGTCCCTCTGTCATGTCCACTCTATGTCAGTGTTCTGTCCACCCAGACTGACCTTGGACTCAAGTCCCCACCTGAGCGCGGGATTTATGCACAAAATTATCAGCCCGTATCTGTGTCCCTCTGGAATAAAACCCTGATACAGAGTTACTGTGGTTCAATAAATCCAGCTACAACTGTGTACATTTCACTGTCTTGTACATGTATCTTTTTTCATTTGTCAATACATACAATACATAAAACTGGTCGAATACATCATGCCTTAGATATGTATGTCTCATGAAAAATCATTGAGTTAGAATTGTGTATTTATCCAAATATAGATTCTGAGAAAACTCCAGCTAAAAGCCACTTTGAAAGTCGGACTCCCACTTCCAGACAAGGTCATCAACATCGGAGACGTGCTGCAGAACTGTGCCATCCAAGTCCAGCACTTGTATGTAAATGTCTCTGTTATTTGATCTGCTGGCTTTAGTACATGGACATGGGGAATGTAGGCCATTGATTGGGCTATTGTGTTTTGCAGTGTGTAAGACAGTTAGTGCACACTGTTCATCTTGTGTCTCCATTTCTATCCATATGAACAAGGAAGACTCCTGGTTCAGTTCTGTAATTGCCCGCTGAAGCATTGTAAATCAGGAAGACATCAGAACTGATTTGTACATAAGCTCCCACAGCTGTTCAATATTCATTAGGCCTGTGATTCATGTCCTTGTTTGATGTCGAGAAACATGCAAATTAATTTGCTGGGGAGTTTGTGTGCACCACTGGGCAATCTAGTACGTGTATATGACTTGAGTCACTGCATGTTTCACTTGGACAAAGAAGGTCCCCCCAATTGGGTTACTAATTCTCTGGAGCTGTGGTCAGTGCAGTTCTGCTGACCAGTGTCCAGTGGCAGAGAAATGCTTGGGATCAGTGGCTACAGGCGTCTCACAGGGCAGTCAATAACGCAGCAGTAAGAATTAGTGCTGCAGCTTTACATTAACCCCTCCTCCGGTCTGAAACACTTCAGTCCTGTCCCCTACACGTGTCCCAATTTATCAGGGACTCTACCCTACCCCTCACCCCCACCACACCAACATCAATATTCTTGAGGGCGGTGAGACTTGCAAAGGTCGGTCGAGATCACTGCAAAAGAGGACCGTCTAAGATGCCAAGATGCGATGAGGATCGAACATAAAAGACGAGAAAGCCGCTTGGAAGATATGTTACATCGCACCTTTCTTCCTCGGGTGTCTACAGTTTGGGGACAAATCATTCCATCCTGAGGGAACCCGGCAGGGCGTTAACAGTCAATACCATGGCAACTTGGGGAGGGGGTGTGGGACATTACTGGGCCTGTTCAGGGTGCCCAGGTCACCTCCTGTGACAGTGTCCTCAGACTCAGGACCTGGTTAGCAGATCTGCCCATTTCATTTGACCCCGACATTATCCGAAAATTGTCATGACTGTGCACTCAAATCATTCTCGCAACTCATATGTATTGTACATAAGCTAGTTTACATATACCTCACTCACACCATAGTCCTTATCAACTATCCATACATACACCCACAAAATGTTTTTGACACAATTCCTCAAGTCTGTTGCAACACATCACATCATATATCTGGAGCAGTGTTGTGCAATAGCTACTGAGACATGTGGAAGACATGAATTTGGTCAGTTGTAGTCACATAAACTTTCATTTACTACATCCACAAAATATCCAGTCCACTCAGACCCAGTCCCCTAACATTCATTTATTGCCACCCTGTAGCTACCAGCTGCCATGGAACATTATCCCCTACATCCCTTCCCATCCAGATTATCATTATTTTACCACCCTGTATGTACCACACAAATGGGGAACCCTGTAAAGCTGCCCCCGGATACGTGATAATCCCCTCACCGATGTCACCATCATTTCAAACCACAGCATTTTTGTAAAATGCACTGCAAGTCTCTGAAGGAAAGCAAATGTTAAAGCTGTTTTTTCCCTACCAGACTTTTCTCGTTAGTTTATACGTATCTCCTGTCGTGTTTTTCCTTCAGCCAAACATTATCACAGAAGAGGCAGAATATCAACTTGTGGTGTGGATGATAATTTGACATGAATTAAACCAATAGCAGCTGTCACTTGTACAGGCCACAATATACGAGAACAATCATGATGGTGGCAGCAGATATAATAACTGAAACATTCATAAATCCAAAATTGAATACAGACAGTTTCTTTGTTTGATGATGCTCATAAAATATATGCTGAATTCCCCCCATAGAATGTTGGCTGCAACAGCAGATCAGAAAGTATGTGTACCAGATTTTTGTCGAAACATTTTACTCACTGCACTCAATCACAGTATTATTGGTAATATCAACTGATTCCAGGTAGTTGAATGTAGAATGCTCTTGCATCATCATGATTGCAAGTTGAATTATCTTCAGATTTCTCTCTTACATTTTAAGTAATACAAGTCATTTCACCAGTCTGCAATGCCTGCAAAGATGTATGGCAATGTTGACCATATCAATGTTGACCATGGCACGGAGATGGAACACAAAAAATATGTGTATATGAGCAGGCAGAAAAGGACAAGACCAATATACCCGCCACCTCTCCACCGAACGCCCCCCTCCCCTCGTCTTCTCCTTCGCCAAACACCAGCAGAAAAGTACCAAGAATCCACTACGACTGCTGCAGTAGCATCCACTTCTTTGTCACAGCAACAAGACATCACTTGATCTGTATCAGGAAGGTCCACAGTCTCTGCATCCTTTGCTATTTGCATGGCTTATGGATCAATAAATGGTAAAGTGATCCCCAAACAAGATATATCACTGGTTGCCTTGACCAAACTTGGCCAGTCCAAATATAGCTTTTTCTGCTGCACCATCACATTGTCTGGTAGGAAACTGAAGCTTGTTTCCATGTGGGTAGCTTTGGGAGACGTAATTCAGTGATTATTGCGAGCAGTAGATCGTTATAGCATTTATCACTTAGATTTCTGTTTGCTCCTCTCCAGCATCTCTACATCTATTTCCCTTCACAGATGCACCAGCCAATTTAAGGACAAGGAAAGTTCCAACAGCAAACCTTGCAGAGGATGATCGTGAAATATTCCATAACCAAAGTGACTCCGACATGTGCCGCTATGTCTCGGTGCCGGAGTCATGCCTCCGAAGTCATTGGTGAGAGAGGAGTTAGGAAGCGGGGACTATCACTTGGACCATCTGCGCTGCCCCACCATCGCAGCGTCAAAGCGATGGAAATTGGCACCAATCTTGAGGGTCTCAGCTCAAGAATCAATAATAGAGGTGACCAGCTGAAAATTGCCTTCGTCTTCCAGTGGTTTCCTAGACTTCTGACCACTATGATGATCGCAGATTGAAATTATGATATTGTTGGTCAATTCCTGGTGTTTCTTGTTCCAATATACATTCCATTACAACTTCCAGAATCTCAGAATTAAACAATGCTACCATAATAAATCAACAGAAAGTGTTTCACAAGTTCAGGAGTTGGTCCAAATATAGATCTATATATTATACCCAGCTAGACCTACATTCCCTCGCAATAATGACCAAAAAAATCTTCATTCCACTTGTGCCATGTATTGAGCTGGCTTGCCATATATATCATAAAGCTTTCTTTATCAACAGTCGACTCTCGTGATGTACAGCGTTTCAGACTGGAAAATGCTTCACAATGGTGATGACCGATTGCTGCATATTAATTTTCAACCAGATCTGTAACTCGCACTACTTTGAAAGCATAAAAAAACATGGTAAAAGCAAAGTAACAGATTCATCTCCGTGCTACGATGTATTTCACATTGAATGGAAGAAAGGGATTTCAACATAAAAGCACATAAACTGCTGACAAGTAATTACTCAATTGATATTACCCATTAGCAGTCAGCACACTTTTTTTTACTGCGGATCTTTTGTCATAGACGGAGAAAAGTCATCTGGGTATCAGCAGTCTAACACAAATGTAGTGACACCTCCGACACAGTCTCTGACCTGTGCAACACCCTGTAATCTCACAGTCAACACCCCTGGAGTCAAGTCTTAGCCCAGCGAACACAAACCGGGGGCGGAAACAAGAGAAAAGGGATCAACGTGTAATGTCACAGCATCCCCGGGGACTCGCAGTATTTACTTAGGACTGCTCCCGATTCCATTAATTATATGTTTTGACAATGACGAGCTAACAACTTACGGCAATGTTGTTGTTGGGGGCAGGAACCATGGGCGTTTTTGACCGTCATCGAGGGAAAAAGTTATCAACTCATCATTCTAGGACATGGGAGATGTACGCTGAAGGTCAAACTCATCATGCGATGTTTCTGTGTAAGAACAGCATATCATATTTGGAATCATTGCCAGAAACCATCACAAGAGCCAAAGCCCAGTTAGGGCGATACCACACACTTATTGCACAGTGCCCTGGCGGTAATTAGTATTGCTGGAACTAATATCCAGCGATTTAGATCATTCGCCTTGAATGGAGCAAGGTCGCCTCGGCTGGTCGCAGGAGGAGTGGAGGACCTCTTGTATGATGTATGGGAGGTCACCGACTCACTGGTGGGGACATCGTGTAGCTCATAATGTTATTAGAACCTGGCAGCTCACAAACGTAGCTGGACGCATTTTCACTTCCTTTTTACTTTAAATTCTTGGAAAATCGTAGTTTCCAGTTGCTTTGATTCGAGAAACTGAACACCTCACAAGTTGTTTTCCCTCCTTTCTGGAACCACTAATCATGACAATCAAATCAAATTTTTATTTACCGTGCATGCTCGGTAACTCCATGGACTGATTTATGGACAGCCCATTAAAACCATCATAGTATTTAAAAACAAAATATTCCCACTGGCTACTGATACAAAAAGAAATATTTCAATGTAATATGGAGAGAAAAAGGTGAATTTCCTCAGAAAGTCTAGTATTTCTTGCAGGACAGTTCCCTGGATGACTGATCGACTGAAAGTAGACGGTAAGACGAAACGATGACGACATCTGTGCAACCTCTGCTAAAGTAACAACTCACTGTCTCTACAGAATTTGGCTGGTAATTTTGGATCCCATAAAGAATATGGATTAGTTCAATAATACCACTGGATTCATGACATTACACAGAAACCATGAAGGCATTTCTCTTTCTTTCGAAAAAAGTGAATTTTGAAAGTATGTATGCATGTACAAAAATCTTCAAATATTAGTACGTCGAGAAAGAACTATATCAAGACAGGTCCAGTGAATTGAAGTGACTGATTATTATCTATCCATGACGTGTTCTTCAGCATGGATATACATGTAATTACAGATATGCTGGCTTCAAGATTTTAACCACATTATTAGGCATGATTACTCTAGTTCTCAACTGAATCTGCATAAAGCCAACAGCATATTAAACAAGCATTAACTTCTCAGACCTCCGACCACATTCATTACAAATATCACAATGCATAATTCACGAAATTAGTCAATAATCAATTTTTTAGCTGCACCTGTGATATTGTCCCCTGTGTTATGATGACTGCCCCTCACACCTGTGATGCCGGCTGGGCCGAGTCTTCTTATCGGCTCAGCCTGCTTGGAAACCCGTGACTCACTCAGTGCTAGTTGGCCTGCCTCACTCCGCTCATTCAATGTTGTAATTCATTCTACCATTCATCATTTAAAAACGTGATGAAGTTATTTGATTAACAGCTCGGCATGGGGCCCTTGCTGTCGTCATTCACTCGATATTGATTCCAATTACAACAGCATTGGAAGCATAAAACATGACCATTTAGCGTGTTTATGTTTATATTTGATTTTCCAAATGCGAAGTACATGTAGGTCCAACAGCAGTGAAATGAAATATACATAATTACGATTCAATATTATTTAAATCATGTACATGCACAGGTACTATGTTCAGGTTGATTAGCATGAGTGTTCAGCATCACTAGTAGGTGCAGATAAAAACAATTTGAAATTACCATGTTACATGTACTTACTTTAGATAAATGCTGACATCAGGTACCACAGTCACGAGCTCTGTACATTCCGCACTATTGGGTATTCCCCAACTTGCTGATGTTGTATTTCGTCAATGTCTGCATGTAACAATTCCTCATTTCATCATATCATTTTAAGCTTATATGTTCACCAATATGTTCCATGTCAGTCATATATCACATAAACACCAAAGACGATATCCTCAGGCCTCGATAAATCCTAAAATTATGACAGAAAAATGCGAATGTGGACCACCGTGTTACAATCCAAAGCGACTCACGACACATGCCAGTAGGATTCCCCACCAGATGTTACTATTCCGGGTCACACTGCCATCGTAAATCCGATAGTCTGACTTAAAATAACCACAGAACATGCAAGATTCTACATTCTGCCGTTCAAAGCTACCGTGCATCCTTGCAATTAGAACGCTATTGACTTCCCCATGTTTACAGCGTGATTATTGTGTGTGTGTGTGCGATCCAATACCGGTGCATTCTCTGTAACGATTTTGAAATACTATTGGTGACAGGCGGGAGAAGTGTTTGTTCATTGATGTTTTTGTGTTTTAAATGTTTTGCCAGGAAAAAAATGCTCTCCCTATAGACAGCTAAGAGGAGGGCTATTGATTAAGTGAATCAAGTTTAGAGTTAAAACAGCTGTTGCCCCCACCTGAAAACTGAAAACAAACAGACGGAAAGTCGGCCAATGCTCCGCAAATCCATACAGTGAAAGGTTCCATGGAATGATGTGAGGACATCGAAATTTCAACTGGGGGAGGGGGAGGGGGGGGGGGAGATGGGCGGAGTGAGATGGAATCCCACAGAGACTGAAGGTGGATACATTAGCCAGTAAAATTAGGGTCCCATCTCAACCCAACTGAGACCGTGGAGACAAAAGGGACTTTATCGATGCAGACAGGTCAATTTAAAGCTCGGATTTGAATGTCACAGTGGCTGTCTCCCAGTGCAATACTCTTATATGACTGATTGTATACTGTAGGAGACAATACACAACGGATCGAGGAAAATGGCGAAATCAAATTGTAACTGTGTTGACAGGACGAGAGGCAGACACAGTGAGAATTTCTGAATAATAGAATATACCGAATAAAAACTGACCCTGAACTGTCACCATGAGTTATTCCCATGTACTCGTCTGACGTTTACATGAATTAAAGCAGACGGATACATTGGTACTTAAAGTCAGAGGTTAGAATTAAATCTACATGACTTGAGCCATTTTTGTTTTGTAAAATGAGCCTGATAAGTTCATTAACAACGTCCACTGCTCATGTTAATAACATTCAACCACTGCATCGAAAATAAAAAAAATTTACGTACACTTAGTAGTTTCGCTGATGCACTCCATTACTAATTTATGTCCAGAAGTTCACTTCCAATAAACCACTACACTGCTTTGAAAAACGCCACCTTATTCCATAACCAGTAATCATATCATGCGGTGATAGCAGTTTTCATGGACCGAGATTATCATGGATATGAAAACAATCACTTCTTAGAACCTTGCACTGAAACACCTTTCCATGAAAACCTTGAATATATAATTATATACTGGTAGTCTTGATTTCCAGACAGCATGAATAATTATCATGAATACGATAAGACGATTAAATATTGTCTAAGCATGTTATAGAGGCATACAGAAGAAAGTTGATATTACAACGTCAATAAAAATTAATTTTCAAAGATGCGCATGTCCTATCTTTTTCACTGAATAGCCTAATGGAACATGTACATTGTCCGATGTTGTCTCTGTTTTTGCTTTCCTCCCGTAATCTAGAATTGCAAGATACCTACCTAATTACGAGGGTGACCTTTCGAGTCCATGGTAAATGTTTTTGTTTTTTGTTATTTTGGCTCCAGTATATTGCATAAAAGGTCACCTGGTCCATGATATATACCCACACCTATTCTAGAGCCATATCCTGAAAGGTCATTGGGTAGTCTAGCTCCTGAAGCAGTAAACAAAAGGCTAGTCAGCGTGAGTGCGACTTTTCCATAATCATGATTAGATCATTAATGACAGTGAGTCTGCTCGATTCAAGCTAAAGATGAGCATTATGCCTGTATTGAATGATCACAATTATGATAATTAGGGAATTACGTGATATTCAGTAAAAAGAAAATTTTCTATTTGGTACATCATTAATTTTGTTCTCCTTTACAAGCTGACAATTTTTTTTTCCTGGCAGACAAAGTGCTAAGGGCTAATTAATTTTCCAGGAAAGCATGAAACAAATGCGACCAATATAGTCATGACAGTATTAACCATTCAAAACCAATAACATGTAAAGTAGGAGGCTTTGTCCACATTCCAAGGTTGGTGAAAATTATCTTTTCTTCCTCATTAGAAATGTTAGATTGTTGCAGCTTTTACGAAAAAAAAAAAAAATTATTAAACATGTTAAATGTACAAATAGTGATCCGGATTCACAGCCTTGTGACAAACACAACGTTCAATGGGAAATTGACAGAGCTCCCAAGATTGGAATGAAACCCATTAGATATAAGGACTTCAGAATGATAAGATTTGTAATTCTGATATTTGTTATGAGCTTTCCATGTTGAAATATAGAAACATCATGCAGCTATACTATGTCAATATAAAACTTACATGTATCAATTGCATACGAACATATAATACACTATACCAGGATATTTTTTCCTTCAAATTTACTGAACACAACTGATCGCGCCCATCACGAGACCCAAAGTAACAAAATTCCCATAATATGCAAATATGTTGATGCTAACGTGGATAATATTCACCGCTTTCGCTGATTTCACAGTGAAGTGAAGCAGATGACAGACTTGACATTCAAAGGCCACTTGATCGCTGCAGACTCCCGACCATAAGTGTGGAGATAGAAAGTATAGGTCGAGCGAGTGTGGCCTATGACGTGAATGGCGGTACATATCGGGGACTCGAGGTGTTGTATGAGAAAACTGTTCAAGGACAGTCTACTACGAGTACAGTATGTGTTACTGTCTTCAGAGCTGCACTCGCAAATCACCGAGGTCAAGAGTAAAATTACTGAGATGTCATTCGCAGAAAGCGATTATTTTTTCAATGTGCTTTTGCAATTGGAACCATTCATAGATATTGATAACCATCCATTTTATATTCAGATAATTATCATTCAAAAGTACATCCATAAATCTCATTTTTGTTCTTGTGGCATGTTCCATTGATCAATTGGCACTGTAATTGTTCATCAAACAACCAAAGCCAGTGCTATTTTTTATCCCACAATTACAAGTATTAATCACGCTGATGGATGTTGTAACCATGTGGTCACCATGGTAACCAATCTTCTTGTATTCTGGTATTGTCAGCTTGTGAAATCTTGATTGAACGTATAAACATGGTAATGCATCAAATACATAAAATTTTATTCTCCAGCCTCACCATTTGCACTGTCCACTTTCCGGCTTTTTTTAGCCTGACTCGGGCCCATCAATTTGTATTGGGTTAATGCTCTGTCATGCATTTTATTGTTTTTCCTGCTTCCACCCAGCTCTCCTGATGGACAGAATAATTGTACCCCATTTCCAATCTCGGCATGGAATCAGACAACCCAAACATGACCTCTCCGCTTTACCTCCCTCCCCCCCCCCCCCTCCCCAAAAAGCACTGATCATTTGTCATGGATGTCTCCAAGGCCCCACACCCCCTCAGGCCCTAAAACCCTGTCCCCGACAGCCCTCCATTCCCCCCCCCCCCCCCCTTCCAAATGCAAAGTCTGATTCAAGGATCAATACACCTCATCCCATTGAAGGAATCTTTCCTGCTTCAATGCAGGAAGCACACCAAAGGGCTGGTGATTGCTACGGATGGAGTTTATGCTCTGCAAAGTTGATTTCTGTTATTTTTCCGTTTAGGTTTTTAGTTCGTTTCTTCTTCAAGCCCACATACATTTTTTCCCCTAAAAGCCATTGAAAATGTTATCTTGTGTTAACAGGTGACTGTAAGGAACAGAGAAAAAAGGAAAAGAAAAAAAATCTTGAATTATCAACATTACTTCAATAGGAACAAAAAGCAACAGAGCAAATCCCGTTTGACATGTTGAGAGTTATTTTGTTTGAAATTCTGCAAAGCTTTGCGAAGAAATGGCAGCAGATATGTCTTTGAAATTTTGAGAGGCTTTGAGAGCCCTGAAGGTCTAAAACATCTTGCATAATTTTACATTGTCTGCACAAAGGGTCAAATCCAGGGTTTCAGAAGCGGGATCAGGCATTCAGGAAAAGTATCAGGTTTATGAAGGAATATTGCTGATGACCTGCATAACTGTACTTTACTGAAAAGAGCAAGAACACGATGAAATGAATGAATCTGAAAGTACTATTTCGGGAGAAAGCTCTGTCGCAGGGGAAGAGGAATGAAAACCGATATAAATCAATAAAAGTATGAAATAAAATCTTGGCACTCTATTCGCCGTGAATGTGAAGTGGCCACTTGGTACAGTCTGCCAATGGAAGAAAATATCTCGGCAAACATTATTACATCCTCACTGATCTCCAGCAATCTCCCATAAAGACCAGTCCTGAGCCGAGCAATGTCAGAGGTGTCAGATTGGGTGTGTATGTGTCAGTGTATACAATGTAGTATGGATCTAACATGGACTTGACATGTTGTGGTCGTGTTTGCTTATCTGCTGCGGGTGTAAAATGAAGTGAATCCCACAGCAGGGATGGAAACATGCAGAGCAAATATTTGCTTGTATTTTATCTTTACTATCTTTTTTCTTTCGAAGATCTATAAATGTATCTTGTTACATATGTTTCTTGAACAGTTTAAATGAGCAGACATGATAGCATGTGGGTTTAAATCATGATAATTTGTGCCTACAATGTACTCTTAATGACAGACACTTAATCAGATATATCATTTGACGACACAAAATTACCAGCTCACAGATAAGACCACATTTTGACAAAAATTCATAATTCACATTTATCTTTTATTTATAAATCATCTACGTCACAATAGTAACGTCATAGCTTCACACCATATGATCATTTCATCACCACCTACCTTGTGATGTATCTATCATCGTCAACAGTGCTTGCTATTCAATAATATCCACTTGGTGTTTTGAATTCAGTTGGTATCCTGATTTTCAAGTGCTCCAGTGATCTGTGGCTCACTGACTTGTGTGCAACTATCACTCTATCGTGACTGGGCAGATGCAAATAAGCATCAGGTAACAATGTAGTATTGACAGAAGAGAGTGATCCGTGTCATTAGGCTATTGTTACAAGCCGGCTTGACTGTTTATATGGGAATGAGCGGTTACTCTCCCAGTGTCCAAGAAAAAGCTTCCATGTGTCCGTGTAGCTTGTCGTGAATCAGCCGGCTCACCAAGTACACGGACACAGCAAAACATCGCAGGGAAAGGAAAGAGACAGTCAATGATTCTGTTCCAAGCGAGGACTGTTTACTTGTCCCTGAGCGTTTCCGTACACCGCTTAAGGGATCGTCGTCTACGCCGGCCCATACCGTGTGAGCAGCACAGGCGACGGTTTTTTTCTGTCGTATTTTGTCCGTGGGAGGCAAGTTCAGCAGTGGGCTAGCTGTGTGAGCGAGACTGAGCCGACAACGACGAGGAGAACAGACGATGATGACAGCTCACAGCCCTGTGGATGAGACACACGGCTTGCCATAGCTCCAGGTGCTGTGGGGGTCCAGTAATGTATGAATGTGTCTGTGTCTCTCTGGCTCAAGAGCTACTGCTGCTGATGCAGGTTCCTTGCTCCCCATCTTCATCTCGTCTCTCCTTGGCAGTGCAGCATCTCTCCAGCGTGTAGTGTCAATGGATGCTGGCTACGGCTGGCAGTGACAGCGACTCCATTCTCTATGCTTTCCTCTTCTCCTTCCTTGGATGTCGATGATGACAGCGGTGGTGAGTGTACTGTCTCCTTCACTCGGCCATTGGTGCCGGAGGGGAGGACACGTTCACGCCCCCGGGGCCTGTCTGAGGGCGCACTTGCGGGAAAGTCCCGGCTTCTGATCACAGTTCACGCCGCTTCCACTTCAAGGAACAAGTTCGGCTCCTGCGACAAAAAGCACCAGTCGACAATAGTCCCATCATTGTCGGCAAACGTGATGACATCGGCAGCAATGTCTGTTGTCAAACCTTCCTCTTCAGACCCTAGAAATGGATAATGATCTCAGCATTACCAAGGAATTATTCCAATATTCATTATGAGCTGTTATAATTGGCAAACATTTTCAAAATACCATACTAGTTATCATGGAAACCCGAAATTGAGCGACTGCTTGTTAACCCCCAAAACAGGCTTCCCTTGTTCAAAGTATTTTATATATTATTTGAACCGAAAGAAAGAACATGAAGTTATTTTGGAATTCCTCAAAAATATAATCCCAATTTGGTAGGAAATGATGCTTCACAGCAATAACATCAAGCTATAGACTTTATGATTCAATCACGTTTAATGAGGAATGAATCATTAGATTTTATCAGTAATGAAACTTTTATGATAAAATTATTATGATATTTGTCAGTGAATTACCCAACTAGGAATTACCATACATATCAAAACATTACAGGATGATTATGAGATGAATTTCATGTGGTGTGGTCCAAAATCACAAGGCAAGTGTCTAATTTGATGCTGTCCCTGCTGTTGATGATGTAATGTGTATTGATGTAGTCCAATATTACACAAGGATAAAATAATTGTAACACCATAATTTATCAAGTGACTGCAGCCTAAAATCCCGTGACAGGTGGTCGTGCCACACTGTACAGATAGAACAGAATGGTAACAAAATCTTCGGATATTTCTTGTATAGTCTCGGAGACGATCTCTGGAGACACATTCGACCAGAGCCTGCAACAATAACCTGATCGACAGCGTCAGACGATTCCTTCCCATAATCCCTCAGCTGCAGTGTTGTGTCTGCGCAAACAGGCACGAGGGAGACACTGCGGAACAAGCCGTCTCGGTTTGCATAAAGTTCCGGCGAAGATTTGGGGGCAGGGGTCGCGTGTTCATGGGGCCTGATTGTCACAGGAAGATTCTTTATGGACGGCTTTAGTGCAGGATAAATTGGGAAGATGAAGGGCCAAGATTACAGAACTCTCTAAATACGGCACCAAAGAGCCAGACAGGCTCGACGCAAGATCATGTTGGGAGATTCGAATGAGCTGTAAGGGATGGTGTAGCTATGGGGGAGTGGGGGGACGGGGGAGGGTCATTATCGGGATTAAAATTCAAGTGGGTAGGTGGAGCTATGGAAATTAACTCTTAGGTAACCGCCGACTAACCGGGAAACCAATTGACTCAAGATTTTATCAAATGTTAGGGGTCTGCATAGTTGTGATCTGAATATTTAACTGCGAAAGTAACATACCTCGACCAGACTTTTTTCTAGGGGAAATCTTTCTGTTTCCAATCTTTTGCATGCATAAGGATGTTGTCCCTATTGATCACTTACCAATTTATTGCCACATGCACATTTCTCAGGTACCGGTAGGTCCTTGCTCAACTCATCAGCTAATAAACATCAGTAGTATTATGGTAGGCCATTTCCTGACGTGTCAAGATTGTGAGTCCCAATTCATGAGCATTCAATGATGACAATTGTACAGTAAAAATCACTGGACAATGGCCAGAGGCTTGCTTTGAACATAATGTTTTTACATGTACATTCTTGATCGAGACAAGGAGCATACATTTACATGTTTAGACCTATGAGAGTAGTATAGCCTTGGGGCTGGTCTCGTGTCGCCAGGTGACTCTGAAGTGCGCTCTCTAACACATACCTCACCATACTCACGATCGCCTGCACAATGTATCTGGGCCCAATGCTGTGTGGAATGTCCTGTTTCATTGATGGGGCACGTTGTCACGGTCACATCTTGAGGACACCTGTCAGGTCACCATGGCAACTATGGGGTCCAACACTTATACAAGATGGTGATAAATAGGAAATCTTTTGTCAAATGGACATGCATGTACAAAAAAATGTGGTGACACCTATATCACTATGAGATGATAATGACAATAAAGATACATGGGCCTAAATGTACATGATTTAGGACAAAAAAATAAATGAATCATAAAACCTCTTGTGAACTGGTATTATATGTGGGATATCGTCCATATTTTAGTTTTCTCTGTTTTGTTCATAGTTTTCAATTTATATAGACTGTATTTGTTAACGAATTTACAGGGCTTACTATACATGTAAGTAACCTACAACTGAAATAAAGCCTATGAAAAATGGAACATCACACCTATATGTGTACATGTGTGCACAGATGCAGAAATAACAACTTAAAATACAGGTAGCTGGAGGGTCGGGGACTATGTAAAATAGATGCATGTACATGCAACAAGTAAATCCAGCATTTTTACTAACTAACTATCTATTTAGTATGGCACATGACTTTCTAGTATTCTTCCGATAACATGTCAGTCAGATGTAAATGCTTTCGATGTTTTACATGAAAGGTCACAAGGGCAGTTTAGTGGGCCTACTGTGGACATGTTATGATTACTTTATACTCTGATTTTTTTAACTCGTTTACACCGTTTTTTGCCTTCAGTTCAGTCAAGTTACTTCGAGCGAACTGTTCAACTGAATATTGCATATCTATGATACAAACGGCAATTAATTTACACAAACCTGCCTTTCGAAACGCTATCTGTTTCTTTCAAAACACAAAAGAATTTGCTCGAACCATGGGCGCCGACATATTGCTTGGTTCTCGACAACTGATGACGGAATCCAAATGGACAAGTTCAAATTTGCTATAATAGGGGGATCGGGTTGTCAGTTGTCGTCAAGGTGCCTGCACGTGCGAGTAATTTCGAATCAGGTTACCTGAGTGGGCACTCCCGAATCCTAGCCCTCGCCCCTATGCAAATTATCGGAACAGAATCGCCCATCACGTGCCAAAGGAAAACAATATTTGTTGACATGCAAACGACAGGATTTCAGGGAAAATTTATCATTGCAGTAGATTGCTAACAGTTCTATGAGCAGAAGTTTGGAAGTTTGCAGAAAAATGCCGTTTGATCTCCAGGTGAAGTGTGCCAAGTTACAATACGATACCATTAAACATCGCAAAAATATCGGCAAAAAACGGTGTAAACGAGTTAGAAAAATCAGAGTATATACTCTGATTTTTCTAACTCGTTTACACTGTTTTCCGCTGATATTCTCGCGATGCTAAATGCTATTGTTCTATAACTTGGCATACTTCATCTGGGAGTCAAACGGCAACTATTTACCGAATTCCAGACGTCTATCGCGAAAATTGAAAAAGTCGGCAATCTACACCAATGTTAAATTTAGCCAAGTCATTTCATGTCTGGGTACGCACATAATTTTGTGCATTTGCTCGGTTTTGTAGTGGTTCAATCTTTTGAAATCAACATATTTGTGTAGAATACACCCCAGTGTGTCTTCTGGTCTAAAACTACAACAATACATCGATTTTTGATCGATGTAAACAGGATCAAAGCCTCGAATATGCTCAGATTCTCGAGATCCCGTTTTTGGCTGAAATTTAACATTGGGGGAGATTGCCAACTTCTTCAATTATTGCCATAGAAGTCTGGAATTTGGCAGAAAATTGCCGTTTGACTCTGCGGTGAGGTGTGCCAAGTTATAGAACGATACGTTTCAGCACTGCAAAGATATCATCAAAAACCGGTGTAAACAAGTTAGAAAAATCAGAGTATAGTAGCGTGTCCAGCGTTTTCTGCATAATCGGATTTGTATCTGTCATAATGTTAAATGAGCATTTTTAGAAATTTATTAAAAATTACATGTTCAGGATATTTCTCTTTGAAGATTTGTATCGGGTGCCTTTATATCTATTCTTCAAAATGTATATCTTGAAATTTTGATATGAGGTGGGATAAAAATATAAAAATTATTAGACTGTGGGTGGGGTCTAAAAATTTCGCGTTTTTGGTTCCCGCGCTTGGCGCCAAAACCGCGTGGGGGTGGTCATTTAAATCTGTTTATTTACATCAAGCGCTCGGGGTTATCGGAAATTTGTTGATGACCTATGAAACAGTAAAAACAGACGAATCACGTGATATATTTGTTTTGATGAAATTCGGGAAATTCCGTGAAGGTTTCGAGGGTTGAAAAGTGGGCAAATTTCGTGATGATTATTCATGCTGTTGCACTCAATGGAAGTGTCTGGAAGTCACACAATGAAGTCAATAGGGCACTAAAATTAACAGGTAGCCATCTGTTTGTAAATAAACTGCATCGCCGAGGAGCGCAAGTGATTATAGTGGAGGCACCCCGCGCGGCTTTAGGGAGAAAAATCCGGCCGTCGCCAAAATGGGCGATAATGGGGGAATTTGGGGGCAGTGCTGCCAATTCGTGATCACTGGCGATAACTACCAGTACCAACAGTCGTATTGTATTTCTGCAGCAAACAAGTATACTACCTGAATAATTATTGTGTATGTTGTTATTTCTGTGTGACAAAGGTCAAGATATTTGGATATTAACATAGAATATATATTTATGATTTTCATGACATAAATCTATAGGCCTATCTGGCCAGCTCGAGCCTAGTTATATACATGTAGGCCTAATGTAATGATGTATGTACTGTGTACAACAAAGAAAAAATTGTGTGAAATTTCACATGTAATGGAATATCAGAAACGATGAATTATTTCATAAGATTGCATTCTGGCCAGAACGTAATAAAATCTAATAGGACCTGGAGTGATGTACATGCAGCTCCAGCTCAAATGTTCACTGCATTGTGATCATGGTGATTGTTTAGCAATATTTTTGCAATAATTTTTCAACATTTATTGTATCTCCCAAACAAAGTTACGTTGAAACTAAGGATTTGAGATCGTCGCGCTGCGTCAGCCGCGTCCGCCGCAGACACTGTCTTGTGGACGTGCTACAGGCTGCAAATCTGAACCGATCAATTTGTCCTGTTTAGCACACATCGTTTGTGAACGCTCTACGAGTGAGTTTTCAATGAATGATGATGAAATCGCACGGGTTGATGAGAAAGACAGTCTCACGAAACCAATCATTTTTCAGAATGACCAAATAAATAATAGTTAGTTGACAGGTTAACTTGTGATCACTCCAAAAACCTGTACTATGAAAGCAAATTTTTCTTGTTGAGAATAGAAAACTGATGTTTTTGGGAAAACAGAACAATAACACCAAATAAGTTAACACTAATTTTACTAGTTAAGTCTAATATTGACCACAATAAAAATATTTAAAACAAGAAAACATTTATTATTGGGCTCAACAACGTAAAGGTTTTGTTCAGTGGAGATTTCATGGCTGTAACTGGATAAGTTAACATTAGTTTTACTAGTTAAGTCTAATATTGACCACAATAAAAATAGTTAAGATGATAAACATTTATTAATGGGCTCAACAACGTAAAGGTTTTGTTCAGTGGAGATTTCATGACTGTAACCGAATAAGTTAACAATACTTTTACTAGTCAAGGTCCGGAACTTCTTATACTGATATCGATAAAACACACTGGCCTCGCAGCGATGATATTTTGTCTGAACATATTTTGGGCAACAGGGATGATAGGGCCCAGGGGATACACCCACGCGGTCGTTGGTTACCGAATCATCTAGTTTTCTCTCAAATCGAGCCCCAGCCCCAGAATTGTATTGTCAACAATACATACTAGTAATTTAGTGCTTAAATGTGGAAACCAATCAAGATATTGCAGTAAAAGGTAAAAATACCCATGTACATTTTCGGTGACAGACAAGATTTTCAAAATCTGAACTTTCAAATTGCTCTCAAATCGTCAATTTTTGGCCTACAGAGGTCATTCAAGGACCAATGTGTTCATGAAAATACACTTTAAATTAAGCAATAGCACCTGTAATTTAGAAGAAAAAAATTCAAAAAACCTCCGGACATGCTAAGTATAGTATGTAATTTGACACACCGTAAACTAAAATCACAAGTCGGCATTCGAGCCTCGCTCTGAATTGTGAATTATTACACTTCAAATTTGTAACTCTTGCGATAACGGGTTCTTCAACTGACCTGTTCTGCAAATTACATTGTGAAAAATGCAGTAATCATCTCGGTTTTTTGTTTAAAACAACAATCCTCCACATGTCGGTCTTTATGGAAGATGACAAGATTTCCCGCCAAATTAATCAACACTCGCTTGGGAGCAGCACACACGTTGATCATAATGTGGTAGATGTACTTTTCATAACGCAATCGAAATGTGACTGATCAAACACCTGAGAATAGACCACTATGATACATGGGTCATACCGTGTCACTGGTTACCTTGACAAAATAGGGCCTACATGTAAAGAGAAAGCAACAACCACTAGGAACATGAAAATATGATGTGAGCTCAGATTGAAGCACCATGTGAGCTGATCAGAACGATTTTTACAGCACGCGAATATCTCAATTCATTCGAAAGTTACAGTGCTTCGAGGTTCAAATTGCCCAAAGTACAATTGGAGAAATCATATAGCTCATTAATATACAAATTTGTATGCATGACGTCACAGCTAGTGGGGAACATTTTTTAATTAGCTGGTATTTTTTATTGGCATATTAAAGTCTTTAGAAATGGCAATTATTCCACAAAGTTTATTCGAAATGCTCTCCATAACTGGATAGTTGTCAAGGTCACCAGTATTAAGGCTCCTAGCAACCAGGGTTGCTATGGTCCAAATCCACGGTCATATCGATAAACAAACAAGAACAAAGGTAAAAAGGGATTGATTCCACATGCATAATTAATGTATAATAATATAAATATGTCAATACCCTTGGTCAATACCCCTGGTACTAGTTAGGACCCAAAGCAACTAATGGTTGCTAGGAACTCCAGCAGGTGAATAGTAACCATGGCAACAGTATTACTTTGAACAATACTGATTTTTGACCATGCCAATCAATGTGTGAAGTTTAGATTTGCAATAGTTCTGACCAGAGCAATTATACTAAGACTCAACTTGCCTAATTAAAAATATTCCCCTTCCATGTCATGAATACCTCATTTGCATACTAATTAGCTTCTCGAAAAATCCAGAAGTGTTCAATCCAGCCTATGTTTCAGCCTGCCAAAATGGGACATTGAAATAGCTATAATTCTTCAACCAGCAGAGATATTGGCATGCAGTAAACAACATTTTACTCAGCAAAACTAGGTCTATCAGTTGAGTTCACATCATATTTTCATGTTCCTGGTACTTTATTTAATACATTGAAATTTATATATGGGATACGTTTTTGTGAATAATAATGACACTAATCGTAGTACCTAGTTGAAAGTCTGATCCCCGATGACGTAAGGAATATATGTATAATAATATTTGTATATTTGCACATGTCATATAATCATTCTCCAATTATGCTAACGTTGTGACTCAGTTTTCAACGAATAGTGGTTTTGAAATGCCATAATTACCAATAGGATCGTTTTAATATATTTTTGTACCATAATAATAACACTTTATAGTACTATTATTTTCTTCGGGGACTATTATGTTTAGGGGGAACTTTTTTCTGGATCCGCCCCTAGTTTCAAAAATGTATAACAAAGAGTAGCATGAGTTTATAATTAGCATAATTTCATTCATACTATGTTGGTACACTGAATGAAAGCATACACAAATATAAATACGAATGTTCCATATCCAAACGGTATGCCTCATGCAAACACAGTCAGGTAAAGGTATCAAATGTTATTTATATGTAATGTCACATACAGTGCAACGTATCCAAAACGGCAGTGTACTGACCATGTCAATTATGTATTGGGGGTTCTACGGTTGTCCAGAAATCTTTACACACTTTACAGAAGTGACCTGAGGTGACCTATTCACCATGTCATATATCGATCTCTCATTCTCTTTATACATGTAATTTGGGGTGAAGGAACCCGAGCACCAGGCTTGATCGATAACTAGGTCTACATATATATTATAATCAATTCATATGTTTGAAACACTGCGCGTTTTCAGCAAGTGTGATATCTTCAAACAACTTGCTACAGCGGACATTTTGGATACGAACTTATAGGATTATATTTCTTTTTAAATTCATTTGAAATTTATTTCCGTCAACTATGAGTAGTCTGGTTACAACGAAACACAAATGCAAGGTAGTGAAATATTTATGAAAGGGGTTTGTTTGAAGTTAAACCCTTTGCCAATATAGGAATCTAATTCGAGTGAGATTTTCGAATTAATATTATCACTTTCTGTGTGCTTATTTTTTTCTTCAAAGAAGTAACAATTAGGGATTTAAAAAAATAATTGGTTATACACAGTCACAATCACACATACACATACACATCGATAGTTCTGCAACAATATAGTAAGCTACATTTGTTGTAGTATTATTATAGTTCGCTATTTTGCACTTCTGACGACAAACGTTATGCTGAAACGTGTTTTATTGGTTGCCACTTGGTTTTTTTTTATGAAAATTACGACTGTCATATTCCGTGATGTAGCAATACCTTAAATTGTTCATACTAAATTGGACAGATACTTATTTTTTATCTTTACATTTTTTTTTTTTGGGGGGGGGGGGGGGGGGGCTACTAGAATAATATGATTAATCAGTATTGAATTACTGAATACATCTATTTTTTCAACGAAGCAATATGGAATTCTAACAAAAAGTATCTTGACCTTGACCTTGTAGGTGGACAGATATTCCTCCACTAAAACTGTGGGTCAGCTTTTCCTGTCCGGTGGTCTCATGGCAGAGGACGTCAAACACATCTACGAACTTGTCACACACGACAGAGATTTTTACGGTGTATCGTGCCTATTACATGACAGTGTAAATACAGTGGTTTGAAATACACAATGTGGACCTTTCGATGACCTTGACCTGTCATGATCTCGCATCACCGTGACATGGAGCGGTCAGTGGCGAGGTGATGTCTCAACTATAGAAGAGCTAGGGTTTGTATCATGAGAGTATGGGAAGGCATTATACCAACATTTAAGTGTAGTGGAGTTCCGTTCAGATGACATTGAATGTTCAAACTCTATGCCGCCGCACAAAGTCCACACAAACTGGTCTTCAAGCTATAGGCATACGTTCGGTCCGTGTTTCGCCAATTAAGTTGGTACTAATCATTTATATTATAAGTAGCTATTAGTATTCACCGGTGAGATACAAAGACCCAGAGTCCTATGGTTCGGCCTCTTGAAGAAACATAACAATTGTGTCTTGAATTTCAGACACAGTTCGGTTCTTCGAGCCGTTGCTCGAGGTCCTAGCGGCGTCCTTGCTCCTGGAGCTGATCACTCTCATCTTGGCCCTGGTGCTGATCTCTCAGTCTATAGACAAGCACAGGAGCAGTCCCTGCGTCCTTGCGAACAAGGTTAGCCCCCTGGACGACAAGAGTGTGTATGCAAAGACCGTGGAGGTCCACGGTGTACCGTCCGACATGAAGCGAGCGAATGACGCTCTAACCGTGCTGGAAATCATCGCCGTTCTCCTGCACGTCGTCTCGACTTTCCTCTGATCGGCAGCCACGATCTGTATCAGTCACATTGAGCACCGTGCCTACACGGTGCACCGGGGTCGCACCTGGTATATATCCCGGTAGTCGCCGATATGCTTCCATCGGGCTCTACCGCGACAAAATGGATGAACACGGTAGATCACGGCTTTAACATGTACGGCAAAGCACGACGTCAGCACGGCACCAACACGGTCTCGTCACAGTGTGAACAGGGCAGAGGCCGGCGTGACCCAGGTACATGTATAGCCACACGGTAGGCTACATCACGCTGCTGCCGTGTTGTTACCAGCGTTTACCGGGGTGTTACCTGTAAGTGATGTTGATACCATCTCAAGAGAATTATATCTCGGTAGATGCCGGCGTCTACCGGGGTCAACCGGGATCCCAATGTGACTGGGTTTTTACGAGTTGAAACTTCACAAACCCCTATGGCATATACCCTCCGATATAGTATCGTGGCATGAGGATCAATGATATCTGTACATGTACAGTGTGTGTTCATTTGTATCAAATATAGTTATTAATTAACGAATTGCATAATAGACAACATATTTCCTATAATAATAATGATATGATATATGCATTATATCAGCTCTCCATATAATTATAATAATTTTCATCACCCAAATGAATGTGTCCTTGTGCACTGTGGAGAAAATATGTCGCATAATTATATCTAATATAAATTTCGATACACATACGATAAAATACATGAGTTGACTGTATAGTCTCTGTATTTTGTGAATACTCTGTTACACTGGAGTGTAAAGTACCCGGGTCGCCTTTCACATGTACGTATATCGATTATAAAATTTGTTTGTGATCTCTTCTGCAGTTGTAGATATATACAAAACCACATTTGTCAGGTGATAATCGACATAATCGCATAATCGACACTCACACGACTAGATTATAATAGCACTGAAGAAACTTTGAAGTGATTTGGACGAATAATGGTTTGCTCGACACGGGACTTGAAACCAGAAAAATCACGATGTATCATGCTGTTACGCAATGTATGACAGATACATGGATATTTTTAATTCAGTACATGTAAATATTTGAATTCCACAACAAACAACAAACGACACTGTACATACTTGGCGTTGCGTAGCTCTTTGTTTATTTTGGACTGAAACCATCGAATCAACCCCCGTTTCTTTTCCCACCATCATTATTTCATAACTACGGTGCGTCGTAGAACAGACAAAATTCCGCTTGTGGTCTGAGTAGGAAAGATCGTTGTAATTAATCTACCGATTATACCAAGAATAGTTAGTCAATTATTCTTGCTAATAATCAGATCGATATACAGGATGAGCAGTCTTATTAAACATGGCAGCGGGTGCGAGGTAGGGTCAATGATATAATAATAATAATAATAATAATAATAATAATAATAATAATAATAATAATAATAATAATAATAATAATAATAATAATAATAATAAATAAATAAAATAATAATAATAAAATTAAATACACAGGTGAACAAGCATTCTTCGGCTAAGACCGTGGGACAAATTGTCACGATTGTACCCCTCCTGGTTTTGTCCTGCAAAGGTCTATCCGACTTACGTCCAAAGGATGAAGGTCAGATTTCAATAGTACACATGTAGCGGAACAAAAAGTGTCCGAAATGGTTTACAGTATAGACAGTTTGGAATGGCACGCTGATAACGGGAAAGACAAAAATGTTTTTGTATATATAATTTCAGATTGGGGCACCCACGTGGCACTGGCAACTATATTTAGTATAACTATGACACTGGAATTGGCAGCTCTAATTCTGGCCATCATCTTGCTTGTACGATATCGGAATGAACATAGTGGCCATGCATGTATTGAGAACGGTTACGAGCAGAATCACTCGCTACCACACTGTATGAGGAGAATGAATGATGCTCTAACAGTTTTACTAATTCTCACGGGCATCTTTCATACAGTTACAGCATTTCTTAACAATGATTAAAGCACTATACGATTTCTATAACTCATTTACACCGTTTTTGCTGATATTTTCACGATGCTAAATGGCATCGTATTATGACTTGACTTCTATCTTGAAAATTGAAAAAGTTGCCAATCTACTCCAATTTTAAATTAAACCCCGTCGTTGAATTTCTGAGTCTGTACGTGATTTTGTGCTTTTTCTCGGTTTTGTAGTGGTACAATCTTTTGACATTAATATGTTTGTAAAGTATACACTATACAAACATGTTATGTTATAGAACAATACCATGTAGCATTGCAACAATATCAGCAAAAAATAGTGTAAAAGATAGTGTAAAATAGTGTATGATCGCATACTTTGAAGTGATATTGGGAGAAAAACGATTTGTTCCAAATCAACTACAAATACGCCTGTAGTCTCAGGAAAATAGGTTACGTTGACGCTGAAATATGCCTGATCAGACGGATAAATCCGCCCAAAAGTAAGGTATGCTGCACTTTCTTTCAAAAAGGATTAAAAAGGTTTGAGATGGATTAAATCGTATGTTTTCAATGGACGAGTGGGCCCATAAATCAAGCATATATGACAATACTAGCAGCCGCTTTTCTTTTGTTTCGTGTACCACTCAGTTACCTCTGACCTGACCTAGTTCACGCTCGATTGGCTCCAACATAATAATTATACGAGTAAGCTGGAATCGCACTGTATCAAGGGATACAGAGCACCGAGAATGGAGGTAATGTCTCAAAACTCAAAACAAATCTCCACCAGAAACTCGCAATGAAATCAATGAGAAAGGGGCATCTGTTTGTGCAGATATATAACTATTGTGGTCTTCGTTCTTCGTTCGTTCTTCGTTCAATCAGAAATGTATATGGCAAAATCCATAACTTTCTCCCAATATCACTTTAAAACTGAATGTCATGAGTTATTCATTCCACTGAATGATAACAAATATTGTAGAAATAAATGTGGGTGAACAAAACTATTCCGGATATTGAAAGAACTTCTATTACCCCCACATATATTCCCTGTTGGATAATATAACAATATATAATCGAACCGAAAAAGTTGGTCACGAAAGAAGTCTTGAAATAAACCTAAGCATCGAGTCGGGTACGTACAGCTAGTATATCGAACAAAGATGCTGGCGAGGACAAATTTAAGGTGATCTATGATCATTAAAAAGGAATATTAGGCCACTTGGCATACCCAGTCCAAGTGTTCTTTTAATCACAGGAACAATATGGGCCCCCGCTGACGCTCAAGTGCTCTAGTCTCTGTTGATGGCGTGCTCTGTCTTTGATCTCAGTAACATGAGCACATCATGCTGTGCCAGCACAGAGTCGGGTTATAAAAACGATACCCGAACAGTGGCGAACTATCAGTCGTTGGAACATTCGTTAAATCAGATTGCATGATATAACTATATGATCAAAGATTGTACTAATATGATATTTATGGTGTTATCATTTACGTATTTGGTACATATCATACGAACTGCACGGGTTATTATACGAATTATTCCTCTGATACAATATCTCGCAAGTTTATCAAAATAAAGTTTTTTGACACATGAACTGACTTTTGCACAGTAATTTAGAATGGGTCGTTTACGTTGAAACTTATATGTGTATTTTGGAGATGGTGTCGAAATGTTCACAAAACCCGCCAAAAAACTTTCTTGACAACTACAATTACAGCGCATCAACGGAGAACGTTAAACCCCAAATTATCACCTAGCGGACATCTGGTGGCCCAACAAGCATTGAAATCGCCGCGCGCGAAACGGACGTACGCCTGCCTCAAGTGTTGACATGTTGTGGAGAAAAGGTCGACAAAATTTGTCACTCGGGGCCAAATTAAACCCCACATTTAACAATGAATGAGATCGATTTCATTTGGTGATATCTTTGCGGCGTTGAACAAGCTTGAAGGTTTAATAGTCTCCTTTCATCTAAGATGCTACTTTCGCTGCCCAAAACATGACTGAAGCGTGGAAGTAATTTGCTGGGTGTTTGTTAAAGTGTTGTTTAACACGGATATTAGAAGATACAGATCGCTAGAACATGATGAGAAATGTCATTACATTAAGATACCGCCTCAGATGAAAAAAAAATAGAAGGTGGGCCTACGTGCTTTGCCATTAATGTATGTTATACTTTCAGTACTGACGCCCATAACAAACATCATGAAAATAAAGCGAAACCACATAGTGTAATTTCTACGGTCAATATTTATATTCAATGATATTATTAAATATCATATAATCGTTTATGTAAATTGTACATCATGAACTTTTCATATGCATAGACGTATACTGTACTTCACATAATTACTTGTCGATTGTCGTGCTATACCTATTGTTTATCATGCTCAATATTATTGACGATAATGACTAGTAAAATCTCTAATTTTCAAGACAAGTGTGTATTGTATTAAACCGTATTCAAACCTTACAATGTCGAATGTGTATTTGTTTTCCAATGGTGGAGTTGTTGCGGCTTTCTATTCTTTGATCTGACCAAAGCCTTTGATTTCGTCAGTTCTGAGGTCGGGAGTTTGCTATCTTCCGTGGTATCTCTGCGGCATCTTATCACGAGGCAGGAAATGGTCACTGATTTCATCTCTGATTCCTGGATGTTTCTTTGAATGTCCCGAAAGATAATTACCCTTCTCACAGATTACGTTTGGAGACTAATATAGCTGGTTCTACTATTATTGTCAATAGTGCAATTGATGACACGGATCATTATTAATCGATACAGGTTTATTAGCAACAGGTTACCTCACACCTATCAAAGATCCACGCACGATCCATTGTGTCAAGCCAATTTTAAACCGTAGCCTACATTTCAACGATTAAAACGATAATTTGCAATGTCATTTCCTATGCTAGACTTAAGTACGCGACACCGAAGCAGTTAATTGAATTACATGATAGTTGTTCACTTTCTTTTTTGTTATGCAATGTTACAGGCAATGCAGTTTGTTGAAACGTCAAAAAGTATGGAATTTAACTCAATCTTTAAAAAAAGAAAGCCATTAAGCCCCAGGAAATATACACATTACTTAGATATGTTTTCAGTCTTCACTAGGGAGGGTGAACACAAATTATACCCGTGTCTTCCTTTTTATAAATATGTACATAAGGAGAACGCCCTCCTGACATGAATATCCTGCACATCTTTTACTTCGTGAAGTATAGGAGGTCTTGCCTCTTTATCTGAACAATTGCTAGTTACCGCGACTTGTGACTTTTTTCTTCTTCTCGGTGGCAGTAAAACAAAGATAAAATCCCCTGTTGAGAACAGTCGTAAGGAGCCTAGAACCCGAGGCTGTTGTTGAACCGGATGCCAAAAACCAAAGCCCGACCGAGGCCGCCACACAGGCGGAATGGCTGGGAGGGGCAGGCAGGGCGAGGATTGTAATTAGAGACGCTTCTCCCGTAGGAATGCCGAGTGTGTCGAAAGCCTTGCGCGGATCAAGACGCGAGGAAAATCTATTTCCTTAGGCCCACCGGCAAAAAGTACCGTAGTAGACGTAAAATCAACTATGGCAAAAAGCGAATCAATTTCAAAAACTATCTCTTTGACATGTCGCGAAGAGAAGGGTTCTAGTGTTATCACAAGTTTTGTGGGTGTACCGTCCTCTGTTTGCGGACGAGACAACATAGTTGATTCTGATTTATTGATGTATTCGAAAGACTTTAACAACCTTCTTGTTTCTTCATAGAAACCATTATACTAAAGTTGTCGGCTGTCGGTATGTGATCGACAGCCGCCCCTGTCGGTGTAGAAACGATGATCCTTAGTAAACCATCGATGAATAACTGGCAATGATTTAACTGATGCAACAAATGATGAATTCTTTCAGAAATCATCTTCATAATAGCGAGGAAATTGCTCAGCATAAAAAATCGGATAAAACCCTAAAACAATATTCAGGAAAAATAGAGTCATATAAAACAGGTTCATATAGATTAATTAGTAAATCTGTTTCCTTTATTTTACAGGAAAATTAGGTATGCTTTATGGATAAATGCAATGCTATAATTTCTGTAAGTACATCATATGCAATTTTTGTTCTCTTTCGTTTCTTTGGGGTTCATGTTGATGGCCACGCAGTTTTCACAGAAACACACGCGTAGGTGGGACGATTGATTTGAATTGAAAACGTCGTGGAACCGATTTTGAACAGTCGCCTGCAGGATGGCACGTGCATTGTTATCACCTGACCGAAACCGTTTATCAGATAACGAAGTCCCCTGATTGCACGACTTTTGCATGGAACTTACCCTCACCCTGGCGGCTAGCCGGGCCCGAACCAACCCCTAACTACCCATAGACCTGTATATGTCCACCCCGCTCCAGGCACTTCCTGAGTCTCCAGAGGTTAACGTGTGTAATTGTCCGTGATTGAAGTTTTCAAAGGCTATTTATCATTTCACTTATCGATCGTCATCTGAGATTGAACGGCTGGATAATTATTGGAAGCGTCGTCTTCAAGAAACCGTCTATCTAAGGGCTTGTAGCCGCATCTCCCCTTGGAGTCATTGTCTCACTTCGGGTTCAAAGACAATGAAAATGTTCGTTTTCAATCACCAATGGAGATTCACATATATCTCATGAAAAAAATCATATAATATTTGTATCTTCTATATCTATGTTGATGTTTTAGATACCACACTAAAATAAAGACGAAACAAATAGTATTCATATAGTTATGGTGATTAATTCAAATTCAACTCTAGACTACTAATAAATCTGCTGTTACAATTTAAATTCTAGCGTATTAACATAGTCCAGGTTGCAGTATTGTGTGGTCACTTCGCATGAATCGACGACCCTATTCTCGGGAAACAGAATACAATTATTACTTTTGGTTGTGCCTTAAGATTTATACATATAAAATAATATATGAACACTATATGAGATGTATGACACGGCTAATGACAACATGTCATTGCGGACAATACGACTCACTGCCCACTACAGGTGGGGGACAGATACAGATCAAACAGTAACCAAGCCACTTTGGGAGACTTTAACGCGGCTTTAATTAATTGAGGAAAACTTTCATGCACCCGTTCGTTACGTCACGGCGCCTGTTCTGACGTAACAAGTAATTTCGCCAGCCATTTGCGTGGCGTGCGCGGTGCGCTCACGGGTAAAACCGAGTATGGGATTTTAGGCCCTGGCTCCTGGGGTGGTAATTTAATTTCTCTTTGTGAGTGAAATTGGAGTTTTTAATGCGGGAAAATCGAAGTGTAGTTATTATATTTGCAATAAGTGGTGGTACAATGATTGCTGGTCAATCGACGAAACGGGAAAACTTTTGTTTCTTCAGAAATTGTCATTTGGAGAAATGTTCCATGTTTAAACAACTGTTGAATAAAAATTAACATACAAATACGTTTTGTTTTTGCAGAAAAAAACTTTCAATCCTTGGGATATCCACAAATCATATCAATTATTTAAAATGTGTAGTGTTTTCTCCCAACTGCTAATTTTTTGCTGTTCATTTATTATGATTCAATAATCTTAACTATAAAAGATGACGGATTGACATGCAAACACGCGAGCAAAGGCTAACCACTTAGTGTCCTGATTCAACAACGAGTGGATCGGGCGACAACAATTTATTTTTTATTGTTCGAATTTAAAATAATTCGCCAAGACAATCACCATCTATCAACGAACCCCTGCCCTCGTGACACAGTCGCCCTATATCATTACCCCTCCATCTGTTCCGTGTCACCAGCAAACACCCTCACCGCACCCCGTCTCTCCAGTACCCGTGTTCCCGCCAGTCAGCCTCCACTCCCCAAGCCGGGGGTCGTGGGGTTAGTGCCTGAACCCCCGGGGCCTTTAGCTTTGCGCTCTCCCTCCGTGGTTAACCGACGGAGTCTCACCCTTACATGTACCTACCCACTCCACACTCCCCCAGCCACGGTTCCCTGGCTGTCGGCCAGGGTCCCATGGGAGAAAGTCACAGCATATACGTGGGAACGATCCTCGGGGTCACCATGGGAGCGGGGTGACATCCATGGGAAAATATATATACGAAATTACAACCACTTTCCAAACCATGAATTACCTGAATTTCAATGAATGAAAAAAATTCCCAAAACCAAAGCACAAATATTTTAACGGAAAATTTAAGGCCATAGATTTACATAGATAGATGTTTTTGTTATTCGAATACATCACAAGAGATATTATCCAATTTATGTCGAGTAAACGGCAATAATTTAAGCATTTCATGCGCATTTTCCAACAGTTAGGATCACTGTGTAAATATGTATGTCCAATATTTCAATTCAAACTAACAAACGTGCAGAGCTCCAAAAACAAATACTGTTTATAATGATTGCAAAATCTACAATTTTTAATGATGTTCAATTTTTGTTAAAATGATTGATGATTGCGTAATATTGGACCAACAAAATTGAGCACAGTTGTCAGTGTGACAACCAAATTGTGCGCTACGAAATGAACTTCTGTGAGAAATGCTTCGGAGATTGGAAGTGAAAATATTCAATCAAAATGACCACGAATAAGACAAAAACAAAGAGTGATGGCATAAAATCTACAGGGAAGAGTCAATCTTCAGGACGATTGCTCATCTTCGTGATTTTGATAGCATTTGTGGGGGTTTCACTGCACACTTTGCAGAACGTGAATTTCCCGGAAACATATTCACTCGACGAAATAATACCTGCTAATTTTCTGAGAGAAAGTAAGTATACTTTTTGCTTATACTTTCGCAGATGGTAGGCCTACTGTTGTCGAAGAAATTTTGGTTTTATATTTTATCCACATTTGAAATGTATGCTCTTATTTACTTTAAGGGAAACTTGAACATGGCAGGGGGTGTTGAGACCATGAGTAGAATATAATCACATGTACTTCAATAGACTTGTGTTCAAGGAAATCTTTTGCGTTGGGGTAAGGGGAGGGGGTAGAGAATCCACAATGTCAAAGAGAAAACAATTAGCCTTTTTGGCTGTTGGAGCCCGCCCTCAGAGCGCCGCGAGGGAGCTGCCCCTGTCGGTTCCGTGTCGTCACTGGCTGGTGGCCCACCACGCTCCACTGCTCCCGGACACCGCCGAAAATACTCAAGGCGCCCTATAAAACAAGGCGGCACGCGACTGAATTTGCATTGAAGCTTTTCGAGCATCACTGGAAGTATCATCCGGAGCGGAAATTAACGAATCCTTCATTGGAAGCAAACTTTGAGGATTTTTCAACTTTTGAATTCAGGCATCTCTCACCATTCAATCTTGATAGTGAAGAAATTGCAATATTCCATAAAAAGGAGACGAAATATATCCAAGATCAACAATGGAGACAATGCAGAACCCCGCGTACTACTCGACAGGCGCCAGCAGCTGTTCGCTGAGTCCGGACGCGTGGACTCCCAACTACCCGACCCCGGAGTACGTGTGTGGGTACGACCTGTCCCCGACTCCGGCCGGGCACCTGTCCTTGCCCGTGCTCTCCGCACTTAACGTCAAGCACTCCCCCACCGCCGCCTGGTACTCCTGCAACGGGGACGATTTGACACAGCTGTCCCAGGGCTGTATCCGACGTGACGCCGGGTACTACACGCAGTACAGCCACCCGTACCACCCAGGTTACCATCCGGACCATCACGCTGCCCACCCGACCGCCATCGCCCGCCGCAACGAGCGCGAACGTAACCGCGTCAAGACCATCAACTCGACTTTCTCCAAGCTGCGTCAGCACCTGCCCTGCTCCGGCAAGAACAAGAAACTCAGCAAGGTCCAGATCCTCCGCTCGGCGATCCAGTACATCGGTCAGCTGCAGCACGTGCTCGACGCCCAGGAACAGGAGCAACAGCCGCCTCCCAGCAAGCGGTGCAAGACCGAGCCCACCAGCGACGACGAGACGGCCTTGGACTGCCCACAAGCGTTTGACGCCGTGTCAAGAGCGATCAACGAGAACAAGTCTTCGTCAGTGTCAGCATCGTCCATGTCACAACTGTCGAGGTCGCCGGTGTCATCGACAGCAGCGTCATCCCCGTCGTCTCTTTTGACGTTTGATGACGAGGAGGAGGGTGACTTCATTGGGGAGCTAACCGAATGGATGCATCAATAAATGGTGGGTACAATTAAAAAAACAAAAACAATTAAAATATTAAAGAAATAGTAATATTCATATTGATTGAGCTTCATATGTGACGCACGAATGTTTATTTCAGTCAAAAAATTGCACACGCCATATGCGCCAGTGTTCACTTGAAAATCAAAATCAATGCACACGTATTATGTGACGGGTCATGCAATTAGTTTCCTTGTGGACATGTTGTGGTCGAATTAATGGTCTCATTCCGGGCATTTCCTGGGTCGGGCTGTTCTCTAATAAAGGATCCCTGAACACAGTAATTCACAGCTGTAACTCTAGACACGGGCAATCTGTGGCTGTTATTACACTTTTTTCCCGAAATAACTCCCAAGCCCATCATGTAAACGTTCGGCCACCATTCATAGAGTTACTGGCCATCATTCTATCGACATGACGGGAGACTTGCTTGATCTCTGTCGACCTCCATAGAATTCTGGTCAAACAGCGGCCAACAAAATTGCGAAAACCACCAATTTTGGTGATATCGAATATGCCAGATGATATTTCGGACTGGGCTGAACATAAATATTGCAATGAGAGGGGGCCTTCCGTAGCTGTCACTACACAGACCCCATCAACATAGTAGTCTGGAAATTCTACACGTTCATTTTGTGGACAGCACGCAACGAGAAATTGTTTAGTTTTCTTTTATCAAATGGTTAGGGTTTGCTTCAATTTCGGTCATTCCATGTATAGGATTAGTTAAAAATGATGTAGCTATACACCTGCCTGAACACGTTATATTAATATGCAATATTATATTTTTTCCAGATATCTCTCCATGGAGTTCGCTTGGAGTTTCCACTGTGCCATAAACTCTCTCAAGAACGTCTTCACAAGCGTACTCCCACGGGGAAATGGACTGTCAATGCTCATGACAATATTTTATGCTCATGACAATATTTTGGTTAGAGACAATATTATGACTGAAAAGCAAGTTCAAGAGAGAGAGAGAGAGAGAGAGAGAGAAAAAAGAATCTACGCGTAGAGAGTATCCTAGTCAATATGTCGATAGTGTTTCGTTTGTATTGCACTATTTAATAATATTGATTGAAACGTATTTTGTGGACAGTGATGCTGATATAAATGTACAATGCAAGGCACTGTGTGCTGTGATTTAGTGTATATACGTAGATTTATCGAATACTGGAAACACTCAATAAATTATGGTATTTATTAAGGAAAAAAATTTGCGGTTTTGGGTGTCTACCTTATTTTTTCAACGAATGAAAACTAGGTGAAAATTACAATGGAAGTTGTACAGTGGTATAGTTTTACATTGCAATTTGATACGCGCTTTCGAGGCATATGTGGCTTGTCACATGCGCATTTTACTGGAAATCGGTGGGATGCCTTGGGAGAAATAAGCTGCTAAGATTTATTCATCGCGTGTCTCGCCAGGCAAAAATCCCATTTTAATGGACACACTATCAGGTTTTAGTTCATTTATCATCACATTTACAGTCGGCGAGTTTTCTACAATTAACGGTGTCAAAGGCTCTCATTTCGTCCAACACTCACGTGTGGATGTAGACGCCGCCAAATCGCGTCGTGATCGAGGGATTGTCAGTCACACTGTACAGAATAAAATGGTATCTATACCATAAATTCAACAGGCACTGTTTGTGAGTTTTACGGGTGAAGCATTAGATATGACTGTTTTGAACATCATACATTTCTTGGACATTCAATGCCTACATTGTCTAGTAATATATTTTATCCACATACAAATTAACATATAGGCTCATCAAATGCTATTGTAGTGTGTTGTGATTTTTCAGCGATTTATTTTTGTAGCGTTGGTTCCAACGTTGTATCAGCTCAAACTAACACATCTGTTATATTTCAATGCTTAGTGATATGTTTGTTTTAGAAGGAAACATTTGTGGCACCATGTATGAGTTTTACGGATGAATATATTGGATATTATTGTTCTGAACATCATATTTCATGGACATTCAATGCCTAGTAATAAATTTCATTCACATACGAATATTGGCATATGAAATGTTATTTGTAGTGCGAAATGTAATTTTGCAGAGATAATTTTTTGTAGCTTCAGTTTCAACTTTATATCAGCCTAAGATAGCATATGTGCAACCTGTTATATGCCAATGATTAGTGGCAGTGTGACTGTTAAATCAGCCTTGAGCATGTTGTTGCGAGCACAAAGAACTTTCCACACTTGACAATGTGTTGATTAAACAACACTGACCGAGCACGATGTTCGTCCACACCTACTCAGCCGTAAAGGTCAGCTTTAATCATCGGCGATGTCAACATCAAAGCTGAGATTTCTGGTCGCATTTGAGAGACAACCATCTTGTTTCCATATTGGCGCGGGGATGCCCCATTGTTCCTCACAGAGGCAGGTCCTTACCACTACAGCAAGGTCGCTAACTAGAGACTGTGGCCCCGAGGCTGCCAGGCAAATTACAAGCGCCTTCTTCCGTTCACGAGCCTTAATGATAGTTTAATGGCGGCCCGGCGAACGTAAGGTGCTCTATCTGGAAACTATTATCAATAAGGTACAAATTACTGAGATTTCGCTCGAATCGAGAATAGGGCACGCAATGTTGCACCGCGCGGTCGATCTAAAGACCCCCGACCAGGAATATGGCGATAGAATGACCGGCGGCACACGTCATCAAAGGCCACGTGCTGTGAGATAGCCACATGACGCTTGGAGTCGAACGCCTTGGTAAAGTCCAGCAAGATACCTGAGCGCATCAAGGGGCGGCATCTGTTTACTTTGGTCGGCACTGGAAGGTGTTAATGAGATGAGACTCCCTGTGATATAGCACACATTATTGGGACTACATTTAGTCATGGATGATAGATCCATGTGACTCTTTGTGAAGTAATCATTTGGCCCAAAGACGAGGTCACGATAGATCTATTATCTACAAAAGTAACGAGAATTATTTCTATACTGGGCATGCTGAAATTTTACACTTTTTTTCGATAAATCAATATAGATCTAATAAAAGAGTTCCTGCTCATATTTTATATTTCATTCTCAAATAAAAGACCGTTGACGTGAAGAACACAAACATTTCCAAGGAAGGAATAATTGGATGTCTTGTAATCATTGAGATTCCGCTTGAGGTTGCAAACACCAACCGACAAGCCTCTTCACAAATCTCGATCAGGGCAAGTTCACGGTCATCAAAATATGACCGATATATGACTTCCTAATATGCCCATGACCTTCAAGTTTGATATCCAATGCCTTTAAACATTACTATAGTATTTACATCTTCTAGTTTGGACATAGTCTCGTGTCATGGTCATATTCATTGTCATCGCGTGGGCCACGTTTAAGGTAACAAACGATGTCAAATATATGACTTCCTATGATTATTATACAAAATTAGGTCTATGTTTTATTCTCTCTATATATACATACAGACCAATTTATAATTTTCAGGTGGACATAACTTGAGTTGTAGTTCAAGATCACCCAAATGATTTCATATGTACTCCAATCGTTAAAGATCTACATGTATTTAGTGTTACACAAGCTGATTAGTGAGTTTAAGTCGTTTTGTGGCCCCAAAGATCGAAATTTATGGCTCTTCATAAAATACATTCTGGCAAATCAAGCACACAAAAACGATGAAATAATTTTGACGGACGGACGACGTACGAAAAACCCCGACAATGGCATATAGGCACATATACTAGCCTCAGACATTCATTTCTCGGTGGCGAATAACTGCGCAGTTGTCCTACGGCTGTATCAAAATTAATTTTGAATACTTGAGTCAACTTGGGTTACTTAATGAATTTCTGGTTTTGTAAATCTACTGGGGGTTTTTCTCTGAAAAAAAAGATACATGTATAGCCTGTACCCCAAACCATGCACGTACAAAAAGAGCTGCTGACTCTGAAAAACGGCAGTTTGCCACTTGGTGGTCCAGTCCCTTTGACTCAGTAGCGCTACGGACGTGTAATATTTCCTACTACGGTAGCACGTCCTCTCCGCCCCGGGACATTGTCTAGTGTCTCCGAGTGTCTCGTGACCCAGTGGGGGCCCTGGCGTCAGGGCGGCTACCCCCACCCCCAGTCCACCCACACAGCAATAATTACCGCCTGCAAATTTCAATATTTGCCCTTTTCGAGAAGTGACGAAATTGGTCCGAGTATGTTTCAGGGTCGATTAACTTTCGACAATTAAACATGGACATCGCGGAAATCATGTTGATTTTTCGCCACAAACTTCCGAATAAATAGAAGCTGTCACACCGTATTCCGGTCATTTAGCGATGGTTTATGAGGCTTTTAGTTTTCAATATATTGCAGTGTTTTCTTGTCTAATAAAATACGTGTCACTGCAGTCTTCGACTACTAATAGTTGTTTGGGATCCAATAAATTAATTTCTCACGTCATGATTAAGGCTCAGTTGATTGTTAAAATTCAACTGTAGGCCAGAAATTGATATCACTTTACAATGTAACGATTATGGTGTATTTATTATATTTTTGTCCTTATCATAATAATTCCATCACATTGAATATATGCACTGCTCAAAATAGTATAAGGGATTTCCCGAGTGTGAATGTACGATGTAAATGTACACGTAATTTGTAAAATTGTTTTACAACCTACAAATCACAGTGGAAATTGAAAACAAGTGGATTTTTTATTTGAAGAGTTTCTGTTTTCAGATGTTGTCGGGTTGCAAGGGTCTGGACAGGTTCTGGTCTCCGACATTGATAAAACCTCATCAAACGCACCTGGGCCAACCAAAAATGCTGCATCCAACACTTCTTCCAATGTCCCTAGGAGTACCACCAATGTGGATGATGGGAGAGATCCAGAGATCCAAACAACTACCAATGAGCTATCTAATAGCTCTAGAAATTCATATCAAAGCCAATCAGAGAAGAACAACGAAACGAATGGAATAAACCCTGGAGCAAATTTCACAAACCTGGCTGAACCGAGCAGTTCGTCTAACGAGACATTGATAGACAGCGAAGAGACAGTAAAGGATGTAAGTAATGAAACCCAGGTCCTGTACGTTGAAGGTAAACCATATCTCTACAACAAGTCCATGAAGGTGATACTACAGTGGAACACATACTTCGGGGAGTCCGTGTGGTATAACGTACGAGAATACGGTCAGGAACCCTACATAAACAAATGTAAAGTGAACCAATGTTTTCTAACGAACAACAACTCACATCTGGAGCTGGCTGACTTTGTCATGTTCCACTTCATGGACCCGCCGAACTTCCCAGAAGTCCGATACCCTCATCAATCGTACGTGCATGAGCTGATTGAGCGACCGCTTCCGGAGCCGTCCGATGACTGGATCCAGAAGTATGAGGGACTAATCAACTTGACGTTCACGTATCGGCAAGACGCCGACATTTACATTTGGCCGTACTCTTTCCCCGTCCGAGATGAACAGCTGAGTGGTCCCTACAAGCTCCAGATCCCTCTCTCTAGCCGGCCTTACTCTGTGGTCTGGCCCGTTAGTCACTGTAAAACCAGCTCCAAGCGCGAGCTCTACGTCCAGGAGCTCTCCAAGCACATAGACGTTCATCTCTACGGTCGCTGTGGCAACTACAGCTGTCCCAAAACGCCATGGTTCGGCTGCTTCCGTAGCACGTTCCAGGTCAAGTACAAGTTCTACCTCTCGTTCGAGAACTCCATCTGCAAAGATTACATGACTGAGAAGTTCCAGATGCCGATGCAGTTCGAACTGATTCCCGTTGTGATGGGTGGCGGAGACTATAAGAAGAAACTGCCGGCGCACTCGTATATCGACGTTAAGGATTTCAGTAGTCCGGCGGCCCTGGCGGAATACATGCATCAGCTGGCTAATGATGAGAGTGAGTTCTCTGGGTACATGCAGTGGAAGCAGCGATACCTAGTCGGTGGGAACTTTGACGGCTCATGTGTGATGTGTAGTGCCGCACACAACGAGAGCGTCCGTCGGCCAGCCTACACAAACTACTACAACTGGTGGCACGACGTCTGCGACAACGACCTCGTCGACAGGATGAAGAGAATCGGAGGCTGGTGACCAAGTATATAGGCTTCTGTTGGGTATTGGGTATTCAAAATACAAGCATACATGAAACGTCATAGAATGTTTAATGTATGTGTGTCTTTGTTATGATCTGAAAATAAAAAGAACTAAAAACTGGTTGGTGTACAAATGTGTGCCTATACCTATATGTGAAATGCCTACATGATGTACATGTACACGTGGAGTTGCATCAATAATACTATCAACACACCTCATAACGCACATCCCCTACTGTACCCAGTAATATGTTCGAAGACGTCGATAAGTCAGGGACAATTATCTCTGATATAAAGAGAAACAAATCGGTCTGCATTGATTATCACATCACTGAACACACTTAGCAGGTTAATCGAAAGACTTCGTGAAATACAAGAACAGTTTCCTCCTCCAGGTATAGAATATATGGAAAACATGGAAAGTCGACGTCTACTCAACAAAGCCAGAACACATTGGCCTTTTTTGTTAATGCTCGTGCTAGTTGGTATATTCATCACAAACTCCTTGATTTTCTCAACAACAGAGTACAGATTAGCAGAGAGTCACACCTGGATACCACAGTCCTTATATGACAGTATCAAAGTACACTCGTATGCGAATATGGAGCCTGAAAATGAGCCAGATGATGAATTGGAAAGTCCTTCGCCATCAGAAGTGCTGAATGTCATAGACAGCATAGATCGCCATAACAACGATGATAAATGGACAATGCCTGCAGTAACCGGCCTCAATGATACCGAATCGATTCCAATGAACAAAGTGGACCTGAATAGAACGAACACGTTGCAGAAAGTTGATACATCGGAAATTCACCACGAGAACTTGACAAAATCGACGGATAGGGAAATCGAAATTCGATTCGTCGGTGGTGAACCATACAATTACTCCAGTGGTTTGAAGACGATACTGCTGTGGACCACGTACGAACTGAAAACTAACTGGTGGCACATGAACGTATACGGCCAGGATTCATTCGAGAAATGCGAGGTCAAGTCATGCTTCCTGACAAACAACAAATCCCACGTGCATGAGGCCGACTTCCTCATGTTTCACTACAATGAAGGTCCAGACTGGCCCAATGTACGCTACCCTCACCAGTCCTACGTCCACGCTATGAAGGAGCGTCCCATGCCACGACAGACTTGGCTCATGCAGTATGAAAATCAGATCAACTTGACCTTCAACTACCGCCACGACGCAGATATCTATTTCTGGGCGTATACGTTCCCAGTACGCAAGGAGCCCATCCAAGGTCGGTATAAGCTGCGAATTCCCCTAAAAGAGAAAAAATATTCGGTGGTCTGGCCAGTGAGTCACTGCACGACAGCCTCCAAACGCGAGCGTTATGTCAAAGAACTTTCAAAGTATATAGACGTCCACATCTACGGCCGCTGTGGCAACTACAGCTGTCCAAAACGGCCCTGGTACACCTGCTTTGAAATGTTCGAGTCCAACTACAAGTTCTACCTGTCCTTTGAGAACTCCATCTGCAAGGATTACATCAGTGAGAAGGCCCAGGTTCCGATGCACTATGAACTTCTGGCAATCGTCATGGGCGGAGGGGACTACAAGAATAACCTACCTCAGGGTTCGTACCTGGACATCCGGAACTTTACGAGTCCTCGTCACTTGGCAGACTACCTTCACAAGCTTGTCAAGGATGAAGCACGATATGAAGAGTACTTCCAATGGAAGCAAAGACAGACTGTCGGAGGACACTTTGATCGTTTCTGTGAGCTGTGCGCGGCGGCCCACAATGAAAGCCTCAGGAGACCTGTACATGACAACTACTACAGCTGGTGGCACGACGTCTGTGACAACGAACTCATACCGAGAATGCAGCAGCAGGGCGGTTGGTGACTAGAACTGTGCATTGTAAAGTATACAGTTACCACTATCAGCTGACTATAATCCACGGGACAATTGTGGAAAGTTTTGGGGGGTTTCAGTACCAAGATAATACAAATAAAATGTCATTTATTGCAATTTCATGAGATCAGTTAGAAAGCTACAGAGCCACTATTCATTAATAAACTACAACAATTGTACACAATTTTACTAATCCTTTTACAATGCACCTTTTTATATGGTATCTCTGATACATAACAGCACAAAAATATACAGTTATTATTGCATCAATTTATATCAACTCTATTGATAATGGGTAGTCTTCCAATTGTATATGATGAGTATTTTAATATACAGTCAAACCTCTTATTAGTGAACACCTATGGGACCTAGCAAAAATGTTCACTATATGGAGGTGTTCACTAATCGGAAAAAAGTACCATCAAGATAAAAAAAACATCGAACATGTTATCTTGAATCACAGATTCATTGTCACATGTTACCAGTGACGTCGTCAGTGATTTGTCTGGCGAGTGAGGCCATGGCTACTGAATAACAGTTTTGATTTCTGAGAAAGAAACATTGACGAAGTCTGAAATACATCTGGTATATATACCCTCTTAGGCAACACATTAGAAACCTAGAAATCTGCTCAAGTACTGCATGTCATAGACATAAACATCACACTGGGCACTGGGCAGGCCCCATAAAACAATGCTATGTCAAGCTGAATATAATCTGCTTGAGTTGATCAGGTTACCCTACCCTGCAGTAAATACTTGTGGCTTCCTATTGTATGATCTAAGCGTGGAAACACCAGTTAGGCAGAATCTGGGTAAGATGCACTCAGGCATAACAGTGTGTGAGACACCAGCCAGAGGAGCCAGGCCAAGAGGCAACCAGGCACAACATTGTGTGAGACATGTTAATTACCTTGTTGTTGCCCAGAAGACAGATTTCTCTGCCCTGTGTGATTACAGTGCATTTGCTTATGTTCACTAAGTAGAGGGTCATTGCAAATTGATATTTGGGACCATGAAACAGTGTTCACAGTAGGGAGTTGTTCACTGTATAGAGGTGTTCACTAATTGGAAGAGCTCCTCAATGTTAAAAGATAGGCGTTCATTTGGGACCGGGAAAAAGTGTTCACTAACTGGAGTTGTTCACTGACTGGAGGTGTTCACTAATGGAGGTTTGACTGTATTACATAAACAGCTGATATTCAGGAGATAACTGCATATAAATAACAACCATCCATTGCTGTTATATTGCCACCAAAGAATGCAATGTACTGTATATTTTTCACTTAACATTGATTTTTGCCCTCATAATCTCATCTCTCATATATGTAATATAGCACACAAAAAACAGGTTGATGTATATTCCAAAGTACCATAAAAATATATACACAATGATTACATTATCAAAAAATAAATAACTTAATAACTCAATAGCAGCACGATCTGTAATATTAGAGATTCTCATTGGGCTGATTTGAAATGCATTTCATTGTACAGAGAAACATATAAAATCATTTATCGTAGATTATGTGCTGAAACAATTGGTAACAAAAACCACATCTTTGCTTGTTCTTTGAACCACTTCAAAACACTGAAAGCGACAGTCACATGCACAGCTAACCATTTCCTCAAAGTTTCAGTGCAAAAGCTACACAAAGATCTATAAGTACATAAAAATATTTAGTAGCACCTGTACAATATTATAATTTGTTAGTCTTCAGTATATGAAAGTATAACTACCAGTATAATACAATTCACATTATTATCCATCATTATAATGCAATTATTTATGTACATGCATGAGAGTACGCACTGCACTGTCTGAGCACATTTTAGGTAGTTATGAAATATCATAAAACAGGGAATGAAAATTGGCAAGAAATAAACTACATGTAATACAAATATTTACATCAGCGTGAAAGCATACACAGTTTTTTTTTACATGATATAAGCAGGAACAGTTATGACCAGACAAATGTTACGGAGGAAGATTTCATATTGTCACTTCCAAATCCATGGGACTTTTTCTAATGTTTTCATGTAACATTGACAAAGATTCCCGAATACTGATTCCAATCTCAAAATACTGCAGAGAAATTTGAATGTCCCTATTGCACTGAAAGTACATTATGACAGAGAAATGGAAACAAGAACAGCACACATGGCTCTTCGTTATTGTAAAGTGTAAAGTGTTGATTCAGAGAGAATGTTTAGTTGAGAATACTATTCATACAATAGGCATGTGAGCAGAGGTTTATTCAACTGGATGAAAGAGGATGAACATGTAAATGGCTGGAAAGTCATGTGCCGTTATGTGATTTTCATGACAAATAAAACATACATCTCCTGTTTATTGTGCATAGAACTCATTTTAGAAATCCAATTACACAGGCAAAACAAAAGGTGTATGTTTATCATCAAAGTCACACCATGATGGCACGTCACTTACAAGTCCTATTGCAATAATGCTGAAATATCTGGTAATAAAACAATATACAAGTACAGAAAATACAGCATTAAAATAATACTAAATATATAAAAGGGGCTAATACTCTTACAATAGAAGACATGGATAATGTACACATACACACATAACCCGAAGTACACAAATATGTATATTGTTATCCCATCTTTGTAGTCAAGTACTAGTAACATGTGTCTAGAACCACCTGAAAGAACCTTGAATTGTGGTTTCTACTGAGAAGTCTCACAGAATGGGTCTACATAACTGTTGGGACCAAAGACAAAGAAGTGATCTATTGCAAGGTGGTCTCTCATGACAGATGGCCTTTGAACACAGGAGGCATGCACCAAAGCCCCAATGTAATCATCTTGTGAAAACTCATGGAATACTGACAATTTTTGTGTCGATAGCACCGGAGTTTAATACAATGTCACTATGGATCAGAATTCTTGGCCTGGTTAGGTTGTTGGTTGTTTTCATTCTGTGTATTCGAACCTTCCTGTGCTTGCTTCTGCTTCTGTTGCTGCATCTGAAATGTTTATGATGAAACATAGATTAATAGAATTGGTCAAATATAAGTATAATTTTGTTGATTCTAGCTGGAATTAACAGGTAAAGTTCTACTGAGTAGTCATGATTGACAAACAGTAAAAAATATTACCTTCTGTTGCGCTTTATATATCCTGCTTCTGACGATGTTGAGATGCTGTTGTATATACTGCTCTGTTGGTGCTAGTTTCAGTGCCTCCACAAGACATTTCTCAGCTTCGAAGAGTCTTCCCCGCTCCACATAAACGACACATAGGTTGTGGTTCGCCTGAACGTTTTGCGGCTCGGTCTCAAGTATCGTGCGGAAATTCTGCTCGGCTGCGTCCAGATCTCGAAGGTGGTTAATATTGATGTCCCCCATCAGGATCAGACCCTTGGAGTGGTCTGGGTAGTACTACAGAGTAAGGAAGGAGTTTTAATTCATGATAAACATTCACAACCATGCAAAAGTATATAAGTAAGCTTTGTTTCGATTGTGTACCTCTGTGAACATTCAGTCATAATTTTTTACAAGAATACCAAACACACTCAATTTTCAGACATATCTATGGAATGTGAGGATTGAACAATCATTACTGCTTACCTTGAGGAGTTGTTTGATGTATGGCACAGATTCTAGAGGCATCTTCATATCATTGTTCATCATCAGTGCTACGTTGAATAAAGCACTTCGAAAATCAGGCTTCAGCTGTAATCATTGAGATAGTCTGTTATGACAATAGCACATATCGGATGAGCATAGCAAACAAAATGAGAAAGATACTTCGGAATGTGTATGAGTAAAGAATAGAAATATACAAAAGTACCTCAATTGCTTTGTCAAACCACTTCTTTGCGTCTTCAAATTTTTTATCGTCCATCGACAACATGCCTAAATTGAAGTAAATTTTCTCGTTCTCTGGTTCCACTTCAAGTAGCTTGTGCAACCTGAAAAACAATGTCACATGATTAGTTCACAATCCTGATAACTTTTGTTCATAATTACATATCAACATACTTGTGAATTGACATTATTCACACCACTGACCTGGTGTATGCCTCAGGGCGCAGTTTCGGATCACCCAGCTCTTGTCGGAGAATGGCAGAATTAAACAGAGTTTGCTGTAAGGGGAAAAGAGTGTATGATAACAAATTTGATGGTATTTCACTCATGTATATCCCACTGAGGTGAAATTTCATGATTGTTTTCATTTTCAAACAATAAACATATCCTACTGTTCAATCTAATAGGATTTGTGACATACAAACCACCATTTACTGACAGCTTACCTTATGGTTGGGATTGTACTTTAGGGCCTTCTCAAAATGATGGAATGCTTCAACTTTGTTTCCTTTCTCCAACTCAACAACTCCAAGCTGAAAATGTCCCAAAATATCCGAGCTATGAATCTTTTTTTTTTGATAGCTTTTTCATGCAAGCTTACTGTTTGTGATCACTCACATTATAGAAAAGATCAGGATTGTCATCTTCATATCTGAGTGCTATCCTGTACTGCTCCTGAGCTTCTTTTGTTCTGCAAAACATTGAAAGTAAATCAAGACATGGATAATTTCCTGTTCTGCGACAATTTATCTAGGTTTAGATTTTTTTTTACGCCAACTTCAACCTGTTAAGCTTCATGAGAATGTCTCCTCTGTTGATGTAAGCCTGGATGAAGTCTGATCGCATGCTGATGGCTTGTCGATACAGCTGCACACAAAGTGAAACACATGAAGAAAACTAATCATCACAATTTTCACCAAAAATTTTCAAGTTTAATTTCATGCAGATTATGCTGCTACCTACCGCGTCAGCCTCCAGTAATCGTGAGTCGTTTTTGGCGAGCAAATTACCCAGGTTGATGAAGACATTGAGATGGTTTGGAGCAATACGTGTTGTGTATGACTGACCTGAGACGAACATAACTCAAATTCTAATGGACATACATAATCTTAACTATCAAATATATATTTCATTTAACCATTATATGAAATTTTCAGGTATTATCACCTACCACTTTTGACAGGGGGTAGCAAAGAAAGTGCGTATCTGTAGGCAGACTCAGCCTCTTCATACTGCCCCAGTGTGTTGTACGTCCGACCCACGTTAATGTGAGCTCCGATGTCGTCAGGCTGAGCCCTGTATAAAATAGCTCATAGGTGAACTATATACATGTAATTGTGAATGGTCAAGTGTGATAGGAAAAAAAATCAAGGAATGTGATTTCCTATCTATACTTACTCTACTGCCTTCAAGAAGTACTCCAGTGCTTCACTGTACTCTTTCTCTGCTTCCAGTGCATGGCCGACATTGTTGAACAATTTTGCGTTTCTGGTGTTTACCCTGAGTGCAGCTTTGAAGATAGTGTACTCAGATTGCCTGACAAAGGATACATTCAAGAGATGTCTATATTTATTAAATGACAAAAATTACATCAGAAAAGTATGAATTTCCAACAGGATTTAGCCTAGATGTAAATCTCACCAGTCTTCATTGCGAACAACTGTCCTTACTGAATGAGCAAGAACCATTGCTGCCAAACATGTGTACATCACAGGCTTCAGCCATCTATAGAACAACAATCTCCAAGTGGTGATTCATAAATGGAAAACATATTTCTTACTGGGTACAAATAATATCTCTATCAGACTATCTATTGGTGCTGTACCCATACACTGATGGAATAAACAGATTTTTCCAGTTATTATGCCGAAGGGAATGACACACCAAACCAGACAGTTATCACCCGTACCGCCTGTATTCACAGAGAAGCTCCCAGCCCAGTGCCACTAGCATGCAGTATCCCATACTTGGTGTGTATAGAACACGCTCGGCCACCACAAATCCCACCGGGAAAAACAGGTTAGAAGCCGGGATGAACGGCAGAATTGTCAGTGCAAGAACCTGGGGGAAACATTGAGAGGGATTGTCTCTGTAACTCGGTGCAACTGCTATCCATTGTAGGTGTTGTTTCTGTCAGAATACCATTCCAGGTTAGATACTTTTCTTCATATGATAAGCAAGCAGTTTTTGAATTTTAATGCAACCCACCATTATCACAGCTTTGGAATTCTTCGTCTTATTTGTGAGTGCGAAATGAGTCAGTTTGAATAGCACAGCATAAAACAAGACAGTGGCCAAGTTGCGTATATCACTGAAGCTCTCGACTAATGGAATGGTGCCCATTGTCCAGTCACAGCACAGATTGACCGGGTAGATGAGGAGCCAGGCGTTGACTGGGAGCAGGTAGTTCAGAGTCAGCTGACGGGTCGGGGTGGGCGCCATGGAAGCAGGGTTGTCAAATCTGTATGAGGAAAGATGACAGTTGGCAATAAGAGCATGAAATAGAGACTGGTATGATCAACAGGCTATTTCCGTTCATTTTCACTCAAAAGATCCATGGTCAGCTACATACTATCTGAAAATAGTACCGATACATGTGACTAACATGATTTACATGAAATCGGAATCTGATAAAACTACATACAGTGTATCCAGTATATATTATAAACTCAACTACTGGAATTATATCTGCAAAAAAATACTGACTTGGTGAAGACAGGCAGCTGAGCCCCCATGACTTTGATCCTAGCCAACAGGAGACCGACTGTGGCTCCAACAAGAACAATTGATCTCAGAGCCGCTGTCCACAGCCACCCTGGGAAACCCTTTCGGGGAAAACCCTTGAGAAGTCGCCAGATCTGGCCACCACTCATCTGAAATGTTGACATGTGTTTAAAACTTGAAGAATCTGAGATCAACAGAATAAAGGGGTTGTAAGAGAGTGAATAATGTCTTCTAGTTGAGAAATAGTAAACACATTTAATTGTGTATTGCTTTATTTACTCCTTACATTTTGAGCAATGAAGACTTCATACACACAGCAGACACCTATCACAGTGATGCCCTGTTCCTTGCATAACATCGCTATAGCCACCAGTGCTATAGTCATGAACAGTGGTTTCCATACTGGAGAAAAATACCACAGTACACAGTTCTACAAATTTCTCATTAAGTAAACTGAGAAGTTGATATGCATCATTGAGCATGTTGATAGGTCAATTTGGAGACATGGCTCTAAAGCAAACACAACTTACCTGTGCTTGTTCTGTGACCAGTACACTTAGTGTACGACAGCAAAGCCAATATGTAGAATATAGAAGATAATAGTTCTGCTCTCCCAACCACTCCAGTCACCTGCAAATTCAAACATATAGTGACTTTATATTCAAACAACAAGAGAAGTATTAGGTGACTTTTCTCTTTGGAATAATCATCATTAATACTCACTGCTTCTGTGTGGATTGGATGTACTGCAAAGAGCAAGGCTGATACAAATGATGTCATGTCACATAAAAATAACTGGCACATTCTGAAAACATAAACCTTCGTCCATATAATTACCATTAGAGACACATGTACTATCAAGTATGGAATGTTATACTCATCAGCACACTTCAAGATATGAATAGTAAAGTTCATGCACACTGCATCACAAAGTATTGGTGTATAATTCTCATCCGAAGATTTGCAAAATGCATTGGCAGTACTCTTGTAATGTGCTTGTAATTTATCATTACCTATAGAATAGCAGGCAAACTATTGCATGCAGTATGTTGTTGACAAGATGATATGACCATGGATCCAGTTCAGAGAACATATAATTCAATCGGAATGTCAGAACACACAGTGGTCGATATGATTTGTGACTTCGCTCCTGTTATGATTATATGGTATGTACAGCACATTGTTAGGCATGACAAATAACATTTTTGGTGCAAAAAAAACCCCAAACATTAGTTCTGCATACTACTCTTTTAGAAGCCAAAAACAAATTGATTATGCAATTGAAGCAGAAATATTTCAGCGAAATTCAAAAATTCAGTTTCGACACTGCAGTAAAGTTTTAGCATCCATAATAATAATATACATTAACCTTGTGCATTGGAGTTCCCCAGAAATCATTCCAGAATAGATTTGCAAGAGGAGTCTCTGGGCGCAGATCCTTGTTGTCTTTTATAGCAGAGGCATCATCGAACACGAAGCCACAGTGCAGGGAGTTGTGGTAGCACACCAGAACCACCACAACTAGTACACTGTAGTAAAGCACATCCGTCATGTTTGTATTGTGATGTATATTTGTGTGAGGAATATCAGCCTCACAAATATCGTCACCGTTGCACAGACAACACACCACCACTGTGTCTGTGACTGTTGTCACCGGCCCCACCAAACAAACGCTGAAAATAGCATATTATCGCTCAAAAGACATCATTAAAAGTGAAGCTAATCATGTACCACAGTAAAAATGCACGAGTATTTATTGTCGTCTATGTAATATTTCTCACTTTTCACCACTGTAAACAAATATGTTTACAGAAAAGTTGTTAAATTCAACCAAAAATCGGATCAGTTTTAGTACACTGACATTTACATTTCTATTAGACTAAACACCGACATCAAAATTGATATATTTTTGAAATATGACAACCACAACCTAAAATACATACTGTAATAATGTTTCAAAGGTTGTTTTGTTGATTGTCATTCCATGTAACTACACTTTAGTTGTGCAATAAACAAATTGGAAGTCATAATATATTTAAAAGCATGAGAATCAAAGAAGCCATATATGGTGCTATATCGTGCATTTCTATTTTCAAATGCAATAGTGATAAAATATGAGTTAAATGACACCAGCAATGCACACTGATGCAGGGGAATGACAAGATAAGATGCTGAAAGGACAGGATAAGACGGTAATTGCATCCATAATGAAATAATTAATTTTTACGAAATACAAGTACCATATGTAGGTCTATATTACAGCAGATTATTAGGGCCATAAGACGTATTTTTTTTTAACTTAACCACATAAACACATAAATATAAAACCACCATAACAATATAAATATTCAAGATAACAACTCAATTATTCAAGATAACATTTTGCATATCCAACATGATACAACTTAAATATTCAATATAACAATTCAACCTTGAACATTCAAGATATATAGCAAGTCGGTCGAATATTCAATATAAAAGCTTGAATTTTCAAGATGTTGTAGCGTGAATATTCGAGATGACATGTAGCTTATTTGAGATGGAAAGTTGATCTACAAAGAGCCCCGTAGCTCACCAGCGATTTCAAGTTTTAGCAATTGTACATACATATATTCTTATGCCCTGATCAAAGTCGCACTTTAATGGTGTTGTGTGTCATATTCATAAAACCATAAATTTCAAGTATCATATTCATCTTGTAAAATGAATTCTTACCTTGTATTATAGTTTTGTAGACGGATTTACTTTTGTGTGACGAAGACTTGATTGAGTTCGTCTCGGCTACTCAAAGTAATTAACCTTAGGTTAAGATCACTGTCACCAAAAGATCGACCAGATTTAAGATTCTCACACATTCAACTACACATTCAGGTTATATCTTCAAGAGTTTTGTGTCCAAAGAACCATTTATATATTTTGCGGTGAACATAATCTTGAGTTTGGGCAGTTATATATCACCAGAAGATGGCATTGTTTATGGCATCTTGCATATTCAACTTATTATATCGAATTTTTAAGTTGTCAACATGAATATTAATGTTGTCATCTTGAATATTCAAATTGCTATCTTGAATATTCAGGTTATATCATTTGGGTTATTCAAGTTGTCAACTTGAATATTCAAATTTACATTTTGAATATTGAACCGGACGTCTTGAATATTCAACTTGAATACTTGAATATAAGTCAGAAAATAGCCTCTAATAGGCTACCATACTATATATTAGTATTTGATGGGGAAACACAAGAGCATAGTGTTACATATTTCGTGCTACCGAATTTTAAGTCTCGTGATGAGACCAATGCAATTACCAATGAATTATTCCGTATTACATTCCGACATAAAAGTAGAGTATTGACGTCAAATCGTGCATACAGGGACAATAATCGATGCAGAGGCCGAAATCGTTTTGGGTACGATTTGCAATAGGTACGAAATGAAATATACATTGGTAGTCTGTGTTTAATGTACTTACCGCTAATTTTTGTAAAAAGCAAGACAAACGCAGACAAAAAGACGTATTGACATAGATTGATCAGAAATCGAACAACAATGGCATCACCAGAACAGCAAGAACACTTCTGTGACGAACTTCGCATTAAAACCAAGAGAATTCACGATGTCAGTGACAAACTTGTAGTGCATGGTCGATTCGACGATTAATCGATTAATCGGTGGTCATTGTCAAACGATTATATAATCGATTCTGAAATATGAACATCGATCTTTTTTACGTGCAAATATGTACTCGTCTTTTCACGAAATCATCCAGTTCTGAGGGGTCTTTTTTCGGATTATTGTTGTTGTCAACGTTCTGTTGTGAGAGACATTCGCCAGGTGGAGCTGCTGTCATGGTGAGGGATCATTCATTCATTCAAATTTGACCTCAAAATGGCAGAACCAGCAGACGACAGAAAAATAACGAACGAGGCCAACTGGTTCTGTGTTTTTGTATGGCTGTGCGAGAACTTGGGAAATAAACATTTTCAGTAAATTTGCTCTTGTTTTACCTATTCCCCAAAGGATTCACATCGTTCATATAAATAAATGATCCCTCTTGGCTGCAGATGAACACAAATCAGACACAACAAACAACGGTTTCAACTCGTTTATTAACATTTATTATTTGTAATTTCAGTTGAGCAACATGAAAACTTGAATTAACAGAGAATAATCATACTAATTCCAAACATCCAGTCACCTTCCACGTCAGATGTCGTCTCTCATGAAAGGAAGTTGTCACTCCCGACTCGAAACGGGCGATAATATAGGAAAGTAGTGTACGATTTCTTGATCACTACCCAAATTATTGGGGTCATTACAACTTCGATTATAATCGATTAATCGATCGTGAGTGGGTCCGATTAATCGATTTCAATTTCCACCACCGAGTCCATGCACTACAAACTTGTCAATATGAAGTTGCTTGTCGTCCTCACCGACACAAAGTTGTGGGGTCACGTATTGTTGGATTTTTATCATGTATTTCTCACAATAGAACAGTGTTTGCAAGAGTATAGTGATCACCCAGTGGTGGGTGTCTTACATAGACCTGAAATCTACAGGACCACAGCCTTCGAACGGGATCTTGAATATTATTTGGGGCCCAAATGGTCTGCAGCAGCTGAACCGTCAGAGGCTGCGAAAGCCTACTGCGATCGAATCATCAAGGCATCGAGAGAAGATGCTTGTTTGTTGACTGCGTATGTGGTAATCTTTAATATTCCTAAAATACATATAATATGTTGATTGCGTTTGTGGTTAATTTTCAATATTCATGGTCAAGGCTCTAACTTCTTTGGCTGCCTCCTAATGGACCTAAAACGTGCCAACTCTCCTATTAACAAACCTAAACCATCTCGCTCTGTACCTCCATCCTCAAATAACACCCCTCCCTCTGTGTCCACTTCTAACCGCTTCCAACTCCTTGATACCCTATCTAACCCTCCTTGCCTATCATCATCTGATGATTGGCCACCTCTCTCTCGCTCTTCTCCTGATAACCGCCTTAGTGCCACGCCCAAACAGCGTCCGCGCTCTCCTTCTTCTCCTGAACTCTCACCCTCCTCTCTACCTAAAGGCAAACGCACTCGCTTTGTCTCTCCTAAAAACTCTCCTAACACCACTTTCCATGTCTCTCCTTCCACTATCAGAGGACCCAAAACTCTTTGGGCCCTTCCTAAACTAACCTCCTCCACTGTCATCCTCGGCTCTTCTAACCTTTCTCGCATCACCAAATCCCCTGTCAGTGATATCCAAGTTGTGTCTTATCCTGGAGCTTTGTTCAACCATCTAAGAATGATGTTCACGGCCTGTAAAAAATCATTTGATGCCCCCAAAAACTTAATCTTAAGTGTAGGCCTGAACAATCGAAGCTCCAAACCAAGTGTTACTTCAATTCCAGAGCTGAGGAATATGCTCAGCAGTGCTTTCCGAATCTTCCCCCACTCCAAAATTCTCATTCCAAAAATTAACTACTCAGACAATCTTCCGTCTGTAGAGAAACGCAACTTGGATATGATTAACAGGGCTTTGGATGACATGAGTTCACGTTTCAGCAATCTCACAGTTGTTAAACAATTGGATCCAATCAAGTTTTCTACACAGACAGATAACATTCATTGGACTGAACAAACGGCCAACGAAATGTTGAAATGCTGGCTCAGTCATTTAAACTAAATCATTCTGAGAGTCCACCGAACTCCAGTACGACTAATAATGTTGTAAACCTTTCCAAATTTACACTTTTGGACACACAAATCGCTCTTCTTAATCGTGGTTTGACTTTTGTTCCCACACCCAAAATAACATTGGATCCAATTGAACAAGCTGTGCAAGATTTTGGTAGAAAACTCAAACTTCAAAATTATTTTTCTCACCGTCCAAATTCATTTACAAATAGATCAAAATTCACTCCAAAATCTACCTGGACTCCACCCAGTTCCATGATTGACAAGCCTGTTTTAGATTGCATTTCGGCAATATCTAAAGAAATTGAAAATCTGAAAATTCAACCAGAAATCAAAAACCTAACGAAAATGGAATATAAAACTATAAAGGATTTACAAAATAACGTAGACTTGGTAATCAAAAAAGCAGATAAAGGTAGTGCAGTCGTAATTATGGATAGGCAAAATTATATTAATGAAGGCCTTCGTCAATTATACAATCCAGCTCATTACAGAGAAATTGACACTCCCCTTTACCTAGAAAATTCAGAAAAAATAACAAAAATTTTAAAAGGATTACGCAGTTCTGGATGCCTTTCTGAAAAAGTATTCCAATTTCTTTTACCACCAGAACGCCCTCGTCAAAGAAGATTTTATATGCTACCTAAAATTCATAAACCCAAAGACTCCTGGCCAATTCCAAATGTAATGCCTCCAGGGCGTCCAATTGTTTCTGACTGCAGCAGTGAATCTGAAAAAGTAGCTATGTATATTGATTCATATATAAAAGATCAAGCAAATAAGCATCCGTCATATATAAAAAACACGTATGACTTTTTAGATAAAGTTAGAGGGCTTGAACTAGATCCAAATTCTTTACTAATCACTTTAGATGTTGAAAGTATGTATACTAATATAAATCATGAAGAAGGTATCCAAGCAATTAAAAATGCATTCCCGACTCTGAAAAACAATGAACTATTCAAAGGTATAATAGAATTATTGGAAATTTCACTTAAATGTAATGACTTTGAATTTGAAGGTAAGACATTCCTACAAGTTTCAGGTACAGCCATGGGTCAGAAATATGCACCTCATTATGCAGATATTTATATGGCTGAATTTGAAAAGCAAGCATTACAAAAGTGTCCATTCAAACCAGATTGCTATCATAGGTATTTAGATGACATTTTCCTCATTTGGCCACACGGCATTTCCAAATTTAATCAGTTTCTCGAAATATTCAATTCTCATAGGGCATCAATCAAGTTCAAAGCTGAAATTAGTACTGATTCAGTTAATTTTCTGGATACTACTTTGTTCAGGAGCAAAGAAAACACATTAGAAGCAAAAGTTTTCTTCAAACCAACGGATACTCATCAGTTGCTCCATAAGCTCTCTTTTCATCCAAAGCACACTTATAAAGGACTAATCAAGTCTCAAGTTTTTCGATTTTTCCAAATTTGCTCATATCCAGATGATGTTGAATCAGCTTGCCAAACATTATTCAAGGCACTTTCGAAACGTAACTATTCAAAACGTTGGCTTCGCAAAATAAAGAATGAAACATTGAGAATTCTAAACAGTGAGGAAAGACTAGGTGCTGATTTTCAATTGGCCACTTCCAGCTCATCTGGCTCGAAACCTTGTAATTCTAGACAATGTCAGACATGTCATTTAGTTCCAAATTGTCAAAATTTCTCAGGATCAGTTTTTGAACAAACCTACTCAATCAACTCAGCTTTAGATTGCAACTCAGAAAATATAATTTATCTATACACTTGCAAGCTTTGCGAAAAACAATATGTAGGTGAAACCGGTAAATCACTCAAATTCAGAAACAATCGTCACCGTGCTGCAATAACTAGCTACAATGAGGAAAATGCATTATACAGTCATCTATCTAAATTTCACAGCAAAACTGAATTTTCCATTGATTGTTTTTCTCTTTTACCAATTGAACAGGTTTCCGATCTTGGTGATGAACTTTTAAACAAACAATGGAGACTTGAAAGGGAATATTGTTGGATTGATACTTTAGGCACTTTCGAACCTCATGGCCTTAACGTTCAAAAATTTACAAAGTATGACCCTTTGAACAAAAGTAAAAATATATTCGACCTGGTGTATATAGTACCCTTCTCAAAAACAGGTGCTCTTTCGGCCCAAATTGTTAAAAAGCATATGAAACAACTCAACAAAAATACTGATGGTGATATTAAAATAGCAACAGCTTACAAGAAGCATCAAAATCTTAAAGAACTTTTAGTCAGAAGCAAACTTAAATAATCCAACAAAATTTGTTCAATGTCGCTCATTGAAATTTCATTGCTTTTACTGTTTTATGTTATGTGTTACTCTTACAATTATCTTGTGCCAGTGCATTTTTTATACTCTCCAAAAAATACACTCTTCATGTGTCTCTTTTTATTAGCCTTACTATTGTGTACACTACGGTACACATTGTTATGTCAAGACAACATTCACTAATTGAGGATTCAACCAATCAGAGGTCATGCATTTACCAGCATGGCCGGCTAAACGGCGGCTATACTTTATTTATGAAAATGTACTGAGGTGTCCTTGCTTTTCATTATAATCACAATTAAGCAAAATTTAGTTTAATTCATGTGGTTTTGTTTTCAGATATGTCCACTCCATGTATTTGGGGCTTTTGGCTGGTGGACAAATTATCAAAAGGATTGTGCGCAAAACATTGGGACTCTCTGGAACTGTCGGGTTGGCGTTGTTCGAATTTGAACCTCATAGTCGACTGGAAATAAAAAACACATTAATCAGTAGAATCAATTCTATGGATCTCACTCGTGAACAAAAAGATAGAATTGTTGATGAAAAGATTCAATGTTTCAAGATGAACAATCATATAGCTGAGAGTGTGAAGTTGTCTCCGTGGTCATTCAGGAGGATTTTCAAACTGTTAATGATTGTCTTGCTGTTCTTCATAATTCTACTGTATGCAGTTCATATTATATGGTAAAATATTACTTCAAAATCCTGAGGGGTTTGTTTTCAATGTTGAAATGAATTGCATGCAATAAAGGTTGTAGAGCTGAGATCATACTGTGTTCGTGATATTATTTCTTCATTTGACCACTTTCGAACATTCCAACCACAAACTCCCTAAAACAATAGAACAGGTGTCTGAAAACAAAAATCAAAGTGGATGTATATGTAGATATATTACACTTGTCGAAGTGTTCAGGGAAGCATTTAAAGTTGGAATGCACTGGCATGGGAAAGGAAAGTCTTTTGACTGAAAAGTAGGAAATAAATCTTGAGCGAAAATTTTGAACCTGGGCTTGGTTTGAACCAGCCACCTGAGGGAAATGTTGCTGCAAATGTCTGAAAAATTGCTTTTAGGATTCGATATCAAATTAGATCTGACAAAAAAAAAACTCCATTGTGTGACAATACTATGTTAACTTCTATTTACAAATTTGGTGTCGTCAACACAGCCCCAAATAATTCGGTGTTTTCATTTCAGTTTTCATTTATCATGCTTTTAAAATACACAGAGATTATAAAGCAAATTTGTAAATAGCACTTCCATTGTATCACGGAATTGTAATGCACTACATTGTAAAGGCACATGAGCCAAAGGCTTTCGTGAATAAAGAATATACATACAGACAGACAGACGCTGTCTTTGAACGGAGACCATCTTACACATTTCGGCCAATACACGACCTTGGCATTTGTCACTCTACGGTCACCAGAAGATTCACCGTATAATGATTGTTGCAGATTAAAAAAAAAATTATGAAGCAATCGTGAACGAGCGCAGCCTCTCTCGGTCTGGGGCGTTTACAAGTATCCCCCCTCCGAGAAAATTTTGGTATTCGCATTATTTCAGATCAGATTTTTGAAGTGTATTTTGCGACTGTATTCGTGCACTTCGGATATTTTGTTCAGATGATCTCTGATGTATATTCACAAATGTATTCATTCAATTTGGATATTTTTGTGATGCTTTCTGTAGTATGTCTTTCAAATTAAAGCCTTTCACACAATTTCACGTACACGCAAATAATGTGTGCGCCCTGTGCAAAACCCATCTCCCCCCCCCCCCCCACCCCCGGAATCCGCTAGTGCCAGGTTATTCGTGACCTTGAGGTTGACCTCTCAAGGCCATCTCAGGTCGGTTTCAGTCACCAAGACCCGTCATATATGTGACTTTCTTATTTTGTTATGGTTATAATAAAAACCACAGTTCAATATTTAGGGCATTCCGTGAAATTCAATGTTAATGCATAAAATAATGAAATGTCATTCTCAAGCATTTTTTTTTCGGATTTTTTAGCTTACATTTATTCCATCGTTGTACACAAGATACACAGTCAAACTGACACCTATTAATGAAATTAGAATTAAAGTTATATACAATATAGACACCATATTTACAGTTACACACATTACAAATGGCCTGAAGTGTCAAAAATAGTATGAATAATTTTTTTTTTAAATACATGCATGGCTGCCATAGTAAAGAGTCAGGTGTTATTCGTCGTCAAACAGTTGCGCTTTGGAGAAAAAAAGGGAAATATTACAAAATTGGGAAAGCTAAAAATATTTCCGTCAAAGTTACTCTCAAATTATTTTATAGTATTCTCGTTTTGATATTTTATAAATAATACCGTAATCTTTGAACATTAAAATGGTGTGTGTGCAACTTTTAACAATCAGAGCAGGGTTCCAGTAAAATAGGCCCTATAATACGTTATAATATAGTTACACCATTCACAGGGATATTCATCATGGTTAAGTTTGGGCTAATCAATGTTTCTTAAAGTAACCCATGCGTGCAAAAAGTCATCAGCTACGTAATCAAACAAATTTGGTCATAGATTAAAAATAACAGAATCAAACATGATTCTATGGGAACAAACCCAATTCTATGGGTAGGTTTACATTGTATTCGATAACCACGGAAATATGAGCTTAAACCTGTCATCCATGTTTTTGACCTTCTCGTAGAAACCGAACATAAACTCAAGCTTCAAGACTATATTTATGCAGGATTAGCCTTGGAAGCTCGTAGTTCCATGGCTATAACAAAAAAACTACCCATAGAATAAGATTTTTGTTATTTTTAATCTATGTCTAATTTTGTTGGATTACGTACAGTAGCTGAAATCACATCCGGGAACAATCAAAATGTTAACTGGAATAATTGTCGTGCAATTGTGGTCAGAGTATCCTGGTAAGTAACTGGAAGCGCTTAATATGTCTTTCTATGATTTATGATGGCTAACTGCTCCACCGCCTAGCCGTTCCGTTTTTTGCGGCAAATATATGAAGAGGTGTGAACACCACATAAGAAACTGAACATAAGTCCTATTCTGCAATGATTTAAGAAGTTAACAGAGCATATGCCATCAGATTGAGGAAATCCGATTAGCCGTCTATCAGGCATGTTTTATTGGTGCCCCGCCGCTTATTTGCCCATAGAATCAGACAATTTGCTCATAGAATCATACTTTTTTGGAATCATACTTTTTATCCATTGAATCAGATGAATGCACAGAGAATCAGACAAACGGTTCCTCCCTGTGAACATATAAGCTCTATTAACAAGTATTTGGTCTGTAGATATCAATTCACACATTTCAGGTCAGGCGAAACTTTCAGATTCGTCTAAGGATAATGTTGTCTAAGGTCAAGTTCAAGGTCACCAAAAGATGTGTCATATATATGACTTCTCATAAGCTTATAATACAACCCTAACCTCTAGATGCAAGCGCTCAAGCCTCAGCGGCCAGTTTACACATTCCACCTCAGACATTCAGTACTCAAGATCATCAGAGGTCAAGCTCAAGGTCATCATTAGTTGTTCCATATACGACTTCCTATATGCTCATAATGCAAACATGAGTATCTACAAGTATTTCGTCTGTATAAGCAAATTTGGGCATTTTTTTTAACCCCAAAATGGCTGTTTTGACCTTCCAAGGTCAGCAATGATCAAATTCAATGTCACTACACAAATGGCTAGGCCTATATATGACTTCCTATTTGGAAGAGCTAATATCTGAGCTCTATTTTATGGAGTTCCTGAAGGGACATTACGACTTACTATACTTACCACTTACTACTTGCATCTACTCCCCACCAGAGAGTATAGAACAGAGAGGTTTCACTCTGCAAATTTCTATTGTCTACCATTTTGTCTCATGGAGCTCTGTAATCCTGGCGGCTGGATGTGGTGTTGTAGTCTGTCGTCCTCAGGGACGATTATGAATTACGTCATTTCGTTCTATTAACATATTCTTTCATTCATAAATTCATGCCGTAGTAATAGTAGTAAACAAATTCATTCATAAAGCACATCCATCCGCCAGGATTGCCACCAGTTCAAAATACAAAATGGTGCCGGTGGAGTGAAACCTCTCTGTTCTATACTCTCTGTCCCCACTATAGGCTACAACATAGCACTATTCACGGGCAGAGCCCTATTCAACCACAGACTAAAATGTTTCAATCTAAGATTTAGCGCCAAAAGTCCCAAAAGGGGATATTTCCCGGATTATGACATCACACCCATCATCAGCTGATTGCATGATGCTCCCTGATTGGCTAATTTGAGTGGCAGCTTTGTAGCATGACAAAACTGCACCATGATGACAATGTAAACAAACAGCTGTCAAGTGACAAAGTATGGAATTAACTTAAAATTAAGGGACATAAATCGTTGGAAACAAATGAAATGGGAAGAAAATGATACACATTGTGTATTTCATGCATTCAAAACATGTCTTGTTCTGAAATAAGTTCATAAATCCTGACCCACTGTGACAGGGTGTCAGGCGAAAACCATTGTTAGCTCAGGAAGGGACTAGCACTTAACTCTGTTATTGGGCTGAACTAGCTACAACATACGGTACCACTTAGGCCTACTACTTACCAGTTACCTATTAAGAACTTACTACTTACCACTTACTACTTTAGAAGGCAAACTTTAGTTACCATTTAGTACTTATTATTTACCATTTTCTACTTACCACTTACCACTTACTACTTACCACTTACTTCTTACCAATTACTACTTACACCTTACTAGTTACCAAGCAGTAAGTCGTAAGTAGTAAGTGGTGAGTCGTAAGTCGTAATGTCCCAAATATACCAAGTAGTAAGTGGTAAGTAGTAAGTCGTAATGTCCCTTCTGGAACTCCATACTATTTTCACGCATTCTATGAGTACAGTTGCGGCAGCTCCCATTATGAAAGGAAAAAGTGGCGAAAATTTCCCAAATTTTATGGAGCATGTAGTAGTTTAGATTGGTGATGTATAAAATAAACTTTCCAATTTTTTTTCCAAAATGGATAGTAGACCTCTAATGCGATTTGGGGCAAAAAAAAAAAAATTACCGACCTGTCAAAAGATGAAAATGGCCGCCACACGCAGACCGGCGATTCAAGGGAAACGAAACTCATAGGCCTACACATCACAATATATAATTCAGGACAGATTTCACTAATTCCTTCGGCCATACAAAACAATGATAAAAAGCCCAAATTCAAGTCTCCATAGCTCCGTCCCAGAACAAGATGAACCTTAGCAGCTTATATACAAAGCTAGCCAATTCATTTCCTCATGTCACTGAAGTAAGGAAAATATATGTTGATAAATTGGATTTTTCGCTACAGCTCGAATTCTGAGGGTACCCCCTTAAAACGACTGATTTTCATGCCTGACAACCCATATATATATCGTTTGTCGTCCGAGCCGTTCTGTGCGTGATGTGGTCTTGAAACTGTTCGTGTGCAATGCCAACCAGCTCGGATCAACAACCAGTCATAGCAAAATATCCCCACCATTCTGCGGGGGATCAAGGGTATCCCCCGTTTTCAAAATAGGGAATTCTCTGTAACGGATATGACGCAATATCATTGGTGTTGTGTGGCCATAAGGAGAATCTTTTGGTATATGTTCCATGGTAACGCCCATGAAACTTTTACCATGATAAGAGATAGGCATCAAACAAGGGTATTTTCATGGGTTTTATTAGTGATGTTCATAGCAGACATGGCATATGTCGTAATGCCACGAGACCACGTCCATGGTCCGCACAGTCTACCCAATGTGACAATAGTGACATGCATGGCACCAGAAAGCCAGAGAGGGCTATTTTCAATGCCACCAATGTCATCATATGTCACAATGTCACGAGACGTCCACGAAGGTGCCATCATGGCATATTAGCTGTCACCATCCGAACAGCATGTCCAGCCTGACATGATGACACCAGAACCCCAGAGAGGGCTATTTTCTATGCCACCAATGTCATCATATGTCACAATGCCACGAGACGTCCACGACTGTGGCATCATGGCATATTACCTGCCACCATCCGCATGGCATGTCCAGCCTGACAGGATGACACCAGAGCCCCAGAGAGGGCTATTTTCAATGCCACCAATGTCATCATATGTCACAATGTCACGAGACCCCACGACTGTGCCATCATGGCACATTATCAGCCACCATCCGCACAGCATGTCCAGCCTGACATGATGACACCAGGACCCCAAAGAGGGCTATTTTCTATGCCACCAATGTCATCATATGTCACAATGCCACGAGACGTCCACGACTGTGCCATTATGGCATATTACCTGCCACCATCCGCACAGAATGTCCAGCCTGACATGCATGGCACCAGAACCCCAGAGAGGGCTATTTTCTATGCCACCAATGTCATCATATGTCACAATGCCACGAGACGTCCACGACTGTGCCATCATGGTATATTACCTGCCACCATCCGCACAGCATGTCCAGCCTGACATGATGACACCAGAACCCCAGAGAGGGCTATTTTCTATGCCACCAATGTCATCATATGTCACAATGCCACGAGACGTCCACGACTGTGGCATCATGGCATATTACCTGCCACGATCCGCACAGCATGTCCAGCCTGACATGCATGGCACCAGAACCCCAGAGAGGGCTATTTTCAATGCCACCATTGTCATCACAGTGCCACGAGACACCACGACTGTGCCATAATGGCATATTACCTGCCACGATCCGCACAGTATGTCCAGCCTGACATGCATGGCACCAGAACCCCAGAGAGGGCTATTTTTTATGCCACCAATGTCACCATATGTCACAATGCCACGAGACGTCCACGACTGTGCCATCATGGCATATTAGCTGCCACCATCCGCACAGCATGTCCAGCCTGACATGATGACACCAGGACCCCAAAGAGGGCTATTTTCTATGCCACCAATGTCATCATATGTCACAGTGCCACGAGACGTTCACGACTGTGCCATCATGGCATATTACCTGCCACCATCCGCACAGCATGTCCAGCCTGACATGATGACACCAGAACCCCAAAGAGGGCTATTTTCTATGCCACCAATGTCATCATATGTCACAATGCCACGAGACGTCCACGACTGTGCCATTATGGCATATTAGCTGCCACCATCCGCACAGCATGTCCCGCCTGACATGATGACACAAGGACCCCAGAGAGAGCTATTTTCTATGCCACCAATGTCATCATATGTCACAGTGCCACGAGACGTCCACGACTGTGCCATCATGGCATATTACCTGCCACCATCCGCACAGAATGTCCAGCCTGACATGCATGGCACCAGAACCCCAGAGACGGCTATTTTCTATGCCACCAATGTCATCATATGTCACAATGCCACGAGACGTCTACGACTGTGGCATCATGGCATATTACCTGCCACCATCCGCACAGCATGTCCAGCCTGACATGCATGGCACCAGAACCCCAGAGAGGGCTATTTTCAAAGCCACCAATGTCATCATATGTCAAAATGTCATGACACCCACGACTGTGCCATAATGGCATATAACCTGCCACGATCCGCACAGCATGTCCAGCCTGGCATGCATGGCACCAGACCCCCAGGGAGGGCTATTTTCAATGCCACCAATGTCATCATATGTCACAATGTCACGAGACGCCCACGACTGTGGCATCATGGCATATTACCTGCCACCATCCGCACAGCATGTCCAGCCTGACATGATGACACAAGGACCCCAGAGAGAGCTATTTTCTATGCCACCAATGTCATCATATGTCACAATGCCACGAGACGTCCACGACTGTGCCATCATGGCATATTACCTGCCACCATCCGCACAGAATGTCCAGCCTGACATGCATGGCACCAGAACCCCAGAGAGGGCTATTTTCTATGCCACCAATGTCATCATATGTCACAATGCCACGAGACGTCCACGACTGTGCCATAATGGCATATTACCTGCCTCGATCCGCACAGTATGTCCAGCCTGACATGCATGGCACCAGAACCCCAGAGAGGGCTATTTTCTATGCCACCAATGTCATCATATGTCACAATGCCACGAGACGTCCACGACTGTGCCATCATGGCATATTAGCTGCCACCATCCGCACAGCATGTCCAGCCTGACATGATGACACCAGAACCCCAGAGATGGCTATTTTCAATGCCACCAATGTCATCATATGTCACAGTGCCACGAGATTTCCACGACTGTGGCATAATGGCATATTACCTGCCACGATCCGCACAGTATGTCCAGCCTGACATGCATGGCAACAGAACCCCAGGGAGGGCTATTTTCAATGCCACCAATGTCATCACAGTGCCACGAGACACCACAACTGTGCCATAATGGCATATTACCTGCCACGATCCGCACAGTATGTCCAGCCTGACATGCATGGCACCAGAACCCCAGAGAGGACTATTCCACCAATGTCATCATATGTCACAGTGCCACGAGACTTCTACGACTGTGCCATCATGGCATATTACCTGCCACCATCCACGACTGTGCCATCATGGCATATTACCTGCCACGATCCGCACAGTATGTCCAGCCTGACATGCATGGCACCAGAACCCCAGAGAGAGCTATTTTCAATGCCACCAATGTCATCATATGTCACAATGTCACGAGACGCCACGACCGTGCTATCATGGCATATTACCTGCCACCATCCGCACAGCATGTCCAGCCTGACATGCATGGCACCAGAACCGCAGAGAGGGCTATTTTCAATGCCACCAATGTCATCATATGTCACAGTGCCACGAGACGTCCACGACTGTGCCATCATGGCATATTAGCTGCCACCATCCACACAGAATGTCCAGCCTGACATGCATGGCACCAGAACCCCAGAGAGGGCTATTTACTATGCCACCAATGTCATCATATGTCACAGTGCCACGAGACGTTCACGACTGTGGCATCATGGCATATTACCTGCCACCATCCGCTCAGCATGTCCAGCCTGGCAGGCATGGCACCAGACCCCCAGGGAGGGCTATTTTCAACGCCACCAATGTCATCAAATGTCACAGTGCCACGAGATGTCCACGACTGTGGCATCATGGCATATTACCTGCCACGATCCGCACAATATGTCCAGCCTGACATGCATGGCACCAGAACCCCAGAGAGGGCTATTTTCAATGCCACCAATGTCATCATATGTCACAATGTCACGAAACGTCCACGATCGTGACATCGTGGAATATTACCTGCCACTATCCACACAGTATGTCCAGCCTGACATGCATGGCACCAGAACCCCAGAGAGGGCTATTTTCAATGCCACCAATGTCATCATATGTCACAATGTCACGAGACGTCCACGACTGTGCCATCATGGCATATTACCTGCCACGATCCTCACAGTATGTCCAGCCTGACATGCATGGCACCAGAACCCCAGAGAGGGCTATTTTCAATGCCACCAATGTCATCATATGTCACAATGTCACGAGACTTCCACGACCGTGACATTGTGGCATATTACAGAAGGACATTTCAGGGAAGAGGCGCCAAAAGAGATGTGTCTGCATCCCAATCCGCAGGCTCAATGCTGCAGACTTGACCGTATTTACAGATGGTAAGTTATTTAATTACACCTTCTAATAATTTACTTTATATGTTAAGTTACCGTATTGATGCGCATATAAGTGCATGCGCCTATATGTGAATATGCGCCTATACTCGAGCATAGGCGCATGCGCCTATAAATTCATGCGAGACCCACAATATTTTTCATACTCAATTTTTAACCATTATATGCGCACCAATACGGTAAAGCACCAGAGTACTACTTGGAATGAATTATCAAATGTTATATGGATTTTCACTACATATCGGTTGAAGTTTCCAGCTCTATCGAGCATGTTGAGCTAACTTTCTTATGTAATGAGAAATATATATATAGAGCTGTATAGCTATGTTTATATGTGTGCATTCGTAAGTTCATAACCTAGTATCCACTTTGGGAGAAATAGCACTAATCTATAATATTGATGTCTTTGCAGCTCTTGCAAGAGTGAGAGTGATCAAAGAAGAGATATGGACGAGATTACAGCAAGATAACCCGGCGATCGACAACCCCAACCCGGCCATCGACAACCCCAACCCGGTCATCGACAACCCGGCCATCGACAACACCAACCCGGCCATCGACAACCCGGCGATCGACAACATCAACCCGGCCATCGACAACCCCAACCCGGCAATCGACAACCCGGTGATCGACAACCCGGCGATCGACAACCCCAACCCGGCCATCGACAACCCCAACTCGGCGATCGACAACCCCAACCTGGCCATCGACAACCCCACCCCGGCCATCGACAACCCCAACCCGGCGATCGACAACCCCAACCCGGCGATCGACAACCCCAACCCGGCGATCGACAACCCCAACCCGGCGATTGACAACCCCAACCTGGCGATCGACAACCCTAACTCTGTGATCGACAACCCCAACCCGGCGATTGACAACCCCAACCTGGCGATCGACAACCCCAACCCGGCGATCGACAACCCTAACTCTGTGATCGACAACCCCAACCCGGCGATTGACAACCCCAACCTGGCGATCGACAACCCCAACCCGGCGATCGACAACCCTAACTCTGTGATCGACAACCCCAACCCGGCGATCGACAACCCTAACTCTGTGATCGACAACCCCAACCCGGCGATCGACAACCCTAACTCTGTGATCGACAACCCCAACCCGGCGATCGACAACCCCAACCCGGCGATTGACAACCCCAACCTGGCAATCGACAACCCCAACCCGGCGATCGACAACCCTAACTCTGTGATCGACAACCCCAACCCGGCGATCGACAACCCTAACTCTGTGATCGACAACCCCAACCCGGCGATCGACAACCCTAACTCTGTGATCGACAACCCCAACCCGGCGATTGACAACCCCAACCTGGCGATCGACAACCCCAACCCGGCGATCGACAACCCTAACTCTGTGATCGACAACCCCAACCCGGCGATCGACAACCCTAACTCTGTGATCGACAACCCCAACCCGGCGATCGACAACCCTAACTCTGTGATCGACAACCCCAACCCGGCGATCGACAACCCCAACCCGGCGATTGACAACCCCAACCTGGCAATCGACAACCCCAACCCGGCGATCGACAACCCTAACTCTGTGATCGACAACCCCAACCCGGCGATCGACAACCCTAACTCTGTGATCGACAACCCCAACCCGGCGATCGACAACCCTAACTCTGTGATCGACAACCCCAACCCGGCGATTGACAACCCCAACCTGGCGTTCGACAACCCCAACCCGGCGATCGACAACCCTAACTCTGTGATCGACAACCCCAACCCGGCGATTGACAACCCCAACCTGGCGATCGACAACCCCAACCCGGCGATCGACAACCCTAACTCTGTGATCGACAACCCCAACCCGGCGATCGACAACCCTAACTCTGTGATTGACAACCCCAACCCGGCGATCGACAACCCTAACTCTGTGATCGACAACCCCAACCCGGCGATTGACAACCCCAACCTGGCGATCGACAACCCCAACCCGGCGATCGACAACCCTAACTCTGTGATCGACAACCCCAACCCGGCGATTGACAACCCCAACCTGGCGATCGACAACCCCAACCCGGCGATCGACAACCCGGCCATCGACAACCCCAACCCGGCAATCGACAAGACGGTTATCGACAAAACCGCCATAGTGAAAGACATACGCCAACGTCCAACAGCCAATAAGCGACTGAACACTTGCCTGAAAAGGATAAAGGACGCAGGCATATTGTCTGCGGGTCCTGTCAAGAGGAAGAGGATCCTCAACAAGAAAATGCAGCTAACTGCGGGGGACGACATTAGAGCTCGAGCACATCATCAGCACCACGACAGTATATTATGATGAAAAACATAGGCCTACTTCATTCATATTCCTAATAAGTAAAAATTTATTTTGAACTCAATGTAACAGATAGATCTACGCCTACTAAAATGGTATTTCATTTTAAAAAAAAATAAAAAAAAATATTGAAAACCATGAGAAATATCTTCATCTGATATCATGATACATATGCCTACTGGGCGAATTGAAAGGCCAGTTTAAAATAAAAATTCGCATCCCCGCATGGAACACCTTAATTGTCATGTGATACAATACGTCAAATTACGGTAAATTTAGCCGTGGCGTCGCAGACGTATCATCGTGTTTACTTCATCATAGCGCCAGAGAATGTCACACGCAAGATGATGTATGCATGCACGTATTGCTGCACAGAAAATTGTGTGTTCCATAATACGCGTCATTGCAGTAAAATTTGCTTTGCATTCTGGGAACGTCAATTTCCACCGGCTCCGCCATTTTGGACGTTTTTGGATAATTTGAGGATCTTACGTTATTTTCTCAATCCTAACACATCGATTTATGCATTATACATCTGTGGAATATTGAAAGTTTGCCATCAATTCGACAGATTTTATGTCAAAGACGAAGAAAATCCTCATTTGGAGTAGCTGTCTGAAGGTTTACCTGCCAAAACGGGCGTCGATAGTTTGGCATGAAACCTCCATGAAAAAGTCAGCACATAGACATGTAGAGGGTTGGGGGCTTCGCCCCCAACGCTCTAATGTCAAAAATTAATTTCATATATATATACAAACACCTGTTCGTTAACGTGCATAAACCACCGTACTCGAGCAGACATAATACATGTTTTTAGCAATGTGTGAATGTTAATCACGAATTGAGCAGTGATAGCTTGTAGTAGTTTGTAGTAGGCCATGTTGTACATACCTATTGTTGTGACAAGTACCTTTAAGTAGACTTTAAAGTACACTTATCTTATCTTGAATACTTACCGTGAATGTCCTTGTACCTATATTACCTTCCGTAATAAAGAGTTCCAATCCAAGACTTGATCCATACAAAACATGGTGTCAGAAATTCAGCACGTTTCGACATGAAAATCTGGAAAAGAAAGGAAAAACAGAACATTATGTCAAGTGTGCATTTGGATAATACGACATAGAACAATTCGAAATCACAATTTGTACGGATAGGCTACAAATTAGAAGTGGATTTTGAATTCGAACTGGATCGCCGCCACATATCGCCGCCACCGCACATTGGATGAGCAGCGTCCAGGGGAAAAAAATCGATAATCAGCGTTGTTGACAATCGTTGATTCCACCACCGAATAAAATGGACATGAAAGGCGATTTGGCGAACAATTTCAAGTTTTTCAAAGGTGAGCTGGACAAATTACATAGTAGCTACCGACTTGAAGTCAAAAGACAAAGCTGTGCAAGTGGCTACACTTTTGTCAGTCATCGGCAAAGACTGTTATGAAGTTTATGAAAATTTGCCACTCAATGACAATGACAGAAAGGACCCTGATGTTATATTGAACAAACTGAGTGAACATTTTGAGCCACACAGAAATATCATCTATGAGAGATATTTGTTCAATTCCACAACACAAGCTGCTGGTGAAACAATTGAACAATTTCTGAGCAAGCTTCGGAAATTGGCAGCCACTTGTGATTATGGTACGCTATATGATGACATGCTGAGGGACCGTATCGTCATTGGAATTCGTGATGCAGTGACACGCAGTCGACTTCTGCGTGAAACTGGCCTGACTTTGACCAAAGCATATGAGATATGTCGCAGCTCTGAAGCAGCAGCAATACAGGCCAAAGCACTTGAAAACACTGAAGCCGTCCACTTCATCAAGCAACGACAATGCAAGTACTGTGGAGAAGAACACGCCCGAGGAAACTGTCCGGTGTATGGTCAGACTTGTGCGAAATGCAAGAGAAGAAACCACTTAGCTGTGGCATGCAAGTCTGTCCAACAGGAAAAACCACAGCAGCAAACCGAGAAAGTCAAGAAAAAGACCAAGAAAAAGAAGACAAAGAAAAAGACAGTCAATCAAGTACAAGAAACAGAAAGCGATGATAGCATCTATAGTGTGGTAGACAGTACAAAGAAACAGTACTTTGTCTCCTTGACGTTACGACCAACAGAAAGCAACACAACCGGGACCAGCTGTTACTTTCAACTAGACACAGGAGCTTCATGCAACACACTCAAGTTGGAAGACTATGACCGAATAACCGGGGCCAGAATACATCCGTCTAAAGCAGTGCTCAGACTCTATAATCATGACACAATAAAGCCAGTTGGAAGCACAGTACTCTACTGCACAGTCGGAAACATCACCAAGAAAGTGAAATTCGAGGTACTAGAAGATGCTCCAACATCACTGTTGTCTGGGAGAGCCAGTGAAGGTCTACAGTTGCTGAACATAAACCATGAACACCTGGTGAACAAACTGGATACAACAGAAGAGTTGTACATGAAATCAAAAGCATCTGTCTTCGAGCACAACAAGGACTTGTTCTCGGGACTGGGAAAACTGCCAGGAAAGTACCACATTGAAGTTGATCCTGATATCAGGCCCATTCAAAACACTCGACGCAGAGTACCAATTCCGTTAAGACCAGCCCTCAAGATGAAGCTGGACGAGATGGAAAAGAATGGCATTATAGCAAAAGTAGTCACACCAACTCCATGGATCAGCAATTTTGTGGCAGTTCAGAAGCCAGGAAAACTGAGAATCTGTTTGGATCCAAGTAACCTGAACAGAGCTATCAAAAGGTGTTGTTATCCGACCAGAACTGTTGATGAAGTCACAGCAAATCTGGCTAATGCGAAGTTATTCTCAGTGATAGACGCCAAAGATGGTTTTCTCCAAGTCGAGTTAGATGATGAGTCTAGCTATCTGACTACCTTCTGGACGCCACAAGGCCGTTACAGATGGTTGAGGATGCCATTCGGAATTACTTCTGCCCCTGAAGAGTTCCAGAGACGTCTAGATGAGGCATTAGAAGGACTACCCAACATAGAAGTCATAGCTGATGACATCATTCTCTATGGAAATGGCAAGAACTTGACTGAAGCTGAGAAGTCACATGATGAAGCCCTAGAAGCACTTTTCCAAAGATGCAGAAAAGTGGGACTGAAACTCAACACGAAGAAATTCAGATACAAGCTGGAAAAAGTTTCATACCTAGGACATGTGATAAGCTCAGAAGGCATGGCCCCAGATCCTGAAAAAATACGAGCAATCGTACAGATGCCACGACCAGATGACGTCAAGTCTACTCAGAGACTACTGGGCATGGTCACATATCTTGCCAGATTTCTACCACAGCTTAGTACTGTCGCAGAGCCTCTGAGAAGACTCACAGATACTGATGCTGACTTCACATGGGAGAAAGTTCATGATGAAGCATTCACCAAAATCAAGACATTGTTGAGTCAGGCCCCAGTGTTGAAACACTATGATGTCACCAAAGAGGTCTGCATAGAAGCTGATTGTTCGGACGTTGGAGTAGGAGCAGTGTTGACTCAAGATGATCGACCAGTGGCATACGCCTCACGTGCTCTTACCAGCGCTGAGAGAAACTATGCTCAAATTGAAAAAGAGTGTCTGGCAATCGTCTTCGCAACAGAGAGATTTGATCACTACATCCTTGGAAAAAACAATGTTCTTGTACAGACTGATCATCGTCCATTGATGCAGATATTTGAAAAGCCGATTCTAGCATCACCCAAGCGACTACAAAGAATGCGTCTACGCTTGCAGAAATACTCACTCAACGTGAAGTACAAACCTGGACCACACATGTACGTCAGTGACACGTTGTCACGAGCATTTCTACCGCTGGAGAAGGATGAAACCACAATGCCGCCATATTGGATATACAGACTCGATGAAGAAAGAAGTCTGCAGAAGGATATAGCTTCAATCAACATGGAAACATCACTGTTTGTAACAGATCAGCGACTACAGAGCATACGTGAAGAAACCAACTCTGATTCATCCATGCTGACACTGATGAACATTATCCTGAAAGGATGGCCCGAGAACAAATCACATGTACCGATTTGTATTCGAGACTTCTGGCAGTTCCGCTCAGAACTAGTCACACAGAATGGACTTGTGTTTCGAGGAACTTCCATAGTGATACCGAAGAGCCTGAGAGTAGACATGATTCAACGAGCACATGTCTCTCATATGGGAATTTCGACCACATTAAGAGCAGCAAGAGCCATCATGTTCTGGCCACAAATGAATGCCGACCTTGAACAAACAGTACGTCAGTGCTCTGCCTGCCAAGAGTCAAAGCCGTCACAACAGAAAGAACCATTGATGACTACACCACTTCCGAACTTACCATGGCAAGTTCTAGCCTCTGATTGTTTCGAGTATGAAGGTCAGCATTATGTTGTGTTAGTTGACATTTACTCAGACTATATCGACATTGCTGAGCTGGAAGACATGACATCAAGAACACTGATCACAGCAATGAAACATTCATTCGCCACACACGGTGTACCAGTGATTCTGTATTCAGACAATGGACCAAATTATGCATCAAACGAGTTCGAGAGATTCGCGAAGTCTTGGGATTTCCAACACGCAACCTCAAGTCCACACCATAGTCAATCTAATGGAAAAGCAGAATCCGCCGTCAAAATCATGAAAAATATCGTCAAGAGAGCTACGAAGTCCAAGCAAGACATCTGGAAGGCTATTCTTGAATGGAGAAACACACCTGGCCTGAATGATTCTCCAGTCCAAAAACTGATGTCGAGGAGGACCTGATCTTTTCTCACTTGTGCGGAAGAGATGTACAAACCAAAAGTTTGTGTGCCGGAGAAAGTTGTTGAGAAACTAGTCACCAAACGACGCCAAACAAAACAAACATTCGACAAGCATGCAAAATCACTACCAGAACTTGTGATTGGACAACCTGTTATGGCAAAAGCTCATGTTAAAGCATCTTCAAGCAATTGGGTTCCTGCTACAGTTGAGCATCAGATCACGCCGAGACGTTATGTGATCAAGGCTGGAAATCGCACCTACGAACGAAATCGAATTCATCTGAGAGACAGTCCAGAGATGCCAGAAACACCGGTAGTGCCTCAAGCAGTACCCCAAGCCGTGAATACTGAACAGACAGCCACAACCGACAGTCACGTCCAGATGACACCTTTGCTTACATCCCAGGACATCTCCAGTGACACAAGCAAGGCACACCGTCAAGCCGAGCCGACACAGTCTTCGACGATCATGACTAAAACATCACCACATCCATCCAGAACCCGTGCAGGCCGTGTAACCAAGCCACCTGAAAGATACAAAGACTTTGTTAAATAAACTTCATATCATTAGAAGGACATTCTTAAAAAGAAAGGGAGATGTTGTGACAAGTACCTTTAAGTAGACTTTAAAGTACACTTATCTTATCTTGAATACTTACCGTGAATGTCCTTGTACCTATATTACCTTCCGTAATAAAGAGTTCCAATCCAAGACTTGATCCATACAAAACACCTATAGCTGTTGCTGATTTGGGGTATCTCCGATTATCGTCATTATAGCCTTCAATATTTATAGTTAACGTGACAACTACCAGTATTTACATTTTCACATTGCCGAAAACATGTAATATGCTGTTCTGAAACAAGAGAAGAAATTTGCAAGCCTTTGGCCAAAGCAAGCCTTTGGCGAGCTAAACTGCAAATTTCTTCCCGGGTTGTAAAACATCGATATCAAATGACAACGAATTGTTTATTCTCTTTATCACATGAAACTCTCTATGAAGCACAATCGCAAAATATAGGATTTATGATGCAAAATAAAGCTTACAAAACGACATTTTGCTGTCTTCCCTGCTGCACGCCAGACGTATTTTCGTCTCGCGTGTGGCAGGGGAAACAACAAAATGTTGTTTCGTCAACTTTAGTTTGTATCATACATCCTATATTTTGTGATTGTGCTTCACATGGAGATATGATAAATAGAATAGAAAATGAGTTTGTCATTTGATATCGATGTTCTGAAACTCGAGAAGAAATTTGCAGTTTTATTTCTTCTCTCGTTTCAGAACATCGATACCAAATGACAACTCATTTTCTATTCTCTATATTTTCAACTACAATGTAGTAATCAGTTTCAATTGGTTAATAGCTTTCAAAAACTATGACAGGTAAGGTTTCATGGGATAGTTTGTGTGTACGTGCTGGTGTGGGGTGAGGTGCAGCTGAGGTTTAACATCGATATCAACGAAGAAATTTTCTATTCTCTATATTTTGAACTACAATGTAGTAATTAGTTTCAATTGGTTAATAGCTTTCAACAACTATGACAGGTAAGGTTTCATGAGATAGTTTGTGAGTACGTGCTGGTGTGGGGTGAGGTGCAGCTGAGGTTTAACATTGATATCAACGAAGAAATTTTCTATTCTCTACATTTTCAACTACAATGTAGTAATTAGTTTCAATTGGTTAATAGCTTTCAAAAACTATGACAGGTAAGGTTTCATGGGATAGTTTGTGTGTACGTGCTGGTGTGGGGTGAGGTGCAGCTGAGGTTTAACATCGATATCAACGAAGAAATTTTCTATTCTTTATATTTTCAACTACAATGTAGTAATTAGTTTCAATTGGTTAATAGCTTTCAAAAACTATGAGAGGTAAGGTTTCATGAGATAGTTTGTGAGTACGTGCTGGTGTGGGGTGAGGAGCAGCTGAGGTTTAGCAATGTACAAATACATGTACCTTATACATGTAGTTATTAATATGGATAGATATATTGTTCCATTTTTCTAGCAATGTGAGCATTCATATCAATATTATTATATTCATTGTATATTGTATATGCAGTTGACCAGAAACATGACCAACATTTTTGTTGTGTGAAATAAATAAACTTGATATATTTACTTCGTTATTTAATACAGCTTCTTCGGGTTATATTTCTGACAGGACATCCATATTATTATTATTGTCTGTATTCAGAATGTGTACATGTACCTATTTATGGCCAATGTATGCCATTATGCACATACCATGGTGGGACTTTTCAGCAGGGTATGCCTGCTGGCAGAGCCATGAACGTCTTTTGACAATAGGTCACACTGTATGGTGACGTTGCAAACAACCGGCTTGGCCGAAAAAGCGCGTCGCGCCGCGCGTCGCGCCGCGCGTCGCGCCAACTAGCAGATTTTAGGTACAAGTTCACCACATGGCAGACATTAAGTTTGGCAACTTCGGCTAGAGTCCACGCACGAAGTTCATAATAAAACGGCTGTCTACACCGACAAAGACGTGTACAAGAGTGCACATAGAACTTTGGCAAAATCATAAAATATACAGTGTGGAGAGAAGAACCGAAAATGATTCTTCTGTGACCTTAGCCTATCTGGCGATTAGCTTTGTCTAATGGGCGAAGTGCACTGGTGCAGGCGAAGACGAAGCGAAGGTACGAAATGAAACCAAAACTAATATACACAGAGTTCTGGTATATTGCGGTTTGTATTTTTTGGCTGGTGATCATCTTCGGAATCTCTTGGGGGTACAGACGAAAGCAAGACGAAGCGAAATGAGTGAAAACTATAGTGGTAATTCAACCGACGAATACTGTATGAGAATACTGTACTGTATTACAAAAGGATTGCATTATGGGCAAAGCGTTTAGTAATACTTCAATAATTGTTCACGATAAAGCCTAAGTAAAGTCAAAATAGATGTTCGAATTTTATATTTCATATTGAAGAACACATTGAAATAAACAGATTATTTTTTACAAAATCGATTTATCTTCATTAGTTATCGAAATATGAAACTTTTTGTGGGCAATATAGGCCATATTTTCACTGTGATATTTTGCCTCATTAACTATTATAATTAGTATTCATGACGTCACACCGGGATACTGATTTTAATTAGTGATTAAGAGTGTCATTCTGACGTTGATTTGCATGGTATCACAAATGTATATTATCGGAAGATGTAGCTATATAAATTTATACCATGATTATAGAGTGGTACACCAGCATAGCAACCATTCCTTTGATACTGCCTCTAGCAACCATGGTTGCTAAGAGCGTAACTCACAGCCTAAAGCAGAACTGGTTTTATAAAGCTTTGTACGAGATAAATAAATGAAGATAATTGATCATTGTGGTTTTTACGGCGTGCAATTATCATAATTAGTTCCAAAGTTATGATGACTTTTATTACAGTTTTAGGCTGTGAGTTACGCCCTTAGCAACCATGATCAGTGCGATGTCCTTTTTCGTGTGTTAAAAATGAGTTCTGAGATCATACTTAGGGCCTATGTAGGTTTATAATGAATAACGATTTGGAAATCATGCAGATTGATAATCAGGTCAAGTTGAGTAAATGTATTTAAAATTCATTTATTTTTTAGGAAGAGCAGGGCTCTTCCTCTATGATGTTGGTTTTTTTTGGATTTTTGAATTTTTTCTTTTGTTTACATTCTTGAAAGTGCCACTTGGAACCACAACAGGCTATTCAACTGTGGCTAATTGGGAGGGCCCGGGGCCCGTTGGGAGAAAAATGACGCCCGTGTACCTAATCATGGTTAATGTAATAAGTTATTAGCGATAATAATCCCAGGAGACGTGTGTTCCGACCGTTTTTTTTTTTGTATGTCACCGTTTCATACCCATCACCACTCCCGTTTTGATCTCCACTGGAACAGTGCTTTCTTGCAATCATATGCACTCAAAGTTTTGGATATACATTCCGCACAATATATAGATACAGTATGGTATTGCAACAATGGAAAACAAGTTGATACGGCAACATAATAATTATGTGTTAGTAGTGGTATTCCATATTCCAGTGGGCAATTTCAATTCTCGTGTGGCCCCGATAAGCAGTCACGGCAGTCGGCCCGCCAGCCAGAGAGTCACTGAATTGTCCAATCGGGAAGCTGTCTTGGTGGACACACCCACATGTTTATGAAATACACGTGGATATAATAATATGCAAATGATCACGTGAGCGAGTCCCGCCAATTAGCGTACTGCCCCAAAAAATTGCTGCAGGGTCAAGGTCAAAATGCCAGCCGCCAAGAGATCGTCCAACTGAGTGCGGTATTTGTGGAAATACTTGTTACGACCCAAATAAATGGTCTTTTCTATGACTCTTTCCTACTTCACTGGTAATACTTCATAAAAATATCACCACCGAAAGCTTGTTTATGGGGGAATTTAATTAAAAATGTCATTGAAGTGAAGCGAGATTTCAACGAGATTTGACTAAAAGGAACAGTCGGAAACAAACAAACAAAACTTGGCAGATTTGCGGAGCTTTTACACGGGAAAAAAACTTAGTTTCCTCCTGAAATAAGCAGAAACAAATGGATACTAGATGTAGCACTTTTATCATGTTTATGATAGTTTCATATTGCCGACGAGAATTGTCAGTGCTGATTTTGATAGCAGTCACACGAGCGGCGATTCGGGGTGGGGGGTGTGCCTGCATGGGCTACTTCAGTATTTGGCAGCTGACACTAGGCCTACACACTGCACACTGACACAACATGTACGCTGATCTTCAAACCAACATTTGGGCAAGGAGAAACATGATCGCATTGATGAAAAAAGCTTTCATGCATGTCATGAATTATTGGAAATGCAGACAAGTTACTGAAATGTCTCTGCAGTACAAATCAAAACACTGAAAAAAAATCCATAAAGAAATTTAAATCTAAGACTAAAGCTCAAAAAACATTGTGCCTCCTAAATCAGAAAAACATAATCAGAACCTTGAAAATCTTACACATTGGTCCCAAAAATAGTCGGGTGATTTTTAAACGTGTTCAACAAGGTAAAGCTTCTGACTTGTAGAGATTTCATGGCTGTAACGGAATAAGTAACACTAGTTTTATTGATTAAGTCTTATTGGCCACAATAAAAATAATTATTACAAGAAACATTTATTATTGGGTTCAACAATGTAAAGGTTCTGGGGCCCAGACGAGTCGACAGGTACCCAAATTCGGGGCGGGTCATACAATTACCTGGATCGGAATTTTGTTACTCGTATTTGAGAACAAATAAAGATATAGTTTTGAATATTTGTGATAAACACTAGTAAAATCACAAGAATGACAAGGAAATCATCAGGAAAAAAAACGATAGTTTTTTAAATTCGGGGCGGGTCATACAATTACCTAGATCGGAATTTTGTTACTCGTATTTGAGAACAAATAAAGATATAGTTTTGAATATTTGTGATAAACACTAGTAAAATCACAAGAATGACAAGGAAATCATCAGGAAAAAAAACGATAGTTTTATGAGGTCATGACATTGTGATCTTTCTCAAACTTGAAAATACCGGTAATTACTGACGAAACAAATAATATGTGTCAAAGATCAATGTCTGGCGTTTACGTGTTACAAATTGCTTCAGTGAGTATCATTCAAATTTTGCTATATATTTGGACGGGTCGGGTCAGACGACACAGGTACCCGGTTCGGAAGTTTCCGACTCACTCGGGCCCTAAAAAGTTCTATCCAGTCATGACTAACCCAATAGGTTATCATTAGTTTTACTAGTTAAGTCTATTATTGACCACAATAAAAATAGTTACATGACAAGAAAATAGTTACATGACAAATTTATTGGCCCAACAAGGTATAGATTCTGCCCAGTAGAGTCACAATATGGCCACAACATATATGTACCAAATTAAGTACAATATTCAAGGGTTTTTAAAAAGTTTTGTGCAAACATTTTCGAAGCTCTTCCTTTGAGGCCAGTGGCCCTTGTTTTATTTTTTATTTATTGCAATATCGCTGGAGAAACGATCAAGCAATACATTGCAACATTGCACGCACACGCAATGACAACAGTAAAATATGTTATTGGCGTGAAAGTTGTCCCTGGTATTGTGTATATTGGTTTTGTGTGCCTCTGCGATATACTTGTAGGTCTACATGCGCATTAGCAACAGAAGAGGACAAGTTGTAATGATCTGAGCAATACTATGCTCAGCATGGTGACCTCCATAATTATTCATATCAAAAACATACATACCTTTCCGTTGATAATAAAAGCTAAAAAAATCAGAATCTTGTCGTTTGTATGAATTAACTAAGAGTTTTTAAATAAAGTTTTTTATTGTCATCATCAAAATCTGGTTGGGTTGTTCGTGATAGATTGATACTTACATTAGCCCCCTGAGTGGGTCGAGTAGATGTCATCATTATTAAGTGTAATGTATCTATCAACCTATTACCGCTTATAGCCAGATTTGGATGATACCAATAAAAACCTTACATCAAACACCTTCAGAATAGAAACAAAGCCCGACCAAACATTCATATCTGAAGCCACACTGGCGTCATCAGGAGCAGTCAGTGTGTAATTATATTTGTTTCTACTGTACACCAGATGGAGTAAGTGCACATCTGCTCAACAACTTATTAAACCAATTTAGAAATTCAAAACAAACATGTATCAGGCTCTGCGTATATTTTGTGCGAGAGAAGAAAGTCAAAGTCAAGCCCCACCCCCCCCCCCCCTCCCCCACTCCCATATCTACCAGGGCATTCCATTGAAAGACGACGACTATTATATCATTTATCTGTTAGGAGTACATTTAGTTTTTAACTCGGTCGAACACCGAAATTATAAATTGAATTTATTTATTTTTCACAAGAAAATACTAATCACATCAACACAATATTTAGAAATACCAAGAAAGAGAAAGAGAAGAAGAGGAAACTCCTTCTGAAAGTTGTAACGCAGCAATATATAGATATTTATTTAGTTGCATACCAGTACTGAGAATGTGTCAAACTAATCAAGACATCTTCTAATTTTCAATCATTTTATTTGTCTCAAAACTAATTTCTGTTCAAATTCTGTTGAATACAAAAAATATTTCTCAATGAATATATATATGTGCGTATTTTATGTATATTCAGTGTGGCCCTACGTAATTCACACATTGTGAAATGCATTACTTGGTAATGGTGATAGATCTATATCAATTAAAATTATTATCACACTGTTTTCTCTCTGGCGGCTAAACACAGTGATTGAATTAAGCACAGCTGTACCACAATGTGGGTGGGTTGAAGGGGGGGGGGGGGGGGGAGTTAAGCCCCTCGTTTATGACAGGGTACACATGAAAATTTTAATTTCACACTTTCGAATCCCCTTCACATCCCTGGCCACATAGCGGGATAAGGAAACTTGATTCCATTTCTAGGCCTACTTTCGCCGTGTACGTGTACGCGTTGACCAGCTGCTGCCACCGACTGCACGAGGAGATGGGATGAATGGTTACCAGTTACTTTTGTACAAAAGCCGTCAACACAAATTTCGGAAGCTCAGAGCCGATTTCGCATATTATCATAGATAGAGATTGATGAAGTGTTCAAGTGTATGAACTCATTGATTCAGCCAGGTCCACATCTGTGCTGCATTTTCAATTAAACCCGAAGCAACATAGGCTATAGTGGACATAAAATCAGGCAAGGCCTAAATCTAGAATCTAGTACTCGGCGAATAATACTATTCACGTAGGCCTATTCAAATGATACGTAGTTGGCGCGACGCGCGGCGCGACGCGCGGCGCAACGCGCGGCGCGAAGTACTTGCGCGACGCGCCTTTTCCGCCAAGCCCAAACGACCCTTTCAGGGTTCCTGGTGCCATTCACGGTGCTGGACATACACTGGCTGTTCATGGCATGATGGCAGAGTACCGGTATGCAATGATACTCCAGAGTTCTGTTCTGGTGCACACAAAATATTTCATTGACTATCGATTGTCAAAAAGGTTGTCACGCTGACAAGTTTAGGTAGGCACGTCGAATGTTTCAGTTTCCTATTCTGCAGCATGCATATAAGCCAGTCATTAAATGGGTCAAAATATCAAGGAAGACAATGGATATGCCAGAAAAAATAATAAGTGTAGGCGAGAAAAGAACTATATGTACATTATGTTGTGTTTTGAACAAATGTTTTCCCACTGCTAGGGTGATTGCAGTCCCCGTTTTCTGAACGAAAATTCTTGTTCCACTGTCTGAATGGGCGCCACCATTTTGATTTTCGGCGAATGTCCCTACAATTTACAAAATGGTCAGAATTGAGAAAAGGGAACAAAAATCAAACTTTGAAATATCTGTAACTTTGTCAATTTGGATGACAAAAATTATTTGAAACAACCTCTGTGTATCTCAGGACTGGTACTTTCAGGAAAACATGTCACAATTACAAAAATAAAAAAGGTAAAAATCATCCGACCTCCCTGGTTTAGGTTTGTCTGAATGACTGCAGTCACTGCACCCAAAACGACGACTTAAGCATCGTCACAAGCTCGTGACCCTGTGACATATGATGACATTGGTGGCATTGAAAAATAGCCCTCCCTAGGGCTATGGTGCCATGCATGTCAGGCTGGACATACTGTACGGATCGTGGCAGGTAATATGCCATGATGGCACAGTCGTGGAAGTCTCGTGGCACTGTGACATATGGTGACATTGGTGGCATTGGAAATAGCCCTCTCTGGGGTTCTGGTGCCATCCATGTCAGGCTGGACATGCTGTGCGGATGGTGCCAGATAATATGCCATGATGCCACAGTCGTGGGCGTCTCGTGACATTGTGACATATGATGACATTGGTGGCATTGAAAATAGCCCTCCCTGGGGGTCTGGTGCCATGCATGTCAGGCTGGACATGCTGTGCGGATGGTGGCAGATAATATGCCATGATGGCACAGTCGTGGGGTCTCGTGACATATGATGACATTGGTGGCATTGAAAATAGCCCTCTCTGGGGTTCTGGTGCCATGCATGTCAGGCTGGACATGCTGTGCGTATCATGGCACGTAATATGCCATAATGGCACAGTCGTTGACGTCTCGTGGCACTGTGATATATGATGACATTGGTGGCATTGAAAATAGCCCTCCCTGGGGTTCTGGTGCCATGCATGTCAGGCTGGACATCCTGTGTGGATGGTGGCAGGTAATATGCCAGGATGGCACAGTCGTGGGCGTCTCGTGACATTGTGACATATGATGACATTGGTGGCATTGAAAATAGCCCTCTCTGGGGTTCTGGTGCCATGCATGTCAGACTAGACATGCTGTGCGGATGGTGGCAGATAATATGCCATGATGGCACAGTCGTGGGCGTCTCGTGACATTGTGACATATGATGACATTGGTGGCATTGAAAATAGCTCTCTCTGGGGTTCTGGTGCCATGCATGTAAGGCTGGACATGCTGTGCGGATGGTGGCAGCTAATATGCCATGATGGCACAGTCGTGGATGGTGGCAGGTAATATGCCATGATGGCACAGCCGTGGAAGTCTCGTGGCACTGTGACATATGATGACATTGGTGGCATTGAAAATAGCACTCTCTGGGGTTCTGGTGCCATGCATGCCAGGCTGGACATGCTGTGCGGATCGTGGCAGGTAATATGCCATGATGGCACAGTCGTGGACGTCTCGTGGCACTGTGACATATGATGACATTGGTGGCATTGAAAATAGCCCTCCCTGGGGTTCTGGTGCCATCCATGTCAGGCTGGACATGATGTGCGGATGGTGGCAGGTAATGTGCCATGATGCCACAGTCGTGGGCGTCTCGTGACATTGTGACATATGATGACATTGGTGGTATTGAAAATAGCCCTCCCTGGGGGTCTGGTGCCATGCATGTCAGGCTGGACATGCTGTGTGGATGGTGGCAGATAATGTGCCATGATGGCACAGTCGTGGGGTCTCGTGACATTGTGACATATGATGACATTGGTGGCATTGAAAATAGCCCTCTCTGGGGTTCTGGTGCCATGCATGTCAGGCTGGACATGCTGTGCGTATCATGGCAGGTAATATGCCATACTGGCACAGTCGTTGACGTCTCGTGGCACTGTGACATATGATGACATTGGTGGCATTGAAAATTGCCCTCCCTGGGGTTCTGGTGCCATGCATGTCAGGCTGGAAATACTATGCGGATGGTGGCAGGTAATATGCCATGATGCCACAGTCGTGGACGTCTCGTGGCACTGTGACATATGATGACATTGGTGGCATTGAAAATAGCCCTCCCTGGGGGTCTGGTGCCATGCATGCCAGGCTGGACATGCTGTGCGGATCGTGGCAGGTAATATGCCATGATGGCACAGTCGTGGACGTCTCGTGGCACTGTGACATATGATGACATTGAAAATAGCCCTCCCTGGGGTTCTGGTGCCATCCATGTCAGGCTGGACATGCTGTGCGGATGGTGGCAGGTAATATGCCATGATGCCACAGTTGTGGGCGTCTCGTGACATATGATGACATTGGTGGCATTGAAACTAGCCCTCCCTGGGGGTCTGGTGCCATGCATGTCAGGCTGGACATGCTGTGTGGATGGTGGCAGATAATGTGCCATGATGGCACAGTCGTGGGGTCTCGTGACATTGTGACATATGATGACATTGGTGGCATTGAAAATAGCCCTCTCTGGGGTTCTGGTGCCATGCATGTCAGGCTGGACATGCTGTGCGTATCATGGCAGGTAATATGCAATAATGGCACAGTCGTTGACGTCTCGTGGCACTGTGACATATGATGACATTGTTGGCATTGAAAATAGCCCTCTCTGGGGTTCTGGTGCCATGCATGTCAGGCTGGACATGCTGTGCGGATGGTGGCAGGTAATATGCCATGATGGCACGGTCGTGGGCGTCTCGTGACATTGTGACATATGATGACATTGGTGGCATTGAAAATAGCTCTCTCTGGGGTTCTGGTGCCATGCATGTCAGGCTGGACATACTGTGCGAATCGTGGCAGGTAATATACCATGATGGCACAGTCGTGGATGGTGGCAGGTAATATGCCATGATGGCACAGTCGTGGAAGTCTCGTGGCACTGTGACATATGATGACATTGGTGGAATAGCCCTCTCTGGGGTTCTGGTGCCATGCATGTCAGGCTGGACATACTGTGCGGATCGTGGCAGGTAATATGCCATTATGGCACAGTCGTGGTGTCTCGTGGCACTGTGATGACATTGGTGGCATTGAAAATAGCCCTCTCTGGGGTTCTGTTGCCATGCATGTCAGGCTGGACATGCTGTGCGGATCGTGGCAGGTAATATGCCATGATGCCACAGTCGTGGAAATCTCGTGGCACTGTGACATATGATGACATTGGTGGCATTGAAAATAGCCATCTCTGGGGTTCTGGTGTCATCATGTCAGGTTGGACATGCTGTGCGGATGGTGGCAGCTAATATGCCATGATGGCACAGTCGTGGACGTCTCGTGGCATTGTGACATATGATGACATTGGTGGCATAGAAAATAGCCCTCTCTGGGGTTCTGGTGCCATGCATGTCAGGCTGGACATACTGTGCGGATCGAGGCAGGTAATATGCCATTATGGCACAGTCGTGGACGTCTCGTGGCATTGTGACATATGATGACATTGGTGGCATAGAAAATAGCCCTCTCTGGGGTTCTGGTGCCATGCATGTCAGGCTGGACATTCTGTGCGGATGGTGGCAGGTAATATGCCATGATGGCACAGTCGTGGACGTCTCGTGGCATTGTGACATATGATGACATTGGTGGCATAGAAAATAGCTCTCTCTGGGGTCCTTGTGTCATCATGTCAGGCTGGACATGCTGTGCGGATGGTGGCAGGTAATATGCCATGATGCCACAGTCGTGGGCGTCTCGTGACATTGTGACATATGATGACATTGGTGGCATTGAAAATAGCCCTCCCTGGGGGTCTGGTGCCATGCATGCCAGGCTGGACATGCTGTGCGGATCGTGGCAGGTTATATGCCATTATGGCACAGTTGTGGGTGTCGTGACATTTTGATATATGATGACATTGGTGGCTTTGAAAATAGCCCTCTCTGGGGTTCTGGTGCCATGCATGTCAGGCTGGACATGCTGTGCGGATGGTGGCAGGTAATATGCCATGATGCCACAGTCGTGGACGTCTCGTGGCATTGTGACATATGATGACATTGGTGGCATAGAAAATAGCCCTCTCTGGGGTTCTGGTGCCATGCATGTCAGGCTGGACATTCTGTGCGGATGGTGGCAGGTAATATGCCATGATGGCACAATCGTGGACGTCTCGTGGCACTGTGACATATGATGACATTGGTGGCATAGAAAATAGCTCTCTCTGGGGTCCTTGTGTCATCATGTCAGGCTGGACATGCTGTGCGGATGGTGGCAGATAATATGCCATAATGGCACAGTCGTGGACGTCTCGTGGCATTGTGACATATGATGACATTGGTGGCATAGAAGATAGCCCTCTTTGGGGTTCTGGTGTCATCATGTCAGGCTGGACATGCTGTGCGGATGGTGGCAGGTAATATGCCATGATGGCACAGTCGTGCGTGTCTTGTGACATTTTGACATATGATGACATTGGTGGCTTTGAAAATAGCCCTCTCTGGGGTTCTGGTGTCATCATGTCAGGCTGGACATGCTGTGCGGATGGTGGCAGGTAATATACCATGATGGCACAGTCGTGGACGTCTCGTGGCATTGTGACATATGATGACATTGGTGGCATAGAAAATAGCCCTCTCTGGGTTTCTGGTGCCATGCATGTCAGGCTGGACATTCTGTGCGGATGGTGGCAGGTAATATGCCATTATGGCACAGTCGTGGTGTCTCGTGGCACTGTGATGACATTGGTGGCATTGAAAATAGCCCTCTCTGGGGTTCTGGTGCCATGCATGTCAGGCTGGACATGCTGTGCGGATCGTGGCAGGTAATATGCCATGATGCCACAGTCGTGGACGTCTCGTGGCATTGTGACATATGATGACATTGGTGGCATAGAAAATAGCCCTCTCTGGGGTTCTGGTGTCATCATGTCAGGCTGGACATGCTGTGCGGATGGTGGCAGGTAATATACCATGATGGCACAGTCGTGGACGTCTCGTGGCATTGTGACATATGATGACATTGGTGGCATAGAAAATAGCCCTCTCTGGGGTTCTGGTGCCATGCATGTCAGGCTGGACATTCTGTACGGATGGTGGCAGGTAATATGCCATAATGGCACAGTCGTGGACGTCTCGTGGCATTGTGACATATGATGACATTGGTGGCATAGAAAATAGCCCTCTTTGGGGTCCTGGTGTCATCATGTCAGGCTGGACATGCTGTGCGGATGGTGGCAGATAATATGCCATGATGGCACAGTCGTGGGGTCTCGTGACATTGTGACATATGATGACATTGGTGGCATTGAAAATAGCCCTCTCTGGGGCTCTGGTGTCATCCTGTCAGGCTGGACATGCTGTTCGGATGGTGACAGCTAATATGCCATGATGGCACAGTCGTGGACGTCTCGTGACATTGTGACATATGATGACATTGGTGGCATAGAAAATAGCCCTCTCTGGGGTTCTGGTGCCATGCATGTCAGGCTGGACATGCTGTGCGTATCATGGCAGGTAATATGCCATACTGGCACAGTCGTTGACGTCTCGTGGCACTGTGACATATGATGACCCTGGGGTTCTGGTGCCATGCATGTCAGGCTGGAAATACTATGCGGATGGTGGCAGGTAATATGCCATGATGCCACAGTCGTGGACGTCTCGTGGCACTGTGACATATGATGACATTGGTGGCATTGAAAATAGCCCTCCCTGGGGGTCTGGTGCCATGCATGCCAGGCTGGACATGCTGTGCGGATCGTGGCAGGTAATATGCCATGATGGCACAGTCGTGGACGTCTCGTGGCACTGTGACATATGATGACATTGAAAATAGCCCTCCCTGGGGTTCTGGTGCCATCCATGTCAGGCTGGACATGCTGTGCGGATGGTGGCAGGTAATATGCCATGATGCCACAGTTGTGGGCGTCTCGTGACATATGATGACATTGGTGGCATTGAAACTAGCCCTCCCTGGGGGTCTGGTGCCATGCATGTCAGGCTGGACATGCTGTGTGGATGGTGGCAGATAATGTGCCATGATGGCACAGTCGTGGGGTCTCGTGACATTGTGACATATGATGACATTGGTGGCATTGAAAATAGCCCTCTCTGGGGTTCTGGTGCCATGCATGTCAGGCTGGACATGCTGTGCGTATCATGGCAGGTAATATGCAATAATGGCACAGTCGTTGACGTCTCGTGGCACTGTGACATATGATGACATTGTTGGCATTGAAAATAGCCCTCTCTGGGGTTCTGGTGCCATGCATGTCAGGCTGGACATGCTGTGCGGATGGTGGCAGGTAATATGCCATGATGGCACGGTCGTGGGCGTCTCGTGACATTGTGACATATGATGACATTGGTGGCATTGAAAATAGCTCTCTCTGGGGTTCTGGTGCCATGCATGTCAGGCTGGACATACTGTGCGAATCGTGGCAGGTAATATACCATGATGGCACAGTCGTGGATGGTGGCAGGTAATATGCCATGATGGCACAGTCGTGGAAGTCTCGTGGCACTGTGACATATGATGACATTGGTGGAATAGCCCTCTCTGGGGTTCTGGTGCCATGCATGTCAGGCTGGACATACTGTGCGGATCGTGGCAGGTAATATGCCATTATGGCACAGTCGTGGTGTCTCGTGGCACTGTGATGACATTGGTGGCATTGAAAATAGCCCTCTCTGGGGTTCTGTTGCCATGCATGTCAGGCTGGACATGCTGTGCGGATCGTGGCAGGTAATATGCCATGATGCCACAGTCGTGGAAATCTCGTGGCACTGTGACATATGATGACATTGGTGGCATTGAAAATAGCCATCTCTGGGGTTCTGGTGTCATCATGTCAGGTTGGACATGCTGTGCGGATGGTGGCAGCTAATATGCCATGATGGCACAGTCGTGGACGTCTCGTGGCATTGTGACATATGATGACATTGGTGGCATAGAAAATAGCCCTCTCTGGGGTTCTGGTGCCATGCATGTCAGGCTGGACATACTGTGCGGATCGAGGCAGGTAATATGCCATTATGGCACAGTCGTGGACGTCTCGTGGCATTGTGACATATGATGACATTGGTGGCATAGAAAATAGCCCTCTCTGGGGTTCTGGTGCCATGCATGTCAGGCTGGACATTCTGTGCGGATGGTGGCAGGTAATATGCCATGATGGCACAGTCGTGGACGTCTCGTGGCATTGTGACATATGATGACATTGGTGGCATAGAAAATAGCTCTCTCTGGGGTCCTTGTGTCATCATGTCAGGCTGGACATGCTGTGCGGATGGTGGCAGGTAATATGCCATGATGCCACAGTCGTGGGCGTCTCGTGACATTGTGACATATGATGACATTGGTGGCATTGAAAATAGCCCTCCCTGGGGGTCTGGTGCCATGCATGCCAGGCTGGACATGCTGTGCGGATCGTGGCAGGTTATATGCCATTATGGCACAGTTGTGGGTGTCGTGACATTTTGATATATGATGACATTGGTGGCTTTGAAAATAGCCCTCTCTGGGGTTCTGGTGCCATGCATGTCAGGCTGGACATGCTGTGCGGATGGTGGCAGGTAATATGCCATGATGCCACAGTCGTGGACGTCTCGTGGCATTGTGACATATGATGACATTGGTGGCATAGAAAATAGCCCTCTCTGGGGTTCTGGTGCCATGCATGTCAGGCTGGACATTCTGTGCGGATGGTGGCAGGTAATATGCCATGATGGCACAATCGTGGACGTCTCGTGGCACTGTGACATATGATGACATTGGTGGCATAGAAAATAGCTCTCTCTGGGGTCCTTGTGTCATCATGTCAGGCTGGACATGCTGTGCGGATGGTGGCAGATAATATGCCATAATGGCACAGTCGTGGACGTCTCGTGGCATTGTGACATATGATGACATTGGTGGCATAGAAGATAGCCCTCTTTGGGGTTCTGGTGTCATCATGTCAGGCTGGACATGCTGTGCGGATGGTGGCAGGTAATATGCCATGATGGCACAGTCGTGCGTGTCTTGTGACATTTTGACATATGATGACATTGGTGGCTTTGAAAATAGCCCTCTCTGGGGTTCTGGTGTCATCATGTCAGGCTGGACATGCTGTGCGGATGGTGGCAGGTAATATACCATGATGGCACAGTCGTGGACGTCTCGTGGCATTGTGACATATGATGACATTGGTGGCATAGAAAATAGCCCTCTCTGGGTTTCTGGTGCCATGCATGTCAGGCTGGACATTCTGTGCGGATGGTGGCAGGTAATATGCCATTATGGCACAGTCGTGGTGTCTCGTGGCACTGTGATGACATTGGTGGCATTGAAAATAGCCCTCTCTGGGGTTCTGGTGCCATGCATGTCAGGCTGGACATGCTGTGCGGATCGTGGCAGGTAATATGCCATGATGCCACAGTCGTGGACGTCTCGTGGCATTGTGACATATGATGACATTGGTGGCATAGAAAATAGCCCTCTCTGGGGTTCTGGTGTCATCATGTCAGGCTGGACATGCTGTGCGGATGGTGGCAGGTAATATACCATGATGGCACAGTCGTGGACGTCTCGTGGCATTGTGACATATGATGACATTGGTGGCATAGAAAATAGCCCTCTCTGGGGTTCTGGTGCCATGCATGTCAGGCTGGACATTCTGTACGGATGGTGGCAGGTAATATGCCATAATGGCACAGTCGTGGACGTCTCGTGGCATTTTGACAAATGATGACATTGGTGGCATAGAAAATAGCCCTCTTTGGGGTCCTGGTGTCATCATGTCAGGCTGGACATGCTGTGCGGATGGTGGCAGATAATATGCCATGATGGCACAGTCGTGGGGTCTCGTGACATTGTGACATATGATGACATTGGTGGCATTGAAAATAGCCCTCTCTGGGGCTCTGGTGTCATCCTGTCAGGCTGGACATGCTGTTCGGATGGTGACAGCTAATATGCCATGATGGCACAGTCGTGGACGTCTCGTGACATTGTGACATATGATGGCATTGGTGGCATTGAAAATAGCCCTCTCTGGCTTTCTGGTGCCATGCATGTCACTATTGTCACATTGGGTAGACTGTGCGGACCATGGACCATGGACGTGGTCTCGTGGCATTACGACATGTGCCATGTATGCCATGAACATCACTAATAAAACCCATGAAAATACCCTTGTTTGATGCCTATCTCTTATCATGGTAAAAGTTTCATGGGCGTTACCATGGAACATATACCAATCTTTTGAAACTCAAAACTGATCAGACAGTTTTTGAGAAAATGGCCGCCAAAGTCCAAAATTGGCCATTTTTCGTCAAATTGTCCACTTTTCGTCAGAAATACCCCCTCTTGAAATATTTTTTTGGTATTTTTGTGACAATTTCCAGAAAAAAAACCCGCCTGTAAACTTTAAAAGATAAAAAATGTGGACGGACGAAGGACGCAACCGCACGACAATAGGTTATCGGACACATAATGAAGTGGGAGGGGGTGTAGATTTTTTCACAAAAAAATCTTGACAGATAGAAGCCACCGTACCAAAACAGTTAGGTGGTACGAAAAGATCAGGCCGTAAAGAAAAATGGTACGAAGTTGAAACTGTACCGGAAATGCTGTTTGTGGATTCACCGGAAATTTGACATTTGATCCGGACCACTGAATCCATTTTATTGGTGAAATGCTCTAATTCCATTCAGGTAAGACAAGGCATTGACCTATCATATTTATAGAAATACTTATACTGTTTGTCCACTTGAATTCACCGCCTGGGGGGCCATGTCCTCCGCCCAGTCTGGGGCGAGTTCGGTCATCGACCAGGGTCACCATGCATGTCACCATGGACATGGTTCGACCATAGACCCAACTCACTCTAGACCAGATCAAGCGAGCGGAGCTTGGACTGACTCTAGACTAGTCGAACCCGAGTGACGTCACTCTGATGCCTATGGTCCGAACGGAGGTAGGGGGTAATGTTCCTCTGGTTCCATAATGGAGTAGGAACAAAGCCGTAACGAACAGCATTTACGGCATTGAAAGTGAAACTCTGTAATTCGGATTGATCTAATTGATAAAAAATTGATAACGAAATGTAATGGACAATAAATATCAGAGTGTCATATCACTCATATGCATCAGGGCGCTTGTTAATTTAAATTAATTTCGCTCAACTTGTATTGAGCGATAATAGAGGTAAATAATCGAAGTCGTAAATCTGTCGGCCCGCGGCGTTTGATCACTCTGGTATATAGTGGTGAACCAGACATGCGCACTTCAATTTCCTGTACCATGGTCTGGTCGCTGATCGAACTCGCCCCTGTTCTGCTAAGTTAGCTTGTCAACACTGTTCGAGGTTTGCTACGAGTCGTAGCCTTACTAACTTCAGCTATGAGAGTCTACAGTACAGAGTCTATATAGTTCTGGTGGTGACCAATGCTAGATTGGGGGCACCTTCGTTTGGGCAACAATGGTCACCGTGGTTGGTTGACCTCCCTACGACTGAGCATGCGTATTGCGTCCCCGCGCAGTTGTCAAACGGGTGTTAGATCTACTAGTGAATTGTCACTGTGGTCGACTTTGTGCAGGGACGTGCCACGTGATATCCCCCTCTAAACTGTTTCCCTTATATCCGCCATCTTGGAACCACAGTGACCATACCCCCCGCCCAGCCAGCACTGTGGTTGAGCCGACCTGACGTCATTTCGACCAAACTAGGTCAAACCAACTCGCATTTTATTGCGACCACGGTGATTATTGTGACCATGGTTGATGAAACGAAGGTGGCCATGGCCTATACGAACATGCGAGATATGGCTTATAAAATACGAGTGGGTGAGTACTCGTTGACGGTTACAAAAAGGCTTCTAATCGTTGCTTTTTATGCACTCATTGTCATTCATGCCTCTACATCTGTTTGATAGGTGTAAGTTCCATTGTTTCATCAGTTTTCACAGTTCTATTTTGATTTGAACATTCACTTTGTGTGATTTGTGTGCTGCCAGGCGAACAGACGTGTGTTTATTTCGAATTTTCAATGTCCCAGCAATATCATAGGTGATTTCAGATGTGATAAGAGTGTTTGTGTGTACACACGACTACTACTGTACTACATTGAAATCTTTCTTGAGTCTCCAGTGGTATTTTAATATAACGAGTAACTGGTTAGTAACCGGTTACTGTGCTCAAGCGAATAATTAATTGGATTAATCTATAACGACACTATTAGATTGTGTAATCGATTACAGAATTTGAAAATCGGTAATCGTTTCTGTGTATCTACCCCTTTAAAACATCATGAGAAGATAAAAATGTGTAGTTGATTACAAAAAGGCTTGTATCAACATCAAAAACTTGTTAGATTTGATCATAAGTGCACATATACTAGTAAACGCCGATTGAAGAGTTCCAAAAACGAAGTGTACTTAGTATTTGTGAACTGCAAATTATCAGCGTGATTGCCGTCATGAATTTTCATCAGAAACAAATACTTTTAATATCTGATGGTCCAATAACGATTAATCAGATTCGATATGATTACAAACACATGATTAGTCGATTACACATTTTTCTAATCGATTGAGCCCTACCAGTTACATACTACCGAGTACTCGGTTACAAAAATTTTTAGCCCTAGTCGATTAGCCCTAGTGCTCGACTGCTCATAGGACCAATGCTCGTACATGCAATGAAATATGTCATATGAGCTGCTGAGTGCTGACTTGGTGTGAAATAGGAATTCTGGGTTGCATGTACAATAGTGTGGGCAATCTGAGACATAGGCTGTGATTGGTTTAAAACCAGGTCGAGACGGACCGGGATCTCCTGATCGGGGTGTGTACCTCGATTGGGGTGCGCAGATCGAGGTGCACTAGCCCTAAATATGATCTTTGACCATGGTGACCTCTTGTTTACTGTTTTTGTTGGTGATATTTATAGTGATGTCAAATTGTCAACAGAGGAAAGGTCCTACAGGCAAATGTCCCTAGCGACAGTAGATACATTTCAGAATGTCCGTTTGACATGAAATACATTTCAGAATGTCCGTTGACAGGTCGAGACGGACCGGGATCTCCTGATCGGGGTGTGTACCTCGATTGGGGTGCGCAGATCGAGGTGCACTAGCCCTAAATATGATCTTTGACCATGGTGACCTCTTGTTTACTGTTTTTGTTGGTGATATTTATAGTGATGTCAAATTGTCAACAGAGGAAAGGTCCTACAGGTCGAGACGGACCGGGATCTCCTGATCGGGGTGTGTACCTCGATTGGGGTGCGCAGATCGAGGTGCACTAGCCCTAAATATGATCTTTGACCATGGTGACCTCTTGTTTACTGTTTTTGTTGGTGATATTTATAGTGATGTCAAATTGTCAACAGAGGAAAGGTCCTACAGGCAAATGTCCCTAGCGACAGTAGATACATTTCAGAATGTCCGTTTGACATGAAATATTTTTGATTATGCAAAGCTGACTGGTCATCTTGGTAACATATTCATTTGGTAACTGGCCTTCGAGCTTTGTAAGAATCCATCGCAATATCACCCAGTGACAAACACATTTTAATGACAACCCACATTGTTTCTCCTTCGAGTTCGAAATATGGACAATTGATCACATGACCGCATGAACCCCTGGCGACTGCGTGCATTCAAGAAATTAGGACCAATGGCTGCCAGGGTACATGCGTTCACGTGATCGTCGGTCATGTGATCAATCATCACATGACTCGATTGATAGAGCACATGCATATATGGCTTACTAATGTGAGTGCTGGTATTCATTTATTATATTTCTAGCACATGTTCTAGTAACTGGTTTCAGAGTAACTGATGTAGTTTTACATGCTTGCATCATTGAGGAGAAAAATATACATAGGCATCATAATTATGTGCTTCATGTTTTTTGCAGGCAATGGTGTAAATTGTATATTCTCTCACTAAGATCATGATCAGAACTTTGTGTTTTTTCCCCCATTTAGCCATGTCAATATCTATTGTTTCTGTATGTACATGGCTATATAGCCTTGCATTATGTGTAAAAAAGTACTTGTAGGTGGAGAAATGACATGCAATTGTATTGTCTTTACAGAACATGCAGATGTAGCCATGAAGTGTCCAAGTCTGAGAACCCAGACAGACAAGTCTGCTGACCTGTGCCCATGAAGCTTAGTGACCGATGCTCAGATACCAGCCATGAGCAGTCCTCTCGATTCCCCTCATCCTGAGGAAAACCTGTCGCAGCACATCAATGATGGCTTGGAATGTCTGGATCGGCACCAGCTTGCCGAGGCGTCGCAACACTTCCAGGCAATTCTCTCCACTCTTGGCCCCTGGGGCGGTGCTGGACAGGAGAAGGTCTTCGTCCAGGCGCTGACCGGTCTGGCTGAGGTCCACTTCAGGAAGGCGAGGAGCTGTCGCGCGGATGACTTGGAATGGCACCACCAGATGCTGCAGTCGTCGGCCCTGGAGAGTGAGGTCATGGAGGTCTGCAGACGGCTGGAGGAGAGGACCAAGGACCTAGAGGAGCGGGAACGCAGGAAGTGGTACTGGACAGAGGACTACCGCAAGAAATCCACACAGCAGCTGGGTGTCATCAACAAGTTCTTTTTGGAGACATTCCAGCAGAGAATGGGTGCAGCAGACTCAACTGCGACCAAGTATAAAGTTGCTTACCAGCAGAAATCTCTGACTGATGACACACGATGGCTGGATAAACTGGATATCTATATTGGGCAGCAAGACATCATAGCTCGTAACCAAAAATTACTCCTAGGCAATAACAATGAGACAACGACTGAAGTCTTGCCTGTGATAACTGATCAAACAGTCAGTGAAGACGCCACTTCCTCAGAGAAACCATCAGTCAAAGTTGACTGCGGCCAGGTTCAGAATGCCATTATGAAGTTAGTTCGACAGATTTCTAGTGACATGAGACAGCGGTACGTCCGCAAGAAGCTGCCTGAGGAGATGTTTCGACGGAGCGTTTCTAGTGAGATGATTGCACAGTTTGCTCCGATGCCTGATTCAAGGGACATCCTCAGCATGTTTGAGAATGCCATCATCAAGTACAAGTATGGTATGACCTGCGAGGAATTCCAGGATTACTATGCAGACAGGATGGCAGCTGAGCACGACCTGACAGATGATGAAGTTGGCTCTGACAATCTCAGTGATGATGGAGATCCAGGTTCTCCACGAGATGCGTCCTTCGAGCACGACCAGTCTCCTGATACAGATGACAGGAAAATTCTGCTCTCACTGGAGGATGCCTCTTTCAAGTTGACAGGCGTGATTACGATCTGGAAAGCACACGGAAGGACTGGAGGAACTCCACGTCGCAGTCGAAAATATATCAAGCCATATCTGCTTCAGGGCTTTGAGGAAGTGTCGCCACTGACTGAGACAAGACTCTTGTCATCAGACTTTGGTACACCTCAGGACACAATGACATCAAGCACTGAAGATATTTTGTCAGAGAATTCATCTGTATCCACTGTACATATGTCATCAGAACAGTATATAACCGAGCGCAAGCTGAAACACACCTTGGCCTTAACTTCTATACAATGTGCAGAACAGTTTCAGAAGAACAGCGCACTGCTGTCCCAAGCCAGTGAGCTATACATCCATGCTCTGGGAATTCTGCAGAAAGATCAGTCCACTTCTGCAGATCATCGCAACCTCCGTGCTCACATCCTGAAAAACTTAGGAGTTATTCGGTGTTCTCAGGGAAATATCTGTATAGGCAGCCAACTTATGCATGAATCCATTGAGCTGTATAGTTCTGAGGAGAGCATGGACAATATCAAGGTGGCTGAGGTGTTGTTTGCCCTCGGTGACATGTACATGACAGATCACTGGAAGGACGACTGCATCTCGGAACACATGATGAACCTCGTGAAGAACCGACTGGATCGTGAGGTTGGTGTGTGTAATGATGATGAGGCTTGTCCAGATGATGCTAGCATTGACTCAGATCTCTCAGATGAGGAAGGCGAGGCATACAACGTATGTGCATATGAAGCCATAGGCTGCTATGAAAGTGCTCTGGCCATACTGGGCAAGCTACGGAAGCGCAAAGAAGTTCACACGAGCCTCTACGTGGACGTGCTGACAAAGCTGGGCGACTGTTCGATTGTCACTGGCGAGTTTGAGAGAGCGGTTCTCTGCTACGAGGAGGCTCTCTACCTCTGTCAGGACACGCTCGGGTCTGTGTCGTTGACCAACAGTGCTCACATCCTCTCCATGCTGGGAACGACAAACTTCCTCCTGGGGACCCACTCCAAGGCAGCTACCATGTACCAGACAGCTCACATACTTCAGCAGCATCTTTACGGACTCCTGGACAACTTTGAGATGGCCATCACTCTCACTATGCAAGGCATCACATACTTCGAAATGAAGCTTTACCACAAGTGCATAGCAATGTGCATCAAAGCGTTTGACCTTTACAAGAACATATACAAGGATGACATCACTTCCGTGAGGCTACTACACCGCTGGTTCATCGTGCAGACACTGTACCTGGCTGGGTGTTCCTACAGCACGGTCGGTCTCAGTGACAAGGCACTCAACTATCTGGAGCTGGCCCAGAAAATGGTACATTGTGCTAAGGAAGAGGACTTTGACATACACCAACAGGTGAGGATCCTCAAATGTATAGCAGACATCTATGCTACCCTGGAGATGAACTCTACAGCTCTGGAGTACTACCAACAAGCTCTAGACCACAGCGTGAAGCTTGGAGATGAACAGAGTGCTAACACATTACACAACCAGCTGCTGAACAGAATGGCTGGAGTTCTCGTCTGCACCAAGGAGTATGGAGCAGCTGCTGACTATCTGGAACAGGCGCTTGACTGCCAAAGGAATGTCGAGACTTCCATCAAAGGCGACCTCATCGGTACCCTGCAGGCACTTGGCAGAACTTACACACTTTCTGGGGATATGCAGAGAGCCATTGAGTGCTACAATGAATGCCATGATGCCTACAAGGAGGCTGAAGTAGCCTCAGGACCTGACATAGCTAAGACCCTGTGTTCACTAGGCACCCTGTACCATGTGAAGGGTTGCATGCAGGATGACAATGATGAGATGATGGAATACCTTGACTCCTGTGACCAGTACTACAGGCAGGGAATAGGTATGGATTCAGAATCCTCCGTCTGTGTTCACTATGGCAACTTCCTCTACCAGCAGGGCCAGTACGCTGATGCCCTGCTGGAGATGCTGTCTTATGTCTTCCTGTGGAAACCTGCTGAGGTTGAGATTGAGTACAATGGTCCAGAACAAGCTGTGCTGCCAGAGCACCTGCTCAATGACCTGGACCACATGGATGAGGTGTCACTCGATGCCAGAGTCTTTGCCAGGTTCCTAGGTGTGTTGTGCCTCAAGCAGTTAGGCTTGGTGCGGGACGCTGAGGACTGTCTGGTGGGGATGGTGCGTGTCGTCCACAGCACAAAGAACAGCATCAACTACTCAATGTTAGGATATGCTCTGTTGGAGATGGAACTGTACCTGGAGGCAGCGGAGTCCTTCAGCATCGCCAGTGACTTGCAGCACGACAATAGCAATGCCTTCTTCAACCAATGGATCTGTGTCTGTCTCCACAGCTACACCATCCTCACTAAAGCTGTCATCAACATCTGGGTGCTAGCCACTGAAGCCTACTTCGATCTGCAGTATGTGGTCACAACTGCTCGTGTCGTCCCTTCAGAGTCCTCAAGCTATGAGTATCAATACCATGAGTACCAGCTCTCAGGATCTGCAGAAGTGACCTCTCCACAACAGAGTTACACAATGAAGAGTGAACCTGTTTCAAACCTTGGATCTCCAGGGTATGACTACTCGACACTGGAGTCTGGGGTTGATGAATGGGTTGTAGAAGAGGAAGTCACCTTGGATGCTCCCGCAGAGATACTGAATGCTCTGAACCGAGAGAAGTCTGGGGAATCTCAGTACCGGTACTCGACCTATTCAGAGAGAGACACACAGGCGGAGACAAAAACTCGGAACATCTATGATATTCAGAACACTGAGAGTGAGAAAGAATCCCAGGATGTGTACAAAGATCAGGAGATTCAGGAGGAGGTTTGGGTGACAGAGGAGGAGACCGTTGATACTCCTGCTGAGGTGCTCCTCTCACTACAGAACAACAACACCTTCAACAGTGGACCCAGTGTCACTCAACAAGATGTCCAGTGGAGCTCGCGTTCAGATGCCAATGGTAACGGGAATCAGAAATGCTATCAGCAGTCTACCACAGTTGAGTCATCATATCTCCAGCATTCATACAGCAGATCAGACCAAAGGCATCCTTGGTACAGGGACTACGACTCTCTGAACGGCAATGCAGGAGAACGGTTCAGGGACTCTTCCAGTGCTGCTGTCACTTCTGCCGTGGAGGAAAGTGGCATGGAGGAAGAGGAGCAGTGGATGACTACAGAAGAGGTTGTTGACACACCGGCAGAGCTGCTCCAGGCGATACTGGCAAACCAAAAACTTTAACACGTATGTATAAAGGCTGTAATAACTAAAAAGATTATAATCATGCAAAGGTAACATCAGGTCATGGGAAACTAACAGCATACTTTAACAACAGCTTGTGAGTATTCTATGCATCGAAACGGGAGAACAGGGTTCCTGAAAAGGTTGATCAGTATCTCAGAAGAAGTATTGAAATTATACTAAAATTACTAAATCTTTTACTAAAAAATTGCTAGTGATAATGTTCAAAATGACTGATCATTCATTAGTGATTAGATACATAGCAATATATCATGTCCAGTGTTAACTATGTTTTACAACAGCTAAGCCACAAGGTGGTTTCAATATAAATAGCACAATTGTATTTTGGACAGTGAATCTCACTTTTACCACTTGTATTTGTATTCCAATTTATTTACCCACACATATACACATATATGTAAATTTCAGATACTGATTTTGTGCGATGGAGGAAATTCTTTTTTTTTTTCAATATCCTGGGCCTGGTTACTCAAGGGTTTTGTGAAAGTGTATGTTGCATCATGCATGGTAATACGTATTACTTGTCCCTCAGTAAATCCATTTACTGATGAATTTGTGTGATTTTCTAACAAAGGAAGGATTATGTTGCATGAAGTCACTGAAGTTGTCTGAAGTACACTACTAGTAATATATGATATCGCCAACAATCACCAAACGGTGAAGCAAAACATATATTATGTAGATGTATTATTGTTGTATAACAATTCACAAGCTGTTATTATGTGTGTAAAAAGTTGACATGAATACTCAGTGCTATGAAGCGAGAGCCTTAAAAAGTGAGGCTCATTCTTTGTTGCCATAGCTTCTAGGGTGCCATTAGTGTCTGACTGTAACTAGGTAACATGTATTTATAACATTCGCTTAGGGTTTGAATGTCAGTTTGATACCATAGCAAAATTTGGATTTAATAGTCAAAAAGTTCTGAATTGTGCACATGTTCATGAATAATACATGTGTTGTAGGTACATGTATAGAATGTTATAGATGCACATACAAATGGACAAATAGTACCGTGAAGTATACCAGAGTTTATGGTCTGATTTTTCTTTAGAACAGGAATGACTGTCCAAAGTGTATGAGTGTCTGAAATTATAAACCGTTGACAAACTTTGCTGTAAGATGCGCAAAAGCACCAAATATCACAGAAAGTGTAGCGGTACTTGGTGCATATTTTATGATACACTGTGAGAGATGAGGAGTTTTGATGTTACCGTTGTTTACTCATCGCACTGACTGTGTACCTGGTTACTGATGCGTTTAAATGTTTTTGGCAGCAACTTTGAAAAGACGTATTTGTGATGTGGTTGACACGGTGATGTCGAGATGTGCTCTTGGGTGTTGGGTGCTTTGTTTTTGTGGACTCGATGGCCACACAGTGCTGCTGGTCGTGTTCGAAAACTAATAGTTGCTATCGTGTTACTGAGTGTAGACGCCTAGAGCTTACATTCGGGACAATGTGCTACTGTCGGCTTTCTGTGTGGTTTGTCGTGAACGATGGTGTTGAACTATTGATGATGAAAAGAAACTTAGCATAGAGATGACCTGTAGGGTTCTGATTTACAGATCATTGTTTTCCAAGCAAAGACTGCCTTTATGACATCAAGCAAAATTACAAACTTGCATTTACTTGAGTTTTATGGTGCTGTTATATATAAAAAACCCATTATATATATATATATATATATATATATATATATATATATATATATATATATATATATATATATATATATATATATATATATATATATATATATATATATAAAACCCATTATGAAATATATAATCGCAAATCATGTACCCCCATGGACATTGCTTTGTAACTTTTTTTTTGTATTCTGCAAATTTTTATGGTAAAACCTGCAATTCATACTTTATCTGCTTGCTTTACCATGTTTACATACAATGTCATGATAGTGTGCATTGTTTTGTTTTGTACAAGTTACGGTGCGGGAAGCTAGCATTATTTATGTTTGTATGGTGCTTCTTGTTTGATAATGGTATTTTTGTTTTAGTATTTCAGTGTGTACGTAGACATTGTGTATTTGTTTGTATCATATTAGTTAATTAATGTCATGAGTGTGTTGGGAGATTTATAGTTATTTATCATGCTCATAATTCTGACCAAAAAAGCAAAAATTTGTCTTTTTCCCTGAATTCCCCATTCCCCATGTGAGTGAACCAGTGACAGTTTGAACTGAGTTGCAATCAGTAGTCATTATACTTATTCGCATCACTCATGAATAGTGTTTGTGACTTGAATGTTAAAAAATGCATGATTAATTTGTCAATTGTTACATGTTCTTATCACCATATAAATATATATCCGCATGATTTCGACAAACCATGCACAATTAGTACTTCGATGCACTGAATGGTGCTTTGAATTAACTTCGAGCAAAGACCGTTATTTGCTATGAGTGCAGTGTGAAAAAAAGTCCATTCTGAATATAAGATGTTGTATATGCACAAATATTAACAGTTAATGAATCATTTCTCATGGCCATTTGCCAACATATACCTACATTTAGCTTTAAAACATATAGGAAAATGTGCAACAATATAAAACTGCTATCCATTTTCAGCTTACCGGGCCATATGGCCTGATAAGCTTATGTCGTCATTTTATTTTATAATTTTAAAAATTGTAATCATCATTATAGCTTTAAGTTAGATAAATCATGTTAATCGTGTTAATGGAAAGTTACAAAGTAAATTTGTTTTCACACTACATGTACATGTTCATGTATGTGTGAGTTCAATGGTCTGATGTTCTGAACAAAACAAATACATGTATAAGAACAACAGAATACCCATCCAGGGCAAAGTCAGTTTTGTTCTAAAGAAATGTTAAGATAATATTTATTGCTATACGCCTGTGGAAGAGCAGAGAAACTTTGTATGAATGTACATGTAGATTCACTCTGTTCCGGGCTCTATATATTTTTGTATGCCAATGTCTGTTACGTATAGTCCATAGCTATGATAACTAAACAGATTCGTCTCTCACTATTTATAGCTGTTACGATTCCGTGACCTGATTCCGTTTGTGTGCCGTTTTGCAGCAGACATTCCCGTTCCCTTATGTCTGTGTACTTATCATTTATCATATTTATATCTTGGTTGTGTGCAAAACAAGCTCCAGCGTTGTGTTTAGACTTTTACTTTGTTGCTGTCTCATTTCGTTTTATCCTGTCTTTTTTGTGCACATTTACAACAGTTATATCTCCCAGCTGTATGTTTTGATACATATACATTGTTTTCTGGAGTCAGATCTTGTAAAATGTGTATGTACAACAGGTGTTGTTTTCCTTTGGTTGTGATGTCAGTGATGATGACTAAGCATTCGCTTGTTCGATGTTCTGTTTTTTCGACAGTATTCCAATTCTTTATACATATAAATGATATAGCTGACTTATGACTGTCCGAACTCTAGAGATTATGACTTTCTCAGCTCAGCGTTGCATGTTTTGTTTTTCGCATCAAAGTATTCAATCCTGCTTTAAGTTGGGATATATTTCTTAGTTAATTTGTACTTATGATCTATGTTATAGTGTATTCAGGCGTTGTGTAACTTTTTTTTTTTCACCCTCAAGCTAATTTTTTATGGCAGATTTATGTTTATCTAAGCTGTCTTGGAATTTGGGTTTTTTTCTTAGATCAACTTTACATTTGTTTTTCCTCTGTATCCAAGTATTAAGTCCTGTTTTGAATTGGGAAGTGTTTGTTTCTTTTACCTGATTTTTACATTGTATTTCTATTATAGCCTGTGTAGATATATTGCCATGATTACCGAACCTGTATTCTTTATTTCTTGATATTGCAGTATGTTGATACAAGTTCATTTGCATAGCTTGGTAGAGTTGGGAATTTGCTTCGATGATTGCCAGTGTTTAGTTGGGTACACTGATTGCCAGTGTTTAGTTTGGTAATGTGTCCTGGTAGATGTTGCAATAAATTGCGTATATTCTGCAATGGTTTGTCGAAGTTGAGATCTGCTAATTATGTTAGCTGAAATTTGTTCAGATGCTACCTCATTTCAGAACAGTGTTTTTGGAAAATTCCAAGTACATGTATTCAAAAAAATTGTATACCCTGTTGGTAACTATAGTTATTTCAAATGCACCTTTTTATTGTGTATTAGCACCATTTTATATCCCTGATTCAGCTATTTATACATTTATTTCTTGTGCTGAATACCTACATTTGTGTGGTATGGTACATTTCATTTGACATATTTGTGTTTTTCAACTTATTTTGCTTGGATGTTACAAACTTGGATGGTTTAGATGTTGCCAATACAATATTGCTTAGTAATTCAAAACGATTCATTTTTGCAACGTGTCATTTTTCCCCCATCAATATTGAGAATGTGGGCTCTGCTTTTGACAGTTGGTTGTCAGAAAATGATAGGCATGGAGGTGGGTGGTCCTTGCTGTGTACAAGCCATTGTTCATCGCCTAAACTGAATACAAGGAACACAATAGATCACTCTTTAATATTACATGATCACAAAATGAGTAAATAGGTCCATGTACATGTAATTCTGCTTTGACTGAAATGTCAGATGTTATGTGAAGAATGTACTTGGTGATAGTTGGGTTACTGGTTGCTACAGAGATTTGTTTGAGTTGATGTTAAGTGCATACTAGTATATACATGTTGTATATATATTTATACATAGCTTCTTGCATGTTTAAAATTACAAATAACCGTTTGTGAAATTGTGATGCTTATATCATATATATTATATAATTGCAAACACAGCATTGCCAAGTGTATTTTCATCATATCATATTTATGGATTGCTGCCAGCAAAACAGGCCGTGTATAGCAAGACGTGGATGTGTTGACATGGCTGAAAAAGTTGAGGGTAACATATAGCAGAAAACTTATATTGTTTGAAATACTCGCTTTTAAATCAATCAAATGCAGCAAAATCATGTCAAAATCAAAGAAATTCTCAAATGTACTCATGTGAATTTTGTCTTATTTGGGGATAGTAGGCACAGTGAACAAATCCTTTGGTGAAAAAAATGTTTATATGCTGAAAATGTAAAGATTGATATAGAAATCTGGAAGATATCAGAATATAATCAGATCAAAAAACTGTTCTTGTTATCTGTTGTATGGTTCAAAATTGTTCAATGTATTGCAATGTAATCAGCACTTTTTTGTCCGTCACAAATTTGAACTGAAATGATATTACCACAGTTGTAATTAGGGATGTAGAATTAGTAACAATATTACCAGTAGCTGTCGTAATAGTGTTAAACTTTTTACACCACTCCCGGGTCAATCCGACAACTCTTGTTAGCTCACAATGCACATACTGTATGTAACAGTCCTATAGTATAACATTTATAAATTCTGTGATTTGTAATATTTCTCGATAGGAATGTAGGATGCTAAAAATGGGTTGATTGCAGTTCAATCCATAACACGTTTTGTTTTTTGAAGACAGAAGAAGGAGAGTCAATGAGGCCGTGTTGTGTTAAGAGTTTGTTTAGCGTCCGCGTGTGGGTAGCTTTTCCACAAAATTTGGCACTAACACACAGGGAAAATCTTTAAAACTGTTTAAACGATGTTTTTTGATGCTTGTTCTTCAAAATTATCGCTTTCAAAGTAGGATAATTAATGAGCAATAATATGACATTTTCATTTTAAATATTATGCAGATTTTTTCTCCTTTTAATCTGGCATCCATAGAACAGGTTCTCACTAGAAATGTACACAAGAACTATGAGATGTGTGTTGTATATTGGCTTGTGTTAAAATTTGTGTGTGTGTTAATATTCCGTGCTGCCTGCCTGTAATACCTTTACTAAATCTGGCGAATGCTAAACAAAGTCTTACACAACACAGCCTAAGATAGATTAAAGGCTTTGATGAAATTACACTTCAGGTCCCCTTTTCTCTACATTGTATCATGTTTTGTATTTTGAATTATGAACCTGAAGCAAATGGTGAATTATTTTCATACATTTTAAGGTCGACATATTGCTCCCCAATTTGCTGCACTTCTGCATTTATATATGTGTAATGTATTGTTCTATTGTTTTTGGAATATATTCACGGTCTTTGTACTAATGTTTGTATGATGTATTACCCTATTGATTTTGTTATGCCAACTTTTTCCATCGTTTAATAAATGCTTATTTTGCTACAATACATTACTCGTTTATTATGTGTATTCCACAGAAATTCACAGTATACAGTATACAGCAACATACAGTACTGTACATATCAATTATCATGATTGCAGACTGGTAGCTTACGGGCAAACATGCTACATGTATTGCTGAAGTTCAGGGTCACCAACGGATCTACTATATATGGTTCCCTATACCCGCAAAACAAACATAACATCTTTCTGCCATCATTTTGTCAGCAGAATCCAGTTTACACATTTCAGGTCAGGTGTCCCCTTTGGGTTTACTGCTCAAGGTCGTCTGAGCTCAATGTCACCTAAAGATGCACCATATATGTTCATATGTTCATAATGCAATCCTAAACTGTATGCATGTGTTTTAGTGCCAGAGGCCAATTTACACATCAAATCAGACGTGACATTAAGATTTAGCACTCGAGGTCATTTGAGGTCAAGTTAAGGTCACCAAAAGATGTGCTATACGACTTCCTACATGCTCATAATATATACATATGCTCTACAAGCATTTTGTCTGTAGAGGCCAGTGTAGATTTAGCCTTCGAGGTCGCCTGAGGTCAACCTCAAGGTTTAACCAGGAGATGCACCATATATGACTCCTATATGCTTTTAATACAAACCTAAGCCGTATGTACAAGCGTTTTGCCTCGTAAGATAATTTGTGCATGTCAGGACTTTTTTGGTCCACATATCGGGCCTTTTGAGCGATTCAAGGCAAAAATAATTCAAGAGGGACTAACGGATGAAAAACTACGAATTTTTAGAAGATTCATCAAGGCAAAAAAGTTGCCCGCCAGATGACAGACGAAAAACCACGACAACAGCTTATCGGCCCATATTGGACGGTTAGCTAAAAAGAATAATTTTGGTAGGCGATCCGCCAAATAAAATCTTGTGTCAAAATTAACTAGATATATGTTAAGGAATACATGTGCTTCTGAAGCCGCCAAATTAAACCTCTGCCAAATAAAGTGGTGGTGGGGGGGGGGGGGGTCACAATTGCGCAATTTAATAGCTGCCAATATTAGTCACAGTATATGATAAACCATGTTGGACTATTAGAACAAAGGTGATGTAGCTTTCCAGCATTTGTTTTGTTCTATCAAAGTGTTAATGGCCACAGCGAATGCAATGCAATAGCAATCGTTACCGGACCACTGCTCCAGTAAACTCAAACGAGGTTGTTATTTCTTCATATTGTCAAGCTCAAATATTTTGTATAAAAATGGCTTCATACATTTCAAGTAGATGTAACTGGGTTTAAGGTAGTCCGCTCCAAACAGTGAGGGGAGGGGGTCAAAGAGTTTTTTAAAATAAATAACTGTGTCAACATTATCTAGAGCTTCAAAATGATATATGTTATAGAGTAACTGTTCAGCATCCTAAAACTGAAAAGAAAATTGGGGGTCACCGTATCCGTTCTCATGGAAAACACGATACAAGATGTGAATATGGACGAAAAAATGTGCAAAAATGCCAGAATTTATGTCATTTTAGGTAAATATGTGTGATTTTTATCGAATATGCAGAAGAAACGAGCACGGTGACCCCCTATTTTCTTTTCAGTATTAGGATGCTGATCATTAATTTTACTCTATAAAATAATGTCATTTTGAAGAGATAATATGCAAGAAATGACTTTTAAATTTTGACTCTCCGTTACCTCCATGTTTGTAGCGGACTACGTTAAAGACTAATTTCCAGTTCAATATTGGCGAGTGATACAGAATGCGGTACTTCTGATATTAAAACTGATAATACAAATAAATAGCTCAAGGGTTTCGTGTCTCGATGGCACTCAAGTCTCAAGGTCAAATGGGGTCAAATTCAAGCTCGCCAAAAGATTCACCATATATGATTTCCCGTATGCAAATATTACAAACCTAAGCTCTATGTGGCGAATACGTCTTTCGACAAGGACAGGTGTTTTGATCAGAAGTCGATCCACGTACTAGTCTCAAATGCCATTTACTCGGCTTCGAAGGAGGGAGTTGCCCTAGTGTTGGTTGGCAATGGCTCCAACCTGGAGATCATTTGATTTAAGTCCCTCGGGAGTGGTCACCGAGGAACTGTCGAGCTCCCACTCTCCTCTGAAGCAGATAACGAGGATTTGGCCACGGAGCTGCACAAACCAGACGATCCCACCGGGGGTCCGATGGTCTGTGAGTGCATCCGGGATTCCTGCTGGAATCTGCCCCCTGAAGTTCGGGGCTGAGCCAGTACGATTCCTGGTGGATTCTGGGTCGGAGGTCACCCTCATGGTGACTGGTACTTACTGCTGGGGCCTGCGCTCCTCAACATCGAGTTGCATGACCCCAGAGGTATTCAACACTCCGGAGTGGGTAACCTATCAAGGGGCTGATCGGTCTGCCAGTTACACTAGGGGGCAAGGTGTATGTGACAGAAGCAGTTGTCACTGATATTGGCACAGCTGGGTTAACAGGGATGAACTTCCTCCAGACCCACAAGGCGACCACAGACTTTAGTGCCGGAGAACTCCATACGGGGGATGACGTTCATTTCCTCTTCTGAGTGGGACCAATGCATTCTACTTTCCAACTCGGGTTCTTTGCCTCCCAAGGGTCGTGCTTGTATATTACACCCGACAAGTGAATTCGCCCGGGATACGGGACTCGTTCTGGGTGGGGCTTTCATTAAGTCCACCCTCGGTGGAATCACTATTTTTGTGGCGAACCCCGCAGGCCATCCTGTTCTGCTCTGTCGTGGGCTCATTGCTGCAATATGCACTTATATAGTCTTTCCCGAGGACCCGCTATGCGGTGCTGCCTGCCAAGCCAATCGGGAATCTCGAGTTCCGAAAGACCGGCTAAATAATGAACAACAATTTGTGCTCTACAGGCAGTATTTGGTTGTGCTCATGGGTCCTGACGGTGCGGTCTGCAAGACAGACGTTGCCAAACACCACATCGACCTTGACGAGCATCTGCTCAAACAACGTCTATGTCAAGCTAGACATTATCGAACCAAGTGGTAGCCTATGGGCCCGTCATGTGGTACTGCTGAAGTAAAAGGACGGCTCGTCCAGTTTCTGTATGGACTATCGGAAGCTAAATGAAGCCACGCGGAAGGACTCATACCCTTCCCACTCAACTAGGACACGTTTGCTTATTTGTGTGCACTTGTAATGTGTGCACTCAGGCAGGTCCATATGGAGGAGAGTGATAGGCGAAGATTACCTTTGTCACCAAAAATGGCCTTCAGCAGTTCGAGGTAACGCCATTCGGGCTCTGTAATACGCCTGCAATATTTTAGTACCCAATGAAGATGGTGTTGAGGGGGTATCTCTGGAAAAGGTGCACGGTGTACAATGACAGTGTCGTCGTATACGGCCGCTCCTCTCAGGAGGTCCTGAGCAATCTCCAGATGGTGCTCCATCACATTCGAGGCATAGGGCTCGAATTGAAGCCATCCAAGTGCAAATTCTTCGCCGAGGATATCCTGTACTTGGGTTTCATGGTGATTAGAACAGGTGTCAGGCAAGAGCCCGCAAAGCTGGAAAGCAAGCGGAGGTAGCCTGGAGGTGGCTTCATCTGGGGTTTTGCAGAGATAGTGCATCCCTTAACTTTCCTCACAGAAAAGGGTATCGATTTCATCTGGAACACTGCAGGAGGTAGCGTTCGTGGACCTCTGGAACGCACTGACATCTGCTCTTGTGCTTCGGCACACCCTGTCCGACTGTGAGTGCATTCTGGACACGAGTATTCTGGCTAATGTCAATGTTAAAGGTATGAAGGCTGGCATATTAGCAAGGGGGAACCGTACTAGCCTACCACACAATCTGATAGAAATAATACATCTAATTGGATTACATAATGAGGTGCGCTACAATTTTCACAAAGTCCAACACAAAAATCGAGGGAGAATAACTTTTGTGCTGTTCATATTCACCAGATGGAGGAATACTGTACAATTTTTACAGCATTATAACGCTCCAATACAGCGTAATGCTCTAACTCTTTAATTTACAGCGTAATAGCCTAACGCTGAAATATACTGTGTAAATTAACGCTCTGATTTACAGGGTTATAACGCTCTAATGCAGCGTTACAACACTCTAATTTACAGCGTAATTACACTAGTTTACAGTGTTATAACGCTATAATTTCTATGCTTTATTATTACGCTCTGACGTGTTATTATGCTGTAAATTACACTGCCCAGAGGCATCATCGGACCTATACAAAGAGCTTACCCGTGAATATAAGCTCTTTGCTATATATATCAGCTCAATCATCTGTAGAAAAATCTCAAAATCACTCTGATCTACAAATAATGACAATGGATAGATGATAGAAGGAAGGTTTAATTTAGAGCATAAAATATTTTTTGTATGTCTCAATCTGGCGAATATGAGCCACCGTAGTTTTGACTGTGTCAATGTGACCTTGACCTTTGACTCTCTTATTCCTTCATTATCGCTCAGTTCCATGGGATGGAGAAGCTTGTTGCCTCTTCATTGTTGGCATATTCATGTGACGGATTCCCATAACGACATCTCATAAGCAGTGATCCAGATGTGTACGATGCACTTGAAAATGTATTCTGCAATTCCTGGAAATTTTCATTGTTGTACAGCGTTCTGTTGAGACGTTACAACTTATACTCTGATTTTTCTAACTCGTTTACACTGTTTTTCGCTAATATTTTCGTGATGCTTAACGTTATCGTTCTATAACTTGGTATACTTCACCTGGGAGTTACACGGCAATTTGCTACCAAATTTCAGACAGCTATCGCAAAAATTGAAAAAGTTGGCAATCTACCCCAATGTTAAATTTAGCCCTACTATTTAATTTCTGGGCCCGCACACAATTTTGTGCATTTGCTCGGTTTTGTAGCGGAGTAACGTTTCAAAATCAACATGTTTGTGTAGAGTACACCCCAGTGTATCTTCTGGTTCAAAGTTACAAGAATATTTCCAATCCTGATGGATGTAAACAGGACCAATTCCTCGAATATGCTCAGATTCTCGAGATCCCGTTTTGGACTGAAATTTAACATTGAGGTAGATTGCCAACTTTTTCAATTTTTGCGATAGCTGTCTGAAGTTTGGTAGCAAATTGCCGTTTAACACCCATGTGAAGTATGCCAAGTTATAGAACGATAGCATTCGCCATCACGAAAATATTAGCGAAAAACAGTGTAAACGAGTTAGAAAAATCCGAGTATACAAGTCATAAGTCCCAGCCACAGCCTGACTGAGTGAGCGACGCCCTCCGCCAGGGTCCGGGGAGGCTGCGCTGGTCCTAACAGGCATTACCAGCTACATAGCGGGTGGCTGGTGGTGGCTGGCAATGGCTGTTAGGACTCTCCCAGGGCCATAGCAGGGTGGGTACCCAGCCTGGCCCGCCAGGGTCCCAGCTAGCCCCAGGCTAGTTCATGCTACGAACGTGGGATAATCCCAGGATGCAGGCCCAGGATCCAGGCCAGTGGTGACCCTGTACATCATATATAAAATATCTGTATACAGGGTCACCACTGGGGCTAGTCCTAGCCGGTCCCAGCCATAATAGTCATTTTACCTAGCCAGACTAACTCTGTCAAGCGTATTCCATTCTCTCAAAGTTAAAACATTGATTGAAAATGCAGGTTCAGCCGTGGAGCAGGGTTATAGCCACACCCAATGTAGCACTAGGTCTATTCACGGTCTGTTATTGGGCTGAACTAGAGCCAATGGCCGGACCTAGCCCTGAAAAACTTGAAGCCACATGCCTGTGCCTGTGGCTTTCACAGCCTTTCAGTTCTTCAGGTGCTAGCCGGACCAGACAGGGATCAGAGCCTGCATAGGCAGGATGTGCCATGTTACATGTATCGAATAGATATGACTAGGCCTACTAGTATCTGGGGTGATCTATCGTATTTGGACCCTACTCGAGCCTGTCGCACTGTGCTGTTCGTAACTTCATACTACATCCTCGGCGATTCAGGCTGACCCAGCTGAATCTTTGGCTGATCGGATGGTTCCCCTGATTCTTCATAATTCATAAAATATTGGGAGGGATCGAGCACTTGTAGGAAGCAGAGGGCAATTGTGATCACCTTGTTAAACATGTTAAAGCATTGCAAAATCATGAAAGAATTCTGGGGCATACCGAAGCTCTGAAGCTTGTCTGGAGAAGTATGAAATTCGTAAAAAATCAGGGGGGATCCAGGGAACATCTTCCATAGCTCATCCTGCCTGTGGCTGGAGAATGGAGAATGTCAGAATGGGGCTTTACAATAATTTTACACCTTCAGGCTGCCATGATATTTGCATTTGAAGTACTGTACAGTGTACAGGCCACAGCTGTAATTGAATGATTGCTCGGTGTGTTATTTATACTGTTAATAGAATGGAGCATACATTTGCAACACGGGGTCACCATGGTTATTGTGTCAAAGTGTCTCCGTACTTTGCACAGCGGCTAGCATGCGCCACATCACAGCACTATGGAATAGCAGGTAAAACATACAAGCTATCCATTTTAATTTGACCGCATTCCTAACTTAGCAAACAGTCTTTCATTATCGATGACATTTGTTTTACTTTTTAATGCCGGTGAGCACTGTCAGATGAAAAATCGAACATTTCTGCACTCAGCTAAGACTTTGTTTTCAGTTGTTATTTGGGAACAACTTGCAAAATTATTGGTTGGTTAATTATGGAATACAGTGCAACTAAGATGCATACATTGTTTGGTTAGTTATCATATCAATGTGGGATGTGCTCGTTCCACGTAATAACCTAGCCCAAATGTGTATTTTTGATTATATTCTCTGCGTGTGCAGGAAGCGGTACTTTGTTTTTGCTGGAGGTGACACCACAAGGCATAGTTCTGGGCCAGGCGCGGGACTGGAACGACGGATTGTTTGATGTGGCGTGGAGTGAAAACAACGAACACGTGCTGGTGACTGGCAGTGGTGATGGCTCTCTGCAGATCTGGGATGTTGTCAAAACACAGGTAGATTTTTTTGTGATTTGGTTCTTAATTAATAAATATGCTATAGATCATATAGATATGTCATGAATTCAAATCATGAATTTAAGATTAGGTAAACAAAATAAAATTTGAATATTCCATAGAGTGGACTTCTCTTCATCAGTTTTATAGAAGCATGATATGAATGTACTCTCTCTCATACATGTTGTCTTGGTTCTGTTCAAGGGACCTTTACGAGTTTACAAAGAACACACTAAAGAAGTAAGCATGTTTTATAATGCTCTTGATTCATAGGCTGTACGTCATATTTTGTGGCTTTGGTAATGTTTTTCACAATGTCTAATACATGATAACAATTTTCTTCAATCTGCAGGTGTATGGCGTAGATTGGTCACAGTCAAGAGAGAAACACCTCATACTGAGTGCATCTTGGGACAAAACAATAAAACTTGTAGGTCTAAACCAGATGAATATATATAAATCTCAGTAGAAATATGAAAATTTTTTTCGATGAAAAAACAAAGACTAAGAGATAGATATAAGACTATAATTTAATATTTTTGTTACTGCAGTGGGATATTCAACATAACGAGTCACTGAATACATTTGCTGGACATGAAAACGTAGTTTATAGTGCAATCTGGTCACCACACATTCCAGGATGTTTTGCTTCAACTTCAGGTACAGCTAAGTTTATTTGTTTACCACGCAACTGTTCTTACCTTTTATTTGAAGCATCTTTAGTGTTTACCCCCGTCTGATGTATCATGTTTCCAGGAGACCAGACTCTGAGGATCTGGGACATGAAGAAGTCCTACATGCCTCAGGTCGTGATCCCCGCTCATTCCACGGAGGTGCTCTGCTGTGATTGGTGTAAATATGATGAGAACCTGCTAGTTACAGGCTCGGTGGACTGCAGCGTCCATGGCTGGGACCTGCGTAACCCACGACAACCAGTCTTCCAACTCAAGGGTCACAACTATGCAGTACGCAGAGTCAAGGTATGCAGTCTATGAGAAAACTAACTAATCAATCAGGACATGTGAAATGATTAATTAATAACAACACCTCACATTCTGAGGGATAACCTGTGTTTTCATCAAATTCATGCATGTACAAATATTTCTTGGTGTTTCAGTTTTCCCCTTTCCAGTCTTCTGTTCTTGCAACCTGCTCATATGACATGACTGTCAGGTTAGTTTTATACACAGAATACTAGTTTCAGTGTACTGGTACCAGAAGGGCACACCAAACCTGTTTTCGAGGATTATGAAGACTGAAACGATAGAATTCATCTATATGTGCTATGTTTTGTGTTGCTATGGTAACAGGACCTGGGACTACAAGAGAGCACACCCCACCATGGAGGTCATCAGTCACCACAAGGAGTTTGTATATGGTCTGGACTGGAACCTACACATTCCTGGACAGGTAAACTGTTATACTGTGAATGCTGATATCTGACTCTGGGTTTGACATTTCAAAATGTAAAATTACCTTCACAGAGTCCAGTGTACAGGAGCCATTGTAGCTTTCGACTTACAATGGCTTCTAAGCACTGGACTCTAATGAAGGCAATTTTACATTTTATTAGGTAAGCTGTTATTTGTTTGTATGGTATCAGAAATACATAACAAAAGACTTGTTATGTATTTGTGATTTCATGTTTTATATCTATTGGAAGTTTCACGGGATTTCCCATGTGTTGCACAGTGCCATGGCCGTCGGAAATTGACACACGCAGTTTTTCCTATAATGTTTGACCAATGAATTTCTACATCATCACGTTGCACGGCTGGGCAACCCCTGTCCAAAATGCAATATGTTGTCACAAAAAGCCTATGATATAATTACCTGTATTAGATTAGTGGTTTTCATACTGATAACTATACACCTGTATAAGAAATGAAACCGTTCTTCTTTATTAAATTGCAGTTGGTGGACTGTTCTTGGGATGAAACGGTTAAGGTATATAGCCCTAAATCAGTGCTGCCACCTGGTGGGGGACAGGTCACGTGATGCTCTGTCTCTGCGTTACATGTATGTTGTTGCTATCACGGTTATTGTGATTCAGGATATTTTTTTGCTTGCACACGCTATCATCAACTCACATGAATATTTTCATTGTGTATATTTGACTAGTCATATGTCTGTGTGTTTGTTGAAGTGAGAGGAGATATGAACAATTGATAACAGATCATTATTTTGTAATTCGAGGAATATTTGGCCCTTTAGATTTGATAGACACATGTACGGATGTGTAGGAGAATGAATATTGATTTTTTGATGAATTAGCTGTCTTCAGCATTCCTGACGACATTCTGGATTGCCAGTGTATACATATCTTCAAATTTTACAGATCATTCATCATTTGTTCATTGACATTTTATGTCTCATCTCTATGATGTAAACCATTTTGTGATAAATTATTGTTGAAATGTGGTGGTGTGTATAATTTGCCTACCAAAGTAAATCACGAAATTCTTTTTTTTTTCACAAATACGTTTTAATAACAACAAGTAAACACAAGTAAAAAAAACTCAAACTACTTCAATTGGCAGATAGATATTGTTAATCCCAATGAAGAAATATGTGGATGGCCATCACTTCAATGCTACATGTACATACTGAGTTAAATATCTATTTGAGCAAATACAAGACAACCACCATTATACCGGTAATACGAAACTAATACAAATTTTGGGCAAGTATAAAACAGAATCCTACATGTTCAATTTGCACAAGTGTTATGAGAAATATGTTAATATCACTACATAATTTTCAATTATCACAGGATGCTTCAGAATCAACATCACTAAAAAATATAATTTGACAAGACTAGTACCTGTTACATTACCTGAAATACTAATAATATTTGTCCACAATAATAATTCATCAATGTGCGCACCAGCCAGTAGTAGTGTTTTATAGTGCCCATGTATGTGAAATATTAAATATATATTAATTTAAGCACATGATGCACACGGTAAATAAATCAAGATAAAGACTACATTATATGTTTAACGTATACACAAACAATGGCATGTACCAATAATATGTTTCAACACAACTCAATCAATATTAATATCATTCAAGTCTAATGAGTGCCCATTCATTGCCAAGTCACATAAAACAGCCCTGTAACATGTAACACTGGCTGTATGCCAGTGTCTATGTGACATTTCATCCATGCATGACATCAACTTATGATCACGGGCACCATGTCCACATCAAAACACTACTTCATTTACAATGTTAACAAGCTTTGTGAAATGTCGTGTCTAATGAGGTAATGTCCAGGATACAGTTTTCGTCCATTACGTCATCAGTTGCCGGCCATGACGCCATCTTGATCCTCTGTGGCATCCTCTGCCTCGTAGGTGACATTCTGTTTTTCGAGCAGCGTCTTCAGCATACTCTCCACTCGCGCGTTCTGGCCCTCGATGTTCTTGATTCGAGATCGCATCGAGTTTATCGTCTTCTGCAGTTTTTCCACGTTCTCCTCCAAACGCTCCATGTCGTCCTTAGAAAGTAACAAAATATCGATATGATGTTCTCTGATACATAAACAAATCATGTGTGAGATTCCTTTTATACCTATTATAGAGATCTAGTTCAAACGGTCATGTGTTTGAAATGCATGTACCAGCTCTGGATCCAGTGCTTTGGTGATGGCTGAGGATGACATGAGCTGTGTGTCCAGGTGCATGAGACGCTTCACAACGTTGTCATAGCGGTTCGGATAAATCGTTTTCGATTTGATCACAAACTTACGACTGATCACTTGAGGCACCACTGATTCTACATTTAACGCCAACTCAACCTGTGTAATCAACAACAAAAAAGGACTGTAGACCTGAGAAACGAGAAAACTCCTTCCTATGAACCGTATACAGTGGTTCCCCTGAGATTTGAACCCCCCCACGCTCAATTAAGACTTCCCTCTCTAAAAAGCATTATGTTTAAGATCAACATTGGAATGAACCCCTAATAAGACTTCCCCTTGAATAAGACGGCAAATAGGTGGCAGAAGGATAGGCTTTATATCAGGGGGACCACTGTAACTCTTTCAACAGCCCTTCTGGTCCCATTACTGACCTGCATGGCAAGCCTGGTGAGCTCTGCTTTCTCCTGCACCGCCTTGATGTCATCAACGGCCAGACCAACCAGCAAGTTCATGATGATGATGGTCAGCAGGACCATGAAGATTACGAAGAGTGCGTATGACAGGATTGGGTAGCTGACCACCACACCTATGGAATCTGGGTGGTAGGGGTCAGCCTCTTGGTCCAGGGCCAGGAATATGTCGCCGTAGTCCATCTCTCCTATCATCATCACAGACGTCTTCAGCATCGATAGCCCCACATTGCTGAAAGCGATCTGCAAGGATGTGGAGGAATTGGTGAACTGTGCTCAATATTTTCATCTTGACATCATGATTATATATCAAATTAATTCACAGCTGTGTAATATGTTTGAAGCATTTACTATTGATACAACACTCCGTACCTGGTTGGATAGTATCACGTAAAATGCAAGTGCAAATGCGACGATGAACAGAAAGAACACTGGGAAGAAATGCAGGAAGGTGACGAATACATCCGTGAACATGACAACATAAATCCCAAACTTAGGGAATTTCCGAATGAACAAGACCAAGTCAATCCAGGCAAGAAACACAGCCACTGCAGCCAGCTGCCACTGCCAGTCCTGTCAGAAAAAAACCCCATTTGATCAGAATTTGAAATATATGTAGGCCTATGTAATCACAGGTATGCAAAGACAGATAAGAGGCTAGAAAGTCGAGATTATCCACCAGTTATTGTTGCCACCAAATCAAGCCTTAAATGGGGACATCATGACGTGTACCGGTACACACGGAGTGTAGTTTTCATGTAGTGTCAATCTTGAGCACACATCGTAGTTCCAATACATATGATAAATACACAACTGACCCGTCTAAGTCCGGTCTCTCTCTGACACGCGTCAAAGTTGATAACGAGCAGCAAGGCACTGATGTAGATGGTCCACTCAATCAAGTTCTCCCATCCGAGATAGTTCAGTTTGGCATTCCCTATTTGGAAAAGCTGTTGGGACGCAATAAACATGTTTTCTTTAATTCACTGTCTCAACCAATGAGTAAACCTGACGCTCAGAGCTCGTGGGACAGTGCAAGCTCAATGCATTTCCGAAAAACTGCAGAATGCATTTCAATGAGGACGCACCTCCCTGATGATGTTGAGGGTTGCCAGGATGAGTATGATGTAGGCACCGGCCCGAGCCATGCGGTGTTGTGTGACAGGGTCCCCTACACTCTCCATGTACTGCTGGACTTTCTCACACTCCGAGCCAGGGAACAGATCCAGCCCAGTTCTGTTCCTGTATCAGCCAGTTATACAGCATAGAATAATATGGTTGGTGTTGAAGAATGAAGACTGTCTACTAAAGAACCAACAGAAAATCTGATAATGACGTGGTCGAGCAACTAAAAGGAATATCAGTATACTAGTAGATCTGACCATATATGTCAACCTAACTGGTATCACCACTGACGAAGATCTGGGTGAATAAACTCACGTGAAAGAGTAGGGTGCGGGAGTGGTGACCACGTATCCCGTGAGGAAGGTCAAGAAGAGGCAGTAGATGGACAGGTTGGTGTAGTAGACGTATCGGCCGAAGCTTCTCCACTTGTGAAGGAGCAGAGAGGTGATGAGGGGGTGGGCCAGCAGATCCTCTTGGTTGCAGGATACCATGATACTCAGCGGGTGGTTGACCTTGAGAACCTTGGAGTCTCGGGAGTAGGGCTGAGCAGTCATGGACAGTTTGTTGTCTTCGTCATAGGTACCCTCTGCAAGAGTTTTGGAAGTCGTTATGGAGATATGTAAATGATGGTGATTTAATGCTTTGTTCACTATTTACAATTGAAGCATCTAATGACAGATGGAGTATCCAATTACTGTACCTGAAGACAGTGAAATGCAGTCAAAATCAGTCTCCCAGTTGGCGTACATGTCGTCCAAGAACTCGTAGTTGAAGGTGATCTGGTAGTCTGGATGGTCTGGGTGGTTCTCTGACGTCGTACAGTGATTGAACACAGACTCTGCTACCTCTGCATAGACCACGAAGTCAGGTCATTTATCCGATGGTTGATTTATATATTGACATTAGACGTCGACAATATTAACGAATGAATTTTATTTACCAGGCATTTTGCGTATGAGTTTCCTCATTGGTGTCACTCGCAGGCCAGTCTTCTCGTCCACTGACTGATTCCGTAGTGAGTCCTGCCACTTGCTCGAGTTGACAATAGCCATCGCGACGTCTCTGGAAACGCAGTCATTTGAAACTTGAACACTTTTACATGTACTTCTTTTTATGCACATCGTAAAGAACATGCACGTTGCGTCACTTGGGTGTATTCTTACTTGTGGCCATTTTCGATGGCCATGTCGAGGCAGTTCCTGCCGTGTGTGTCGCGGAGCTGCACCGAGGCATGGGACTTGATCAGTAGGTTGACCACGTCCACGTGTCCTCGGCTGGCAGCCAGATGAAGTGGCGTCGTCTAGAAAAAAAAAAACATAACGAGTCCATGATATCCGTCTACATCTCCTTAAGTCATCCCAATGCACAGGGCAATAGAAGTTATGCTACACAGTTCGAACGAATCTGGAGACACTGTCTCAGAGTTGCGATGTAACAAATTTTCTGTCTATGACCGAACGGTGACGTACCTTCGACTTGTCCATGGGATCCACCGGAGCGTCAGCATCCAGCAGCACCTTGACGGTCTTGGTCCAGCCCCGGGCCGCGGCACAGTCCAGCGGCGTCCACAGAGTACAGTTCCTATGGTACAATCACAACACGCCATCAATCAAATCACATTTAATTATCACATTCTCCAGTTGTACATATCATAATGATATGTTTCAACAGGTTGATGATGGGAGATGAGATGTAGGATGAGTATATCGCATCCTAGATCACCACATCAAAGTTACGACTCCTAGGCCTCACTTTAGAGGAGGTAATCCCTCATGTCCGTATGCCTCAGTTGCTTGACCTCGAATGCAAAGTTACCATACCTTGCTTCTATATCGGCAGCGGCCTCGATGAGCGCCATGACGACCTTGTTATGTCCGCAGAGCGAGGCGAGGTGAAGTGCTGTGTTGCTGTCCTCGTCCTCATCATTTATGACCATCGGATCCCGCTTGACCAGCTCTCGCACCACACTGCACGTTCAGCGACAAATTTCATTATTTTACTTTTGCACCACACTGCATCGCTCGATATTCACGCCGCTTTAGCGCAGAGGATGCTGGGAACAGTGCTTTTGCACTGATCAGACTACACATCCGTAGTTTAATATACATGTAATATACTGACTGTGTGCGGCCGGCCTCGGCTGCGAGATGGATGGGCGCCCGCTCCTCTTCGTTCTTGATGTTGATTTTTGCCTCGTGGTCCAAAAGAATCTGCAAGATTATCAAAACATGGGGTTATTTTCCAAAGCATTGTATTCTTCGAATGGGTTTAACTCCGTCTGTTGGAACACTGAGAATACCTTGACACAGTTGAGGAAGCCTTTCTGCGCAGCGATATGCAGAGGTGAGTTCTCGTAACGGTCACTCTGGTCTTTGAGCTGTCCTGCCACAGGATGGTTCAGTAGCGACTGCATCAGAAAACAATGTAATTCGCATCAGGACCACTCACAGATGAAAAGGTACATGCATCTGCATCGTGCTATTTGCTCGATCTAACCTCCAATGCCTCGCCGTGGTCCTCCTCTGCTGCCCAGAAGAGCGCCGTCTTGTCGTTCTTGTCCACCTGGCACGGGTCGGCATTCCGCTCCAGCAGCAGCTCCAAGGTCTTAGTGTGGCCGTTACAGGCGGCTATCAACAGCGGGCTGAAGTTGTCCTTGTCATGCTTGTCGATGTTCGCACCTCTGTTGGAAGATTTATTCATAATAATGAAATTTCAGAATATTACGAATTTAACTTATCATGGACGAAAGACCTATAACTTATGGTACTAGGTACAAATATGGCATATACATAGAGTTGTTCTTATAAATTCTGTATCAGATAATCATGATTAAAATTAGCTGCATGCAAAAGTCAACACCTGCTGAGCAGGAACTCCACGAGCTCCGTGTGGTTATATGCTGCGGCCTTGTGCAGGGGCGTGGCCTGGTTAATGTCTAGGGCGTTCTTGCGGGCTCCGTGGTCCAGGAGCAGCTCGCAGATCCGTTCGTGTCCTGCCACCGCCGCCAGATGTAACGGTGTCGTGTCGTTGTTCCGCGTCACATTGACGTTAGCACCTGGTCAGTAGAGACACGTGTGGAGTTGGGATAGGAAAGATTGCATAATACATATGAAGCATCACGAAGATCTATATGATTTGTCCTATTACCTCGGTCTATGCAGAGTTTCGTGACGTCATAGCTGCCGTTCTCGACGGCGTAATGTAGAGCCGTGTTGTTCTGATTGTCCTTGTCGTCCAGCATCTGACGAGAGTTCATGTGTGTCAAATATTGAATTTAAGGGACCATCTCTCTTACTGAACGTTTTCGCCAAATGAAATCTGGAATAGGTCCAAATTTGATTATTTGACAACTTATCATGGACGTACAAGTAAATTTGCTCACTCACATCTTTGACGGTGACCCAGCCGTCTTTGGACTCGGCGGCAATGAAGAGCATGAGAGCGATCTCCACACATCCTTCCATACAGGCGTAGTGTAGGGGCCTGGCGCTCTCCTCGTCCGCACAGCGCAGGTCGGCTCCCGCCTCGATCAGCATCCGTGCTATCTCCACCTCGTTGTGTGAGGCCGCCATGTGCAGAGCCGTCATATTCTGCCTGTCCTGGGCCTAGATACACGAATAAGATGATGTTGATGGAATGCACTGTAGCTGCTGTTGTGTGTGAATAATTATCTGAATTAGGCCTACTAGTACTCGCAGTGTTGCGCACTGATCTGGATCTCATTTGTATTTTGTACGTACATACGTCATTAAATGGCTTTATATAGAAGAATAGAAACACCTTGACCAAACCAACACAACCCAGCAACTTGCGTCATTGTCGCATTGTTGTTTGTCAAATGCCTAATTGGAAGAGTTATGTAGCACTCGCCTGCACGTCCACACCCCTGCACGATAGCAGTTCCTTGGTGGCGACTTCATTGCCCCGCATGGCGGCGTAATGTAGAGGCGTACACCCGTAACTGTCGTTAGCATTGACGTCAGCATTGCTGTGTACCAGGTAAATGATGACACTGTTCTCCACTGTCGATTCCACCGTTGGGGTTTTCACTTCGTCGCCACTTGACTGTATTACCGTGGATATCACCGAGAAATGAGCCTAGCTTGAGTCATGTGTCATAAACATTACAATGGAGTAGGGTCTTCTAGAGTAGATCCAGGGCAGTAGATACCCTTACTGATTAATATACTGCCTATATATTTGAAAAAGGTAAAACAGTCCTTATTAGGCATCCCGATTGAAAATCGGGAGGCCTTATGTTTTTGTCTGTTTTTTTTTTTTTTTTTTTCTTCTTTTTTTTTTTTTTTTTTTTTTTTTTTTTTTTTTTCTTCCGCCGTTTGGTTTCCGGATCATAACTCTTGAACGCCTTGATCTATCTTTCTGAAATTTTCACAGCTCATCCGAAATACTTTGCTCCTAACCCCTATTGTTTTTCGTCGAGATCCGAAATCCAAGATGGCCGCCAGCGGCCATTTTGGAAAAAAAAATCGGGCAATTCCTGTCAATGTCATAATTTGATTCAGGCAATTTCCAGGGGGAAAAAATTTTTTGGGTGTATTTTTTTTTGGACTTAGAATTTTTCCCTCGCCTGCCCCCATGCAGATGTAATACTGTGACTGAGCCATGCTACTGTATTCACTGACTGCAGCCTGCATGTCCAGCATGAGGCTGGGCTCTGCCCTCTCAGCCAGTGCAGTATATGAGAGCTCAGTAATGCCTTGCAAGATCAGCCACTCTGTCCAGCACAGCGATAGGCTCCGCCCCTCTCAGCCAGCCCTGCTCAGTCATGCCTTACAAGATCAGCCAGTCTGTCCAGCACAGCAATAGGCTCTACCCTCTCAGCCAGCCCTGCTCAGTCATGCCTGACAAGTGATACAGCTAGCATGTCCAACTTGACCCCAGGCTCATATCCATGCATAATCCCTCACTCCCCCCTCCAAAGCCTGGTTTACTAGTGTGTGTACATGGTAAAAGAATGAAGTTCCACCCCACAGGATACAATAGTTGGTTAATAAGCCAACACACATGACACAACATGCTTGGGGGATGATTTGCCCTGTCTGCATTTATATTGTACAAACATGTATTGTTTGAATGTTTTGTTATTCAACTCTATTTCACATGCAATGACCAAATCATCATTGTTTTAGTTAGCTGGGAAATGTTTGGCTTTGGTTATAATGTGAATGCGAATATTCCGCTGTTTGTACCAGTTTGGGAATCACAAAATTGGCCAAGATGACACAGCATTCTTTTAGTCACGTATCATTTTACATTTGACAGGAGCACCTGAAAAATATCACGAACATCCTGATTAAATATACTAGCACTCTGAATTTTGGCTGGGTAGTACTCTGAATATTGGCTGGGTAATTGTCCATTCATTTTGGGTGGCAAATGTCTGGTGGGCCAAGTTGTCAAGATGATAGAAAGCAGTTCTGGTAAGAAACTGTCTGATGAGCTCTCACTCTTACCCACATACAATGGCCTATGTATCCTTTTTTCTCAGTCCAGTATGACCATTTGAAATGATAAGAACAAATTGGGGGATGCCACAAAGCCTATAGGCTTTTATGTCTAGTTTCGTATTATTCCAATGTGAAGAACGTTAAATTTATATGCGCTAATGAAATCTTTACATGTTTTTGATGGGCCTATATCCGTAGAACAAGATCACACTTTACAGCACGTGGACTCACAATGATGCGCATGCGCTTGTACCTGGCGGCAAAATGAAGGGCCGTGCTGCCTTCGGAATCTGTGTCATTCACATCTGGGGGAACGGAGGGTCAGAATAAATTGATCGATTCATGGGTTTGGAAAAAATCATTCATGCTCGAATAGTAGAATATTTCAAACGTAGATTGATGGGGTAAAATATGCACATGAACGTGTGATATTGTAAGGTTTTGTTAATAAATCGTGATTTGATCTGTATGTATACATGTAGGCCTGCCATTATTTAGTGTGACCGAACACTGATAGGTGCATTTTAGGTTACCGAACATTTGGTCCGATAAACTATTGCCGTGGCGTTGCGTCCGGCGTCCGTCGTCCGTCCACATTCTTATCTTTAAAGTTTACAGACGGATTTTCTTGAAATTTTGCACAAAATGCCTAAAAATATTTCAAGAGGGGGTTATTTTTTTAGTTTTTTATTTTCGCATTTTCCTCAAAATGGCGGCCATTTTTGACGAAAAATGGCCAATTTCGGACTTTGGCGGCCATTTTCTCAAAAACTGTCTGATCAGATTTGAGATTTTGGTTTCAAAAGATTTCCCTTATGTACCTTTCTGATTGTGTATAAGTTTTGTTGCCCTTGATTCGCCGGTCTCCGTGTGGCGGCCATTTTGAATTTTTGACGGGTCGGCGAAAAAAGGTCTTTTTTGCCCCAAATCGCGTTACTATCCATTTTGGGTCATTTCTAGACCAAAAAAAAAAAATTCACCCTTTGAAAAAGTTTTTGGACTTTTTGCCTTCATAATGGGAGCTGCCAGGACTGTACTCATAGGAGGCTTGAGGATAGAGCTTAGATATTGACACTTTTAAATAGGAAGTCATATATGTCGATTGGGGAGGCGACCTTGAATTTGACCTTTGATGACCTTGAAAGGTCAAAACAGCCATTTTTGGGTTTAAAAAAATGCCCAAATTTACCTGTACAGATGAAATGCAAGTAGATAGAGCTTCAGTTTGTATTATGAACATATAAGAAGTCATATATGGAACAACTAATGATGACCTTGATCTTGACCTTGGATGACCTTGAGTTCTAAATGTCTGGCTTGAAATCTGTAAAGTGGCCTCTGAAGCTTTTTCACATATAGGTTAGGATTGTGTATAAGCCTATAAAAAGTCATGTATTTATGGCACATCTTTTGGTGACCTTGAATTGACCTCAAACGACCTTGAAGGGCAAATCTCAAAATCTTAAATTGGCCTCTACAAATGAAATACTTGTTGATAAAGCTTATATGTTTATATTATGAACATATATGAAGTCATATGCAGCATACCTAATGGAGACATTGAAATTCACAAAGATGACCTTGACTGGTAAATCTCAAAGTCATATGTCACTTACAATGTTAAAACCAAAATTGTTCGGTAACCTATCTTAACCCTTGAGCTAATTTTTTCATATCATTTATTTACATGTTTGAGTATCATTGTACGTTTTCCTTTCACAAAATTACGCAGTACTCATAGGAAATGAATAACGAAGATATTGCAACAACAGTCATTGCCACTCGGAACATGAAGGTTCAAAATTTGTGTTTTTTATCAGCAGGCCTAGGCTTCTTTTTCGTGTAATTAAATGATCGAAGTTCCAGACAACAGCTCAGTTTATCTGTGTTCTCTTTGTCAACATCTCACAAAAGTTAGCCGATATCTTAATCAACTTCTAATGAAGACCCAACACGTCTAGGATTAACCTGTTTGCTCTAATGATCTCCAAGTCCGAGTAGACTCGAGTTTCCCATGCTGTTGGCTATAATATACATGTACATAATATGATAATCACATTAAGAACTACCATGTCCTCAATTTACAGAAGGTACTAGAATGTATTCGAAAATCAAATATGCAAACCGAATAACATCGATTTTGTCCATAAAAATTCCAAGTTAAACGAGAATTTTCTCTACGTAATCATTTCATATATTTATTCGAAGAAAAAAGACATTCAAATATTAAGGTCTATGACAAGATTGCTGATTCAAACAAAAGGGATTCTCCACCAAGTATTAAAGTGAGGCGAGCAGCGACACAATATCACTGACGTTCGTGGAATTGGGTCGGCAGAACTCGGAAACAGAGAGAGACAGCCCGCGATATTTTAGATTCTACCCCCACCACGCCGCATGGATAAAAATCTATAATTTGGAACGAGTCTATTTGGCTTGGAAATGTGCGGAAGTGTGGAAGAATCTGGAAGGTTTGGTGCATAGCGGGAACAGAATGTTTAATGGGGCTTTCTGATTGTATACGCAGGTATGGGGGGAAGGGTGGTAAGGTGAGAGGCAGAGATGTGGAACGCTCAGTCCTACCGATGGCAAAGAGTTCCTCGGTCGATACCTCTCTGTTAAATTATCATAAATAGATCGAAGTCACTTGGTTCATTTCTGTTGTCGGTTTGTGTATGGAAACGTACACACTGTCTAAACACGTATACTTTATTGAGAAATGTGTCATGGCATTTCTTGCTTATTCAGGGTCTTGCCATCCATAGTAACTATTAATATGCATTAACATGAGTTCATCGTATGGGTCCTATTCCGGGAAGAATGATTAAGTATTCATAAAAGGGCCACCCCATCAATACAATGTCTTTGTATATTCTCTTGCAAAGACCTACAAGGTTCTAATTCATCGGTGTTCATGTGACAAAGGAAACTGAACCATGTGATCTGCATACGTTTCATCCGGACTCCTAGATTATATCACAACTTATAGTCAGGTGGATTTGAATATTTAATGGTGTTAGGGATGCATATATTTTGAAGTATTTTGACGTGAGGTTGTGATATAATTTCTATCACTACTGTTACCCAGACGTATGCTTACTTGATCGACTTGTTAGGACATTATACTTCCCAAGAAGGTTCATTGTCCAAGTGGCAAAATACAATGTACTAGTATTAAGGATCCTGCTAATCTAAGTCGTCGACAAGTTCAGCACCAATAACTTGGACCGAATGAATTGTGTGTAGTGTGGTGGTGACAGCATTTGTTAGCTATGAGTAGTTTGATGGTGTGGTAGTGACACTTATTGGCTTTGTTAGCTATGGGTAGTTTGACGGTGTGGTAGTGACACTTACTGGCCTTTGTTAGCTATGAGTAGTTTGATGGTGTGGTAGTGACACTTACTGCCTTTGTTAGCTATGGGTAGTTTGACGGTGTGGTAGTGACACTTACTGGCCTTTGTTAGCTATGGGTAGTTTGACGGTGTGGTAGTGACACTTACTGGCTTTGTTAGCTATGGGTAGTTTGACGGTGTGGTAGTGACACTTACTGGCCTTTGTTAGCTATGGGTAGTTTGACGGTGTGGTAGTGACACTTACTGGCTTTGTTAGCTATGGGTAGTTTGACGGTGTGGTAGTGACACTTACTGGCCTTTGTTAGCTATGAGTAGTTTGATGGTGTGGTAGTGACACTTACTGGCTTTGTTAGCTATGGGTAGTTTGACGGTGTGATAATGACACTTACTGGCTTTGTTAGCTATGGGTAGTTTGACGGTGTGGTAGTGACACTTACTGGCTTTGTTAGCTATGGGTAGTTTGACGGTGTGGTAGTGACACTTACTGGCTTTGTTAGCTATGGGTAGTTTGACGCTGTGGTAATGACACTTACTGGCTTTGTTAGCTATGGATAGTTTGAAGCTGTGGTAATGACACTTACTGGCTTTGTTAGCTATGGGTAGTTTGACGGTGTGGTAATGACACTTACTGGCTTTGTTAGCTATGGGTAGTTTGACGGTGTGGTAGTGACACTTACTGGCTTTGTTAGCTATGTGTAGTTTGACGGTGTGGTAGTGACACTTACTGGCTTTGTTAGCTATGTGTAGTTTGACGGTGTGGCAGTGACACTTACTGGCCTTTGTTAGCTATGGGTAGTTTGACGGTGTGGCAGTGACACTTGCTGGCTTTGTTAGCTATGGGTAGTTTGACGGTGTGGTAGTGACACTTACTGGCTTTGTTAGCTATGGGTAGTTTGACGGTGTGGTAGTGACACTTACTGGCTTTGTTAGCTATGGGTAGTTTGACGCTGTGGTAATGACACTTACTGGCTTTGTTAGCTATGGGTAGTATGAAGCTGTGGTAATGACACTTACTGGCTTTGTTAGCTATGGGTAGTTTGACGGTGTGGTAATGACACTTACTGGCTTTGTTAGCTATGGGTAGTTTGACGGTGTGGTAGTGACACTTACTGGCTTTGTTAGCTATGTGTAGTTTGACGGTGTGGTAGTGACACTTACTGGCTTTGTTAGCTATGTGTAGCTTGACGGTGTGGCAGTGACACTTACTGGCCTTTGTTAGCTATGGGTAGTTTGACGGTGTGGCAGTGACACTTACTGGCTTTGTTAGCTATGAGTAGTTTGACGGTGTGGTAGTGACACTTACTGGCTTTTGTTAGCTGAGTAGTTTGACGGTGTGGTAGTGACATTTACTGACCTTTGTTAGCTATGGGTAGTTTGATGGTGTGGTAGTGACACCTACTGGCCTTTGTTAGCTATGAGTAGTTTGACGGTGTGGTAGTGGCACTTACTGGCTTTGTTAGCTATGAGTAGTTTGACGGTGTGGTAGTGACACTTACTGGCCTTTGTTAGCTATGGGTAGTTTGAGTGTGTGGTAGTGACACTTACTGGCCTTTGTTAGCTATGGGTAGTTTGAGTGTATGGTAGTGACACTTACTGACCTTTGTTAGCTATGAGTAGTTTGACGGTGTGGTAGTGACACTTACTGGCTTTGTTAGCTATGAGTAGTTTGTCGGTGTGGTAGTGACACTTGCTGGCCTTTCTAGCTATGAGTAGTTTGACGGTGTGGTAGTGACACTTACTGGCCTTTGTTAGCTATGGGTAGTTTGACGGTGTGGTAGTGATACTTACTGGCTTTGTTAGCTATGGGTAGTTTGACGGTGTGGTAGTGATACTTACTGGCCTTTCTAGCTATGAGTAGTTTGACGGTGTGGTGGTGACACTTACTGGCTTTTCTAGCTATGCGTAGTTTGACGGTGTGGTGGTGACACTTACTGGCTTTTCTAGCTATGAGTAGTTTGACGGTGTGGTAGTGACACTTACTGGCCTTTCTAGCTATGAGTAGTTTGACGGTGTGGTAGTGACACTTACTGGCCTTTCTAGCTATGAGTAGTTTGTCGGTGTGGTAGTGACACTTACTGGCTTTTCTAGCTATGAGTAGTTTGACGGTGTGGTAGTGACACTTACTGGCTTTTCTAGCTATGAGTAGTTTGACGGTGTGGTAGTGACACTTACTGGCTTTTCTAGCTATGAGTAGTTTGACGGTGTGGTAGTGACACTAACTGGCTTTTCTAGATATGTGTAGTTTGATGGTGTGGTAGTGACACTTACTGGCTTTTCTAGCTATGAGTAGTTTGACGGTGTGGCAGTAACACTTACTGGCCTTTGTTAGCTATGGGTACTTTGAGTGTGTGGTAGTGACACTTACTGGCCTTTTTTAGCTATGAGTAGTTTGATGGTGTGGTAGTGACACTTACTGGCTTTGTTAGCTATGAGTAGTTTGACGGTGTGGTAGTGACACTTACTGGCTTTCTTAGCTATGAGTAGTTTGACGGTGTGGTAGTGACACTTACTGGCCTTTGTTAGCTATGGGTAGTTTGATGGTGTGGTAGTGACACTTACTGGCTTTCTTAGCTATGAGTAGTTTGATGGTGTGGTATTGACACTTACTGGCTTTGTTAGCTATGGGTAGTTTGATGGTGTGGTAGTGACACTTACTGGCTTTCTTAGCTATGAGTAGTTTGATGGTGTGGTATTGACACTTACTGGCCTTCATTAGCTATGAGTAGTTTGACGGTGTGGTGGTGCACTTACTGGCCTTTCTAGCTATGAGTAGTTTGACGGTGTGGTAGTGACACTTACTGGCTTTTCTAGCTATGAGTAGTTTGATGGTGTGGTAGTGACACTTACTGGCCTTTGTTAGCTATGGGTAGTTTGAGTGTGTGGTAGTGACACTTTCTGGCCTTTTTAAGCTATAAGTAGTTTGACGGTGTGGTAGTGACACTTACTCGCTTTGTTAGCTATGGGTACTTTGAGTGTGTGGTAGTGACACTTTCTGGCCTTTTTAAGCTATAAGTAGTTTGACGGTGTGGTAGTGACACTTACTGGCTTTGTTAGCTATGAGTAGTTTGACGGTGTGGTAGTGACACTTACTGGCTTTGTTAGCTATGAGTAGTTTGACGGTGTGGTAGTGACACTTACTGGCTTTCTTAGCTCTGAGTAGTTTGACGGTTTGGTAGTGACACTTACTGGCCTTTGTTAGCTATGAGCCGTTTGACGGTGTGGTAGTGACACTTACTGGCCTTTGTTAGCTATGAGCCGTTTGACGGTGTGGCAGTGACATTTACTGGCTTTGTTAGCTATGGGTAGTTTGACGGTGTGGTAGTGACACTTACTGGCCTTTGTTAGCTATGAGTAGTTTGATGGTGTGGTAGTGACACTTACTGGCCTTTGTTAGCTATGAGTAGTTTGACGGTGTGGTAGTGACACTTACTGGCCTTTGTTAGCTATGAGTAGTTTGACGGTGTGGTAATGACACTTACTGACTTTGTTAGCTATGAGTAATTTGACGGTGTGGTAGTGACACTTACTGGCTTTTCTAGCTATGAGTAATTTGACGGTGTGGTAGTGACACTTACTGGCCTTTGTTAGCTATGAGTAATTTGACGGTGTGGTGGTGACACTTACTGGCTTTTCTAGCTATGAGTAGTTTGACGGTGTGGTGGTGACACTTACTGGCTTTTCTAGCTATGAGTAATTTGACGGTGTGGTAGTGACACTTACTGGCCTTTGTTAGCTATGAGTAGTTTGACGGTGTGGAAGTGACACTTACTGGCTTTTCTAGCTATGAGTAGTTTGACGGTGTGGTAGTGACACTTACTGGCCTTTCTAGCTATGAGTAGTTTGACGGTGTGGTAGTGACACTTACTGGCCTTTTTAGCTATGAGTAGTTTGATGGTGTGGTAGTGATACTTACTGGCTTTTCTAGCTATGAGTAGTTTGACGGTGTGGTAGTGACACTTACTGGCCTTTCTAGCTATGAGTAGTTTGACGGTGTGGTAGTGGTTGTAGCGAGCCGCGTAGTGCAGCGGACTCAGGTCGTCCTCGTCGTGTGCGTTGACCTTCCTGACCAGGTTTGTTGACATCGCCGACAGGAGGCGCTCCATCAGCTCATGGTTTCCGTCACGTGCACACTAGATAAAGGATGGGATATTGATAATCTTGTTTCCTTCTGGGTATTCTAAACTGGATTCCATAATGTTTCAAATTGGTGACATATGAATTTTGCCTTGTTGAGGGCATGAATCCTACCACCAGTTACTATCATCATTTAGACATTATAATATCAAATTGATTCACACAATCTGAATGCAAAATTCACTTCAACTTTTGATACGATCGTGTGGCCACAATAGATATGTATTTCATTGATTGTTCAGCCATATACCATCAGTAGGTGAGCTGAGTGACCTCGGCAACACGTGATAACGGATTCAGCGTGACGTCACTTACCTGATGCAGGGTGACGTTGAGCAGCTCCATGCTCTCGGCTCGCTTGAGGTTGTTCTCGACCTGGGCCAGATCCCCGACCGAGCTGCCGATAATTGAGAAGCCATCCGGATTGAGTCCCGGAGGCTTGCCGTTCATACCATTGGGGCTGCCCACTCCGTCCCGCGGTGAGGTGGACGAGGAGAGGTGGTCCCTGTTCCCCACCTGTTCCTCCGGCTGGTACTTCTCCACCGGGGTCTCCATATTTTCCCGGTCACCCATGTCCTCTGAATCCACTTTGATCAAGCGAGCAGCTATGCTACGTTCTTCCGATTTCGGTTGGATGTCCGGCACGGCATCGCGGGAGAGCGGATGTAATCGAATACGCCCAGTGCTAATCGTGGAGTCCGGGCTTTTGAGGTGGGTTTGGTCGGACCTGGGCGTATCCAGTTTGACTGTTTTGTCTGTCTATGGTGGACCTACATGGACGTGGAACCATAGACATAGAAGATGGAACTTTGTGCTCTCCCGTGAGCTGGTATGCAGCGATTCCGTACAACGAATCTTCAATATATCACCTGTTCTATGTCCACAATATTAGCACTCATTAACACGGTGCGTTATTATTACGATGGGTTGGCCGAGGGAAATAGGCTACTGCCGATGGTCCTCCACATTAATCGCGATAACTTATATTTGTTATAATAACACATGGGAGTGTAAAGAAAACACGAACAATGAGTTTCCGTAAATTTCAAACTTGATATTGTGTGTGCAAGGTGTCCTTCAAATGGTGGTGGGGTACACGTAGGAACAGGTGAGTTGCTCAAATGCTTCTCTGTACAGAGTATCGGGTTACATGTACTGTTCTCACTGACATTAGATCAACATAACGTGTTTATTCCATTTGACCGATCGTTTCCATGATTGGCGTCTTGCACTGTCGTCAATCATCAGTTTCGTGTGAATAACCTACACGTGATTTCCAACGATATGTCATCCGAATGCAGAATGAAATAAATCCTGCGCATTCAGCACACCGTTAATCCTCCACGAACCCGCCTCATGCGTGTAATCCTGAGCGGAGAGGAGCAACTGGCTCTGGGATCCCTGCGGCGTCACTAGGCCGTGATGTTTGTCTCTGTTGACAGTTCTCTCCACGGTAATCGATGTCACACGGTCGGCCACAAAGCCAGAAGAATTACCTATCGGTGCATAATAAATAAATTGTTATTTTGTGTCCTGTGTGTTCGGTATGGGTTGTCGTCGATGATAGGAACGTGAATGGTGTATATAAATGTGTTATAACCCGTTGCCCATAGCTGCACATTCATCGATCGAGCGCCCGGAGATTAATATTACATGGGACACACTCCAGTGGTTAGTGCTTCTGATTCCCTCCTCCCCGCGCCGAGCCCCGTTTAGCCTACTTCTATTCCTCTTCCAACTCTCTAGACCTGAGCCGCCCACGGTCGATTTTCTTCCAGTCATGGATGGAGCTCTTCGCGCTCCTTGTCGCTCAGGTCGTCTGTAGAGAAGCCATATTGTAGTCGTCATCGTCCTTTGCTCACCCAGCTAACCGTAATGGTCCCTGCCAATTTTTGCAGGGAATAGCGAGAGGAAATTTGCCTACTCAAATACTGAGGTGCCAATAATCCAGCGTGAAGCTGTCCATTTATGAGTTGAGTGGACCACAGGTAAAATTGACCAAATGAAAAGCCACAGTTAGTTACCGATATTCGGCTTCCAGGTAATATAAGTGGTTGGCATGTTCACTGAACCGTGACCTGCAGCTGCACTTCTGTGGATGTTCCAGGGTCATATCGATTGGTTGACGACTTTTATATGACATAATCTAATGTCATACGATCGATTTTATTGTCACGACGCTGCGAGAATGACAGCCGAAAATAAAGATTCAGACAATTGGGAGCACATGTACAATTTAGTGGGCAATCCTGTTTCTCTATGATGATCAATGACAATGATGAGTTAATCAGTGGCACAAAATGATAAATACCGATAAAAAGAACATACACATGTATGGTGTGTAATAAAGAACACCCGTCTATCATAAGCAATTGTCATTCCGGATCCTAAGTTTGGGAAATTAGTTGGTAATAAAATTGCCCACCTTATTGTACATCCTAGCCGACAAGTGCAACGATGAATAAAAACAACACATTTACCTCCAGTGATGCTATATGCACACTCTTCAGTACGTATGTCTTGGATCAATCTCCACAATATGATCCCGAGTGTACATGTATCGTTATTGCGAATGCATGTACTAGATCTTCTTTTGTCAATGGAATACATTAGAATTTCATTATTATGCAAAATGGTGTCACGATATTTCAGGTTACCGTTATTACCTACAATAATAGATCCACTTTTATTCTGTCGATTTTTAGGTTACCGAACCTATGATCCTATAACCTACTATCGTGGCGTTGCGGCGTCGTCCGTCCGTTGTCTGTCCACATTTTTTTTTTTTTTTCGAAGTTTGCGATCGAATCTTTCTGAAATTTTGCACAAACATGCCCAAAGATATTTCAACAGGGTGGTTTTTTTTCTTTGCCCATGGAATAGAAATTTGTGCGCATGATTTGTTAATCCATGAGCATTAATTGTTAATTCGTGCCCACGAATTAGTAATTGGTGCCCACAAATTAGTAATCCGTGCCCACGAATTGTTAATTTGTGGCACGAATTGTTGAATCGTGCCCACGGATTAATAAATATATTTGGTATGTCACCTCAGGGGCTCCGTAATAACGAATAGTGACTTGATTTGACTTGATTTTTTGGGCCGAACAAAAAATCATAATGATTGCCACACGAAGACCGGCGATTAAAACTTTTACACATCACAGAGGTACATAAGAGGAATCTTTTGAAATAAAAATCTCAAAACTGACCAGAGAGTATACCGAAAATATATATTAATCCGTGCGCATGATTCAACAATTCATGTGCACGAATTGACAATTCGTGCGCATGAAATACTATTTTGTGGCCACGAAATACTTATTGGTGGGCACGGAATACTGATTCGTGACCACGAAATACTAATTAGTGCATACGAAATAGTAATTCGTGTGCACGAATTGTTAAATCGTGCGCACGATTACCTTAGCTAATCCGTGGACACAATTCAACAATTCGTGCACACGATTTAACAATTCGTGCGGAGGGATATATTAGGTTTTTTTTCTATTTTCGCATTATTTTCAACATGTCGTCGAAAAAAACTCCATTTTGGGCTTATCAGTATCGAAACGTGTCCTCCTCTGAGACCACTTGGAATCTTTCGAAACTTTGTATGTTGATCCTATGGGATTGAAACTGAAGAGGAATTGCCCAAGAGTCGGCTGAATCGATGTGTCATGTATTGATAATTTCATTCCCAAATGTTTGGGAAGTTTTTCTTCACTTTTGCCCGTTACTTGTGTAAAGTTATTGACTATCGTCCGCTCTTCGGGATCCTCGAGGATAGTCCTCTCACCACGAGTCCTTGCGGATGCGCATCTGCTATTCCGGATCCTTGCGGCGGCGCCGCTCACCGGAGGTCACTGCGGACACGGTAACCACTTTAGCATTTACGGTAACCAGGTAACAGCCCACCCGACACGCCCAGGCCTACGGACACCGTTCAGAAACTGGTTCATCACCACGGTGTTAGCTGGAGGGGCCTGGCGAGCCGCGGTCTGCCTCAGGGACGGAACCCCGTACAGTCCGACGAACTGGCCAGAGCCTAAGTCACACCGCCCCGGGAAGGGAGAGAACTGGCGATCCACAGGGCTTGCGCCCCCGATTCAGCAACTTGTCTCCCCCAGCCCGGGCCCCCCTATGGAAATCGTCCCCAGGGCTCTAAGAGCCCACTACTCATGACCAGGGAACTCAAAGCTCATGGCGAGCTTCGAGTGCAGCCTGTCACCCGACCTTGGACAATCTCCTCGACCGAGTCACCTCCAGTGTATATATAATACCCCAGAAACTAGAGGCTGCACGCGAAGCGTAATCAAACCATTGTTATAGTTTACTGGATAACGTAAATTACAATGCCTCGCCGTAGCAACGCCCGCTCGAACGGAGCGTGTCAAAACAAGGCCAAGACAGAAAAGGCCACATAAATGGCATGTAGTTTTACAATCACCTGCCGCGATCTTAGGGCAAAATCGCCACATTACCCCCTTCTTACAATGTTGGTCCCCAACATGTTCCGCCCGCGCCCAAAATGCCAGAAACCCGACGAAGGCTTCGCATGGCGGGGGCCGGAAGAAGGCAAGATGGCAACGCCCGGAAGTCACGGCGCAAAACACTAGGACTTTAAGAGTCCCTTTTGGAAGAATGGGGAACTACCCCCGGACTTACGGAGTAAACTATAACGCGCTTTGTAATTTTGAATAAACCCTCATAAACAAGCTAAAATTTTGACCGAGGTGGTCCAAAACCGTGTGATGACCTTAGAAGGTCATCCATTATAAAAGGACGGTGTGTCGAGTCTTTGGAATATCTTTAAGGTTAAACTTTAAATTTAGAAATTTTGTAAAACGACACACCGGGTGATCAAAAGTGATAGTACCTCTAAAAAGTGTTGCCGGCCGCCCTGCCGGCCGGCTCCTCAGATCCGCAGAACAGGTCTGAGGCAGGGCAGAGCCACGGGAGCGACTCCGGCACGAAGAATCTAGCCTTCCCCCTCCGTCATGGGTTCCTCATCCGGGCCGCCTGTCCTGGGGTTTGGCGGTGGTGACGGGTCCCTACGCTGCGGAAGCAGCGGAACCGGCAGTGTGTAAGCCGGCTGCGCGGGCGGATGAGGCAGGCCCGGTGGCGCTTGCAGGGGCTTCTGCGGCGAGCCCTGCAACCCGGGTCCTGACGGGGCCATGACGACGGAGGCCGGTAGAGATGTGGCGCCGAGGTTTGCGATGGCGCGGAACATCTCTACCGTATCGCGGGTGTGATGAGGACTGGCCGTGCGCTCTCCCCACACCTGGACTAGGTATGGGTAGATGGCCAGCTCCAAAGCGGCATCCGCCCGCTGGGGAGCAGCCTGGTTCCGGGCAGACGACTCGGGGTCATCGACGCCCTGGAGTAGGCGAGTCCGAGCGGCCTCGGCTTCGTCGAGACGACGCCGTAGCTGCTCATTCTCAGCCTCCAGGTGCTCCATCCTAGCGGCTACCTCTGGGGAGGTGGAGGATCCCCCGGACTGCTCGGCTAGAGCGGCGGTTCGACCCTGGTCGAACGCGCGCCGCTCAATGACGGCCGACAAAGTCCGGTGGCTCTCAAGGCTCCGCCGGGTGCCTTCCATGAGGCCTTGGTCGTATGCCAGATCGCATGCGACACGGGAGGCCTCAGCGTGGCACCGGCTGAACTGGTCCAGAGAGCTATCCATCTCCGCCACAAGGTACTCCGCAGCTTGAGTGAGTCGACCGCACTGGGGGTGATCCCAGGGGTGCTCTTCTCTAGCGCGGACCAGCGCGGCCATGCCTGCGGACCCCAAGTCACGAATGGCTCGGGGCACTGGCAGGTTCACCAACGCTGGGTCACCGGGGATCCGGTCCAAACCATCGCGACGATGGCCGACCGCCTGGCCTACGGACTCGCGGAAAGTCTCGTAGGCGCTGGCGGTCGTGGGACCGAACCTCCGGCGTACGTCCGCCGTGGCGTCAAGGGGATCCAAGTCCAGGGAGGCGGTGCTTTGCCATCCCGCGGACGTCCCCTCAACTACCAACAATGACGCGGACGCCGACCTCGAGAGAGGTGCCGCGCGTCCGCTACTGCTTGCTACCGAGGGAGTCACACGTGGGGTCCTTGGCCGGACCACCGACGTGGTACTCAAGGAGGCGGAGGTGTCCGGAGGTACCGTCACCTCGAGCAAGCCCGGGTAATCCTCCTGAGTCAGCGCGCCCGGGGACTGAAGGGGTGTCGTCCCGGCCGGAGTTGTTCCAGCGGATGAACCCTTCCCCTGAGTCCTTGTCGGGCGCGCGGCTTAGGGGAAGCCACGCGTGTCTTGGCCGCAATCTGCGGCATCTCGGACACGACCATGGTGACCCGGTGCCGATCCTCCACTGCTTGGGTCGCCGGCGGTTGACGGACAGCCTCTGCTGCTGTCCGGGCGGCTTCCGCCGCCTGGTACTCCGCCGCAGTCTGGCTCATTGAGGCCATCAGGCGAGCTGTGTAGCTCGAGCCCGCGGACACGATGCCAGACTCTTTCCAAGCATCGTCCATGACGCGCTGTGCAAAGCGCCACGGACCCCAGTGGAAGAACCGGTTTCTTGACGTCCCTGACGTAGTCATGGACGTCACCACCCGCGGTGGAATGTATCCAAAGTTGAATACAGGCCCCGCTTCATCACCAATGGTGTGAAGTCCCTCACCGCGGTGTGCACCCGCGCGGTGAGTGTTCAGGGCCTCCAAACTGGGGAAGTATCGTTGCTCCGGGCTACGAGAGTAGCACCGCTTGCACACGAACATCGTCACCCAGGGGTAATGGTACCCCGCAACGTGTCGACTCAGATGGTCGTAGGAAGGATACCTACGATCCCGAGTGAGCGCACGATGCGGGTCCTTATACCCGACCAGGGATTCCGGACAGAGGAGGCATGTTACCCCGTCCTCCGCCTCGGGCGGCAGCGCGGCACGCTCCTGGTCCGTGAGTGGACGAGGCCGTGTGAAAGGCGTGTCGGCCGTGCGGCGGGCCTGCGGATCCCTGCCATAACGCGGGAGGAACATGTGTCCCTGACGCACCCCAGGGAGTTTGGGGCCCATCGCGGCCCATCACGGCCCGCAGCCTCTGGATAGAGGGCTGCTCCGAGGATGACCGCTTTTTCTTGGCCGCCCCCGAACGATTCTTCGACCTGGGTTGTCGGGGCACACTCTCCGCCGTTGGGTCGCGGTTCTCTGTTGCGAAGCAACAAAACCCCTTCGTCCCGCGTCCAGTGCAGCATCAGACAGGTTGACCCCGTCTTGCTCCGCGCGCTTCCGGAGGAGTTCCGGACGAGCCAGAGTCCACCGAGCCAGAGTCCACGAGGAACCGGACCGGCTCCCGTCCGAAGGACAGGGGCAGGTACCAGCAGGGGTCCCTCACCAGCGCGCAGGTAGGGCGATACCGTTCGCACGCGCTGGGCTCATCTACGGAGTCCTCAACATCCGCCTCAGCCGCAGAGGAGCCAGACTGATCCCCAAGGACTACTTCCGGAGAAGTCATATCAACTTGAGGTTCGTCCTGTCCATCAGCGGGTGGGGCGGCATCTGATGCCACGGAACAACTGTCCCCGGACGTAGTGTTGGTCGCCACCACGTCTGGATCTAGTTTCCCTGCCGCGGGTTCTGACCTTGCTGTCCCGGAGGACCAGACCGGAAGGAATTTCTCCGTTGCGGGCCAGGGAGGGCTCCCTGGTATCCGCGCGACCGCAGGCGCTCCAACAACTCTGGACACTTCAGCCAAAAGTGTCCCTGCTTTCCGCAGAAGTAACAGGGACGGTTCTGGGCTGGTCCGGAGGTGAACGCGCAACATTCTTCACGGTGTAAAGCCGTTGCCAGCTCCACCTACCACGCCTAACGGATCAGGGCTAGGCCCTGATGGCAACCTCGGTTGCGGCCCCGCGGGGCGCGACTCTACGTCCGGAGACGGAGTCAGGGACGCCGGAGTCGACTCCGCCGACCGGGTTCGGTCTATGGAGGTCTCCGCGCGTACCTTACTACCGCCGGAGTCACCAGAAGATGTCTCGCGGCGGTCGTCGCTCGACCGGGTGCGGTCCGCGACGTTAACACCCGTTTCCCTCCCCTTGGGTTCATCGTTTCTTTCTTTATCTCTCTCCTTTGTCATTTTCTTGAGTCATCCTTGAGGAGCGGGCAATCCCCAGGGATGAAGGAGGCTTCGACACTGTGACGGTAGGCTGCGATGGAACGCTGTCGGACTGATCCTGGTCACGGCACCAATGTAAAGTTATTGACTATCGTCCGCTCTTCGGGATCCTCGAGGATAGTCCTCTCACCGCGAGTCCTTGCGGACGCGCATCCGCTATTCCGGATCCTTGCGGCGGCGCCGCTCACCGGAGGTCACTGCGGACACGGTAACCACTTTAGCATTTACGGTAACCAGGTAACAGCCCACCCGACACGCCCAGGCCTACGGACACCGTTCAGAAACTGGTTCATCACCACGGTGTTAGCTGGAGGGGCCTGGCGAGCCGCGGTCTGCCTCGGGGACGGAACCCCGTACAGTCCGACGAACTGGCCAGAGCCTAAGTCACACCGCCCCGGGAAGGGAGAGAACAGGCGATCCACAGGGCTTGCGCCCCCGAGTCAGCACCTTGTCTCCCCCAGCCCGGGCCCCCCTATGGAAATCGTCCCCAGGGCTCTAAGAGCCCACTACTCATGACCAGGGAACTCAAAGCTCATGGCGAGCTTCGAGTGCAGCCTGTCACCCGACCTTGGACAATCTCCTCGACCGAGTCGCCTCCAGTGTATATATAATACCCCAGAAACTAGAGGCTGCACGCGAAGCGTAATCAAACCATTGTTATAGTTTACTGGATAACGTAAATTACAATGCGTCGCCGTAGCAACGCCCGCTCGAACGGAGCGTGTCAAAACAAGGCCAAGACAGAAAAGGCCACATAAATGGCATGTAGTTTTACAATCACCTGCCGCGATGTTAGGGCAAAATCGCCACATTTGTATTGCTTGCAGGAAATAAAAACATGTCCTCGAATCGGTAAACCCAGAGGAAAGTACACTTGTTGGAAATATGGCCAAAAATACACAGGTGTCTTATCAATATAATTTACACTTCTTTCAGTTTCAATCTGGTGGTTTTTGCTCGTAATCAAACTTAGAAGAAACATAATCCAAAGACAGCATTCCAGTATCGACAGCACACCTTCGATTTTCTTGCGCTCATGGTGTTCTCCCGCAGCCCATGGTGATCCTATCGACCTTGCTGTAGAGAAGGCATAATGCACTCGTTTTCGCCCTTTGCCCAGCCCAGCTAACCGTTACCTGGCTACGTTCCAACCGGCCAGTTATTGCAAAGGAAATAGCGAGAGGTAATTTGCCTACTGAACTGAGGAGCCAATAATCAGGTGAAACTTTCCTTTCATGGGTCGAGTGGTATAAATGACCAAAATAAAAACCACAGTTCATCGGGTGCTGATAGATGGACAGTCAAGTATGTGTCGCTGAACCACGATCTACAGCTGCAGCTCTGTGGATGTTCCAGGGGAATATTGATCAGAAAAAAAACTATTTCACCCATTATGGTGAAACTTGTATTTATTCGTCGAATGTTATCGTCACAAGAATGACAATTTTAACGATCAATAAACGAACCCTACAACAAATAGTTCCTATCACCCTTATGGTGGTATACAGACTCGTCAATAATTCTGTCTTGGATCATTCTCCGCAATATGATCCCGAGTAGTAGTTTCCATGTATTGGTATTGTGATTACTAGTAGTCGATCTGTTTTCAACGGAATACATTGGAACTTCATTATTATGCGGGATCGCAAAGTGGGGTACTACTAGTACCTAGACACCTATAGCCCCGTGTCACCATAATTGGTGTCATATATTGTAGGCCTACACTATATTTCATAATACCGGTATATAACCTACTACGAAAGATTTACTTTTCTTCTGCTTAGAGATTTTTAATCGCACATTATTCACGATTCTGCATGGATTTAAAAATTGAACCTCAGGATTCAACTTTCAGCACTTCTTTATGTTGTGTTACAGGATGTAAGTCACAAATTCTGTACTGGCTTTGCGGAATGGAACTGAAGAGAAAATACCCAAGGCGGCTGAATCGATGTGTCGTGTACTATACTATGGTGATTTGCGATTATATTTCCCAATTGTTTGTCTTCTCAACTGTTGCCCGTCGTATTTCTTCCAGGAATTTAAACACCTACCGCACACACTCAAGACAACATAAAGCTGTCGTTATGGTGTCCTTGAGTCGGTAGGCCCCTATAACCTAGAAGCAAAATATTTGTCGAAATATGGCTCAAAATGCACAAGTTTATTATAAATAAAATTTCCACTTCTCTCAGTTTCGATCGGGTGGTTTTTACATGTTATCATACTTATCAGAAGCATAAACCAAAGATCACATCTTAATTATCGACAGCAAACCCACTCACACTGCCGCTCCTCATGTCATAAAAGAAAGACGCGCAAGCCGGCCCAGCACAAATTGTTTAATTTCCAAAAGATTTGACCACGTTCAGAACACGAACTCGATCCACACGATGGCACACTACGTATACATCTTTTACGACCCGGCAATCAACCAAGTCAAAATTGGCGAGACTGTGGACGTCTCTAGACGATTTAAACAAGTCAGAGACGAAGACGGACACCCTCAACTGCAGAGGATTGAGGACTACCAAGCGAAAAACGGCAAGGACGCCGAACGCCGGAGCCATGAAGCCGTGAAGCATGAGCTGGGCTTGAGGAATGTGGATGGGGATTGGTTCGGAATGCGGCCCGAGGTTTCCATGCACCGAATCAAGCGAACCGTGACATCCGCCGTCCAATCCAGCAACGACCGGTGCTGAACACCGAATCACGGATGTGAGTGATCAAATCAGCGCCTTGACACAGTCAGACGTCGACCAGTTTGAGACTCACACGCACCCAAGAGATCTAGCTTCTGGCGACGTGTTCATGGACTCGGAGGATTGAAACGCGGGAACACGGACACGTTAAAGGATACTACTGATCATGTAAATATAGGCCCTAGTAAAGATGTGCCTGATTCGTAGCTGGTGACCATATATTATGTCAATACGATAAAATTGGTGATTTTTATAAGGATTGTTCATGTTCAATAATAATAATCATTAAATTGGGAAAATTGATCATTGATATGAATGTATGAATGGAGTTTAAATCAATGGAGTTCCCAGTACAAAAAAAACTCTTGGGACATTTGCTTTGTTAGACATCGATGCTGTTTTGTAAATTGAGGTATACATGTACTCTGATTTTTCTAACTTGTTTACACCGGTTTTTCACGATATCTTTGCGACGCTGAACGGAATCGCTCTATAACTTGGCACACTTCACCTCGAAGACAAACGGCAACCTTCTACCAAATTTCAGACATCTATCGGGACATCTATCTATGCCAAAAACGGGATCTCGAGAATCTGAGCATATTCGAGGGTTTGATCCTGTTTACATCAATGAGGATTCGAAGTATTGTTGTAATTTTAGACCAGAAGACACATTGGGGTGTATTCTACACAAACATGTTGATTTTGAAAGATTGCACCACTACAAAACTGAGCTAATACACAAAATTGTGTGCGGACCCAGAAATTAAATGACAGGGCTAAATTTAACATGGGGTGAGATTGCCAACTTTTTCAATTTTCCTGATAGAAGTTTGAAATTCGGTGGATAATTGCCGTAGGTGAAGTATGCCTAGTTATAGAACGATAGCATTTAGCATCGCAAAATATCAGCGAAAAACTGTAAACGAGGTAGAAAAATCAGAGTATAAACATAAATATTCAGAGATGTTATATTGATATGTCCCTTTCCGAAAAAAAAATCGATAATGACCATGAAATACACTTAATAAATCACATGAATTGACAGTGGGACACCTAAATCAAACTTTTTTTTACCGCAAAGAAAAGTTTAAAGTAGATGTGATCACTCTATAATGCTGTAACAAATGCAGTGTTTGGAAATGTCAAATACGTTAGGACTATGAAAACACTGATTATGGGAGCCCAAACAGTAAATTTCTTTCCTGGTATTATCAAATACATGTGCTATGTCCTGTGTGATTCAGTTAATCATTTGATCATGAATAAATGGTGTACATTGCCTTTAGATGCAGTTGTCATTACTTCCGATGTCAATTTGTTGGAATGCACTGATTTGTGTTTTAGTTCATATGCACAAACAATCAATTAATCACTGAGAAAACAGCCACAAATGCACACGAGCAATAAATCCAAATGAATAATTGATACTAAATTTGACAGCAGTGACACACTGTGGTAGTTTGGATCAACCAACGTATCATTTTTATGGGTATAGTATTTTGTACATCATTCAGCCACTTTCTGAATTTGGCGGCCATCTTCTAAAAAAAACAGTTTAGACAGTTTTGAGATCTTTGTTTCAAAAGATTATATATTTTTGTGATGTGTATAAGTTTAATTGCCCTTGAACCGACAGTCTGTGTGTGGCGGTCATTTTAATTCTTTCGATGGGTTCAAAATGGGACTTTCCGATGTTAAATTCTCCTATGCTTTATAATGGGACATAGTATTCCTAATATCTCACTTAATATTGAGATTATAGATTCGGAATCAATTATGAACATATAGGAAATGCTATATGTTGAATATTTTGATGACCTTGAATATGACCTTTGACCTAAATTTCAAGGTCACAGGACAAAATGGCTAATATCTCGCTTATTATCGACTTTACAGCTTAGGAATCGATTGTGAACATATAGAAAATGATATAAGCTGAATATGACCTTGAATTCGATCTTTGATCTCATTTTTAAGGCCAAAGAACAAAATGGCTAATATCTTGTTTCTCTATTGACTTAATAGCTTGGGAACCAATTGTGGACACATAGAAAATGATATACACTGAATATTTTGATAACCTTGAAATTGACCTTGAACTCATTTTCAAGGTCAGAGCACAAAATGGCTAATATCTCACTTATTATCAACTTTACAGCTTAGGAATCCATAGTGTACATATAGGAAATGATATATGCTGAATATTCTGATGACCTTGAGTTCGACATCTAACCTCATTTTCAAGGTCAGAGAACAAAATGGTAAATGATATATGCTGAATATTCTCTTCACCTCGACTTGACCAATGACCTTATTTTCAAGTTTCATTTGACCTGATTTTCAAGGTGACAGGACAAAATGGCTAAAATCTCGCTTATTGACTTCATAGTGTGGGAATCAATGATGGATATATAGGAAATGTACGCCAAATATTCTGATGACCTTGAATTTGACATTTGCCTTCATTTTCAAGGCCACTGGACAAAATGGCTAATATCTCTCTGATTATTGAATTTACAGCTTAGCAATCAACTGTGGACATGATATATGCTTAATATATATGCTGAATATTCTCTTGACCTTGAATTTAACCAGTGATCTGGCTATAATATAAAATATTAAACATATATTGTTCGGTAACCTATCTTTGGCCCTTGGCCTAATTTTTATTTATTTTTTCGCATTATTTTCAAAATGGCGGCCATTTTCCTCTGAGACCACTTGATGGAATTTTTCGAAACTCTGTATGTTGATTCTATGGGATTGAAGCTGAAGAGGAAATGCCCAAGACGGTTTAATCGATGTGTGATGGTGAATTGATGATATAATTTCCAAATGTTTGGGAAGTTTTGTCGTTTCGACTATTGCCCGCGCCGGTATTGCTTCCAGGAAACAGAGGCATACAGCACACACTCAAGACAAGATAACACTGTAATTATGATGTCCTCGAATCGGCAAACCTAGAGGCGAACCTACTTGTCGAAAATATGGCCCAAAAATACTCAAGTGTATTATTAATAACACTTTCACTTCTCTCAGTTTCGAACTGGTGGTTTTTGCATGTTATCAGGCTTATCAAAAACATAACACCCAAAGATCGAATGTCCAATATCGACAGCATCCCCCCCCCCCCCCCCGCTCCCTAATGCTTTAAAAGAAAGACACACAAGAGCTGTCCCAGCACGTTTTTTTAATCTCAGCAGAACACTACTTAATTTGACCACGACCAGAACACGAACTCCACAGGATGGCGAGCGACAATGTGTACATCTTCTACGATCCAGACATCACCCAAGTCAAAATTGGCCAGTCTGTGGACGTGGGTAGGCGCTTTCAGGAAGTTAGAGACGACGGGCACCCTCGACTACAGAGGGTCGAGCACTACCCCACGAGAAACGGCTTGGCTGCGGAACGCCGGAGCCATGAAGCCGTGCAGCGTCAGCTCGGCTTGAAGCCCTATGACGGGGACTGGTTCAAAATGGCGCAGGGGGTCTCCTTGAATGACATCAAGCGAGTCGTTAGCTCCGCCGTCTAGTTCCACAACATCCAGATCATGGATGTGATCAGTCGATCAGCGCCTTGACTGTGACTGTCAGACGTTTACCAGATTGATACCCACACACACATCCAAGAGATCTAGCTTCTGGCGACGTGTTCATGGACTCGAAGTATTGAAACACGGGAACACGGACACGTTAAAGGATATATATACTGATCATGTAAATATAGTATTGATATACCTGTTTCATAGCTAGTGATTATATATTACGTCAATACGATAAAATTGCTGATTTTTATAGTGAGTGTTCATTTATGGTGAGCATGTTCATTAATAATAATAATCGATAAATTGGGAAAATTATAATTATGCTTAATTTTAACAACTTTGTAAGGATGGGAGTTTAAATTAATTGAGTTCCCAGTACAAAACAATTCCTGGGACATTGGCTTTGTTAGACATTGATGCCGTTTTGTAAATTGTGGTAAACATAAATATTCAGAGATGTTATACTGATATTTCCCTTTCCACATGAAATGACAGTGGGACACCTAATCAGTTTCTTACCGCAAAGAAAAGGGGAAAGTAGATGTGATCACTCTATAATACTATAACAAATTGGGTGTGAAATAACTGAACTGTGGACCTGTCATATACGTTAGGACTATGAAAACATTTATTGTGGGAGCCCAAACTGTGAACTTTGTTTCCTGATATTATCAAATACATGTGCTATGTCCTGTGTAATTCAGTTAATTATTTGATCATGAATAAATGGTGTACATTGCATCTAGGTGCAGTTGTCATTACTTCCGATGTCACTTTGTTGGAATGTACTGGTTTGTGTTTTAGGTCATATAGCTACAATTTGCACAAACCATCAATTAATCACCGAGCCACAAATGCACACAAGTAATGAATCAAAAGGAATAAATGATACTCAATTTGACACCAGTGACACACTGGGAGTAGTTTTGATCAACCAACGTATTATTTTTAGGTTACCGAACCTATGGTCCAATAACCTATTGGCATGGCGTTGCATCCGTCGTCGGCGTCGTCCGTCCACATTTTTATCTTTAAAGTTTACAGGTGAATCTTTCTGAAATTTTGCACAAAAATGCCTAAAAATATTTTGAAAAGGGGACATTTTTTTGTTTTTTGATTTTCGCATTTATTTTTCAAAATGGCTGCCATTTTCGACGAAAAACGGCCGATTTCTGACTTTGGCGGCCATTTTCTCAAAAACTGTTCAGACAGTTATGAGATTTTTGTTTCAAAAGATTACCCGCATATACCTCTAAGACGTGTATAAGTTTCGTTGCCCCTGAATCGCCGGTCTGCGTGTGGCGGCCATTTTCATTTTCTCCACTGGCCCCAAATGGGACTTTCCCATGAATACTCATATGATTTATAATTGGACACATTATGCCTAAAATCTCACTTAATATTGAGATTAGAGACTAGGAATCAATTGCGGACACATAGGAAATGATTATTGTCATGACCTTGAATTTGACCTTTGATCTGATTTTTAAGGTCAGAGCACAAAATGGCTAATATCTTGCTTATTATTGACTTTACAGCTTAGAGATCAATTGTGCACATATAGGAAATGATATAGTCCGAATATTTTGATGACCTTGAATTTGACCTTTGACCTCATTTTCAAGGTCAAAGCACAAAATGGCTGATATCTCGCTCATTATTGACTACGTATTAGGAATCAATTGTGCACATATAGGAAATGATATAATCCGAATATTTTGATGACCTTGAATTTGACCTTTGACCTCATTTTCAAGGTCAAAGTACAAAATGGCTAATATCTCACTTCGAATCGACTTTACAGCTTAGGAATCAATTGTGGACATATAGGAAGTGATATATACTGAGTATTCTCGTGACCTTGAATTTGACCTTTGACCTCATTCTCAAGGTCAGAGCACAGAATGGCTAATATCTTGCTTAATATCGACTTTACAGCTTAAGTATCAATTGTGGACATATAGAAAGTGATACATGCTGAATATTCTCCTGACCTTGAATTTGACCTTCGCCCTCAGTTTAAAGGTCAAATCACAAAATTCCTAATATCTCGCTCAAGAATCAATTTTACAGCTTAGGAATCAATTGTGGACATATGGGAAATAATATATGCCGAATATTCTCATGTCCTTGAATTTGACATTTGACATTTTTTTCAAGGAATGGGTAACATTTCGATTATTATCGACTTTACAGCTTAGAAATCAATCGTGGACATATACTAAATGATGTATACCAAATATTCTGATGACCTTGACTTTGACCTTCGACCTCATTTTCAAGGTCAGAGCACAAAATGGCTAATATCTCGCTTATTATGGAGTTTGCAGCTCAGGAATCAATTGTGGACTGATGGAGAATGATACATGCTGAATATTGCCGTGACCTTGAATTTGACCTCTGACCTCATTTTCAAGGTCAGAGCACAACATGACCAAAAATCTCGTCCGTTATCGACTTAGGAATTAATTGTGGATATATAGGAAATGCTATGTGCTGAATATTCTTGTGACCTTGATGTTGACCTTTGACCTCATTTTCAAAGTCAGATCACAAAATGGCTAATGTCTCGCTTGTTATCGACTTCACAGCTTAGAGTCAATTGAGGACATCTAGGAATTTATATATGCCAAATATTCTCGTGAACTTGAATTTGAACTTTGACCTAATTTTCAAGGTCAGAACACAAAAATAGTCAATATCTCGCTTATTATCGTCTTTACAGCTTAGGAATCAAATGAGGATATATATGAAATGAGATATGCTGAAAATTATGACCTTGAATTTGACCTTTGACCTCAGTTTCAATGTCAGAACACAGAATGGCTAATATCTCGCTTATCATCGACTTTACAGCTTAGGAATCGATTGTGCACATTTACGAAATGATATTTGCCGAATATTCTGAGAATCTTGAATTTGACCTTTGACCTCATTTTCAAGATGAGAGCACAAAATGGCTAATTTCTCACTTATTATGGACTTTATAGCCTTGGATATACATTTTAGCCTTGCATATCCTATATAACATATAGGAAATGATATTTCCTCAATGTTTTGATGAACTTCAATTTGACCTTTGATACATGCTGAATATTGCCGTGACCTTGAATTTGACCTCTGACCTCATCTTCAAGGTCAGAGCACATAATGGCTAATCTCTCACTTATTCATGTAATTATCGACTGTACATGTTAGGAATCACTTGTGGACAAGAAATGATATACTAGTATATATCGTGAGTATCCTCGTGACCTTTAAATTGCCCTTTGACCTCATTTTCAAGGTCAGGGGACAAAATGACCAATATCTAAAATATAAAAACATTGTCCGGTAACCTTTCTTAGCCCTTGGGCTAATTTTTATGGATATAGTATTTTTATATATCAGTAATAACACCATTTTACTAACGGTTGAGGAGCAAGTAGTGCCAGGTTTGGAAGAAATGTTTGAGGAATTGTTGTCGGGTGTCGATACTACGGCAAGAGATGGTTTCACCTTTATATATAGCTATAAATGTTTTAGTGTATTGGGTGAAGTGTGGAGTTAAGTGATGGGGTCCCTAGTACGTGAATTCGAAGTTTGTTAATATATATTAGTGATAAATTTGAGATTTAGGCTGAAATATACCGGTATTTATATAATATATATTCCCAGGATTTCTACCACATGTGAATTCATTGGCGGATCCAGGCGGGGCATTGGGACTGATATAAAATATAAAAAAACCAAATATAAAATTGAAGTTCTCAAGTGTTCCGTCGATCATCATCAATGGTGTGAATTCCAAAGACTAGGCCAAACAACAACTCATTGAGTGACTCATTTTATTTTGCCCTGTAGCAATAAGTATACACATGTATAATTTACGTAACCCCAGCAGTGGTTCTCTTCAACCTAGAAATCGGCGGGGACGGTCAGTGGGGACCGAACCCACGGACTTCTAGGTTGGAGAGAACCACTGCTGCGGGTACACTTTATTTATGAGAACATTGGAATATAATATCTAAAACAATAAAATACATGAAATATGATTTGGACAATGATACTTCACAGTCATACCGGTAGACTGCAGATAATCTCTAACGGGAGTATTAGAAAATACTTGAGGTAACTTCAATGTTGACTTGCAACAATTATAACTTCCACAACCATATGACTTCCCAGAGTTTCATGAGTATATATGTATGTGAGTTACATCCACAGTAACTCAGCTGAGGGCAAGCAAAAGCTGTAATTCAGTAACCCAATATATAGATATATAACAGGCAACATTTATGCACAATCCCGAGTGAACTAAAGGCATACGTGCATGCATAAAATGTGAAAATGTATAATTTAAATGTGTGCCGACATGTATATATTTCTATAGTGGAATGCGATAGTTGCATGAGTATTATGATCTATTCAGCCACGCACACTCTGAATACAGTCAAACGGTCCCAAACCACTGATTAGTGAACGTCCTTGGGATCCAACAAAAATGTTTACTATATGAATGTGTTCACTAATCTGAAGAGCACCCAATGCTAAAAGATTCATTTGGGACCGAGAAAAAGTGTTCATTAACTTGAGTTCTTCACTGACCGGAGGTAAATGAATACATAGAATTATATCTCAGGCAGGTGACATCGGGTTGAACACACCAGTTGCGCTACATGGTAGCTTTCCAGATCTGTTGTTAATCAGCATTATATGTTATTTCTTCAAGAGTATCGTTAGCTTGACACGTCGAGAACTTACATTATCGTCATGAACATGCTGGCAACACTGTAGATTTTGTTCCAGCTACAATTCGGTATATCTCCAACGTTCCCGTGTATCATCTTGTATAAAGTAAAGCCTTCAACAGCTTGTATCTCGCCAAATTGTTTGGCAACTTCCAATGCTGCCGATTCATTATATGTGGGAAAATGGAGCCAATAGTCGGCGCCATCTGGTAGATGATTGAGGATCATCTCCCTGAGAAGCTGTGTGGCCACCACAGGAGTCTCCGCATAGAACCCTGCAGCTTTATACATCGGGGTGTTCTTGCATCCGATAAGGTCTTGCCTCATGATAAAGTACCCGCATATTTTGTCCCCGTCCTTAGCTATTATTGATATACTGCTAGGAGAGGTCAAACAGACGCCAATAAATTTGGACCTGTCGTGACCCACAACTGTGCTATCGTATCGACAAACTCTTTCAACGTCATTTGCATCGACAACTGTGATTGCCAATGACAGATCGACCTTGACTTCATGTGCAGCATGACTTTTTTGTACTTTCCCAGAAATCATCTTCAAACAAATCCCTGTATGCTGGAACCCAGACTTTGCATAGGTGTCAGCCATCATCGGTGTGCAATGGAGGGTAACTGATCGTGGTCGAGCGATGTCGAGACCCTGTTGAAACAGCTTTCTACCAATGCCTCTACCACGATAAGGCCGACTCGTCACAAAGTTGGCCAGTACAGTCACATCATCCGCAGTATTAAATATAGTTACGGTAGCTGAAATTATATGCATACACAATTTTACCCTTTTTTAACCAGGAAATAGCTACATGTTATTATATAAATAGTGATGTGTAAATAAGTAAAGAAAGTAATGAACATGGTATAGTAGAATTTCCTGGTGTTCAGTGAAAATGACAACATCGATTGATGATGCTCAAGTACTGATTATGAACTTGAGAACGTATGTGATGGGACTACAAATTTTCAACATGAATGGTTTCTAATATTACTGACAGACAAGAGTTCCATCAGACAAGAAGAGTCCCATGGCGGCTGTCGGGTCTGCTTTATGCATCATGTTGAGCTCCTCCAGGGACTCCGGCCACATTTCCTGGGACGTCAGGGCCACTAACTGGGGCAAGTCCCTGGATTCGATGGTCCTCAGCGTCAGGGACAGACCCGCCACGTCCCAAGTCTCCAGCTGCATGGCTCTGTAAACAATGATGGCAAACTTCGAAAAAAAGAACCCGAAAGTTTAAACATCCATTATTTTCCACACAAGAAAATCGGGCCGTTTGTGATTCCAATACGGACCAAGATCCTCTCCCAATAGCACATATTATCCGAGATCATATGACCACGATAAAATTGTTTAATGTTTACTTTATATGTCAATGTTGTGAACCCAGGAATTACATGTAGCCTTCCGATTTATGCATCTGTAAATCAATCAAATCTGTAAATATGGGTGTATCTGGTGTATCCTGACCATTAATGTCAGATAGACAAATGACCTTTTTATCAAGAAATAGAAAGGATCTCTGCGACATTTTAAGGTGACTAGACATATTCCTAAAAATTTGGCTGAGATGGCCATGCACTTTACCTTACGACCATAGAATATATCGGTAACTCGCCATAAGTTTGGAATGATTTGCATGAGTTGGAAATCAACAAAAATGTTTAAAATCAGTTTTGGAAAATAAATTGATTTGATTTGACAGCTCCAAAATAAAAGATTTTGTGCACTGTGACCCGTGCTCATCTGTAATCAGGCTGATCTTGCTCATACTAGTAGGCCTAGTACCAGAAAAAACATATATCCTATATGTTACCACATCCAAACAACAAGCCTGTACTTCGACCTCGAGCACATCGTCTCCAATAATTTCAATACCCGGTAAGCACATTGACAAGCTCAGTTAATATGCTACGTAGGCCCTATGTCAGATCTTTCTTTTCAAGCGTCTTCGCGAACATGTAGCTGTATGCACTGTGGTGAGACTGGATGCACTAACGATCGTTAGTGCATCCAGTATCACGTACCACAGTGGCATGGGCGCGCGTGATAGTTCTAGCTAGATCTTGAGATTGACTTAGGCCTGAAAAAGAACTAGGGGCCTACCTTGTTCGGGGTGCAGGCATACCATGGCGATATTGAACTGGTTTTATCTATGAACTTATATGAGTAAGTCCAATCGTCAACGTAAATGCATCAGAGAAGCATGGATACCTAAACGATAAATTCATAATATTTCCAATCAAGTGCTTCTGCGGGAATTATTTGGTGAGCCGATTTTTCCCCTTATATTTTGGGCGACAGCCTGGAATGATAGAGCATCAGAGGGATTCGCTCGGCTGCAGCGACCGAATATGTATCTAGTTTCTTGGACGGAAACTAAATTAGGACCAATGGTCATGCAGCTTACCATAGTCTATATTTGTGGTAGGACGAGGCAGGCTTTGGAGTTTTATTGTCCGTTTTAGTGCGACGTCTTTACCAACTATATGCTGCGTTCCAATCATGTTGTGCAAATGGTGTGTACTACTAGCGAGAAGTAATAAAATTGCCCACGTACGTTATTGTACATCCTAGCCGAACGGAAAATACTCCTCGGAAACCCGTGCGCACCATTTGCACAACGTGATTGGAACGCAGCAATAGGCCTAAAGCCCGAGTCCCACCTACCCGGACTGTGTCCCGGACTAGTCACGGAAGAAACATCCCGGATCACCCCGGATAAAAGTAATAAAATGTGCCAAAAATGTAAGTTGTTTTTATGGTCCCATATACCCGGGATACACACGGACGAGCCACGAACAGAAGCCACGGACAGTCCCCTGAAGAACTGATGGAGAGGTGCTGATTTTAAGTCCCTTTTATACCTTTTTGGACTCTATGATCCCGGATGAGCCACGGATCACCCCGGAGTACCACGGATCAGACACGGTAGACACCCGGTGTACTTTCTGGAGTACCAGGACAAGATAAGGATAACTCCCCGACTATCCCGGAACACCCCGGACCGTCCAGGAGTAGCCACGGACTGACTATACACCCCAGTGGGTCACGGACGAGCCACGGACCACCACGGTACACCCCCGGACAAGACCCGGACTGGCCCGGATCAGCACGGATTTGCCTTACCTCCCGGGCCGTCGCGGATGGCCCCGGCAGTTTTAAACATTTTAAAAGTGCCGGGGAGCTCCCCGGACTATCCCCGGACTGTCCCGGATCCAGCGTTTTTTTTCCAAAATCAGCCGGACTAGCCACGGACCGTCCCGGACCACTCACGGACCGTCCCGGACCACTCACGGACTGCCCCGGATTGTCACGGATCAGTCCATGGCTAGTCCGGGGTCGCCGTCCGGGTAGGTGGGACTGGGGCTTAAAGATGTGATCGTAAAGAACGCCTGAAGAAGAACCCGTCATAGACGATAAAGCTAAAACGCCTAAAGAAGAACCCATCATAGAGGATAGAGCTCTATATGGTGTGATAATTAACACAGGTGCTATGAACAGAGCTATTTGAACGAGCCTTATAAAGGCAAAAAAATACATATTTACACAAATAAACACTGATGAATATGAAATCCATTAACAACATTAGTACTACCTAATCGTTGAGGTCTGAAATAAAGGTAATACTATGATGTATCGCTGCCCGCATACAGGTAATTTCTGTATTTACAAGTGTAGTGCACAAAGAACCCGACAGAGGGCAAACGTTAGCTGTTATTGAACGGCCAATCGTTCACTATACTCTGAGGAAGGGCGGCAATGTTTTTGTGGCATTTTCTGCGTCCATGCAGCCGTTAATTAACGACATCCACATTTTCAAGAAACTTTAAATCATCACGCTGATAGATGATACAATAATGTTAGACATATATAGACTATTCACGTTATGCAAATTGACGAACCTCGATCAAGACTAAGCAATATATATGTATATATCGTGTTTTGGAGTTATTATTTAAACTATCAAAGTGTTTGAGGGAAATACCTATACACACGATAACTGTTGTCTCTTAATAAAGTTATCGTATAGTTCTGTATCTGTGTTGCATATATTAGTCGATGAATGGAACTGGAAACAGATGAGTGATCCGGTAGCTTAATGAAATTGCTCATATTGCTTGGTAAACTGCAATAATTATCTCAATTTTTTTTAGCCTGATGAAGATGTGTGTAATAAACCGAAATGATTTGGTTTGCCCACCACATGATCTGAGGTCAGGACCAAGGCCAACAGAAGATCCAATGTGTATGACTTTCCCTGATGCACCGTCTGAGGCTTTTTTTTTTAGTTATTAATATAAATAATTAATACATGAAATCGTGAACAAGTTGCACAACACCCCAAAGTGATCAGGATACCGAAAAGCGTAATATCAATATAATGGTACTCATTTGTTTTCAGTTTCACAAGTTGGGTAGATGAATTGACTTCCTTATAGATGACACTGTACGAAAAATCGAGAAACTCAAGATCGTCATCGCTCAAGTACTTGCAAAAAACTAGGCTATAATTTATCGGTCATACTTCTGAAAACTGCATGTGCAACCTGTACAAAAAATGGGCATTGGACTTTAATCCCAGGGTATGTCTATTCTCACGACATGTTATGGCCAACTTTATCGCCATTTGTCTGAGCCATATGACTCAGTTGATTCTTTATCAGCGAATGCAGTTATAGGGCATGACATAATGTTCTCCAATATTATTAATCAATATTAAATGGCATGTGAAATCATATGCGCAACAATTTCTGTCTCTGTTGAGGCTTATGTTGATTCAAATTTTGAATAAATTATTCAATATTGCCTTAGCATGTGTTGGTGTGGATGAATTCAACACGATTGTTGTATCACATGTTTAAACTACCACTAGTTTATGTGCATTGAATTCATGCATTATACATGTACATATAAATTACTTTATTAGGTCTATAACTAACACATGACACGAAGCACGACACGGGTTCGATGAATACTCAAGCAAGATCGAACTTCCGAATGGATATTCTGATTTCGTGACAAATTAGGAAGCCCAAATATAGCATCACAGTAGATGCATACATTTGGTTCATATCAAATCCCCTCGAATCGAGTAATGCAGTGAAATTTCGAATGACTGCCAAAAACTAATAGTCGCGGCTAAAATTTAGCATTCATATACGTACCAGGGCAAAACTGAAACTTTTGTTTCTTATTTCCCCAAAAGAAATAAGAAAAAAAATTGGCCTATATAATACCATATTTTCAAAAATGTCATCAATCCGACGTACTTCATATGATTGATGAGCAGGCAAATTTTTATTTGATCTGCGTGACGGTTGACGCATGGACTCTATGAGCACTCAAATGAGGTTAAAAGTTGAGTGTAAAATGACTTTGTCCTAGGAACAAATACATATATACTAGATGTGCAATGTTAAGTACTCGTCATTTCTATCATTTTGATTTTTAAACAACTGATTTGAATATCATAGACGTAGAGTAGTGTCTCTACGTATATGGAATATTAGGTGATACAGTCTGTAGGCCTACCTATCCATAAATCTGATAAAAATATTGATCCCATACCTTTTTATGTTGCCGAACTTATATGCATGGGCCGATAACCAATTGGCATGACATTGCGTCCGTCGTCGTCTTCGTCGTCCGTCCACATTTACAGTCGAATATTTCTGAAAATTTGCACACACAGAATAAAAAAGGGTCATTAAGGTCAAATTCAAGGTCAGCACTGAAACTGCAATAGACCTCTATATATCCTCCAACTTGAATGTGCCAATATCTAAGCTCTATGTTGGAATGTTCCAGGATCTTACTCCCAATGAGCTCAGCTCCCAATGAAGGGAACTAAATGAAATTCTCAGGGGCGAAAAGGGCGAATTTTTCAAGGGCGAATTTGTTTTTGCTGCAAATGGCTCAAAACGAATATAGGGACTTGATTTTATTCGCCGACCCGTAAAAAATCAAAATGGCCACACGCAGACCGACGAGTCAAGGGCAACGAAACTTAATACATATCACGAAGGTACATAGCAGGAATTTTTTGAAACAATTCCTTTTTTGTTTGTATAAAATGACTCTTTATATTAACCACATATTGCAGCTCACACAGCTTTATCGATTGAAAATTTGAATAAACGAATTTGTACAGCTGTAACTTTATTGATGTTGCATTTTATGCACCCACTTATGGATTTATTTTATCCCTCTCCGTGGTGTGTTTCTTGTGGGGTTTTAGCCGATGACAAATTTATTCCCCTTACTTTCGGTATCACCATTTTATGAGATCAATCATTCAGTCGGGTATAAAACCCAATGTCGTTGTCGTGGCTAATACCAGTTGCAGTGGACCTTCCAAACAAAGGCGTCGATCGCGTGTTTTGGTAATATTGAGTTAATTCGGGTTGAAAATACACGAACGTTCCAATTTACGAAAGAAAATATATCAGCACTACAGCATGGCAGAGCCAAAGAAGCAAGTGTACGTTATGAAAGACGGCGACGAATACAAGATTGGGCAGTCCAATGACCCCAAAAGCCGTGAGGATCAGGTGCAAAAAAACCACCCAAATGCCGAAACCATCTGCACCTTTCCGACAAAGGACGCGGGACGTGCTGAGCACGCGGCTCACGAGAGGCTGGAAGGCGAGGGGATGAAGCACGTCCAGGGTGACTGGTACAAGGCACCACCCGGGATGTCCGCCGACCAGGTCTGTAAGGAGACGGGCTCAGCCGTACAGTCCGTCAATGACAAACACGGCCAAAAAAGGTGAGCATGGACAACCACGACGTCACAACCCTCCATTACATCTGAAGGGTTCGGATTTTCGTGATGATTGGTTTTGGGGTTTCAATAGCATGATTTTTATTGTATTGATTCATTGTCATATTCATTAATTAATATCAGCATTAATATGAACATAATTGATTTATTGTGTCAATGCAATACATGTAATATATCGATGACGTGTAATGCACTGGATAGTGATAAATAATGATAGCTTTTGGAATTACAATGACATGATCATTACATTTACTGGTTTTTATCTATCTATTTATATATATATATTGATCAATATGAACATTATTGGTATGAACCTTAATAATTAATACGTATTGATGTATACCTGCCGCCTTTATAGATATAAATACATTACCGTTGTTTTAAATAAAACCATGCTTCCTGTCAAAATGATTGCTTTTGGAAGTACGAAGTCATGATCATTACATTGTAATGGTTTATGTATTGTTCAGTATGAACATTATTAATATGAACGTTAATAATATATTTGCATTATTTCACCTGCCGTCGTTATAGATCTAAATGCACTGCCGTTGTTATTTAAATAAAAGTAGCACCATGTTCCCTGTCAAAAATTATTGCTTCCGGATTTACGTAGATATGATCACTACATTGTACTGATTTTTATTTCTATGGATATTGATCATCATGAATATTATTAACATGAACGTTTATGATTTATTTGTAGCCTATAGGTGTATGTACCTGTCGTGGACATGGATCTAAACACGCTGACGTTATAAATAAAATTAAGTCCATGCTTCCTGTCAAAAGTGTTCGTTTCTCTGTAGGTATAATATGATCACCAAGATTACATTCACTAATCAGGTTACCTGAAATCAATATGACATCTAAAATGATCTGAAGCCATGTACAAGCTAAATGGGAATGGCACGCTCGCGGTGTAGAACCTACATCTCAACCTATTCATATCTCGGCCCAAGTAGCACACCTTACTCTGTTAATACTACTCACCCACCGAATGTATACCATATTTAATCCGTCTGGCACATTTTTTATCTTCATTGAATTCAGAAGAAATAGTAAGCTACGCTACATGGCCCCATATGGCTGCGGTATAGGTGACAAGGATGTTCAGCATATATCATTTCCTATAAGTCCACAATTGATTGCTCAGCTGTAAATTAAATAATAAAAGATGTATTACCAATTTTGTGCTCTGACCTTGTAAATGAGGTCAAAGGTAAATCTCAAAATCGCGAGAATATTCAGCATATATCATTTACTATATGGGCACAATTGATTCCTAAGCTGTAAAGTCGATAATAAGTGACATATCAGCCATTGTGTGATCTGACCTTGAAAATGAGATCAACGGTCAAATTCAAGGTCATCAAAATATTCGGCATACATCATTTCCTATATGTCCACAATTTATTCCCAAGCTGAAATGTCGATAATAAGTGAGATATTGGCCATTTCGTGCTTTGACCATGAAAATGAGGTCGAATGTCAAGTTCAAGATCATGAGAATATTCAGCATATCTTTTCCCATATGTTCACAACTGATTCCTAAGCAGTAAAATTGATAATAAGCGAGATATTACCCATTTTGTTATCTGACCTTGAAAATGAGGTCAAAGGTCAAATTCAAGGAAAATAACGTCCGTTTCGCTCCACGATGCACCGGTTCCGAGATATTGACGAAAATAGAAAATGATGACTCGGCAAAAAAATTTCAGGGCAAGGTCAAAGTTCATCCCTAATACCACTTGGACATGATGTCCATGTTTGTCTAGGGCCGCGAGTCCGTTTCGATCAACGACCCACCGTTTCCGAGATATCGACGAAGATGAAACATACTGACTGAGCAAAAATATTTCAGGTCATGGTTCATCCCTGATACCCCAGATGCTTGTATAGGGCGATTTCGAAAATGGCGTCCGATTCGCTCTACGACGCACCGTTCCCGAGATATGCAGGAATCTTGGACGGAGCAACGAATAATTCTTCCAAGTTCTAGATCAAAGGTTGTTTGACGGATTGCTCCCAAGTTCTATAGGGTTCTTGCCCGATAGTATATATGACCTCCATGCAAGTCGTAACCACTGCCTGAGGACTTTTGGAGTTATCGTGCAAAATAGATATCAATTTCATCCGCACGGACCTCACGGACCTGGGATCTGGCTCAAAAAGTATATCACACGTAGGCTATATGAGCAGCGGTGAAAATGTCAATTTCAGAGTTATCACGCTGACACAAAAACGGCTGAAGAAGCAAAAAAAGAAAAGGAAGAAAACACAAAGAAAAAGAGAGGGGGAAAAATCTGCTAGAATCAAATACCTTAAGCGTAACACGTTACCCTTCGAACGAGCAGGCATAAGAACGAATTTTCTCGAGGGAGGAGCGGGGGGGGGGGGGTCTTACGGCGCCCCGACCCCCCAAACTGCCCTTCTTTCACTCACTGCGAAAATCAGCACCCCCCCCCCCCCCATCCCCGTTAGACAAATTTTGGATCCGCCCCTGAGTAATATAGCATGTCACCATCGCATGAGGGCCTATCCGTTTATGAGCCATGCTAAATCTACTAAGTTTACTGTTACTTATGTGAGGTTTTGATCAAGAACACCTCTGGTCGGTCAATGGTTTTCAGGGGCGTGTACAGGATTTCTGGAAAGAGGGGGCACAATTTGACAGCAGGGGGTCTGGGGGTCGCTCAAGCCCCCCGAAAGCTGAAGCCCTTCGCATGATATCCGATGGACTTTCGCCTTATTTGAATAGATCACACATTAATTTGTGAAAAGCTTTGCGCAGTGCAGACTGGGATGACAGATTCACTTGTATTAGGTAACGGCAGATGCACAAACAATGCCGCAATCTTAATTGCATTCTTGATTTCAGTTTCTCCTATCGCACTGCCGAATATGGTGTATATAATACATTCTAACATGGTGACGTCAGAGGGCTCTTAGCATTTCAGTCATTTCAAAAGGTGTTATATCAGTTGATATTGCACTGTTGTCATTACTGCACTGGCCAGAAACCGTTGCTATGACGTCACTCATTGTGACGTCACTCATTGTCTCTTTTGTGCTGAAAAACGTTATTGTAGACATATAATAAACCAAATAATACAGTGTACTGTGTTTTATTCCGCACTTGGTCCTTTCGCGGCGCACTCGTAAACTCGTGTCCCGTGAAAGGACCCGTGCGGAATAAAACCCAGTACAATGCAGTATTTGCTTAAAGATAGAGTCTGGTCATAGTAGGAAATTTATTAGTTTTGGCACATGAAAATAGAGTGAATCGTATGAATTGACGTGGTTTTTACAGCATGTTGATAGCCTAATTGGTTCCAAAATTATGATGATTTATTCAAATTATTTCCCGCCAAAATTCACACCTAATTATATATTATAATTAGTATTCATGACGTCACACCAGTATAACTGTTTTAATTAGTTATATTCGGATGCTAAATCTGTGTCCTTTATATATTTTTTCACGAAATATATTGTTGTATGGCATCCCAATGAAAAATATACCATAAATATTTGTAGTCGAACAGCGCCATACCATCCATCCCTTAGATACTGTCCATAGCAACGCCGTTGCTAGGGACCTTTGCTCGTAACTAAAGAGAGTTATAATGATGAAAAGGCATTTATGTTATGTTTTAAATGAAATACATGAATGTTATGATGTATTTTTGACGAAAAATTAGTATATTCATGAAGTTTGGGCCCATAGCAACCACCGTTGCTAAGGGCAGTATTTCGGGCGTTGTTCACTTGGTGACGAAATTAGGTTATTAAATTCTGATTATGTTTAATACCAAACGCGACAAAATAGTTAAGACTAAAAAAATGTAAACAAAAGGTGAAATATCAAGAGTTATGTGTTGCTAATTATCTTAAAGTACTGGTGTGACGTCATGAATACTCATTATAATACTTAATTAGATGTCAATTTTGGCGGGAAAGTACTACACAAATGTTGTTATAACTTTTTACCAAATTGAGATATCAACATTCTGTAAAAACTGCCTTAATCCATGAGTTGTACTTCTTCATTTGTCAAAATTGAAACACTTTTCATTTTGACTGGACCCCCACTTTAATATACGGCCCTATATAGGGCCTATATCAGATTTCGTTTCCAGGATCAACGGCCTACAAAAACGTCATGACCGCAACAAACGTGTGTAGCCATGGTGACGTTTATTTCCTAACAATCATTTACCATGTTAGAATAGAAATAATGTATAGATTTGGAGTAATTGTCTGCAAAATAAACTTCTCGGGACAGGTGATATAGCCCTCGACGCCTTCGGCGTCTCGGGACCATATCACCTTGCCCTCGAAGTTTATTGTGCGACAATTACTCCAAATCTATACATTATTCCTTAAATAATTTGTAAATTCCAGCATATGTATGCCTACATATATCACTTTGAAGAGGGACACAGCTTGCGGCGGGAATCGCCTTCGTGGCAAACAAATGTGTCAGAAAGTTTTATAGAATAGGTCTGGGGCCTAGGCGGGCCCTAGAAGCTGAAGGGGCCTAGAGGTTATTTGGTTGATTCTGAACGTTTTCAAGCCGCGTAGATCATAATCTTCAGATCCAAAGATTTTCCATCGACGATCGAACATCTCAATTGACAGACCTATCCCATCCTATACAACCCCAATTACAACAACATGTTGCATTGGGGGCAGTGATTATCTCCCTCCCATCAACCAAAGGACGATATGGTTGGGTGGCGTGGAGGGGTGAGGTAGGGAGGTCTTGGCATCAGCACTTTAATTTCAAAGATATAAATATATACATGATGTGACCGCTGATCATGTCTGTGTTAACAAACAATATGGGAGCATTATCATGCCATACTAACGATAGAAAATGTTTGCGCGCTGTACACACTTCGTACACACCAACTGGATGGATGACTATCATCAAAAATACAATAAAATGAAGAAAATTATTTAATTTTATTTAATTTTCTAAGAAACTGAGTCAGGGCACGATTTTGTGAAAGAGGGGGCACAAAGGTACCTATTTCACGGAAAGAGGGGGCACGTGCTGGCTGTGCCCCCCTCTAAACACACCATTGGTTTCGATGTAATCATCATGTGTGCAGATCGATGTGGTTTCACTCCAGTCGCCGACTGTGTAGATGCCATATGCGCAGAGATTCTACGTCTATGGTAGGTTTCATACAACCATAATAAATAGGGTACATGATGCATGTACTGATGGTGGTTTTATAGGAGATGCGACGTCGTAGGGTTTTCCATTCCTCCGCAGCATCCCGGACACTCGTCATCCCGTCAATATGGATAAAACCCATGCAAACGGCGTATTGGTACTAGTAAATAGCTTTTTTGGTCCATACTTCGTGTTCGCAAATTCACGAACGTCAGATACGTTTCACTAGAAACGCAAAACACACCCTAAAAATGCCAAAAGGTGGTGGCGGAGGATCAAAAGGTGGCGGTGGTGGCGGAGGATCAAAAGGTGGCGGTGGTGGCGGAGGATCAAGGGGTGGCGGAGGATCAAAAGGTGGCGGTGGTGGCGGAGGATCAAAGAGTGGTGGACACGCCGCCGGGAAAACCTACGTTATGCGAGACGGGAACCAGTACAAGATCGGCCAGTCCACTGACCCCGGGCGCCGAGCGAGGGAAGTCCGACAGACCCACCCAGGCGTCCAGCTCCAGGCCAGCTACAGCGCCAACAACCCCATCCGGGCCGAGGCGGTGAGTCACAAGGCCGTACAGAGCCAGCTTGGGATGAAGCCCAAGGGAGGTGACTGGTTCACGCCCAGACCTGGAACTTCGGGTCGGGATGTCCAGAACACCGTCGGTGCCGCGGTCCAGTCCAACAACGCCAGAAACTAAATTGTTTGGTAGGTGGATTTGAATTGAATAAACACAAGGAAGTATCGGATACCATGTAATTGAGTTATTTATTCAGCGCAATAATATGATTTGGGGTTAATATGATTATAATTACATTCACTCGGCGAGTCCTAGGCCTACTATTGTTTACCTCTCTTGAAGAGAATGGTGATGCTCGATGCCCTGAATGAAACAATTACGCATTTGATATTAGGCCCGAAAAAATAATTTCGATGTTTCTGGGTGTGATTGGTGTGTTCTGTAATGCACTGTAAAAGTGTCCCATTTTACACTTTTAAATCACCAGTTGGGAATCATCAGTAAACTACAAAATTATATTCCATTTCATCTCGTTTCAGTTATGCTGACCATTGCGGAACAAATGAGAGTGGACATACTGAATACTAGTTGGAATGCAAGATGGTGTCAATGCAGTTTTATATTGTATATTTATGCTGTGGTTAAAGTACAATCAAGGTGTCCCAATTTTGAAATCAGTACTTGAATGTCTTGAATGGTCCAGTTTGCGTGTACCACTGCTGTCATATACTTGTATTTGGCGACGTGTTGGAGACATTGTTAAAAAATTATATTAATAAATCGTACTATATATGGTGATTGCGATTGTGATTAAAAATTGTTGCTGTATTTTGTTCAATGTTTGAAATCTAGTCAGGTTATCAGCAATAAAAGGCTGCATAACAAATACAAATGTGTTCGTTCCTCCTATGTATAGTTAACAGTCATTAAAGTAATTCTGGTTCAAATTTTATCAGAATAGACGAATGAGGAATGATTGCCCATCTGAGAGATCCACTATACATACATGCAATATTCGACACTTTGTATATACAGTGACATTCGTATACACCAATAGACATGGTCATCTGGGAGCACTTTGCTCATTACAAACGAACTTGACTTTTGACTTAGGCACATGTACAAATACCGTGTGTTTATGTGCGCGCGTGCGAGACTTACCTACTTACGTGAGGGTTTATATAGCCGATGACAATTTTATTCCCCTTACTTTCGGTTTCAACACTGTACATAAATCAGTGAGTAATCTAATCTAGTAGCCCACTGTCAAATCATGAGTGACACGGGATGGAACCTATCCGAGATCTTGTACATAGCCTGAGATACGGGCGAGTAGAGGCAGGGGCGGATCTGGGATTTTTTTCAGGGGGAGGAGGAGGGGGGGGGGGGGGGTACCTAAGAAGGGGCACATCATAAACAGGGCGAATCCAGGAATTTGTTCGGGGGGGGGGGGGGCGGGGGGGGGGCTGCGGCGCTGTGCAGAAGTGGAGCGAGTGCAACTCCTCCCGCTCTGGGGTTCGCAATGCTCCATAAGATTTATGGACATTCCGGTCTGGGGATTTGGGGGCCATAAGGCCCGAGACAAAAATTGGAATTTGTAGAATTTCAGATGATTCCTGGGGTGTGTTTGTGGAGGGGGTGGGGGCGCCGAAATCGGGCCAACTGGGGGTGGGCGGGGCGCGACCACGTTCATGGTTAGAGGAATATTTTCAGATTCGTCGTCCTGGGACACACATGTCTAAGTGGTATCAGGGATGAACTTTGACCTTGACCTTAATTCGTTTTGCTGAGTCCCCATTTGAGGCGTACACGTAGCCAAATAAGGACTTGAACAAATTCTTGAGAAGACACGATATAGCGCAAGCCTATAACAACCAAACTGTGATCAATTGACAAGACCCAATACCATCACAAACACAAATTTATTGATAAATTTGATGCGGGGTTAACCATCATACATATGTGCGCAGATAGATTTGGTTTTACTCTCATCATCGACAGGGTAACGTGTCATACAGTGTATGGTACGGGTACGCAATCAATGCATACACTGGTGGTGGCTTTTTGCATGCTTTATGCATGCACTGGCTTCATGCATGCAGTGATGGTGGTTTTATAGAAGATGCAACGGTGTTGGATTTTCCATTTCTCGGAGGTATCCCAGCTACTCGTCATCTCCCAATATGGATAATTTATTAATATATAAAGCCTGTGATTACTATGCATCTGTTATTATAGCCTTTTCCCATCCGTTTATTTGCGCAAATTTACAAACATCAACTACGTTTCACTAGAAAACACAAAATAATGCCAAAGGGTGGTGGAGGATCAAAGAGTGGCGGTGGTGGCGGAGGATCGAGGGGTGGTGGAGGATCAAAGAGTGGCGGTGGTGGCGGAGGGTCGATGGGTGGTGGAGGATCAAAGAGTGGCGGTGGTGGCGGAGGATCGAGGGGTGGTGGAGGACCAAAGAGTGGCGGAGGATCAAGGAGTAGTATAGGATCGAAGGGTGGCGGAGGACCGAAGATTGGTGGAGGACACAAGGGTGGAAAAGCCTACGTCATGCGAGATGGAAACCAGTACAAGATCGGCCAGTCCACTGACCCCGGGCGCCGAGTGAGAGAAGTCCGACAGGCCCACCCGGACGTCCAGCTCAAGGCCAGCTACAGCGCCAAAGACTCCGTCAAGGCCGAGGCGGCGAGTCAGAAGGCCGTACGGAGCGAGCTCGGAATGAAACACAAGAGAGGCGACTGGTTCACCCCCAAACCTGGAACGTCGGGTCGGGATGTCGAGAAAACCGTCAGTGCCGCAGTCGACAAGTCCAACAACACCAGAGACTATGGCTGTGTGGTAGGTGGATTTGGAATGAATACTAATATAAGACAGTATAGTATTACATGTACATGTAATTGAGTAATTATTCGGCACACAAACAATAGGAATTTGTGTATTTAACAATATATTTAATCGCCGATTCAGAGGCCTACTTTTGTATCGTTCAAAGAGAATGCTGCTGATATAATATAATATTCGATATGCCGAATGAAACAAATACAAATTTGATATTAGGCCCGAAAGAAGTTGTATGTTTCTGGGTGTGATGTGATTGTATAAAAGTCCCTCATTGTACATTCTGTAGATTACTAGTACTCGTTTGCAATCATCAACAAATTAGGCCTGCAAGATGATCGATGTTCGATTTTATTTCGTTTCAGGTGAGCTGAACTTTGCGGAACGGGTGACTGTGTACATCATTACTTGAATGTGTGGTCATAAATAAACCGGTTTTGAAAATAAAAATCAACAATCCTATCAGTGTTTTTGTTGGAAAATATCGATGTGTCCTTTGTCATACAGGAATTCATTAAATGTAGGGGCAGACAGCACATATGTTCATATTATAAAAGCACGTGTAATTCGGAACAGAGGAGATTACAGTACTTGGGCCTATTATTAGGGCATTTCGGCACGTCCTTATGATTTTGTCAGAATTTTTAGGTTACCGGACCTTTGGTTACCCTTGAATCGCCGGTCTGCGTGTGGCAGCCATTTCGATTTTTTCAACGGGTCCCAAATGGTACTTTCCCATGTTAAATTCTCCTATGCCTTATAATGGGACACATTATTGTTAGTATCTCACTTATTAATATTGAGATTAGAGATTAGGAATCAATTATTAACATATAGGAAATGATATATGCTGAATATTCTTGTGACCTTGAATTTGACCTTTGACCTCATTTTCAAGGTCAGAGCACAAAATGGCTAACATCTCGCTTATTATCGACTTTACAGCTTAGGAATCAATTGCGAACATATAGGAAATGATATATTCTGAATATTGTCATGACCTTGAATTTGACCTTTGACCTAATTTTCAAGGTCACAGGTTAAAATGGCTATAATATCTCGCTTATTATCGACTTTACAGCTTAGAAATCAATTGTGCGCATATAGGAAATGATATAGTCCGAATATTTTGATGACCTTGAATTTGACCTTTGACCTCATTTTCAAGGTCAAAGCATAAAAATGGCTAATATCTCACTTAATATCGACTTTACAGCTTAGGAATCAATTGTAGACATAAAGGAAGTGATATATGCTGAATATTCTCGTGACCTTGAATTTGACCTTTGACCTAAATTTTCAAGGTCAGAGCACAAAATGGCTAATAGCTTGCTAATTATCGACTTTACAGCTTAGGAATCAATTTTGAACATATAGGAAATGATATATTCTGAATATTGTCATGACCTTGATTTTGACCTTTGACCTAATTTTCAAGGTCACAGGTTAAAATTGCTAATATCTCGCCTAATATCGACTTTACAGCTTAGGAATCAATTGTGAACATATAGGAAATGATATATACTGAATATCCTCATGATCTTGAATTTGACCTTTGACCTTTTTTTCAAGGTCAGAGCACAAAATTGCTAATATCTCGCTTATTATCGACTTCACAGCTTAGGAAGCAATTGTGAACATATAGGGAATGATATTTTCTGAATATTGTCATGACCTTGAATTTGACCTTTGACCTAGTTTTCAAGGTCACAGGTTAAAATGGCTAATATCTCGCTTATTATCGACTTAACAGCATAGGAATCAATTGTGAACATACAGGAAATGATATATACTGAATATCCTCATGATCTTGAATTTGACCTTTGACCTTTTTTTCAAGGTCAGAGCACAAAATTGCTAATATCTCGCTTATTATCGACTTCACAGCTTAGGAAGCAATTGTGAACATATAGGGAATGATATTTTCTGAATATTGTCATGACCTTGAATTTGACCTTTGACCTAGTTTTCAAGGTCACAGGTTAAAATGGCTAATATCTCGCTTATTATCGACTTAACAGCATAGGAATCAATTGTGAACATACAGGAAATGATATATACTGAATATCCTCATGATCTTGAATTTTACCTTTGACCTTTTTTCAAGGTCAGAGCACAAAATGGCTGATATCTCGCTTATTATCGACTTTACAGCTTAGGAATTAGCTGTGCACATATAGGAAATGATATAGTCCGAATATTCTTATGACCTTGAATTTTCGTGCCCTTGAATTGACCAATGACTTTATTTTCAAGGTCACGGAACAAAAGGCTAATATCTTAAATATATGTTGTCCAGTAACCTTTCTTAGCCTTTGGGTTAATTTTTTTTTTCTCTTTTTTTTCTTTTTTTTTTTCACCTTCTGATTTCCGGACTATAACTCAAGAACGCCTTGACATTGCTAGCGAATCCATTGTTGTCAGCAACTCAAGAAACTCGCAATCGCCTTCTCAAATAAAATAAGATTGTGTTTTATTGACAAGAACAACAATAGAAATCATGTGAATTTGATGTGAACTAACCTTTTGTGAGTCACTGGAGCACGAAACTTCCTGCGACTGATCACTGCTGATTGACCGATCGAGCTCGTGACTCGACACGGAAATTTCACATCTCCACCGGAGAACGGGGGTGCGTATAATACACTGAATAATAGGTTTTTCCCGAGATATTGGACCTCAGCACATATGTTCATATTATAGAAGCACGTGAAATTCGGAACAGAGGAGATAACAGTGCTTGGGCCTATTATTAAATGTAATGATTTCATTATCAGATATACATGTACCACTGCTGTCATTCCCGGCCCCTCAGGGCCGGGTATATGTGATTGTCGTTGACCTCACCCTATGTATTTCCTTCTTCCGACTTCTCCATACGACTCTCTCACATTCAGCATACACTGGTGTTGGTTTCGCGAATTTGAAATAGAAGCCGATATATTCTGTTAAGCTGATACAAAAACACTGCTAATAATAATGTTGAAACAACAATCATCATATGGCAATGGAAACTAATGTTTTAAATTAGATTGCATGTCGAATGCGCAAGTGCAATTTCCGATTATCCTGCCAGTTATCTTAGAACTCACAAAGTATGACCGCTCCAATTGTGTGGTTATAATTACTGTAATTACTTATAATACTACGCCAAAAAGTAACCACCAGAAATATGTTGTATTGCAGGGGTTGACAAGGACGAATTACTTTTGAGCATTTTAGACAATAGTTTAAAATACTCATTCCGAATTATTTCGATTATGCTGAGCTTATCAAGCTATTTCTCTCGAGACGACCAGGGACTATTTGTCGCAGCGCATGTGCATGTGTATGTGTATGTGATCTATGAATCTAGGCAGATTGTTATAAAGATTTTAAAAAGGTTTATGCCCTGTTATAAAGGTTTGTGCCCTGTTAAAAAGGTTTGTGCCCTGTTATAAAGGTTTGCGCCATGTTAAAAACGTTTGTGCCCTGTTATAAAGGTTTGAGCCATGTTAAAAACGTTTGTGCCGTGTTATAAAGGTTTATGCCCTGTTATAAAGGTTTGCGCCCTGCTATAAAGGTTTATACCCTGCTATAAAGGTTTGTGCCGTGTTATAAAGGTTTGTGCCTTGCTAAAAAGGTTTGTGCCGTGCTAAAAAGGTTTGCGCCAAGTTAAAAAGGTTTGTGCCGTGTTTTAAAGGTTTATGCCCTGCTATAAAGGTTTGTGCCTTGTTAAAAAGGTTTGTGCCCTGCTATAAAGGTTTGCGCCATGTTAAAAAGGTTTGCGCCCTGCTATAAAGGTTTGTGCCGTGTTATAAATGTTTGTGCCATGCTAAAAAGGTTTGTGCCGTGCTAAAAAGGTTTGCGCCAAGTTAAAAAGGTTTGTGCCGTGTTATAAAGGTTTATGCCCTGCTATAAAGGTTTGTGCCGTGTTTAAAAGGTTTGTGCCCTGTTATAAAGGTTTGCGCCCTGCTATAAAGGTTTGTGCCGTGTTATAAAGGTTTGTGCCATGCTAAAAAGGTTTGTGCCGTGCTAAAAAGGTTTGCGCCAAGTTAAAAAGGTTTGTGCCGTGTTATAAAGGTTTGCGCCATGTTAAAAAGGTTTGCGCCCTGCTATAAAGGTTTGTGCCGTGTTATAAAGGTTTGTGCCATGCTAAAAAGGTTTGTGCCGTGCTAAAAAGGTTTGCGCCAAGTTAAAAAGGTTTGTGCCGTGTTATAAAGGTTTATGCCCTGCTATAAAGGTTTGTGCCGTGTTAAAAAGGTTTGTGCCCTGTTATAAAGGTTTGCGCCCTGCTATAAAGGTTTTTGCCGTGTTAAAAAGGTTTGTGCCATGCTAAAAAGGTTTGTGCTGTGCTAAAAAGGTTTGCGCCAAGTTAAAAAGGTTTGTGCCATGTTATAAAGGTTTATGCCCTGTTATAAAGGTTTGTGCCGTGCTAGAAAGGTTTGCGCCATGCTAGAAAGGTTTGCACCCTGCTAAAAACGTTTGTGCCGGGTGTAAAGTGTTTGTGCCTTGCTAGAAACTAGTTTCATAACTGAAAATAACTGTTTACTAACTATGAAACTGATTTCAAAACTACTCTTAACTCAGGCATGAATAATGGCAGCATTGGGCCGCCGTAAAGCTGTTAGCCCGACTACTATATTCGTGGTAAGTTGAACGGATAGCGAGCGATTCCACCTTGGACATACGTTGCGCGCTATTTTGCGGGCTTCGCTGTATTCTGTGAATTGTACTGTATATGTACAATTTGATTTTACTGACTCAATTACACCGTTTTCACTGATATTATTGCGATGTTAAATGGTAACGTGGCATACTTCATCTGGGTGTCAAACGGCAAATTCTTGCAGAATTTCAGATCTCTACTCGAGAATTGAAAAAGCTGCCAATCTACCCCAATGTTAAATTTCAGTCTCAATTTTGTATATATGCCCAGCTAGGGGCCTAGTGTGCAGGAACTACATACATGTATTTATTCATTGTAATAGGCCTGCACGTATACCAAATCCTGCCACCTGTTTATGAATATTTAAAGGGAGTGAAAATTGTTTTATCATTCATGATAGGCTGTTATGTCCTATCGATATTTTCTTGCATATCTTCGGGAAGGGGTTAGACCTGATTGTGGAAAGTGTTCAATAAAGGCGCTTTGTGTGTACCTATAGTGATGTTTACTGGATATTGGTAATGCGGCATGTTAAACTAGAAGGTAGATTCTGGGACGACTTATGGAACTGGAATTCAGTAGGATGATTTTAACAGGGCAGCCGACGGCACTGGCGATCTGACAAGGATACAGTACATCTAAACAGACTTGGGGAGATAACTTGGCTGAGGACGTACACAATTTCCCGCATCAGTTACTTTGATGTGATTGATTGTCTGACTTTCTATATCAACTGGGCATAAATATTGGTGCGACTTATTCATATGGAAATAAGCTGTTCAACCAGGTTTTATGGGATAACTTCTTACAATGTGAACTCGACAATCAGCATTGTGAGTCCATGGAAAACATGCACACATAAAAGGGCCGGGTTTTCTGCCATGTTTTTCTAAAAACATGGCGTTACACTTGTATATACTAGTATTTGACGACGTGTTGGAGACACCGATAAAAATTGTTGTCCAATTAACGACTCGTACCATATGTTGTGATTGTGATTAAAACTTGTTGCTGTTTGGTCTCAATGTTTGAAAACTAGTCATGTTATCAGCAATAAAAGGCTGCATATAACAAATACAAATGTGTTCGTTCCTCCTATGTACAGTTAACAGTCATTAAAGTAATTTGGTTCAGGGTTGCGATAGGGTGAACAAATTTTATCAGAATAACCGAAGGAGGAATGATTGACCATCTGAGAGATTCAATGTAGGCCTACATGTACATTATGATTGACATAATAAGTAATACTGACACACTATATATTTATACACCGAAATCTTGATCTGACCTATACTAATCATCTGTGAGTGTTCGATACAATAGACATGGTCACTTGGGAGGACTTTTCCAATAACAAATGAACTTGACTTCTGACATTGTTGACATTATATAGGCATAGTGCGAGACTCGTGAGGGTTATATACTAGTGGCCGATGACAATTTTATTCCCCTTACTTTCGGTTTTGGCACAGTATGTAATCGACATGTTGGCGAGGGCAACCGGCAACCCTGAGAATGTGAATGTGAAAAATATACTCAAGTGTCCCGTTCAAATGTTTTATTATCAATACCAATATATATATACATAGACGTTGTGTTTGTTTTGATATTAGGGCTGTCGATATCTTCATCCACTAGAATTCTTGCTCGAAATAGATGCAGTCTGGTCCCTGGTAGCACTCGACCGGAGAGTTCAGTGGTCCGTTGAATCCTTCCTGGTCCAGGTACAGGAGCACGTCATCCCGATAAAGGTCAATAAACCGTTGGACGTCACGAGCCAGCACGAACAGATACAGGCGCAAGTTGTCCGTCACTATGGCAAAATCGTACACGCCCAGCGGCTCCGTGGGACCCAGCTGTATCACCCAATCTGTTCGAACAATACACTACAGTGGTACATATAATGGTAAACATAGTGCAGCAAACGTGAGTAATGACGGATTCATAGGCCCACACTTTATCTAATGGCCGTAGCTGCTACATCTTAAGCAATCACTTAAACATTTTCAACGAAAGCCAATTTATATACATGTATTTGTAATCTGATTTGCAATAAATTGTGCATGTGCTGGTACTTGAAATCACTTTGCATGTAAATCGTGAACTGTACAGGCTTTACAGCTGTACTTGGTTCAGCTCACATCGTATATTTTTAGAGAAATAACGACCAACTTACAGGGAGCGCCGAAATTGTTGTCCGTTATGTTGAGGTAGACATCGAATTTGCCAGGGTCCTCTGTCGTTACAGCATACCCTCGGATATAGTCGAGTTCACCCGTGGGCGAGAACAATCTCTGCTGGTTGAGGACCGTCACGGAGGTAGCATTGTTCTCACCATCTATACGTACATGGAAATGATGTGTGTAAAAATAAGCGAGTACTTGTTCTTGGTGGCATGAGCTGCTGAGGCGGTGGTCAGCTTCAGCATAGTAAGAAGGGCACTATACAATAATCCATTCAGCCAATCAGTGAGCGTTCACCTCACTTTTGCAATTTAAAGGGAAACTGTTGTGAAATATCACCTCACATATATTTCTCTTGCCAGATTTCCGGCGTTCACTTCATTTAGGCAATTTAAAGGGAAACTGTTGTGAAACATCACCTCATATATTTTTTATGCCAGATTTTTTGGATCAGTGTAGGTATGGTTAACTGAAAGAATAGCCTGCTGGGAAATAATGACCTGGTTTTCAAGGCAGTATCTTGTTATCGTTCTTCTCAGGAGGTGGGGAAGCAAAAGGGTTTTTGCATGACCAACAGCACCCAAAATTCCGGGTATTTTCACCCGGGTCCATTCAAGGCAGAATAGCAAAAATCCCACGTGTCGTCAAATATAGGCCCTATTCATGCTTATCACGCGATGTCCAATACGCCAATTGATGAAACTAGCAGAGTGGTTACGCTGGAATTCTTTTTCCAGAAAGGTGCTATGAACCACCAAAATAAGACCATTCAACATTGAGTTGAATGGCCAATATACTCTGAATACTTACATGTGGCTGTTGCACACAATCCATTTTCTTGGAAATCGTCGAAGACAATTTGGCTCGCGTACATCTATTGGGCAATTCGAAACGAGTATACATGTAACAGTTAGAATCCAATTATGATAGCAATTGGCGAAAAGTACGACTTGACAAATGACTCGATTCCGAAATTATACAGGAGTATAATATGATATTAAAAAGAAAGCGGAAAACGTTAAAAAAAATGTTAGGTACTCACCTGATACCAATCCCCGAGGTACAATGTGATGTTCAACTCAGGGACCGTCTCAGGAGGTTGAGCGACTACAAACCCAGCGAGGGTCACCAGTAGCCAAACTGTCTGTCCTAGAACCATCTTTTGTTGTTTTCAGTTTCGTCAAAATGTTAAGAGGAGATCGAGTTGTTCTTCGTGTTTTTAGTAAAATTTTAGCTGCTATTTATACCCCGGAAACCGTTTATATAAGATGATTTATATAATAGAAAACATGCATTATATAAAAGATAAGACGCAGTCATTTGAGTTTTTTTTGCCAGTTTTGCACATATTCATTGATATAAGACTTGTGGGAATATTCGGCTGTTAAACGCTTATCAGAGAATATTATCACACATCGTTGAGATTCTGAGAAAAAAGGAAATGCAAATAAATATTATCGTATCGAATTCCAAAATCCGGCCATCGAACAGATAACAGAAATAATTGCACTACATACGTATAACTGTTATTTCGTTATAAATGATACACTAACATAATTCGACTTGCAGATAAAATTATTCCTCGCAAGTGTATGTTCATTGCCTAACAAATTACTCCCTATGCGCGGGAAAGAGATCGAGTCATCATGAAAATGTAAACGACAAAAAGGCAGCGTGTCCCCTGCGGCCCGGGGTTTGATGGTGAATTGCAAGGTCCGAGGACGCAGAACTTTCGCTATGGTCAGTGTGGCGAGACAGGCAGCAATGACGGACAGTAAATGTGGTCAGTTTGGTTTAGAAACAGTTTTAACAAATGACATGACCATTTGTGATAAATAAATATGTCGAAATTTGCAATGTCACATAAAAAATATTTCTAGAGTAAATGAACGTATGCTCGCGTGTGTCAGCCTACCACGAACGAAGCTTTGGCGTCTCATGATGTTGGAATAATAAATGAATCGGTAATTCGTGCCCACGGATTAGTTTTAGCAATCCGTGCCCACGGAATAGTAATTCGTGAGCACGAAAAAGCAATCGTCATTTCATGGCCACGAATTAGTATTTCATGGACACGACTTATTCAGTTGTTGGTATGAATGCTAATTCGTGAGCACGAATTGCTAATTCGTGTGCACGGACTTGAATCGTGCGCATGAATTAAAAAATATCTGGTATGTCACATCAGAGGCTCTGTAGCATATGAGGACAAAATTTATTGAAATGAGCAGTATTGTTGAGTTCATGCACCTTGCAATGCTTGTACCAGCATACCAGTGTACCAGCGTTTAGAAGACATCGAACCTTTTGTGAGTCACTGGAGCACGAAACTTCCTGCCGGCTCATTGTCCGTCAAAGTTTGTCACACTTGAACGATCGACTGATCACTGCTGATTGACCGATCGAGCTCGTGACTCGACACGGAAATTTCACATCTCCACCGGAGAACGGGGGTGCGTATAATACACTGAATAATAGGTTTTTCCCGAGATATTGGACCTCAAAATGTGGGTGCGGATTATCTTTGGTGAAAGACGGTAAATGTAGGGGCAGACAGCACATATGTTCATATTACAGAAGCACGTGAAATTCGGAACAGAGGAGATAACAGTGCTTGGGCCTATTATTAAATGTAATGATTTCATTATCAGATATACATGTACCACTGCTGTCATTCCCGGCCCCTCAGGGCCGGGTATATGTGATTGTCGTTGACCTCACCCTATGTATTTCCTTCTTCCGACTTCTCCATACGACTCTCTCACATTCAGCATACACTGATGTTGGTTTCGCGAATTTGAAATAGAAGCCGATATATTCTGTTAAGCTGATACAAAAACACTGCTAATAATAATGTTGAAACAACAATCATCATATGGCAATGGAAACTAATTCCCGGCCCCTCAGGGCCGGGTATATGTGATTGTCGTTGACCTCACCCTATGTATTTCCTTCTTCCGACTTCTCCATACGACTCTCTCACATTCAGCATACACTGGTGTTGGTTTCGCGAATTTGAAATAGAAGCCGATATATTCTGTTAAGCTGATACAAAAACACTGCTAATAATAATGTTGAAACAACAATCATCATATGGCAATGGAAACTAATGTTTTAAATTAGATTGCATGTCGAATGCGCAAGTGCAATTTCCGATTATCCTGCCAGTTATCTTAGAACTCACAAAGTATGACCGCTCCAGTTGTGTGGTTATATATAATTACTGTAATTACTTATAATACTACGCCAAGAAGTAACCACCAGAAATATGTTATATTCAGTTGTTCACAAGGCCGAATTACTTTTGAGCATTTTAGACAATAGTTTAAAATACTCATTCCGAATTATTTCGATTATGCTGAGCTTATCAAGCTATTTCTCTCGAGACGACCAGGGACTATTTGTCGCAGCGCATGTGCATGTGTATGTGTATGTGATCTATGAATCTAGGCAGAGTGTAGGCGGAGTAGGTCCCTAACATTCAGAGCGGAGCTCCGCATCGTTTGGACTGCCAGAGAGTGTACACTCTGGCTTCAATGGCTCGACTGCCCGCATATATGCAACTCCTGAATGACCCCCCCCCCCCCCTCACCTCCCCCCTACCGCTCGAAACATCATACCGGGAGGGGAATACACGGCCTATACATCTACGGCTATTTGTCCGGCCTGACGCCTGTTAGCCCGACTGCTATATTCGTGGTAAGTTGAACCAGAAATACATAAGAGATCTCTTATGTATTTCTGGTTGAACGGATAGCGAGCGATTCCACCTTGGACATACGTTGCGCGCTATTTTGCGGGCTTCGCTGTATTCTGTGAATTGTACTGTATATGTACAATTTGATTTTACTGACTCAATTACACCGTTTTCACTGATATTATTGCGATATTATTGCGATGTTAAATGGTAACGTGGCATACTTCATCTGGGTGTCAAACGGCAAATTCTTGCAGAATTTCAGATCTCTACTCGAGAATTGAAAAAGCTGCCAATCTACCCCAATGTTAAATTTCAGTCTCAATTTTGTATATATGCCCAGCTAGGGGCCTAGTGTGCAGGAACTACATATTTATTCATTGTAATAGGCCTGCACGTATATCAAATCCTGCCACCTGTTTATGAATATTTAAAGGGAGTGAAAATTGTTTTATCATTCATGATAGGCTGTTATGTCCGATCGATATTTTCTTGCATATCTTCGGGAAGGGGTTAGACCTGATTGTGGAAAGTGTTAAATAAAGGCGCTTTGTGTGTACCTATAGTGATGTTTACAGGATATTGGTAATGCGGCATGTTAAACTAGAAGGTAGATTCTGGGGCGACTTATGGAACTGGAATTCAGTAGGATGATTTTAACAGAGCAGCCGACGGCACTGGCGATCTGACAAGGATACGGTACATCTAAACAGACTTGGGGAGATAACTTGGCTGAGGACGTACACAATTTCCCGCATCAGTTACTTTGATGTGACTGATTGTCTGACTTTCTATATCAACTGGGCCCAAGTATCATACACTGCGCCTTCCTCTAAATTCAATAAGGATTAAAAAGGTGACAGACGGATTAAATGGCATTCATTAAGTGGACGAGTAGTATTAAGGCGCAGTGTATGATACTTGGCCCATGAAGGGCATAAATATTGGTGCGACTTATTCATATGGAAATAAGCTGTTCAACCAGGTTTTATGGGATAACTTCTTGGTTACCCTTTCATGGTAAGAACCCGCGAAATTTTTATTTCTCCTCATCCACTTTCTTGGAATTGTATGTGACGCCCATGCGACGATCCGTCAGATAGACCTTATAGCGCCACATAGCTATGGCTCTCCCCATGTGACGAGCAAGCGACGGTCCGTCAGATAGACCTTGTAGCGCCACATAAGAACATTTCTCTTTCTCCAAGTGACGGCCAAGTGACGGTCCGTCACATGGACGTTATAGCGCCACATAAGAATTTTTCCCTTTCTCCAAGTGACGGGCAAGTGACGGTCCGTCAGATAGCCGTTGTAGCGCCACATAAGAATTTTTTTTATCTCCAAGTGACGGCCAAGTGACGGTCCGTCACATGGACGTTATAGCGCCACATAAGAATTTTTCCCTTTCTCCAAGTGACGGGCAAGTGACGGTCCGTCAGATAGCCCTTGTAGCGCCACATAAGAAATTTTCTCTTTCTCCAAGTGACGGGCAAGCGACGGGCAAGTGTCCGTCAGATAGGCCTTGGAGGGCCACATAGCCATATTTCCCTTTCCCCAAGCGACGAGCAAGCGACGGTCCGTCAGATAGCCCTTGTAGTGCCACATAAGAATATTTCTCTGTCTCAAAGTGACGGGCAAGTGACCGTCAGATAGGCCTTGGAGCGCCACATAGCAAAATTACCCATTCCCCAAGTGACGGGCAAGCGACGGTCCGTCAGATAGACGTTATAGCACCACATAAGAATTTTTCCCTTTCTCCAAGTGACGACCAAGCGACGGTCCGTCGGATAGCCCTTGTAGCGCCACATAAGAATATTTCTCTGTCTCAAAGTGACGGGCGAGTGACCGTCAGATAGGCCTTGGAGCGCCACATAGCCATATTTCCCTTTTCCCAAGCGACGGTCCGTCAGATAGCCCTTGTAGCGCCACATAAGAATATTTCTCTGTCTTCAAGTGACAGGCAAGTGACCGTCAGATAGGCCTTGGAGCGCCACATAGCAAAATTACCCTTTCTCCAAGTGACCATATTTCCCTTTCCCCAAGTGACGAGCAAGCGACGGTCCGTCAGATAGCCCTTGTAGCGCCACATAAGAACATTTCTCTACCTCCATGTGACGAGCAAGTGACCGTCAGATAGTCCTTGTAGCGCCACATAAACAATTTCTCCGTCAGATGTACGTTATAGCGCCACATAGCAATATTCACCTTTCTCCAAGTGACGGGCAAGTGATGGGCAAGTGACGGTCCGTCACATGGACATTATAGCGCCACATAGCAATATTTCCCTGCCCCAAGTGACGGGCAAGCGACGGTCTGTCAGATAGACGTTATAGCGCCGCATAGCAATATTTCCCTGCCCCAAGTGACGGGCAAGCGACGGTTCGTCACATGGATGTTATAGCGCCGCATAGCAATAATTCCCTTCCCCAAGTGACGGGCAAGTGACGGTCCGTCAGATAGATGTTAGAGCGCCGCATAGCAATAATTCCCTTCGCCAAGTGATGAGCAAGCGACAGTTCGTCAGATAAAACATTATAGCGCAACATAGCAATATATTCCTTCAGCAAGTGATGGGCAAAAAGCGCCACACAGCAAGATTTCCCTTCCCCAAGTGATGAGCAAGTGACTGTCCGTGAGATAGATGATATAGTGCCACATGAAAAACACGCTATAAGTGGTGAACACTGCACAATCCCTGATGCATTAAGACGTATTGTCTGAAATCAAATGAATATTTGATGAGAAATAAATGTTATCTCTGTGTACATATTCAAAATGCATGGGATCCGGTTAGAAGCAACTATTGTTTTCCTTGTGGACCTTTGATATCAGGAACATCAAACAATGACATGCAATTCAAACCAATATCTCACCACATGATAATGACCCTAACATTGGCACTGATTGTGCTTTAGATATAAACATCATAGAAGATTTTAGTCTCAAGTCATATGCAATTAGTGGATACTGCTGTCACAGATGACTTGGCTGATAAGCCTAGGACGAAAGAGACTGGGGTTTATACAAACAGTGACATCAGACATGGGCCCAGAGGGTGAGCTAGGGTGAGGGGGTGGGGGGGGGGGACATGCACAGATGATATAGAATGCAGGACATCAGTGTTGCACTGGTGGCGTGGAGGACAAGGGCACTTCAGGTGGATTTTCAAAGACAATGATGATAATATTGAGAAGGGTACAGTATACATGTACATGTCAGATGGCCAAATTGTGATTCTGCATCATGTTTACTATAGGACAATAATTTTCATCCATGGGGTCTGTTTTTCAGAAAAATAACTTTCATCCATGGGGTCTGTTTCTCTGTCAAGGAATCAATACTGTAAAACGAATAATATTGGCGGACGATCTATTTGGCGGATTTGACAGTAGGGGAAAAACCGCGAAATTAAATCGTCCTCCAAATTAAGTAGACACATGTTAAGAAATATATATGGTTTTGAAACCGCCAAATTAAATATCCTCCAAATAACGTGGGGGCACACAACCGCCAAATGTAATAGCTGCCAAAATTAGTCTTTTTACAGTATCTACATTCAGACAGTTCTGTCTTAGTGGGAACTCACAATATCATTATCATATCTTTTGCAGTACTTTCCATTCACAGAGGTCATCAGAATGCAATAGATATACATGTATCTCAGTGTTGAAAGTGTGTTTCGATATGTGTTTCTTTTTTGGACTGTCCCTCCACTTATTCGAAGTTACATGTTGAAATGAAGTTTTCAATGATTGAGAAATGTAACCATACATGTACATGTGTTACAAACAGTTCCATTTTGTAATCCATGATCTGAACTTTAAAGACAATCAAAGGAATTTTGTTGCCTACTATAACATCAGAAGAATCAGAAATGCAATCATCATTGGAATTCATGATCAGCCCAAACTGTCTCCACCAGAAACTCGCAATGAAATCAATTACAAATGGGCATCTCTTTGGCCATACAAGTGCAGATATAAAACTGTCTGTTTTTTCCTTCGATCAGAAAGGTATGGCAAAGTCCATAACTTTCTGCCAATATCACTTTAACATTAGTTTTATGAGTTCAGTGTGTTAGTTTATTTACTTGTACAAATTAATTGTACATACTATGTAGATTTGCTCCAAGTGGAAGAATATTGCTGATTAAGTCAACATTAGTTTTACTACTTCAGTGTGTTAGTTTATTTACTTGTACAAAAAATTTTATATAATATATAGGTTTGCTCAAACTGGAAGAATATTGCTGATCATGTTAACATGAGTTTTATTAATTCAGTGCATTAGTTTATTTACTTGTACAAATAAATTCTATATACTATGTAGGTTTGCTCTAAATGGAAGAATAGTGCTGATTAAGTTAACTTCAGCTTTATTGGTTCAGTGTGTTAATTTATTTACTTGAACAAAATAATTGTACATATTATATCGGTTTGCTCTAACTGGAACAATATTGCTGATCATGATAACCTTAGTTTTATCAGTTCAGTGCACTAGTTTATTTACTGGTACAAATAAGTTCTATATAATATGTAGGTTTGCTGTAACTGGTAGAATAGTGCTGATCACTATATACATGATATAGGTTTTCTCTAACTGGAAGAATATTGCTAATTAAGTTAACATTAGTGTTATTAGTTCAATGAGTTAGTTTATTTACTTGTACAAATAAATTCTATATACTATGTACATGATGTAGGTTTGCTCTAACTGGAAGAATATTGCTGATTAAGTTAACATTAGCGTTATTCAGTTATTGGTTCAGTGTTTTAATTTATTTACTTGAACACAAAATTGTACATATTATATAGGTTTGCTCTAACTGGAAGAATATTGCTGATCATGTTAACATTAGTTTTATTAGTTCAGTGTGCTGGCTTATTTATTGTACAAATTAATTCTATATACTATGTTTAGGTTTGCTCCAACTGGAAGAATATTGCTGAATAAGTTAACAGTAGTTTTATTAGTTTAGTGCATTACTTTATTTACTTCTTCAAATAAATTCTATATGCTATGTAGGTTTGCTCTAACTGGAAGAATTTTGCTGATTAAGTTAACATTAGTTTTATTAGTTCAGTGTGCTGGTTTATTTACTTGTACAAATAAATTCTATATACCATGTAGGTTTGCTATAACTGGAAGAATATTACTGATTCAGTTAACATTAGTTATATTAGTTCAGTGCGTTAGTTTATTTACTTGTACAAATAAATTCTATGTACTATGTAGGTCTGCCCTGCCTGGAAGAATATTGCTCATTAAGTTAACATTACTGTTATTACTTCAGTGCGTTAGTTCATTTACAAGTGCAAATAAATTCTATGTATTACGTAGCTTCGCTTAACTGGAAGAATATTGCTGATTAAGTTAACCTTACTTTTATAAGTTCAGTGCGTTAGTTTATTTACTGGTACAGATAAGTTCTATATAATATGTAGGTTTGCTCTAACTGGAAGAATATTGCTGATTAAGTTAACCTTAGTTTTATTAGTTCAGTGCGTTAGTTTATTTACTTGTACAAATAAATTCTATATACTATGTAGGTTCGCTCTAACTGGAAGAATTGTGCTGATTAAGTTAACATTAGCTTCATTCAGTTATTGGTTCAGTGTGTTAATTTATTTTACTTGAACACAAAATTGTACATATTATATAGGTTTACTCTAACTGGAAGAATATCGTTGATCATATTAACATTATTTTTATTAGTTCAGGGTGCTGGCTTATTCATTGTACAAATTAATTCTATATACTATGTATAGGTTTGCTCCAACTGGAAGAATATTGCTGAATAAGTTAACAGTAGTTTTATTAGTTTAGTGCATTACTTCATTTACTTGTTCAAATAAAATCTATATGCTATGTAGGTTTTCTCTAACTGGAAGAATTTCGCTGATTAAGTTAACATTAGTTCTATTAGTTCAGTGTTCTAGTTTATTTACTTGTACAAATAAATTCTATATACCATGTAGGTTTGCTATAACTGGAAGAATATTACTGATTAAGTTAATATTAGTTATTATTATATATATTATATATTAGTTATATTAGTTCAGTGCGTTAGTTTATTTACTTGTACAAATAAATTCTGAATACTATGTAGGTTTGCCCTACCAGGAAGAATATTGCTCATTAAGTTAACATTACTGTTATTACTTCAGTATGTTAGTTCATTTACTTGTGCAAATAAATTCTATATATTACGTGGCTTCGCTCTAACTGAAGAATATTGCTGATTAAGTTAAACTTAGTTTTATTAGTTCAGTGTGTTAGTTTCTTTACTGGTACAAATAAGTTCTATATAATATGTAGGTTTGCTCTAACTGGAAGAATATTGCTGATCATGTTAACATTAGTTTTATTACTTCAGTGCTTTCCTTCATTTACTTGTACAAATAAATTCTACATACTATGTAGGTTTGCTCTAACTGGAAGAATAGTGTTACATGTATTTAAGTTAACATTACTTTTACCAAATCAGTGCATTGTTTTATTTACTTGTACAAAGAAATTGTGTATCATATTGGTTTGCTCTAACTAGAAGAATATTGCTGATTCAGTTTACCGCTGCCGTCGAAGACTTTAGAAAATTGTCGACTTCAACAATGACTTTGAAGGTACATTTGCAGATATGTGTATAACGTCATGATAAAATCAGTGACATTCGGTATAATAAAATAAATGGTCACTCCTTTGTCAGGAAATGTTCCCCCTCAAAGGCAATGTTAACCTCGGCTTCGCCTCCGGTAACATTGTCTCCTCGAGGAAACATTTTGCCATGTTCCCCTCCAAAACAGTCACCATTTATATGGTACATAATATATAGGTGTGCTCTAACTGGAAGAATATTGCTGATTAAGTTAACATCACTTTTGCAAGTTCAGTGTGTTATTTTATGTACAAAGAAATGGTATCCTAAATAGGTCGCTCGAACTGAAAGAATATTGCTGATTTAGTTAACATTGCCTTTACTACTTCAGTGTGTTATTTTATTTACATATACAGATAAACTAATAAATTGCAACAATTGTAACCCGAAAGTGTTCATTAATTGCTACTGCTAAATTTGTCAAAAGAATAATAACAATCAGTGATGCCACTGAAAGGAAAGTATGACATGATACCAGTTACCATTGGTTACAATGGAATGATATAGCTGAACATTACCTTTACTGGTAAACGTCTTTATTCCAACAAGTTAGAATATGTGCCAGTTGTTTGAAAACGAATGACACTGGATATGTCTAGAAATATAGGTCTGCTGTTACCACGGTTACCATGGTAACTGGAAAATTATTGATGATTAAGACCACATTGGTTTTACTAGTTCATTGCATTAACACTTGTGTCAGTAAGTTGAAAACAAATGGCAATGGATATGTGTGAAAGCATTTTTCTGCTCAAACTAAGAATATTTGTGATGGAGTCATTACTTTCACTACTCCAATGTGTCATTTGATTTACATATACAAATAAATATTGCATACATTTCAGCCCCTACAGCAACGACAGTAGTTAATTACCTAGAACTGATAGATTTTGCAGAAAAGTAACAACATTCAGTGATGTGATTGCCAGGAAAGTATAGCATGATATCATTAACCATTGCCCAAAATGAATAATATTGAGGAATAAATGAACATGTCTTTGACTAGTCAAAGTTTTATTCCAACAAGTTAAAATATGGCAGTCAAATGCCCCTTAATATGTGTAGAAATATTGGGGTGCTACTTTTTCACCACAATGAAAGAACATTGCTGATTAACACCCGGGCCCATGTCTGATGTCACTGTTTGTATAAACCCCATTGTCTTTTGTCTCAGGCTTATCAGCCAAGTCATATGTGACAGCAGTATCCACTAATTGCATATAACTGACAATATAAGCATCTTCTATGATGTTTATATCTAAAGCACAATCAGTGCCAATGTTGGGATCATTATCATTTGGTCGGATATTGCTTTGAAATGCTTGTCATTGTTTGATGTTACTGATATCAAAGGTCCACAAGGAAAACAATACTTGCTTCTCACCCAATGTACGCAGAGATTTATTTCTCAAAATATTCTTTGATTTCCGGACATATGTCCCAATGCATCAGAAATTGTCCAGTTTTCAAAGTTAATAGTGTTTTTCATGTGGGGGTATCAGCTCTATCTGACGGGCCGTCACTTGCCCGTCACTTGGAGAAAGGGGAGAAATCTTTTGTGGCGCTATAACGTCTATCTGACGGACCGTCACTTGCCCGTCGCTTAGAGATAGGCTAATCTTGGTATGTGGTGCTCCAAGGCCTATCTGATGGTCACTTGCCCATCACTTGGAGACAGAGGAATATTCTTATGTGGCGCTACAAGGGCTATCTGACGGACCGTCGCTTGCTCGTCGCTTGGGGAAAGGGAAATATGGCTATGTGGCGCTCCAAGGCCTATCTGACGGTCACTTGCCCGTCACTTGGAGAAAGAGAAATGTTCTTATGTGGCGCTACAAGGGTCATCTGACGGACCGTCACTTGTTCGTCGCTTGGGCAGAGAAAATATTCTTATGTGGCGCTTCGAGGGCTATGTGACGGACCGTCACTTCCCCGTCACTTGGAGAGAGGGTAATCTTGCTATGTGGCGCTACAAGGCCTATCTGACGGTCACTTGCCCGTCATTTGGAGAAAGAGAAATTGTTTATGTGGCGCTACAAGGGCTATCTGACCGTCACTTGCCCGTCACTTGGGGAAGGGAATTATTGCTATGCGGCGCTATAACGTCTATGTGACGGACCGTCGCTTGCCCGTCACTTGGGGCAGGGAAATATTGCTATGTGGCGCTATAAGGTCCATGTGACGGACCGTCACTTGGCCGTCACTTGGAGAGAGAAATTGTTTATGTGGCGCTACAAGGGCTATCCGACGGACCGTCGCTTGGTCGTCACTTGGAGAAAGGGAAAAATTCTTATGTGGTGCTATAACGTCTATGTGACGGACCGTCACTTGCCTGTCACTTGGAGACAGAGAAATGTTGTTAGGTGGCGCTACAAGGGCTATCCGACGGACCGTCGCTTGGTCGTCACTTGGAGAAAGGGAAAAATTCTTATGTGGCGCTATAACGTCTATGTGACGGACCGTCGCTTGCCCGTCACTTGGAGAAAGGGTAGTTTCCCTATGTGGCGCTCCAAGGCCTATCTGACGGTCACTTGCCCGTCACTTGGAGACAGAGAAATATTCTTATGTGGCGCCACAAGGGCTATCTGACGGACCGTCGCTTGCTCGTCGCTTGGGGAAAGGGAAATATGGCTATGTGGCGCTCCAAGGTCTATCTGACGGTCACTTGCCCGTCACTTGGAGACAGAGAAATGTTGTTATGTGGCGCTACAAGGGCTATCTGACGGACCGTCGCTTGGTCGTCACTTGGAGAAAGGGAAAAATTCTTATGTGGCGCTATAACGTCTATCTGACGGACCGTCGCTTGCCCGTCACTTGGAGAAAGAGAATATTTCTTATGTGGCGCTACAAGGGCTATCTGACGGACCGTCATTTGCAGGTCACTTGGAGAAAGGGAAAAATTCTTATGTGGCGCTATAACGTCCATGTGACGGACCGTCACTTGGCCGTCACTTGGAGAAAGAAAAAAATTCTTATGTGGCGCTACAACGGCTATCTGACGGACCGTCACTTGCCCGTCACTTGGAGGAAGGGAAAAATTCTTATGTGGCGCTATAACGTCCATGTCACGGACCGTCGCTTGGTCGTCACTTGGAGAATGGGAGAAATTCTTATGTGGCGCTATAAGGTCCATGTGACAGACCGTCACTTGGCCGTCACTTGGAGAAAGAAAAAAATTCTTATGTGGCGCTACAACGGCTATCCGACGGACCGTCACTTGCCCGTCACTTGGAGAAAGGGAAAAATTCTTATGTGGCGCTATAACGTCCATGTGACGGACCGTCACTTGGCCGTCACTTGGAGAAAGAGAAATGTTCTTATGTGGCGCTACAACGGCTATCCGACGGACCGTCACATAAACAGAAACAGTGTGAAGCGACGCTACAGGGTGGCTCTGACGGACCGCCGCATGGCCGTCGCATAAAATTGCACTGGATAAGATTTCGTGGGAGCTAATTTCGCGTCAGCTTACCATGAACTACCTACCAACTTCTTACAATGTGAACTCGACAGTCAGCATTGTGAGTCCATGGAAAACATGCACACATAAAAGGGCCGGGTTTTCTGCCATGTTTTTCTAAAAACATGGCGTTATACTTGTGTTTTAAATTAGATTGCATGTCGAATGCGCAAGTGCAATTTCCGATTATCCTGCCAGTTATCTCACAACTCACAAAGTATGACCGCTCCAATTGTGTGGTTATAATTACTGTAATTACTTATAATACTACGCCAAGAAGTAACCACCAGAAATATGTTGTATTGCAGGGGTTGACAAGGACGAATTACTTTTGAGCATTTTAGACAATAGTTTAAAATACTCATTCCGAATTATTTCGATTATGCTGAGCTTATCAAGCTATTTCTCTCGAGACGACCAGGGACTATTTGTCGCAGCGCATGTGCATGTGTATGTGTATGTGATCTATGAATCTAGGCAGATTGTAGGCAGAGTAGGTCCCTAACATTCAGAGCGGAGCTCCGCATCGTTTGGACTGCCAGAGAGTGTACACTCTGGCTTCAATGGCTCGACTGCCCGCATATATGCAACTCCTGAATGACCCCCCCCCCCCCTCACCTCCCCCCCTACCGCTCGAAACATCATACAGGGAGGGGAATACACGGCCTATACATCTACGGCTATTTGTCCGGCCTGATACGGTGGCTCTGAAGGGACCTGTGTGTGAAAAATATTATCTCGAGCGCTCGACATACTATATCGAGCGCTTGACTTATGATCTCGAGCGCTCGAGATAACAAAGCTGTACGGCGGCCCAATGCTGCCATTATTCATGCCTGAGTTAAGAGTAGTTTTGAAATCAGTTTCATAGTTAGTAAACAGTTATTTTCAGTTATGAAACTAGTTTCTAGCAAGGCACAAACCCTTTACACCCGGCAAAAACGTTTTTAGCAGGGTGCAAACCTTTCTAGCATGGCGCAAACCTTTCTAGCACGGCACAAACCTTTATAACAGGGCAAAAACCTTTATAACACGGCACAAACCTTTTTAACTTGGCGCAAACCTTTTTAGCACTGCTATAATCTCACTTAATATTGAGATTAGAGATTAGGAATCAATTATTAACATATAGGAAATGATATATGCTGAATATTCTTGTGACCTTGAATTTGACCTTTGACCTCATTTTCAAGGTCAGAGCACAAAATGGCTAACATCTCGCTTATTATCGACTTTACAGCTTAGGAATCAATTGCGAACATAAAGGAAATGATATATTCTGAATATTGTCATGACCTTGAATTTGACCTTTGACCTAATTTTCAAGGTCACAGGTTAAAATGGCTATAATATCTCACTTATTACCGACTTTACAGCTTAGAAATCAATTGTGCGCATATAGGAAATGATATAGTCCGAATATTTTGATTACCTTGAATTTGACCTTTGACCTCATTTTCAAGGTCAAAGCATAAAAATGGCTAATATCTCACTTAATATCGACTTTACAGCTTAGGAATCAATTGTAGACATATAGGAAGTGATATATGCTGAATATTCTCGTGACCTTGAATTTGACCTTTGACCTAAATTTTCAAGGTCAGAGCACAAAATGGCTAATAGCTTGCTAATTATCGACTTTACAGCTTAGGAATCAATTTTGAACATATAGGAAATGATATATTCTGAATATTGTCATGACCTTGATTTTGACCTTTGACCTAATTTTCACGGTCACAGGTTAAAATTGCTAATATCTCGCCTAATATCGACTTTACAGCTAAGGAATCAATTGTGAACATATAGGGAATGATATTTTCTGAATATTGTCATGACCTTGAATTTGACCTTTGACCTAGTTTTCAAGGTCACAGGTTAAAATGGCTAATATCTCGCTTATTATCGACTTAACAGCATAGGAATCAATTGTGAACATACAGGAAATGATATATACTGAATATCCTCATGATCTTGAATTTTACCTTTGACCTTTTTTCAAGGTCAGAGCACAAAATGGCTAATATCTCGCTTATTATCGACTTTACAGCTTAGGAATCAGCTGTGCACATATAGGAAATGATATAGTCCGAATATTCTTATGACCTTGAATTTTCGTGCCCTTGAATTGACCAATGACTTTATTTTCAAGGTCACGGAACAAAAGGCTAATATCTTAAATATATGTTGTCCAGTAACCTTTCTTAGCCTTTGGGTTAATTTTTTTTTTTTTTTTTTTTCTTCTTCTTTTTTCACCTTCTGATTTCCGGACTATAACTCAAGAACGCCTTGACATTGCTAGCGAATCCATTGTTGTCAGCAACTCAAGAAACTCGCAATCGCCTTCTCAAATAAAATAAGATTGTGTTTTATTGACAAGAACAACAATAGAAATCATGTGAATTTGATGTGAACTAACCTTTTGTGAGTCACTGGAGCACGAAACTTCCTGGCTCATCGTCGGTCAAAGTTTGTCACACTTGAACGATCGACTGATCACTGCTGATTGACCGATCGAGCTCGTGACTCGACACGGAAATTTCACATCTCCACCGGAGAACGGGGGTGCGTATAATACACTGAATAATAGGTTTTTCCCGAGATATTGGACCTCAAAATGTGGGTGCGGATTATCTATGGTAGCGGATTATCTTTGGTGAAAGACGGTAAATGTAGGGGCAGACAGCACATATGTTCATATTATAGAAGCACGTGAAATTCGGAACAGAGGAGATAACAGTGCTTGGGCCTATTATTAAATGTAATGATTTCATTATCAGATATACATGTACCACTGCTGTCATATATACTAGTATTTGACGACGTGTTGGAGACACCGATAAAAATTGTTGTCCAATTAACGAATCGTACCATATGTTGTGATTGTGATTAAAACTTGTTGCTGTTTTGTCCCAATGTTTGAAAACTAGTCATGTTATCAGCAATAAAAGGCTGCATATAACAAATACAAATGTGTTCGTTCCTCTATGTAGAAACGAGTACTAGTTAACAGTCATTAAAGTAATTTGGTTCAGTGTTGCGATAGGGTGAACAAATTTTATCAGTCTATAACCGAATGATGAATGATTGACCATCTGAGAGATTCAATGTAGGCCTACATGTACATTATGATTGACATAATAAGTAATACTGACACACTATATATTTATACACCGAAATCTTGATCTGACCTATACTAATCATCTGTGAGTGTTCGATACAATAGACATGGTCACTTGGGAGGACTTTTCCAATAACAAATGAACTTGACTTCTGACATTGTTGACATTATATAGGCATAGTGCGAGACTCGTGAGGGTTATATACTAGTAGCCGATGACAATTTTATTCCCCTTACCCTCGGTTTTGGCACAGTATGTAATCGACATGTTGGCGAGGGCAACCGGCAACCCTGAGAATGTGAATGTGAAAAATATACTCAAGTGTCCCGTTCAAATGTTTTATTATCAATACCAATATATATATACATAGACGTTGTGTTTGTTTTGATATTAGGGCTGTCGATATCTTCATTCACTAGAATTCTTGCTCGAAATATATGCAGTCTGGTCCCTGGTAGCACTCGACCGGAGAGTTCAGTGGTCCGTTGAACCCTTCCTGGTCCAGGTACAGGAGCACGTCATCCCGATAAAGGTCAATAAACCGTTGGACGTCACGAGCCAGCACGAACAGATACAGGCGCAAGTTGTCCGTCACTATGGCAAAATCGTACACGCCCAGCGGCTCCGTGGGACCCAGCTGTATCACCCAATCTGTTCGAACAATACACTACAGTGGTACATGTAATGGTAAACATAGTGCAGCAAACGTGAGTAATGACGGATTCCCTTAAACATTTTCAACGAAAGCCAATTTATATACATGTATTTGTAATCTGATTTGCAATAAATTGTGCATGTGCTGGTACTTGAAATCACATTGCATGTAAATCGTGAACTGTACAGGCTTTACAGCTGTACTTGGTTCAGCTCACATCGTATATTTTTAGAGAAATAACGACCAACTTACAGGGAGCGCCGAAATTGTTGTCCGTTATGTTGAGGTAGACATCGAATTTGCCAGGGTCCTCTGTCGTTACAGCATACCCTCGGATATAGTCGAGTTCACCCGTGGGCGAGAACAATCTCTGCTGGTTGAGGACCGTCACGGAGGTAGCATTGTTCTCACCATCTGCACGTACATGGAAATGATGTGTGTAAAAATACGCGAGCACTTGTTCGTGGTGGCATGAGCTGCTGAGGCGGTGGTCAGCTTCAGCATAGTAAGAAGGGTACTATACAATAATCCATTCAGCCAATCAGCGAGCGTTCACCTCACTTTTGCAATTTAAAGGGAAACTGTTGTGAAACATCACCTCACATATATTTCTCTTGCCAGATTTCCGGCGTTCACTTCATTTAGGCAATTCAAAGGGAAACTGTTGTGAAACATCACCTCATATATTTTTTATGCCAGATTTTTTGGATCAGTGTAGGTATGGTTAACTGAAAGAATAGCCTGCTGGGAAATAATAACCTGGTTTTCAAGGCAGTATCTTGTTATCGTTCTTCTCAGGAGGTGAGGAAGCAAAGGGGTTTTGCATGGCCATTAGCACCCAAAATTCCGGGTATTTTCACCCGGGTCCATTCAAGGCAGAATAGCAAAAATCCCATGTGTCGTCAAATATATTCATGCTTATCACGCGATGTCCAATACGCCAATTGATGAAACTAGCAGAGTGGTTACGCTGGAATTCTTTTTCAGAAAGGTGCTATGGACCACCAAAATAAGACCATTCAACATTGAGTTGAATGGCCAATATACTCTGAATACTTACATGTGGCTGTTGCACACAATCCATTTTCTTGGAAATCGTCGAAGACAATTTGGCTCGCGTACATCTATTGGGCAATTCGAAACGAGTATACATGTAACAGTTAGAATCCAATTATGATAGCAATTGGCGAAAAGTACGACTTGACAAATGACTCGATTCCGAAATTATACAGGAGTATAATATGATATTAAAAAGAAAGCGGAAAACGTTAAAAAAAATGTTAGGTACTCACCTGATACCAATCCCCGAGGTACAATGTGATGTTCAACTCAGGGACCGTCTCAGGAGGCTGAGCGACTACAACCCCAACGAGGGCCACCAGTAGCGAAACTGTCTGTCCTAGAACCATCTTTTGTTGATTTAAGTTTCGTCAAAATGTTAAGAGGAGATCGAGTTGTTCTTCGTGTTTTGAGTAAAATTTTAGCTGCTATTTATACCCCGGAAACCGTTTATATAAGATGATTTATATAATAGAAAACATGCATTATATAAAAGATAAGACGCAGTCATTTGAGTTTTTTTTTTTGCCAGTTTTGCACATATTCATTGATATAAGACTTGTGGGAATATTCGGCTGTTAAACGCTTATCAGAGAATATTATCACACATCGTTGAGATTCTGAGAAAAAAGGAAATGCAAATAAATATTATCGTATCGAATTCCAAAATCCGACCATCGAACAGATAACAGAAATAATTGCACTACATACGTATAACTGTTATTTCGTTATAAATGATACACTAACATAATTCGACTTGCAGATAAAATTATTCCTCACAAGTGTATGTTCATTGCCTAACAAATTACTCCCTATGCGCGGGAAAGAGATCGAGTCATCATGAAAATGTAAACGACAAAAAGGCAGCGTGTCCCCTGCGGCCCGGGGTTTGATGGTGAATTGCAAGGTCCCGAGGACGCAGAACTTTCGCTATGGTCAGTGTGGCGAGACAGGCAGCAATGACGGACAGTAAATGTGGTCAGTTTGGTTTAGAAACAGTTTTAACAAATGACATGACCATTTGTGATAAATAAATATGTCGAAATTTGCAATGTCACATAAAAAATATTTCTATAGCAACCGAACGTATGCTCGCGTGTGTCAGCCTACCACGAACGAAGCTTTGGCGGCTCATGATGTTGGAATAATAAATGAATCGGTAATTCGTGCCCACGGATTAGTTTTAGCAATCCGTGCCCACGGAATAGTAATTCGTGAGCACGAAAAAGCAATCGTCATTTCATGGCCACGAATTAGTATTTCATGGACACGACTTATTCAGTTGTTGGTATGAATGCTAATTCGTGAGCACGAATTGCTAATTCGTGTGCACGGACTTGAATCGTGCGCATGAATTAAAAAATATCTGGTATGTCACATCAGAGGCTCTGTAGCATATGAGGACAAATTTTATTGTTTCAAAACATACGTATGTGTATTAAAAGAAATAGGCCAACGATAGGTTACCTGACAATATATGTTTATTATTTTATATGTTAGCCAGGTCAATGGTTAAATCCAAGGTCAAGAGAATATTCAGCATATATGATATTAGGCATATATCGTTTCCACAGTTGATTGCTAAGCTGTAAAATCAATAATCAGAGAGATATTAGCAATTTTGTCCTGTGGCCTTGAAAATGAAGGCAAAGGACAAATTCGAGGTCACAATCAGAATATTTGGCGTATAACATTTCCTATATATCCATCATTGATTCCCACACTATGAAGTCAGTAAGGGAGGTGTTAGCCATTTTGTCCTGTCACCTTGAAAATCAGGTCAGAGGAAACTTGAAAATAAGGTCATTGGTCAAGTCGAAGTCACGAGAATATTCAGCATATATCACTTGGAGTTTGACCACAATTGATTCCTATGCTGTAAAGTTAATAAGTGAGATATTAGCCGTTTGTGATATGACCTTGATAATGAGGTCAAAGATCAAGTTCAGGGTCATGAGAATATTCAGCATGTATCACTTCCTGTTCGCAGTTGATTCCTAAGCTGTGAAGTCGATATTAAGCGAGATATTAGCCATTTTGTTCTCGGACCTTGAAAATGAGGTCAAAGGTCGAACTCAAGGTCACCAAAATATTCAGCATATATATCATTTCCTATATTATGTTCACTCTGATTCCTAAGCTGTAAAGTTGATAATAAGTGAGATATTAGCCATTTTGTGGTCTGACCTTGAAAATAAGGTCAAGTTCAAATTCAAGGTCATCAAAATATTCAATGTATATCATTTTCTATATGTCAACAATTGGTTCCCAAGCTATAAAATCCATAGAGAAGCTAAATATTAGTCATTTTGTCCTTTGACCTTGAACATGAGAATTCAAGGTCATGGCAGTATTCAGCATATTTCATTTTCTATATGTTCACAATTGATTCCTAAGCTGTAAAGTCGATAATAAGCAAGATATTAGTCCTTTTGTCTCGTGACCTTGAAATTTAGGTCAAATGTCGAATTCGAGGTCACGACAATAATCTGTATATATCATTTTCTATGAGTTCATAAATGATTCCTAAGCTGTAAAGTCGACAGTAAGTGAGATATTAGCCATTTTGCGCTCTTGACCTTGAAAATTAGGTCAAAGGTCAAATTCAAGGTCACGAGAATATTCAGTATATATCATTTCCTATACAGTATGTCCACAATTGATTCCTAAGCTGTAAAATCGATGATAAGTGAGATATTAGCCATTTGTCCTGTGACCTTGAAAATGAGGTCAAAGGTCAAATTCATGGTCATGACAATACTCAGCATATATCATTTCCTATATGTCCACAATTACTTCCTAATCTCTAATCGCAATATTATATTATAAGTGAAATATTAAGAATAATGAGTCCCATTAAAAGCAGAGGAGAATTTAACACAAGAAAGTGCCATTTGGGACCCTTTGAAAAAATCAAAATGGCTGCCACATGCAGACCGGCGATTCAAGGGTAACGAAACTCATACACGTCACAGAGGACAGGTATATAAGGGGAATCTTTTGAAACAAAAATCTCAAATCTGATCAGACAGTTTTTGAAAAAAAATGGCCGCCAAAGTTCAAAATAGACCGTTTTTTGACAAAAATGGCCCTCATTTGGGCAAAAATGCGAAAATAAAAAAAAAATAAAAATACTCCCCTCTCGAAATATTTTTAGGCATTTTTGTGCAAAATTTCAGAAAGATTCACAAATAAACTTTAGAGATAACAATGTAGACGGACGGCGGATGACGACGTACACAATACCACGGCAATAGGTTATCGGACCAAATGTTAGTAACCTAAAAACAAAGGCAAGTTTCACGCCAAGTCTTAGCCATCACGATTTTATGTCAGGTTTTCCGTAATTCGACCACTTCCCTAAACCAAACGTTTTCAGTTGTACCCTTGGTTGGTCGACTTAGGGAGATTTTACTGTACATGTACACATCATCTTTCGCTACAGGCGACAAGGTTGTACCTCGTCTCGCGCCCTATATCACAACTGCCATGCAATCAAGACCTACCTACTTCTAACAACAACTAACACAAGCATCAGGCTAATTACTTGTTCACTGTGATGTTTCGAAATTGATGAACAGGTCACTGTAACATGTGACAAGATTTCTTGTATCCTTTCTGTACAGTCATCATAAAAATCAACCTAAAATAGGATATCAGACTCAGTCGCCCTAAAGGGATATCAGACACCCAATATCCAACCATACAATGTCCATGAGAATTTCCAGCACTCGTGACTTGTGAACATTTGCCTCCATGCAGAAAATTGAATACATATTATTTCAGAATTATCAAGCTACATATCACAGTTCCATATACAGGGATTCTTGTGAGATAAGACCCCCTCCGAAATAAGACTTCCCTGTCTACAAGGATTTCGTATTCCCCAAAGTTTAATTCAAGATGTATACACGTGAAATATTCTTTGCAAACATTAACTGTACCAAATTGATGCAGAGTTTGCTCTCAGAAACGGTGTATCATAGAGCGAAACGGACGTTATTTTCGGACTCGTGGCCATAGGCAATCATATCTAAGGGGTACTAGGGATGAACTTTGACCTTGACCTTAAATTTTTTCGAAAAGTCGGCATTTTTCGTTTTCATCGATATCTCTGAAACGGTGCATCGTAGAGTGTAACAGGCATTAATTTTGGACTTGTGGCCCTATACAAACATATCTGAGGGGTACTAGAGATAAACTTTGACCTGGTATTTTTTTGCCGAGTCGTCATTTTTCATTTTCGTCGATATCTCGGAAACTGTGCATCGTAGAGCGAAACGGAAATAATTTTCGGACTCGTGGTCCTAGACAAGCATATCTGAGGGGTATCAGGGATGAACTTTGACTTGACCTGAAAATGTTTCACCGAGTCGGCATTTTTCATTTTCATCAATAGCTTCACCCTGAAATGCCTCCAAGGCCTTTAGGCCTTGACGTCTAGTTCATATTCAAGAGGGAACAAAAATGCGCATAAGAGTCAACAGGTGTTCCTTTCACATAGAAAATGAAATAAATTTTGTCTTGGTGCAAAGCATCCGCTATTTCTCACAATTTGACAATACAAGCACCAATTAAAGGACCACACCGTAATAAGTCCTATACGTATTGAATATATTAATGAAATACCCCCCCCCCCCCACCCCACCCCCATAACGGCACATTTTCCCTATTAATCATGGTAATGATACATTGAACATAGTGTATAATATATGTGTACATATATCCGCATGTTATCTCTAAGCTACAACTAGTTTACTCTGGATGTATATAGGTTGTTTACAAACATGTCTAAGGGGTAAACTTTGCCCTTGACCTCAAAGGGGCATTATGGATAAACTTCGACCTAGACCTCAATTTATTTCCTAAGTCATCATTTTTCATACTCGGCTTTGAGAACGGTGGATCGGAGGGCGAAATGAACGTCATTTTTGGACTCGTCGCCCTAGACAAATGTGTTAAAGGATTATTATGGATGAACTTTGACCTTGACCTCAATTTTTCTTGCCGAGTCCGCATTTTTCGTCGATATCTCGGAAATGGTGCCTCGTAGAGCGAAACGAACGTTATTTTACTTACAGATGACGGCAAGGCAGCTATCCTAAACAAACATGTCTTATGGGTATTGAGGATGACCTTTGACCTTAAGTTTAAACCTTAAACATTTTCATCCTACCCCCAAGAGACAATATTATAGAACGAGTCATCATCGTTATATAATATTGTCTCTTGGGGGTAGGAAAATGCCCCCAAGGCATCTTTAGGCTGTGACGTCTAGTTTTTTTTATGTATCTAGGACAGTGTCATAGAGCTAAACACACATTTCAGATTTGTGGTGCTTGACAAACATGTCTCACTCATCCTAAGGGTACAATCTTTTCCGTCCACTTGAATGATTTTGGGGCTGGGCTACAATTACATGAGTCCAGAAATACAGAAGATCTCTCGTTATGTATTTCATAATGTCTTACGCTTGGATTGAAATCCCTTCCATGCAAATTCAGGCCGTGACAGCTAGTTTTGTCATGTATGTATGAGCTCATAACCTCTCTATTTTCACCAAGCAAAGCACAGACCACACACGTCATTTTGTAATTTTTATTGCATGGAGGGCATAATTCATACTTGTGTCACTGACAAATCTCCATCGTTTTGTCAGTGGATTCAGCAACATTCCATGTATGAGCTGGACACGAAATCCACCTGAAATGCAACCATACCACACGTCTTAATCTGCTAAATTTCTCTCATCATGTATTTCTGCCAGGGATGGGGTGAAATACGTATTTGCATTTGTATTTGAAATACACTAAATCTCGTATTTGTATTTGGCAATTTCAGTACTGGCGTATTTGTATTTGAATTTGTATTTGAGGACTGTATTTGATGTATTTGGAATCAAATACAGTGAAATACACAGAAGTGAATTTTTTTGTGGCGTAACTTATATTTTCTTGTGTAGATGTGAATTAGATAAACAATGATAATGATCTGAAGGGGAAATTTATGACAGCGACAAAAAAGCCCACTGAAGGCGTCAAAAATACGACTCAAACACGACGGATGACTACGAAATAAATATTTGCATTTGTATTTGTAGAAATGTATTTGTATTTGGTCGGCTCTGGGAGTGTGTATTTGTATTTGAATTTGGCTTTGAGTATTTGTATTTGTATTTGACAATCTGTATTTGACCCCATCCCTGATTTCTGCTGGTATATGGTATGTGTTTTACTGCAAACAATACTAGTACATGTATCTTATATGTGGGTAAATGAGCACTATCAAAAAGAGCAAAAAGAAGAAGGGACATACGGACCATATTATTTTCTTTAATGATACAAATATCAATGATACAAATATCATGTGAGAAGCTCATTTTGCAAAACATTTTGCAAAACACTGACTTTGTTCCAGCCAAGTTTGGAGGGTCTCTGGTGAGACAAACTTGTCCCAGTCGTGAGCTCCCTCGGGTACAAGCCTCAGTACCCGCTCAGCCGCGACCACAGCTAGCGCTCTCGACAGAAATGTACGGTTCAGGGTCGTCAGGAACAGAGACCCACCCTCCTGCAACATAGATACCATCATCATGTATGAAAATGTGAAAGATGTCATCTAATGAAATAACTAATGAAATAACTTTTGAACATGCGCAATTGTGATTTTTCTTTAGAGACGGAACTGTTACTGGGGTGTCATTGCGAAGTCCTCCCCCAATACAAGGAAACCGATTCCTACCTTGACCAGTCTCCCACAGGCGGCTACAAACTCCTGTTGGTTGGCGACATGTTCCAGAATCTCCGAGGCTACGACCCCATCATAGCGACCTACGTATTCCTCCCCCAGGTCCTCCACTCCGGAGCAGAGGTACTGTAGGCTGTCGACGAGGGTCGGGTCTTGCCTCGAGTGTAGCTCCGCCATCGATATGTTGTCTGCTGATGCATCTAGTCCAGTAACACTGGCTCCCAGTCGGGCAAGAGGCTTCATCAAATGTGCAAAGAACAAAAGATACAAAAGGATATTCTGATTATGATATCCATCGATGTGTTAATGAATTGTGGAATTGGTTTGTAATAAACATGAATTCATTTATGAAATGATAAATACAATATACTTATGACACAATGGATCACATGGAGGTCATTCTAATAGGTCATTCCAAAGTTGTGTACATACAGTACATGTCTCCTCACCTCACTTAGAATCCCGCCACCACAGCCGACATCCATCACTTGCAGCCCCTCTAGCGGTCTAGGTCTTCGCCCTGCACTGCCCAGATTGGCATCTCGGAGTAACCCATCTCTGACTAGCGGCACCCGCAGCTCATTCATACTGTGCAGGGCTTCAAACTCCCCTCCCACCTTCCACCAAGCCCCAGCGATCCGACTGAACTTGTCCACTTCTTCCGGATCCACAGTGCTGGTTTTGTTCGTGGGCGGGTTGGTGGACGATTGCTTCGAGGTAGTTGTGTTTGTACACATTGCACGACAATGCAAGTACTTGTGAGAGTGCTCATGGTTGATACGTGGGGCTGTCAAAGTCTGTTTGATGGTCTTGTGAAATTTTGCACTGCTAAAAGAAGGAATGGTATTCAGTAGAACTGCTATGAGCCATCCGTCATAAGCTCGCTGCATCCCAAAATTCGCCAACTCAATATTATGAGAGCTCAGAAACTCCTTTTGTGGAAAACTAAACTACTGCTACAAAGATTGGATAACCCAGTCTCTATTGGTGATGGAACTGATTGGTTTCATTTGCATCACAAGGCCTGAAAACACGTACTGTTGGCGAAATTTGGAATGCGGCGAATTTAGGACGGATGGCTTGTAGTATTCATGAAGCGGAACTAAGGATCTAGTCTTACATTATTGTATGCAATTAGATCTAGGCATATATGGACTCATGCAAATTTGTAATAATTCTACCCAAAATCTATAACATGACATGACATGTATAATAGACCTAATTACTAAACTTGTATGAATAAAACTGTGAAATCAAGTCCACACAAAATTTATGCACTGTGTATAGCTTTCATTGCACAATGACATGAATCCGCAAAAACTAGACGTCAAGGCCTGAAGATGCCTTGGGGCATTTCGTGTGAGTTCTATTCCTAGCTAACATATACCTAAGAGACCGTGTCTAGAACCATGATGACTCTGAAACTGTCCGTGGTCAAAGTTTAAGTGACATACCCCGCCCTTAGGCATCTTTGCGTTTCGCTCTACGACGCACCGTTTCCGAGATACGGCAAACAGGAAGTGCTGAGTCGGTGAAAAAAAATTCGACACCAGAAGTCGTCTCGAGCCAAAATACCCTCTAGATTAGTTAGTCTAGTGCCAGGAGGCCGAAATTAAGCTCCGTTTCGCTGTACGACGCACTGTTTGCGAGATACAGCCAAACAGAAAGTGCCGAGTAGGTGAAAAAAAAAATTTGACACCAGGGGTCGTCTCGGCCCAAGATTCTCCCTAGACTAGTTTGTCTAGTACCAGAAGAACGGAATTGAGCTGCGTTTCGCTCTACGACTCACCGTTTCCGAGATACGGCCAAACAGGAAGTTCCGAGTCGGCGAAAAAAAATTCGACACCAGGTGTCGTCTCAACCCAAAATACCCACTAGACTAGTTTGTCTAGTGCCAGAAGGCCGGAATTGAGCTCCGTTTCGCTCTACGACGCACCGATTCCGAGATAAGGACAAACAGGAAGTGCCGAGTAGGCAAAAATAAATTTGACACCAGGGGTCGTCTTGACCCAAAATACCCCCTATACTAGTTTGTCTAGTGCCGGAATTGAGCTCCGTTTCGCTCTACGACGCACCGTTTCCGAGATACGGCCAAACAGGAAGTTCCGAGTCGGCGAAAAAAAAATTGACACCAGATGTCGTCTCGACCCAAAATACCCACTAGACTAGTTTGTCTAGTGCCAGAAGGCCGGAATTGTGCTCCATTTCGCTCTACGACGCACCGTTTCCGAGATACGGCCAAACAGGAAGTGCCGAGTCGGCGAAAATAAATTCAACACTAGGGGTCGTCTTGACCCATAATACCCACTAGACTAGTTTGTCTAGTGCCAGAAGGCCGGAATTGAGCTCCGTTTCGCTCTATGACGCACCGTTTCCAAGATACGGCCAAACAGGAAGTGCAAAGTCGGCGAAAATAAATTCGACACCAGGGGTCGTCTCGACCAAAAATACCCCCTAGACTAGTTTGTCTAGTGCCAGAAGGCCGAAATTGAGCTCCGTTTCGCTCTACGACGCACCGTTTCCGAGATACGGCCGAACAGGAAGTGCCGAGTAGGCAAAAAAAAATTCGACACCAGGGGTCGTTTCGACCCAAGATACCCTCTAAACTAGTTTGTATAGAGCCAGAAGGCCGAAATTGAGCTCCGTTTCGCTCTACGACGCACCGTTTCCGAGATACGGCCAAACAGGAAGTTCCGAGTCGGTGGAAAAAAATTGACACCAGGTGTCGTCTTGACCCAAAATACCCACTAGACTAGTTTGTCTAGTGCCAGAAGGTCGGAATTGAGCTCCGTTTCGCTCTACGACGCACCGTTTCCGAGATACGGCCAAACAGGAAGTGCCGAGTCGGTGAAAATAAATTCGACACCAGGGGTCGTCTCGACCCATAATACCCACTAGACTAGTTTGTCTAGTACCAGAAGGCCGGAATTGAGCTCCGTTTCGTTCTAATACGCACCGTTTCCGAGATATGGCCAAACAGGAAGTGCCGAGTCGGCGAAAATATATTCGACACCAGGGGTCGTCTCGACCCAAAATACCCCCTAGACTAGTTTGTCTAGTGCTAGAAGGCCGGAATTGAGCTCCGTTTCGCTCTACGACGCACCATTTCCGAGATACGGCCAAACAGGAAGTTCCGAGTCGGCGAAAAAAAAAATTGACACCAGGGGTCGTCTCAACCCAAGATCCCCTCTAGACTAGTTTGTCTAGTGCCAGGAGGCCGAAATTGAGCTCCGTTTCGCTTTACGACGCATCGTTTCCGAGATACGGCCGAACAGGAAGTGCCGAGTCTGCAAAAAAAAATTCGACACCAGGGGTTGTTTCGACCCAAGATACCCTCTAGACTAGTTTGTCTAGTGCCAGGAGGCCGAAATTGAGCTCCGTTTCGCTCTACGACGCACCGTTTCCGAGATACTGCCGAACAGGAAGTGCCGACTCGGCAAAAAAAAATTCGACACCAGGGGTCGTTTCGACCCAAGATACCCCCTAGACTAGTTTGTCTAGTGCCAGGAGGCCGAAATTGAGCTCTAGGTCAAAGGCCGTTCGACGGATTGATCCCAAAATCAATAGGGTTCTTCCCTGGTGGTATATGAACTCCCATGCATAGAATACTTGCCATTGCATGAATACTTTTTGAGTTATCGATCGGAAACCAAGTCTCAAAATAAACCTTGATTTCATCCTCACGGACCTCACGGACCCCGGAGCCACCTCCAAAACAATAGGGGTCTTCCATGTAATATTTCTGACCAGTGGTGTAAATTTGGACAAGATCCGTTCAAGCGTTCCCGAGTTATTGATCGGAAACCAAAACGGCGGAAAGTAAAAAAAAAAGAAGAAGAAGAAAAAAAAAAAAAAAAAAAAAAAAAAAACAGACAAAACCATAAGGGCATTTCGGGCCGAAATGCCCTAATTAATCTTCATAAATCAGTCTTGTAAGGTACAAAACTGTAGAATTAAATCCCCGCAGGCTACCGCAAAATTAAATACCGGTAATGTGTAGAATATACATAGCACAATGAGATGAACCTGGGCATACCCTAAAATTAATCTCGGTACGTAAAACAGTGTGAGGTACGAAAATTATGTGATTGAAATTTAAATCCATGTAAAAAGTTTACAACGAATATCGGCATACTAGTATGTCTTTTTTGCATGTAGAATCAATGATCAATATTTGAGACATATATTATGGCATGATACCGGCTGCTGGTGAGGCAGGGAGATAAAAATTGCTCAACATACCATAATTGTGGTGTCACTACGTTACTTGTGTAGACTGAACTATGGAGTTCCAGAAGAGACATTACGACTTACTACTTACCACTTACTACTTACCACTTACTACTTACTCTATCTGGGACATTACGACATACCACTTACTACTTGGCATATTTGGGACATTACGAGTTACGACTTACCACTTACAACTTGCTACTTACGACTTACTGCTTACCACTTATCACTTACTACTTTTCCCTTACTGTACGACTACATCAATATACTATTAGCAGGGATCGACATTAACACTGGCCCGCTGGCCCCACACCATATTTTGAGCCTGTGGGGCCAGTAGGGGCCACCAGATTCCCCAAGTCACTGGCCCCACTGGGCCAGTATAAAATCTTCATTCTTTGAGTTTGTATTTCACAATATACACATGATGCTTCTTTGTAAAAAATACATCAGTGTTTGATATTCACGTACACATTGATAGTTAGTGAACTTCGAAAGTGGGGCCAGTAGATTATTGATGGGGCCAGTAACTTCCAGATGTTACTGGCCCCATGGGGCCACTAGTGTCATACGCCTAATGTCGATCCCTGATTAGACCTATGATAAAAAAATAATATATTGCTTGAGTGTTGTTTGCTCCACAACTGGTCCACTGGCCATGCAGTGGTCAGTGGTAGGCCTGAATAATCAGGTAAGAAGTAATGTGGTCAGTAGTAGGTGGTAAGTAGTAAGTGGTAAGAAGTAAGTAGTAAGTGGTAACTAGTAAGTGGTAAGAAGTAAATATAGTAAGTGGTAACTAGTAAGTGGTAAGAAGTAAGTAGTAAGTGGTAACTAGTAAGTGGTAAGAAGTAAGTGGTAACTAGTAAGGTGTAAGTAGTAATTGGTAAGTAGAAAGTGGTAAATAGAAAATGGTAAATAGTAAGTATTAAATGGTAACTAAAGTTTGCCTTCTAAAGTAGTAAGTGGTAAGTAGTAAGTCCTTATAGGTAAGTGGTAAGAAGTAACCGGTCGTGTGTGGTAGCCTATAATGGTGAGTAGATGCAAGTTGTAAGTGCATGGTAAGTCGTAAGTAGTAAGTCGTAATGTCCCTTCAGGAACTCCATACTGAACACATATCAGCATATTACATTATATGCTGTTCACGGACACCAGTTATACCATAGACCTACATCATGGTTATACATACCACATATGGCGACTTTCTTGTATTTTCGCCCAGTGTTTGCAAACTTTCCACGCACTTCTGTTCAAAATGTGTGATACTTGGAGTGGTATCGCCATTCTTTTCGACGTCTAAATGATGTACTCTAATATTTAGCCTCTTGTCAGTCAGTTCCCAACATTAATCGTATCGTTTAATGACGGTGACATTTCGAAGCCGGTCGGAGCAAGGATTTCATTTTTCGCTACGGTGTCGCCACCTTTTGGTCGGAAAGTTCAAGACAGGTGGCGCGACGAGCGTTCTCCATCACGACAGCTTTCGCGCCAAAAATAGGAGAGGGGGTTTCAGCGATGAAATGATGAAGACCCAATGACAACCAACAGGTCTCAGCTGGGTCTCTCGAAAAAGACCCAACGGAGCACAGCCAGGAGCATTTGTTTTGTCATTACATGTGACACAATGGGACACTCATCATTTCATCTTTCCAACTGACCCAGTGGGAACCTGACACAGTCAAACATTCATCGCTTCATCATTTTACCTGACCCGGCCTAATGTCCTCTATCCACGTGGTCCAGAATTTTCAGTGTTCTGATAATTGAATTATAAATGTCAACGTGAATCAAACTCTAATATTGATGACGGAATCTGATTATTCTCCTTGAACTGCATCCTTGTAATTTATGTTGTAGCCTACCAATGATAGATTGATGGTGACTAAAATGATTGGTAGCTTTGTTGCAGTTTTCATCATTTAGGCCTAGCTTATGATTTGACAGATATTAATACTCCTATTTATTATTTCGCCTGTGTTATGAAGAAATCGTTCAAGATGGCCAAACCGCGAAACTAAACGGCCGCGAATATGGCTTGATTTGTGGCAGCGAAATTAAATGTACCATTCAATCTACATCAACTTCTAGTAGTGTATGATAGGCCTAATGATGAATGTGCATTGACCTTTGTTAAGCTGTGTTGAAAATAACAAGGCAGGCATTTTGTTATAATGGTACAAATTGGTATTTATTACAAATTACATTCATGAAACAGAACTACACAAACTGAATATATACAAAATATATAGTATACATGCTTTTACATAATGTAACATGAAAAACAAATATGTTATTGAATGTTATTAAATCTGCATGTCAACATAACAATTATGTAAACCAAAGAGAAAACAATATATTTATATTATTAACAATGGAACAAAATTTCATGATCAGTATGATTATTTGAAGGTGATAATATCTTGATCAGTGATATAAAATACCAGTATGCACAGTTTGCACACATGCATATAGACAAGTGATATAACTCAGGTAAGAATGCAATAATGGATGTATGTTAACTGGTCAATAGATAATATTAGATATACACTGTAAATATACACTGCACAACAGAGTATTCAGTAAAGCAGGAATATATTTATGGCCTTATGTACTTCTGAGTAAAGCTACAGGCAACAGTCACTAATCACTGATGTCGTCTTCAGAGCTATGTCCCAGTAATATGAGTGAATATTGGGGAGGTTATTATTGGTAAATGGTAAACACATGACTGATGTTCTTGAAGTCACATTTGGAATCTGGTGCCCTGTTACATCCACGAGGTTCACAGCACAACCTCAAAATATACCAACTCATCCCATAAGTCTTATAATATATATGTGTTTCTTAGTTTGGATCACATGCACCCAACATATTTATTTCATGTGAACCACATCAGCAACTTTTTGAAGTGGTTAATAAACCTCAATTAAACTCCCCAGTCATTATAAATGTCATCGACTATTTTGGTCAACATACATGTACCTATATAATATTGGTACTGATTTTTGATTCTTGAGTTATTTCTCGATGAATAAAACACTGTTATTTTTGTGGTGTAGAAGCCAATATACAACTGTGATTATAAATCATTGATTGTAAGTTTCAGAACACCAAATTTTAATATACATTCAATATTATAATATCACAGCCAATATTTACGAACATATACAAATACAAATTTATACACCTGTGTATATTTGATGGTGGTCTCTCGTTGATCCCTGATTGTATCTAAATGGTCATATTCTACATTATCCAGACTACATCAGTTGTCTAGTGCATAAACATGAAGTGGTACAAAAATATAGTAGCCATTGAGTAGGTATATTTCAAGTATCCATATCTTCAAAAGAAGGTGCAAGAGTCACAAAGAGATCTACCAGTATATCATGCCATAGTCAAATTTCTGCAAGATACAAAAGTTGTACACAGAAGGATTCATTGCACTACCAAAATACAAACATATTACAATGGCTAAATTCTTAAATATTACACAAACAATGCCACATACCGATTTACCACAGAACTGAATAGCTTTAGGCGTTTCATCTACCGGTAGTTATTCACTGTAGGTCGCAACGATTGTTTTGAAGCTAATGTAATATTTACATCATGAGATGTGACAACATACAACGAAAAAGGTAACCAGATCTATATCAACATGCTGTGTCGAAGAATACTGATAAGATTAATCTTTCTTGGAAAATGAAAGACAATCTCTGATAATATCCCCTAATAAGGTATAAACAAAACATAACTAACTTAGGAAAATAGTCAATATTTCATTGGTAATTTTCCTGTCAGCAGCAGAGAAATCATTCACATGTAACATGGGTAAATTCACACAATTAGTATACATTAGATCTTCAGTATGCTGATGACCTATTATCTATGAGGGTCTTGTTTTTTGGAGACAAGCAGACTGTCAATAGTAAATACACAGATCCAGTACACAGCAATACCTAACTCAATGTTATAAACAAATCCCTGAATAAGAAATTATATACTGTAAACATGAAGAACAAAATATGCAAAAGAAAAATGTTCAGAATGCTATCACAAAACTAACTTGTCAAAAACAGTAGCAGCAGATATCCTATCAAGTACCATCTTCATCATAAAGTTTCAAAATATATATATTTCGATACCAATAGTACTGGCACCTGGTATACAAATGCACATACCCTACCTGTAACAATGCCTACAAAACAAGTCTTTGTTCTGAAATTGCCTTTTTTCATACAACCCGTCACAACTATACAAAATTGCAAGGCCAAATCATGTCGATTTCCCACGATGCCTCGCTACACAGAGCCAAGAACCTGATCGTCCTGGGCATCCTCCTCCTCAAACTCAATGCCCTGGTTGGTGAGCAGCGCCTTGAGCATGCTCTCTAGCCGTGAGTTCTGGGCCTCCATGTTCTTGACGCGGGTGCGAAGTGTCATCAGACCCTGCTTCATCTTCTCCTGGTTTGCCTCCAGACGTTCCATGTCATCCTTCGGGGAAATTGGGAAATGATCACTATGTCCTGTCTGACAGCTTCAAGGACGATTTTTGGAATTTTGAATGGAACTTACCAGATCAGGGTTCAGAGCCTTTGTGATGGCTGCAGAGGTGATGAAAGTCGAGTCCAGTTGAAGGCATTTCCTCAGCGCACTCGAGTACTGATTCGGGTAGACTGTCTTACATTTAACCACGTACTTCCGCCGAAAGATTTGTGGGAGGACAGATTCAACATTCAGAGCCAACTCCACCTGGCGGACAGAACAGACAGAAAGTAGAATCAGTTATGTAAGACACTGATGTAAGATTACAGCTGTGAGGATTGAATCACACCATGTACAGCTAATTCCTCCAACCCTCACAAATTAACTCTGGTCTCCAGTAAAAATAGCTATAAAATGATAGTACCACGGTCTCTTGTTACAAAAGTGCCTAGTTGCTGTATACATGCATTTTAAAGAAGGAGAATAAAAGTTATGGAACTCTGCTACACTGTATGCTTTTATTCCCTATGATTTATCCAACGTTGCTGAGAGAATTCTCCCTCTGGATAAGGGATAGGCGCAGTCGCATAGTTTCATATCTTCTTATCTTTTTGACAGCAGGCACTAGCACATTCTATGCAACAAATGACTGTGGATTGTATGTAGCACAGCTGGTAATGGCTGGTGGGAAGCAAATTAACAGAAGCCTAGCTCATCCAAACCAAACTGACACACGAAATATTCTCCACATTCCCCATTACTGACCTGCATGGCAAGCCTGGTGAGCTCAGCTTTATCCTGTACAGCCTTGATGTCATCAACGGCCAGACCGACCAGCAAGTTCATGATGATGATGGTCAGGATGACAAGGAATAGGGAGAAGAGAATGTACGTCAGCTCCTTGTAGAAGACCCTGGTACTACTGTTAGCCGGGTCGTTAGGGTCCAAGCCTTCCATAGCCAGGAAGATATCACTGTACTCCAGCTCTCCGATCATCATCACAGCTGTCTTCATCATTGAGTGGCCCACATTACGGAAGGCATACTACAGAAATGAAGACAAATACATTATCATCAAAATTCAGGTATACGAAACACACTATTAAGTACAAATTGAAGGGAACATCCTAGTCCCTCCACAATGACTTTCCATGCCTATTGTATAAGTGGATATTGTATCAGATCCTCAGAATATATCGCTTGATGCCACTTGCTTTTTACTGCAGTATGCTCAGTTAAATATGTGCTGTCTTTTGCTTCCCCCTCTCTATGACACAATACTGGTACATTACCTGGTTGGAGAGAAGCACGTAGAGTGCGAGAGCGAAGGCGACCATGAACAGAATCAGCACGGGGAAGAATTGGATGAAAGTCTTGCAGATGTCAGTAAACATCACCACGTAAATTCCGAACATCGGGAACTTTCGTATGAACAACACAAGGTCGATCCATGCCAGGAATATCGACACTGCGGCTAACTGCCACTGCCAATCCTGAATTGAGAAATTTCATATTCAAATTTAAACTTAACCTAATTAAGAACGACTAATCACTTTGTACTGGACCATACTGTGTTAAAATTCAAAATTTCATCTCTATTAAGTGGGGACTACCGTACATCCATAACGGCAGATCCACATATTAGCGAGGACACCATGGTTTATATCCTTACCGTTCTGAGCCCGGTGTTTCTCTGACATGTGTCAAAGTCAATGACAAGTAGCAGTGCGCTGATGTAAATGACCCACTCTATCAGGTTCTCCCAGCCCAGGTAGTTCAACTTAGCATTGAATATCTGGACAATCTGTCAACATCAAAACACAAACATCATTTAATATTTCTTTTCCCAGCATGACCACCAGTTCTTCATCCAATGTTTACTGTTTTGGAATATTATGTGTGAGAGGCCTAGGTGAGCACTTTCAGCACTTGAAATATGACTAATAGATTGAAAAATGTTCAGCAAAGACCAACCTCTCGAAGGATGTTGATTGCAGAGAGTATGATGATGATGTATTTGGCTATAAAGGCCATTCTGTGTTGCGATACTGATTCCCCGATCGACTGCATGAATTGTTCGACTTTCTCACACTCAGAGCCATTGAACTTGTTCAGTTCTGTCGAGTTTCTGTGGGGGATAAAATATTTAATCATGATAGTATTTACTTGAAATTTGTCTGATCTTCAAACCCTATACATCACGGTACATACCATGAATGGATATTAGCAGTTAGCAATACAGTATTCATGCCTGGGATACATATTTCCTCACGAAAAACAAAATAACACTCTACTAACGTGAAACTATACGGTGCATCAGTCGTCACAACAAATCCAGTGAGGAAAATGACAAAGATGCAGTAGGCAGCGAGATTCAGGTAGTACACCCATCGGCCGAAGCTGTTCCACTTGTGGCGGAGGAGGGAGGTGATGAGGGGGTGGGCCAGCAGGTCCTCCCGGTTACACGACACCATGATACTCAGCGGGTGGTTGATCTTGAGTGTCGTAGCGTCGCTGGTGTACGGCTCGGCAGTCGAGATTAGACGGTCCTCCTCATCATAGATGCTGTCTGAAAGGTGGGAGGGGGGGGGGGGGGGGAGTGTGGAGACAAAGGGGATTGGTGATAGTCCGCATTGAATTATTTTAATTGTCACTTGTTCACTCAAAGTGAGAGATTAGCCGAACACATTAGATTCAGGTAGATTGGAGCAAATGTTTTATATATTGCGGTAGACTGGTGACTCTTCCAGTTTTGAGGATAGAAGGTTTAATTCAAGCTGATTTGTTGATCCAAAAAAATTTATCAAAAGAACACGTCTTAGATTCTAACCTGAAGTTGCCTTCATATGTACAGGCCATTATAAACTCTCTCAAATATGCATGATGAACCACTGACCTGCAGACACAGACACCGAGTCGGCGCCCTCCGCGTCCCACAGAGCATACATGTCATCCAGGAACTCATAGTCGAAGGTGATCTGGAAGTTTGGGTGGTCAGGGTGGTTCATCGACGTCATACAGCGGTTAAACACAGTTTCTGCTACCTCTGGAAGCAACAATACCAGCAGATGACAGTCAATACAATATCAACTTTGCTTAATTCCTAATTATGATCCTATGAACATTTCAAGGAATTTCTGGTCAGTAAAGACTTGGAATTCATCTGATTTTCTACCATTGCAATTGCGGTCATTTGTAAACATTACCTGGCATTTTGCGAATCAGTTTCCTCATCGGAGTAACCCGTCGTCCAGTTTTCTCATCATCTGTTTGATTCCTCAAGGCCTCCTCCCATTTTTCGCTGCTTATGATTGCATTGGCAACATCTCTGTCAACAACGAGAATCACAATTCCAATTCTTGGTTTTACTGAAGTAAATACCCCATAATTTCAGATTTTCATTTCTGTCTAGCATATATTATGTCCCCTTTGCACACTGACTTGTGTCCGTTGTCTATGGCCATGTCGAGACAGTTGAGGTTGCTAGAGTCTTTCTGGCCGATGGAAGCGTGGGATCGGATCAGTAGGTTAACCACCTCGACATGACCTCTGCTGGCTGCGAGATGCAGCGGGGTTGTCTGAGAACACAAACATATAGCTTCGTTATCCACCAATCCTCCATCAATATCATACATGTATCCAACTTTTCCCACAATAACTATTTTTTTTTACAGATCCAAATACTCCAATAACCCATCATTCCCCTCATTTTTCATCAACTTTTTTTCATGTCAATTTATACTGACACTGATCTACGCCTCAATTTCCACAACCTCCTAGAAGAATTTAGGAGAAGCTTCTTACCTTGGACTTGTCCATGGGGTCGACTGGAGCGTCTGCCTCCAACAGACTCCTAACAACTTTGGGCCAGCCCTTAGCGGCGGCACAATCCAGGGGCGTCCACAGTGTGCAGTTCCTTCATGGGAATGTAATATCTGACTATAATAAATTATGTTTCTGACTTACCGGTACACCTCAAATAGGATGGAAGTTTGTACCAATATATCATCAACATTCTAACAAAAGTGAGGGAGGGTTGACTGACCTGGCTTCAATATCAGCCCCAGCTTCAATCAGTCCAAGCACTACCTTGTTGTGGCCTGCTAGCGCCGCCAAGTGGAGAGCAGTGTTACTATCCTCGTCCTCATCGTTTATCACCATCTTGTTCCGCTTGACGAGTTCTCGCACCACGCTGAGGCAAAGAATCCATTTATATCTCATCCCTCTCACGTCAATGCACATTGAGTGATATTTGTCATATTACATTTTTTATTTTCTAGCATGGTATTTATTTTCCAATGTTATTTTTATTTGATGATCCAGGCAACTTAGTGAACTACATAAAATCACACATGTTAATAGTTTGAGATCACACAATGAATGTATTCCTCTCGTACAGGCATTGTGGAGTTTAACATACACATGATATTACCGGTATACACTATAAGTCAGACATGCGAGCAAAGATCAGCTTGTTACTTTCCACTCAGACTCTACTACATCAGAAGATAACATGAAGAAGATAATATCATTTTAATATAATTAAATTGTCAAAAGTTAAAATGAGGTTTAAAATGAACTTTACTCTACTAAGCTAATAAACTTTATCCAAAATTGTTTCGAAATCAAATTGGCAAAATTGTTAAAATTTTGTTCCCAAAAATGATGGCAGTTGTTATTTCAAACTTGTCTTATCACACCACAATATTTTTTTTCATCGAGCGACTCACTGCGTGCGACCAGAATCAGCCGCAAGGTGTATTGGTGCACGTTCCTCCTCATTCTTAACCTCGAGGTCGGCCTCATTCTCTAGTAGTAGCTGGCGGGTTACAGGGTGGAAACAGACAGGGCAGGAGTGTACATATTAGTAGGTGAAGGAAGGAAATGTATGGTAGGTGTTTGCTGGTGGAGATGTACACCATGCTGCAAGGGAAGTGATGTATACAATGGTTGGAACGGAAGCAAGAGAGACAAGCAGAAGTCGGTTCCCTTATTTTCCCGCAACTTGGTATACATTGTATAGATGCATGCAGCTCAACAGGAATATGTGACCTTCAAAGTGAGGAAAAGCAGATGAAAAGTGTCAACTCCTCCAAAGTATCCTTGGGAATGACAAAGGAAGTAAATACATAGATGCATAGTTATTGTGTTGAGCTTCATAAGCGAGGAAGGAATTCAAGCCGACCAGTTGCTATCCTAAATGCAAGTTTCCCGAGAGCACTACAAGCTTAGTGAGTACAGCAGCATTGCCTGTGCACACAATTACAAGTGCTTATTTATTTAAATGGCTATACATTCAATTCCTATAGCTGGGCTGCATACATGAATTTTCATCTGAGGCAGGATTTTTGTTCAAAAAGTATTCTTCACGATTGTATTATAATATTATCAGTACAGATGATGCAGTCCAGCAAGGAAGCCCCCTCTACTGCACTGTGTAGGTCCGGTCTATCTACAGAAAGTCGCAGGCCACCATCGCAATGTCGCACTTGACTTACTGAGTCTTTCCAAATTTGGCCGCTAGATGGAGCGGTGTTTGTTCCTCCTCGTTTTTAGCATCCATGTCGCCCTCGGCGTCTAACAGAAGCTAATGTAGCAACATACTAACACTTGAATAGTACGATCTCTTAGAGGGTGTACCCTTATATTTGATGTCATCTGATTGCATAATGCATTCAATAAACTGTGATCTAGATATATATTTCGATGATAGGAATCTATGTTTATGTGACGCTTTACCTTTCATTACACACATGTCGTAAAATACTAGTACACTTACAGGAAACTCGAAATAACAACTGTATGGAATTTCTTAAATACAGTGGCAAATTATTCGACTGACAATAATTAGGCTATTACTGGTGATAATTTTTTCAGATGACCAAATATAATCTCTTATTCACTAAAAATAATAAAACTTCAATGATAAAACTTAAATACAATGGTATAATAACCTTTTCCACCCTAAAAACAGGCAAACCATAACCAAGATTGCCAAGTTTTGCAAAAATATTAGGGAGTTTTTTTAAATCATTTACCTTGACACAGTTGAGAAAACCCTTCTGTGCTGCGATGTGTAGTGGAGCGTTGTCATAGCGATCTGTGGCGTCTATCAGCTGACGAGCTCGTGGATGTTCCAGGAGCACCTGCGAAAGTCAAACCATACTAGTAATAATATTGATCTTATGTTATCATCATGATCACCATGTATAACTCAGGGAATACATATACACAGAACATCTAATACACCACATAAAACTAGACGTCAAGGCCTGAAGATGCCTTGGGGCATTTCGTGTGAGTTCTATTCCTAGCTAACATATACCTAAGAGACCGTGTCTAGAACCATGATGACTCTGAAACTGTCCGTGGTCAAAAATTAAGTGACATACCCCGCCCTTAGGCATCTTTGCGTTTCGCTCTACGACGCACCGTTTTCGAGATACGGCACCAGAAGTCGTCTCGACCCAAAATACCCCTAAGCCTAGTTTGTCTAGTGCCAGGAGGCCGAAATTGAGCTCTGTTTCGCTCTACGACACACTGTTTCCCAGATACGATCAAACAGGAAGTGCCGAGTCGGCGAAAATAAATTCAACACCAGGGGTCGTCTCGACCCAAAATACCCCCTAGACCAGTTTGTCTAGTACCAGAAGGCCGGAATTGAGCTCCGTTTCGCTCTACGACGGACCAGTTCCGAGATATGGCCAAACAGGACATGGCGAGTCGGCGAAAATAAATTCGACACCAGGGGTCTTCTCGACCCAAGATACCCTCTAGACTAGCTTGTCTAGTGCCAGAAGGCCGGAATTGAGCTCCGTTTCCCTGCATGACGCACCGTTTCCGAGATACGGCCAAACAGGAAGTGCCGAGTCGGCGAAAATAAATTCGACACCAGGGGTCTTCTCGACCCAAGATACCCTCTAGACTAGTTTGTCTCGTGCCAGGAGGCCGAAATTGAGCTCCGTTTCGCTCTACGACGCACCGTTTCCGAGATACGGCCAAATAGGAAGTGCCGAGTCGGCGAAAAAAATTTCGACACCAGGGGTCGTCTCGACCCAAAATACCCATAACCTAGTTTGTCTAGTGCCAGGAAGCTGGAATTGAGCTCCGTTTCGCTCTACGACGCACCGTTTCCGAGATACGGCCAAACAGGAAGTGCCAAGTCAGCGAAAATAAATTTGACACCAGGGGTCGTCTCAACCCAAAATACCCATATACCTAGTTTTTTACCAGTGCCAGGAGGCCGAAATTGAGCTCCGTTCCGCTCTACGACGCACCGTTTAAGAGATACGGCCAAACAGGAAGTGCCAAGTCGGCGAAAATAAATTCAACACCAGGGGTCGTCTCGACCCAAGATACCCTCTAGACTAGTTTGTCTAGTGCCAGGACTCCGTTTCGCTCTACGACACATCGTTTCCGAGAAACGGCCAAACAGGAAGTGCCGAGTCGGCAAAAAAAAATTCCGACACCAGGGGTCGTCTCGACCCAGGATACCCACTAGACTAGTTTGTCTAGTGCCAGAAGGCCGGAATTGAGCTCCGTTTCCCTGCATGACGCACCTGTGTCCGAGATACGGCCAAACAGGAAGTGCCGAGTCGTCGAAAATAAATTCGACACCAGGAGTCTTCTCAACCCAAGATACCCTCTAGACTAGTTTGTCTAGTGCCAGGAGGCCGAAATTGAGCTCCGTTTCGCTCTACGACACACCGTTTCCGAGATACGGCCAAACAGGAAGTGCCGAGTCGGCGAGAAAAAAGTTCGACACCAGGGGTCGTCTCGACCCAAAATACCCATAAGCCTAGTTTGTCTAGTGCCAGGAAGCCGGAATTGAGCTCCGTTTCGCTCTACGACGCACCGTTTCCGAAATACGGCCAAACAGGAAGTGCCGAGTCGGCAAAAATAAATTCGACACCAGGGGTCGTCTCGACCGAAAATACCCTCTAGACTAGTTTGTCTAGTGCCAGAAGGCCGGAATTGAGCTCCGTTTCACTCTACGACGCACCGTTTCCGAGATACGGCCAAACAGGAAGTGCCGAGTCGGCGAAAAAAAATTTGACACCAGGGGTTGTCTCGACCCAAGATACCCTCTAGACTAGTTTGTCTAGTGCCAGGAGGCCGAAATTGAGCTCCGTTTCACTCTACGACGCACCGTTTCCGAGATATGCATGAAAACCTCAAAGATGAATCAGCAAAAATTCTTCCGAGCTCTAGGTCAAAGTTCGTTCCAGGTGGTATATGAACTCCCATGCAGAGAATACTTGCCATTGCATGAATACTTTTTGAGTTATCGCTCGGAAACCATGTCTCAAAATCAACCTTGATTTCATCCTCACGGACCTCACGGACCTCGGAGCCGCCTCCAAAACAATAGGGGTCTTCCATGTAATATTTCTGACCAGTGGTGCAAATTTGGACAAGAACGGTTCAGGCGTTCCCGAGTTATTGATCGGAAACCAAAACGGCGGGAAGTAAAAAAAACAAAAAAAAAACAGACAAAACTATAAGGGCATTTCGTATGGAACGCCGGTACGACATGCGAGAAGTGACAAGCGACATGCCAGAAGTGACAAGTGAGAAGCGACATGCGACCTGTACACTTTAAACTATGACTTATTCCGTATTAAACCATGGTTTCATACGAAGAATTGTGTAGGATAATTTCAAATTGCATTTTGTTTCACGCAAGTCGCAGTTTGTAAAGTTAACTCGCATGTCGCAGTTTATAGCTCGCAGGTCGCATGTCACAGTTTATAGGCTAACTCACAGGTCACATGTTCATGTGGGCAATATTTCTCGCTTCTCGCATGTCACATGTCGCTTCTCACATGTCACTTCTCGCATGTCGCACCGGCTTTCCATAATTTCGGGCCGAAATGCCCTAATTAACTTTTACAAAATGTATATATTCCCTTGAGTAAGGCAGGTACCACTTGAGTCGATAAGGATATGTACTCAAATCGTGTCACTCACTTTCAAGGCCTCAATTTTGTCCTCCTCGGCTGCCCAGAAGATGGCTGTCTTGTCGTTCTTGTCGACATGGTAGGGGTTAGCACCGCGACCAAGCAGTCGCCTGATGGTTTCCGCGTGACCGTTACAAGCCGCGATCAACAGCGGACTGAAGTTGTCTTTGTCGTGTTTTTCAATGTTTGCTCCCCTGATTGAAAGAGTATTACAGTTATCAGGATTTCTATGGAGTCATTTGTATTTTCAGCCATCTCACAGAATAAAATACGGTAAGTTAAGATGCTCAATGATTAGTTATCACGATAAGTTATCATGCTCGATAGCACCAGTGATAAAACTAATAGTGCCACCATTATCAAAAGCACTTTACACCATATCTGCGACATTATGACCTGCTGTACAGGTAAGCCTCCAAAATGATATTGCTGTTCGTTACTGGTATTGTACTGCTACAATGTTCAATGATTCACACGACTCATCCACCCTACCCGTCAAGCAGGAACTCTACCACATCAGCGTGGTTATACGCAGCCGCCTTGTGCAAGGGCGTGGATTGGTTGATGTCCAGGGCGTCCTTACGAGCCTTGTGGTCCAGGAGGAGCTGTACGATCTTCACGTCCCCCGCCACCGCCGCCAGATGTAGTGGCGTGCTGTAGTTGTTACGCGTCACGTTCACGTCCGCTCCTGATATAAACATGGAAACCCATGACTTGAACCATTTATGTCGGAGTTATTACTGGTAATGTAAGTATTCTCACAGAATATTGATTCAAACAATATTATCCCTAGCTCACATCAGCTGGTCCTCAAGCTGATAGTATTCTCATCTTGAAATGTAAGTAAGATAGCAAAATGAATAGTTTTGCAGTACAGTGGTCCCTGTAAGATAAGACACCTCCGAAATAAGACTTCCCTGTCTGTAAAGACTTTTTTGTATTCCCCAAAGATCAATTTAACATGTAAATGAACCTGTGAAATAAGACTTCCTGTAAGATAAGACCTCATTTTCTCTGCTAAAGGTGAGGTCTTATCTTACAGGGACCACTGTATATCTCAGTGTACCTCTCTCTATACAGAGTTTAGTGACATCGTAGCTTCTATTCTCCACGGCGTAGTGCAGCGGTGTGTTGTCCTGATTATCCTGGTCATTCAGCATCTAAACATGAAACAAAACAAGCCTAGAATCACTCATCTTAATATAATAGAGTCATAACTCAAGAGTAGCCGAGCCTAGAATGATACATGATATTGTAGAGTGTCATTTATTTAGAAGCATAATTTAATGGCAAAATTTTTATGTAGACATCTGATCTTATGATGTCACTATGCAGTAGCAGTAGTAAGGGTTACACTGACTGACCTTTGACACCGTGACCCAGCCATCCTGTCCCTCGCCAGCCTCGAACAGCATCTGAGCGATCTCCATGCTGCCCTCCATACAGGCGTAGTGCAGGGGCGTAGCCTGCTCCTCATCGCAGCACCGCAGGTTGGCCTTGGCCTCGATCAACATCCGACATATCTCCACCTCGTAGTGAGAGGCGGCCATGTGCAGGGCCGTCATCATCTGCTTGTCTACCGCCTGCGGACAGCATAGGTCAGATTGGGCTATTTCGCATTCTACTATTGAAATACTGAAAGCCTTCAGCCTATAATTTTACACCATGTTTTGTTGAGCTAACATGCCATATATTCAGCAAATACGAACAAACAAACACTGCAGATATGCATACCTCGACGTTGACACCAGGACAGGAGAGCAGCTCCTTGGTGGCGACCTCATTGCCCCTCATGGCGGCAAAGTGTAGCGGGGTACAGCCGTACATGTCCCTAGCATTGACAACAGCCTTGCTATGGACCAGGTACAGGATGACACTGTTGTCCACAGTCGACTCGACCATCGGCACTTCTTCTGCTTCATCATTCTGTAAAAGTAGTCAACAGGTTTGTTACTGGCTTTGTTCGCGGTGGAAGTTCCATGAAAATTAGTATGATGTTAATGAATTAAAAATCAAGTCACAAAACAAATGCGGTCATGAATACTAGTAGTAATCTTAATCTAAGTTATATGAACATACAACAATATACTAAGTTTCTGCTCAGGTGCAGTTATGGAAATATTTACAAAATGTTGAATGTACAAAAATGTTCTAAACTTCAGCCATGCAATACCATCTCCTGTTAAATCTATAATAAACCACTTCCCAAATAAAATACATGCACATAGTAACAAAGAAGTTAACGTTGGTGCGTTTGCTGAACAATTATCAGCAAAACATGCTAAAAAAGTTTCAACCACGCACCACCATAACCCAAAGTATCAGGACAATGTTATATTGATGTTTTAAACACAACAGAACTTGTGTTACGGAATAGCTTTTGTGCAAACCTTCTCAATTTGTATGTTCTTGAAATGAATCATATTGAGATCATCACGATGAATGCTGATATCTCCCAAGTTCACACAAGTTCTATCCCGGCACCAACTGACATATCACATGCATTATAAGTTATGACTATTAAAATCATATGCAGCATCCTCATGCATGCTTCCTAGACATACTCCCCACCCTGTGCTTGCCCCAATTTACAAAAAACAAATTTTTCATACAGAAGAAGCATGAAAAAATGTATTGTGAAGTGATATATCTACATGGGTACTGGGATCAAACTATAGATTATCTTCACCAACTTAAAGCATGAAAAGCCTTGTTCACTAATTTGAAGTGCTAAAAAGTGCAAATTTGAAACATTTCATCGCTTTTTGGTTCAATTATTTGATGCTCAATTTCCAATGATGCAAAATATTGTCATAAACATGATGAATACGTAGTAATGTGAAAATCAAGTTTCATGTAGTACTGTCACCAATACTAAGCCAATCCTTCCCAATTAACATGATTAAACATGCACCTTAAAACCACTTTATTATTGTACATGCTACATGTATATATAAATATATATAAACAATATTGCATTGAAAAATGTATGCATAAATTTACACATACACCAGAACTGATGGCCTGTGGATCTTCATCCTGAAATCACATTGGGAAGAAGTCGTAAGGGGTTACCATGGGTTAGTTGAAACACATAAAAGTGCAGGTGAAAACACCGAGGGTGACTATGTACAGCACAATCATGATCGATAATATCGCTTCGCACAGTTTCATAAAAAAAATTCAGTAATTCAAAGTGTAAGAGTAATAGTAAAAGGTCATTAAAGAGGCAAATGTACAAATTTGTATTTCATCGGATGAAAAAAGTCATTACTATTCTATATGAAATGTAACATTAAACATACATGAGAAAGGTTGAGAACAGAACTTGAACAGGAATAACATTGACTGTAACACATTTCACTGGTATACAGTGTATACAGTTCAAGATGCTCAAACTTGCATAGAATTGACAGTAAATATATTGTATTTATAGTAGTCAATGATGTTATAGGAATGTTGTTTTCAATGAGATGTGAATACAAAATGGATCCACACACTTAACATAGTGTAGCAAGTATAGAAAATAGGCAAACAATATGTTTAAACTGAACGAACAACTTTATATCATGATTTAAAACCAACATTTCAGAGGGAAAAACTGTCCTGCAAACAGATGTTCTATACATTTTGACATTTGTCTTGGACAGTAAATTGGAAGATAATAAGTTTGTATCTTACAGCATTTTTGAGTCGCATTCGCTTGTATCTGGCAGCAAAATGGAGCGCAGTAGCCCCTTCTTCATCAACATCCAACACATCTGCAGAGAATAACAAGGGCAGATAATATATAGAATATAATTGATACCTCTGTATGCATATTTCTGCTGAGCTTAACTTGTTAACACAGGCATATATATAAAATTTGGTGTTTGCACGAATTACACTTTTACAAGTACATGTAGATCTACATAAAATGAGCAACATTACTCAGCTTAGATTCAGTGTTTGTTGAGATATGTTCAGAATATATTACTAATACATTTCCATAAATATGCACAAAAAATGAACAAGAATTATTACAACTTTAAATTTAGCACCAGTCTTAATTAAAATGCTAATATCTCACATGAGTGTTGACTACTTAAACATGACAAGTCATACTCCGGCATACATGTCAAGGAACATAATATGTTTACCCAATGCAGCACATGTAAGTTGTACAGAGCAAAGAAGACCAGTTAGATTATTTTTAGCATATATATTTCACAGAGCTGAAGAATCTCATGTCTTCAATGACAAGCAAATGTTTCACTCCTGGCAAATTCCCAAAACATACATCTCGGTAGCTTTCAGTTTGTTCTGGCGAGGTCACACAAGTAGGGAAGAAGCTAGGTCAATATTTTATGGTTATTAACTGCCATTAAAAAATCCAATCTCATTACCATTGATACCGGCACATTGCATTCACTGATCTAAAAATAGGTCTTTTTCAGATCAGTGATTGCATTCTATATATACAAACCATCTTTTTCAGTCACATTTTCATATAGCAGTCAATGCAAGGCATGTATGGTACAGTATTGTATAAGTTTGCTCGATACCATAATTACTTGCTACCATGAAAAATTAGCCCAAAGGCTAAGATAGGTTACCGGACAATTTTGGTTTGGCCATGGCAGCATTGGCAGGTAACAGACCTTGAGATTTACCAATCAAGGTTCGCAGTGTAAACATATGACCTTGGGATTTACCAATCAAGGTCATCCGTATGAACTTCGATGTAACCATTACATGTATGTGTGCGGCATTGATATTCTATATGTTGGGTGGAATAGTTTAGGCCGCTCAGGTCAATTTACACATTCCAAGTCAGACATTTGGCACTCAAGGTCATCTGACGTCAAGTTCAAGGTCATCATTAGTTGTGCCATATATGTCTTCCTATATGTTCATAATGCAAACATGAGCTCTATCTGCAAGCATTTCATCTACAAAGGCGAATCTGGGCATTTTTTGACCCCAAAATGGCTGTTTTGACCTTTCAAGGTCATCCAAGGTCAAATTCAAGGTCACCACACAAGTCGCCATATATGACTTCCCATTTGAAAGTGCCAATTTCTAAGCTCTATCTTCAAGCGTTCTATGAGTGCAGTCCTGACAGCTCCCATTATGAAGGAAAAAAGTGCCGAAAATTTTCCAAGTCCAAAATTTTTTTCAAAGGGTGAAAATTTTTTTTTGCCTAGAAATGGCCCAAAATGGATAGTAATGTTATCTGGGGCGAAAAAAAATTTTTTCGCCGACTCGTCAAAAATTCAAAATGGCCGCCACACTGAGATCGGCGATTCAAGGGCAACAAAACTTATACACGTCACAGAGGTATATAAGAGGAATCTTTTTAAGCAAAAATCTCAAAACTGATCAGAGAGTTTTTGAGAAAATACAGACCAGGTGCAAATTTGAGCGTTTTTCGACCCAAAAATGGCTGTTTTGACCTTTCAAGGTCATCCAAGGTCAAATTCAAGGTCACCACACAAGTCGCCATATATGACTTCCCATTTGAAAGTGCCAATTTCTAAGCTCTATCTTCAAGCGTTCTATGAGTACAGTCCGGACAGCTCCCATTATGAAGGGAAAAAGTGCCGAAAATTTTCTAAGTCCAAAATTTTTTTCAAAGGGTGAAAATTTTTTTTTGCTCTAGAAATGGCCCAAAATGGATAGTAATGCGATCTGGGGCGAAAAAAATTTTTTTCGCCGACCCGCCAAAAATTCAAAATGGCCGCCACACGGAAACCGGCAGATTTAGGGCAACCAAACTTATACATATCACAGAGGTATATGAGGGGAATCTTTTGAAACCAAAAACTCAAAACTGATCAGACAGTTTTTGAGAAAATGGCCGTCAAAGTCCAAAATTGAGCGTTTTTCGACAAAAACGGCCGCCATTTTGAAAAAAATGCGAAAATCAAAAAACAAAAAAATACCTCCTTCTCAAAATATTTTTAGGCATTTTTGTGCAAAATTTCAGAAAGATTCGATCGTTAACTTTAAAGATAAAAATGTTAACGCCGGACGGACGGACGGACGGACGGACGGACGAACGGACGGACGGACGGACGGACGGACGACGGACGCAACGCCATGCCAATAGGTTATCGGACCAAAGGTCCGGTAACCTAAAATACTTGTGCTTTCATTCTTGTCAAAATATGTGCTCCTAAATGCATAATTATGTCATGAACAAAACTGATATGGACACAGTATCATGACGTTCTGCCGCTAACAAAATTTTTGGATTCTGACAGGATGATGATCATGATGATAACTGACCATGAGAAAGCAAGTCAGAAAGTATCAGAAATTCTGTTTAGTTGAAATGTCAGTGTCTCACCAATAGAGGTCAGTTCAGGTCAAATTCAAGCTCACGACTTCTAGGGACTGCTAAAAAATTATTTACATGTAACACTTTTTAAAGCCATCCACAACCTTGTAGCAATCCATAACGCTAGCCGATACAACCCCCTCCATTACGTAAAGCTTGATGCCACATTACATAACTTTTTAACAGCCCAATTCATGAACTAGTTGAGCTAGAAAAATTAGCCCAAAGGCTAAGATAGGTTACCGGACAATTTTGGTTTGGCCATGGCAGCATTGGCAGGTAACAGACCTTGAGATTTACCAATCAAGGTTCGCAGTGTAAACATATGACCTTGGGATTTACCAATCAAGGTCATCCGTATGAACTTCGATGTAACCATTACATGTATGTGTGCGGCATTTGATATTCTATATGTTGGGTGGAATCGTTTAGGCCGCTCAGGTCAATTTACACATTCCAAGTCAGACATTTGGCACTCAAGGTCATCTGACGTCAAGTTCAAGGTCATCATTAGTTGTGCCATATATGTCTTCCTATATGTTCATAATGCAAACAGGAGCTCTATCTGCAAGCATTTCATCTACAAAGGCAAATCTGGGCATTTTTTGACCCCAAAATGGCTGTTTTGACATTTCAAGGTCATCCAAGGTCAAATTCAAGGTCACCACACAAGTCGCCATATATGACTTCCGATTTGAAAGTGCCAATTTCTAAGCTCTATCTTCAAGCGTTCTATGAGTACAGTCCTGACAGCTCCCATTATGAAGGAAAAAAGTGCCGAAAATTTTCCAAGTCCAAAATTTTTTTCAAAGGGTGAAAATTTTTTTTTGCCTAGAAATGGCCCAAAATGGATAGTAATGTTATTTGGGGCGAAAAAAATTTTTTTCGCTGACTCGTCAAAAATTCAAAATGGCCGCCTCACTGAGATCGGCGATTCAAGGGCAACAAAACTTATACACGTCGCAGAAGTATATAAGAGGAATCTTTTTAAGCAAAAATCTCAAAACTGATCAGAGAGTTTTTGAGAAAATACAGACCAGGTGCAAATTTGAGCGTTTTTCGACCCAAAAATGGCTATTTTGACCTTTCAAGGTCATCCAAGGTCAAATTCAAGGTCACCACACAAGTCGCCATATATGACTTCCCATTTGAAAGTGCCAATTTCTAAGCTCTATCTTCAAGCGTTCTATGAGTACAGTCCGGACAGCTCCCATTATGAAGGGAAAAAGTGCCGAAAATTTTCTAAGTCCAAAATTTTTTTCAAAGGGTGAAAATTTTTTTTTGCTCTAGAAATGGCCCAAAATGGATAGTAATGCGATCTGGGGCGAAAAAAAATTTTTTCGCCGACCCGCCAAAAATTCAAAATGGCCGCCACACGAAAACCGGCAGATTTAGGGCAACCAAACTTATACATATCACAGAGGTATATGAGGGGAATCTTTTGAAACCAAAAACTCAAAACTGATCAGCCAGTTTTTGAGAAAATGGCCGTCAAAGTCCAAAATTGAGCGTTTTTCGACAAAAACGGCCGCCATTTTGAAAAAAATGCGAAAATCAAAAAACAAAAAAATACCTCCTTCTCAAAATATTTTTAGGCATTTTTGTGCAAAATTTCAGAAAGATTCGATCGTTAACTTTAAAGATAAAAATGTTAACGCCGGACGGACGGACGGACGGACGGACGGACGGACGGACGGCTAGACGGACGGACGGACGGACGACGGACGCAACGCCATGCCAATAGGTTATCGGACCAAAGGTCCGGTAACCTAAAATCACTCAATATTTGAACAGTTGAATTAGAGCTGCTGCCTTTGAATGTATGCAATATTTTTTTCAAAACCTATTTTCTAATGTATGCAATATAACAAAATGTTTGCTCAATGATTTTGATGATTACAGTCCGTCCGAGTTGTCTTTTCATCCGTTTTAGTGCCCATTTTGTACTGGTTTTGTAAATAAACAAACGAAATGTATCCATCAAACCCGAATGTAAACAAATGCTCAAATCGCGCTTAAAAGTCCACATCGAGTAAATTTTCCAGTTCGTATGTGCATATATAGTGTAGTTATGAGAAAATAATTAGTGATATACTATGATGTGCATGGAATTTTCAGTCTATCTCGCATTTCTATGCTTTGTTTACATCTGCGTGTGATGGATACAGTTCCTGTACTTACGTGACAACCGCCTGTTCAAATGAGCAAAATTTCCCTGAGGACTGGTTATTTTCATTACATTTGATGTGAGTATGTTTCATTCAGTTAGTTTAGCATGTTTAATATGAAATATAGTTTTCAACAAATATTGACTGGTTTCGAGGGCAGCTGCTTTGAAATACAAGGAAACTATGTGGACAGTGGACACATTGAAAACATACTGATTACCATCTTGGATTTATCGTCCTGTGATACTACGATGATAAACTTACTGGCACCGAAGCTGATGAGTAGTTTGACAGTATCGTAGTGGTTGTATCGTGCTGCGTAGTGCAAAGGACTCAGGTCCTCATCATCATGGGCATTGACTTTTTTCTTGACGTTACCCTGCAGTGACCTCAGCAGTCGCTCCATCAGCTCAGGATTCCCATCCCGCGCACACTGGACAACAGAGGAATCACATAAATCAGTACTGCTAACTTACATGTCACATCTAACACTAAAGGATGTTTAGAATGTGTATCTTTGAAATGTTGTGTACTTTCAGGAAGCATTACTTCAAGGACAAAAAGACACGGGAAAGTATTGCCAAATGGCACAGAGCTAACCTGATGGAGGGTAAGATTGAGGAGGTCCGAGCTCTCAGACCGTTTCAGGTTCGGATTTGTGATGAGCGATGACAGGTTAACAACATTGGCCTGAGATCCCGCAATAAGCGAGAAACTCTCAGGAGCACCACCATTTCCCTGTGTGGCTGGATCAATTGGCTGTAGTGGGAGGTGCTCCGTGCTCCCAATGGGGCTCAGAAGCTCGGGATTGTACTTCCCGTCATCCATATTTCTATCCGGATCCTGTAAATCAGAGTCTGTTGATGAAGATTCTACATTTATGAGTTTCACTTTCTGGTCGTCACTACCAGAAGAGGTCGGACTATCAGCAAGACCACTGAACTGAACCCTGCTGGCGCTGGTGTAAGTGTCTTGAGTGTCAGTGCTGACGGCTCTGGGCAGGTCTGGCTCGGGGGAATCCAGCGTGATCCTTGTCTGAGGGAATCCCCTCAAACAACTCTAGCTGTCAGCAGATGCGAAGTTACATCAAACACGTGGATTCTGAAAAATGTGAATATAGCGAAGGAATGACAAACAAGTCAGAAGATTTTGACAAAATTGAATTACATGAATCCTAGCGAATAAATTGCTGGAACTACATGATTCCATTTCAGCTAACTATTCGTCATCAAACTTCTGCACCATGCAGTCAGTTCCTAATCAATCACTTCCCATGTCTCAGATCACCTATGAGATGCTACATGTAACCCAAATATGTTGAATATATATATATAACCCACACAAAATACTGGATTCTGCTGCAGTTTACTTGCGCCTAGTAAGTGCTTACTCACCAAAATCAGATAAACATGCATGAACACGAAATCAAGTATGTGAATCGGAACCCATTCGAACATTGTTTTCAATTCCATATAAAGTGGAAGCACACAAAAAGTCATAGCCACAGTTCCTCTGCACATAATAACATGTACAGAAAACTTCAGCTTAACCATGTTTTCAATATTGCCACCACGAAATACTTGCTACCACAAGAAACAATACTGTGATATTTCCGAAAGACTCAAAAGCCCTAGCTGGTTATCACTAGGTTATCAGTGCTAATAACTCTCGATGCCTGACTTTTTAGATTTGCAATTTTACTTGTAAACTTGTAATTGTCTCTCCGGAGCAGAGACTTCTTGAACGCCTTGTCCTTGTCTCCTTGTCTCAAAGTTGTTTTTCAGAGTCTGGTTTATTTATCACAGAATTTTACGGTCTCACGTTTATTTATTCGCTTAATTATTATATTCTAATGAATATTTCCATCCATGCAGAGAACGTTAATTGCTCTGTACTCTTGTACACCATTTGGTGAAAAGGTTTTCAAGTATACTTTACGTGGAAGTTTTTGTTTACTTTGGTATGGAAATCCGGTAGAATCATTGCGATTTGCATATTGCTTATGATGTTCTTGTGATGCCTTTGATCCGGGGAGGTCTGGTGCACTAGTGACAGCTATGATTCTTGTTGCTTACACTGGATACCACACGTCGTTACTATCTGTGTATGACGGTGACCGTACTTTGCCTATGGTGTATATTGTAGTGTCGGTGCACAACCTTTAGACTACTTCACCTACTTGATTACCACTTCATTCCAATGATGTACTGTTCTTGATCACGTCATAACTTGATTCACCAAGGTAACTCAAGTATGAAAGGCGTGTCGAGGTTTGCTAAGATTCCATGATTCATGTTTACATTACAGCTCACAAATTGATGACGTCAAAAGGTGACCAGGTGCGTCAACAGGTGCTTGTTTTTCACGCGGTCGCCAGGTGACGCTCCGCAACTTGTAAACATGCGAGCACATTATGACAACTGCAAAACGTTATGACAAGTCTTGCGCGGAGGAATACATGCACTGGAGAGGAACACTTCCTTGTAAAATTTATAAAAGGCGTAACAGTAAGAGCAACGCATTAATAATTGTTCAGCTTCAAGCTTCTTGGCGACTGTTTTGCTCAAGTTAGATTTTTTGGAAATGTGGAGTAAACTAGCATTCTTCCTGATAAAAATTTCAATATTTTTTCGTAGTTCTCATTGGATTTTTTTCAAAGAACAATTCATATTTTCAATTTGTATTTTCTGTATGAAATTTTCTTCAAAAGCTGAATATTCAGCAGATATATCATGATAACCTCAATGACAGTTAGTAATTATAAACTAAGAAGGAACTATATATATATATATTCCAGTATATCTTTATTCAAATATCACAAACATTCTGAGTCACATATATAAATGCAACACATGTTACCCAATTTCAATTGCAATCACATGAGCAGTCAGTTTGGTTGAAGATTAACAAAGTTCATATTCAATGGCTGAATATAAAACCTATTCAAAAGCACCATACATAGACAATTCAAACATCCAAATTGTGCCACTATATGAATAAGCAAAAAAACAAATATAAAAATGAGCAAAATATACACATTTTGTTGTGAATGATAAAAATATCCTACAACGATAAATTGCTGTGTGTAAAAGACTTTAAACACTAATTAATAGTTTTTCTTCCTCACACCCTCCAAGGGAAGGAGGTATATTTTATTTTATCACTCACATGCTTTTTATTTTTCAAGATGTTTCTTTATTTTTATACCAGAGACATACTAAATATGATCAATATATATTGAGTCAATCAAGGATGACTTGTGCCAGAATTTTGCCTTTCAGAAAAAGTTTAAGCAGGGGCTTGAGGGAACAGTACAATTAGGTAATTTTGTATCATGTTTATGGCCTAAACATGTGCATGATGATTATCAACCAAAATTGATATACCCTACAGAAACAAGCACACATGAAAATTCACAAATCATTATTTGCGTATAGTATTCCTACTGCGTTGTGGCCGACCAAGTAAGCGTTTATTCCTTTCTTGCGGGATGGGTCTGTCCATGTTACTGCTTTCCTGGTCATTGCTTGACTGTTTGCCATCAATCTGTTTTCTTTGAATTACTGAATCACCCTCACAGATCGCGATGGAGTCTGACTCAATGTTTGGCTCCATGTTGTCATAATTCTCCTCTGAGTCCATACTAAGCCTGGATGTCCACATGGATGTGTACATACCAAGATGGGAGCGAACATCACTGGGTCTGCTTGACAGCCGACTAGTTGATTCTCGAGTTGGTGAACACGATGATGAATGTGTTTTGTCAATATCTGCAGTATCACTTGCTACCACATCACAGTCATGATTGGTTGATTCCACTGGCGCAGGCGATTTACCGGTTGATTTGGGGAGAAGTTTGTTTACATGTGCAATTCTACACAAAGTCCTCTTGTACTTTTCAATGTCCTTCAGGAACTTTGGAGTGCGGATACATTCAGTTCGTGCCAGTCGCTTTACTCTGGAGACTTCATCAAAACAGACTGATCCACTGTACAGCACAAAGAAGTCAATGTTGTTGATATTACGCAAAATATTCACAGCACCTGAATAAAGAAATGTTCAAAGGTTATTGATAGGAATTATCTTCTGAAGCCCAAGACAGCTAACAAAATAGTGGTACATCAACAATTTACTTCCTATTAATAATCAAATAAACATGAACAAACCTTCAAAGTAGCACTGGTCACGACCATAGCCTCCTGGTGAGTCTGGATTTTCTAATCCTCTTTTCACACGCATCACATATTTCCAGCGGATGTCTTTGTCAACAACATAGCACTCCAGATGGGCGAAAAGCTCCGAGAAACTCATTGTTGTTGCTTTGCAGGCAATGTCTAGTAAACAGAGACACAAGTCTGCATCAATCCAGAAAAAAAACACCTTTTACAGCAGAAAAATTAAATTAATATATTTTCTTGATACTGGTATCTTTTATTCAGAGCAATTTGTAACTTACAATAGCCAAGAGCAGCCCCAAACAGGTACTTGGAGTGGGCATTGATGACAGTGTTCAGGCATGCTAGTCCTTCCTCAGTTGCATTCCGTTCTTTAGACTTCGAGGCACGTAAGCCAAACTTGGTTCGCTCAGAATACCAGGGTTGGAAGCCTTCATTCATCATCCGAAACTGTTTTCAAGTTAATGAAAATATTACTGCAGGCATGCAATGTACTCCAACCTTATTAATTGAATTTGTCACTTTTTTGGCAGACAGATTGACCGCTTATAATTTAGAGCATCACACAATATTTCAATATTCTCATGTTTTAAATTTGGTCTATTTCCCAAGATAATACTAATTTATGAAATATGTACTCCTCTTCTCCTACAATTATTCAAAAGGCTTTCTTAAACTTAATATAGTAATATTAATAACCTAATAGTAATAATAATAATAATAATAGCTGATACAAGAATAAAATGAATGTACAAAAATACAAAAGGATACAAAGTGTGTGCCAATCTCATGATCAGCTAAACACAAGATGCCACGTTCTCGAAGAAAGACATTTTCCACAGTTTTTATGATCAGGGAATAGCGTCTGGCTTCTGGTTTCTGGTACCTGGTGTTTGGGCCCCTCCACATCATTTTGGCACTGTAAGAAAATATCAGAAATATCAGAAAATTGCTTGACATCAATAAATGTGAGTTTAAATGCATCAAAACTACAACATACAAACACTGAAATGTATTGCAACTGGTGGTGTATGGGACCAGTATTATTTGAATATAGTCATCTATGATTCATCTGATTTTATTTATATTCTTTATTATATATTATCATCTACCTTGCCGCTAGGTCTGGTGTCCAGTAAACTTCCAGTTTTCCTGTCACTTTGTTTTCATCTAAGTATCGAGCCAGCATGTCTTTCGCTTTATCACAGTCAATTGGTGGTCCATAAGCAGCATTCCAGAATCTCTGCTCATCCCCATACTTATCTTTGACTTCATCCAAGATTGTTTTGGCTTCTTGAAAAAACTCAAAGCTAATCTGACCTTGGCTTTGTTTCCTTTTCAAACCATTGAGCGTGCCCGTTGAGGTGTTCACTTTTAGCTGTGGAGTGACCCCATACTTCAGAAAGTTTTCCTTTTCTTGCTGTAGGTTTGTTGGACATAGTTTCCCTTTGAGACGGCTGGGAGTTTTCTCCAACTGCTTGAAGCTGTTTGAGCGATCAGAATTTTGTTGCGACTTGGATCTGCGTCTTTTAGGCTTCATGACTGATGACAGATTTCTGTAAGTTCCATTCCGAATGACTTGAGTCCTGTATATATTGTATTTTCTGTCAACAGAAAATATCATGCATTGAATAGACTTTGTTAAAAACGCAAAATTTGGCAATCACTAGTAAATTACACAGTGAACAAATTTAGAATGAACAAATTTAGAAAAAACTTGACTCAATCATGATAATAAAGCATCTGATGACAGAGGACATGAAAGAATTGATTGTAAATGAATAGTTGCATGCATAGAACAATGAAGAGACAAATACTAGCCATACTATAGTCAGCATCATTAATCTGTGTTTGGTGGTTTTTTTGCGATGTTTTTTTATACTCGCCTAATAGGGTTTACATTTTCGGAGAGATTGGTGTGTAAACATAAAAGTTAGCCCATTTGGCCTATAAATAAGGAAATAGGAAAACGTACAATCGCTATGTATAGAAATGCTATGCTGATCGGGGCGGTCCACGGCCGATTTAATCAGCTTTTTACCATGGACGAGATAGGCCAACTTGTTTGCTTCGCATCCAATCTTATCGAAAATGCATCCTTAGTTAGGCGGTCATAAGATAAATTACCTGTCAAAATTCCATCGGATTACCTCAAATATTGACTGAGTAATCGCCGAAAAAACACCGCTCACAGACCATGCAATGACGCCGACTAGATCTATAGCGTCAGAGTACCTAATCATCGACCCTCTCCCTAATCCTCGACCCCTGCAAACAGCTGGGCAAAACTTGAATAAATTGTGAAATGTGTATTAGAAGTACATTCAATGTGGTTTTTGTTAGATGTCTGTTTTGCACAGCTGTTTGGCAGTGTTTGCAGGGGTCGAGGACTAAGGACAGGGTCAATGATTAGGTACCCTGATGCTAGATCCTAATAGGTTTATTCCGAAGACTGCCGACCTGCAGATCGAGACAGACACCTTGAGCCAGCGTTGCCGAAGAACCCAAAAACGAAGTAACTTTACTAATTACTACAGTATCATCCAGCATTATTCATAAATTATTTATTATTATCTATAAATATCCAGCTTTAACTAATTCTCTGAGATAGGGTTAACCCAGCTTTAATAGGCCTTAATATTTTGTTAACATCGAGCTAGCTAGATCGACTAGGTCTATAAATTTACAGCCGTACGTAGGCCTATAGGCCAGGTGTCCCACTCTCTCGAACGCCGGAGGCACTCACGCCTCCGGCGTTCGAGAGAGTGGGATACCTGGGTCTAGTAGGCCTACTGTATACTGTAGCGTCAGGGGACTGCATGACAGCTCGGCCCAAAGACAACTCGGACCTGGACAAGTCGGCCCGGAAAAGACAGCTCGGCCAATTGCATTGGACCACTCGGCCCGGGCTGATGAGACAAGTCGGCCCGCCGCTCACTTGACTGTAGTGTGATGTTACGGTTCAATTACTGAGTGACAACCTTTAGTGATCGCGCTCAACGATTGCAGAATAGTAATTTTCAAATGATAGATCTATATTCTTACAAATAATAAATGAGATGAATATCCACTATATATCCAAGAATATTTTGTAATCGAGATATATACTTATAAATAATAGATAATATATATCCACTTTATGTTGCGTGTCTTTATTAGTTATCTATAATTAAAACAACATGCCCGTATATGCGGAAATTTCAATAAACTTATAGGGGGCCTAAATATGGAAGGAAATAATTTGGAAACTAAGAATTAATACGATAAATTTTTAACATGTATAGCATTGTACATGTTGCGCATATTTCACCTTTAATTCACAACGAAAACCTACAATAGTGGGGCTTACACACTTGGTTGCACCGGTAGTATTCAAGTAGTCTGCGATCTAACTATTGTCTCCATGGTCGGTTGACAACTTGACACTGATTGCCAAGTAGATATTGGATAAGGTTAGCAGATTTCTGAGTTCTATTAAACACAATGCGAAGCTACTATCCACATCACAGACATGTGGAGCTCTATACCTTTACCACCTTTGTTCGTTGATTTGACCGTGACTGTTTCATTAATTTGTTCAAATGTGATTGCAATTCAGTCATATTGCCCAGTCGACACAGCTATAGGCTGTCTCACTGAATACTCATGCCCCTCCCTCCGCCCCCACTGCGACACCTGAGCCGTCTCCAATCAGCCGTACAATCAGCGGGACGAGTTGTCCAATCAGTGGGACGAGCTGGGCCGACTTGTCCTGGCCGAGTTGTTCAGCCTGGGCCGAGCTGTCCTGGCCGAGTTGTCCCTGAGCCGAGTTGTCCAGTCCCCGCGTCAGGGTACCTAATCATCGACCCTCTCCCTAATCGTCGACGCCTGCAAACAGCTGGGCAAAACTTGAATAAACTAAAATGTGCAATGTGCTGAAATGTGTATTAGAAGTACTTTCAATGTGGTTTTTGTCGGATGTCTGTTTTGCAAAGCTGTTTGGCAGTGTTTGCACTTTGCAGGGGTCGATAATTAAGGACAGCGTCGGTGATTAGATTAGGTACCCCTGACGCTAGTGCACTGTTGGGTCTACTCTCCTCGATTTGTATGATGTATAGGTAACCTTGGACATTTAGGGATGTACTATGTTTGAATGCGGTATAATATTGGGATCGTAAAACTGTATTGGCTAGGACATACTGATAGACTTCCAAGTCCAAGTCTACCCACCCGGTCTGTAGTTTGTTTACCTCAGCAACGGTATTCCCCTCATGACGTCACGCGAAAGTGTGTTCCGGAGAAACCATCTTGGTAAATATATACATAAACACTAGTCTTACGTACCACATTAATCATCTGATTATTAACAGCTGATTAACTTAGTCAGTAAGCTAGTGCTACCACATTATGACCAGGTCCTGCAAATCGTTCAAGCACATTGATCAACCAATCATTAGTTCATGCATATCAATTACGACAAATGTAGCGTAGTGTGATTAGGTAAGAAGAATTTAATATTTTAGAGAGAATTCGCTATACAGAATTTGGAAAATATTGTATGACCAAACAGTTTTTTGTTGTTCCGAGGGTCCGAGCCCCAATGGACAACTATTCCTGTGAAATATAAGCCTACTTTTATTTTTGAAAGAGCACATTGTAATATAAAGACATTAACTAGACGCTTCCGGTCGCCTACGACCGTTTGGGTGTATCCCCCGTGGCCCCATCATCCCTGTCGCCCAAATACTACTGATAAGCGTGAAAAACTAGAGCAAGGGCTAAAATGATTACCAGAGAAATGTAAAATCCTAACATGCTCAAGCCAAAACTGTTTTTTCCCACAAAAATTGCTGCATTGACCTTTCAATGTCATTGAAGGTCAAAATCAAGGTCACCACTGAAATCAGTGCATATGAATTTCCATTTCAGAATGTTCGATAAGAAAACGAAATTACAGCCAGATCAAAGTTTTCATCAAAAATTACATTTCAACTCAGAATATTGGACAAACTTGGTTTCAAGTTGAAAATCAAAGCAAAAGTTGATCAAAACTGATTTTCAAGATGACAAAATTGGAGCCAAATCAAACTTTTCACAGTAAGTTATATTTTAATTCATAATATGTGCCAAACTTGATTTCAAGCTGAAATTCAAAGTGAAAGTTGACCAAAACTGCATTTCAAGATGACGAAATTGAAGCCAGATCGAACTTTTCACCATGAGTTGCATTTTAACTCATATTATGTGCCAAACTTGGTTTCAAACTGAAATTCAAAGTAAAAGTTGACCAAAAATGAATTTCAATATGACGAAATTGGAGCCAGATCGAAGTTTTCACCATAAAGTATATTTTAACTCATAATTTGTGTCAAACTTGATTTCAAGTTGAAATTCAAAGTAAAATTAGACCAAAACTGTATTTCAATATGACGAAATTGGAGCCAGATCGAACTTTCACCGCAAGTTATAATTTAACTCATAATATGTGCCCTGTAATAAATGTTCCTCACCTTAACTATTTTTATTGTGCTCAATAATAGACTTAACTAGCCAAATTAATGTTAAATTATTCGGTATTATCAATGATACTACACCATAAAATCACTACTGGACACAACCTTTTCTTCATTGATCCCAATAATAAATGTCCCTTACCTTATAACTATTTTTATTGTGCTCAATAATAGACTTAACCATGTTAACTAGCAATACTAATGTTAACTTATTCACGAATATCAATGGTACTGCAGCCACAAAGTCAGTACTGAACACAACCTTTACCTTGTTGAGCCCAATAATAAATGTTTCTTTGCCTAACTATTCTCATTGTGGCCAGTAATAAACTTAACAAGTAAAACTAATGTTAAACTATTCAAATTTATGTTAACTAATTCAGTAAAAGTAATCTCTTCACACAAAACCATCAACTGTAAATTTGTACACATGTCCAGTGTGATTTGTTTGCAGATATCAATCAACTGGAATGATCTTAGATATCAAACTGGACATTTCACATTGTCGTAATGAGTTATCTCATGAAATTATTAATATTTATTCAATCTATCCAAAAAAAACAATAGGTTTCGTGCCTGAGCATTGCTCAACGAGCCTGTTCAATATTGTAGTGATTCCTGTAAAATTACAACTCCTAGAGCGTTCACAAGCCATGTGTGTTGAAATTGCTGATTTTGTCACAAAATGTGTCGCCAATCGGCCAATTTGGTTGCTATGGCAACCAAAATCGATAGGTGTCGTGATCTCACCATAAGACATGTCCATATGAAATATTATCAAAATCGGTTCAGATTTGCAAGCTGTAGCGCGTTCACAAGAGAGTGTCTGTGGACGCGGACGCGGCGGCGGCGGCGCGACGATCGTAAATCCATAGTATCCTCCGAACTTTGTTCGGGGGATACAATTATTCTTTGCTTGATGGCTCGAGCCGCTGCCTGCATGCGTTTTGACCACAGAGCCCTTTGCCGGAACAGCGGAGGCCGTGGCCAACGTGGTTCCCCCAAGTCTCAGAGCAGGTGCGGGCCCCAGAGTCTGGGCCACGGGCATGTGTGGGCTTCGGAGATCTTGGGAGATCGGGCTGGCGGGCTGGCCATCTCCGGGCATTAAGCGATCGTAGGATCCAGGCTCGGCACGGCGGGCTGACTGCGCTTATATACTCTTCAAATGCAATTTGGATCTGTCGCCGCTCCCTCTCCATCAACCGCTCCAAGGAGGGTTGATGCTGGGGAGAGGTATAGCGTGTCCTTCGATCTGGTCACCCCAGGTGAGGCGACCGGCCGCGGTCATAGCGGCCGGACAGGGCCAACTCACTGAGGGAATCAGTGAGCCGGTCGACCACTTCCCTAATGGACTGTCCGACATTCTGACTGGGGGTCCTCCAGGGGAACAACCCGGCTGGCTAGGGTAGACGGTACAGCCTGTTCGTCTGCCAACTACCGGCTGACGTCCACAGAACTCTGTCTCTGGAACCCGTGGGCGTCGGAGCATAAAGTCTGGTGGAGGGTCTGTCCGGACAGAGGCAAGCGAGGTGGATCCATTTCCTGATATTCTTATCGCGCCGGGCACAAACGGACGGACCCTCTGGCCAGGAAAAGGGGACGAGGAGCCCATGGCAGTGCTCACCGTTGACCTCTCGCCTTGACAGTTCCAAGAGACAATTCCAAGAAAGCAAGACGGGCTGCTAGCTATAAAGCTAGCAGCGCACGAGAGCGAGGCGGTGACGTCACAGCTAATGAAACAGTGTAGTGGAGCGAAAAAAGAAAATGCGTCTCCAAGAAGTAACACGAGCTTCGAACGTGAAGCAGCCAAAACAGGTATGGTGTACGGAAAAGGCCAAAACTCTTATCGCAATCTTTGGGCAAATCGCCACACATATATTAAAGGGCCACTGTATGGGATTCGGCTTTTAGGGGATTTCCAAGATTTTTGTCCCGACGCTTCTATTTATAGAACAAAACGTCAGATGACGTTTTTGGCCTAGGATCTCTGCCTAGCCGACCTGGGATGATCTGAGTATTGGCTCAGTAGAGATCCTGGGACAAAAACGTCATCTGACGTTTTGTTCTATAAATAGAAGCGTCGGGACAAAAATCTTGGAAATCCCCTAAAAGCCGAATCCCATACAGTGGCCCTTTAACAAACTTTTCCCATAGGGCCACAGGACCCCTAGAGGGGCTAGCACCAGGCTCATGAGTCTTTCAAGTCAGGGGTTACCCGGTTGATGGGGGTAAGTATTGAAGGAGCTCACCAACGGTGGTTGGCTGATTGTCAACTCCCTGGAGTGCGCCTTCTGGGATCGGAAGGGAGGCAGGCATTACCTCTGGCCCAGAGTAGACTCACCAGCCTATGAAATTTTGAAGCATTTGCTCGGAACTGGAGGTTCGCTTTTCCCTGTTCTAAAAGTTTGTCAGCTGTTCTGGCATATGAGGTCCCTGCGATCTCGCTCTGCCCAGAGGTCATTCCGGTAAGCATCAGTTCTGTTAGCAGAGAACGGAGTTGTTCCTGAAGATGCACGGCCGACCTGGCACTGTCCACTACTTACTGCCCATCGGCCATCAGAAAAGATCTCGCGGTAGCTCACTGGTAGCGTGCTGGGCTGCATACCTACAGGTCATGAACTCGAATCTCGGCTTAGGAACCTTCCGATAACCTAGCTATCTTAGCGCTAGGGCTAATTTATATCTTTAAAGTTTATGGTCGACCAATATTGCACCAAGATACCTACAAATACTTCCAGAAAAGTTTTTTTTAGTTATTTGATTTTTTGCTTTTTCAAAATGGTGGCCATTTTCGATGAAAAACGGCCAATTTTGGACTTTCTTTGGCAGGCATTTTCTAAAAATCTGTTCGTACCATTTTGTCTATTTTTGCATAACTTAAGCATGATATTTTCAACCATCTTAAAGTGTATGAAGATGGTAGGTCTTGAATCACTCAAAAAGCCCGAAAAGTAGGCCCAAAAGGAAAAAAGAGACCAACATCTCACTTTTTGGCGCTAAAAATCTATTCATTAACTTTGTCTCTAATTTCACATGTGGATGGCATTTATGACTGTTTGGCTTGTGTAAGAAGAAATAGGGCCTCGAAATTGGTCCCTGTAGATAAAACGCATGTAAAATGCAGCATGGGCGTGTATTATGGACATATAGGAAGTCATATGGCAGATCGTTTGGTGAACTAATATTTGACCTCTTATGACCTTGAGTGGTATCTCTCAAGGTCGCGTCCAAACTGGAATAATTTGACCTCTACCTACTAGACGATTGCAGATAGAGCTTAGATTTGTGTTATGAATATATAGGAAGTCAGATATCGCAGATCTTACGGATTTGAATTTCATTTTCGATGAAAAACGGCCAATTTTGGACTTTCTTTGGCAGGCATTTTCTAAAAATCTGTTCGTACCGTTCTGTCTATTTTTGCATAACTTAAGCATGACATTTTCAACCATCTTAAAGTGTATGAAGATGGTGGGTCTTGAATCACTCAAAAAGCCAGAAAAGTAGGCCCAAAAGGAAAAAAAAAGAGACCAACATCTCACTTTTTGGCGCTAAAAATCTATTCATTAACTTTGTCTCTAATTTCACATGTGGATGGCATATATGACTGTTTGGCTTGTGTAAGAAGAAATAGGGCCTCGAATCGTTCAAAAGGCCTCAAACGTAACTTTATGTCAAATTTCACACAGGATATTCATGATATTGTATTCTGTTTATTTCGTGTACCAAGATGGAATGCCTCAAACTGTTTGAAAGGCTCGAAATATATGCCCACTATATACCAATATATATGCAGAAATATACAGCCTGAAATGCACAAATTGGTCCCTGTAGATAAAACGCATGTAAAATGCAGCATGGGCGTGTATTATGGACATATAGGAAGTCATATGGCAGATCGTTTGGTGAACTAATATTTGACCTCTTATGACCTTGAGTGGTATCTCTCAAGGTCGCGTCCAAACTGATATCGCAGATCTTACGGTCTTGTGGTTTACCTCAGGTCACCTTAGCGGGAAATCTGAAGGTCACATCTGATCTAAAATATGTAAATTGAACAAACGAAACGACTATAGATAAGACTTTGCATTATGAACGCATGAGAAATCACATGGCAGATCTCTTAACCTTGGAGTTGACCTCAGATATAACCTTGAGTGGTGGATTGGAAGGTAACATTTGACATGAAATGTGTGAATTGGACTAATGTAAACGAAACGGTTGTAGATAGCACTTAGGTTGGTAGTATGAACATATAGGAAGTCATATATTGCAGATATTTTGGTAGTCTTGAAGTTGACCTCAGATGACCTAGAGTAAATCCAAATGTCACATCTGACTTGAAAAGTGTAAATTGGACTCTGCATACAGAACAGCTGTAGATAGAGCTTAGGTCTGTATTATGGCATATCTTTTGGTGACCTTGAACTTGACCAAGATGACCTCGAGTAGTAATTCTTGACAAGTAACACCAACATTTTACTGACAATTTTGGGCTGATTTTCTTATACGCCTATAAGCATGATAGGATATTCCCATGTTTCATCTACAAGTGTATTGTGTACATAGGCCAATTTACACATTTTGAAGTTCAAGATTGCAAAAAAAAAAATCCACAACACAGGACCTCCCAACCTCAGCTATTCAACTGTTTCTTCAGAGGCCCATTCCGGGGTATTATGATATATTTCGGGCCTTTTGAGCAAATAAAATTGTACCATCTTAGTATACATTTTGAATAGCCTAAAATGTCATGCTTATCGAAACTATTTTTGAGAAGATATGACTCAGAATCTGAGAAAACTATTTTTAGCTTACCGTCCCAGGGCCGATAAGCTATTGTCATGGTATTTCGTCCGTCGTCCGTCCGGGTCTGTAACTTTTTTTTGACATGATGAATTTCCCCATAAATTTGTCAGAACATACCTTGGGCCAGTATCTAAAGACGTTTTTTAAATTTTTTTGATTGAATCGTTTTTGCCTATTTGGCGGCCATTTTTGACGAAAAATTGCCAATTTTGGACTTTGGAGGCCAGCCATTTTCTCAAAAACTGTCGTGATCAGTTTTGAGGTTTTTGTTTCAAAACATTCCTCTCATGTACCTTTATGACATGTATAAGTTTCATTGCCCTTGAATCGCCGGTCTGCGTGTGGCGGCCATTTTGATTTTTTGACGGGTCGGTGAAAATTTTTTTTGTGTCCAAAATCAAGTCACTATTCGTTTTGAGCCATTTCCAGCCAAAAAGAAAAAAAATTTTTTTTTGGCAATTGAAAAATTTTTGGGACTGATGGCCATTTTCTCAAAAACTGTCCGATCAGTTTTGAGATTTTCGTTTCAAAACATTCCCCTCATGTACCTCTATGATGTGTATAAGTTTCGTTGCCCTTGAATTGCTGATCTATATGTGACGGCTATTTTGATATTTTGACGGGTCGGCAAAAAAAATTTTTTTTTGTCCAAAATCAAGTCACTATTCGAGCCATTTTGAGCCATTTCCAGCAAAAAAAAAAAAAAAAAATTCTTGGCCATTGAAAAGTTTGTGTGCCTTTGTGATGTGTAAGTTGATTTTGTATTATAGTCCATACAGAAAATGTGTTACCAGCAAAATTTACGAACATGCTTTGACAATAGAGTTTAAGATCAGTATAACAATTTATATGTTGGAAAATCAATACTCTGCGTTTCTCATGATTGCCGGTAAGCTACAGCACCCTTGTTGGAATCTGTAATTGTGTCAACTTGGCCATTTGCGGCACTGGTAATGGTGTCCTGAGGCAATAACCATAATTTACACCAACCTTATACGTAATTGACTCGCATTAATATAAAGACATTGATGAGTATGTTCATAAGGATGCGTTCATTCATAACAATACTTTGGACTGTAACGAAGATTGAATTTCTGATTGGCTGACATGAAAACTTTAGACAAGACAATGTCATGTTATTGAGACTTGTGGTGTCTTTATTGCCAAAAATATGGTTTTGTTTCTTAGACAATCACATTATTCATCATACACATGGAACCATGATTTAAATTGAAAATGTCATGATAACAACACCCATCTCAAAGATTCTCGAGTAATATGCATAACACATAAAGCAACAGTCACATAGTTCTCAAATGCTATGTATTTCAAACTACCCTCACATGGACTGATTTGTTCTGAGAACTACAACTATGCAGGCAATACTACAACATTCCTACGATTGATTAACATACCTGAAGATCATCATGAGTTTCACACAAGTGCAAACAATGAACTGCACTTCGATTATCACATAATGGCACTGCAAAACAGTACAACATACACTGTTTGATAGAACTACACTAGCTAAGTTTAAAATGGAGAGAGAAAATATTCACAAGACGTGTCTTGTATTCATGATTAGACAATTGCAGTTTCCTACAGAATTGTAATACTAGTACATTTAATACAGGATATATGATTTAGTTGAGCCAATATTCCTTCAACATTGGAGACATTTTACGACTCGTTATATCAATAGCACTTGAAATTGAACACAAATTTCCAAGTGCGAACAATGAACTGCACTTCGATTATACATCCACAAAGACCTGATAATAAATAGCAACTGTGAATAGCAAAAGAACTCAATAACTGGCCAGATCAAAACTATCAGTGTTTGGTGAGTAGCCTGGATTTCACTACATCTCCCGAACAATATGACACAAATCTGAGATAAACCACACGGCAAAGACATCCTTCTTGACATGAAAACTATGATGAGAAAATAAATGCTTCTATCAGTGTATTGCACAAAACTATCTAACTAGCCAAGACATATTTACACAAACATGAGATCTGAGAACACTCACTGATCAAAACTTCATAACATTCAACGGACATTGGTCAGTCACATCTCACATCAAATAATTCACATAATTTATAATACATTCACATGTAAACATTTATAACACACTGACAAATCCTTGCACCATACTGGTCTGATGAATGAGATTGTTATAAATGAAGCTACTGGGGTGATGACATGAGGCCTCAGTCAGTTCCAAAATACTTCTGCCCAAAGTGGTTAGGTGCCACAGGATGGACCTCAGAAGTGAGAATTTTCATCCCTGGGTGATGCTTTATCACAGACTTTACAGCTGAAAGACACATATAATATCGTTACAGTATTTGTGGTCATTTATGCATTATATTGCAATACAAACACCATGCAGAATATACATTCACAAACCTTGGGGAGTACAGAAGAGATTCAGGAAAATGATATTTTCTTCTTCAACTTGATGCTGTTTCAGGACTTCTACAGCTTTGGTGATCGTGTTACCTGTGCCTACAATGGAACAAACAAGAAACGCCATGTATCGAACATTATGTACCAGTTTACTCATATCATGCATAGATTTGAATTCACTAGACACTACCTCCTATTCTAAGCACAAAATCTTTCATTGTCCTGTGAATTCAAAAGTTCTATTTTTATATTAACAGTATATACATCACACCATACTTGAGTACTCACTCATTATGGGATACATGAGCAGGACTTTCCTCTTGTGTATATCTGGTGGGAATTTCGCGTAATACACTTTGGCTTCATGCGTGTCTTCATCACTCTGAATGAGGATTTTGCCGATTCGTATTGACCTGCAGCAGTCCCGAAGACCTTGCTCCATGGCCTCACCTAAGTGCAAGCATTGTTTTGGGTAAAAGAAGCTTCTGCTATTTGTTTGAAGGAAGTTCTTGGCAAACATTTGGGAATAACCAATTTGTTTTTTTATTTAATCTTTATTCAATGATTCCCAAACAAGCAATAGCTTAACCAAATTTTCATGAACAAGTAACATAAACCTCTTACCATTATGGGTTTCTGCAAACAAATACTGACTGTTATTCTGTGCATTTGGGTTTTTGAACACTTCAATAAATCCTGATGATTTAAATGATACTTACCACTCCTCATTATGCTGACACCACAGTTACCTTTGAGGTAACGCAGACCTTCATATTTGCAACCTGGAATAACCATACATAGGTGAAATACATGCACAGAAATGACATATCGATCGAAGACAGCTTAGAATGTCTCAACTACTGGTTGTGATCAATAATGCTGTTACCTGTGGGGGTTGTAACTGAGCATTTCGTATAAGGCAATTGATTGAGACCCTCTTCCACAACAATTCGAATCTGAAAAACAAATCGGTGATGCATAAATATATCAGTTATAACTTTTTTTTATGACTTTATAGATGTTATGCCTGTGGGATCACTAGGTTATTGTCATTGTTTCAATTGGATGTTCGATGTGGCCGTTACGTTAGGTACCAGTATTTAAATGAATATCCCAGCGCAATTTCTGTTGCTTGAGGTCACAAATATATTTACTATTTTTAAGCAAGAACACTATACCAGTACTTACAAGTCTGTCCGCATAGAATATGAAGTCCCCTCTGGAAGTAGTTCTGGAAAGAGAAAAATATCGAGTAATGTTGAGATCATCCATGAATTATCATGTCAATGATAGAGATGATCATCATTTTTTAACAACACATATTATTACTAGTGGTGGAACGAGTAGCAAAAATAGGAAACGAGTACTCGCGCCATGGGAATCGAACTGGAACCGAGTACTCATGAAAATTTCCAGCAGTTCTCAGTGGCATTTTTAGTACATTGAAACGATCATTTTAGCTGTTTCCTATCTACTTATCATGACATAGGCCCAATGTATTGGACAAAAATGAAGAATATAATCAATTTAAATATCATCTTTTATGGATTAGGGGATTCTATCGTAGTTTAGTATCAATATTTCGTGACACAAGGCTGATTTATTGTCTATAACAAGTACTCGAGTAGTGAAATACTAACCGAGTAATAGCAAATTTTGGACTCGTCAACGAGTACTCGCCTACCGGTACTTGTGCTGGCACTAATTATTACACTGCAATAATACATCTAGGAATTTGTACCTTTAAATTTAAACAAAGCCAGTATTATTATTATTATTATTATTATTATTATTAGATCTATTTATTCATGAAAAAGCAGGACATATAGGCCTACAGTCCAAGCGACGCAAGCTTGATCTGATAGGCCTACAGTTGTATGTATTGTGATATGGCCATTTTCGGTATGAGCATGATCAGCGGTTTGTATTGGCGATACGAAGTGGAGTAGTGGAACTGTGGAAGAAATGTGAACACGACAGTTTTGGCATGATGACGTGAATGGTGAGTGGCGCAGCTGGACTTCCATAAAATTTGTGCTCACTTGTCTCTCAAAACTGTTTGAAGTTCACGAATTTGGTCAGTTAACCGAATACGAATGAGATTTGGTCCGAAGTCATCATCTCCCTTGCTCTTTGGTTTTGAGTTTGATATTAAATCTGGTTCCATCTTGAAGGGTCAGAGCTCCGACATGAAAACAAAACCACGTTTTCAAAGAACCGCGTGACGACCCTAGTTAGCAGGTTAGGTCCTTCCACACTCCAAAATAGTTCGTCGGTTTAGTGAAAAATAGTCCGGTTTACGGGTACATGGTTCACGGTGTGCAAACAGTGTACCCGAATATTCGCTTCCATACATACTTTGGTGTACTTACGTACGTATTTTAAGGTTACCATAGTCATGATCGGATCATCCGATAATCTATCGCTGTCGTCCGTCTGCATTTATATCTTTAAAGCAATCCTGGCAACTCTAAAGCTTACGATGGAATTTGTCCGAAAAGTCAGGAAAAACTACCAAAAAAATAATTCAAGAGGGAGGATTTTTTTATTCTCCATTTTCGTCGAAAAAATCCCAGTTTAGGACTTTGGCGAGCATTTTCTCAAAATCTGTCTGGTAATGCGTTATTCTGCATATACTGTCCCCTCTTAATTGTGGTGTGTAGGCCTATTGAATATATGTCTACAGTCGGTCTGCGCGTGGTGGCTATTTTGATTTCTTGACGGGTTGGCGAAAAGAAATTGTTCGTCTGAAATAAAGTCTCTTTTGAATCATTTGCAGCAGAAACAAAATTATGCCTTCGTAAAAAAATATTAGTCACAATTTCCCTTTATAATAGGAGCAGTGTTGACTGTACTCCTAGAACGAAGTCATATTATATGACAGTTTGAGTGGTGACCTTGAATTTGAATATTGATGACAATGAAAGGTCAAAACGGTCGTTTTTGTTGAAAAATTACCCTTTCGGACTTTGACAACTTAACATTGTACATTTCTCCGGTAACATTTTTAGGCCTTGGGCTATTTTTGTGTGTGTACGCCTATTCCTCCTTTTGGTCTATGAAAAATATTGAGGATTTTTTCTTCACAAACTTAATGTGCATAGTCATATACCGGTAGGCTATGTATATAGGCCAATATGAAGTTAAGATTGCATGTAGACCTATCAGCTAGCATCAATACAGAAACTGTTTTCGAGAAAACCAAGCTCAGTTTCAAATCTTAGAATCAAAATTATGTGTACATGTCGCCGGGAAACATATATAATTAATCTATGTATAATGTATTTCGACAAAATATGTTTTGTCGTCGTTCCTCCAACATTGAAATCATTTTCAAATATCTGGATCAATCAATCTAATGGCATATTTGTAAGACGACATATACATATTATTGAAATCAGGGATGGAGTCAAATACAGATTGTCAAATACAAATACTCAAAGCCCACCAAATACAAATTATACATTTCTTCAAATACAAATACTAAGGCAAATATTTATTTCTCAGTCACTCGTCGTTTTTTTGTCGTATTTTTGAAGCATTCAATGGGCTTTTTTGTCCCTATCCTAAATCTTCCCTTCAGATCACTATCATCTGTTATCTAATATACATGTACACAAGAAAATATAAGTTACGCAACAACAATTACATTGCGTGTATCTGATTGTATTTGATACCAAATACATCAAATACAGACCTGAAATACAAAGTCAAATACAAATACGCCAGTATTGAAATTGTCAAACACAAATACGTGATCTAGTGTATTTCAAATACAAGTACGAATACGTATTTGACCCCATCCCTGGCCTGATTGAAATGGCAATGGATACTATTGATTTTTTTGGTGCCAATTTGATAGTCTAACACAATAGGATATAATAATCCGGCCTGTCACTATATCATAATAAAGTGTCGAAATATGTACGTTCCCATTTCCCAACAGTTTGATTGACCTGCCCACGTGGACTATTTTGTAAATCGTAAGTGCGTTGAGTTAGGACATCCATAGTCATGTGATCACTGGAAGTGGAATGTAAACATGGCGCAAGTTTGGTTGTCCTTGTGCAGTGGAAAAGGAAAAGCATCGTATAATTTATCAGCAACTCTCCTTGGGCACATAAACAGATGCCACATCGACCGTACATCGTCAAGATGCAAACTACTCGGCCGCAATAACATTTGTCATGGTTGGCGAGTGCAGCAAGTATGTGTATTGCAATCGGGCGATAATAGGTTATCCTATCGTAGTAAAACTGCTATAGCCTTGTGCTGGATAATGTCACGGGTGTCACGATCATGACAGCTCACATATGATGCAGTTCAACTAATCCAAATAAGGCCATAACTACACAGATCTTTTAGAATTTTTATTATAACCTTTAATTCATTTGATACTTGTAAATTCCCATTTAACTTTTTTGATTGATTGATTGAAATTTCAGGTTCATGTCTCACATGCACGAAGTTCATTGCAACCGTTGAAGTCACAACTGTTTTCATGGGTATGTATATATATATAATATATGAGCTAATTAGTATTTAGCCTGTTGATTGAGAACTGAATTCAATGTAGTATGTACATTGAATAGCCTTTTTCCATGTACACATTTTTAGGTTACCGGACCTATGGTCCGATAACCTATTGGCATGGCGTTGCGTCCGTCGTCGTCGTCGTCCACATTTTTATCTTTTTTGTTTACGGGCGAATTTTTCAGAAATTTTGCAGAAAAATACTTAAAAATAATTCAAGAAGGAGGTATTTTTTAGTTTTTTTATTTTCGCATTTTTTCAAAATGGCGGCCGTTTTCGACGAAAAATGCCTGATTTTGGACTTTGGCGGCCATTTTCTCAAAATCTGTTCAGTAACTTTTTTTCTTTTTGATACATAGACTCCTCATATGTACTTCTATGATGTCTATAAATTTCGTTGCGCTTGAATCGCTCGAAGTGGGCCATTTTGGCGCAAACTCGGCCCAAATGGGACTTTCCCATGTTAAATTCTCCTATGCTTTATAATGGGACACATTATGCCTAATATCTCACTTGATATTGAGATTAGAGACTAGGAATCAATTGTGGACATGTAGGAAATGATATATGCTGAATATTCTTGTGACCTTGAATTTGACCTTTGACCTCATTTTCAAGGTCACATGAAAAAATGGCTAATATCTCGCTTATTATCGACTTTACAGTTTAGGAATCAATTGTGAACATATAGGAAATGATATATGCTGAATATTTTCGTGACCTTGAATTTGACCTTTGACCTCATTTCCAAGGTCGCAGGACAAAATTGCTAATATCTCGCTTATTATCGACTTTACAGCTTAGGAATCAATTGTGTACATATAGGAAATGATATATGCTGAATATTTTCGTGACCTTGAATTTGACCTTTGACCTTATTTCCAAGGTCGCAGGACAAAATTGCTAATATCTCGCTTATTATCGACTTTACAGCTTCCCAGCTAACACATAACGTTTTCACAACGTTGCCTGAAAGTTGTGTTATGGTTATGGCAGGAATAACGTTTGCACAACGTTGCACCAACGTTTTGTCAAAAAAAAAACATGTGTGAAATAGAGCAATGAAGATGGACCCGGTGCCAAAATGTGATGATGTATTAAATCGAATTTAATACACCAAGTTTTATGGTGAATAAAAATCATTTGACAACGTCTTGCAAATGTTACGAAATAACATTCTATAACATGATAATAATAATAATAATAATAATAATAATAATAATAATAATAATAGAGGGGGTCTGATAATATAATAATAATAATAATAATAAATTATTACAAATTATCAAATGAGTTGAAATTAATGCAGGATAAAAATCATTCAATGATGTACAAGAACATGCTGCATCAGTGTGCAAGCATGGCGTCAGTAATTCCCGCCTTTCCAACCCCACGTGGGATCATCAACCCCGGCGGCGTCCCTTGTAACACCTGTACAACCGTTAGCGTGATCATTTGCCAGTTGTGTTTTGAATGCTGGACACGTATCGATACTGTTTTCTCGTACTGTTTTACTTGCATTAGTGCTTGTTTTTCGTGTCAAGGATACTTTGACTGGATCAGTCTGGAACACCAATCGAAAGGTGAGTGTTCATGTAACACAAATAAAACCATATGGTGTGGAAACACTCATTTTCTGGAGATATATATCAGACCCAGCGAACACAGCCATCAAATTGTTTTATGACCGCCATTTGCATTTCTCCCAAATTCATTGAATAGACGTGTTTGTTCTGGCTCGCCTGCCGGGAGCTGCACAGATAGCATCAGTACATATTTCCAGCTAATGAGCCTCATTTACTTTCATTGTAATAACAGTGATCATTTCTTTACAAGCCTACTTTTGTTGTCCCAGAAAGCAAATTGGTGGTGTTTTTTTAGCAGGATTAGATAGGAACCATTTTGTTATGTACGCGGCCACGCGACCAGTGACTGGCACCGTGTGACCCTGTGTGGCTCCATGCCCCACTGTGAACCAATCAGCGCCCGTCTGGCTACTGACTCTGGAGGCTGCCTCGTAAAACTGTGCCCACGCTGAAGGGGAGGGGGGAGTGTGTGGAGCAGGGGTGAGGGAGTCGGTGATATGATCAGGCCAGTCCACTGATCAGTGGGCCATTGGAGTTTTCAAAATGAAATGATGTGTTGGGCGTGCACGTGGTTGGGGAGGGAGGTGCATGAAATAAAGAAATGTCCGTACAATGAGGACTACGATACCGATGTAGCCAGGTAGCGCGGTATTGGAGTGGGGGTGAGGAGAATAGGCTCAGAATATTGATATGGAGGCCATGCATGAATGGTAGATGGCGTACATAACATAATCATACTTTGACAGATTAATTTTTAACGTTCAGTGATGTAGTGTTTGTGTATTATGAAGTAGAAATCTATGTATACATTTTATTTTAGATACTAAAAAGTTAATACAACATGTACAAGCATTCAATGAGTCGGCCCTTGACAATCTCCATGAATCACAGTTAAATCAAAGGGTCGGTGTACATTCAATGGTGCCAGCTTTGTCATCAGTACATTACAGGTCTAGTTGTATTAACTCAAACTGTAGTTTTTATTAGCAAAGCATGATCACCTACTAAGATCGGCTGAAAAGTTATGCATGTACTTAACCCTTCGTAATAAAATGTTGGCCAGACATCATCAACCATCAATTTTTGCTTAAAATCCCATTCACATTCAAAAACAAGATGAAATTATTACATGCATATACCAGTACTGCTCTTTCCATGTAGGCCTACATGTACATGTATATCAGCAAAATACACAGTCGAAATGGTCATTGATACTTTTTTTTGTTATCTGTAAAGAGGCCTGTTATTGAAAGAACATTAGTGAATATGCATGCAATATATATAATCATCACTTGAAAGGTTAACGCATGTATACACAAGGTACCTAATTGGTAGTGTTGTTACGTGATATATGTGTGACAGGGGTACCTACATTGCTTTCAGAATGGATGAGAAGAAGAAGAGGGGAGCAGAATATGTCCGTAAATGGAGAAAGGCAAAACGGTCACTCAGGAAAATGGAGACTTCAGATGATTTTGTTGACAGTGACAGTGAACCTGATTTTGTTACGGGACATCAGGATGTGGCTTTGACTGATGAGGCTGACAGTCGAATTGATTCACACAATGGAAACACCGATAATGAGAATGATGATGTTAACGACGAAGAAGATGTACATGTACAGGGTGGTAGCGAAGAAGATGTACACGTACAGGATGGTAGCGATGATATCTGGCAAAAAATCGACCAGCATGTGGCTTTATCTTCAGATTCGGAGGATGAGTTGGAGGGCAAGGATGGTATGCGCTTGCGACAGAATCTAGCATCATGGGCAAATACATTCCAGATCAAACAAAATGCTCTAGACAGCCTTTTGAAGATCTTGAAGAATGAAGGACACGATGATCTGCCAGCCACAGCAAGGACACTGCTAAAAACTGCCAGAGATGTACAACTGGGAACCAAATCTGACATGCAATATTTTTATTGTGGTTTGAGAGAGAATCTCTTGAAGAAAATTGATCACTATCCCCAAGACATCAGAGACACCATTGACACTTTGAACATTTCTTTGAATATTGATGGTTTGCCGCTTTTCTCTAGTACCAACAAATCACTTTGGCCAATTCTCTGTGCAATACATCTCGACCCTGTAACCATCTTCCCAGTAGCAGTAACATATGGACAGTCTAAACCTTCTGATTTGGAGTTTATTCGTGACACCGTGGATGAGCTGAAAGAACTCGAGCAACACGGACTGGAGTACCAGGAAAGGGTTGTCAAGCTGCAACTGAGATGCATTGTATGTGATGCCCCAGCTAAGGCATTGGTCAAAAACACAAAACTGTGCAGTGGATACTACGGCTGTGATCAGTGTAATCAGAAGGGTTTGTGGAATGGAAGAGTCACTTATCCAGATACAGAAAATTTTGAGCTCCGCACAAACCAGTCTTTTAGGACTCAAACCCAAGAAGAGCATCATCATGGGGAGTCCATTTTTTGTGAATTGCCCATTGACATGATTGTGGGATTCCCAATAGATTATATGCATCAGGCGTGTTTGGGGGTTACGAAGAAACTGCTGCTACTGTGGTTGAGAGGCCCAAAGGAAGTGAGGATGTCCTCACTCCATAGTGAACAAATCAGCCTACGACTAATTAACCTCAGAGTCTCTATACCTGCCACATTTGCAAGAAAACCAAGGTCTTTGAGTGAGATTGATCGTTGGAAGGCGACAGAATATCGGCAATTTCTCCTCTACACTGGGAAGATCGTTTTGAAAGGTATCCTCAAGCCAGATTTGTACCAACATTTTTTGACTCTCAGTATTGCTCTATCTATACTAGTTTGTCCCAGGCTTGTGGCTTGTCATCGCCAATATGCTCAAGAGCTGTTGGAGTACTTTGTCCGACAAGGTCAAATATTGTATGGACCAAAATTCCTGGTCTACAATGTCCACAGCATGTTACATATATCATCATCTGCAATGGCCTATGGCAGCTTGGATGAATGTTCCGCGTTTCCATTCGAGAACTACCTCCACCAGTTGAAACGCATGATACGATCAGGAAATAACCCACTTGCTCAACTTGTAAAGAGGTTAGGGGAACTGGAGTTGTACGAAACACTGAAAGGTTCTTGCAAGTCGAGCCTTTCTGCCAAGCGACCAAACAATGCATTGATAATAGATAATTCCTCATGTTGTGAAGTTGTTGAAGTGGTGCATGAAGGTAATGCTGGACAGCAGAACAGAGAGTTTCTCTGCCGAGTGTTCGAAAGGGCCGAACCATTGTTCCAGCATCCATGCGACTCAAGGATTCTTGGAGCATTCACAGTACACAATCGACATGCACACATGAGGAGGATTTCTGAGAGGGAACTCACAAGGCGAGCGATCTTGATATATCAGGATGATGGCACTAAAGCTGTATTCCTAGCCATACTGCATGAGTTTTGGTAAGTGCATGTTTAGTGTGTGTTTGGACTGCATAGCATGTTGTACATGCAACTAATTTCCCATCATACTAATATTACATAATAATCCACCGTGTCCAAGATGTTTCATTTCTTTATCTTTATTTTCAATTGAAATATTCAGATGGCCAACTCATATGCAGTGGTTGAGTTTCTGGGGGAGGACTCAGTTGAGGCGGTCCCTACCAACTGGCTCAGCACCAGCAAAGGGGTGAGATTCTCAAATCATGATAGGCATTTGTATGAGTTAATCATGTAAATACACATATATCCAATAAAACTTCAATGGTTTATTTTTCAACATGAATATACTTTTTTTGTATTTTAGTGTGTTAACAATCTTCTGAAATTATTTTTTCCAGATATTCTATTGTCACTGGCCGAAATTCGGAGCCCAACGAAAAGTAAAGAAACGGGAAATACCGGACAAGGAAACCTGGACAAAATACAAAGTGCGAGTTTTCACGTACACTGGTATGTATTTCTCAATGTTTCTCATTCAAGCTTCAATACATATATATGCATTTTTCATATGAAGACATGACTAAATGTAGCACCTACATCAGAAAGGTATTTTTCACAGGTGATCTGTACACAGCGAAACTGAAGGCAACAACAGCGTTGGTGACATCTCAACTAGAGTCTGAGGCGGAACCAGCCAGCAAGAAGAGAAAGGCAGGGAAACCACATAGGTTTCAGTCAGATGAAGACGCCAGTCATGCCGCCAGTGGTGAATATCTGAATCAATCATAGACATAGATAATTTATAATCAGAACTCTTTTTTATTCTTAGCTGTCTGTAATGCTATATGTATGATAGAACTAGCTGTATCTAAAATGAATTTTTTGTATTTCGATAATCTCAGATGCAGATGAGTCTGATGCGCAGGACAGTGAGCCACTGGTACTAGATCCACCACCAGTCTTGCCTACTCCACCACCTCTCAACATATCATCTGCAGCTATCCAGCGTAGGTCCATGAGTTGTCTATTCAGTCTGTGATGTCTTGATTGCTAGCCTTTTCTGCAATGGGCACTGAATTGCATTGTGTATTTCCAGCAACTAATGTGCCAACAAGAAGAGCGACAACCCCCAAAACCCAGCTCTCGAACATAGATGTCAAAAAGTCGGCATCAGCAGCTGGCTGTAGTAGTAAGTATGGAATACTTATGAACTATGTATGATTTTTTTTGCAGGCAAAACAAATATTCACAACCATACTATGAAAACAATTTTTTTTCAAAGTATGGTAGTTCCTGAATATTTTTTATACATTTTATAATTTGTATATCTTTGATATTTCATATTTATGACAGCCCCCAAAACCCCGACCTTGAATGCAGATGTCAGAAAGTCGGCATCAGCAGCTGGCTGCAGTAGTAAGTATGGAATTCTTATGAAGTATATGTGATTTATTTTGCAAGCAAAACAATTATTTACAACCATACTTTGAAAAACAAGTATGGTGTCTAAGTATGGTATGGTATGGTATGGTCCTGAATATACTTGATATATTTTGAGATATATTTTTTATCTGTGATTAATATTTTATATTTATGACAGCACCCAAAACCCCGCCCTCAAACATACAAGTAGGTGGCAAAAACGCGACGTCAGCAGCTGGTTGCAGTAGTAAGTATAAACTAGTAATTTATTAACAATTTGTTGTAATAGTTTTACTGTTGCACAATGACATGTTATTTTATTGTTTGTATAAAAACAAAAAAAACAGAAACTGTTGAATACTTGTAGAGATCAAGGATTCCTATTCTCACTTCCTATTGGAACAAAATATTTCAACTTTCTTTTCTCATTCCTCCAGCACCTGTTATAAGAGTGTCCACCTTTAGAGATAGAGATACTCCGGGCAGAGGGGATGAGAGAATTGAAAGTAATTATTCATTACCTTTAATTTCCACAAGCTGTTGTAATGGAATTTGATCAGATATCATCTGTGCAACCGATACACCATACTAGAGGTAGTTCTAGGTACCACAATTTCCTTCATAGAAATGCTCAGTTGGTATCTAATCTGCTGACCGAGGACTATGTTTTGCTGCAGATTTCATGACAAAGGTGCTCATGAGGTTAGACGACCTCGCCAAGGAGCAGGCAGAGCAAACCACCATGTTGCGGAGGCTGCTGTCGAAGGAGGCCTCAACCTCCCAGGAAGAGGATTTTGACTACTTAAACAAACCGTTGAGTAGTGAACGGGAAATGAAGGAGTTGAATGAAAAGCTGGAAGAAAACAGAGATTTGCGGAAAAAAATGGTGAGGATGAGAATTCAAAGTGCTACGAGTTATCAAGCTTATACAAGATACTCAGTGATCATATTCATATACAAAACAAATTGTCAACTAGATAGCATTTATCTAAAGTTTAACATATTGTGTTGGATCTTACTAATTTCTCAAGGCCATGATCCTGTACATCAAACATTTCATTTTTCAGGTCTACTTCCTGAGCGCTCTTGGTGGGTCCACGAAAGGGGATGCCATCCGAAGGATAATGAGGAAAGTAGGAACCCATTCCTTGTGGTCTTGCTATAGCCTTAAGGGCAGGAAGGGGAAACAGGAACTGCAGAGCTTGCCCATCTGCTCAGTGATGATCAGTAGGTTACATTGGTTGGAACTTACATTGATTGTTAAAGATGTCAACACTGAGCCTCTCAAACAACATGTGTCACATATGTGATATATCCATATATATTCAAGTATTCGATGTGCATACAATGTATGTATGCATAAAGTTTTTTCATACATATTTGGACATGTACATATATGTGTGAGTACAGTTTGATGTATCTAAATTTCTGTGGTGTACAGAAGCATGCTCCAAGATACTGCCCAAGCTGAGGTGCCATGAAATTGAGGCAGAAATAACAGAATTCCTGAAGCATGCCCCCCACCAGCGGGGTGGAGTGAAATTTCAGGTAACCGATGTCAGAACACAAATGCAATACAGTGGTATTCCTAAGATAGAACTAATTTTTTTACTACATAGTTAAATCTTTGTCTAAGGTCTGAAGTGTGATTAGGCAGGATATTTATTTATATGTTGAACTCAAACTAGAACCACACATATTTATTGACGGGGGGGGTGTCTTATGCCTGATGGGGACCACTGTAGTTCTGGTTACTGCAATAGAACCTATACGTTAACATCATATGGCTCGTGAGTAACTTCATGCTCCTCATTTAATTTTCAGGTCAAGAAATCAAAAATCATCACACAGAGGGAGGCACCCAGGAACACTGAGAGCTCAGAATCTGAGGTTTGAAAAAACTTCATTATGAAATTTGTCATTTTAGTTCTTATTTCCATGACATGTTAGTTTTCACCATTCTAAATTTAAAAAAAGAGAGTTAATATATATCTGTGTGTATTTATGATATGATACGTTTCTCATAATATAACTTTTCATGATTTCAGGAAGTTCCCCTTGATCCATATTTAGACCCAGGATCAAGCAATTGAAGACGAACATGGAGTGTATGGAGACGAACATGGAGTGTACAAAAATATTCAATAAATTCGTGAAGATTCTTTATTATTGGTTTTTTTTGTGCGTTTCAAAAGGTTGCTCAAACGTTGTAGGAATGTTTGACAGTAACGTTGTCACAACGTAATATGGCAACGTTTTTCAACAACGTTGGGACAACGTTGAAAAAACTTAACACTTTTACGTTGTCACAACGTAATATATCAACGTTATCACAACTTTAGAATAACGTTGTTACAACGTTGTCCCAACGTTATTTTGTTAGCTGGGTTAGGAATCAATTGTGTACATATAGGAAATGATATATGCTGAATATTCTCGTGACCTTGAATTTGAGCTTTGACCTCATTTTCAAGGTCACAGGACAAAATGGCCAATATCTTGCTTATTAGCAACTTTACAGCTTAGGAATCGATTGTGGACATATAGGAAATGATATATGCTGAAAATTCTCGTGACCTTGAGTTTGACCTTTGAACTCATTTTCAAGGTCACAGGATAAAACGGCCAATATCTTGCTTATTAGCGACTTTACAGCTTAGGAATCAATTGTGAACATATAGGAAATGATATATGCTGAAAATTCTCATGACCTTGAATTTGACCTTTGACCTCATTTTCAAGGTCACATGACAAAATGGCTAATATCTCGCTTATTATCGACTTTACAGCTTAGGAATCAATTGTGAACATATAGGAAATGATATATGCTGAATATTCTCATGACCTTGAATTTGACCTTTGACCTCATTTCCAAGGTCACAGGACAAAATTGCTGATATCTCGCTTATCGACTTTACAGCTTAGGAATCAATTGTGATCATATAGGAAATGATAGATGCTGAATATTCTCATGACCTTGAATTTGACCTTTGACCTCATTTTCAAGGTCACAGGACAAAATGGCCAATATCTTGCTGATTAGCGACTTTACAGCTTAGGAATCGATTGTGAACATATAGGAAATGATATATGCTGCATATTCTAGTGACCTTGAATTTGACCTTTGACCTCATTTTCAAGGTCAACAGGACAAAATGGCTAATATCTCGCTTATTATCGACTTTACAGCTTAGGAATCAATTGTGAACAGATAGGAAATGATATATTCTGAATATTTTAATGATATTGAATTTGACCTTTGACCTAAATTTCAAGGTCAGTCATTTTATTTTCAAAGTCAGATTACAAAATGGCTTATATCTCGCTTATTATCAAATTTACAGCTTAGGGGTCCATAGTGAACATATAGGAAATGATGTATGCTGAATAGTTTGGTGATCTAGAATTTAACCTTTGATCCCATTTTCAAGGTTAGAGATATGGCGATTTCAGTGGTCACCTTGAATTTGACCTTCAACTTTCTCGGCTTAACTCTGTATATTTCTCCGGTAACCTTTCTAGCCCATTGGGCTAATTTTTAGGTTACCGGACCTTTGGTCCGATTTTGAATTTTTAGCGGGTCGGCGAAAAAATTTTACTATCCATTTTGGGCCATTTCTAGAGCAAAAAAAAATTTTCACCCTTTGAAAAAAATTTTGGACTTGGAAAATTTTCGGCACTTTTTCCCTTCATAATGGGAGCTGTCCGGACTGTACTCATAGAACGCTTGAAGATAGAGCTTAGAAATTGGCACTTTCAAATGGGAAGTCATATATGGCGACTTGTGTGGTGACCTTGAATTTGACCTTGGATGACCTTGAAAGGTCAAAACAGCCATTTTTGGGTCGAAAAACGCTCAAATTTGCACCTGGTCTGTATTTTCTCAAAAACTCTCTGATCAGTTTTGAGATTTTTGCTTAAAAACGATTCCTCTTATATACCTCTGTGACGTGTATAAGTTTTGTTGCCCTTGAATCGCCGATCTCAGTGTGGCGGCCATTTTGAATTTTTGACGAGTCGGCGAAAAAATTTTTTTTCGCCCCAAATAACATTAATATCCATTTTGGGCCATTTCTAGGCAAAAAAAAATTTTCACCCTTTGAAAAAAATTTTGGACTTAGAAAATTTTCGGCACTTTTTTCCTTCATAATGGGAGCTGTCAGGACTGTACTCATAGAACGCTTGAAGATAGAGCTTAGAAATTGGCACTTTCAAATGGGAAGTCATATATGGCGACTTGTGTGGTGACCTTGAATTTGACCTTGGATGACCTTGAAAGGTCAAAACAGCCATTTTGGGGTCAAAAAATGCCCAGATTTGCCTTTGTAGATGAACATATAGGAAGACATATATGGCACAACTAATGATGACCTTGAACTTGACGTCAGATGACCTTGAGTGCCAAATGTCTGACTTGGAATGTGTAAATTGACCTGAGCGGCCTAAACGATTCCACCCAACATATAGAATATCAAATGCCGCACACATACATGTAATGGTTACATCGAAGTTCATACGGATGACCTTGATTGGTAAATCCCAAGGTCATATGTTCACACTGCGAACCTTGATTGGTAAATCTCAAGGTCTGTTACCTGCCAATGCTGCCATGGCCAAACCAAAATTGTCCGGTAACCTATCTTAGCCTTTGGGCTAATTTTTTTTCTTCTTTTTTTTTTTTTTTTTTCACTTTCCGCCGTTTGGTTTCCGATCAATAACTCGGGAACGCCTAAACGGATCTTGTCCAAATTTGCACCACTGGTCAGAAATATTACATGGGAGACCCCTATTGTTTTGGAGGCGGCTTCGGGGTCCGTGAGGTCCGTGAGGATGAAATCAAGGTTGATTTTGAGACTTGGTTTCCGAGCGATAACTCAAAAAGTATTCATGCAATGGCAAGTATTCAATGCATGGGAGTTCATATACCACCCGGACAGAACCCTATTGATTTTGGGATCAATCCGTCGAACGACCTTTGACCTAGAGCTCGGAAGAATTTTTGCTGATTCATCCTTGAGGCTTTCATGCATATCTCGGAAACGGTGCGTCGTAGAGCAAAACGGAGCTCAATTTCGGCCTCCTGGCACTAGACAAACTAGTCTAGGGGGTATCTTGGGTCGATTCGACCCCTGGTGTCGAATTTTTTTTTGCCGACTCGGCACTTCCTGTTTGGCCGTATCTCGGAAACGGTGCGTCGTAGAGCGAAACGGAGCTCAATTCCGGCCTCCTGGCACTAGACAAACTAGTCTAGGGGGTATTATGGGTCGAGACGACTCCTGGTGTCAAATTTTTTTTCGCCGACTCGGCACTTCCTGTTTGGCCGTATCTCGGAAACATCTCGGAAACGGTGCATCGTAGAGCGAAACGGAGCTCAATTCCGGCCTCCTGGCACTAGACAAACTAGTCTAGAGGTTATTATGGGTCGAGACGACCCCTGGTGTCGAATTTATTTTCGCCGACTCGGCACTTCCTGTTTGGCTGTATCTCGGAAACGGTGCGTCGTAGAGCGAAACGGAGCTCAATTCTGGCCTCCTGGCACTAGACAAACTAGGCTTATGGGTATTTTGGGTTGAGACGACCCCTGGTGTCGAATTTATATTCGCCGACTCGGCACTTCCTGTTTGGCCGTATCTCGGAAACGGTGCGTCGTAGAGTGAAACGGAGCTCAATTCCGGCCTCCTGGCACTAGACAAAGTAGGCTTATGGGTATTTTGGGTTGAGACGACCCCTGGTGTCGAATTTATATTCGCCGACTCGGCACTTCCTGTTTGGTCGTATCTCGGAAACGGTGCGTCGTAGAGCGAAACGGAGCTCAATTCCGGCCTCCTGGCACTAGACAAACTAGGCTTATGGGTATTTTGGGTCGAGACGACCCCTGGTGTCGAATTTATATTCGCCGACTCGGCACTTCCTGTTTGGCCGTATCTCGGAAACGGTGCGTCGTAGAGCGAAACGGAGCTCAATTTCGGCCTCCTGGCACTAGACAAACTAGTCTAGAGGGTATCTTGGGTCGAGACGACCCCTGGTGTCGAATTTTTTTTCGCCGACTCGGCACTTCCTGTTTGGCCGTATCTGGGAAACAGTGCGTCGTAGAGCGAAATGGAGCTCAATTCCGGCCTCCTGGCACTAGACAAACTAATCTAGGAGGTATTTGGGTCGGGGTATCTTGGGTCGAGACGACCCCTGGTGTCGAATTTATTTTCGCCGACTCAGCACTTCCTGTTTGGCCGTATCTCGGAAACGGTGCGTTGTAGAGCGAAAAAGAGCTCAATTCCGGCCTTCTGGCACTAGACAAACTAGCCTAGTGGGTATTATGGGTCGAGACGACCCCTTTTGTCGAATTTATTTTTGCCGACTCGGCACTTCCTGTTTGGCCGTATCTCGGAAACGGTGCGTCGTAGAGCGAAACGGAGCTCAGTTCCGGCCTCCTCGCACTAAACAAACTAGGCTTATGGGTATTTTGGGTCGAGACGACCCCTGGTGTCTAACTTTTTTTCGCCGACTCGGCACTTTCTGTTTGGCTGTATCTCGGAAACGGTGTGTCGTGGAGCGAAACGGAGCTCAATTTCGGCCTCCTGGCACTAGACAAACTAGTCTAGAGGGTATCTTTACCCCTGGTGTCGAATTTATTTTCGCCGACTCGGCACTTCCTGTTTGGCCGTATCTCGGAAACGGTGCGTCATACAGGGAAACGGAGCTCAATTCCAGCCTTCTGGCACTAGACAAACTAGTCTAGTGGGTATCCTGGGTAGAGACGACCCCTCGTGTCGGAATTTTTTTTTGCCGACTCGGCACTTCCTGTTTGGCCGTATCTCGGAAACGATGTGTCGTAGAGCGAAACGGAGCTCAATTTCGGCCTCCTGGCACTAGACAAAACTAGTCTAGGGGGTATTTTGGGTCGAGACGACCCCTGGTGTTGAATATTTTTTCGCCGACTTGGCACTTCCTGTTTGACCGTATCTGGGAAACAGTGCGTTTCTGGGAAACTCCTGGCACTAGACAAACTAGACTTAGGGGTAATTTGGGTCGAGACGACTTCTGGTGCCGTATCTCGAAAACGGTGCGTCGTAGAGCGAGGGCGAAGATGCCTAAGGGCGAGTATGTCACTTAAACTTTGACCACGGACAGTTCCAGAGTCATCATGGTTCTAGACACGGTCTCTTAGGTATATGTTAGCTAGGAATAGAACTCACACGAAATGCCCCAAGGCATCTTCAGGCCTTGACGTCTAGTTGAATTTACAGCTTAGCAATCAACTGTGGACATGATATATGCTTAATGTTATATATGCTGAATATTCTCTTGACCTTGAATTCAACCAGTGACCTGGCTAACATCTAAAATATTAAACATTGTCCGGTAACCTATCTTCGGCCCTTGGCCTAATTTTGTTATTGGTTTATGTTTATGACAAAAATAAAATAAATTACATTACATAACATTACAAAAAACTATTGGGCTGAACTCTCAAGAACATAATATGCATCTAAAACTACAGAAAAATTCTCTCGCCTTGGTACCTCTTGACAGCTACGGCGACGCCCAACTGGCATCCGAAACTGTTTCCATCCTGGTGCTGGCAACTTGGCACCAAATGTTGTTGGTGCCACTCCAAAGGAAGTTAGCGGATTGATGATCATTCGGTCAATGATTAACTATGTATGGCCTCGTGAAAATATTGGGATTCGAGCGAGAGTATTGCTAGCAATCAGTCTGCTGATTGGGGCTAAGGTACTAGTATGCTAATTTTAAAATCAAATTAATTTATATTTGCATTTGCTGTATAAAAAATCAACTACTGTAAAACGACTAATTTTGGCGGATGATTTATTTGGCGGATTTGGCGGTAGTGGAAAAACCGCCAAATTAAATCGTCCGCCAAATTAACTAGATATATGTTAAGATATATATGTGGTTCTGAAACCGCCAAATTAAATCTCCGCCAAATAATGTGGGGCTCACAACCGCCAAATTGAATAGCCGCCAAAATTAGTCGTTTTACAGTAAACAGTATATTTTCATTCCATTCCACTGCTCCATAATAATGATATGAAGTGATATTAATATCTACCCCGATCTGCACTAATGTTTAGATATTAATGATGGCATTCATGACATTCATACCAAGTTTGATGCAATGACTTTCTTTTCAGGTGCTCAATGTCCAAGTGCCATTCTTGTTCAAATATTTAGTGGATCACCTCAATGACCCAAACAATATACTGAACATGGCTTCTGCTCAGGGAACGGTCATCACTGTGGCAACAGCTCTGGTTTTAGGCTGTGCGTAGTGCAGTAACACGATAACATGCTCTGATAGTTTTGTTTTTGTTACTGAGCCTTGTATACTTTGCAGCCCAGCTGTATTTTTCTCTTCAAATGCTAATATATGCAATATCCCCAAAACATAATTACCATCCTTTTTGCTACCATTTTGTAGATGGCTTGGCTCGTGCTGGAGCTGCCGGCATGAATGAGTTGAGGAATGCTGTCTTCGCTAAAGTTGCACAGAATTCTATCCGTCGTGTAGCAAGGAATGTCTTTCTGCACCTTCACTCACTAGATCTGTCATTCCATTTGTCTCGACGAACTGGCGCACTATCTAAAGCAATTGACAGAGGAACAAGGTATGTGCCAACCACAAACTACCGACAGGTTGATTTCACAAACCGGTACATGTATTTCAATTTTCATTTTGTATGCTGCAGTGGTGTGACATGAAGATGGCTCACTCTAGATTGTGTCATTGTTACAGGGGAATCAACTTCGTATTGAGTGCCTTGGTATTCAATGTTGTACCAACGATTTTTGAGGTTACCCTTGTTAGTAGTATTTTGGTGAGTACTTGTAAATGAATTCTTGTATTTTATTAAAGTGAGGCTTTTTCATACACTCATTCAATGCAACATGTGTGATGACATCATGTGAACCCCTAACACAGGGCTGGCAGCTTGTGAACACACCCCATTGGAAGTGACAGTATGGAAAGCATAATAATTCACAATTAATGTTTGACACCTCTATTATTTCAGTACTACAAGTGTGGAGGACAATATGCACTTGTGGCTTTGGGCTGCATTGGGACTTATGCTGCCTTCACGTTGGGTATTACTCAGTGGAGGTAATATACATGTATTGTGACTTCAGCTAGCTCTGATTGCATTGCAGTAAAGTTTGTTACTTTCGCAATTCCTTCTTCAACATTCTCGGAGAGATGCGAAATAATTGTGTACTCTTGATGTTTGAACAATAATGAATGAATGTAAATCTAATTTTCAGAACCAAATTTCGAGTACAGATGAACCAGGCTGATCAGGAAGCTGGTAATAAGGCTGTTGATTCACTTATCAACTATGAAACTGTCAAGGTCAGTTATATGACTGTGCTAGATATATGTGAAACCATGGATGTATGATATGTTGACACTTTATTATTATGCATCATGATTAATTGTAGTCATGTTTCATTGAGAACTTTCTGTTTTATTAGTATTTCAACAATGAGCAATATGAGGCCAAGCGTTTTGACAAGCATCTAGCGATGTATGAGAGAGCATCACTGAAGACCACAACAAGTCTGGCCTTCCTCAACTGGGGCCAGAATGCTATCTTCAGTGGGGGTCTTACCGCCATCATGTACCTGGCCAGTGGAGGCATTGCAGCAGGTTTGCCGAGATATTTAAATGACAGTACAATATGCTAAATACACCTTGTTGAAGTATATTTGGTGTCAACTCCTCCTATCTGATAGAATTTCTCGTCTATGTTCAGGTACGATGACCGTGGGCGACCTGGTGATGGTGAATGGTCTACTCTTTCAACTTTCCATCCCTCTCAACTTCCTCGGATCAGTATACCGAGAAGTCCGACAGTCACTCATTGATATGTCGTCCATGTTTAGTCTACTCCAGATTGATGCTCAGATAAAGGTTGGTACCTGAATATTTCCCACCGACATATAATTATATGAACCATATTGTGCACTGTGTACTGTATTGTATGCGTCAGTGTTGGCATGACGCATACACTGGCATGACATACAAGTTCCATAATTCCAGACTGGAAAAAACTCGGCTCCTCTGATGGTGACACCTGAGAGTGCAGCCATCACATTTGAGGATGTCAAATTCTCCTATATTGAAGGGAAGGAAATTCTGTCAGGGCTTTCATTCACCGTCCCTGCTGGCAAGAAAGTTGCAATTGTCGGAGGAAGCGGCTCTGGGTAAGACTCTCTGCAAGGTTATTCCTGTTGTATAAAAAATGTCATGATTTGCAAATTGACCCATCTCAATGATTTTGAGCATACTATGATTTTGTAGATGAACCATGTAGCAGCATCAGCATGTAATGGCTGCATGATTTGGTTATCATTTCCACAGGAAATCGACAATAGTGAGAATGTTATACAGATTTTACGACCCGCAAGCTGGTAAAATACTCATCAATAATCAAGATATATCGAAGGTTGACCTTGAAAGCCTACGTAAGGTCATTGGCATAGTACCACAGGTGAGTTTTGCACAGTGAAACCATGAGACAGATCAATGGATGGTTGGTTCAGAGACGTAGCTAAATACAAGGATATTATACGCTTACGGAGTACCACTAAAATAAGAATACGATACACAAGATGTTATTCAATTGGAAAATCTGTTGATTATGTATTCTGTAATGATTATGATTTCTGTAATTTGATCTTGTTCACCTATATCAGGACTCAGTACTGTTCCATGACACAATCTACTACAACCTTCACTATGGCAACTTGAATGCAACCGAAGCAGAGGTCAACGAGGCAGCCAAGATGGCCGACATTCACCATTCGATTCTCAACATGCCCCACGGTTACCATACACAGGTTGGGGAGAGAGGGCTCAAACTCTCAGGTACGGGGAGTTTTTTCGCCTTCATACTCTCTATTCACAATGTTACCTTTGTAAGATTCACACTGTGCCAATAATGCTTTGGTTGACAATTTGTGTATCTTTTATAGGAGGGGAAAAGCAGCGTGTTTCGATAGCTCGAGCTCTACTAAAAAACCCGCCGATCTTCGTGTATGATGAAGCCACCTCATCTTTAGATTCTATAACTGAACAGGTAGAATATATTTAGAACATTCTGAACTTCATTTCATTTGCTGAACTGATATGATGTGAACATGAGAATTATTCACCATTTTTTCCCCAGAAAATCCTGGGAGCTCTCAAGCGAGTGACCGAGAACAGGACGACTCTTGTGATTGCTCACCGACTCTCAACCGTTGTGGATGCGGACGAGATTTTTGTAATGGACAAAGGTGTCATTGTTGAGAAGGGAAGTCACCAGCAGCTGATCGCCAACCCGAGCAGCTTGTACTACGAACTGTGGCAGAAACAGAACCAGGTCATTCTGGAGGAGGTGGAGGAAAAGACGCAGGCTACAGCGAGGGAGGCCAGTCAGCAGTGAAAGAGAGAAGAGCATCTGTAGCTAGATTATAGAGATCTGTCAAAAGAGCAGCTATCAGACATGTGATATGTGGATATTTCAAGTGAAAAATTGAAAGAAAACCAGAAGAAACACTAAACCAGCCAACTGTGATACCCGTTCCACGAGAATTTTAGTTTGGGTGTACCAGTAATTAGATTTTACCGGGGCAAGTGTTGCAAAATCAAGGGGGAAAAAGTATTTGGATCAAGAATTTGCAAAACATTGTGGCGGCTTCGTATTTTTGCAGTTGATTTTTAAACCATCATTATAGATATACCATCCTTCTGAATCATTTTATTTTATTAGCTCATTGTATATTATACTTCTTTCATGGTATTAAATTCATGATATCAATTACCATGTGTTGTTCCAATAAATTTATTCATCCGTTTCCAAAGTTATTCCCATTTGCACACATTAAATACAGCACAGTTAAGAATGTTTTAATATCTGATCATATTGAAATATATGTAAATACATGTATATGGACGGAGTCAATGTGCTCAATGCAACATTTGATGTGGGTTAACACCGTTAGTGTTCTTGGAAAGTAATAAACATCACATTTCCTTTTGATGAAATAAATTAAGACAAGTATCAATAAATACTACATATTTACACAATAATGTACACATTTCAATGTTGTATATCACAAATATTGGTAGTTGAATCCACTTCAAATGAAATGAGTTCCTTGAAATCTTTGGCGTATTTCAATTCAAAACTTCTAAATAGTTCCAGTCATATCACAGCTTTTCCATATCAAGAAAATTAATATACATGTAGTATCCAACACAGTCAAAACCAAAGTCTGCAGTTTACAATGTAACATCCACCCGCCTAGCTGATGATGAGTCTGTTGGCTGGGCGCTGCTTGCCCATGATTGGTGCCCCTTTGATCGGGGACGACACGGCGGTGGTGGTGAGACGCAGGTTGTCCTTGATGTAGTTGGTTTTGTCGCCACGGCGCCGGGGGTCCGGGTGGGGGCCCGCCATGGGTTGGGAGGAGTACCCTCTTGGTGGGTTGTAGTCTGGCAGGGCGCCTCGCACCACGTATGTCCACTGCATGTCTGGGGCCTGAGTGGATCAAGAATGATTTTTAATTTTGTGTCACAACTGCTTTAGAATTCCGACATTTTGCTCATTTGCCATTGCTGCAGCATAAATAATCCATTAAAATTAAGTACCATGGTAGTTTAGGCTTGGCAGAACTATGACATAATCACATTCATTTACCTGTACAATGAGTTTGCCCTGGTAGATCTTGCCATATTTGGATGCCTTGAAATTGATCTTGATGAGACTGCCATTGGTGCCAATCGGGAGAAGTTCTCCAGACTGTGGAGTGACTGAGAACTCCGGATCACTTCCGGCCAGGAAGTACGCATTGTAGGGGATAGGTCGTCTGCAAGGGAAATAGGAAACAAATTTTATCCCGCAACAAATGTACGTCTATCAACCAATTGCTTGTACATGATGGGGAGGAATGGGATTTTATTACATGATATTTGTCCCAAGATATGTGAAGATGACATGAGCACTGACCTAGACTGGCTATTAAGCCTGAAGCCAACAGATGACTCTCGATCCAGGCCAGCAGCCTCTATGATGATGGTGTCATCTGGATCTGGTTCCGTGGCTATGAAGCGTAGCGGGAACCTCCAGAGTCCTCCAGTCGCTCCCTGGACTAACAGCTCCACGTCATGGCTAGAATACGATAGAGTAGAAGTTCAGAATAAGAGGTTTCACTGCTGAAACCCCACTGAGAATAGGATTATTACTAATATATGTCACAAATAAATAAGATTTACTCAATATACATACGTCATGGCCTTGTAGGGAGCGTACACGACATCAAAGACAAGTGTCACGAGGCCTGTAGACTTGTCTCTCTGCTGGCGCACCATCTTCAGCGCGGTGGCAGAGTCCAGGTCTGACTTAGACTCCTCCTGCCTATACACTAACTCATATGTGAACTCATCAGCTGGAGTCAGACCTGGTGGGTAAAAACAATGCATATTGTATATTGCAGATATAAACTGTACAGGTAAATGTGATTCTAGAAATACTTTCGGAAATAAAGAGTACATATTATGAAATGATTCTTCGAACCAATTGATGATCTGTTTCAAGGGATGAGTGTGTATGATCTTCTGGCCATGCTGATGCACTGAACCGTTGAAAATGAACTGACCTTCAGCAACTATGACTCCCTCTGGTATTCTCGGACCTTCGTTCTTGGGCGTGACGGCTCTGGTCTTGATGCCTCTCTTGTGACCTCCAGCACTGGGTGCCACCCCAGACAAGCTGACCTCCAGCCTCTTCTCAATCCGGTCCCGGGCCTGGCATTCGATACACGCGGGCGCCATATCTTTGTTCTGTGTGAGCTCAGGGTACCCACGGATTGGGTAGATCCACTCGATCTCGGAGCTATCCCAGCCTGCAAAACTGCGCTCTGGGGCTCTGATGGAAGGAGCAGATGAGAGAATTTTCATCTAAATGTAACTTGCATATAATTTTCATGCATTAAACTTGCTTTGATGTGGAACGAAAGTTTGATGATATTGAAGACAACACAGATAGGTTCAGCAAAAGAAAGTTCACCAGTATTTATCTGTAAACTGCAATAATAGGCTGCAGGCCAAGCAATCATTGTAGCACTGCCAAAGTAAAGAGCATATACTCACTTGAGTTCCATGGATGGAGCGACGAACCATTTACTGCCGTCCTCCTTGCGGACAACGACGGTGCAGGTGGCCTCAGACATGACCATCTCATGGGGTGCGAAGGAGAGTGGGATGTCGAGAATAGACTTTGGGCCTAGTCGGATCTGTCTGTCCTGCTTTAGCAGCAAACAGAACCGGGAGCTGGGAGTTTTGGGCAGGTCAAGGGAAGCCTTCGTCTCCAAGTCCTTGTCTGTGGTAAACCATTTGTAAGAAGTCAATTAATGATGAAAATGCTCTGTGGTAAAATTTATATACTCACTACTTGATAAACAAAACATCGGTTCTTGACCATGGAACAATCAAGAAATAGGTGGTCTCCAACCTTTGAGCTTGAGGTCGACAAGGACAGGGATGTCCAATGGGTTGCGGAAGGGGATGATGAGGGTAGCGTTGGCTCCTATGGCTGCCGTGATGCTTACTGGATCCTGTGGCTGTGGCAGGACTCCGGATCCGGATGCATGGTATACCCACTCCCCTAGCTGTGATGGAAGACAGGTGTCAGTGAGATCAGTGGTATAGGACTGGCAGTGGCTGGGTGAGGTAGGGTGAGGCATGCTCTCGGTTGTGATGTGACTGGGGAGGTGCTTGGAAGAATAAGTTTAGTAGCTTGTGGGTGGCATATACCCAAGGGGGTTTGTGGGATTCGGGAGTTTGTGGAATATAATAGGTTTCTATTGAAATATACTAGTGATATTTAGCAAATTAATACCTTTTCTGGTGTAAACCATGCATTTTTAGACAAAATGTACATAACTTGGAAAAACTATGAATATTTATGGGTTGTGTGCAAAAAAGCAGACAAGAGATTTCACAGTAGAAAGTTAACTGGAATAAAATAAAACGAGTGCAGTATCTTGTATAGTAATGGTATATGAACTAATAGAAATGTGCTCTTCATATTGGAACTCAACAGTGATACACTGCATGGTAGCTACATACTTATATCACTTTAAATGTACTTATTGAGACATATTATTAAGGAATCTTGTAAATGAACACCATAAAAAACGCCAAAAACTATTCACACTATTAGACTATTAGTGCAATATATATATGTATATAATTTATCATACATATAGTTGAATATGAGGTAGTTTACGAATAATCTCACCTGTGGCATCTATTATAGAAAACAATAAAAACAACAAAATATATATATATTGTTATGTCGTTATTGCTTTCACCTGATTAATAAAACCTTTGCAAATGACATACATGTACATGTATAAGTTCTGACAGGTAAACAACATTCACAGAAGGTTGTCATAAGCACATGTAATAAGTTAAGGTTTAGGAAATATGAATTTATACAACAAAAAATATTTATTAGTATCACATTGAGCAAACACAGCATGTATCTACATGATTAGGGATTGTGAGAGACACCGGGAAACACCAATATTTCCGACATTGATGGATACATGCATATCTTGTTACCAGTGTATTATTTTAGGAAATGCCGAAAGGTTTAGGAAATACAATATCAATGCTCCAAATAGAGAATCTGTTATTAGTAAAGATTGCATTTTAGGCATGAAAGAAGCACAGAATCCCAATGAGTAGAACTGACCTCTTCACAGTGGAAGGAGATGGTGGCCTTGTGGTCGCCCTGACCGAGGGTGGACGGCATGAACGTGAGTGGCACGCTGAGCGAGGTTCTCGGTGGCAGCTCTATTGGCAGCTCATTTTCACGCTCCAGCAGGAAATTGTTGGCATTGGAGACGGTGGGGCTGAGGTGGAGCACGCGGTCCGTGTGGTTGCTGAGTTTGATGTACTGTCGCACCCAGCGCCCCAGCTCGCACTCCTGGTGGGGAAGGGTCGTTGGCACGGGTTTCTCCGCGGAGAGGGCAAGGTCATACCAGAACTCTCCCACCGCCTCGTGGTAGAACGTCAAGCTTCAAAGAAAAATTAGTTTGATTATCTAATAATGTTGAGTGTTTTATCTCAGTGACAATGTTAGCACATGAATCTCTTGTGGCTGCAGTGATATAATTTGTGGTTTTATTTGATTCACAAAAGTTTATCTTAAATGTTGCACGGCATTTGCTTACAAAACTGTGAACAACACTTAATTTCAGTAATTTGAGTAATTTCCAATGACATTACATCCCTGTGATCCATACTTACCTCCCACTGTATTTGCCGATGACCGAGGGGCTGTAGAGAAGCTCGTAGGTGTACTTGGCCTTGGGGGGTAGTGTGATCTGTGTGGGGCCGGACAGACAGGGTCCCTCGACCAACACGTCCATTGTCAGCTCATGGGTGGTCGGGTTGTTTACACCAACCTCCAACATTGCTTGTTTCTATGGCAACAAGGGAAGGTGTCAGAGAATATCATTATTAATCAAGTAACTGATGAGAGTACTGTAAATAAACTAATTATTTACAGTTCAATTCAGCATCTTTGACCAACCTGGCATGGACACGAGATCTTGAGTGTTTTCTCTGGTTTGCTGGGTTTGACGATCATTTCAACAGCGAACCACACTCGATAGGCTTGATCCTCATCTGCCTGTGGTTGTGAGTCCTCACCATCACTGTCCACTTCCCTACAGGTAGCAAGGATATGTAGTTGATATTACTTGTCAGAAACCTATGTTGTTCATTTGGAAGGCATGATTGTATATGATACATTCAAGGTATATCATTGATTACACTTTTTCTCTATAATACATACATGTACGTATTTAGGACACATGATTAAACTATTAGTTCAACATACTGGTAGTGATAGTGAATATACATCACATAATGCAAAATAACATAATTGAGAAAATTTCAAATATAATGCAGTATGCACACAATTTATAAGTGCAGTATGCACACAATTTGTAATTTGTAAGTGCTCACAAATTCATCCTACATTTAGATTGCTCTGTGTAGTGTGTGATAGTTGAAGAAATTATTTAATAAACTGACATGTGACTCGACTGTAAAAAGCAAAGTGTAACAAACAAGGAACACATCCTTACACACTATGCAAAATAATTACAAAGCTAGTTTTCAATTGCTACTCACTCCAGGCTAAGAGAATTTGGGTCATCACTGTCAACATTGTCAAGGTCATAATCAACACCACTAACATTCTGTACTTGTATTTCTAACGAGCCAACCATATACCAATTTCCGCCTTCAATACTCATAAAAATGTACTTTTCATTTAACAGTTCAGGTAGTTGGTCAGGGATTGGTAATTCCTTACCTCAATGGATTCGGTCCAGCCACGAACTGGAGCACGCCCTTGTGGTGACCTCTACGCAGAGGTGTGACCTTCAACTCATAGGTGGCCTCCCTGCCGGGTAACACTGTCACGAAGTCTGAACCACTGACATAGGGCAGGTCAGTCTCCACCTGGTAGATTATGGACACATAAATTATCATGAACTGTGGAAGGAAAACTGAGAAATACGAAGTGAATGAGCATGCATTCATAAAACTAATTGTATGACACTGACCTTATAGTACAGCTTCTTCTTGGTGATATTTGGAATCTCCAGATATCGAGTTATGCTGGAGAGAAAGAAGTTTGTACTTTTCAGACAACATTCTTGGCAGATACATGTCATGAATTGTATTATTAATTTATATTCATATACAACAGTATTGCTACAGTGTACAGACAGTAGATAACCCCAACTATGACTCGTGTACCTTTCTTTGACTGTGGCCTCCACAAGGACCTTCTCCAGAGGAAGAGGTTTCTCTCCGATCCCTTCCAAGTGGAACATATTCTCGATCTTATCTTCCTTGTTGGTCAAAATCAGTTTGCCCTAAACACAGAATACATATTAAAGTGTCTTAAGCTGTATTCATACATAGCTGGCAGTGCATATGTGAGGAAAACATATTGAAAATTCGGGACCATACAATATGAGATGTAGCTGTTACACAGATCAATGCAGTAATTATGTTCAAGAACTCTGAAATCAGCACATTTCTCACCTGCATCCTGCCCTCATACTGCGGGTTGAAGACGAGTGGATACTTGGCGGTCTGGTAGGCCTTGACCTTGAGGGCGGCAGGCCCAGAGAAGCCAGGTCCCTGGATCTCAGCCATCATCAGCCAGTCGTGGTTTGTCTGGTTCATCTGCCAACAGGCAAAATCACACATTTCTCCACACCAGAAAAGGGACACAGGATTATGCATGTAATAATCTGAGAGAATTGTTATGTCCTAAGATTCCAATACCAATGTCTTACCACTGGTATTTCCTGTGTGATGCCCTTATGTACAGGAGAGGAGAACTCTATCTTGGCCTCGCTGCCCTCCGGTGTGACTCCGCACTCGATGTGGTACACTCGTATATCGTCCTGTGACTTCAGCGTGATCTTACACGGATACACTCCCGGCTCCTTGGCTAGGAACTTGACCGGCAACTCCAGGAAGCCGTCGTTCGCTGGCAGGTTGAGCGACGACTGTTTGGAGGAGACCGCTTGGATCTTCTTGCTGCTTGACACGCCACAGTTGGGGTTTACTGCCTTCACTTTCTCAGGAATCGTGAAGAATTTTGAGTCAGCTTCCACAGTAAATGTTATCGCCTTGTCTTCATGATTCTGTAAGCAGTAGACAATAGTCTCTATTCAATGACAAAATTAGGTTTGAATGCCGAAACATGAAAAAAGACTTACATGTAACATTTGATAATCATGTGTTTCATTCCAGTTTGCCAATTTCACACAGAGATGGGGCATTTCTCAACTGACCGCGTTGAGTTTCTGAGACCCAGTGGTCTTGCTGAGCATCTCCACAGCCTTGGCGGTGAGGGCACCACTAGCGAGTGTCCCTGTCACTTGGCGGCGCTGTAGTTCCTTCTCGCTCATGCCCTGTGAACCATACATATTTGTACCACTATAAAGCCATGGACCATTTATATTTTATAACAGAAAGTTAGTGACTTGCTAATTCCCTATCCAAACAAACAATCAGCAATGACGATAAACATCATACAACACTGACCCTCTGAGCAACGGCCATCAAGGCCTCGTCCTTGGCGGCATTAGCGAGTGGCACTGCGAGAATCTCCTCCAGGGGCTTGTTGCTCTCGCACTTCCAGTACACAATGTTCTCGTCACCCACAGGACTCTGGCTGCTTCCTGGAGGTGGCAGAGAACATTAGAAATTCACGAGTAGAAAGAGTGCTTATAGGAATATACATGTGTGAGCGACATTCGTGTAACAGATACATGTAGCTTGTAGTGATGTATTTTGTGTTTAGATTTTGAAACATTCCTGGAAAAGACATGCACAGTTTACCAATTAACGAATATTGATATTTTTCAGCTGAAAATCACAGCACGCATGTCATGCAGAGCTAGGTAATCACATACATCATGCTTCTCTGGGCATGCAGGAGGCATGTGGAGGGACAGGGCATCATCATTTGTGAAGGGTCTATTTTTTTAATAATTTGTACAAATACTTCATGTTTATATTAAATGCGAAATAGAAACAACTGGAAATTACCTACCCGGTAGGTACCAAAGGATAATCTATAATACTTCAATGAGGGTAATTGGTTTCAAACATGGGGATCTGCTATAAAATGTATACTACATGTGTGAACCATCTCACCCCGCAAGGGAAGACCTTGCATGAACAGGATATACAACAGCCGCCTTCGCATCGCTAGAATTCCATAGATGTGATAAGTACAACCTCATTATTGACAGTCATAGAGCAAAGATTGGAATGTGAATACCCAGCATGCAACTGCATTGATTGGTAGAAATCAGAAGAACAGGTGCACAACAGAGATCAAGTAATACATTGTCATGTAACTGTAAAGAAAGATTGAAGTAAATTTTTGGGCAGGTTCAACACTAATTGTAGTGAGAATATTGTTGTAGTATACTGTATATTCTTTGAATTGGACATGTGCAAATGAAAAGGTTTCAGTTTTATACAGTATTTAACAAAGGAATATGTCACAAGTTAATGTACCTTCCACACCAAAATACGCTGCAACACAAACATACAGAAAGCTATAGTTCTTACATGTGATAAAACATATAAGTTCCAAAATAGATCTATACCACTACTGTCAACTGTGGTTACAGTTAAGTTATTCTTCTACCTTTCACAATGCGAGCTTACCAGTGGCAGCAGCAGAGCTCACTCTAGCACTCTTTGGGTTGCCATGATGAGGAAGATTCAGGGGCAGGGGAACCGTGGAGACGGCGTCAATGGCGTACACAAACTCCCCAATGTCCTCGTTTGTGAACACGATGGAGCACTGCATCTTGCCGACATGGAAGGGGAGGAAATGAATGTGGACTGTGGAGGAGCCTCCGGCTTCAAGGTGGACAACCGGGGCTGGGCAGTGGAAGGCAGATAGACCGGTCTCTGGAGGGATCATAGGGGGTACATTCATAAACATATGAAATTATGTTGTTAAAAATTCTGTAACATGTACCAACATGCCACTGTAAATTTATTTTATACAGTGGATTTAGTGTTACAAACTTGCAACTAAAGTCGACAAATTTACAAATTTATACCTTCTTCCTTATGGGTGGCCTGGGTGATCAGAGCCGGAGGCGACTTGTCTTCTTCATCCGACACGTCTGGTGGAGCTTTGCCAGTGTTGATCTTCGACCGGATCTTCTTGGCCTTCTTCTTCTTCTTGGAGCCAGTGAGGGAGCTCTGACTGCCCAGGCCATTCTCTTGCAGGCCGTTCTTGGTTTCCAGGAGCAGCACCTTGAAGGATCCACTGCTGGGGAATGGGTTGACCACCTCCAGGGGCAGAACATTCAGCTGGTAACAAGGGGACTCCACCTTGATGTTTGTCTGTGTACGAAATGAGAAGCATTTTTGATTAGCATTTATTGTTTCATTCCATTGATTGGCACAAAGCAAGATTCCATCTGAAGACTGATAATGATATATCTGTATTAAATTTTATCTGGTCTTTTTCTATTAGACAATCGATGCATTAGATGTAGATCTCATGACAGTGTGAACATCCTGAATACAAATTTATGGAATTTGCATCAACCATAACACATGATAAAATGCCCTACTTTTGGAGTAACATTGTCGATCTGTGTCTTGAGGTTGAACACCAGTGTAGACCCAACACTGGAGCCCTGTCTGCGCCCGACGAGTACTAACACAGCCTCTGCAGGTCTCAGGAAGCGACTGGTGAACTCCAGGGAGACATTCAGTGTGGACTTGGGTGCCACAGTGATGGTCTCTCCCTTGGGTAGTGAGAAATCATCGGCATCTGGCCCCGCCAGTATGGCATGATAGACAAGTGGCTTGGCACTTGGGTTACTCAACTTCACCTGATTACGAGAGAGACATAAATCAAGTTTAGTCCCTTTAACCACTTCTATTACTGGCATGCCAACATCTTTGCATACAAGGGATGATTCAATTTCATGGAAATCCAGCATGTATTGAGCAAATGTATAGCTACATGTAAGATGTAGTATCTCTACCTGTCTGAGGACTATGGTGTGTAGGCTTCCGATGAAATCAATTGTACTCTTGGGTATGTACTGAGGCAGGTTGTAGTAGAAATGCAGGCACAACAGCATCAGTGATATCGGGTTGGGATCTGTGATGTCAATTGCCTGCAGAATAGAAACAGAAAAACCTTTCAATCAGCATGCTTTTATTTGGACGAACATTGGAATACCATACAATTCGGTTCGATCATGTTCTAAAATTTCTTCATATTTTGTACCTGGATATCATAGTCAATGCCAATGTATCTCATGGCATTGACGACCTTGAGAGCGTTGTGTAGACACTGTTCAGCAGTTGATGGATGTGTATACATATCCTGCAAGTGCGTCTTCATCTGAAATGTACATGGTAACAATATGGTGTAATATAACGAAGTAAAAAGGAGTAATTGTAATGAAGTAAATCAAATACAAGGATCTGTGTTTTCACAGCAATGAATTCATTATGTAAATTGTAAGTAACTCTTCTCAAGGGCTCGAGTATCACTGACCAGGAATGGCACATGAGCTCCAAGCACAGCTGCCAACACCAGACCATCCAGCAGGTCAAAGTCAAAGTTCACAACCCAGCGGGACGGAGGGATACCTCCTGTTCAAAATAACAATAATTGCATAAGATGTGCTCGCATTCCCCACATGATTCATAAAGACATTTATCTGAACAAAACTCAACTACATGTACATCTTTCATTATGAATAACGTAACAGGGATGGATGGAACTAAGGATTATCTATTTCTTCAGAGTTTCTCTGTTTCTTACCTTTGATGCAGTCAGCCCAAATAACCTTTCTCTGCTGTTCATATTGGTGGTTGAGCCACAGCAGAACAATTCTTTCAGGAATACTGTACACATTACTGCATAGTGGATCGGGATCAATATTTGGCATGGTGGAACTTTTGTAAGGGGTCGGCTGGTTCTTGAACTGACGCGGTGTGATCTTAGACAGGTACAGAGTCTGCAAAAACAAAATTAAATAGGTTCACAAACTAAATTTAGTAAGAATCTGAATGGACTTGGATAAGCAAAAATGACAGTGTAACCTCCATCATGAATTGACGTCAAGGTAAGATTAAAGTGTCATCATAAAAGTTGAAGAGTGGCACTTGTAGGCTGTGCACCTCGAAGACAAGTCTTGACTTTCCCAGATTACCTTGAGTAGTTGGAGGAGGACATCAGTCCAGGCGCGTTTGGACACAGCCTCGAACAGCTGCTCCTCAATGGCTTCCTCCTCCTCAGTCTTCATGCGGATCTCTCGGCAACCAGACTTGTTCCGCACGGCCTCGATGTCCTTCTGCAGCTGCATCCAGTTCTTGTAGTCAGTGGGCTCCATCAGGTACTCCGGCTTGATGGATGCCACACAGGCACCTTGGGCCCTGAGGAAGAAACAATATCATTAAAATTTCATCATTATCTCCATTTCAGTCTACTTTATCACAAGAGGCCAGTATACATGTGAAAACAGAGTGTACAGAGCCTTACTTGAGGAAAGTAAGTAGGGTGGAGTGTTGCCAGTAGACTTGCTTGGCCCTCTCTTCTCTGTCTCGAGGCAGTGAGCCATTGACGGGAATTCCAGGCAGGTTCTTCCCACAGAGGTGGCTGATCATATCATACACCGTCCGAAACTCTTTCTTCAAGTTATTGGACTCAAATGAGGCACCCTTCGAATTCTTGACTTGCTCCTCTGCCGGCTTCCGACTGATGCCACTGTTGTCAAGCAGGTGCAAGTATTTTTATTGGAGTTTTGTTTAAAGAATATTGCTTCACAGTGATGAATCTTAATCTGTGTGTAGGCTCAAACAAAAAGCTATGATATGTACATCCAAAACACTTCGCCGTGTATTCTCAAAATCTTACCTCCTGAGAGACTCTGGGACCATTATGGGGTTAGGACCTCCAGGCCAGCCTTGTGCTGAGAACCAGCGCTGTACAGCAAGCAGCACTTCCGTGTGGAAAATCCCCTCCTCCGAGTCCTCATCTGGGAAAAGGGCAGAGCCTAGTGACCGGGACTGGAGGTCTGTCCGGCCTCGACTTGGCTGATCAAAGTCTCCAGCGGGTTGTTTGTTCATGGCTCCATCTCTTGGTGAACCACGGAATGTGGAGTCTGGAGTAGCAACAGGTTGATGTTAGAGGTATTGTTTGTTTTGGATGTGAACTCTGCACATACCGGTATTTATAGATCTATTCCATACACTGGAGATCTCACCTTGCCACTGCACACTGCCTGATGCTCCTTTACGCAGCATTAATAGATAACACTCAAGAGTTTATATATACTCTTTCTTGATGCATTAACACACATGACATTTTAATAGCATTGTGCACACTTACCTGAAGCACTCTGAGAGCTGTCCTCAAACGATGATGATGAAACATCAAAGCTTGTTGCAGTGGTACTGGGACGACTTGAACTTCTGTGCGGGGAGTCACAAGGCACAAGTATCGCTTCGCCTGCATTCATGCTCTCTCGAGATGCTGTCTTACGACCCTTCAAGGTCAATCCCTGAAAACATAATTATAGTGTTTTCGCATCAAAAGAAAAGTGAGGTTGGAGAACAGATGCTAGTTGGTTCCACTCTTGACAGAAAAAGGCTTTAATGCAACATATAAAGATCTCGCAATACATGTATATAGTAGATGTATATAAGTCACCTGTTCACAGACAATCTGGTGATCTGCTCTGTGCTGAGCAAGGAATGGGTAACAGGTCATCAGTGAGTTGTCTGCTGTAGCTGTCACTGGCAGGTAAAACCTGGAAAGAAGAATTTTTTTCAGTAGCTAGCATAAATTTTTTCTCAACATTCTTGATCATTCAAGTTTACAACACATTCACGTTTGCATAATTTTTATTCTTCTTACTTCGGCTTTTGGTGCATGTACACTGGATGAAGATAGTGTTTGAAGGACTCACTTGTTTTCCATGTCATCGACAAAGACAATCGGTTGACTGAAGGAGAGGGGCTTTGGGCTCTTGAAGACCACGCGGCAGGCGAGGGTGATGGGTGTCGACTCACTGTCTGGTCCACTGGAGCAGGGTGGGATCTCTACAAAAAACAAGCACAATATATCCTTGATCTAACGGATGTTTAAAATCTTCATACTGGTACTTAATGCATATACATATCAATTTTGAGGCATTTGACTGACCTTGGCCATCGATGAAGCTGACACTGAGAGGTTTTAGAACACTCCCATCCTCACACTCAGCCTCAGGCAGCTCCACACGAAGACTCGATGTTCTGCAACACAAAGAGAGGGAGATAATTCCTAGCCATTTTTTCATGCCTCTCTATTTTTTGGAAAAACAGAATAGGGAATGTGAGTTGATTTTGTGCTTGTGCTTTGATCTGCATATTTCAGTCTGACATACTTGATATAGTCTGTGGCCATGATATTGAAATCAGCTGTAATTTCCATTTCTAGCGGCACTGGTGTTAGAACGACGGCTAGAGGATCAAACCAGACATGAGGACAGCGTAGTTCCCCTACAAGACTCAGGTACTGGTATGGTCTGTCGTAGTCCTCATCCAGGATGATAGGAACAGTCACTTCATAGTGGCCTGGCTTCTCTGCATTACAAGTGTGATAGTACACTTAGCTTACAAGGGTATCACAGGATTTGAAGAAAATATTCATCGATTCTTCTACAGAAAACACATGATAAAAATCCAGGAAAATCTATGTACATTGAGTACTGACAAGAGATGCAAATCATGTATACCTGGACAAAAGAGTACGCCGAGAGAGACAGTTTGGCCAGGGCTAAGCGTCCCTTGGACTCCCTGACCTCCGAAGCTGAGGTAGGGCATGCCGCTGGGGTGCAGGAACTTGAAAACTCCGTCCTCCAGGGCTTGGTTCCCCTTGTTCAGGTCCACGGCCCATCGCATCTCCTTGTCACTGTTGTTCACCAGCAAGGTGCCCTGTCAGAGATAGTAAATGGTTTAATTTGGAGAAAACAGAGATCACTTTGTGTTATGAGGATATAAATGATGAGAATGAATCCATCAAGGAATTTGGAAAACTTGTAAATGCCACTGCAGGTCACAGTCATTCAATCTGCAATATGTGCAAATGTGTCACTGGCACAGCACTGCAAGAGTGTATGGGTCACATCAACATAATCAAGCTAATCAGTTTTTAATGCGGTCAGTGTATATCTGGTATATGAGAGTCTGCAATCATTATCGTGTTATACATGTTGAATGAAGATTTCTATGGATGCAATAAGTCCATTGTTGCAGATATGTCAGAATTATTTTCACATCAATACTTTATACCTTTGCTAGAAATCCAATATCATGAAGAATCTAGAATGAATGTGAATTATGGCAGTTACACAACTTTGCTATATGCATTTCCTTATAAGAAAGAATTCCATTATGCAATCACTCACAAACAACCAGCACTGATCAAACTCGCAGACCCATGCATGTACCTGACTCTGTCCCACGCCTGAGGAGGCCGCCAGTTCCCGAGTGAGAGGCGACAATTCAAACTCCAGCTTGTGGTGGGAGAGCTCAAGGGGCTGGCGCAGTGCCGTTGCAATGACCTTCCTCCGCGGTGTGGCGATGTGAACGGTCACTGGTCGTGGCTGGATGATGTGCTGCAAGCTGTTCTTTTTGCAGGGAGTGGGCGTGGGAGGGAAGGGGGTCGGAGATGGAGTGGGGGCTCCTGTCTGGTTGATGGTCACTGGCATGATGAAGTCATAGGATGCCACCTATGAATGAAGAAACCATAATAGTTACCCATGATGAATTAAACTGTGTTTGTGGTGCATTGACAAAATGTTCAAGATGTGTACATAGGGTGAGTTCAGTAGAGTTGTACATGTATCTTCAGAAGCTTCAGGTTTAATATTAATTCATACCTGCACTGAAATCTATTCATCGTTCAACTACAAGTAGTCTTAAATAGTGGGCATACACAAATTAGAATAGAATGAGACAACAAACCTCAGTTGGCTTGAACACGAGCAGACATTTTATGGTCTCATCTCCATCAATAGTGACTGTGTACATTCCTGGATTCATCAGCTGGAAACTGTAGTCCTCTGTAAACACAAACCATAGCAATGTTATGACATCTACCACTGTATGTCTCTACATGTAGATTATAGCCCCCAAAAATATCTGTGAATGTCAAACTTACATAAATTCTTCTGAATTTTGAATAGTACCTGATGTTTGGTGTTTTGGGAACTCTAGAGAGTAGTCTGTGTATCGAGAGAGGTTGAACTCTACTCTTGCTTGTGTGTGCACCTGGAAACGAGACAATTCTGCTTGAGACAGATTCAGACTGTGAAAATAACACGATGCAAGTGTGAACTAGATGCTTCCGGTCGCCTACGACCGCTTGGGTGTATCCCCCGTAGCCCTATCATCTCTGTTGCCCCAAATATATCACTGTGTCTAGTGTGAAAAACTAGAGCAAGGGCTAAAAAAGATTACCAGAGAAATGTTAAATCTCAAGTCACAACTGTTTTCTTTTCCCCACCAAAATTGCTGCACTGATCTTCCGAGGTTATTGAAGGTCGAATTCAAAATCACCACTGAAATCTCTTTATATGAATTTCCATTTCGACATGTTTGATAAAATAACGAAAATACAGATAGATCAATCTTTTCACCTATTTATATTTCCACTCAGAATATTTTACTTACTTGGTTCCAAGTTGAAATTCAAAGTAAAAGTTGACCAAAACTGCATTTTAAGATGACGAAATTGGAGCCAGATCGAACTTCTCACCATAAGTTATATTTCGACTCATAATACATGTATGTGCCAAACATGGTTTCAAGTTGAAATTCAAAGTAAAAGTTAACCAAAACTGCATTTCAAGATGACAAAATTTGAGCCAGATCGAACTTTTCGTCGTAAGTTATATTTTAACTCATAATACCTGCCCAATTTGGCTTCAAGTTGAAATTCAAACTAAAAGTTGACCAAAACTGCATTTCAAGATGACGAAATTGGAGCCAGATCAAACTTTTCGCCATGAGTTATATTTCAACTCATAATATGTGCCAAAATTGGTATTAAGTTGAAATTCAATGTAAAAGTTGACCAAAACTGCATTTCAAGACGACGAAATTGGAGCCAGATAGAACTTTTCGTCATAAGTTATATTTTAACTCATAATATGAGCCAAACTTGGTTTCGTGTTGAAATTCGAGCTAAAAGTTTACCAAAACTGCATTTCAAGATGAAGAAATTGGAGCCAGATCGAACTTTTCATCATAAGTTATATTTTAACTCATAATACCTTTCCAACTGCATTTCAAGATGACAAAATTGGAGCCAGAACGAACTTTTCACCATAAGTTATATTTCAACTTATAATATGTGCCAAACATGCTTTCAAGTTGAAATTCAAAGTAAAAGTTGACCAAAACTGCATTTCAAGATGAAGAAATTGGAGCCAGATCGAATTTTTCACCATAAGTTATATTTTAACTCATAATTTGTGCCAAACATGGTCTCAAGTTGAAATTCAAAGTAAAAGTTGATCAATGTTTTCATGAAAAGCTATTGTGAGCAATAATAGACTTAACTAGCAAGAAATAATGTTAACTTATTTGGTCACAGCCATAAAATCTCTACTGGACAAAGCCTTCACCTTGTTGAGCCCAATAATAAATATTTCTTGTCTTAACTATTTTCATTATGGTCAATAATAGACTTAACATGTAAAAATGATGTTAACTTTTTTGGTTACACCCAGAAATTTCTACCGGACAAAACCTTAATTAACCTTGTTGAGCTCAATAATAATTGTTTCTCATCTTAACTATTTTTATTGAGGTCAATAATAGACTTAACTAGCAAAAAAAATGTTAACTTATTTGGTTACAGACATATAATGTCTACTGGACAGAATCTTTACCTTGTTGAGCCCAATAATAAATATTTCTTGTCTTAACTATTTTCATTATGGTCAATAATAGACTTAACATGTAAAAATTATGTTACTTATTTGGTTACACCCAGAAATTCCTACCGGACAAAACCTTAACCTTGTTGAGCTTACCTTGTTGAGCCCAATAATAAATATTTCTTGTCTTAACTATTTTCATTGTGGTCAATAATAGACTTAACATGTAAAAATAATGTTAACTTATTCGGTTACACCCAGAAATTTCTACCGGACAAAACCTTAACCTTGTTGAGCTCAATAATAATTGTTTCTCATCTTAACTATTTTTATTGAGGTCAATAATAGACTTAACTAGCAAAAAAAATGTTAACTTATTTGGTTACAGACATAAAATGTCTACTGGACAGAATCTTAACCTTGTTGAGCCTAATAATAAATATTTCTTGTCTTAACTATTTTTATTGTGGTCAATAATAGACTAAACTAGTAAAAATAATGTTAACTTATTCAGTACACCCATGAAATCTGTACTGGACATACTTTCACCTTGTTGAGCTTAATAATAAATATTTCTCCTCTTAACTATTTTTATTGTGGTCAATAATAGACTTAACTAATTTTTTTGTGGTCAATAATAGACTTAACTAGTGAAAATAATGTTAACTTATTCGGTTACACCAATGAAATTTGTACTGGACAAAACATTTACCTTGTTGAGGTTAATAATAAACATTTTCTCGTCTTAACTATTTTTATTGTGGACAATAATAGACTTAACTAGTAGTAACTACATGTATTGAAAATAATGTTAACTTATTCGGTTACACCAATGAAATTTGTACTGGACAAAACATTTACCTTGTTGAGGTTAATAATAAATATTTCTCGTCTTAACTATTTTTATTGTGGTCAATAATAGACTTAACCCTTTGACACCGGAATTTTTTTCGAGGTGACCCGTCAGGGACTGGATATTTTATGAAGCGACTCACAGGCAAAAATGTGACAAACAAACATCTGAATACATATCTGGCGACCAATATATAAAGTTACAGGTCAGTTTGTTCTTTAGAACCATTCAAACGAACTTCTGTTTTTGCGAGTGTCAGAGCACTGACATGTGACATTTTACTAGGCAAATTTGGCGGGAATGTGCAGCAATCTGTCAACTAATTGCGGGCTGTCATTAATTTTATTTTGATAAATTCATGATGATCCAAGTACACATACTTTTATTATATATTCATCCACCAAATTGTGAAGTTTTGTGTAATTTGCGCGAGTAAAACTTCCTTTATGACACATCTCGCATCCTAATGTCAAAAGTCAAACGTACGGCAACTCGCGATGGCTGGAGGTAGCAACAAAACGCAACTCGCGATAGCCAGTGGTAGCAACAAAACGCAACTCGCGGCGGCATAGGGTTAACTATTAAAAATAATATTTACTTATTCAGTTACACAAATGAAATCTATACTGGACAAAACCTATACCTTGTTGAGCTTAATAATAAACGTTTCTCGTCTTAACTATTTTTATTGTGGACAATAATAGACTTAAGTAGTAAAACTAATGTTAACTTATTCAGTAACATTGTCCTGTTTTCACTGAAAACATCAGTTCTCCATTCTGAACAAGAAACCAGTGTCATTACCTTCCATTGTACAGGCTATTGGAATGATCGTACATGTCAAAATGGATATTTCAAAATTCTGTAATAAGTTAGGCTGTTAACATATTAATATTTACATTCTAAAAAACGATTGGTTTCGTGTGACAGCCCTTCCTAACAACACTTCCAAATATTATCAAGATTCGTCAAAAATTGCCATCAGTAGAGCATTCACAAGCCATGTTTCTCAAACAGGCTGGTTTCAATGCAAAATGTGTCCCCAAACGACCAATTCAGTTGCAACGGCAACCAAAATCGATTGGTGTCGGGATCTTACCATAATATATGTGCCTGTGAAAAATAATGGTGATCGGGTGAGAATTGCGGCCTGTAGCGCGTTCACAAGCCATGTGTCTCAAACAGGCTGTTTTCAATGCAAAATGTGTCCCCAAACGACCAATTCAGTTGCCACGGCAACCAAAATCGATTGGTGTCGGGATCTTACCATTATATATGTGCCTGCAAAAAATAATGGTGATCGAGTGAGAATTGCGGCCTGTAGCGCGTTCACAAGAAAATCTCTGCGGACGCGGATGCGGACGCGGACGACGAAGCCAAATCCATAGTATCCGCCGAACTTTGTTCGGGGGATACAATTACAAGCAAGTATTGTTACCTTGTTCACCAGGTTGAAGGGTATTGTCATACTGGAACCACAGAATACTCCACCAAAGTTGAAGTTTGGCTGAAAAAAAACAAGAAAGAACCATTTAAACAAATCCTGATGAATGTGAAAAATAATCAGTTGCAATATCCCAAGTGTTTATTATAGAGGTTTAAGAATGGCGATACTAGTAAATATAAACATTATACCGGTACATTGCATATTTTATATTCATTAAAAGCTATTCACCAGATCAATATCAACCACGGGGGGCTCAACGGTCCCTCCCATCCTGAGCTCCATGGTCTTCCAGCCTCGGATTGAAATGTTGACCCTCGTGTCAAACTTCATCACAGCATTAGGGGTGAGGTGGACCTTCAGCTCTGCTGTGCCACCGACAGGGACAACTCCATGTATGGGACTCACTGTCAGTCCAGGGAATGGGTTCGGATCCAAGACCTCAAAGAGTAAGATAAGGAGTTTCATGTCATTTAGGGCCTCAAATTGGAAGATGTTGCAAAGACGATGGCATAACAACACCTACCGGTACATGTAAATGTAATCTTACTTATTTTAAAGTCTGAGCTATTTATTAGGCAAGATTTCAACCTGGAAGTAGGCATGGTTGAGGCTGTTGTTCTTCAGCATGGCTGTCCTGGTTGTGGTCAGGTGCAGTGGAACTTGGCCAAAGGAGATACGACGATCCACAAAGGTCACATTCGTCACTCCAAGCTTCAGAAAAGTAAACCACCAATCATATTATCTACTTTTTTCACTTTGCCTTCATACTATATAAATGTGTATTGCAGCAGGAAAAGGGGAAAGCACCTTGGCAATACATCTGAGTTTGGTTGTGCTTCCTCCATGTACTTGGAGCGCAAATTCTCCATCTTCTGGGGCGAGGTATGATGGGTGGAACACCACCTCACAGTCCAGGTCAGTCAAGGGGTCAACAATACCTGGAAAGTCAAGGACACACTGCATGGTAACTGTATCAGTCTTTGGTAACAACATCAGCAAGTGCAATATTTGTTGGTACATGTATATCTGGCTATGCTCCATACCAGTGGCAGGTCTGACAGAGAAGGCAGTGCCTCTCTCCCCCAAGATCGGTGACCAGGTGAACTCAGCAGGGTAGTTCAGCTTGTTCTTCAGAGTTATCACACCACGGATACCTGTCATTGCAATACAGAAGGTGGTACATATTCATATTTTTATACTTGTATGGAAGTAACTCCACACTGCAGAGGGGAATGGTTCATGTCATACCTGCATCTGAAGGGAGTCCAACTTGTGGCTCCAGGAGCAGTTCATCTGTTGACAGTTCGAGCGACACAGGAACAACCTGTGCAAACACAGTCACATGGTTCTTGTAGAAACCGTTGATTGTGTAGTCCAGTGATCTGCGAATAGACGAACAAATATTAATCACCAAGAAGAGAAAGATTACTTTATTTTTCAATACATGTAGACTATTATCCTAATAACCATCCATTACTGTGAGTTACCTTTGGAATCGTCCCTTGGTGCTGCACTCAAAGATGATTGGTAGCACTGCCTTGGAGCCTGGAGGTACAACCTGAGACAATGGACTTGTTTGTCGCAACTCTCGGCAGTCAACCTGACATCGGCATAATGAACAAATTATATTAGCTCCTTTTCTAGTATCCATTTGGTAAGCAATATGACTTTATTTTAGTGCAAGCATTATGGTATTATAGTGCAACACTTAAGATAACACCCCTTATTATCATAAAATATAAATGGACCACTCTGACAATGCGGCTACTTTACATGTAGTTCACTTACATTAACAACAATGTGGATGTTCTGATTCAAGTTGTTGATGATACTGAGTTCCTTTTGGCTGACTGATTTCAGACAGACAGGTCCAAAATCTATCAAAGGTGGTCCTGAAATAAAACGGATGATAGTATGTTATTTTCTTGACTACGATAATCAACCTGCACAGCTATTTTCAAACATAAAAGCCACAGAGAAGATAATTCTAAAACTGGCTGTTTTATGTTAATAAAACTAGTGTTATATACTATACTTACCTCCAAAACACATTACGGGTTATGGCTTATTAGCCTTACTGATAACATAAAACAGCCAGTTATATGCCTATATCTTACCTCCAAAACACATTACGGGTTATGGCTTATTAGCCGTACTGACATAGGAGTTCTCCATAGAGAGAACCCCATTTGGAAAATGGGCTAGACAATGAATTGTCCAAGCCACTAACCCACGTGACCGGATGGTGACGTCATTCTCGTCGATTCTAGGAACCAACCAGAAGGAGTACGCGGGGCCGGCCGGGTGGGCACTCTGAATGTGTTTTGGAGGTAAGTATAGTATATAACACTAGTTTTATTAACATAAAACAGCCAGTTATATGCCTATATCTTACCTCCAAAACACATTACGGGTAAAATCAGAATAAAGATTGGAGGCGGGGTGCTCCAAAAAGAACTCTGACATAACCAAAAGCTCAACCCTAGGGCCAGTGAGGGACAGGGTGGGCTTTTCCCCCTGAATGATTGGAGGAACCAAAGGAGGGTGTCCTCAGAATCACCAAAACAGTTATGGTTTAACAATAGGGTAAGTAGAAAAAACCACTTACCTCCGAGTGTCGAGTGACTGGCTTCCGGTCATAAGTGACGTAACGTACGTACATGACGATATGCCTTGCTGACGCAACTGAGTCACAATGCATACCGAACTAAGGAGTACGACCGTACTGACATAGGAGACCAATTTAACGGTAATCGGAACCGGAACTCGCAACACGGAACTTCAACATATGTACAAGAGGAACGTATGTACAAGATGGGCCACGTCATCCTCAAGGGGTGACGACGCTCCGAGCAGCTACCACGGGCCCGAGGTGGTAGCCCTCACTCCCCGTCCACGTCAGGTCTCTAAGGTAGAAAGACGTAAAGGTGTTATGGGATTGCCATGAACATGCTTGCATGACCTGATCAAGTGGAACCCGTCCCATATATGCAAGAGAGGCCGCCATGGCCAGAACATCATGGGCGCGTACCTTGAACGAACAGGCGGAGTCCTGCTCGGCCAAATCGTAACAGGTGCGGATACATTTTTGAATCCAGGATGAGATGGTAGCGGAACGTATGTCCCGTTGGAATTTCAACTGATGTGAAATGAACAACAGTCGCTTGCCAGCCCGGAGACCTTTTGTCCGCTTAAGGTACAAGCGCAAAGCCCGCAACGGGCACAGGAGACAGTCTTCCTCGAGATTCGGGCCTACAGACGCCGACAAAGCCGGAATCGTGAAGGCCAGCGGGGGAGACGACGCCAGCTGGGTTTTCGCCAGGAAAGAAGGGATGACCTGCAAGGAGACCTGGAGGCCATCCTCTCGCCATCTAACTTTTGAGAAATCCAAGGCGTGGATTTCGCTCCTGCGATGTCCAGAAGCCAGAGCCAGCAGGAAGACTGTCTTCCAAGTAAGGAACTTTAGGGGGGCGGAAGACATAGGTTCAAAGGGAGCAGACGCCAAACGGTTCAAAACCAGGGATAGATCCCACTCCGGAACTGAGTTACGGGTAAGCGGACGTTCAACTTTAAAGTTATTGAGCAAGGCGCTCAGATCTTGATCCTCTCCGAGATTGATGCCAGTGTGAGGCAAAATAGTCTTGGCTAGAGCGGTCCTATAACCCGCTAATGTCGAAGGGGCCGCACCCGCTTGGAATTTCTCCAAGAGAAAATCAGCTACTGTCTGAGCAGAGGCGTTGAATGGATCAACCTGCCTGCCATCGCACCAAGCAGCGAAGACTCGCCATTTAGACTCATAGACTCCCAAGGATGAGTTTCTATTAGGGCGGGCGATCCTACTGGACACTTCTGAAGAAAATCCCTTTGCGCGAAGGGATCGCTGGACAGAAGCCACGCGTGGAGGTTCAGGCTCGCGGGTCGGCTGTGAAACAGCTGCGCCCGGGGCTGTTTGAGAAGGTCGTCCCGAGGGGGTAGGGCCACTGGTTGATCTACCAACAGGCCCAGAAGTTCTGGGAACCAAGGACGCTGTGGCTGGTATGGAGCGACCAGGAGAATACGGCATGTGTGGGACCTGATCTTGGCCAAAACCTTGGGCAGCAGAATCGCCGGAGGGTATGCATACCCGAACAGGCCGTCCCAATCCGTGGACAACGCGTCGATGGACATCGCAAGGGGGTCCGGAAGCGGAGAGACAAACACTGGAAGCTTGTTGTTCCACCTGGTCGCGAAGAGATCCACTGTAGGGCGGTCCCACCTGAGGCACAGGGAACTGAACACCTGAGGATGGAGAGACCACTCTGTTGGCTGGATCTGCCCCCTGCGTGACAGCTGGTCCGCCAACACATTCAACCGGCCCGGGATGTGACGTGCACGCAAGTGAATGTTCCGAGACCGGCACCACAGAAGAAGCGTCGTGGCCTGCCGACACAGGGTAACGGACTTTGTATCCCCCTGTTTGTTTATGTAGGCCACGACAGTGGAGTTGTCCGTGGACACCAGGACAGCACGACCAGCACACTCCTCCTCCCAGTGGGCCAGGGCCAGGGAAACCGCCTCCAACTCTAAGCGGTTGATGTGCCACGAGCTCTCGGGCTCTGTCCACACCCCAGACACTTCCTTGAAGTCCAGGTGTGCCCCCCAGCCCTCCGTAGAGGCATCCGTAAATAGATGCTTGGAGGGAGGAGGCTGACGGAAGGGTGAGCCCCGAGTGAGGTTGGTAGCGGATATCCACCACAGTATGGACGCCTTCCCTGCTGGAGAAAGGACGACCGGTTGCTGAGGGCAATCCGTGGCTGCGATCCACTGGGAGCGAAGGTCGATCTGTAACTCCCGCATGTGGAGTCGACCGTAAGGAACTAACTTCTCGGTTGCTGCCAGCAACCCGAGCATCGACTGCCAGATCTGTGCTGACTGACTGGGCTCGTCCAAGAATCTGCGGAGTAAGGACCGTATCTTTGACAGCCGCTCCTCCGTGGGAAAAACCATACCCAGCTGTGTCTTGTACCGGTACCCGACAAACACGAAGTCCTGGGCCGGCGTTAGCTCTGATTTCTGGAGATTGACCAGCAAACCCATGCGTTTGCACAAGTCCAGGACCCACTGTAAGTGCCGAGTCAGAACCTCGGGAGACTGGTGATAGACAATCCAGTCGTCTAGGTACTGGTAGAGGAGGATGCCCTCCTTGTGGGCGAGTATCTGTAACTCTTTCACCACCATTGTGAAGATCCATGGAGCCGGGGACAGTCCGAATGGCAGGGCACGGAACTGATACACGGTGCCCCGGTGCACGAAGCGCAGATATTTGCGGGAGACCGGATGAATCGGGATGTGAAAGAACGCGTCCTTCAGATCCAGGGAGACGACCCAAGAGTTCTTTGGAAGGGACAAGCGGATCGATTCCGCCGTCTCCATGGCGAACTTGGGGGTCTTGACATGGCGGTTTAGAGCGGACAGGTCGATCACGGGGCGCCACCCGCCTGAGCTCTTGGGAGTCAAGAACAGGATACTGTAGTAACCTGGAGAGGAAATTCCTACTTTTTCGAGCGCGTTTTTGGCCAGCATATCGGCGATCTCGAGCGAGAGTGCTAACCGTTTGGCGTGAGCTCCGGGAAGTGAAAAGGGAAAAGGCTCGGTAGCCAGTGCAGGACGCTGACTGAACTGGATGCGAAAGCCCCTGCGAAGGACCGACACGATCCACGGGCTGGCTCCGAGTGTCTGCCACTCTTGCCAATAATTTGTTAGACGGGCGCCCACAGGCTCGCTTGAATTTTGGAACGAGGGTGGGACAGCCCGAGGTATCGCAGGGTCCATCGCAGGGAGCTGATTCTGTGAAGTACTCACCTGCTGCGGGGGCGGAGGACTTCTTCTCCCCTGCTGGCTTGGGCTTGCCCTTGTGCTTCGACTTCTTGGTCGCTTTACTGCCGGCAGGGGCCCTCTGAAAGGGCTTCTTCTCCTTCTTCTCCTTGGACTTGGTCGGTGGAGGCTTGGAGGAAGAGGGGGCGTACGCCTGAAGAGGGGAGGCCAGACGCTTGGCGATCGTCTCCGTGAGACGCTTACTGGTCGAGACCGACTCCTCCTGACGGGCCAGCTCACGAGCTGCAGGCAGCTTAGACTCTAGGCCGGCGAAGAGAGGTGGAGGAGAGGTAAGAGCAGCCGCTGCCTCTGGATCTACGAGCGGGGCACAGCGGAGCTCCGTCACCAAGGCCGGGGGAAGCTTGAACCTAGCTTGGCCTAGAAAATCGTCTCTCCTCAGTAAGTGGAGGACCCACTCCACGTACGTGGACTGCTCCATCCGGTGGGCTGACGCCAAGTCACAAGACTCCAGGAGTTGGGACGCCGAACGGAGGTGGTCCCCCAGGGACACTAGCTGAGACGGTGGGGATTCCAGGTCTTCCAGCGCTGTCAAGGCAGACTGTAGTTGGCGGTAAGCCGCAGTACGGAACCAGTCCTCCAGGGAGGACACACAGGTGGCGGCGCGGACGGCGTGGTTCAGGGAGAGTAAGGTCTCCGGCTGAAGAGTCACGGGGCGAGCCTTGTCGCCAAGGTACTGGGCCGCCGCCTCGGGGAATACCGCTGGCTTATACAGGTAGTCCGGGTTGGACGGGAGGTAGTCCTTCTTGTGGAAAGGAGGCCGACGGGGAAACTTCCCCAACTCTGTTTTCCCCTGGTCCAGTGTCTCAGAGCGGCGCCGGGAAAACTCCTCGCGGAGCCCGTCCGGGATAGGGAGACCCCGTCGAGGCTGACGTTCCGGGGAGCGCTGGGATGCCAGCAGCGACGTCGGACGCTTAGACACTGTGGGCTTCGGCTCAGCTGGAAAGAGGGTGGGCTCCAAGGTCGAATGCACGAGGTCGAGCTTGTGATCAAAGGAAAGGTCCTCCTCTCCCTCCTCACTGTTGGCCGGCTCGGCGTCAAGACGAGAGCGCTTGTCGCTGGGAGCCACGGAAGCCACGACGGAAGCTGGGCGCTTCCTGGAAACTGGAGCCAGTGGCGCCGAAGGAGTAGGCACATCCTGCCCGCACGCAAGCGACTCCTCCCCAGAGTCCTCATCAGACTCCTCCCCGAAGATCTCCGCAGGCAACTGCTGGGGAGGCTCCAAGGCCTGAGTACGCCGTAAGGCATCTGACGTGGGGGGAAGGGACACACCCGCGCGGGCGTCCAGGGCTGCCAAAACAGCCGTAACAAGGCTAGCCACATCCATCGCTGGGGCCGCTGGGGGAACTCCAGACGGAGAGGGGGGCCGAGAGACCACCGAAGAAGGACCTGGCAAGGAAGGCTGGGCCGCCGAGCTAGTCGTCACGGTGAGAGAGGCCGAAGAGGCAGTCAACGCCGATGAACTCTGCAAAGAGAAAGAAGCGGTAGAATTCTCTATAGAAGCAGCTGTCAACAGCATGCACTCAAGGCTCGGACCCCGTAGGACGGGGGCCGAGCCCCAAGCGGGCAACGGCAGGGCAGAAACAGCACTGAGAGTCGAGTGCCGGATCCGCACCCCGGGGCCCGGACCCCGTGGCATGGGGTCCGGGCCCCGTCGGACGGAGCCTGGCCCCCGTGACACGGGGCCCGGCCCCCGAAGCACGGGGGCCGGCCTCTGCGACTGAGGCTGTGCCAAGCGCAGAATACCCGAAGGGTCGGGGTCCGGACCCCGTACGGGGTCCGGACTCCGCGCCATCACACTAACCAGAGCACCGCTACGACGGGCCACACAAAGCCCCTGGACCGAAGTCCGGCGGCCGGACCCCGTACGAGGTCCGGACCCCGAGGGCCGGGAACCGAAAAACGCGGGAGAACTGGCCAGAAAAGGCGCGGGCGCAGCTGCAGGAACCTGTTCGCCGATAACAGCGGAGGTGACACGCGCAAACAGGATCCCCGCTGACGGTACATGAAATACACAGTGAATTGACTCCCGGGGCGTGCCACCGTGGGTCGAGTGCGACTCTCCCACCAGCAGATCACCCGCGGAACAAAACAAAGAGGAAGGGGAAGAAAACTTAGCTTCTAGGCAAACCAGGGTATGATCCAGCTTGCCCAGCAGGGCAGAAGTCTTCCTCTCCTGACGGCGGCGACGCTTGGCCGACGACGCGGAAGATGAAGAGGACGGGGCTGGAGACACTTGACGGGACAACTTGTCTCTCCGTGCGAGAACAGCTCCAAGAACCTGCCCCCACTCCTCCCGCGAACGGTCCGCACACAAACCGCACGTAAGTTGATCCGTATGCACCGGGTCCTGGCACGCAATACACTCTGAGTGTACTTCCCACGACGGAAGCTGCTGCCCGCACTGAGCACAGCGGCGCATCACGGCAAGAGGGGAGTCCGCGCTCCAAACACAAAACGAAGTCCGAGGAGCGGAAACTATCCACGCGAAGCACGCCAAAAGAGCGAGGAAAAGAAATATCCAAAAAGGCATGCAAAGAAAGTGTTCGTAAGACGATGAAAACTAAAAAATTCGCAAAGTTATGTCAGCAAGGCAAATCCAATGTGGTAGAGCAGCCATAGGAGACGAGAATGACGTCACCATCCGGTCACGTGGGTTAGTGGCTTGGACAATTCATTGTCTAGCCCATTTTCCAAATGGGGTTCTCTCTATGGAGAACTCCTATGTCAGTACGGCTAATAAGCCATAACCCGTAATGTGTTTTGGAGGTAAGATATAGGCATATAACTGGCTGTTTTATGTTATCAGTAAGGCTAATAAGCCATAACCCGTAATGTGTTTTGGAGGTAAGATATAGGCATATAACATAATATTTACCAATGATAATTTCATGAAGCTGCTGTGGACTGAGAATCTTGCGACAGTCGGTTTTCTCCTGTGTGGTAGTTGGCACAGCATTCAGGCCATCTCGTACCTGGAAGTATACATAGGGTAAGCTGCACTTGTCTTACAGTCAACACTCAAGCTTGGTTGAAAGATTTGGAATTCAACATACAGATACATGCAGTAGCCTTAGTATGTTTAGGAAACCGTATGTTTTGCACATAATGTCAGTGTTCATCACCTTGGTAGTGGAGGTGGCTTCCATCTCCGCCAGCTCTTTGACACTCAACATACGGAAGGCAGCATTAGGTGGTGTGAGAGCTGTAGCACATATTTACATCACAACAATGAGATAAATTCTACAGGAACAGATTAGCTACTTGTACATGTATAACAGACACGATAGTATATTATGTTTATATCTACACTTACGCCTGGGGTCAGGTTTGACGTCTTGTAAGGTCAGACGCTTTGGAGCAAGTCCCGCAGCAGGCTTGATCGCAATGTCTGTCTGGTTGTTGTTTTCTGAGAACTCTCTGCAAATGAACAGAAGAAGTAAGTTATATTTGGAGAGAAAAACTCAACAATAAAGGTCTGACTATCAGGTTTTGTTGGACACATCCTTTAACAAACTCAGACAGACAACATCATGTACACATAGTCATGCACAAGTTCATGCAACAACTCACTTTGCCTCTTTGTTGGTTTTGCGAGCCTCTCTAAGCTGTCCAATGTAGTCGGCATACTGCTGTTTGTGATCCTCAACTTGTTGTCTCTCGTTGTCTGTGTAGGCATAGTCAGGATCCACGTAGGTATGACGCTCTGTACGCGTAAACACAGTCCTGTAACATACAATTTCCATATCAAGTATCAGATATTGACTTCTATGATCGATGTAGATTCACCTGAATTTTTTGGGTGGTTCCTATGCAGCAATTAGGAATGATAAACAACTAGAGTCATATGCAATGGACTGATGATCTTCCCGCTGTAATTTGACACAGTGGAACCCACTTGTATGTTTGCCTGTGGTCACTGGGTCGAATGCTCTGTGCTCGGTCATTAGGGAAGGCCACGAGGGCCTTGTTGGCATTCTTGGACGTGCTGGTCTGATGTAGCTTAGTCCCCTGTGAGTTGAGCACAGCTGCCCAGGGTCCAGTCTTGGTCTTGTCAATGGTTGTATCAATGTACATGCCCACTTCATTTGTAATCTTTGGTGTGATACCTGCAAGACCAATTTTGGAAAATTAGATGTGAAGCAAATATTATGCTTAATTGGCAACTGAATGGATGTCATATGTGACAAAGCTGATCATGCTCATATTCTGAAAGGGAACAAACCTGGATTGAACTTGGGCTGTTTCTTGACTGTGATGGGGTTTGAGATCCCAACAAAGTTGATGGGAACTGAGTGAATGACTTGGAGATGCATGTGGAAAGGGTTGCGGTTGTCAGCAACATGTCCCAAGACATCCACATACTGAGTGGGCTTGAAGGTGCCTGTAAAGAAAAGTAAAATTTTTTTATAATAAATGAGGAAGCAATTTGACATACCTACACATAATTCATGTTGATCCTAAAAATGTATAAATCTTGGTCTCAAGAACTTACCAACTTGATTGGGAGCAAATGAGAACACAACATCTTGCTGCTGTCCAGCAGTAATTTTTCCATTGTCCGGTTTGGCCAGGAAATGGGCAATTCTTCTGAATTGGTACGTTACTGGCAGACTGGAGGATTCATTGACCAGTGTGCAGAGGGTGTCAACATGGTGGCCCACTGGGCACTCCCCGAAGTCGAAGCAGTTCTGAGGCGACAGGGACAGAAGCACTGGGATAGCTGTGGCAGATACTGCAACCTCCAATACACAGCCTGTGAGAAAATACAGCATGATGTATATTATGTAGTCAATATAGATCATCCCTTTAACAACATTTGAAACATTTATGTTTAATGACAAGTGAAATTTAAAATTATGTATTTAGACAAATTGTGTGAACATTACCTTCAACATTACTAGCACTCTGGCCATCTGACTGGTAACCTTGACTTGCTCCAATGACCTTGAGTTGGATGAACAGTGCAAAGTCTCTTCGTGGTGCAGGTTCTTGACTACAGTTGAAGCCTTGTTTTGATGCATTCCACCTAAACAATCATGAAAATATTGTGTGAGAGCAACAAAATTGCAAGTGTCTCCTGTGACTTACATGCCTATGCACTAGTGAATACATCATATTACATGTATGTACAATTAATGTACCGATGCTAGTATCTCTTGGAGAGAAAGTCTTACCTGGGACTAAACCTGAAGAAGATTGGTATTTTTTCATACGGAGCCAGAATGCCCTGGTTGGGCAGTGCTGTCACCAAGGAGGTCAGAGGATTCACCTCTCCAGCTGGCTGCTTGTCTTTAGTGGCGAGAGCAGCTGCTGTGCTCTTGCTCAAGTCTGTCTCCTATAATACAATCACATGTACATCAACTGCGATAACATGCAGCTTGATATTCATAAATAAAACTTTGGTGATGTTTTGTTAGTATAACATACCACTTCTTGCCCAACAGCCCCTTCATCCAGGACAGCAACAAAGCAAGCTGGCTCTGGACTGTTGTTAAACAGCACGGCAGACTCAGTCTTGTCAGTACCATAGTATGTGGCACCAAACTGGATGCAGTTCAGTTCATCTTGACCATCATGGGACATCAACTGAAGACCACCTTCCACCACACGTCCATAGACCCTCAACAGACTGGGTTCTTTCCCCTCCAATCGAACTCTGAAAATAATTGATTATAAATAAAGTATTGTATACATAAGTATAATGATAAATCTGTAACTGCATGCACGCTAGTGAAACATTAATTTACCTGACAGTCTCATCGAATATGCCTGCATTTTTTGTGACATATTCCACCTAGTAGAGGGAAAAAGATTCATATTCATTACATTACACTTGGTTCACAAAAGCATATTAAGCAGATTCAAATCAATGTGAATAAACATCAGAGCTGTATGAGTAAATATAAATAATTTTGAATGATGAAAATTCAAAAGACAATACGATTGCCTACCTTCAATACTTGACTGGATTTTGCTGCAACTTTGCCACTGCTTGGAATCACTGCAATGGGCTTGTCGCCTGTGTACTTCAGTTTGAACTCTCCTTCTTTAGATCCATGGTTATAGAGGACAATTTGCTTGGCAATCACCTTGCTATTAGCTACCACATCTCCAAACTTCACTGGTCCATCCAAGGAGAGTATTGGCTGGCAAGGGATTCTACAAATGTGATAGCATGAAAATGCAAGATAAATCCAAATGATATGTATTATGTAAAAGCTATATGAACCTTGATTACACACATTTACTCAAAACCTTCACCCTTGCCCAAAATTAGGTTTCAAGACATGTCTTCATAATATGACTGATCAATGTAAATGCTACATACGCATGGAGAGGAACTTCTATGACTTTGCCATCGACAGTGACAACCACTCGATCCTTGTGTTCTGTGGATGTTGGTGCACGAAACTCAATCACAGCTGGAACTTCTAATCCTGGAGCTACTGTTTTATCTGGATTCTTTACTCTCAAGTTGAAGGCCTGGTGACAAAGTCTCACATTAAACATTTATATTATGTTACAATGCAGTCCTCAGTTGATATTTCCAACAGCGCATATTTCTGTATGAACATGTACTTCAAATAAAAAAAAGAATGTTGCCCCAAATCCAGGCAACCAATATCTACACTTCTCTTTCATGCTTTTTTGTAATTTATTTATCAATCAATTAATCCAGCAAACAGCGGATCAAGCGAGCAGTTGTTTGCGACGCTTGGACTCCATATTAATTATCATAATTATGCCCATGATGGGTTACTCATGATGAATTTGAGCACTATAACCACTAGCCATAATATACAGCTGCCTGAGAACAGCTGTACACCAGCTAGACAAACAATATCATCTTCTCTGAGGGCCAAAGGCCCGAAGATGAAATGTCTCCCGTGTCAAAAGTCTGCTGAATTTCCGACAAAAAAAAAGTCTGTTCTAAGTGGCTGAAAATCAGGAATGGTACTCACATTGATTCTTGGTCAGAGGCGGCTGCTTTGCCTGCCAAGTGACGTCGTGAACATGCGCATGCACTCGAGGGAATCCCCTCGAAAAATGACATGGGATTCCGCATGAGTGCGCGCGAGTGTGACGTCACCTTGGCAGGCAAAGATGTCAGGAAATTCGTTTGAAAAAGTATCCCGGCTGGCTTCAGAACAGTAAGTGAGGATAAACACAATAATAGGTTGATATTTCGTTGGATTTGGGAAGTATAGACATCATGAGCCGCCGTATAGACATCTGACCAAGAATGTGAGTACCATTCCTGACTGTTAGCCAGTTAGAACAGACTCAACGTTCTGACATTTTTTTGTCGGAAATTCAGCAGATATTTGACACAGGAGGAACTTCGTCTTCGGGCCTTTGGCCCTCAGAGAAGACGATATTATACACCAGCCTCATATTTTTCAGAAACATTTTTTTTCAAACAGAAATACACACATGAAAAATGAGCTGGGACACCTTCTAACACATTTTCTTTTGTCTAAAATAATTCTAAAATTATTGCAAATGTATACATATAGAATTGAACATCCTGAGTCCAGAGGACGTTGATTCCGGAGTTTTTGAAATGAGTGTTTTCATCTACAGCCAATCCATGATCATCGATCCCCATTTAAGAATTCTGACGGTTTTTATTTCATTGTCTATGGTTGATCACGTGACAGATTTGAGGCACACGACTTGAATTTTTATATTTTGGTGATGGTGGTCTCAATATAACATGCAGATTGCATACAATCTATTATATAACCATGCTCTGTCTGATAACCACAATTACAATCATGTAATAATGCACTGACAAAATTCTTGCAAATAACGAAATTTAGCTTTTAAGATTTACAACTATAAATTGAGCTCACCTTATTCTGCGGTCCCCAGTATCGAATTTCTTTGCTTGTTTTGCTGACATTTTTCACCGTGATATTGACAGCCAAAGTGTCGTTAGTGGCATCGATGTCTCTGAACTCGACATATGGCGGGATAATACGTACACCTTCTACATCGCCTTCCATGGTCAGGAATATACAACTGTCTTTTGTTATAATTTCAAAGTAAGCATATCAAATCTAAACAAAATCACAAATTGCCGCGACTCACTACATTCATTTTTGTTTGAAGTTGTTTCCAGGAAGTGTATTTTTCATAAACGCAAAACACCGACGGCATAACTTTATTACCCCAGATCGAGACTCTGCACATACTTAGCTCGGGAAATCTGGTTGCGCATTGGAGAGTAATGAATCCCAACAGTTTGGATCCCACTCTTTTGGCCGTGTAAATTAAATTCTAGCCTACCCTCTGTTTTGGTGTTTTGCGTTTTGACCACATTGGGAAACATATTATCCAGCCAGAAAATAGAACACCAACCGTCATTAAAGTACTATACTCTGATTTTTCTAACTCGTTTACACCGTTTTTTGCTTTTGTTTCAGTCGAATTACTTCAAGCGATCTATTTAACTGAATATTACATGTCTATGATGCAAACGGCAATAGATTTTCACAAACCTGGCATCCGAAACGCTACATGTTTCTTTCAAAACACAAAATTTCGATTTAAGCGGGGATTTTCACTGCTGTAGGGCGCTGCCATATTGCCCTGTTCATTACGTAATTCACGTGGACAAGTTCAAGCTAGGTACTATGGGGGCGTGCGCTGCAGTAGATGTATCAATTACATGCTGGGAAGGTCCCATTCCTAACCCGCGCTCCCTGCGTAAATCATCTGAATAGACTCTTCCGTCACGCACTCAAAATAAACAATGTCTGTTGACATGCAGACGAAAAGTTTTCAGGAGGAATTTATCATTGCAGTAGATTACTAACTTTATCAGTTTCATGTGTAGAAGTCTGAAACTTTGCAGAAAATTGCCGTTTGGTCTCAAGGTAAGCTGTGCCAAGTTATAACACGATACGATTTAGCATCGCAAAAATATCGGCAAAAAACGGTGTAAACGGGTTAGAAAAATCAGAGTATAGTATAGTGCAAATATGATGTGAACTTATATGAAAGACCTCATTGATCTGAGCAAAATGGTCTTTACGGCACGTAATTATCTCAATCCGTTCAAAAGTTACAGCACTTTAAAGACTGAAATCGGCAAATTTGCTTTTTCAAAACAATTTAGCTAATTTGTATGCAAATGAGATATTCATGACGTCATCGGGGGAAGCTGTTTTAATTAGGTACTTTGATATGTATTATTCATTCATTTAAAGTGATGTTGGCAGGAAAACGATTTTTTCCAAATCAATTACATATATGCCTGTGGTCTCAGAAAAATAGGTTACAAAACAAACTTTGCTTGATCAAATGGATAAATCAAGCATATGACAGTACTAGCAGCCGCTTTTTATTGTTTTGTGCGCCACTCAGAGTTACCTCTGACTTAACCTAGTTCACGCTCGATTGGCTCGAACATATACGAGTAAGCTGGAATCGCACTGCGTCACGGTATACAGAGCACCGAGAATGGCGGTAATGTAAACAAACTCAAAATATCTCCACCAGAAACTCGCAACGAAATCTATCAGAAAGGGGCGTCTGTTTGGGCATACAAGTGCAGATATATAACTGTTATGTTTTCTACGTTCGATCAGAAAGATATGGAAAAATCCATAACTTACTGCCAATATCACTTTAATGTTATAATTATTCATCAAAACTTATTCCATACAGTTTTCAATATGAATAATCAGTGTTTTCACTTTTTCTGTTGTTGTCAAGGTAACCAGTGACCTGGTATGGCCCATAGCAACCAGGTTGCTAGGGCCAGAAACTCACTTACAACAGTGTATGCACACATAAAATGATGCCAACTCGAGCTCTATATTATTTTGATTCATAAATAATTGACAGGAAATCTGCAGATAGATTGATTTGGCAGTTAACGGCCATGGCAACCATGGGTAACTACGGGTATAGAGAATGACTGGTAACCATAGCAACAGTACAGTTTGTGTGGATACTGACTATTTATGGTACAAAATAATATGCACTAGTCAGATCGTAAGAACCTTCAATAAGAATCATCATATCTTGGCTTGAAATATCCTAATTAAAATTTGTTCCCCTCATGACATCATGAATTCTCATTAACATCTAATTTGCATATTAATGAGTTGCTAAAGCTTTTCAAGTGGTTTCTGTAATGTACTGCTGGAATGGCAGTTTCAAATGGCTGTAACTTTTGAACGGATAGTGATATTGATATACCGTAAAGACCATTTTGCTCAGATCAATGAGCTCTTTCATATAACAACAGCTTGGACTATACCGAAAAGAATGAGACACGTTGTGCTCTCCAACGAAATTTAAAGTGAGAACGGGATCAAATCCAAACTGATATTGTAGGCTGCATTCATTGGTGACCAATATGTTTTAAACAAAGTCGATTTTTCTATTTTCTTATGGAGATTTAACATGGGAGGGCCATAGCCATGTTTTGGGCCGCTGGGTGGTTGACTGCACATGAACGAACAGCCGTTACATGTACTGAATGAGGTTTGTCGTGATTGGTCATTTCGGGAGGTCTGACCAGACTCACGACCCATAGGAAAGAGCTCTCTGCCCATAGCAACATCCATGTGACTTTTCTATGATATGTGACAGAATTTGTAATACCAGAAAGATTATACTCGGTTATTTCGTTTCAAAGACTTCAGTGCCTTCCGTTGATATATACTATACCTTAACCACATATAACACCAAATAATTTTCGGACGGTGTATTTGCTATGTCTCACCGGTCATGAGCTTTTATGGTCATGGTCAACAGTCATGAGCTATAGTGGCTTCGGGACCCTATCGAGAATGTCAGCCAAATTTTTTTTTTAAAGTTCATTGTGCAATTAAAAAAAAACATTCTACACAATATGACTCGTGTTCGCATGTGAATGAATGAATATAAAGGGGATCACAAACATTACAAAGATTGATCACAACGTATAAAATTGTAACACGCGTTATGGTGTTTTGGGCGTTTTGGGATGGCCCCTATCAAAGTGTGCTGTGCCGGTCAGTTGGCTCTGTCCCACTTCGGGCCTGAACATGGCTTTGGCCTACCCATGTTAAATCTCCACAAGAAAATAAAGAAATCGACTTTGTTTAAAACATATTATTCACCAATTTATTCAGCCTGCAAAATCAGTTTGGTTTTGATCCCGTTCTCACTTTAAGTTTCATTGGAAAGCACAACGTGTATCATTCTTTTCGGTATAGTCCAATATGTTGGCGAATATACTAAATGAACGGACATTAGCTAATTTCATCCATGCAGGTGGCTACTTTTTTTTAAACGTCGGTGTTAATACTCAATAGTATTTATTTTTAATGAACTGTAGAATGTAAAAAAGTATAATTTTGGGGTTTGGTATAGTATGTATACATACTTGCGTGCAGAGGAGCTGATATATTTTTTGGTAATAATCATGAGGATCTGAAGTATTTTGGAGTATAAAATATCTTACATAATTGATTTCATTTTCTTCACTTGTGCCAACATTCGAGATGGTACTATTATAAGCTTGGGACCAAACGTAGGATTCTGATAAATTTGCTGTTGATTTGGGAAATCTAAATTCATCTTATTAAAGGGGCACTGTATGGGATATAGGGCTTTTAGGGGATTTCCAAGATTTTTCTCCCGACGCTTCTATTTATAGAACAAAAGGTCAGATTACGTTTTTGACCCAAGATCTCTACCGAGCCAATGTTCAGATCAGCCAGATCGGCTCGGCAGATATCCTATGTCAAAAACGTCGTTTGATGTTTTGTTCTAAAAATAGAAGCGTCGGGAGAAAAATCTTGGAAATCCCCTAAAAGCCGAATACCATACAGTGCCCCTTTAACTATAGGGCCTATATATCCTACGTTTTTCAGCGTTGGTTGAGCGAATGCAAAAGTTGTTATCATAACTTGGCACACTGGTAGATTTCTACCAAGTTCCAGACCGTGTAGGCCCCTATGCATTCCCAAAAAAAAAATAATAATAATAACTCGTTCACAGTGTATTATAGATTGGCATACTTTATCTAGGAGTAAGGTGACACTTTTCACACAAATTGAAAAATGTTGGTAATGTAGCCTACCCCAATGTTTAATTTCAGCCCAAATAGGATCTCGGGGAGATACCCTTTTTGGAAAATTCTTTCTTGTTTATGTAGAATGGAAGCATTATCAGGAATATATAACATCTATGACGCTAGCCTGCGCCCGACAGTTAGCTTCAGAATAAGTCCGTATTGAAAGTTTGGACAAAGATTTTGTTTTGAACCAGATGACATGCATATTCGGGTGTAGCCGTGTAGTCCTATATATTCCACCAAAACTGATTTAGCAAGATTACATCCGTAAAACGCAAGAAAATGCACAACATCTTGTGTGAATTCAGAAATTATATGATCGAGATAAAAATTTAGGGGCAGATTGCCAACTTTTTTAGTTTTCAGTGGAGTGTAGAAAAGTTTAGTGGGAAATTGTTGAATGACTCGCAGGTTAAGTATCGCTATGTCAAGTGACATTTTGTAGCAGTCAGTAGCAGTGAACTGTAAGCAAGCTAAAACAATCAGATCATATCTACATGAGCAATGTACAAATTGATCCATCGTTCAGTAACGTAAGGCCTATCGCACATGACCGCAGGTCTTCCTGACTTGATTGACAGTTCGCAGATTATAGATGCGCTGTTGCTATGTGTGATTTCCACCATTTGTAAACAGTCCGAGAGCGACCGAAACATTTTGTTTACTGTCGTGTGCACAGACAACATCGACAAGATGGGTCAGGATTATTACAGCATACTTTCTTTAACACGGAGTGCAGCAGATGCCGACATAAAAAAGGCGTAAGTTGTCATCATTTTCAGTCTCAGATTACATGTAGATCTACAGCCGTACGGCTGTACAGATTAGAATGTCAGAAATTGACAGAATGGTCAGTTACCCACTTACTGTAGACTGTAGTATGTTATGACATGGTGTACCTTATTTCATGGGTACATTATGATCTGATTATGTTATATCATGGCATTCACATTATAACATGCATGTCATTCAACAGTCCTCATTGTCCAAACTTGGCCAAACTGGTCCTGTAAACTAGGGCTTATACGAGTAGGCGAGTACTCGTTCACGGTTACAAAAAGGCTTCTAACCGTTACAGGTAGAGGACTAAATGTCGAACAGCACCAAATGTCGAACACAGTTTTTAATGTTGTCAGTGCTCAGAAAATAATGAGCGTAAATCACAACTTATGGCACATGAGCATACAAATGTGAGATATTTAATCAAATCTTACTCATAAAATTTTCATTTAATTTGATGCTTTTTGAGTACTGCTAAAATTAAAAATTGTGTTCGACATTTGGTGCTGTTCGATATTTAGTCTCCTACCTGTAGGAATTGGCTAACTGGTTACTCGTGAATTTCAAGAAGTGATAAAGAAAACAATACATTCTCCAGTAATTCTGAGCTTTTTGTTCCCTTCTTTGGGCGTGAAATGTTGTTTTTCACGCCGTCATTGTAATTTATGCCTCTACATCGGTTCAACATGTGCGAGTTCCATTGTTTTGTCAACTTTCGTGGTTATGTTTTCAATTGATTACGAGACTGCGTGCAACATTTAATGTAATTGTCTGCTGCGTTTGCTGCCAGACGATCGATCAGACGTGTGCTTATTTAGAATTTTCGATGTCCCGGCAATAGTATAGGCCTAGGTGATTTCAGACCTACGATAAGCATGTTTATGTATACGACTACTACATTGAAATCTTCCCAAACTTGAGTCTCAAGTGGTATTGCAATATAACGAGTAACCGGTTAGTAACCAGTTACACACTGCCGAGTACTCGGTTACGAAAATCTCTACTCTTATTAGCCCTACTGTGAACAGGTCAATTAATCAGAGGGGCGATGTCGCTGCATGGTAGCTGCAACAGACCGCACAGTTCTTGGAATGCACTGCACAATAAATATGCCTCAAATACTTCGATCAAAATTCTCAATTTTCCCGGCCAGGCGCCAGCCATTGGCTCGGCACAGCGATGTAATAGCGCTTGCATGTAAAGCCATTGGCTTAGAGTATATATTAAAGGGCCATAAGCTAGCAAAACCCTTTGGTCATCACACTAAACCTGTGAATGTTCGTTTACCAGACATGCGATGACAAAGTCATTGTCAAGTTATCGCAAGTAGGCATTTGTCTGTTTCTTGCGATATATTATGTTGGCATATCACCAATATATCTTAGGAAATCTATCCATTTATCAAGGGATCAGCTTGAAAAATCAACTAATCCGGAAGGCGGCTGCTCTTTTTTTATCCCAAAAGGCTGTGACGTCACAACGTGAATATCAACACCATAGAAAAACTGCATTGCCCCACAATTTACGTAATTGTATGTATGGTGGTATCTGGGCATGGCTCACGTTGTGACGTCACATCCATAAGCAATGAGGATGTAAACAACGCCACGTGCATGTTTTCCAATATCGATTACTACGGAGCGGTTGGGCGAGAAAATCTTCAAACTACCCAGGTCACGTCAAAATAGTATATATATTGATTTCTTAGTATGTACGGAAGCCGTTTTGGACATTATTCATATTCCCGAATGTGGCCCTTTAAGGATGAAGAGCATGAATGATGATTCATGTTTACTTTTTCAAGTTTAAATCGCAGTGGCCCACTTTGTATGGATCCAGTGGCATATACATGTATATGAGAATATATATACTTGCAAAACTGGATTTTTTTCCAGATACCGGAAATTGGCTTTGAAGTTTCATCCTGAAAAGAATCCAAATGATCAGGCTGCTATTGAGAAATACCGTCAGATAGCTGAAGCATACGATGTACTCAGCGACTGTGAGTACAACATTTCAAGGATGTCACATAGTTTCATGTTGATAAAGTAAATTTCCAATAAGTTGTACATTTTGTACCACCTTTTTCTCTGCATACATGCTGTTGACAACTGCATTTCTTCAACAATTTTTTCATCATGTAACAGTGAGAAAGCGTGCTACATATGATCAGTTTGGGGAAGAAGGCTTGAAGAATGGAGTCCCTCATGGTAGCGAGGAGTCTGGTGCCTGGACCCAAGGCTACACATTCCATGGCAATGCAGACAAGGTTTTCAGAGACTTCTTCGGTGGAGATAACCCTTTCCAAGGTATCAGCTATATGGAGGGTCAACTTTCTGTCTGTGATACATGTCCTCATTTTAGATACCTGTAGTTCAGTGTTATTGATATATTGTCAACGGTAAGCCTAAGTCAATTGGTACTTAGCATCGTGTTGATGCTCGACAAATCTAACATGGCTTGCAAGTAAAATTATCCCCCTGTCCCCAGAGTTTTATGACCGTGTTGATGGTGACATGCACATGGGTTTTGGAGGCCTTCATGGTCGAGGCGCCAAGAAACAAGACCCTGCCATAGAGAGGGAGCTGGCCCTCTCACTGGAAGAGGTGTTCCATGGATGTACAAAGAAAATGAAAATATCTCGTCGGGTATGTTTCTTTCAAAACACATTAGGTAATTTGTATGAGTTCCATCGTTATAGTGATTTCTTTCAACTTGGGCTGCATTTTGTATAAAATAAAAATGGAATGACGATAGTGTTCTATTGTCACAGGTTATGAATGAAGATGGCCACACTTCCAGTATTCGAGATAAAATCCTGACAATATCCGTGAAAAAAGGCTGGAAGCCAGGAACAAAGATTAGCTTTCCAAAGGAGGGTGACCAGGGACCCAACAATGTGCCAGGTTTGAAATTTTTTCTCAGGCTTTATTTTTTGCATGAATGATTACAAAAATAGATACTAAAAGTATTGTAAAACGACTAATTTAAATTTGGCGGTTGTGAGCCCCACGTTATTTGGCGGAGATTTAATTTGGTGGTTTTAAAACCACATATATTTCTTATCATATATCTAGTTCATTTGGCGGATGATTTAATTTGGCGGTTTTTGCCCTACCGCCAAATCCTCCAAATAAATCGACCACCAAAATTAGTTTTTACAATAATGTTAAAATATAAAAATTAACTATTTCAGAGCCATTTTGTTCATACGTTCTATGATATTATAAATGCTTCAAAATTTCATTGAGTATAATATCTTCCTCATATCGCATACTGGTAGCTGTTCTGTATTCAATTCTGCCTTTGAAACCCCAATAACTACTGCACTATTTTGTCACTTTTACAGCGGACATCGTGTTTATCGTCAAGGACAAGCAGCACCCACGCTTCCATCGGCAAGGTATCGATCTTGTGTACACAGCGAAAGTGCCGCTAGGCAAAGCTCTGACTGGCTGCACTGTGGAAATCAACACGCTTGATGAGAGAATCCTGCACATACCCATCAACGACATTGTCAAGCCCGGCTACACCAAGGTGGTTCCGGGCGAGGGTATGCCGGTGTCCAGCGAGCCAAAACAGAAGGGCGACCTTATCATCCAGTTTGACATCGAGTTCCCGCACTCACTGACCCCAGACCGCAAAGATCTTATCAGAAGTGCTCTGCTGCACTAAGACTGATCCAGTTTTATTCCCCAGTTAATTGTAACACCATCAGTGATTTCTTTTCTCAGTAACGACCTGCAGAAAAGTGGAATATATCATGTCCCGTGTGTATATTGTATGTTATTTATTAATATGATAATACTGACGTGTACTAAAAATTGTCAGTAATAAAATATTTTGAGTCAACGTTAATAAAATAATGTATGTACAGCTGTATTTACTCGTTTCAATAGCAATCAAACACTTCATGCACCCATAAAAAATTAGCCCAAAGGCTAAGACAGGTTACCGGACAATTTTGGTTTGGCCATGGCAGCATTGGCAGGTAACAGACCTTGAGACTTATTAATCAAGGTTCGCAGTGTGAACAAATGACCTTGAGATTTACTAATCAAGGTCATCCGTGTGAACTTCGATGTCACCATTACATGTTCATAATACAAAGATATATCTGGGTGGAATCGTTTAGGCCGCTCAGGTCAATTTACATATTACGAGTCAGACATGTGGCACTCGAGGTCATCTGACGTCAAGATCAAGGTCATCATTAGTTGTGCCATATATGTCTTGCTATATGTTCATAATGCAAACATGAGTTCTATCTGCAAGCATTTCATCTATAGAGGCAAATCTGGGCATTTTTTGACCCCAAAATGGCTGTTCTGACCTTTCAAGGTCATCGAAGGTAAAATTCAAGGTCACCACACAAATCGCCATATATGACTTCCCATTTGAAAGTGCTAATATCTAAGCTCCATCTTCAAGCGTACTATGAGTACAGTCCGGGCAGCTCCCATTATGAAGGGAAAAAGTGCCGAAAATTTTCAAAGTCCAAAATTTTTTTCAAAGGGTGAAACAATTTTTTTGCCTAGAAATGGCCCAAAATGGATAGTAATGCGATTTGGTGTGAAAAAAATTTTTTTGCCGACTCGTCGAAAATTCAAAATGGCCGCCACACGGAGATCGGCGATTCAAGGGCAACAAAACTTATACACATCATAAAGGTACATAAGGGGAATCTTTTGAAACAAAAATCTCAAAACTGATAGGACAGTTTTCGAGATAAGACGGACAAGGTGCAAATTTGGGCATTTTTCGACCCAAAATGGCTGTTTTGACCTTTCAAGGTCATCCAAGGTCAAATTCAAGGTCACCACACAAGTCGCCATATATGACTTTCCATTTGAAAGTGCCAATTTCTAAGCTCTATCTTCAAGCATTCTATGAGTACAGTCTTCACAGCTCCCATTATGAAGGAAAAAAGGGCCGAAAATTTTCTAAGTCCAAATTTTTTTTCAAAGGGTGAAAAAAAATTTTTTGTCTAGAAATGGCCCAAAATGGATAGTAATGCGATTTGGGCCGAAAACGACCATCAAAGTCCAAAATTAGATGTTATTCGTCAAAAATGGCCGCCATTTTGAAAATAATTCGAAAATCAAAAAACTAAAAAATACCTCCCTCTTGAAATATTTTTAAGCATTTTTGCGCAAAATTTCAGGAAGATTCAATCGTAAACTTTAAAGATATGAATGTTGACGGACGACGGACGACGGACGACGACGGACGCCGACGACGACGGACGCAACGCCACGGCAATAGGTTATCGGACCAAAGGTCCGGTAACCTAAAAATTAGCCCAAAGGCTAAGACAGGTTACCGGACAATTTTGGTTTGGCCATGGCAGCATTGGCAGGTAACAGACCTTGAGATTTACCAATCGAGGTTCGCAGTGTAAACATATGACCTTGAGATTTACCAATCAAGATCATCCGTGTGAACTTCGATGTCACCATTACATGTATGTGTGCGGTATTTGATATTCTATATGTTCATAATACAAAGATATATCTGGGTGGAATCGTTTAGGCCGCTCAGGTCAATTTACACATTCCAAGTCAGACATTTGGCACTCAAGGTCATCTGACGTCACGTTCAAGGTCATCATTAGTTGTGCCATATATGTCTTCCTATATGTTCATAATGCAAACATGAGCTCTATCTGCAAGCATTTCATCTATAGAGGCAAATCTGGGCATTTTTGACCCCAAAATGGCTGTTTTGACCTTTCAAGGTCATCCAAGGTCAAATTCAAGGTCACCACACAAGTTGCCATACATGACTTCCCTTTTGAAAGTGCCAATTTCTAAGCTCTATCTTCAAGCGTTCTATGAGTACAGTCCGGACAACTCCCATTATGAAGGAAAAAAGTGCCGGAAATTTTCTAAGTCCAAAATTTTTTTCAAAGGGTGAAAATTTTTTTTTGCCTAGAAATGGTGCCACCCGCCAAAAATTCAAAATGGCCGCCACACGGAGACCGGCGAATTTAGGGCAACCAAACTTATACATATCACAGAGGTATATGAGGGGAATCTTTTGAAACCAAAAACTCAAAACTGATCAGACAGTTTTTGAGAAAATGGCCGTCAAACTCCAAAATTGAGCGTTTTTTTACAAAAACGGCCACCATTTTGAAAAAAATAAAAAAAATAAAAAAAAATAAAAAAATAAAAAAAACAAAAAAATACCTCCTTCTCAAAATATTTTTAGGCATTTTTGTGCAAAATTTCAGAAAGATTCGATTGTTAACTTTAAAGATAAAAATGTTAACGCCGGACGGACGGACGGACGGACGGACGGACGGACGGACGGACGCAATGCCATGCCAATAGGTTATCGGACCAAAGGTCCGGTAACCTAAAATTGTTTACAGAATTATATTCATGGGTTTGTCATGCTTACTAACCAGTATTCCAATTTACATGAAAGGATTTCAACATGCTATTAAGGTCATTTATCATTTTGATATAACTTATTGCAGAAGCATATATAATAGTATACATTCATGTTGTATCTTTTTTTTTTTTTTATAGAAAATACGTCTGTTCGTCTTGGATTTGTTTGCCAAAATTAGACACAAAAAATCTAAAGTGTAAAAGATGACAGTTTTCGAATACATTTACATTATTGTACAATTATCAAACAGTTTATGTTGCTTTATATAATCCACAGTAAAAATATTGCACCAAAGGTGCTGTAGCTTACTGGCAGACTTAGATAAAACCTGCTATTAGCTTTAATACTAAAGGTAGTCTGAGATCAAGCTCAAGGTCACCAACAGATGACTATCATCGCATGAAACCCTGTTTTAGAGTGACATATACCCATTGCATATTCTCCCTATTCAACACGTGTACCGGTAATATACCATGGTAAATTATGTAAATACAGAGTCTTGCAAGAAGCCAAATCAAGTGCAAAACCACTGTAAAATCCGATGTACGGTAAATCCAGGAGAAAGGCCGGATGATGTTTCATGTGATGAATATAATCTCAAATCCATGCCCATTTGATATCGAACTTGCCAAAAAACTTCATTTATTAAGCTCATCAAGGCTCACAAACAGCAAAAGTTCCCTGGCTCGTTCAATAAATTATACGATTCCCCATATGCTCGTAATACAACCATGAGATCTATCTGTAATCATTTTGTCTGCAGAAGCCAATTTACATATTTCGGGTTAAACGTGAGATTTTCCACCCAAGGTCTTCTGAGGTCAACTCCAAGGTCATCAAAAGGTCCAACATATATTTCTGTATGATCACAATACAAACCCAAGCACTACCTACCTAACATAGTTTTGTTTGCAGTGGCCAATTTATACATTTCTTATGGTCATGTTTAAGGTCATGAATAGATCCATCAAACATGACTCCCTATGTGCTCATAATACATTTTCTATAATCCTTTTCATATAGATTCCTGATTCTACAAGATTAATATCTGCAGTGGCCAGTTTACACATTTCAGATCAGAGGTAACCATCATACATATATGGTTTACCACTCAAGGTCATCTGAGATCAAGTTCAAGGTCACCAAAAGATCCAACATAAATGACTTCCAAACTGCTCATAACACAAACTCCAGGGGTCAATTTGTGCATTTTGAACAATTCTTCACCTTGTTCTGTTCGAGCTATTCAAGGTCTACGGTCTTCATACACGTCACAAATGGTTAAGAATTAGGTAAAAACTTATCACATTTTCGACACTAAAATGACCAGCAAATGGCCAAAAACAATTCAATCAAAAGATTTTAAAAATGTCTTTACATATTGGCCCAAGATAAGTTCAGACAAATTTATAAGAAAATTCATCATGTCAAAAAAATATGACAGACCCGGAAGGATGACAGACGAAAAACCATGACAAGACCTTATCAGCCCAAACGGGTTGGTAAGTTAAAAAAATCATTCACTTTTTAACATTTGTTTATTTCTAAAACAGGATTTTATTCTGGAAAACTGGATTTTCAGATTCCCTAACAACAAAGGCAAGACTAAGGAACAACATCTAAAAATCAACATCAATACATGTGTATGCTGCTCACAATATTATTTTTGGTGGACAAAAGGAAGTTCTCCCATACAGTTTACATGAAACAATGACAATGTTACAGAGATAAAACTGAACTAGCGCATGACACACCGTATGGCAGAACTTTACAATCACTCCTCATACATGTACATGTATACAATGATTCATTATGAGATTGTAAAATATTAACTCTCTTCGGATTGAAGGTAATTATAACCTTAATTTTCACTGTATTTGTTCACTTGCCTAATAACGGGACTTGTATCATATAGATAGGCCTATATTTCAGAGTGACAGGATTGATCATTTCAGCATGCATTCCGAAAATGTTACAATGTAATTACTTGTTTATCATATGTAATGTATTCAAACCCATATTTATACCGGTAGTTAGATTTGTACAATTTGTTGATACTCTTGGCCCACTTGGATATGATTCATTAAGAATACATGTATATGAATTTTCCATTGTACAGACTAGGATTCATACATATACTGGTATATGTAAATATAACCACTACACAATTAAATTCGCCAAGTTTTCTCATCACATCATCCGTGAATAAATAAATGATATTTTCACCTACCGGTATAATAATCAAAGAATCAGAATGAAACACACACATCCAACTTGTCAAACCATTCAGCCGCTGATGTTCTTGGTTCATTGTGTAATCATACTGATTTGGTGCCCTGAGCAAGCATGAATGAATTACGGAAATCATACTAGATCTGCTCCGAACAATACAACAATGTGTGGAGATTCAGAATGATATGAAATGTGAAGCATGAAACAAAGAATGTACTAGTGTAGTGTGATTACAACGTCAACTATAAAATCTCAACATACCGGTAATTATACTTTAAAGATTAGGCTAATATATACAACCATATCACAGAAAATATTTGTGCTGATAGAGACAGGTGGCTGGCACCTTTACTGGTATACACAAATCATTAAATATACCAGGATTATGAGGCTGCACATCAATAGATAAAATACAATCTTTATGAGTATGTACTGATAAGTGTCGTTGTGTAATCCATGTAATTTGAAAACATAATACAATATTTTCATAAACTGATCAATCTAAAATAAATTGGTGTTTCAAAGCGAACACTGTATACAAGTTCAATCTCGACCTTTTCAATTACAAAATTTTAATTTTGCAGCAAAATGTTAGACATTGAAAGCACCACAGGCACACATGTTTGTGATACTTACAAAATGTTCCACCCACATACCTCCTCGATATTGTTAAAATATGAGCTGAAGCTGATGAACTCAGAAATTTACATGTGGGAACACTTAAGTGGAGTCTTTTAACTGGTGTTAACTTTTGCTGCTGCCTTTGCCTCGGCTTTTAGTCTATTTTCCTCTGCTCTCTTGATGAAATACTGTCGAGTTTCTTCTCGCTGTTCCGGACTCTGTCGGTAACTGGGTAACGGGAAAGAAACAAACTTAGATGTTGCACTAAAAAATGTCAGCAAACAATATGGACAACATATTCCAATGAATATTTCAGTTGATACTGAAAGAACAAATTTATTGCAAACCTGTTATACACTATATATTCAATAAAGATCAGTCAGTCCCTTCCAAGGAAATCATGAACTTACTAAAAGTCTGTGAATCTTGACAGCTGGTAGAGCTGAGCACATTCATTGGTGAAGTGGCAAGCAAACAGCAGCATGTTTCTTGGCTTCACCGTCCACGCAAATCTCATAAACAGGCCTGAGTAGATGCACATTGCTGAAGAAAAATGCGCATACAAGACAGTATACAAGTTTGCAAGAATATACATCGTTGTAAATCTATTGATGAAAATTGAACAAACAAATAGACAAATACATACATGGTGTATGTACAATCATTTATATTAGCGCTAAATCAACATTTTTCATGTGTATGACAAACAAGACTTTATAATTCTATCAGTCTTGCCAACTGTTCCCAATACAATAGAAGTGTCCCTATTCATATCACACAATATTTGGCATACAATTATTATAATGCTATTTCAAGTACAAGAACATACGACATGTTGCATTCATTCTTTTATTTACCATACATACAAGACAATAAATTGTTTACATGAATCTCACCTGTTGTCATTTTCCCACTGACTTTCTCAGGGTTGTCTGTGGCATCAGCTATAGCAGCAAGTGGTAGACCCCAATTGGCAACTGGCGAAAAAGTAAACACCACAAAATATACAAATATTACAAAGGTTTGGTCTTGTGTCCATGATCTGATGAAAATTCAGTAATGTATCTATCACACATGGTTCCTTACATCGGCCATGGTGACATATTTTTTTCCTCACAACTTTGACTTGATTCTTCCTACAATTTCATTGATGAAAATTATATTTCGTACTTACCTGGCCCCCAGAAATGCTGTAAAAATATAAATTAGAAAATTGTTTTGGTTTCATATTATCAATCAAATTAACACTGCAAATTACAAAAGTATGTATATTATGCACATTCTATTATCTATCCATTAGGCCAAAAAAAAAAGTATTATGGTTCTGGTTATGCGTGCGCGTCAGTTTTAACCCTGCGCATCACTCGTTTTTTTTGAAAACCAAAAAGAAAAATCGCGCGCATCACTTTTTGAGAGGTGATTTTCTTTTTTTTTTAGTAAACTGACACCCGTACAACGATTTTTGAGAGATATTGATCAAGTAAAATGGTCCCGAGTGTCCTTGACATTGCAAAACATGGTGTATGGCTGGCCAAACAGGGCAAATTCAACCGGGTCGCTTATCAACAGCTAATTTTAGGGGAAAATGGTTGGTCAAATGGGCCATATTTGACAAGATAAGTCATCGGCCGCCAATTTTAGCAAAAAAAAAGAGAATAAAAAAAAAATAAAAATCGCGTCGTCGCATCACTCTTCGGGGACCCCAATAACCAGAACCATAATACTTTTTTTTTGGCCTTAGTGTTCACAACATATTGAAATCTTGACAGTCTTCTCAATCCCATTGAATATGAAATATTTCATAGACTATTTTCGTACTCACAGTGCTGCATGGTCAGCCAGAATGCCATGGGAATTCAGGTTGAGTGCAGGTTGGAGGGAACAAGACTTTGAATCAACATTTTTATTATCAATGAATACATACACATGCTTTAATACACAGAATTAATAGTTAACATGCTGCATGGTTAGAACTATAGCCCACAATAGGTCTGTTCTATTGCCCTGTTCAGTGTGCTTATTGATGGAAATCAGAAACTGGAAACTGATAAGCTCTTGGCAAAATTCAAGCATCTGAACGTCTTCTGACTAACAAATATTTGATTCCTGATTCCTTTGATTCATATTTTGATTCCTTAAGAAATATTTGATTCCTCTGAAAACCCAGAAAAGGTTGGCTACTTAATTACTGCATCATGGTGTTGTAACTAGACGTCTAGGCCTAATTAAAGGCCTTGAAGGCATTCCAGGGTGAAGCATGAAAAAAAACCAAAATGCTAACTCAGTGAAAAGAAAAAAGAAAAAAAAAATTTTTTTTTTTTGGACAAAACCATAAAGGCATTTGCCTTAATTCCTATTGTTGAAAAAACTTCATCATCCAAATGCTCTTTTTAGGGGGAGGGGGTGGGAGGTCAAATAATTTTCTTCTAAACTGAAATACTAGTACATGTACCTATATACTTGTGAAGTTTGGCGACCACATGATAAAGAAGTATACCCTATTACAGGAATGTCACCGAATGTCTTATAAACCTGCCCGCACTGCGGCACCATAACCGTGGTGTCACTACTCGTGCAGCCGCACCACGTCATGTCTACAGTGCTTCCCTCTTTCGGAGAGACCTCGTCCCCGAGGATACCTATATCCCACTGTTGAGCCACATGACTCTGGTCGTCAGAGAACCCACAGTGGTTTGTAAGGTAGGTAGGCACCAATGTAAAGTTTGGTGACCCCACTATAAAGAGGTATATATACCCCATTACAAGAGTATGACTGAATGTCTTATAAATTTGTCTGCACTGCAGCATCATAACCGTGGTGTCATTACACATGCAGCCCCACCACGTCATAATGCTACAGTGCTTCCCTCTTTCGGAGAGACCTTGTTCCCGAGGTTACCTATATCCCACTGTTGAGCCACATGTCTGGTCGTCAGAGAACCCACAGTGGTTTGTAAGGTAGGCACCAATGTAAAGTTTGGTGACCCCACTATAGATAGGTATATATACCCCATTACAAGAGTGTCACTGAATGTCTTATAAATTCGTCTGCACTGCAGCATCATAACCGTGGTGTCATTACTCATGCAGCCCCACCACGTCATGTCTACAGTGCTTCCCTCTTTCGGAGAGACCTTGTCCCCGAGGATACCTATATCCCACTGTTGAGCCACATGACTCTGGTCGTCAGAGAACCCACAGTGGTTTGTAAGGTAGGTAGGCACCAATGTAAAGTTTGGTGACCCCACTATAAAGAGGTATATATACCCCATTACAAGAGTATGACTGAATGTCTTATAAATTCGTCTGCACTGCAGCATCATAACCGTGGTGTCATTACTCATGCAGCCCCACCACGTCATAATGCTACAGTGCTTCCCTCTTTCGGAGAGACCTCGTTCCCGAGGTTACCTATATCCCACTGTTGAGCCACATGACTCTGGTCATCAGAGAACCCACAGTGGTTTGTAAGGTAGGCACCAATGTAAAGTTTGGTGACCCCACTATAAATAGGTATATATACCCCATTACAAGAGTGTCACTGAATGTCTTATAAATTCGCCTGCACTGCAGCATCATAACTGTGGTGTCATTACTCATGCAGCCCACTACATCATAATGCTACAAAAAATACATTCTTCAATACACAAGTGGGTCTCAAATTTCTGACCAGGGTAGGCCCTATTGCTCTGACCCGCCCAGAGTTTGGGTAGGTGTCGACTTATCTAGGCCCTAAAATTAACCTAAATCATGGTTAGCTAACAGTCAATATTTCACAAACGTGAATGGGAGCGACGGGAGCGAACTTAAACGGGTTTACATTACATGATCATTCAAGGACGAAGACTGTATATTAAAACTGAAGGACGAAATTGTTTGTCCAATCACAAATAACTTCGGTTTGCATGTAGGATAGCCTGATCAATCTGATACATGTACGTTTGGCTTTGATTGGTTAAAATCTAGTCACATGCCGTGGTGCAGAAAGCATGGCACTGATTTTTTAATGCAGCTGAGCTCCCTCGGGCGCATGAGAAGTTAAAAATGAGATTTGGAGCTGAGAAGTCCGAATCAGAGTAGTTTGTGTCCGAATCGGAGTTATATGAGTGATAAAATTGACCCCAATAAATTATTGACGATATAACTTACTGACTATTTATTACGGTACTTGATTTAGACATTCAAAAATCATCACTATACTAACCTATTGTATGAAATCCCTGTGATCCAGGACTGATTCTGGCCTTTGAACTCATGCCCATCATTGTATGAATGTTCTGCCAACTAAACAAACTCTATGACCAGTCATCTTGATCAACTTAATGTATTGCATCACATACAATATGCATCACACACATAGTTTATCATCACTAATAATATTACTTTCATGTCATGAAGATCTATGCCAACAATGAAGTCAGGAAAATGCAAAACTGTATATTTAAAACCAAACAAAATCAAGTTGCTATAATATATTATGGCATTCAAATGTTTCAAATACTATAAATGTCTCAATCTAGGCATCTTGGCCAGCGAACGAAGATTTCCAGCTTCTTGCCGCAATTGCAGTCCGCAATCTATCAATCATGATTGTGAGACAACAGGCAAATCTGCAAGTACTATTTCTCTCTAATCGCATATTTATTATCTTTATTTATTATTGTATAATGGCCGATTAAATAATAATTTATATGCGATTCGTGTTCCGATTCGGACACAAACTGCTCTGATCCGGGCTTCTCAGCTCCGATTCTGATTTCTACCCGCGATTCGGACTTCTTATACAGCGAGCTTCCTCTCACTCAGTCACTGGGTCAGTGGTTGTGAGTGTCTGACATGTCATAAGTGAGCCTGTGTTACCCACCTCAGGAAATATTTCCCCCAACTGAGTGGTTGTCCAGCCATCGTGCTGATCAATTAGACGTTATACGAAGAATATATTTTAAGCCTATGATATTCTGTTGTTGACTACTCAACGAGAACAAAATTTACCAAAAAAATAAACAACAAAAGTGAAAAGTGACCTCCACTCAAAATGTACGTAAAACACGCGCTCCCGCGCACAATCAACCACGGACCATAGCCGTTACCACGCTTCAGTGCAGGTCAAACAATACCACGATATCATTGCATGGAGCGCCTGTTTAAGATTGAGTATCAAGCACGATCCACGTAATTTCAATGGTTTCATACCACGTGCAATTTTGGTTCATATCTCGGCCGTTTCATGACAAACTTACATGAGATTTGGGATATATATTCTGTATATATCTATGAAGCTTACTTGAATAAGAGATTGAAGATTTCATTGATAAATTGGTATATACATGGGGTTGAATGTTGCTTGAACAAATGTAACTTACGTTGCGTACACGAAGCATTACATGGTGTAGTTTCTTAACTACAGCCAGTGCACATATCTGTGATCAATAACCTACTCTCATATTTCAAGTATCCCATCGATATTCATGTCAAATTGATGCGCAAATGTGTATATCTATTGCGATCCCCTGAAAATGAATTGTGCCGCTGGTCAGTGAAGCGCTAAGTACATATCAGCGGATTAATCGTATGGCAAATACCGTCAATGCTCAGCTGTCGAGAACGTTGTACTCAGGAGTGAGATGTTGTTGTGATTTTGGTTCTATTCTGCACTTAAGAATATTAGAGTCGCTGAATTCTTGACGTAGTTTGCGAATGAGTTTACAATGCCAACGGATATAGACGTTATTAATACGATTGACGATCAAATTCTTTCGCTCAGTGTATTTTCAATGCGGATGATATATAACATGCTATTTTGACCATCAAACTCCCATCAAGTGTTTAGGTAAATCCCAAAACAGGCAGTAGGTTATTGTTCTATGATAGGTAATCTAACTATAGTCAAGAAACTGTACCCTAAAACGCTGTCAGTTTTGTATGTAAGTTACATTTGTTTGGCGGTGTATAACGTTCAGGATCTGTATGAATATCGAATGGGTCTTCAATATGGCCATTGGACAAGCATTGTAGTCGTGGATAGAACATACACAACAATTCTCAGCGCAATCCATTACCAAACTGCAGAGTTATAGGCCAAACAAAGCATACCAAAATTCTGCTGATAAGACATGGATCCTGACTGATAAGCATCCTTAAAATACAGAAACAGAAAACTGTTTGTGGACAGTGTAAAATCGTGACTGTATGAGCAAAGTCAATTAAAGATTCACTCGAATTTTATTTTTCATTTCCTTTGTTTTTCTTCATTTTTCGTGCCTTAGGCTTACCGAGTGTAATCACCGCATTCTGTAACAGTTGGCAGTAAACTGAACAAGCGCCCTGTCGACCATGTCAACCAACTCTACTGGGCGAGGCCAGTAAATCTTACACACCAAGAAATCAACTATACACTGAAAGGTAACAGAAAACACAACAATATCATAGGCCTATATTATATGTGTAACTTTTTGACATGGAGTGGTTTCATTGGCTACTGAGCTTTGATAGGAAACTGTAATGTTCAGCCACGGAATCAATCTTCCATGTACCGGTACCGTATGTAACTATGTTCATACAGCTGACCAGCAGAAAGTTTGCTTCCGCATATATGAATCAACCTTCACATGTATGCAGATACCGCCATATCTGATCGGCGCTAGACTGCAAGGTGGCTATAATGTAGGCTACAACATACACCTGAAGTCAGCTGTGTTCAGGTAAGTTATATGTATGAAATTAGATTTAGATGAGAGGTAGGACCAGGAAATGTGCAGGATCTCATACCCTAAGTCCTGAACGATATTCACAACAAGTAGAGTGTTGTTTATGCTCTTGCTGTCAGCAAACTGTTATTGAAAAAGGACAAACACACATAATGATCCCATGTGTCTGGCGGACATGTAGGCCTCATCATGTCTTCCACTCTCCATAACCATGGGTAATTGTGCCGGTAATTTTCTCGCATTATGAGTGCAACATTTGGCATCGGCTCTGCAGGGTGCTAGGCCTAGTTCGTTAGATGGGCCAACTGGTTATGTTTAGTACTACACACACATATGTTGCCCGTTGCACCCAAGGCCAAGAGCAGGAGAGGAGGCTCCCAGCACATAACATGAGCATGTGGACGTACTGTAGCGATTTTGAGCTGTGAATTGTGTTCGGCCAGTTTTACTACGTGTTTGTTTAATGATACATGTACCTGATGTTTTTCGGCCATTAAATAAGTTTTAAATCAATTCTATAAGTGTATACGATCAAAAAAGTTCAGGTATTTTTCCTCGGCTGAAATCAGATCATGATGGTCAAAATTATGTAACAGTGCTCTGAAGTGAATTTAGAACAATGCATATTGTTACGTGGTGGTTTTTGATTGGTTATCAATCATAAAAAAAGTTCGGTAAAAAAGTCAGTTTTGATTGGTTGGGGTAGGTCACGTGACACCTACCCCGAAATGCATAAATACCACTGACTCACAGGAGTCGGCGCCTTTTGACCTGGGACACCCACCAGTACACATCACGGTTCAGAACTTGTCAAATTGGTCGAAGAGCGGCAGAAGAACCGAACGTGTCATCTCTAGATGAATTCTCAACTATTTCAACCGACTGTATGATTCATCAACAAGCCTTGAACTGTAGTCGAGAGTTGATCCTTGAGCCGGCCCAGCCGACTCTGTGTTCGGGTTTACAGATGGAATGAAACCAAAATTGAACTCAGAGAATCTAAAGAAGTAAAGTCTGCTGGAGTAATAAGAAAAAGGACTGGAAGACCGGGTTGAAATCAAAGCTGATAACGTCTGGGATAGCTGTGAGTCCAAGCTATCCACCGAACATCCAGCCGAAGAAGAAGAGGTTGATAGAATAAGACGACCACCGGACTACATGATAGGTAATCACTACTTCGGGTACACGAAGAGCTGCAGACATCGAACATGCTACCACTGAGACGGCCTGCAGCCGGCGCTTCCAAGCCTCCCAAAGTACCTCACCGAAGTCAACTGAGACGGCCTGCAGCCTGAGCTTTGGAGCCTCCCGAAGTCAACTGAGACGCCCTGCAGCCGGAGTACCAGAGTCTCCCGAAGTGCTCTTGTGGCCGAAGTTCCTGTGTCAACTGAGACGGCTTGCAGCCGGAGTGCCAGAGTCCCCCGAAGCACCCTAGTAGCCACAGTTCCGGAGCTTCGCAAAAACAATCCTGCTGGAGAACCAGCGTCAGCTAACCAACGACCATCCTCCCAATTTTCAGTTGACCCCTGAAAGACTACAGTAGAAATCAACCCCCAGAATCGTTACAATATTACTAGTCTAGCTCCGCCGACTATCGGCCATGGCTAGAACCCCTATAGCCCGACGAACTGTGAGAGTTCTCTAACACCTCAGGGAAGACTGATCGAGTGGTCAATGCAAGCATTAACCAAGCAGCAGCCTCCCCTAAGCCCCGTTTTTATGAGTCTCTGGGGGCCATTCGCCCTCTAGCCAAATGTACTCTTGGTTTGCCACACGGACTGGACGTGCACGTGGGCGTGTTGCTGGCCAGCCCGCCGCCGGTCCAGCACAGGAATAGACGGTCCACCATTGTCTGCCAGAGCCTGTACGCACCATCCCAGGGCAAGAGACTACCAATTCATGGAGGCGTGAGCCCACGGATCAAAACAGCATCCCCCCTGGGGAGGTCTTTGTCTTTGTCTATGTTTTCCATCTGGACCTGCCAATATCCCAAAGCCATACCGAGCATACAGAAAAAGTGCAATCTGGCCATGGCATTGAACATGTACTAGATGTGTGGAAGAGGGTAAACATGAATTCACGCAGAACTTCCACTTTCTTCTTTGCCATAACCACAGGACCAAGGGTTGTCACTGGGTTCAATGACGTTTAGCTCGAGCATTTCTGCAGCTCAAAGTCAAAGACCTTTTGGTGCACGATAGCTGCTTATTGTATCTGCTGTTTGGATGGACGCTCATCATAGAGATCGATGCAGTGTTTGGCAATGTTTGTCTTGGCGACTGCACCATCATGAACAAGGCATTGTGGTTTTGGTTTCCTCAAAATTCCACTAAAATGGAAAACTAGTTATCATGAAAAAGAAAAATCGCAAGGACTGTTTCTAACGTAGGTTATCGTGAACATACCCAAGGTATGTTTGAATCTCTGAAACTGTACAAATGACAGGATATACAGCTAAGTGAATCTGCTAGTTTATGTATAAATATCAACATAGGCTAATCCCCTCCCCGCCACTAAACAAATTCATAAGTACGCAAAGTTTATTAAGTGAAACTGTCCATACACATGCAACGAGGCACTCCCTACCTTTAGGTCCTCCCCAAACGGGTTGTTCCTGGTACTGTTCTCATAGTGGAACATGGCATGCAGAGTGTCAGAAAGCAGGTCGACGGCATCCTCCTCAGCAACCGATCGGACACACAAAGTGCTTACCACTCCTAGCAATGACCAAAAAGAGGTATAATATTTCGGTCACATCTCCAGCGGGCCTCCAGCAACGGTTTCCAGCGTCTACCTCAACTGCGACAGAAAGGCAAAACAAACCTACAAAAGTTTATACTTGAGGTTTTCCTGGGATGAACATGATATGGCGGAAGATGTGACATGCATCCTTTGCGTACAGAAGCTCACCCTTACTCTCTGTGATAGGCAACTTGAATCTCTGAATGTGTCAAGGAAATATATGAATATGTTTACCTGATATGGTTTAATGTGTTTTCAAATAGTAAATGCATTTGTACCTGACCTGCTACATCCTTCAACCCCAGTATAGCTTTATTTTATGGAAATTACAGGGATAGTCAAAATGGTTAGGTCAGGCCAAAAACAGACCTGATTTAAAAAATGGTTAGGTCAGGCCAAAAATGGTTAGGTCAGGCCCAAAACGGGCCTGATTGAAAAAAAAATAGGGGAGGGTGCGGGTAACACAAAAAATAAAATATGAATAATGACCAAATTTTGTATAGAGGGTGGGTTATATATGTTTAAGCATGTCTATTTGAGTTCATGGCGATTAACAGAATTTATGTTCTGCTAAGTTCTGTCTGAGTTCCTGTTGGCATACATTTAATAGGCTACAGTAGTTCCAACACTCGAATTTTCTATCCAGAATGACCCAAATGTGGCGATTTTGCCCAAAGATCGCGGCAGGTGATTCTTTTTAAACACGCTTGTTTCTCGGCCTTGTTTTGGACGCTTCTGTTCGAAGCACGAGCGTTGTGTAGCTCTCTAATCCTCTTATCCACTGTACTGAACAATGGCTGTTTATGTCATCTCTCGTGCTCACGACTCGACTATAAATACTGTGGCCGCATTTTGTGTGGCCGGAGTTGTCCAGAGACTGAGCACGACAGGTGAGCTCACGCCATGGTCTCTGTTCGGGTAAAGGCCAGTCAGGCCTCAGGGACGACTTCCATAGGGGGCCCAGGTGGGGAAGATCTTGATGACTCGGGGGTGTACGCCCTCTGGATCACCGGTCTCCCACCTGGGATGGTGCGACACAGGCTCTGGCAGACCGTCGGCTGTCCAAGCTGGCCAGCAACATGCCCACGTGCGCGAGTTCTGTGGTGCCGCTCCCATGGTATCTCAGGCTCCGCACACGGCTACATTATCATAACTGTTGTTGATGTTGGTGATGATGATGGTGATGTGTTATGATGTGATGTATGACGGCCGGACTCGCCCGGGCGGACTGTTACCTGGTTGTAGTGCTAGTAATTACCGACGCCCGCCGCGTGCGCCCTTTGCGCTGCGGGCGTCGAACGTTACACAAATGATCGAAAAGGAGCATGTAGTAGTTGAGAGGTGAGTTGGCAATAAATGGGAAATGTGTAGCGTATACGTGTAGGCTTTCCATAGACCGATTCGAGGTCACTGCGTGCAGCCGGCGCGCAATGCATTGTGGGAGGATATGTGTTCACTTCCGAGGCAATATTATGGTTTTCGCGAAGTCGATTATAAAACCCACTGAAGTAGTATTACCGCAGATAATTTATTGTGTTAAACTTGTTCAAACATGTCAAGCAGATGCGGTGTTGCTTCTTGTTCCAATGACCGAAGATATAAAAACAAGTGAGTGTGACTATGAATAAATGAATCGTAGCTTGCCACACCCCCTCCCCCCAGCTTCCCCCAGGCCAACACTGGTCAATGTCAGATTGAACTTGTTGAATGGTCAGACACAGCCCTTTCCACAATGTCGAAGGTCTAGTGTTATGTTTGTGATATAGATATATAACCCATGCAGTAACAGTTCAATATAGACATATGCATAAATGAAATTATGCGCTAGCACTATATAGCCCTATATATATGGAAGTAGTTATGCACTACAAATGCAACTATATCGTATAAATGTACCGATATATTAGTTTTCAATGTTGTTTTTTGATGTGTGTGTGTTTAATCTCACAGGTGGATTGTACTGCCACATGTGTCCGAGCTGAAATTCCACAAACCGAACCCACAAGATCACCAGAAGTGGGAGACCAAGCTACAGCGACCTGGATACACTGTGTCGGGAAATACTCGTGTTTGCAGCAATCATTTCCGGTAAGATGAGCCTACATGATTTCATTAACATTCAGCTGATATGTCAATAAACTGGTGAATGTCATGTTAGAATAGTGATGTGTTTGTTAAATGTTCACTTTATTGTTTGGTATGTGTGAATGCATTTTTTGAAATTATGTTCCAGGTATGGCAAGCCTCTACACAACAACCGCGCTCCAACTATGCACCTTCGTTCCTACCCATCATGGGCACGCACCGTATCTGAGGTGAGAGATGACCTTCAGAAGATTGATGAGGAAATCGTGTGTGAAGTCTTGTCTGAACTGTGTGAACACGCCCAACAGCAGGACTTGAAACATCTTTTCGAAAAGTACGTGGGGCATCTCGACTGTTCTTCTGGATTCTCATCAGTATGTATGAGGCTGGAAAAAACTGTGGCGAGGAGTCTGATCGATCTCGTGCTGAATATCATTCCCATTGGAAAATGTTTGGAAGTTCTGGCATTTTTCACACATGGCATTCCAATCGAAGGACGAAAACCACATGGAGTTACTAAAACTTCTGGAGAATCTGTGAACCTGGTGACTGAGTTGGAAGCAGGAACTGAAATGTGTCAACTGGTTGGTGATTTTCACAACTATGTGGCCCCAATGCCTTCTGATGATCAAAACAACATGCCAGAAGTCTCCGCCGCATCTTCCAGAACACCAATGGACACCAGTACATCTGCCTGCAAACCTACCAAGAAAAAATGCATGAAAAAGAGGTGCCAGAAAAGGATCAGAGAGCTGGAGGCCAAGGTAACAGCGCTGGAACGTGAGGTGCAGACACTCAAAAAGAAGGCAGATCTACGTACTCGGCAGCGGAATGAAAACCAGCAGAGAATTCGCGTATTACAGAAGCAAGTGGACGATCATGAAGTACAGAAACCTTCGTTGGACATCAACCGAATCAAACACAGTGATACACTTGTCACCTTGCATACAGGATTACCAAGCTACGCCATGTTCCAGTGGGTGCTTGATGAAGTGCGCCCTGCCGCAGAAACAATGAACTACTGGGATGGTAAAGGAGACAAAGAAGGTGCTCCTGAGAGAAAGAAATGTGGGTTACGTGCACTCAGTATAGAGAATGAACTACTGATGTGTCTCATGAAGTTGAAACTGAATTTGTCTGGCGAATATCTGGCCTTTCTGTTCAGTGTGTCAACGAGCACGGTGTCTATATTGCTATCCACTTGGATACCTATGCTCAGTTTGGAACTGTCAGGTCTGATTTACTGGCCTTCGAGGGAAGAAATCAAGTTGTGCTATCCGTCTTGTTTCAAAAAATGGGATGGCATCACAGCAGTTGTTGACTGTTTCGAGATCCCAGCTGAACGACCTTCACATGTTGAAGCAAATAGCCAAGTCTTCTCGACATACAAGAACCGACCTACATCTAAGTTCCTTCTGGCTTGTACCCCAGGTGGTTCAATATCATACATATCATGTGCTGCTGGAGGCAATATGTCTGACAAAGAAATCTTCTTGCAGTCTGGAATATTGCAAAAATTTTCTGTCGGGGACAAATGCATGGCCGATAAAGGCTTCCGAGTTCAAGGAGAGTTGCTGGAGCATGGTGTCGAACTGATCATTCCCCCTTTTGTAAAAGGCGGGAAGCCTTTCACCGATGCCGAAAACAGTTCAAACAAAAACATTGCACATTCGCGTATACATGTGGAGAGAGTGATTGGACGATTGAGAGACTACTCGTATTTGAATGGTGTCACCCCAATCAGCCAGTTGGACTTGATCACACCAGCAGTTAAGACATGTGTTGCACTAACAAACCTCAAGCGATCGGTTGTGAATCCAGAATGAATATTGTGACCATGTGCTGTAAAAAATTAGAATGAATGTGAACAAATAAAATAGTATGTGTCATTGTTGGTGACCTTGGCATATTCCTGAACATCACAAAGCTCTGATTCTTTTCAATATTTGCCACAAGGTTTTAGCAGAATAACCTTCTTTGCCATGAGGTTTAACAAGCCTTTAGCACAATATGAAATATCACGTACTGTTTGTAGTCATTTCAAATTTATTGTGTATGACAATAGATGACCCTTAAGATTCTGTGGTATAGCATTGAAATATAGCATAGTGGTACATGTATAGCATTGATCATTCTTAAATCTACGACTATTAGGCAGTCCTTAGAGACAATAATGTTAACAGACAAGTGCGGTGATAATTACCGGTACAGCGAAATTCCAATTACACATGACATGAACCTCCATGTCTACAAAAAGATCTACAAAATCATGTTATATAACCTATATTGACATGAATCAAATTCACTGTATTTTCGTCCACACATACACATGAAACATATGATTTACAGTAAGTGATTTTGTGCTTTCCAAACAATCAATCTTCATTTACATGTCATTTTTTGCTTGACATTACGGTTTTTGAGTTCATGATATATAACTTGTGACATGAAGGTGTGGGCTTTCTCACACATGATGTTCATGAAATCTGTGTTGGATGGGACACGACAGGTGAAGAAATTGTCTTTGCTGGCGTCCAACATCAGAACAAAGTCACCATAGGCGGCTCCTGTACAATACATCTGTGCCTGTATTTGGGTATAGTAGTCATGACCTTCATCCAAGACCAGTTTTCCGTCTAATTCTTTGATGCAGGATGTGCTACATTTAGCGAACTCTGTGACAGTGTAATGCCGGTTCGTCCAGGGATTCTTCACTTCCACCACACCTGTACCACAGCAGCTACACTCCACAAGACTGTCTGGACTGGCAGCGATGTATGGAGTTGCACACGACACCCAAAGCCCTGTGGCTTGCAGCGAGAACTTCTTGTGATGATGGATTCTCTCCAGTTTGTATCGTTCAAGAGCCTTGGCCTCATGTTCTCGCCCCCACCGAATTGGTTGTGGTTGACGATCACCATCCATGCTTGGGTAGTAGGACATTATGGTGGCCACAAGGCTGTGTGTTGCGCCAGTGATGTTTTGAGAGGAATCCACATGCCGCAGAACCTTGCCCATGTTCGAAGCTGTTAGGCGTCCTCGACGATGGTTGTGCCATGTGTCACTCTGATGCTGTAGTGCTGTGTATTTGGCCAGCCACACCTGACTTGTCTCCGACATGGTTAGAGCAGACAGGAAGCTCTCGAAGTCCTCACTGTGTTCAGCAGCAGATTCGACAGTGGGCACCATGAGTTCTTGATTGGTTGTCACATCCACTGCGAATCCTAGATGGCTGATATCTGGTTTTTGCTTCAGTGGAGCCTCTTGACGGAATCCAGCTGAATACAGCAATACTGCTGACTGACCATTGGATATGTCCGCAAGGCGATCGAGGTTGTAAGATGCCAGATCCCGCTGAACCCTCTTGTCCTCAGCCCGTGGATCTGATTCATCACGGCGTTTTCGCTGCAACGGTTTCATGCTGGATGATGCCTTGGGTGTCTTGATGTCGCTCATGAAACTGGAGGTCTTGAGCTTCTTGTGGACTGGTTGATGCCATGTCTGCAAGGTGCTAGTGCCTGGCTTTGTGTGTCCTTCCTTCACTGCATCCGAGACTTTATACAGAAGTGCAGCAACATGCTTGCATATTCCACTAAGCCTGCAATAAATAAAAATTTACACTAGTCGTTTGATCCACCAATATACACATTCCAAGGCTATAGTGAAGAACTCAATGAGCTGTGATATTTACAAACTATACATATTGGTTATTATAGCTTATAGTGCAGATATAATAAAGTATGGGCTACTGTGACGTATACTGTAAAACGACTAATTTTGGCGGCTATTAAATTTGGCGGTTTTGAGCCCCACCTCATTTTGCAGAGATTTAATTTGGTAGAATGAAATTTAGCAGATTAGTCATTTCCTCTCCTTGGTTACAAATCCCGTTATCAGCTTATTAAGCTAACTTACTACTTACCCAGCAATACAGTGGCAGTCAGCCTTGTGAACAACTCCAGTATTCTTGTGCACAGATACCCAAACGAAGTACGGCTTCTCGTTCACTCGAGTTTGGGGACATACAAGTCCCGAAATGAAGCCGAGCCCTGTTAGGAAGTTAATCATTTGAATTCATATGATTACAATTACACAGCTGTTCTCGCAATCGCGAATGTGTATTGTTTCTATGCCCATATTATCCACAACAATTTGATGTCGGCAATGCAATTTGTATTTACCATGCATTTGCTACTGACAATGGACTCACCGATATGTGGATTTATAGGGTGGAACTGCACGTTCTTCACCCTGCCTTCTGCCACTGCCATACTTCGTCCTTCTTTAAGGGCCTTACTCCCTCCAGTGCTCATGCCTTGGTCGATATTACCTGATAGTACAAATTTTGATATAAATCAGATTGTAGTCAATATGTTAATTCAATTATGATTGAGAGCATCATTATTTGGCTCACTAATTGTAATATTCATTTACATTGCATTGGAGTCTGAGCAGTTTCATCTATACTATTACTTGGTGATTCACATTATAATACCCTAGACTGCACAATAACTCACACAAATACATTAGCCAGCTCCTATATCACTGGGTGGGAGCTTGCCCATGATTCTTGACAAGTCAGCTCAGTAAAAATCTTTCCTCGCAGGGGCATTGCTCGGCAAAAATCTTTAATCACAGGGGCATCTGAAAGCCCATGCGACGAAAGATTATTGCCGAGCAAAGCCCCTGCGAGGAAAGATTTTTACCAAGCTGACTCGTCAAGAATCATGGGCGATCTCCCACACAGTGTATATCATGATAGGAAATGAGACATGAAGTGATGTTATGACTACTCACGCTAGCCAGACCTTTGTATTCCTTTTTTTTCATCAAACTGGTGCAAACGAAGAACCAAATCCTTAAATAGATAAATAGAATATCAATGAAACAACATCGAATGAATTGATATTGTGATTCTTGAGTATTAAAACTTAGCTATATATTCTAACAACTTTGTTTGAAGTCCCCTTGTAAACTCACAGGCAACAAAGTATGCAGTTATCGAACTATCCAACACTTCGGGAAAGTTGCAGTTAGGCTGCAGTGTTTCCCATCCTTCGTCCAAAGCTAGTGGATGTGGCATGGTCATACCAGGCCCCAGCACCAACTTGGCGGCCCTCGTCCTGCACCTTTCTGCCTCCTTCTCATCCTCTGTCTTCACAACTGGTAATCCTGAGTGAAACATCATAACATTTTATTAATACACATTTGCATGATTTTGCACACTTCTAATTTTTGACACACTCTTGATTATAGCATTAACTGTCAACGTCAGGTTATCATGCAGGCTACACTATACTGATGATGATGACTTAAAAACCAGCATAGGTGCATAAACATGATAAAGACTGTACCTGTTTACCTGTTACAGCGGTGTGAGTGCATGGGACTAGTGTACATACTAGGCCTACACAGTCATACAGTAAGTGAGTCAGTATTACTAGTTGGAACTCACCAAGTCTGATGGCGTAAAAGAGCCTCAGCTGAAGAGCCGACTTCCGCGTATTGGCATGTGGAATATCCCCTTTCTTCAACAATGTTTTTAAGGTAGGCAAATCGCATAACTCTATCAAATCCACAAGATTTTCGTCCGACATCGAGTTTGACAGCCGGTCCATGTTTGACAGCTGTCAGATGTGAACACAATATGCCCCAGAATGCAATGCGCGCGCATGCGCGGTGACCTGACCCTTTTCCTGGCGGATCGGTCTATACCGCTGGTACATTTTGGCCATCGCTCAGCAAAGATGGCGTTTTTACAGGGCACGGGAAATTATAAAGATTTCCCGCTCACTGCAGCAGAAAGGGCTAACCGATCGGTCTTCGGTATGATCATGCTTCAACAATAGATCCGATACATTTCTTTGGTTTCTGTTATTTTCTCGACAAATGTCTGTTTGCTGTGCGGATTGAAATATTGATGAGCGATAATACCATCATCAACCATGCCATGAGCTATGGCTTCGACTTGGGCCGGCTTTAGGCTTGGGCTTGTAGCATTACAAACGCGACATGTGAGAAACCCGAACATCACGTATGTCGCTTTTCTCACAGTCATATGCTTATTATCGCCCATGTCGCATTTTTCACGCCTGATGTGATTGGTGGAGAATATTCATTCCAATCTGCTTGCGATATTCACATCAAAGACTTCTTAATACGTTTCATGAACGTTATTGTTGCATAAGGAAATGTAAACAGTCAGATACTTGATTGCGATTTGTGTGTTTTGCCAATGACATGCTTCGAACTCGTACTGCACCACCGTCACCATTTGCACGACTTGAATGGAACGCAGCACATAACGCACCCAAAACATCGCTCGATGGTCAAATATCGCACCACAAAATTCTTTGTTGTGCTGTTCTGCCAGATCCCCCACCCCCACCCGATTTCAGAGTTAAATCCTGATTAAATATTGAGTGGACGTCCATGAATTGGACGAAAATATGGACATGCATGTCGTGAATTTCACGAACAAAAGCCAGTTCAATAGCTCCGCAGTTAATGTCGGGTATTTCACGGGCATGTTGCTTTTTTCACACCGGAAACACCAACCGTGAAAAAAGCGACATGGTCGGATATTTCACGTGAAAAAAGCGACATGGTCACTTTTATCACATGAGAAAACCGACCATGTCGGGATTTTCACAATATTCGGTTTTATCATGCAGCAGGCTTGTATGTAGGCCTTGTTGATTCAGGCCCGTCTATCAGTCTATGGCCTAGGGTCGCTAGTTTCAAATGTTGATGACCCATACATATTCCCAGAATAAAAACCCAGTTTATCCACTTTGAGTGATTGTTTTATAGTGTGGGTTGATTGGCCCATGGCCATGTTAACTTGTTGATTGGATCCCCTACGAGCTGTCAGTCCTAACTTTGTCTTTTACTTGGCCACTGTTTGGGTCATATTCTTCAATAAATCATGATAAACTGCCCATCAAAAGTCTGGAATCGCTTTATCATATTCATCATTGATCAGGCAATACTCAGTTTACAATGACAAATTGCACACCAAAATGCACATAAATTTGTTTTCCACGTTTCTACCATGTTTCGTGTAAATGCTTATGAATTATGAGTGAAGGTAATGAAAGTTATCCAATGAGTGGTTGAATAAAAAATATGGCCAATTATAAACTAATGTTTATTGTGAGGTAAGCCTCAGAAAATAAAGGACCGTTACGAATCTATACTAATTACCAATATGATTTAATAGAAGAAACAAATCATATGAAGGTGTTACAACAAAAGTAACAAAAAATGTGTCCTAAATTCTATGCATCCCAACTTAGTTCACCAAATTTAATAAGGTTATGTTTTTTGTTCTTGCATTGTATTGGAAAAGCTTCTGACCTCATCATACCTCCTAGTGTTTGGTTCCACAAAATGTTCAAAAATACTTTGATAGTGTCAATGTGAATATGACATAATAATCATGAGGAAATCCTTACATCTTCATGATTTTAGGGTGAGTTGGCCATTCGGGGAATTCTTCTGTAGAATTTCATATCACTTTCTAAGTAATGATAATTATTTTATTTGCTTAAGATGACAGATGTTGTCTGAAGTTTGTCACAATGTAATTTCAATTTATCATGTGCAATACTCTATCTAGATAACTAAACCTATTCAGGGAATAAATAAATTTTGGCACCTTGATTTTGGAGAATGGGGGTGGGGGTGGGGGGGGCATAAAACATTGAGTTGCAAATAATTCAATATTTTCAGCAATGAATTTCAACAGGAACTATTTTAAAAATCGCATGCAGTTTTTCTTCAGCAGCAGCTATCAAATGTAGAAATGAATAGAATATTCCAACGACAAACATTTTGAAAATCCTCTGGACATTAGGGTTGTAATGATACATCGATGCATCAATATATCATGATATTTAATCTGATGATACACGTATCATATCGTCATGTGAAGTATTGATTTGCCACGATACCGTATTGGTCCTAATAGAAGCACGGCGAGCCAAAACAAGACCTCCTGCTGCAGTACGCGCAAAAATGAGGTCAAATTTGAGGTCAAATTTAAGAAAATCATTGAATAATAAACCTTCGATCCCCTTTCTTTTTTATTCAAATAACATAAATATGTGGATTGGAACACTACAAGATCTTATTAGAAAGATATGAAGTGAAATACAAGGTTACAAAAATTGAACACTTTTTGGGAAAAGAGGGGGGCACTCTACTATTAGGGCACGTGCCACTATTAGGACCAATACGGTAGATATCACACAGAGCTGAAAGAGGAGATGGCATTCATGTAGACAAAAAATTGAAGTTATCGGGTTATTCCTCAGTTAACTTTACATTACATTCATGTTATTAGGTATTGTGATACATATTGTATCGTGATGTATGTATCACAATACATATCGTATATTGACCCACCTCCTGATACACAGCCCTACTGGACATATTGAACTGAAGTTTCCTTTCATGTTGATATTTAGTAGCACTTTGAAGATGTTTTAAATGTTTTATACACACCAAAATTATAATGTGGGGAACTAAGTCATATGGAATATGCTGGTGATGAAATGCTGATGCACTGTGTTTCAATTCGTTTGAAGAAAATTAAAATTGGTGCTTCAAAATTTATAAAAGTTTGGAAGTTGTTAGTGTTTGATCTTTGTCAGTGATTGTTATATGAAATACATCATATATGTTGAGAACATATTGGTAACTAACTTTTTGTATAAACAGTACATGTATTTTATTTTTCATGATAATATTTTGTTGTATTTGTAGTTGGAAATATTCCATATGAGGCAACAGAGGAACAACTTAAGGACATATTTGCTCAAGTTGGGCCTGTTGTCAGTTTCAGGTATGTCTTCAAGTTTTCATATTCATGTAGTTTTATATATTCATTGGTCATCATACCTTTGGTCTGATGACCTAGTGTCGTGGCGTTGTGTCTTGCATCTGGCATCCGTTCACATTTTTATGTTAATGTGTACGGTCAAATCTTTCCGATATTTTGCACAAAAATACCTAAAAATATTTCAAGAGAGAGGTATTTTTCCACATTTTTAGGTTACCGGACCTTTGGTCCGATAACCTATTGGCATGGCGTTGCGTCCGTCGTCCGTCCGTCCGTCCGTCCGTCCGTCCGTCCGTCCGTCCGTCCGTCCGGCGTTAACATTTTTATCTTTAAAGTTAACGATCGAATCTTTCTGAAATTTTGCACAAAAATGCCTAAAAATATTTTGAGAAGGAGGTATTTTTTTGTTTTTTGATTTTCACATTTTTTTCAAAATGGCGGCCGTTTTTGTCGAAAAACGCTCAATTTTGGACTTTGACGGCCATTTTCTCAAAAACTGTCTGATCAGTTTTGAGTTTTTGGTTTCAAAAGATTCCCCTCATATACCACTGTGATATGTATAAGTTTGGTTGCCCTAAATCTGCCGGTTTCCGTGTGGCGGCCATTTTGAATTTTTGGCGGGTCGGCGAAAAAATTTTTTTTCGCCCCAAATCGCATTACTATCCATTTTGGGCCATTTCTAGGGCAAAAAAAATTTTTCACCCTTTGAAAAAAATTTTGGACTTAGAAAATTTTCGGCATTTTTTCCCTTCATAATGGGAGCTGTCCGGACTGTACTCATAGAACGCTTGAAGATAGAGCTTAGAAATTGGCACTTTCAAATGGGAAGTCATATATGGCGACTTGTGTGGTGACCTTGAATTTGACCTTGGATGACCTTGAAAGGTCAAAACAGCCATTTTTGGGTCGAAAAACGCTCAAATTTGCACCTGGTCTGTATTTTCTCAAAAACTCTCTGATCAGTTTTGAGATTTTTGCTTAAAAAGATTCCTCTTATATATGTCTGTGACGTGTATAAGTTTTGTTGCCCTTGAATCGCCGATCTCAGTGTGGCGGCCATTTTGAATTTTTGACGAGTCGGCGAAAAATTTTTTTTTCGCCCCAAATAACATTACTATCCATTTTGGGCCATTTCTAGGCAAAAAAAAATTTTCACCCTTGAAAAAAATTTTGGACTTAGAAAATTTTCGGCACTTTTTTCCTTCATAATGGGAGCTGTCAGGACCATAGACGTCTGTACTCATAGAACGCTTGAAAATAGAGCTTAGAAATTGGCACTTTCAAATGGGAAGTCATATATGGCGACTTGTGTGGTGACCTTGAATTTGACCTTGGATGACCTTGAAAGGTCAAAACAGCCATTTTGGGGTCAAAAAATGCCCAGATTTGCCTTTGTAGATGAAATGCTTGCAGATAGAGCTCATGTTTGCATTATGAACATATAGGAAGACATATTTGGCACAACTAATGATGACCTTGAACTTGACATCAGATGACCTTGAGTGCCAAATGTCTGACTTGGAATGTGTAAATTGACCTGAGCGGCCTAAACGATTCCACCCAACATATAGAATATCAAATGCCGCATACATACATGTAATGGTTACATCGAAGTTCATACGGATGACCTTGATTGGTAAATCCCAAGGTCATATGTTTACACTGCGAACCTTGATTGGTAAATCTCAAGGTCTGTTACCTGCCAATGCTGCCATGGCTAAACCAAAATTGTCCGGTAACCTATCTTAGCCTTTGGGCTAATTTTTCTTAAAATGGCGGCCATTTTTGACGAAAAACTGGCGGTCACTATCTCAAAAACTCTCTGATCAGTTTTAATATTTTTAGGTTACCGGACCTTTGGTCCGATAACCTATTGGCATGGCGTTGCGTCCGTCGTCCGTCCGTTCGTCCGTCTGTCCGGCGTTAACATTTTTATCTTTAAAGTTAACGATCGAATCTTTCTGAAATTTTGCACAAAAATGCCTAAAAATATTTTGAGAAGGAGGTATTTTTTTGTTTTTTGATTTTCGCATTTTTTTCAAAATGGCGGCCGTTTTTGTCGAAAAACGCTCAATTTTGGACTTTTACGGCCATTTTCTCAAAAACTGTCTGATCAGTTTTGAGTTTTTGGTTTCAAAAGATTTCCCTCATATACCTCTGTGATATGTATAAGTTTGGTTGCCCTAAATTCGCCGGTCTCCTTGTGGCGGCCATTTTGAATTTTTGGCGGGTCGGCGAAAAAAAATTTTTTCGCCCCAAATCGCATTTCTATCCATTTTGGGCCATTTCTAGGCAAAAAAAAATTTTCACCCTTTGAAAAAAATTTTGGACTTGGAAAATTTTCGGCACTTTTTTCCTTCATAATGGGAGCTGTCAGGACTGTACTCATAGAACGCTTGAAGATAGAGCTTAGAAATTGGTACTTTCAAATGGGAAGTCATATATGGCGACTTGTGTGGTGACCTTGAATTTGACCTTCGATGACCTTGAAAGGTCAAAACAGCCATTTTGGGGTCAAAAACGCTAAGATTCGCCTCTGGATATGAAATGCTTGCAGATAGAGCTCATGTTTGCATTATGAACATATAGGAAGACATATATGGCACAACTAATGATGACCTTGAACTTGACGTCAGATGACCAAATGTCTGACTTGGAATGTGTAAATTGACCTGAGCGGCCTAAACGATTCCACCCAGATATATCTTTGTATTATGAACATATAGAATATCAAATACCGCACACATACATGTAATGGCGACATCGAAGTTCACATGGATGACCTTGATTGGTAAATCTCAAGGTCATATGTTTACACTGCGAACCTTGATTGGTAAATCTCAAGGTCTGTTACCTGCCGATGCTGCCATGGCCAAACCAAAATTGTCCGGTAACCTATCTTAGCCTTTGGGCTAATTTTTTCTGTTTCAAAAGATTTTTGTTTTATACCTTTGTGACCTGTATAAGTTTTGTTGCTCTTGAATCGTCGATCTGTGTGTGGTGGCCATTTTGAATTTTTGACGGGTCGACCAAAAACATTTTTTTTCACCCAAATCACATTACTATTTCTTTTTTGGCCATTTCCAGAAGAAGAAAAAAATTTCACCCTTTGAAAAAGAATTTGGGACTTGTAACATGTGTAAATTCTTGCCACTTTTTTCCTCCTTCATAATGGGAGCTGCCCCAACTGTACTCATAAAACGCCTGAAGATAAAGCTTAGATATTGGCACTTTTTGCCAGTTTTGGTTTCCCAACTAACCAGAAATGATATGTGGAAGAACCCTATTTTTTGAGCTGGCTCCGAGGTCCGTGAGGTCTGTGAGGGTGAAATCAAGGTTTTTGGTTTCTGGACGATAACTCGAAAAATATTCAAGCAATAGATGCAGAACTCTGCATGGAGGTTCATATACCACCAAGGAAGAACCCTATTGATTTTGGGATCAATCTGTCAAACGACTTTTGACTTAGAGGTCAAAATAATTTTATGCTGATTCATCCTTGAGGCTTCCTGCATATCTCAGAAACGGTGCATCGTATGACGAGAGATACGTTATTTTCTGACTCGTCGCCCTAGACAAACATGTCTAAGGGGTATTATTTTTTTTGATCCGGCTCCAAGGTTCGTGAGGTCTGTGAGGATGAAATCAAGGCTGATTTTGATACTTGGTTTCCGGACAATAACTCGAAAAATATTCAGGCAATAGTTGCAGAACTTTGCATGGAGGTTCATATACCAACAGGGAAGAACCCTATTGGTTTTGGGATCGATACGTCAAACGACCTTTGACCTAGGGGTCGAAAGAATTTTTTGCTGAGTCATCCTTGAGGCTTCCTGCATATCTCGGAAACGGTACGTCGTAGAGTGAAACGGACGTTATTTTCGGACACGTCACCCTAGACAAACATGTCTAAGGGGTATTATGGATGAACTTTGACCTTGACCCGAAATTTTTTTGCCGAGTCGGCATTTTTCGTTTTCGTCGATATCTCGGAATCGCTGCGTCCTAGAGCAAAACGGACATCATTTTTGGATCCTCGCCCTAGACAAACATGTCTGAGGGGTATTATAGATGAGCTTTGACCTTGACCCAAAATTTTTTTGCCGAGTCGGCATTTTTTTTTTCATCGATATCTCGGAAACGGTGTGTCGCAGAGCGAAATGGACGTTATTTTCAGACTCGTCGCCCTAGACAAACATGTCTAAGGGGTATTACAGATGAACTTTGACCTTGAACTGAAATTTTTCATTTTCGTCAATATCTAGGAAACGGTGTGTCGTAGAGCCCGTGTCAAACATGTTTTAAACATTACGAATCAGTCCTAACACCAAAATGCCTCCAAAGCATCTTTAGGCCTTGATGTCTAGTTTCATACATATTCTAGTTTTGTAATTTATCTTATATGGTGTAAGGGAGATAGTGTGCACATACATAAAATCAATTCTTCATCCTAATGGTAATTAACTTGGTATGCAAGGCTTGTATACGATCGTGAGACTGGGAAGCCGAAGGGCTATGGATTTTGTGAGTACCAGGATATTGAGACAGCTAAGAGTGCCATGCGTAACCTCAACAACCATGACTTCAACGGTCGCCCACTGCGGGTTGGCGTGGCAGCCGGGGAGCAGGCTAAGGATGAAAACAAAAGTAAGTTCCCTGATAGAACAGAATGTATTGGTTACCTAAACAAACATGGAAAACATCTACATCCTAGTATGTTCTCTGATAAATCACAAGAATTCATAGGTTTCGACTGAGTGTTGATGTACATGTGCCTGGCATGTTTTATTATATGGCATTATATGAGTTTGAAACTCAAATTTGATTATAGGTATGCAGCAGGCACTTGGTGGACCTCCAGTTGAGGTGGGTGATGTTATGTATCAATTTAAATTGTGACTGCGAACTATTCTATACTTGTCATGAATTTTGTCTGTTGAGACCTCAGTGGTATGTAACTCAGTAGCAGAATCCTTGTGTCTTTTTGTGTAGAGTCCTTTTGGAGACCCCACTGAACCTGAGAAAGCCCCAGAGGCTATCAGCAAAGCTGTGGCCAGTCTCCCACCTGAACAGATGTTTGAACTCATGAAACAAATGAAGGTAAGTTGACACAAGCTAGGATAAGCTGACACATGCTACGATATCTCATCTAATCACATTTCAACTCATAATACACATTGCATTGATTTCAACATCAATTTCATGTCGTTTTTGTACAGCTTTGCATCCAGAATAATCCTAACGAAGCAAGGAACATGCTGCTACAAAATCCACAGTTGGCATATGCATTGCTCCAGGCACAGATTGTAATGAAGATTGTAGATCCACAAGTTGCACTCGTATGTATGCAGAATTCGAAACATAAAGCATTCTCAATGAGAAACATTCATATCCTATTGGCCCTAATGAAATCACTGATATAGCATCATCCATTTCTGTTGTTCGAAGGCCATGTTGCACAGACAGACTGAACAGATCCCACCTCTGGTTCCATCAGAAACACAACAAGAACAACCACCTATGGACACAGTAAAATATCTGATGAATACTATTGTGAATCTTTGTGACACATAAGCATGATAAGATGCGAACATTTCTCTTTAGGTTCTCCCTGACGTAATTGTGCGATATGCCAGATTGGCAGAAAATTCACCTAATTTCATAGACTCAATTACTAAACTTCGTCAATCAGGACATTCGAGACCAGCACCCAGGACCAGGATCCCAGGGAGGTGGTCCACCAAGGCCAGGTGGTCCAAACCGAGCACCCGGACCAATGAGTGGTCCAGGGCCCCAGGGACCGCCAGCCTCTATGGGTGGTCCACCCCAGGGTCACATGCAGCCCAGCTCCATGGGGGGTCCCATGCCCGGCGGCGGGGCCCAGACAATGACAGCGCCTAGCAACATGGGTCCACGTTCAGGACAGGACTTTGGACCGGGGCCAGGGCCAGGTAGCACGTGATTTGGTGATGATTGTGTCCTATCGTGTTTTTTTAAAGTTTTCTTTGTACAATGAATCATATTAATGCTCAAGTCTTGAAATGCTCAAGAAATCTGTAATGTGCGATCTGATACATGAGTTTTGCATATTTCATGCCAGGTGGCCCAGGTGGAAGAGGTGGTTTACTCGGTGATCATCCACCATCTCAGGGCGGTCCAAGAATGGGTGGTCGAATGGAAGGCATGCATCCTGGTGACTCAGATCTGAGAGGTATTTGGCCTTCTTACCTCTTTATCAGTGCTGAAATGCCGAATAAACTGTTTTAAAAAATGTACTCCAAGTTAGCATAATACATGTACATGCTTTTCTTGCAGGACCTCGACCGGAGATGGGCATCAGGGCACCAGGTGCTCCCCACCAGGGTCCCCCAGGGCATCAGCAAGGTCCCCCTGGGCATCAGCAGGGCCCTCCAGGGCACCACCAGGGTCCACCAGGGCACCATCAGGGCCCACGCTCTCAAGGACCCCCGGGACCAGGGAGAGGTGGAGATTTTGGTGGACTGCCTGGGCCAGGGAGGGGTGGTCCAGACATGCCAGGGCCAATGGATCCAAGAGGTGCGGGGCCCAGACCGGAGTCCAGGGACCCAAGACAAGCCGAGCCCAGACGCCAGCCACCTGGTCCAATGGGAGGTCCCCCGGCTAGACCTTCGGTAGGTTGTCATGGCATGGAAGTGTGAACACTCGCAAGTGAACAGCTGAAAGTTGATTACTAGTAGGTGATAATGGGAGTGCTTGAAATGAATGAAAATCATATTATATTGAGATTGTCTTTCTGTGAATGAGCTTGCTGACGTTGTCTTGTTTGGCAGGGGCCTGGGCAGCCTGCAGGAGGACCTGGTGGAATTAGTGGCCTTAGCGGACTTAGTGGACCTGGCGGACTTGGTGGACCTGGCGGCCCTGGTGGACCTGGCGGCCCTGACCAGGAAAAGGTACAGTTCACTTTTCTATATCATCAGATCATAGATTGCCTGAAGATTTCCAAGTGAACAATTACCGTACTGTGACCATAATATGTGATGAAGTTCAAGGCTTCCATTGATTCTTATTTTCTGATGTTTATCTGTGTACTGCTTTTCTTGCAGGCTGCCCTCATCATGCAGGTGTTACAGTTGACAGATGAGCAGATAGCGATGTTGCCGCCAGATCAGCGGCAGAGTATTCTCATTCTTAAAGACCAAATCGCTCGCAGCGCCGTGTGAAACTGTGCATTCCCTTGAAGTCTGATGTTTGTTTCTAATCTCGGTTGCATTTTCATAGAGTATCTTATCTTATATACTACATTGATTAGTATGTAAATGTGAATGTATGTATATATACTACATTGAGTGGAAAACAATTGAATGTCAAAAAATTTGTTTCTGTGCTCTAATTGTGTCGCCAAGAAATTCCAGTTTTATAATTTGTAGAAATAAAAACAAGTTTGATATGGATGATCAGAAAGTTGTTACAAGGTTGAGGATTTAATCGCTGCCCAGCGCAAAACCCCTGTAAATCAGATATTAGGATGGCCCAGTGCAAAACGCCCATATAATGCTATGCAGTTGCAGGAGTTTTGCACTGGGCCATCCTAATCTGAGTTACAGGAGTTTTGCACTGGTGCAGCGATATTTCAGACTCCCCACTGCTCAGTTTGGGAAATATCAATTAATTTCCAGCATACCTGGATACAAGAGTATCCATATAATGCAATTTACATTAAAAGAACCCATCACAGAAATTAAGGGGAAATGCTCATCTACAGAAATGGCCGTTTTATGTAAATAAAACTTGTGTTATACTATACTTACCTCCAAAACACATTACGAGTTATGGTTTATTAGCCTTACTGACATAGGAGTTCTCCATAGAGAGAACCCCATTTGGAAAATGGGCTAGACAATGAATAGTCCAAGCCACTAACCCACGTGACAGGAACGTGACGTCATTCTCGTCGATTTGAGGAAACCAACAAGAAGGAGTACGTGGGGCTGGTCCGGTGGGCACTCTGAATGTGTTTTGGAGCTAAGTATAGTATATAACACTAGTTTTATTTACATAAAACGGCCAGTTATATGCCTATATCTTACCTCCAAAACACATTACGGGTAAAATCAGAATAAAATTCGGAGGAGGGGTATTTCAATGACATAACGGAAAGCTCGAACCCAGAGTCCCAACAAGGGAACGAAGTTAAGCTTTCCTCCCGAATATTTGGAGAAAACCAAAATGGGTGCCCCCAGGATACCCAAAACATTTATGGTTTTATACAATAACATAGGAAGTAAGTTATACAACTTACCTTAGGGTGTAGAGTGACTGGCTTCCGGTCATAGGTAACGTATTTACAGTGATCTGCCTTGCCGACATAACTGAGTCACAACGCATACAAAACTGAGGAGTACGACCGTACTGACATAGGAGACAAATCTAACGGCAACCGGAACCGAAACTCGCAATCACGGAACATCAACGTATGTACAGGATAACATGGACCACGTCATCCTCAAGGGGTGACAATGCTACAAGCGGCTACCACGGGCCCTCATTCCCCGTCCACGTCAGGTCCCTAAGATCGAAAGACGTAAAGGTGTTATGGGATTGTCATGAACATGCTTGCATGACCTGATCAAGGGGAACCCGTCCCATATAGGCGAGGGAGGCTGCCATGGCCCTAACATCATGGGCGCGTACCTTGAACGAACAGACGGAGTCCTGCTGGGCCAAGTCGTAACAAGTGCGGATGGACTTTTGAATCCAGGACGAGATGGTAGCGAAACGTATGTCCCGTTGGAATTTCGACTGATGTGATATAAACAACAGACGTTTGCCAGCCTGGAGACCTTTTGTTCGCTTAAGGTACAACATGTACAAGCGCAAGGCCCGTAACGGGCATAGGAGACAGTTCCCTGCAGATTCGGGCCTACAGACGACGACAAGACCGGAATCGTGAAGGCCAGTGGGGGAGAAGATGCAATTTGGGTTTTCGCTAGGAAAGAAGGAATGACCTGCAAGGAGACCTTGAGGCCATCCTCCCGCCAGCGAACCTTTGAGAAATCCAATGCATGGATTTCGCCCCTGCGACGTCCGGAAGCCAGAGCCAGCAGGAAGACTGTCTTCCAAGTAAGGAACTTCAAAGGGGCAGAGGACATAGGTTCAAAGGGAGCAGACGCCAAACGGTTCAGTACCAGGGATAGATCCCACTCCGGAACGGAATTACGGGAAAGCGGCAGCTCGACTTTCAAGTTATTGAGCAAGGCACTCAGATCTTGATCCTCGCCGAGATTAACGCCAGTATGGGGCGAGATAGCCCGCTAATGTCGAAGGGGCCGCGCCTGCCTGAAATTTCTCCAAGAGGAAATCAGCTACTGTTTGAGCAGTGGCGTGTAATGGATCAACCTGCCTGCTATCGCACCAAGCAGCGAAGACTCGCCATTTGGATTCGTACACTCCCAAGGACGAGTTTCTATTAGGGCGGGCGATCCTACTGGACACTGCTGTAGAAAATCCCTTTGCTCGAAGGGATCGCTGGACAGAAGCCACGCGTGAAGGCACAGACTCCCGGGCCTGTTGTGAAACAGCTGTGACCGGGGTTGCTTGAGGAGATCCTCCTGAAGGGGAAGAGCCACCAGTTGATCGATCAGCAGACTCAGAAGTTCTGGGAACCATGGACGCTGCGGCTGGTACGGGGCGACCAGGAGGATTCTGCACATGTGAGATTTGACCTTGGCCAAGACTTTGGGCAACAGAATCGCCGGAGGGTACGTATATCCGTACAGGCAGTCCCAATCCGTGGACAGCGCGTCAATTGACATCGCAAGGGGGTCCCGAAGTGGAGATCTGAACAACGGAAGCTTGTTGTTCCACCTGTTCTCAAAGAGATCCAAGGTAGGACGGTCCCACCTGAGACACAGGGAGTTGAACACCAGAGGGTGCAGAGACCACTCCGTTGGCTGGATCTGCCCCCTGCGGGACAGCTGATCCGCAAACACGTTTAACCGACCCTGGATGTGACGAGCTCGCAAGTGAATGCCCCAAGCCCGGCACCAGAGAAAAAGAGTCGTGGCCTGCCGACATAAGGTCACCGACTTTGTACCTTCCTGTTTGTTGATGTATACCACGACAGAGTTGTCGGTGGACACCAAGACACCACGACCAGCACACTTCTCCTCCCAGTGGCCCAGGGCCAGCGAAACCGCCTCCAACTCCAAGCGGTTGATGTGTCAAGAACTCTCGGGCTCCGCCCACACCCCGGAGACTCCCTTGAAATCCAGGTGCGCTCCCCAGCCCTCTGTAGATGCATCCGTAAAGAGATGCTTGGAGGGAGGAGGCTGGCAGAAGGGTGAGCCCCGAGTAAGCTTGGCAGTGGACATCCACTACATTATGGAGGCTTTTCCCGCTGGGGAAAGGACAACCAGTTGCTTCAGGGAACCAGTGGCTGCTGCCCACTGAGAACGGAGGTCAATCTGCAACTCCCGCATGTGGAGTCGACCGTAAGGGACCAACTTCTTGGTTGCCACCAGCAGCCCGTGCATCGACTGCCAGGTCTGAGCTGACTGGGCTCGTCCAAGAACCTGCGGAGCAAGGGCCGTATCTTTGACAGACGTTCCTCCGTCGGGAAAACCATATTCAGCTGGGTTTTGTACCGGTGTTCCACGAACACCAAGTCCTGGGCTGGCGTTAACTCCGATTTTAGGTTACCAGACCTATGCTCCGATAACCTATTTTTTTTTCAAAATAGCGGCCGTTTTCGTCGAAAAACGGTCAATTTTGAACTTTGGCGGCCATTTTCTCAAAAACTGTCAGATCAGATTTGAGATTTTTGTTTCAAAAGATTCTCCTTATGTACCTCTGTGATGTGTATACCTCTGTGATAAGTTTGGTTGCCCTTGAATCGCTGGTCTGCGTATGGCGGCCATTTTGAATTTTTGACGGGTCGACGAAAAAAAAAATTTTTCAGCCCAAATCGCATTACTATTCATTTTGGGCCATTTCTAGACAAAAAAAAATGTTTCCCCCTTTGAAAAAAATTTTGGACTTGGAAAATTTTCGGCACTTTTTCCCTTCATAATGGGAGCTGCCAGGACTGTACTCCTAGAACGCCTGAAGATAGAGCTTAGAAATTGGCACTTTCAAATGGGAAGTCATATATGGCGACTTGTGTGGTGACCTTGAATTTGACCTTGGATGACCTTGAAAGGTCAAAACAGCCATTTTGGGGTCGAAAAATGCCCAAATTTGCACCTGGCCTGTATTTTCTCGAAAACTGTATGATCAGTTTTGAGATTTTTGTTTAAAAAGATTTCCTCTTTTATACCTCTGTGAGGTGTATAAGTTTTGTTGCACTTAAATCGCCGATCTCCGTGTGGTGACCATTTTGAATTTTTGTCAAGTCGGCGAAAAAATTTTTTTTCGCCCCAAATTGCATTACTATCCATTTTGGGCCATTTCTAGGCAAGAAATTATTTTCACCCTTTTTGGACTTGGAAAATTTTCGGCACTTTTTTCCTCCATAATGGGAGCTGTCAGGACTGTACTCATAGAACGCTTGAAGACAGAGCTTAGAAATTGGCACTTTCAAATGGGAAGTCATATATGGCGACTTTTGTGGTGACCTTGAATTTGACCTTGGATGACCTTGAAAGGTCAAAACAGCCATTTTGGGGTCAAAAAATGCCCAGATTTGCCCCTGTAGATGAAATGCTTGCAGATAGAGCTTATGTTTGCATTATGGGCATATAGGAAGACATATGATGACATTGAACTTGACGTCAGATGACCTTGAATGCCAAATGTCTGACTTGGAATGTGTAAATTGACCTGAGCGGCCTAAACGATTCCATCCAGATATATCTTTGTATTATAAATATATAGGATATCAAATGCCGCACACATACATGTAATGGTGACATCGAAGTTCACACAGATGACCTTGATTGGTAAATCTCAAGGTCATATGTTCACACTGTGAACCTTGATTGGTAAATCTCAAGGTCTGTTACCTGCAAAAGCTGCCTTGGCCAAACCAAAATTGTCCGGTAACCTATCTTAGCTTTTGGGCTAATTTTTTTTAGGTTATCGAACCTACGGTCCGATAACCTATTGGCATGGCGTTGCGTCCGGCATCAGCGTCGTCGTTGGCGTCGTTCGTCCACATTTTTATCTTTAAAGTTTATGATCGGATCTTTGTGAAATTTTGCACAAAAATAGATAAACATATTTCAAGAGGTGGTTATTTTTTTTTGTTTTTTGATTTTCGCATTCATTTCAAAATGGCGGCCATTTCACCGAAAAACGGCCAATTTCTGATTGGTCGGCCATTTTCTCAAAAACTGTTCAGACAGTTTTGAGATTTTTATCTCAAAATATTGCTCTCACATGCCTCTGTGATGTGTATAAGTTTCGTTGCCCCTGAATCGCCGGTCCTTCGTGTAGTGGCCATTTTCATTTTCTCAACGGGTCCCAAATGGGACTTTCTCATGTTAAAATCTCCCATGCTTTATAATGGGACACATAATGCCTAATATCTCACTTAATATTAAGATTAGAGACAAGGAATCAATTATGGACACATAGGAAATGATATATGCTGATTATTATCATGACCTTGAATTTGACCTTTGACTTCATTTTCAAGGTCAGAGCACAAAATGGCTCATTATCGAATTTACAGCTTATGAATCAATTGTGGACATATAGGAAATGATATAGTCCGAATTTTGTGATGACCTTGGATTTGACTTTTGATCTCAGTTTCGAGGTCAAAGAACAAAATGGCTAATATCTCACTTATTATCGACTTTACAACTTGGGACTAAATTATGGACGTATAGGGAATGTTGTATGCCGAATATTTGGATGACCTTGAATTTGACCTTTGACCTCATTTTCAAGGTCAGGCACAAAAAGGCTAATATCTCGCTTATTATTGACTTAACAGCTTAGGAATCAATTGTGCACACATATCACATATATATGCACATATATGACATATGTCGAATACTCTGAGGACCTTGAATTTGACCTTTGACCTCATTTTCAAGGTCAGAGCACAGAATGGCTATTTTCTCGCTTATTTTCAACTTTACCGATTAGGAATCAAGTGTAGACATATAGGAAATGATATATGCTGAATATTGTCGTGACCTTGATTTTGACAATTGACCTATTTTCAAGGTCTCACAGGACAACTTGGCTAATATATTTATTATCAAATTTACAATTTAGGATTCTATTGTGGACACACAGCAAATTATAGATGCTGAATATTCTGTTTTCCCTTTAATTTGACTTTCGATTTCATTTTCAAGGTCACAGGACATAATGACCAATATCTCTCTTATTACTGAATTTACAGCTGAGTAATCCATTGTGAACGTATAGGGAATCATGTATGCTGATATTTTGAAGGCCACGGGACAAAATAGCTATTATAATTATATTGTCCGGTAACCCATGTTAGCCCTTGGGCTAATTTTTAGGTTACCGCACCTATGATCCAGTAACCTATTAGCATGGCGTTGCGTCCGTCGTCCGTCGCCGTCCGTCGTCGTCGTCCACATTTTTATCTTTTTTGTTTACGGGCAAATTCTTCTGAAATTTTGCACAAAAATACCTAAAAATAATTCAAGAAGGAGTTTTTTTTTAGTTTTTTGATTTTCGCATTTTTTTCAAAATGGCGGCCGTTTTCGATGAAAAATGCCTGATTTTGGACTTTGGCGGCCATTTTCTCAAAATCTGTTCAGTAACTTTTTTTCTTTTTGATACATAACACTCCTCATATGTACTCCTATGACGTCTATAAATTTCGTTGCGCTTGAATCGCTCGAAGTGGGCCATTTTGCCCCAAACTCGGCCCAAATGGGACTTTCCCATGTTGAATTCTCCTATACTTTATAATGGGACACATTATGCCTAATATCTCACTTAATATTGAGATTAGAGACTAGGAATCAATTGTGGACATATAGGAAATGATATATGCTGAATATTCTCGTGACCTTGAATTTGACCTCTGACCTCACTTTCAAGGTCAGAGCACAAAATGGCTTTTATCTCGCTTATTATCGACTCTACAGCTTAGGAATCAATTGTGGACATATAGGAAATGATATATGCTGAATATTCTGATGACCTTGAATTCGACCTTTGATCCCTTTTTCAAGGTCATAGGACAAAATGGCTTATATCTCGCTTATTATCGACTCTACAGCTTAGGAATCAACTGTGGACATATAGGAAATGATATATGCTGAATATTCTGATGACCTTGAATTTGACCTTTGACCCAATTTTCAAGGTCATAGGACAAAATGGCTCATATCTCGCTTATTATGGACTCTTAGGCTTAGGAATCAATTGTGGACATATAGGAAATGATATATGCTGAATATTCTCGTGACCTTGAATTTGACCTTTGATCTCATTTTCAAGGTCACAGGACAAAATGGCTAATATCTTGCTCCTCTATTGACTGTTTGGCTTGGGAATCAATTGTGGACATATAGAAAATGGTATACACTGAATATTTTGATGACCTTGAACTTGACCTTTGCCTTCATTTTCAAGGCCACAGCACAAAATTGCTAATATCTCTCTGATTATTGAATTTACAGCTTAGCAATCAACTGTGGACATCATATATGCTGAATATTCTCTTGACCTTGAATTTAACCAGTGACCTGGCTAACATCTAAAATATTAAACATTGTCCGGTAACCTATCTTTGGCCCTTGGCCTAATTTTTGGAAAGCACTATAGAGAAACCCTTAATGAATGTAAGACCCTGCTATAAGAAAACGAGGACAGTTATAAAGTGAGGAACATGGCAATTTGTTTCTGCAAAAGGGGAGGAGGATGGTGCTCTTATAATAAGACCAATACTGTTTACATAATGTCTTACAGTAAATTTAACAGGATTCTTGGACAGCTTGTGAAATATTCTGTTTAAGTATTCAAATGGTAATTTTTATTGTAACAACAACGAAAATTCTACAATGGTGAATAAATAGCACAACACTTTCACATTTGTGGTTTTGAAAGAATATCAGTACAATTGTAACATATAAAGGTAGTTAATTAAAGTGACATGGTTTCACAAGATAAGTACACGCATAGTACTTTTATTAGCAATTTGTTAAAGTATCACAGACATTTCATTCCCTACATGAGCTTTAAAATCTCTAGAATTTACAAAATGCTATGTACATTATAAACATGATCAGCATTTGAATTCAGAGATGGCAACCATACAATGTTGGCACATTACTGAATCTAAGCTACACAAGGCTTGCAGAACAAAATATGCAGAACAGAAGAATAACATTTAATGACTAAAATACCCTGACAAAGCTATCATGATGATATGTTATTACTTGCCGTGAAAGATTGAAATCAGTTTAAAATTTTAGTAACGTTCTTCAAATATGCAGGGCAAACTGTGTCCACTAGTTTAATATCAAACATTTACAGGCTGTTCAAACCTATGAACTGCAAATGATTAGATTCACATTATTATGGATAAAAATAGTTCTTCAAAGGCAAATTCAATGCCAAACACTGTGTATTAAAATAACTTGACTATGAGAATATTTGTGATCGAAAAACTGCGGACTTATTTTCAGCTCTTTCCGCTTGCAGCTGCTTGATTCTCAGAGCTTCGTTTTCACGCTGTCGGAACTGTTCAAAGCGCCGAGCTTTTGCCGCTTGAGCCTGTTCATTCCTAGCTGCCTCCTGAGCTTCTCGCTCAATGGTTTGTTGACACCGAGCCTCCCAACGGGCCTGTGTGTTCTCCCTTCGTGCCTCCTGAAAAGTACAACCAAGTTTAAATTATATCAATGTATTCACTGCGGATGAATATGCTATACAGCTGTCCATAATATATTTCAGCACCAACTTAATATACTGGCCAACCAGTCATTGCTGATTTTCAGTAATCATCGTGAACACCCTACCTGGCGTCTAAGCTTGGCATCCTCGGTTTCCGCCTCGCGCTGTTGACGTATTTCCTCGCGCCTCGTTCGTCGGGCCTGGAGCGCTGCCAGGCGTTGCTCCTCCCTCGCTCGCTCTCGCTCCTGATTGGCTTCGATCCTCGACCGGACCTGCTCGTTGACCTCTTTCTTGGCCTCCCGCAGCAGTCGGACTTTCTCCGCCTCGTCCATGTGTCGCTGGTTGTCTCTCCTCGCCTGAGCTTCCAAGCGGTCTCGGTGCTGGTCGATCATCACCGCCTTCATCCGCTCGCCTTCAACAAACTGGTTGTGCCAGTCGTCCTCCCGCTTCAGGGCTTGTCTCCGTCTGGTCAGGGATGAAATCCAGAATATTATACATGTAGAACCCAGGACTTTTTGTCAAAAAGTAGTTCATAAGCAATAAAGAAAATGGCAAAAGAGAAACAGCAGAAGAGTACACAGTAGTTGTTGTCAGTACCTGTTATCCAGTCGCTGTTGAGCCAGTATATCTGCCTCAGACATGTTGCCATGTAGGACCTCACTGACGCTGCGTCCTGGCCCTTGCTTAGCAGGTTTGTGACTGGGAGGTTTTGGTACGTGGAAGTGTTCACCGTCTCCCCCATCACGCTTGTACTTGGCTAGGTAGTCTGCATACTGGGTCATTGTAGACTTCGACCATCCTGCTGTAAGATATAAAATTTCATTTTCAGTAACCTTCATTGATAAAAATATTCCTTGGCTTTTACAGTGGTGACCTGACTATTATAGGTCTATGAACATGTAATGATAAAAGCTCACCTCCAAATGAGCCATCACTTTGTCGAGTTTTCATCAACCAGGGTATAGGTGTCATTGGTTCGTCGAATGGTCCAACTCTGTATGGTCCCTCGTGCATAGGATCCAGAAGGTCAGGTGCTGGATCCCTTCCCCAGTATCGCCAACGTGGTTTTTGCTTCACTCGTCTTGGTCTTCGTGGATACAGCAAACTCGCATCTGTGCCGACAGCAACTTCTTTAGTCTGGTCGTCTCCAAATTCTGTATCAAGGTTGAAGTCTTCATCAAGTTCGAGGTCAGAAAGTTCAAGGTCCAGATCAGCATCAGTTTGAGATCCTCGACCACTGTCCCTTGTTTCAAGGTCACCAACCTCTGGTTCAAGGTCACTGTCAGCGTCTCTGAAGCTGACGGATTTGTCCAGAGAGTTTTTAGTGACAGTGTTCTCCTCCAACTTCTCTCGTTTCCTCAGAAGCCTCTTGTTGTTTGACTCCCGCTGGTTCTTCCTCTCCTCAAGGGTGATTCTGTAGTTCATCAGCTGTGACATCACTTTCTCGTTGAGCTCATCTTTAGTCATCTCAGTTCCTGGGATTACCTTTTCAATTTCCTCGCTTTTGACCTCACTTGGTTTGGGCTGCTGCTTGTAGTAGACTGGGTACATTGGCACACTGTAAGGCGTGTACAGGTAGCTTCCTCTTGGAATGATGGAACGGTTGTTGTGGTGGATCCAGCCTGCCTCGTGGACTTCATAATCTTCTGGATTCCCTTTGGGCCCAGATACTGGATATCCTGGGAGATTAGACTCTGGATATGTGTTGTTTTGCTGGGCAAACTCACACCTGACCTTCTTGGGGAGTTGAAGCTCAAATGTTATGCGTTCGTGGAGTTCATACGGAATCCAGACAGATGTGTCTTTCGGTACCTTGGCCGATGTGCCATTGTTGAAAGAAACCACCAAATCTTGATCTGGACCACCTCCTGTAAGGACAGTCAATTTCCCATGTACACAGATATGTGAAAGTACGACATATGTGCAAATAAACTAGTGAGCTATGGTTCATGTGTATGCACAATACCAGCTATTGAATAATACTTCAAACTAGTTTGAATGAAATACTGCTAAAATGCATGAACACTGACCCTGAGCAATTCTTTTCTCCTGCCCTTCTATGACAACACCAGGGCCGTATCTGTCCCCCTCAGGTTCCCAAGGTGCCAGCACCTTGTCCCCCACACACACGCTGTGTCGCAGGGCATCTGTCAGTGACACGATGTCATGCACAAATGTTTCCTGGTAGATGGTCTCCTTGTATTTCCCATGCTTGCATGGTCCAAACTCCACCAGGAACTTGTTTTCCAAGATCTGAATGAAATAATGAGAAATGATGATTAATATTGCACTACACCTTCAGCACAACTATTAGAAACTGTTAAAGTTGGGAAAAACTCACCTGACTCTTAATATTTCCAACATAGAAGAACCCATCTGAGTTTCTCCTTGCCAAGACATCCACTCCAATGAGCATAGCTCCGGCTCCCGGGACATAGTCATCATATGCTGGGCCAGTGCTGAGGGTGGAGCGAGCTGGCCGGTACCTTGACCAGCCAACGTCAGGGTAATAGCACTGGTAATAGTATCTGTGAGGGTATGGGTACAAGTAGAAGGGGTACAGAGGTGGGGCATAAGAGATCACAGCTGAAGGACGCTCAACCAAAACATCAGGCAGTGGAGCATTCAACGTCGTCGAAACAGTGCAGATTTTGTGGTTGGAAGGGTATATGTTTCCATCGGTAGTTCTGACTATACGTTCTGCCGACATCTCTGCCCTGTATACTGGCGTTATTCGCTCGATTGAGCCATGGAGAGTGACAGTTACAACATGGAAAGATCCATATGTCTCCATTCCAAGATCCTGAAGGAATGTTGTCGCAGAAGGATCCGGATTTCCTTGCTCAATGAAGAAACAATGAACAGGGCGATTTTGTGATGCATACACAACACTGTCCAGAATGTCAGTGGGGTTTTGGTCTGGATGTCCATCCGTAACCAGACACACTCCATCACAGTCTGGATCACTCAGGGCTGTCATTAATGCATCCAGCATGTTGGTGCCAGTCTTGGCTTGCAATTTCTTTATCCACTCGGCAGCCACTGCAACGGTTTGTGGCGTACATCGAACCATTTTGTCCGACCATTGTGTAACTTCTGTGCTGAATTCTACAACATTGAACATGCACTCAGTATTGGACTCTGCTCTCTGCATTAACACTTCAATCAAGTGCTCCTTGACGGCATCCAGTGCACTATACATGCTTCCTGAAGTATCGACACAAAAGATGACATTCTTTTCACGAATGTCACCAAACATGGTTGGGATCTCCTTCATCTTGTACACTGGACGAAGAGCATTTCCCTCCTGATTCGTGGCGATTCCTTCAGATGCGGTCTGTTCCGGACATGGCCCAGGAGGCTGCTCTGCCGGCTTCTCCTCATTCTGATTCTCTCCTTGCATCTTGTTACTGGAAGGCTCCTGTGTGACAGTTTAATCGTGGTACATATCATTATGACAACTACATTCCAAATGCATTACTATACTGATTCAACAAACTTATCGATATAATAATAGAGCCTATCAGGTCGTCAAGGCTAGCCCTATGTATGGCCTATGGCTATGCATGCACATGATTTATAGTGGCCACGGCCCGGGCAGTATGCCAATGACCCTGACTGTCCCTGGTGACACTTGTGTGGAGTGTCTGTCAGTTGGAATCTAACTTAATTCCAACAGGCAGCCCTGTCCAAAACAATAAAACTGAGAGACATTAGACCTTCATTTCATAGGACTATATCAAAATGTGAAGTGGTAAATATTCTGATTGCAAATCTGCCTTACTCTTCTAGAAACAAGCACCTGCCAATCTGGAACGCTGTTTGTTTATCCGGTTTCTATGTCGATACATGTGGCGCCACCTTTCGACTGTAGATATAATTTGGGAAATTTTATTTTCTTGGATCTAGCTATTCATACGATAAATAATTTTAACCTTTCAAATTGGAAGTCTTTCGTTGCTAATGTCAAATCAGTATAATATAGTTGTAGATTTTGAACTAAATTCCTAATCATGCTAATCTCACTCAAACGATATTAGGCTATAGATCTAGTAACTCAAAATCAAATATATAAAATCAACTTGTTTGTCATAATGCATCCAGCCGATCGCCAAAGTTTGGTCAAAACCTGAACTCAAACCAGTAACGGCATAGTTCGTTGTTGTTCAGCTATACTTTACCTCCATGTGAATTATTAGTGCTTTTCTAGTAATCTGTGTAATATAAAACTGTAGCATGTCTCCGAGTGTATGAAGTCTGAATCACATAATTTTGTGGCCTATCAATGGCATAGACTGATGGGCATTTGGGAAAATCGGGAATTTGGAAAAAAAAATCGACTACTTATAATTGCAGACATTCAGTATTATTTGAGGCGCATTGACTGCCCTAGGTTACGAAAATAGTAGGTTACTTATTACATATCACTTCCTTAAGTACTTAAAAACTCCCAATTTCTCCTCAAAATGCACAGGTATTGGTTTAAAATATCTCTCTTTTAGATTGTATCGTTGTAATAGAGGCATTTTTGTACATTTGAGTTTTCGTGTTGATTGGAGCTGTTACTGTGCGCATGAATACACAAACCGGCCCTTTCTCCCTTTTTGGCAATTTGCTTTCTGAGGCATTCACCAGGTGTCAGCAGCTTACTGTCAAATGCCTATAGCGCTTGATCTATTTCTGAAACATGTGCTGATTTTTAGGTTACCGCCCCTATGGTCCGATAACCTATTGCCGTGGCGTTGCGTCCGGCGTCCGTCCGTCCGTCCGTCCGTCCGTCCGTCGTCGTCCGTCCAGGGGACTGGACAACTCGGCCAGGACAGCTCGGCCCAGGCTGGACAATCGGCCAGGACAAGTCGGCCCAGCTCGTCCCGCTGATTGGACAACTCGGCTCGCTGATTGTACGGCTGATCGGACACGGCTCAGGGGTCGCAGTGGGGGGCGGGGCATAAGTGTTCAGTGGACTAGGCAATACGACTGAATTGCGTACTATTTCAAGGCAGATAGACTACTGGAAATTACTGAATGACTTTGCTAGGCAATACGACTGAATTGCAATCATGACTGCATCTGACAGATTATTTCAAAGCACTACTAGTATATACTTGAAATTACTGAATGACTTTTGACTTCTATGCTTACTTGAAATTTAGTATTATGCTCCTATTTGTGCTGCTATGCTTTACAAGCCGAACGCAGGATATCTGACAGATTATTTCGAAGCACCTATATACTTGAAATTACTGAATGACTTTTGACTTCTATGCTCACTTGAAATTTAGTACTATGCTCCTATTTGTGCTGCTATGATTTACAAGCCGAACGCAGGATATAGTTTTTTTTTACTCAAACATAATGAATACACGACAATCAAGTCAATGCTTCATATGACATAATTTATTGAAGGCATTTATGTTATTTTTTTATAACCACACTAGACATTTATACACAATCTTTATGTTTGTTTTTTTAAAACTTTTTGACAACGTATGCTGTTTGGCATGGAATCTGATTATGAAATTGATAGGTCGGTCCTTGTATTTATATGCACCGTTTTCTTTACACAAACACGTCAGTATACAGTCGTTCAGGCAGTTACGAGAAACATTATGGAAAAGTGTATATATCTTTATAATGATCGTCGAATGTTATGATATTTTTGCTGCGATGGATAGCAAATATTGTACCCATTTAACAACTGAAAATCGTGCGAATATATTTCCATTGTATTTTTAGCTGTAGGCCATAATCTAATAAATGAAATTTGGGTAGTTTAGATAGAATTCCGGCAGTATCGAGAAATGTTATGTTGTGAACAGTTTGAGCGACAAGGGACCATCGCATTGGTATACACAGAGATTATGACAACTATCGGAATGCTTTATGTAATATTGCATCATTACTTTATGTAATTTGTAAAGATTTATGCAAAAAAAAAATCACACCGATTAACAACATCACGGGCAAAAGGCGAGAAACTCGAAAACGTAAATGCCGTGTACGTGATACCCACGGCCGCGGGTCCGTGTTTCGGAAAGGTTATCGACCCGCCGTAATTCAATGTAATTTATATTTTGACATATAACAGAATTATACGTGTCTCTTGCGACATTCGTGAATGTTATTTTTATTTCATCATATATTTTTTATATGGAGCTATGCTGACAAATCCACATCGAACTATAATATATGCGTACGACGATACCACCCCAAAATGACGTTTCTCGTAACTGACTGAATTTCTGCAAAAGGTTTCTTACTCAGCATTAACTGATAAAAAACTGTAGATGTCTCAAACTCTCCTATTTTAATCCCGATACATACCTCATACATATAAAACATAAATATATGAAAAAATTCAATTGCTTTAGGATGTTCTCAGCTGCCTTTCGCAGCATGAGCGATTTACGACAGTTTGTGCGGTACAAATATAAGGCGACTACTATATGCTCATCCCTGAATCTCATGTAGGGAAAATACGGTAATGGTGTTCTTTCTCCACCATAAAAGCGCAAATGATATGGATTCAACATAATATCAGCACCTTTGGAATACAATAGATATTCTTATTTTTAACACTGTACCAATCTTTACATTTCTCGATACTGCCTGAATCTCGTAACTGCCTGAATGACTGTATTTGGGTTAGGAGGTGGCGAGTTGATTCCCATTGTGTTCAGTAGAGTTCGTAAATTTGCTCATCCTATACAACATCTACTTGTCAATCGGTGTCAACCGGCAATGGAGACAATAGTCAGATTGCAGACTACTTGATTACTACCAGTGCGCCCAAGTGTGTAAGCTCCACTGTTCACAGACTTCGCTGTGTAAGGTGAAATATGCGCAACATATATAATGTTTCTTTTACAATATCGTATTATTATTATAAACTATTTGGTCGGGGTTCGTTTCTATTGCAAAATGATTGTTACGTTTGGTATTGTCATTATAAAAATCTGACTGTATTGGTGGTAATAGATTGATACTTCAATTCCGTCCATATTTATAAGTTTATTCAGGAAGGAGGTATTTTTTAGTTTTTTGTTTTTCGCATTTTTAGGTTACCGGACCTATGGTCCGTAACCTATTGGCATGGCGATGCGTCCGGCGTCGTCGTCGTCGTCGTCCGTCAACAATTTTATCTTTAAAGTTTACGATCGAATTTTTCTGAAATTTTGCACAAAAATGCCTAAAAATATTTCGAGAGGGAGGTATTTTTTAGTTTTTTGATTTTCGCATTTTTTTCAAAATGGCGGCCGTTTTCGACGAAAAATGCCTGATTTTGGACTTTGGCGGCCGTTTTCTCAAAATCTGTTCAGTAACTTTTTTTTTTATTGATGCATAACACTCCTCATATATACCCCTGTGACATGTATAAATTTCGTTGCGCTTGAATCGCTCGAAGTGGGCCATTTTGGGCCCAAACTCGGCCCAAATGGGACTTTCCCATGTTAAATTTTCCTATGCTTTATAATGGCACACATTAAGCCTAATATCTCACTTAATATTGAAATTAGAGACTAGGAATGAATTGTGGACATATAGGAAATGATATATGCTGAATATTCTCATGACCTTGAATTTGACCTTTGACCTCATTTTCAAGGTCACAGGACAAAATGGCCAATATCTTGCTTATTAGCGCCTTTACATCTTAGAAATCAATTGTGAACATATAGGAAATGATATATGCTGAATATTCTAGTGACCTTGAATTTGACTTTTGACCTCATTTTCAAGGTCAACAGGACAAAATGGCTAATATCTCGCTTATTATCGACTTTACAGCTTAGGAATCAATTGTGAACATATAGGAAATGATATATTCTGAATATTTTAATGATATTGAATTTGACTTTTGACCTAAATTTCAAGGTCAGTCATTTTATTTTCAAAGTCAGATTACAAAATGGCTTATATCTCGCTTATTATTAAATTTACAGCTTAGGGGTCCATAGTGAACATATAGGAAATGATGTATGCTGAATAGTTTGGTGATCTAGAATTTAACCTTTGATCCCATTTTCAAGGTTAGAGATATGGCGATTTCAGTGGTCACCTTGAATTTGACCTTCAACTTTCTCGGCTTAACTCTGTATATTTCCCCGGTAACCTTTCTAGCCCATTGGGCTAATTTTTTTCAAAATGGCGGCCGTTTTCGACGAAAAATGCCTGATTTTGGACTTTGGTGGCCATTTTCTCAAAATCTGTTCAGTAACTTTTTAGGTTACCGGACCTATGTTCCGATAACATATTGGCATGGCGTTGCGTCCGTCGTCTGTCGTCCGTCGTCGTCCGTCGTCGTCGTCGTCGTCGTCGTCGTCCACATTTTTATCTTTTTTGTTTACGGGCGAATTTTTCTGAAATTTTGCAGAAAAATACTTAAAAATAATTCAAGAAGGAGGTATTTTTTAGTTTTTTGATTTTCGCTTTTTCTTCAAAATGGCGGCCGTTTTCGACGAAAAAGGCCTGATTTTGGATTTTGGCTGCCATTTTCTCAAAATCTGTTCAGTAACTTTTTTTCTTTTTGATACATAAGACTCCTCATATGTACTTCTATGATGTCTATAAATTTCGTTGCGCTTGAATCGCTCGAAGTGGGCCATTTTGGCGCAAACTCGGCCCAAATGGGACTTTCCCATGTTAAATTCTCCTATGCTTTATAATGGGACACATTATGCCTAATATCTCACTTGATATTGAGATTAGAGACTAGGAATCAATTGTGGACATATAGGAAATGATATATGCTGAATATTCTCGTGACCTTGAATTTGACCTCTGACCTCAGTTTCAAGGTCAGAGCACAAAACGGCTTATATCTCGCTTATTATCGACTCTACAGCTTAGGAATCAATTGTGGACATATAATATATGCTGAATATTCTCATGACCTTGAATTTGACCTCTGACCTCAGTTTCAAGGTCAGAGCACAAAATGGCTTATATCTCTCTTATTATCGACTCTACAGCTTAGGAATCAATTGTGGACATATAGGAAATGATATATGCTGAATATTCCGATGACCTTTAATTTGACCTTCGAACTCATTTTCAAGGTCACAGGACAAAATGGCTAATATCTCGCTTGTTATCGACTTTACAGCTTAGCAATCAATTATGAACATATAGGAAATGATATATGCAGATTATTGTCATGATTTTGAATTTGACCTTTGACCTCATTTTCAAGGTCACAGGACAAATTGGCTAATATCTCACTTATTATCGATTTTACAGCTTAGGAATCAATTGTGGACATAAGGAAATGATATATGCTGAATATTCTCGTGACCTTGAATTTGACCTCTGACCTCATTTCCAAGGTCCAAGGACAAACTGGCTCATATCTAGCTCCTCTATTGACTGTATGGCTTGGGAATCAATTGTGGACATGATATACAAAATGATATACATTGAATATTTTGATGATCTTGAATTTGACCTTTGCCCCTTCATTTTCAAGGCCACAGCACAAAATTGCTAATATCTCTCTGATTATTGAATTTACAGCTTAGCAATCAACTGTGGACATGATATATGCTTAATGTTATATATGCTGAATATTCTCTTGACCTTGAATTCAACCAGTGACCTGGCTAACATCTAAAATATTAAACATTGTCCGGTAACCTATCTTCGGCCCTTGGCCTAATTTTTTATCTTTAAAGTGTACGGTCCAATCTTTCTGAAAATTTGGGAAAAGATACCTTAATATAATTCGAGAAGGAGGTATTTTTTATTTTTTTGATTTTTCAATTTTTTTTCAAAATGGCGGCCGTTTTCGTTGAAAAACGGTCAATTTTGGACTTTGGCGGCCAATTTCTCGAAAACTGTCTGATCAGATTTGAGATTTTGGTTCCAAAAAGTTCCCCTTATACACCTCTGTGATGTGTATAAGTTTGGTTGCCCTTGAATCGCCGGTCTGCGTATGGCGGCCATTTTGAATTTTTGACGGGTCGACGAAAAAAACATTTTTCGGCCCAAATCGCATTACTATCCATTTTGGGCCGATTTAGGCAAAAAAAAAATTTTCACCCTTTGAAAAAAATTTTGGCACTTTTTTCCTCCATAATGGGAGCTGATGGAACTGTACTCATAGAACGGCTGAAGATAGAGCTTAGAAGTTGGCACTTTCAAATGGGAAGTCATATATGGCGACTTGTGTGGTGACCTTGAATTCGACCTTGGATGACCTTGAAAGGTCAAAACAGCCATTTCTGTGTCGAAAAATGCTCAAATTTGCACCTGGTCTGTCTTTTCTCGAAAACTGTCTGATCAGTTTTGAGATTATTGTTTCCCCAAAAAATTCCCCTTACGTACCTTTATGATGTTTATAAGTTTTGTTGTCCTTGAATCGCCGGTCTCCGTGTGGCGGCCATTTTGAATTTTTGGCGGGTCGGCAAAAAAAATTTTTTTGCCCCAAATTGCATTACTATCCATTTTGGGTCATTTCTAGGCAAAAAAAAATTCCACCCTTTGAAAAAAAATTTTGGACAAAATTTTTGGCACTTTTTTCCTTCATAATAGGAGCTGCCAAGACTGTACTCCTAGAACGCTTGAAGATAGAGCTTAGATATTGGCACTTTCAAATAGGAAGTCATATATGGCGATTTGGGAGGTGACCTTGAATTTGACCTTTGATGACCTTGAAAGGTCAAAACAGCCATTTTGGGGTAGAAAAAACAGATGAAATGCATGTAGATAGAGCTTCAGTTTGCATTATGAACATATAGGAAGTCATATATGGAACAACTAATGATGACCTTGATTTTGACCTTGGATGACCTTGAGTGCTAAATGTCTGGCTTGAAATCTTGAAAGCGGCCTCTGAACCTTAAACTTCGGCACATACAAGTTAGGATTGTGTATAAGCCTATAAAAAGTCATGTATAAATGGTACATCTTTTGGTGACCTTGAACTTGACCTTAAACTACCTTGAAGGGCAAATATCAAAATCTTAACTTGGCCTCTACAAACGAAATACTTGTTGATAAAGCTTATATGTTTGTATTATGAACATATGTGAAGTCATATGCACTTATGCAGCATACCTAATGGAGACATTGAAATTCACAAAGATGACCTTGACTGGTAAATCTCAAAATCATATGTCACCTACTATGCTTAGAACCAAAATTGTCCGGTAACCTATCTTAGCCCTTGGGCTAATTTTTTTAAAATATTTTGTAAATTGTATATCTTGCTCTAACATACTGAAATTTTATGAAAATTGATAATTCTAAAAGGGATATTTCTCATAAAACTTTATAAAATACGGCCTAGAATGCCCACAAAAAGTTTAATACTTCCATAACTAATGATGATAAATCGATTTTGTAAAAAAACAATAATCAATATCCCGGTGTGACGTCATGAATACTAATTATAATAGCTAATGAGGCAAAATATTGCAGTGAAAATATGGCCCAAATTGCCCAAAAAAAGTTTAATATTTCGATAACTGAACAAGATAAATCGATTTTGTAAAAACTATTGTGTTTATTTCAATGTGTTCTTCAATATAAAATATAAAATCCGGACATCTATTTTGACTTTACTTAGGCTTTAAATGGCATTTCTAAATGTGTCAGGTAGCCTACCGGTAACCAGTACGGTGTCTCCCGCCTCTTTGTTTCGGGACGTTATGACTGTTTAATAAATTTTATTACGTTTTCGGCTGCCAAACTGCGACCTTGACCTTTGTTTATTTTTTTCGGCCTTGAGGACAAAATTGTTGAAAATGTTTGGTTTATCCAGATTAGTTCCTGCAATTAGAACATTGAAACCAAAGGCAACGTTACATCAACTCAAAACTGTCAGAAATAGCTCAGCTCCAAGGTATGCAACGGTACCTGGGGACGGGGTAGCCCCCCCCCCCCCTTCATAATTTCCATACCTCCCCCACCTCACCTGTCCTGATAAATAATGACGGGACCTGGGGTACAGGTGATAAGGCCGCCCAAGTGATCAGGCCGCCATTGAAAAACTATCAAACTACAGGTTAAGTGATGGATGACGAGTGTTATGAGTGTTATGCGGCCTGATCGTTTTGGCGGTCTTATCGCTTGGTAACTATCGCTCACATCCTCTTATTGAAAATTTGTGAAAATCAGCCATCATACTGATTACTGACTAGATCTATAACGTGATGTACAATAACGTTAGCCCTGAATACGAAGATTTTATCCAGTTTTCTGCAAATCTGCCAGCGGTCGAATTTTGAGCCGCTCGTATGCCACCAAAATGGTCATGTGACCTGTCATGTGACGCCGAGTCGCGCGAGTGGTAAATCATTCCTGGTTATTTTCTAGAAGCGGTGGATTTCGAAATAACGAAAATATTTTGTCACAAACAAATGAAGTTTTAATTTAATTGCGTTCCTTTAATTGTAACAACATTTACCGTAATTGTGACAACATTTAAACAGATGGTACACACCTGTACCAGTTTCGGGTTGTGGTATCTGGAATTATAAAGAAACCGCCCATGATGAAATATAGCGAATGACGCATCACATGACACGTCACATGACCATTTTGGTGGCATACGAGCGGCTCGAAATCCGACCGCTGACAGATTTGCAGAAAACTGGATAAAATCTTCGTATTCATGAATAAACTTGGATATTTCTCAACATAAACTGGCAGATGATGTAGTATAAGGACCCGTGCATAAAAAAAACAAGTGATGTATGCGTGAAATGTGTATTTCTGCATGAATTGTCGAGTTGAAGTGACCGGGGGTGTTTCGTCATTTTCTCCGTGGATTCTCAAATGCATCAGTTCAACTTCAAGGCAAGCAGGAACGAAAAAAAAAAAATCTTAAAATACACCCTGCTTTTGCCTTGTTTTCAGGGCTACAATAACGTGGGCAACTTTATTACCAACTAATCCCTGTACTTAGGATCCAGAATGACAATTGTTTATGATAGAAAAAGTGTTTTTCATTACAAACTAGATGTTCTTTTTATCTGTATTTATCATTTTGTGCCACTGATCAACTCATCATTGTCATTGATTATCATAGAGAAACAGGATTGCCCACTAAATTGTACATGTGCTCCCCAGTGGCTGCCAATGTTCGGTAGTTTCTTCATGGTAACTTACATGAAATTTCGTGGACCCACGAAATAGCACACATTGTCGATAATTGAGCTGGTAGCAGGGGTCTGTAAGTGACGAGGTCTGATGGCTCCTCGTTGTCGCCATTTCCGTCGGTTGCAGGGTTCTGGAAGCGTCGAGGTCTGACGGATCGTCCTTGCCGCCAATACCGCTGGTTAGAAGCGTCGTTCTTACCATCGCTCCTCGATGCCGCCAATAGCATCGGGTATAACTGTCAGTCTTACCGTCACTCGTCGATGCCCCCAATACCACCAGTTACAAGCATCGTTCTCACCGTCGCTTGTCAATGCTGCCAATAGGGCCGGTTAGAACTGTCCATCTTACCGTCGCTCGCCGATGCCGCCAATACCGCCGGTTACAAGCGTCGCTCATACCATCGCTCGTCGATGCAGCCAATAGGGCCAGTTAGAAGTGTTGTTCTGACGTTCTTACCATCGCTCGTGGATGCCGCCAATAGTGCCGGTTAGAACTGTCCGTCTTACCGTCGCTCCCAGATGCCGACAATACCGCCGGTTACAAGCGTCGCTCCTACCGTCGCTCGTTGATGACGTCAATAGCGCCTGTTAGAACTGTCTGTCTTACCGTCGCTCGCCGATGCCGCCAATAGCGCTGGTTAGAAGCGTTGTTGTTACCGTCGCTCGTCAATGCCGCCAATAGCGCCGGTTAAAACTGTCATGTCTTACCATCACTAGTTGATACCGCCAATACCGCCGGTTAACAGCGTCATTCCTACCGTCACTCGTCGCTACCGACAATACTGCCGGTTAGAACTGTCCGTCTTACCGTCGCTCCCCGATGCCGCCAATACCGCCGGTTACAAGCGTCGCTCCTACCGTCGGTCGTCGATGCAGCCAATACCGCCGGTTATAAGCTATTGGCGGCATCGACGAGCGACGGTTTGAACGACGCTCCTAACCGGCGCTATTGGCGGCATCGACGAGCGACGGTTTGAATGACGCTCCTAACCGGCGCTATTGGCGGCATCGACGAGCAACGGTAAGACGGACAGTTCTAACCGGCACTATTGGCGGCATCAACGAGCGACGGTAAGAACGACGCTTCTAACTGACGCTATTGGCGGCATCGACGATCGACGGTAAGACAAACAGTCGTAACTGGCGCTATTGGCGGCATCGACGAGCCGTAAGATCCCGTCTCTTACAGACCCCCACAACCGACGGAATTGGCGACAACGACGAGCCGTCAGATCTCGTTGATAGCCTGGTACTGTGGTGTCGACATTGACGGATGGACATATTTCGTGGGAGTTACCATGAAGTAGTAACCCAATGTTCTGATTGATAGATGGTATTACCGGGAGATTCGCACCACACACACTAAGGGCGTCCTGTGGCATGCGGAGCTGATGATGGCGGGGATGTGGTACTGGATGTTCTTCCATCTGTACTATGACTTTGGACATGTAGTGGTGAGTTCATTGTAGTTCATTGTGAGTTCATTGTAGTTCACATTATATATTGAGGTTTTATCATCAAGTTTCTCTACTTCCATATTATTTATTAATATCTGTCATGCGATGCGAATGAAGTTGAAAAAGATGGTTGAACAATTTTGAGCAGTATTGATAAATTTACTTTGTTCCATGCACAATTTGCTGAGGATTGAAGTGAAATTGATCAAATGTGAATGTATTTACGTTATTTTCTCTTCTTTTCAGGGACACTTTGGCTATCCCGATAGTAGTAAATGGACTGATGCGGAGTTAGGAATACCAGCCGATGATGAAGACTGAGTGTTACAAGAACTGTTACTGTACATAGGACAATTTATAGTATTTCTTATGTCAGAAACAGACACTCAGAATTCAGAAATGTGTCTGGAGTATGTGCAAGTTCATTTTCAGATACAATTACTGTAGGTTTGTGACTGCAATAAACATTATGGTTTCAAGTTGACTTGGTGTATTACATTTACATGCAAAAAAAATATGTATATTCTTAGAAAGTATCGTAAGATTTGATTGAGGAATGGCCACGCGACTTTATTTGACTGATTGCGTCTGTAAGTTTTCAGTGTCCTCCCCAGAACCTGACTCTGCCTGGATACCCCTGCATTTATTGATAAATTTATATGATAATGAATAGATCTACATTTTATATAAATTCAACTTCAATGGTAACAGGAGATTGTATTTAGCGATATTTCATTGCACAGAAACATTTTATTTTGAAATGACAAAATTATTGCAACGGGAAAGACTTAGCGAATGGGATATAGTGTCACATGACATCTAGTCAAGTAGATTTATATAATTTGTGAAATAAGCCCCAGGATGTTCTTGATAGATGCCTGGCAATTGACTGGGCCCTGGGTGTAATCCACTGCTCAATCGTCTCTGTCATCCAATATGTATACAGATGATTTATCTTTACTGACCAGTGTCTTTCATCCATGTCGTCAATAAATGTTCCACACTCCAACTGTTCTAGATTACCAGACAGATGGACCATGATGAATCGTACAATATTGGCATGATGTTCTGTCCCGCATCTTCAATAGTCATCATCGTCCATTTGTTCTTTCAATAAATTTTTGTCCTTAGACATGGTCCCATTGTTACAACAGTTCGACCCTCTATTGGGATGTTCATGATTACTCGTATTGCTGGAGTTGCACGGACGAGTTTGGCTTCCAGGATTTTCTGTGTGTCTCTTGAGAACGCTGTTATCTGAGTATGGGTGCAATTCCGTAGTGTGTCCGAGGAACATGCTCCACAAGAGAGAACCCCTATCCCCTGCCAAGTCGAACACCTCCAAATCATCGATCCAGTGGGCCATGGCACAGCACAGTAATTAAGCTCTACAAATTCAATAGCATCGACTGAGCCCCTAAAGCTAGCTTTGACACACTTTAACATTGTATCTTGAATTTTGTGACATTGCATTTTTTCCTGGGACCTGGTTCTCATTTTGCCGGTTCCTCTTCAAGTAGTGGAGCCGAGACGCCTTTCCTTAGTTTCTATTCAATAAAGCTCCCAAAGCACTTCTCGGCCAGCCCTATTAAACTTGCATCTCAAATTCATCATTTTTGGATTACCGGACCTATGGTCCGATAACCTATTGGCATGGCGTTGCGTCCGTCGTCGGCGTTGGCGTCGTCCGTCCACATTTTTATCTTTAAAGTTTATGATCGGGTCTTTCTGAAATTTTGCACAGAAATTGCATTTTTGCCGAAAAACGGCCAATTTCTGACTTTGGCGATCATTTTCTCAAAAACTGTTCTGACAGTTTTGAGATATTTATTTCAGAAGATTGCCCTTACATATCTCTGTGATATGTATAAGTGTCATTGCGCCTGAATCGCCGGTCTGCGTGTGGCAGCCATTTTCATTTTCTTGACGGGTCCAAATTAGACTTTCCCATGTTAAATTCTTCTATGCTTTATAATGGGACACAGTATACCTTGAGATATATTGAGATTTGAGATTAGGAATCAATTGTGGACACATCTAGGAAATGATATTGCTGATTATTGTCATGAGCTTGAATTTGACCTTTGACCTTATTTTCAAGGTCAGAGCACAAAATGACTGATATCTCGCTTATTATCGGCTTTACAGCTTATGAATCAACTGTGCACTAATAGGAAATGATATAGTCCGAATATTCTGATGATTTTGAATTTGAAATTTGACCTCATTTTCAAGGTCAAAGCACAAAGGGGCCAATATCTCGCTTAATAATCAACTTTACAGCTTGGGACTAAATTGTGGACGTATAGGAAATGCTGTATGCCGAATATTTTGATGACCTTGAATTTGACCCTTGACCTCAATTTTAAGGTCAAAGGATGAAATGGCTAATATCTTGCTTATTGTCGACTTTACAGCTTAGGGGTCAATTGTGAACATATAGGAAATGATATGCTGAATACTTTCATCAGCTTCAACTTGATCTTTGACCTTATTTTCAAGGTCAGAGTACAAAATGGCTAATATATCGCTTATCATCCACTTTACAGCTTGGGACTAAATTGTGTACGTATAGGAAATGGTGTATGCCGAATATTTTGATGAACTTGAATTTGACCTTTGACCTCATTTTCAAGGTCAGGCACAATATGGCTAACATCTTGTTTATTATCGACTTTACAGCTTAGAAATCAATTGTGGACATATAAGAAATGACATATGGGAAATATTCTTATGACCTTGAATTTGATTTTTGACCTCATTTTCAAGGTCATGGCGTAAAATGGCTAATATCTCACTTATTATCGAGTTTACAACTTGAAAATAAATTGTGGACATATAGGAAATGATATATGCTGAATATTGCCAAGACCTTGAATTTGACCTTTGACCTCACTTTCAAGGTCAGAGCATAAATGGTCAATATCTCGCTTATAATCAACTTCGCAGCTTAGGATTCAATTGTGGACATAGGAAATGTTATATGCTGAATATTTTCATGACCTTGAATTTGACAAAATGGCTGATATCTTGTTTATTATCAACTTTACAGCTTGAGATTCAATTGTGGACATATGCCGATTGATGCAGAATATTCTGTTGACCTTAAATTTGATATTTGATTTCGTTTTTAAGGTCACGTGACATAATGACTAATATCTCTCTTATTATTGAATTTATAGCTTAGTAATCAATTTTGAGCAGATGGGAAATCATATATGCTGAATACTCTCGTGACTTTGATTTTGACCAGTGACCTTATTTTCAAGGCCATTGGACAAAATAGCTATCATGTATTGTCCGGTAATCTATCTTAGCCCTTGGGCTAATTTTTCCATGGTAGTGAAGCCACCTTGGATAAAACTGTCAGCAGCAGCAGCATTACAAAGCCTCTGTGAGGACATGGAAGAAATATTTTTAGCACATTGTTATTGCGTTCCCTCGCAATATTAACGCATTCCCTCGCATTCCGGATCGCGTTCCCTCGCAATCCGGATCGCGTTCCCTCGCAATCCAGATTGCGTTCCCTCGCAATCCAGATCGCGTTCCCTCGCGATATTATCGCGTTCCCTCGCAATCTTATTGCGTTCCCTCGCATTCTGGATCGCGTTCCCTCGCATTGTGCTGACGCCAATGACTTCTGAGAAGGTTATTCTACAAGATCGTGAGGGAACGCGATCCGGAATGCGAGGGAACGCAATAAGATCGCGAGGGAACGCGATAATATCGTGAGGGAATGCGATCTGGATTGCGAGGGAACGCAATAAGATCGCAAGGGAATGCGATCCGGATTGCGAGGGAACGCGATAATATTGCGAGAGAACGCAATATTATTGCGAGGGAACGCAATAACCATATGTCAAAAAATATTTCTTCCATGTCCTTTCAGCGGCTCCGTACAGCATGGTTTGACTCATGCCAATGTTCCGTTGGTGTCACTCACCTGGCGCTCACAGTTTCTGGAGGAGTCTACCGTATAATAGCGCATATAAGGACATGTTCTTGTATCCGGAATATTGCGTTTTGGGGCTCTCACCAAAAAACCAAAGTGTCTCGAACATAGGGACATGTTCTTATACTCGAATATAGGGACACCCCCAATAACCCGCATATAAGAACATGGTAAGCTAAATTAAATAATAGCCACATTAACCTTCGTGTGCAAGTAGCCTAGACTAGTCATAACCACCACTGATTTCAGATTACATTACGTGTATATGTGTTGGCTTAGTTAGGTATTGGATGCCTATTTTCAACGTGCCCCCAATAACTTCGTGTATATATTATCGACAGTGGTCGTAAGCCTGGCAGCACGTGATAGCATGTGCAATGGTTGTCCTTATATTCGGAACACCTTTGCGTTTTTGGCGCCAAACCCCAAGTGTCTCGATGTATGTCCTTATAACCAATGTGTGTCCTTATAAACGAATATTGGTTTGTGGCGTGAAAAAAGTAAACCTTCTCGAATATAGGGACATGTTCTTATATTCGAAATATAAGGACAGGCTCGAAATATAAGGACAGTGTACTTATATGCGCGATTATACGCATGCACATTGCGGTGGCGGTTATGCCTAAACTGAAGGCCAAGAGGCCAAAACAGCCCTTTTCTGTAGCCCAGGCCTCGAGTGAGTCTGGACAATCCAGTCACAAGTGAAGCGGCCGTGGTGAAGAAGGAAACAATCTTTCCAGGGCGGAGTGGGAACGCCCCAGGCGGGTCCTAGTCATATACTTATCTAGGAACTCTTAGAGATCTGCGTATGCCTACATGCTGCTTGTCAGAATTCAGAAAGCATAGCTACTCCAGTCTGAGATTGTTTATCTTTCTTGATACACTTGGAAAATGATTAGAGCAAACCCTAGTATTACCGAGCAAGGAATGCCTCGCCCAGACCCAGAATCGAACCCAGGACCTCCCGCACATCAGCCATCCGCTCTACTAGATTAGCTAAAGGGAATTCCCAATAGTTGGTCACAATTCCACGCATATCACAGACATCACACCTTAGATTCTGGGGATTCTTCGAAGGTTTTTTCCAACTGGACGTCGACCCTACACTTTAACCAATCCTGATCCATATGCCGTCGTTTCAGTCCAAGAGATTGAGAGAAGCGTGTAGCCATTAGCCAAACGTTATCAAACCAGGGGATCTGATGATCCTGGGTAGGGTGAAGCCTTGTGTGAACTCCCCCAAATTCTCAACGTGGACAGTTTGTATTGTCATTCATTGAGATTCTCCGACGGTGCCTTTGGATTTGTAGGATGCTATCACCACATTGCAATACAACTATCTTCGCGTTGATACCTCGATCAACAGGTCTTGACCGGGATTCCACACAAATGTGATCAAACTACTTCAAACTTTTTACTTCAAACTCATAAAAGTGAGTTCGATGTAGTTTGATGCTGGGTGTTTACACGATTAAACTCGTCACGTCAAACTAGTGAACATTTTTAGGTTACCGATCCTATGGTCCGATAACCTATTGGCATGGCGTTGTGTCCGGCGTCCGTCCGTCCGTCCGTCTTCCGTCCACATTTTTATCTTTAAAGTTTACGGTCGAATCTTTCTGAAATTTTGCACAAAAATAGCTAAAAATATTCCCAGGAAAGGTTTTTTTTTGTTTTTTTATTTTCGCATTTTCCTCAAAATGGCGGTCATTTTCGTTGAAAAATGCCCAATTTTGGACTTTGACGGCCATTTTCTCAAAAACTGTTCAGACAGTTTTGAGATTTTTGTTTCAAAAGATTCCCCTTATGGACCTCTGTGGTGTGTATAAGTTTGGTAGCCATTGAATCGCCGGTATGCGTGTGGCGGCCATTTTGAATTTTTGACGAGTCGGCAAAAAAAATTTTTTCACCCCAAATCGCATTACTATCCGTTTTGGGCCATTTCCAGGGGAAAAAAAATTTCACCTTTTGAAAAAATTTTGGACTTAGAAAATGTTTGGCAAATTTTTCCTTCATAATGGGAGCTGCCGGAACTGTACTCCTAGAACGCCTGAAGATAGAGCTTAGAAATTGGCACTTTCAAATGGGAAGTCATATATGGCGACTTGTGTGGTGACCTTGAATTTGACCTTGGATGACCTTAAAAGGTCAAAACAGCCATTTCTGTGTCGAAATATGCCCAGATTTGCCTCGATAGATGAATTGCTTGCAGATAAAGCTTATGTTTGCATTATGAACATATAGGAAAACATATATGGCACAACTAATGATGACTTTGAACTTGACCTCAGATGACCTTGAGTGCCAAATGTCTGACTCGGAATGTGTACATTGGCCTGAGCGGCCTATACAGAAAATCAAATACCGCACCCGGCACCCGTACATGTAATGGTGACATTGAAGTTCACATGGATGACCTTGATTGGTAAATCTCATGGTCATAATGTTCACACTGATAACCTTGATTGATAAATCTCAAGGTCTGTTATATTCCATTATCCAAACCAAAATTGTCCGGTAACCTATCTTAGCCTTTGGGCTATTTTTTTTTTTGCTGAGTCATCATTTTGTCTCACGGGTCTTAGGGCTGGCTGTCTCTGCCATAGATATGATTTTTGGTGAGTCAGCTTGTTATAAATTAGTTTTTGCATCGAAATGCCTCTGAGACACCTTTAGGCCTTGGCGTCTAGTTTTTGTTTACCTATTTTACGCGTCTTGACATTGAGAGTCTGATTCGAGCACCGCTCTTCTGGGGGACCAATTGGTATTTATTCATCTATACGCCAGTCATAACATCCAATTTATTAGCACGTAGGACATATTATACACGTGTATTCACTAATAAAATTTTCCTTTGTGAAATGCAATTCCAAATTGAGAGTCGATACACTCGATCACGGTAACTGACAACCGAGCTGAGATACTAAGACATTATTATCCTATCGTTCACTCTGGTCGTCCGTGGACTCGATGTCCTCCTCTGCATATGACACAGAGGGCATGAAGACGGACAGTCTCCGCTTTCCCAGCACCGGGCACTTGACGTATGAACTGTGGGGTGTCGGTCTGTCTCGGTCAGACGGCGGGGCTGTACCAGGCAAGGTCACTGCCGAGTCTATGTTCAGAAGCAGGGCCGTTGATAGATTCCCGTATGGTTCTCCATCTGCCATTGGTGGATTCCTAGATGTGTTGCTGGTTGACTTTGGCATCTTGAAAAGTCTCCGCTCCAGTTTGCGTTGACGCTTGCATTCTTGACTCGAAGCTTGCGGCCAGAGAATTTTGTGGTACAAGTCTGGAAACTCCAATCGTTCATCCATTTGTGAATCCTTGATTTCCTCTTTAGTGTCTGCTGAAGTGGGTTTGATATCTGGCGTCGACTGCTCGGAGAAGATATGTTCCAGTCTGTCGCGGACTTTGGTGAGACGTTGATATGTCGGCGAGTGGCTTCTCTCGTGGTAACCATGGCGACTTGGGACTATCGTTTTTTCGCGCCTCAACTTGATGACGACTTGAGCCCCAGAGAGGGCACCGGAGGAAGTTGAGTCGGTCCGCTGGCTGCTGACGGAGATGTCCTTCCGTCTTGTTCGGTTGATCTTGGGAATTGACGGCAGTGAAACTGAACGCGTTTGAACGCCGTGCTGTTTGCGCACTGTACTTCCCTTATTACCAAGGCGACATTCTTTCTGTGAGATCTTGGACTTCCTAGAGGTGGCGGTATTAATTGCAAGAGGATCGCAAGTGTCTTCGACTGTGTTTCCATGTTTCGAACAAACGTTTGTTACGCGAGATTCATTTTCAGTTGGGTTGTGGTTCAAGGCTGGTGCTTCTACTTTACTTGCCAGTTGATTCATACTGTGAAGTAGAGAGCAGGATTATGTCTCAGTTTTTGTTTACGGCTAAAATGATTAGAACCAGTATTCGATCGAGATATTTGAGCATGCTCCGAAGAAGCTCTTGAGGACAAGTTGATTTAGTAACAGCAGTAGCGCACTGGTCATAGTATGAATGTGCAGACTATGTTCATAATAGTTTCATAAACATGATGTTCACTATTGGTACCTTTGGCACTTGCCAAAACATTGGCACTATATTGAATAAATACATTACCATTCTTTGTGACGTTCTTCTTCAAACAGTCTTGTGTCTTCTCGAGTGAGACCTAGAATAGGGAATCTCTGCCCATCATGAGGCGGGGAGTCGGTAGATCCTTGTCTTATCCGTCTATCGAGGGCATTGAAGTCACTCAACATTGTAACATTTTGTTGAAGTTTTAGCGCGGCTCTGGCGTGATTGGAATCTCGATTGATATTTCCTGCTAGGACTTGAGACATATTCGATTCTTTCTTAATACTACATGTAGTATTCCGATTGCTGATAAAATTTCTGCCGTTGGAATTTGGGAAGACACTTTCCCGTGAACCACCGCGCCAGCATTTGGACTCCGCAGGTTTCACGGTCTTTGATGAACGAGCCCACTGGCCAATCTACAATACAATTCCTATCAGAATCTAAAGTAATACAGAATAATAACATGTGCACATAAGCACCTAATAATAATGATATTCACGAAGTGATTTGGTCATATGCGATTAAGTATCTCCTACAGAAACATGCTGATTCCAAAACTGCATTATAGCCAGACACCGTTAGGTGTGATATTTGCGTGGTAGCAATGAAAGTATGTTTTATTAGTTACACAATAAATCACTTAATCTTATTTTCCTTTACACCACAACCTGCGACTTGTACGTACCCTGAGATCATACATGTATAAGGCTAAGCAATTATACGCTGCCATACAGTGTCGTACAGACAAACTAATCCATCTACATCACAGGACAAACCACTGTCCATGGGATCTGTAATCCTAAGTGAAAGGCAACTAATTATCCACTTGTTTCGTCTGAACTTGAGTGTAGGGCGCTATATATAAGCGTAAGTGGTCTCTATGTCTTTCAAATGAGCACTTCTTATTGGCGTTATATCTTGTAGTTGCCAAGTTGTCATTCGTTGTTATATCGTTACAAGCGGTAAGCTTGTATAGGCTACCATGACATAAGATCGTTTGCATACTAGCACTGTGAAAGACTTAGAGGTCGAGTGTTCACACACACCCATGCCTTGAATAATGTGGCATTTATATATTGTTAGTAATTAATGTTTATTTACCACCACCACGAGACATAATGTGTATAATTCTCATAGGACATCTGCAAGTGCAGAGTTCATGGTGCACATGATATCCACCATAAAGGTTCATAGTTTATTGTTCGTAATTACGAGGCCTCAATGTATATTTTGTTGTATATTCTAGACTACACTCCTACGTCGCCATAATATCAGAATAATCAAATTTCTACTTCATCACGTTGTGCTTCTGTGTGGCTCAGGCCCACGATATACTTCATGACATCCACGTGGAAACTTCGTTGAGTGACCAGGAGTCCTATGCAATGAGTAAGGACGTTGAAAATGTTAATGTCCGACATGCATAGTTGTAAAATTACGCCGGCAAATCGATACGAAATGGCCACAGAACACTCAATAACAACGTAGCATCAACACGTGGTGACTGGAGGTGAACGAGCCTTGTTGAGGTTCAGATCTCAGTTCTTTATAACAGCACGATATCTTGCTCGCCCGAACCATGGGGATTTGTGTTATTTGAAATAATATTAATTTGTGTTGATCACCTAGTTTGGAGTTGACCAGTCCTTCGTCAGTGCATGGTGTATGATCCTTACATTGATCATATTGTTGTGTATTTTTATGACTCACACGCTGCATATGATTGTATTGTACTTAATGCAATATGTGAAGACGTGTGCCCATATACGTATACTAATATGTGGATGCCATAAGGCATGAGGAATGTGCTCCTGGTGGTACATCAAAGTGTATGTCCAAGAATTATAGAGTTTGATGCTGTGTATGATGTCGTGTTACTATGCTCAGAAGGTTAATTTGCAATGATGTCTCAGAAAGAGGTATTTGGAGTTTTGATCTAAAACAAGATGACAAGCTTACACATGTGGTTTTTGTGTTTACTCGTATATGTTTACATCCATACTGAAATCAGTTTGGTTTCTCCAGACTCGGTTATGTGGAGTGATGATGCTTGGTTAACACAATGGAAAAAACACAATGGAAGTTGAATTCCAGACATATTTTCTCGTGCTCTCAAACTGTTGATACTATGATCCTTCATAAATCGTGGCTGGTTCATAGTTTCGAAATATATAAATGTTTTTGTTTGTTTCCGTCTTTCCGATCCCTGAATACTCAACTGTCATAAACTTGGATAATAAATGGATGGTTTACTCTTTAATTAACCTGTTTTTCACAGTAAAAATACAACAATCATGTCGACAGTCCTTGATGACATTTTAAAATCACATTTAATCTATGATGTATCAATCGTCATCCATGTAGGGCACAGTTGGCACGGTTACGGACACACGTCTCTTGTCTAGAGAAGGCCATACATCATCAGTAAAGGAAATATCACTTTTAGCCAGGAAGGGCAGATACACGCGAGGGTCTATGTTGAGTAACCGCTTGGCACGAACACGTTTTGATGAACCTGTGATTGCTTGCTCGCCGAAATTGAGAGAGTCGCCGGTACCATTTGGTATGCTCACATCATTCCACAACAGACGGTGGTAGAAATCCGAGAATCTAAGCTTAGGATTTCCTTTCGCATTCCTGTTGAAAGATGAAGTCACGGTATGAATCTGTGTGAAAATATCCATCTCTAGAGCCTCGCTGGCCCTATTCAGACGCTGGAATGTTGGAGAAGTACTTCGCTCGTGGTATCCATGGAGACTTGGTGCGATTGTTTTCTCCGTTAGTTTTCCATAAGACAATACTTCATTCGGCCGATTCCCTGATGAATGCTGTGTGACACTTTGACATCCTCTCCTTGAGTGTTGGATTTTCGGGAACGTATGCAGGCTTGTAAATTCTTGGTCTTGTTTTAGATTGGCGTCATTCCTGTCCTCATTCAAAGCATCGCCATCTATTTTGTTGCGGGGTTGTTTCAAAGATCCTGGGATGCTATTACCGGTAGTTGAAGACTCAACAAGGCGAGACTGTAGTCGGTTGAACTTGTCTTCAGGTTGCTTTGCTGTCCTGTATCTGTTGTGCTCTTCGATGTTTGGTATCGTTTGTGAGTTTCCTCCTACGATACGATACTGAAACCTGCAATGTTCAAAACAATATACTTACTTTTGAAATTGAATAATTTGTGTTATAGTAATAATTATCATGTATTGGGCCTTCCATGTCGAAGTGCAATGGCTTACCTGTTCTTGATACTTGGTGTCCCAAATAGTATCGTATTTTCTCTGGTTGGTCCAAGAATAGGGAGGAAGTCTTTCTGTGCTTTCGTTCCGATCCTCGACCCTACAGTCAAACTTGGCCGCCCTTCTATTGCGTTGTCCACCAGGATGTTGTCAAGCGCGTCGTGTTCCAGTATGATACCAGATGTCAATTTATTCTTATTTCCATGGTATACTTTGTGATTTGAGTTCGTCACATGTGGTGAATGCACATGTGCATTTTTCATTTTCTCTGTAGTCGTTTTCCCTTGGCTGGTACAGACATGTAGTATAAATTCTAATGTGACAAACGTATGTGTATCATATCTGACCTTTACATGTACATACTCAATCCGTCATAATGCATATAATTGATGTGGAATCAATAATGTATTGACAGCCCAAATAATTTCGCATAATCCACGTAATTCTAGAATCGTCCATTAATCCTATTTCATTCAATTCCTTATCCAATAACATGGTGTCACTTTCTGTTAATCTGATAAAATGGGAGAATAAACCCAACCAATGAATATTCGACACAATTAAGATATTTCTGTAATTTTCATGACACTCAACGAACGACGGAGTGACAGTGCTATAACATTTAATAGTTCCAAACACTTCGTGTACATGTACATGCGATTGGGCAGAATTCCACATTTGAATATTTGTGAGGTTGCGTATGCTACAAATAGAAATTCAGAAAACATTAGGTCCATTTGCGGGTGGTGGTCCGTAATTTCTTTCATGGACCCGTGAAGCCTCCAGCCAAATCACACGTCATTTGTTAATGCAACAACGAATCACGTTCTGACGCTTCATGTCAACGGACATAAAGCCCATTCAATATAGCATAGTTCAGGTAAATAAACAGGATATGCAATTAAACTACAATAGAATGTGGATACTTGTATTGATCTTGGGCATTGAATATCACACGAGAATGTCTGTTGGTCTGTTTGGATTTCAGATCAAAAGACCATAGTTTTCCGACCATCACAGCGGGTTGATATTTGCACTTCTCTCGGTGCGCAAAGGCAGATCGGTCCAATGTAGCACTGACATATTATTCCCAAACCTTGACCTTTTGTATTCAGATAATATTGTTATTTTGTCCAGAATTTCAACGTTTTACATTGAATTTCTCATTAATGAAAGAGACGTGGTAGATTAGTCCCGTTGATAAATAATGCGACTGATCCCATTGTAGCCGCGTTTTCAAACGCCAAATCTGTTTTACCTTTGTTTGTTTTTGTGTGTTTGTTGTATTCAGCATTAACAAATCGTCGTTAAGTCAAATATGTCCTGTACAAATCGAACTGAATGAGAACCTTAAATAATCATGATGTCCCGCAGTATATACTGAGCATTATTACAGAAGCAATGTGCGTGTCGGTACGGAAGACCGTTAGTGCCAGGTGTGAAAATATATTTAAGTGGCGGCCGCCACATAATTATCTGGCGGCCACCACATAATTATCAAAGAAAAAAGGAACACACAATATCAATCAGATAATTTGACGAATACTTGTCACCACCATCGAATATGCACTGTTTTTATTTATCCACATATTCCTTTAACCTATATATTGATGGTAGCAACCATAATATGCAGAGGGCCCAGTTGCCATGGCCAGGACAAACAACATGAATTCATTGATGATCCCTATATAATGCTAAGTGTGAAAGTTAAGTTTTGTTGAATAATTTGCATATCATCAACCCCCCCCCCCCCCCCCAATACCGCATATAACATTGTCTCATTATAAACAGTATTGTCACTAATACAGTATGTCACGACCTTTATTTGGATACTAGGGCCTAATTAGCTATATGTATATTGCTTTACAAGAATCTCCTCATATTTCAAGCCACGGCCTACAGATAATTATGTGGCGGCCGCCAGATAATTATGTGGCGGTCGCCAGATAAATATGTGGCGGCCGCCAGATAATTAAGTGGCGGCCTCCAGATAATTATGTGGCGGCCGCCAGATAATTAAGTGGCGGCCGCCAGATAATTATTTGGCGGCCGCCAGATAAATATATTTTTACACCTTTCATTATCTGGCCTCTACGGGCTTCCGTATGTCGGAGATTCGACGCTGGTTCATTCTATTCTTTTCTATAATACGACATAATTTACAATGTCCTGATAATAAACAAGTCTCGGTCATATAAATAAAGAGTGATAAGTCAGCTTGTGTGGTCTACAGATTCCGCATGCCACACTGATTACCCGTTCAGCCAAATCTGCCCGTGAATAGTGCTACACATTGATTGATGTTTTTTTTTATCGCTCACATTGTTCGCTATGGTGTTCTAAGCGAAAAATTAGCCCAAGGGCCAAGAAAGGTTACCGAACAATATATTTTAGATATTAGCCTTCTGTTCCTTGATAACAAGGTCATTAGACAATTCAAGGTCACGAGATTCAGCCCATATCATTTCTAGCATGTCCACAATTATTCCTAAGCTGTAAAGTCGATATTAAGTGAGATATTAGTCATTTTGTGATCTGACCTTGAAAATGAGGTCAAACGTCAAGTTCAAGGTCATGAGAATATTCAGCACACAGGGTGTTCCAAAATAAATTATCCCAAAACTATACTCGCACAAAAACTACGAAAAAACATACGAAATTGTGTGTATTCTCCTATGCATAGCAAATACATGTGTATGTCCCTGTTGTACCTTGTTAAAATATTTTTCATATAATAGAAAACAGTGTAAACTATACATGAATATAACAGGTCCTCGTTCATTCACGTCGTTTTTTCTTCTGGATCTCTTGTTCAGATTACCGCATGGTAATTCGACCATCTCCCTCTTATATCTGCGGTCTTATATCCGCGGACACTTATGCTGGTAGCCGTTCTCTAGCTAAATTTGTTTACAAACAATGTATTCATCAATGTAGCTGATCCAGCACAATATCTTATCAATTTTCGAGTAATATTCATGGATATTCCAAATGTGTTCCTCTCGTCTAGGCTACACTTCAGATTGTGAGAGGACTTTTTGAACATCTGGGAGTGTGTCTGTTACCATGGCGATGAGACAATTTTTCAGACGTGTGGAACAAAATATTTCAGGATATTCTAAGACAGGAGCTCTACGTTTTTTTATGTCATTTGTCCTCCTCCTGGCTAATTTTAAAGATTACAATGTACCTACGTGGTCAGAAAGTTTCGAAATACTTTTTTAGAACACCGCAATTGACTTCCTAAGCTGTAAAGTCGATAACAAGTGAGATATTAACTTTTTTTGTTCTCTGACCTTGAAATTGAGGTCAAGGTCAAGTTCAAGGTCACCAAAATATTCAGCATATACCATTCCCTATATGTCCACAATTGATTGCTAAGTTGTAAAGTCGATAATGAGCGAGATATTACCCATTTTGTTTTCTGACCTTGAAAATGAGATCAAAGGTCGAATTCGAGGTCATGACAATATTCAGAATGTATCATTTCCTATAGGTACACAATTGATTCCTATGATATAAAGTCGATAATAAGCGGGATATTAGCCATTTTTCGCTCTGACCTTGAAAATTAGGTCAGAGGTCAAATTCAAGGTCACGATAATATTCAGCATATATCATTTCCTATATGCGCACAATTGATTCCTAAGCTGTAAAGTCGATAATAAGCGGGACATTGGTCATTTTGTACTATGACCTTGAAAATAAGGTCAAAAGTCAAATTCAAGGTCATCAGAATATTCGGCGTATATCAGTTCCTATATGTCCACAATTGACTCCTAAGCTTTAAAGTCAATAATAAACGCGATATTGGCCATTTTGCGCTGTGACCTTGAAAGTAATATCAATTGTCAAAATCAAGGTCACGAGAATATTCGGCATATATCATTTCCTTTATGTCCATAATTGATTTCTAATTTCTAATTTCAATATTAAGATATATATATTAGACAAAATGTGTCCCATTATAAAGCATAGGGCGATTCAACATGGGAAAGTCACATTTGGACCGAGTTTGGGCCCAAAATGGCCAACTTCGAGCGATTCAAGGGTATCGAAACTTATACACGTCACAGGGGTATATATGATGTGTTATGCATCAATAAGAAAAAAAGTTACTGAACAGATTTTGAGAAATCGACCGTCAAAATCCAAAATTGGCCGTTTCTCGTCAGAAAATGGCTGCCATTTTGAAATAAATGCGAAAATTAAAAAAAAATACCTCCTCGAAATATTTTTAGGCATTTTTGTGCAAAATTTCAGAAAGATTCGATTGCAAACTTCAAAGATAAAAATGTAGACGGACGACGACGAACGACGTCGGACGCAACGCCACGGCAATAGGTTATCGGACCAAAAAAGTGTTCCACGACATTTACACTGCTTGCAAATCGTAAATGTCTATTACATGTTACTGTGAACTATATAATTAACTCTGGATGAGTGTTGTTATGCAGATTTTACATCTCGTGAACATCGAATAGATAGGACATGTAATGGCTTCGTGTCCAATATGACAAAACTGGGATTCCTATGTGGAGGTGAAGCAATATGTCGACATGAATTTAGATCACCAATTTGATGCCAGCTGAACCACATCAACATATCCTATCTTTTAAAAAAAAAGTCCTGAATTTGCCAGGTGCCATTTTCCAATACTGCAATTACATCATAGAGTTGCACAACGAATGGTCCTTCATTTGAAGAAAAGATTCTTAGAATCCTATTTGTTGTTGTTTTTTGTATGAAGATGTCTCATTAGCCTTTTGCCTTGTGATTAGGTACTTATGTGCTTGTCATACACATATTTTACGGGGTCTAAAATTGTTTTGATGTGTTTTGGGGCAATTGTATACTAGTTCGGTCAGATGTAAGGTAGAAACAACTATGTTTTACGCACTACCTGTCCCTGTCGTGACGCCAGTGTCTCCAGATACTTACTAGTATTGGTAAAATTTACCATTTTTGGTCGGGGTTTGTTCCTATTCCAAAATGTTGTATCTTTGAGTTGCTATTGGTATCATCAAAATGTAATTATATTGATGGAAATATGTTGATACATACATCCAAGCACGGTAAATATAACGTTTATTGTCTATTTGTAGCACATTTCAGAATTGCAAAATACACAACAAAAAATGTATGCACACGTCTCAATCAAATCTTCAATTCATGATCATTGTGCATCTCGTCGTCTACGATGGGCGCAGTCGCTTGGTGCAGTCGACCGGTTTGTTGTAGAGTGTGACGTCTCGTCTGGCCAGCGTGACGTTCCCGCGTTCCTGGTCGTCCACGAACTCAACGATGGCCTCCATGGAACCGGGATTGCCGTCCGTACGTCGCTTGTCGATGCGGCGCTCCTGGGCGTGCGGGCACGAGAGCACGTGGCCCTTAAGTGCCTGGCTGTAGAGGTAGGACTTCAGGCACCAGGGGTAACCCGGGCACGGCCACTGGACAGGCATCCTCAATTAATTGGTGTCAGTCCTTAATGTACTTTTTTCACTGGGATAATCCGAAACTGCTGCTCAGGTCTGCCTGTCAAGTATAATGTATTTTAAGGAGATTCAGGGTACAATGCCGTTATATTCCCCACTGTGTCCTGTTTCTGGCAACGTCAAAATATATATGGTCTTCTTGGTGTGTATTCCTCCGTACGTCGTTACCTCTGGGTCGAACAACTGCAAGCTATAATTTGCAGAAAATGGACATGATTTCATGCATGCATGTTATACATGTAAGTCACAGGCAACTATACAGGTGGACCCAATTATACAATGATTTAGTAGGCTAAATCATATGCAGATATGCATAACAAACCATGCACTTTGGGAATTGATTTCTTTTGCTAGATTCATGGTGGTAAATCTGTAATCGTTTACAGAACATAACCCATAATCTGTCATTGCCTGATCATGCATGGCGCATATTCCGATAATACTCCATATAGAATGTGCTTCATAATACCACATAATAAATATTTTGGTCAAATATTCTAATGCAGTAATAAATAACTAAGTAGGCCTACATAATGTGTTAGTGTGTGGACATATTAGAATGGCATAATCGGGTTTTGGTTCATCGTTATTCTCCGGTAGATAGCTGAAATTAAGCACTGTTTACATTTCCTATTTTTATATCAGCATTTCCGAAATTATCGGCATTGAGATATATTATGAGATATATTATTAGCTCTCGGTGTGAGAGTAGCCTGTGAGAGCACAGATATCCTCATAGGACTCAGAAGTCCTTGAAAGCCGCTTGCTCAAGTTAATAAGCCACTTTACTCAATATATTCATACGGTTTGGCACCGTTCACTCAATATACTTGACGAATTAAACTAACGCTTTAAGATATCAATCGAAAGATTTTATCAAATTATCAATCAAATTTTTTTTACCAAAATATCAGATTGACAAATCGTTAACTCATCTTACCGAACAGCGGTTTGAGCGGTTTGTGAAACCACGTGAACGATGACATAGTATATTGAACGAAACATTTATTGTATTGAATGATTGACTGATCAAATTGCGCAAGATATTTAATAACTTTAGTAAACGGTTTGTGAAACTGGGTAAAAGGTTTGCAATACCAGTGAATGACTTGGTTTCTCGCAATGTCATTGTGGCTCTGCATGAGAAAGAACAAAGCCAGGGCATAAAAGTAAGGTTTATGTAATATTAGAAACATGAGTTTCTATTAATATGCCCGAGCATATGAGGATGTACGTTATAACAGATTAACAGGGAATTTACATAACCTCTGATGTATCCAATGTGTTTCATATGGAGAGTGGTATATGTACGAAATTACCTACAACGTACTGTCACATGGTATAAACACATAAAAAATACATATAAGCGTATAGCTGCTCTACTTACGATTATTGGCAGCTGGTTACTGGTATTTCCTGACATGAAATGTCACTACCAATTATCCCTGATAGTGATAATGTTATGTAACCTGGTAACACAAGCTATATGCTTTCTTGGCATATGTTAATATCGTACGTCGTGTATGCGTATGGAGATCCAACTTTCAAGCTCAAACACAGTCAATCAATGATATTGGTAAACATTCGCTATTTACCACACAAACTCCAACAAGACACGACTGAATACATCAATACGACCTATTTGTCGAACGACGTGTTTGTTGTGTACTTTGAAAGATCCACTTTATTATGTGTCCATGAACAGACATAAGTATGTGTATAAGGTTCACAAGCTTCAGTGTGGCAAACAAGAAGAAACTTGTCGACGCTGCGAGTGATAATAAAATGGTCCATCATGTTTATGATCGGCTGAAGTTATACCCAACAAAGAAAGCAATGTTATATGTCGAGGCTGGTGACAGCGCATTCAGTGGAAAATGTTGTGTATAGTATTACATTGTATGTGTACATGCGTGTGGTATACGAATATCAATTCAGTGACATCAACTTCAAGCATGTAGACTCGTGATAATTATTATTCTCGAATCTAACAAGTGTTCAGGAACAATGCCAGCTGGTATTGACATCAACTGCTACAATACAGGTCATCATTCCTATTATAAATTATCTTTGGCGCTTTTGTTTTCTGCTTTGCACTGCTTTGATGTCCAGTCCCTTTGGAATTTCGACATTTACACGATAACCAGTGGAAACATTTCCTGAAGAGTCGTATGTCAGCCTCTGTGCCCAGCACCTCGTTGAGCACCTCCAGCCGACAGAGAGCCGATCTCCAGGGCTCCTGACTGATCTCCGTGGCCTGTGTCGTCATCAGCGCCACCACCAGGTTCAACAAGAGAAGCGTCGCCACGGCAGTAAACGTCAGGTAGATGATCCGAGAGGCCATGCTACCAGCAAATGCTTTCGTGCTGCCACCACTCAAAACCATCCCGTAAGTGGCAAACAAGCTGTCTTGGATGTTTGAGAATGCTTCTTTTGCCCATGGGCAGACACCTCTGCTCTGATCCATGTGAAACATCAAGGCGAAGGCGACTAGCAACAAGGTGAAAATGACGCCAAACCACATGAGGTTGGTTGTCATTTTCTTGACGGTTATGATGTAGAATCCAATGGCTGGTAACAGTCTCAGCGCGTGAATTAATGCCAAGAGACGAACCAGCAGTAATGAATACAGCAAGAAAGTCAGGAGACTGGCTATGGCTAAGGATTTGTTCAACTGGGACTTGGCGACATGAAGTGTTTTCTGGACTATGTGTGCTGAGCTTCGATTTCTCCAAACAGCTTCGAGTTCGTCATAGGCTTCCACAGACTCGTCAACAATGAATCGCGTTGAGATGAAAGCTATGACACTTAGCATGAACAATGTATGCGATAACATCTTGAGACTGGTATCCACATCTGAACCAGGAACGAAGCGCGAGATGACTGGTGTTAACGCTTTTTTCAATGACTTCTCTCTGGCTATGAAGTTGGAAGACATAAACAAGATGAATCTGCCCACATAACATAGCGATTGGATACAACTGAAAGTGAAACCAATCATAACGAAGTCAAAGGCGTCCCATCTGGCCGATAGAGGTGATAGAAATACTCCGGCGGAACTATTTTTTCTTGTTTCGTGGGTTTGCCGTTGATGGCAACTCTGTAGCTTAGAAAGTTCCGACATGTGTTTCTCAGATATTATGTCATACTGCATCATACCCTTTATGAACTTTGCATTTTTCCGGATCAGTCTAAGCTCAGGATCCGCGTTTATGCTCAGCACACACATCAAGACAGTGGTTGTCAATAAGACACTTGCAAATTGTTGCAAAATGCATGCCCTGGTGTATTTTTTTATTTTCTTATTCATCCAGGTGATCAAAGAACGGGACTTGAGAAAGGAGGCAAAATCACCCTCTGCAAGGGTTGTGAAATTCCTCTTCGCCACATTATTCAAAAGATGTGAAACTGCTGTTGTTGGCTCCACATCGGGACATTCCACACAAAAACAAACATGTCTCATATCGCATAGCGATTTCACGTTTACCTTGTTCGCTCTGTTGCTGTTGGTTTGAAGTAAAAACATCATATTCAGGTCCTTGGTCCATATGACTTCATCTGAGACCACAAACTGCAATTTTTCTCCAAAGCACATGTGGTATTTCAACAAGTAATCTAAATATTGCAGAGAACCATACTTTGAAACCACCTCCAATGCATTCTCATCTTCGTTGTTGCGCATGTCCAACAAACAGTGCAAAATCAGGTCCTCGTTTCCAGAAACAGTTCTGAGTGTTCGATGAATCTTGAAGGTAAGATCGAGATCATAGATTGATACATCCGCAAGATAGTGAAATATGTTATTTCCATTCTTATATGTGGAATCAATCGATGTGCCATAGCTAAAGAACAGCTCCACTATCTCTGGTCGTTCAGACATCGCAGCGAATGCCAATGGTAGGTCTATGTCTTGGTACAATGGGCGTCTGTACCTGTCGTAGAAGAATTTCGCTGTCGACTGTATAATGGTGAATGCCAAAAGAACCAGAGGCGATAAAATCAAGCAACATATAGTAACGAATGTGATTCGCAAAAATAAATGGAAACCTTTTAGTGATTTGCTGTTGTTGCTGTTCTGTTCCACTTTTCCCAAGAGCCAAGTGAGTTCCTCTTGATAGTTTTGGGCACTGAAGCTCTCCAGCACAGCCCTGGTAACGGACACTTGTCCAGACTGAACAATCTGATAGAACATCAACTCACGCCGAGCGGTGTTCCGTCGGAAGGACTCTCGTACTTGATCCACAACGAAACACACGAGATTTTCCAGTGATGCGTCTCGTGGCGTTTCCATTTTGCGGATTGTGGTTATTCAAAGTATTTGCTTGCGAATGCCAAAATGTTCACCTGTAGTTAGCTCGCCGATTTCAATTATGAGTCAGTTAGCATGGCTTGTGTTAATATATTGCAATATTTCATGTCATATCAGTACGTGTTTTATCCACTTCCTCTCGAGACTAATTAAATTCCACCAGCGGTCCAGCATTACAGGTAAAATCTTTTAATTATACGGGTTCAAAATTAAAATTTCATATGCAGGTTTCAAACTCTTGACAATCTTTATGATAAACTACCTGTATTTACACGATAGTCGAGTATGTGGTGTTGGCATCATTTAAATCAGTTGATGAACATACTTTCATCACAAAACTCCATAGCATTACACTTTCCAATTCATGCGAGCAACCGTCCTCGGCAGCGGCTTCTATAATATGGAAGAAGAAGGCTTAAACCCATGCCAAAACCAATCTCTGAAAGTGTTCTCGTCGGCTGTACAGACAACTTCGCTGGACACCCTTGAGAAATGGTTGGTGAAGGAAATACACGACGCCTACGAGAACAGAATTCCTCGACATCAGATGTTATTCTATCAAGTTGTGCAATCTGGGAACACCAAACTTGTCGAAAGTGTGCTGAACAGACTCAAATCTAGTCACCTGATGGAGGAATTGGCCTGGACTTTGGGAACTTACGAAGTGGATGGCACCCATGGGCAAAATGCTAAACTATGCTCAACACCCTACACTCGAATTTATAACGGACTTCTACTCATATTTTTGCTGATGTTCGTGATAATCTTTGGAGTATTCATATTTGCAATTCATGCATTGGCTTTCATGTGTTATACATCAAACAGGTCAAAACTGTACAAGTCAATAGATGTACCTTTGTTGTTTGCACTGTTGTCCGAGAAGGAAATGTTAGAGTTATTCCTCCGTGAAGGAGCCTCCATCCAATATTGTGATAACCATGGTAACAACATATTTCACTACCTCGCCGACATATCTCTGAGGAGTTCTGAGCTGGCCATCAAGAGTCATGAGATGTTGAAAGATTGCCTAGGTGACGAACAGCAATTTCGGCACTGTCTTTTGGAAGTATGCAATGAAACCAATGACACTGGCTTAGAAACAATAGCTAAATACGGATCCTTGCTATACATGGATCATGTGCTAAGATACGAACGATGTTTTGGAGAGAAACTTGTATTTCTCATATCAGATGAAGTATTGTGGACGCCTTCTCTCAAAGGGGTACTCAAAGAACTTTCTACGGAGAATGACGAAAGCCAGCCGTCCCTGAGCAGATTACATCATGCCACTTTTTACTGGGAGAATGTGAGAGGGGACCATTCCGGCGAGAGATCGCGGGTACTGAATCACATCACGGGTAGGGACATCTACCGGTTGCCAGGAGAGGATGTAGCGACCATCGTGAACTCAGGTGTAATCACCTGGTGGTCTGACGTGAAAAAGAAAATAACAATCATCCCCTGCGTCATGGTACAGCTATCAAACCTAGTTTTGTCTGTTTTCATTTTGGCATATGCATACTACTTGCATGTAGATCTGAAAACTTCAGATAAGATCACTCTGGTTTTGGAACAAAGTGACCAAATAGTTCCATCAAATGCAACAAGACACTTAAGGACGGTGATCACAGAAGTTCTCACAGATTGTAATGTCACTGGAAAGGATGAATCTTTCACGTCTAAAGTCCACAAAACAAAGTATGTTGAGTTATGTGCCATGATTTTAGGTTTTGTTCAGTGGCTGTATCTGTTATATATTGCTGTGGAACACTTGATTTCAAACTACAACATTCGAGCGAATTCCGTTAGAGCAGCTTTCATTCCGATTGTATCCAATCACATGAACGGATCATATGCAGCAAAACAGATAAAAATGTTGTCTCATGCTTTGAAAATGATAGCATTTTCAACAATTTGGTTCACTCGAGACTGTTTCCTAACAGATTTCCATGAATCAGCGAAGGCCTACGTGGAAATGGAAAATAGCTGGCTGAATAGGACTGGTGATTATAAACCTGAGCTGTCGGAGGATACAGTATCACTGTTTTATCGTTCTATAGACTGTGTCAATGTTGTTGGGATCCTCTTGTATCTTTTGTTGTTGGTGAGGCTTGTATCATTGGTCCACTCCATGAGGTTAATACCAGGAATAGGTTTTTATATAATCATTGTTAGGGAAATGGCTGGTGATTTACTTCGATTTGGAGTCATTTTCACTCTAATCGTGTTTTCATTTGCTTTCATGTTCTACCTTACCATAGGAAAAATTCGATGTCCGTCAGAAACATCGAGTTTTGCTACTGTAGATAGCAGTATTTTCTCTATGTATGGGTATCTCATGGCAGACGACGACATTGAGATCTTTGCAGGGTCACTGGTCAACAGAATTATGTATTTGGCTTGTGCGTTTCTGGTGGTAATCCTACTCTTGAACCTCGTTATTGCCTTGATGACCACGCGGGCGACAGAAGTAAATCGGCAGCCCTGGAAGTCGGCACTCTGTCATCTCGAATTACTTGGTGAGTTTTTGGACACGGAGAATGATATGAACATAGTTAAGAAGGCCTGGTCCTGGTTGTTGAAGAAGACGAAATGTTCTGCCTCATCCAACATTGTGTGTCGCTCGAATGCTGAACATGTGAAAAAGGATCGCATCATACTGATCTCAAAACGATGATGCATAAACATTTCGTTCGAAATTATCATTGCAAAAATATTCTTCATCCTACTCTGTCTGAGATGCTCTGTTCACCGCTACACCTTTGTTAAATATCGCATTAGGTCTATCTTCCATTTGGGAATCTGGACGGGTGTGGGTCTAGAAATGTTCTTTTGGTGCACCTGATTTTACCTTCATACAGGAGATAATTCTGGATAACTGAATGTGCCTGGAATGTTGCACATTTTTTAGTATTATTGCCTTCTATCACTGCACTCACTTCTGGTTGGAAGCACAATATGAATCGATGTTGATATATAGATCAATCAATAGATTAAAGATTGATTTATTGACCAGCCTCGAGAAGATTTGAAAGTGTTATAGCATTGTCACTATGAATATATTATAATTACAGATTAAAATTGTAGAATCTTGCATTATTCTTGATCACATGATAAAAATGAAGTTCTCAAATAAATGGTCTAATCAAAATTCCATGTCGTGTATGTGTTGTATAATTTTATAACTTTTATAACACAGACATTATCCAAGAAATTATACACAAAAATATCACAATATCTTGTGCATGAAATTTATTGTGGTACAGATTACAAAAATCTGTTCTTGAAAGGGTTCATATTAGTCAAAATGCAAAAGTGTTAATCCAAAACCAAAGATGGTGAAGTTCATCTGTACGATACAATGGTTCGTAACGATTTTCAGTTGACCTGGCAGGAACATGAAGTTCATCAAACATCGTTGTCATGTTGATGTTTGTAATAAACTATTCGTGTTGGCGTTGATTCAGAGAGTACTGATTCTAATGAACCACTGTCGGTGGAAGCCCCATTGAAACTTTTAAAAACCTTTTTGATTAATTTTATGGGCTTCAACAGTAAGAGGACCTCATCCTCAGTACCTAAGATCTCACTAAGTATCTCCTGTCTGCAGATGGCGGCTTTCTTAGGGTGGCTGCTGATCTCCGTGGCTGTGGTCGTCATTAAAGCGATCACAAGGTTCATAAGAAGCACTACAACTAGGAAGGTGCAGGCCAGGTAGATAGTCCTCGTGCTGAGGTTGTAGGCCAGCACCTCAGCTTCCCCGCCACCCATCACTATTGAGTACGTATTATGCATGCTGTCCCACGTGCTGCCATAGCCTTCCTCTCGCATCGCTGGACAAGTGCTCGAGCGTAGGGTGAAGTGCAGCATCATCGCAAAACCAGGAATCACAATCAAGAGGATGATGGCAAAACGTAGCAGGTCGTTAGCCATCTGTTTGATAGTTATGATGTAGAAGCCGATGCCTGGCACAAGCCGAAGAGCATGGACTGTGAGAAGGAATCTCAACACGAGACACACAATGAAAACCACACTGTACCATCCAGATATCATATTTGACACAAGGAAAATATCATTCATGACTTGCAAATGATGTCGGTATTCTTCATATGTGATAGTACCGTTCATCCAACCATCCCTAAACTGTTGAAACGTTGTAAATTCTTGAAGAAATTTAACCTGTTCCTCATGCTTTACACTCCTCAAGACAACTGCAGTTACAATAAGACAGAGCGATGACATTACCAGTTGTTTTTCTGTGTACGAACCCGGTAGGTAATAAGACACCAGTGGGGTCAGCATATTTTTCCAATGCCTAGCTTTTGAGTTGACGTTATTCCATACAAACGTTGCTATTCTGGCAAGCGCAAAGATGATATGTGTTACTGTTAAAACCAACGCGGTGTTTTTGGTGAAAGGCGACGATTTTGGTTCGTATTTTACAATAGCTCCATACACGCTATGTCTAATTTCATCATAAGTGAGTTTTTCTTCGCATTCCTCAAAGAGATTCTTGATAATGAATTCTGTGTCAACGGTCTCGTTGTGTGCGGACATTTCGTAATACTTACGGTAAAAATGTGAAGCCATTGGAGATTGCCTCATATCTCCTTCGTGTTGGATAATGAATACCAAGATAATAACTGAAAGTGCAAAGGATACGAAATGTCCCAACAGACACGGCACAAAGTATGTTTTGCGTTTGGCAGCATACCAGGCATTTAAATTGCTCGAATAAATTATTGTTGCTGACGTTGCCTCGTCGGCTTTGCGCAGCCGTCTGTTTGCCAGGAGATTTAGTGTCTTTGATATCATCCTGGACGTTACTTCCTCGGTATGTGATTCAGATGGCTCCCAACTAAAAGCGGATGGATTTGTGATATGAATATGGTTGTCTTGGACATAGATGCCTTCTTCCTTCCTAATGTCAAAAATCGCATCTTTGGTTCTAATCCACGTGACGTCGTCTGAAATAACAAACTGTAGCCGATTGGCAAATGTCCCATGATATTTCCCGATATATTCCATGAAGTGTAGAGCACCATACTTTGTGATCGCCTCCAATCCTATTTCACCGTTGTCGTTTCGCAGATAAAGTAAGCAGTCGTGTATTTTATCCGGGTTCCACCCATGGGAGTACAAAACGTGATGGGCCTTCATAGCTAAATCTACATCATCGGCAGATACCTCCGCCAGGTAATGAAAGAAACCATTACCGCTTCTGTCTCTATACGTCACAGACGTTCCAAATTCTAGGAACAATTCCATCATTTCGGTTTTGTCAGAAAGAACGGCAAACATTATCGGTAGATCAACTGCCTTCAACAAGGGCGTTCTGCATACGTCGTAAAGGGATTTAGCCATCGCGTGAGCTGCGTAAAACACAGGACTGAGCAGTAAAGTTGTCACGAATAATGCCATAAAAAGAGCTGTCCGTAATACCTTCGACAAGGCAGATGTATCTTCTTCAGTTTCAGAGCCCGATTGAAGCCTGCCAATTGCCCAGTCCAGATCCTTTTCCAGGCCATCGTCTTTGAGTTTCTGCAGTACTTGCCGTGTCGTCTGCATACTCCCCGCGCGCACGAGCTCGTAGAACATGAGCTGGTGTCTCGGCTGGTTCTCATGGCGACCTGAACGAATCTCTTCCACCAGCCATGCGACCAGCTCAGCCGGCGACCTGTGGTAGGCCTTTTGAGGTTCGGGTCGCTCTTCAAATATCAACCTCTTGGTTTGAGTATCGCTGTCCGCCATGGTCTTTGGTCAGAATTTATCCTATAAAATGGACACGGGTTCTGTGGCTGAAAATCAAACATTGACTCGTTGATTTCAAAAGGTAATGTCTATCCTTGATCAGAGACATTAACGTTCATATGACCCAATGAATTTGGCTTTAGAGTCGATTAAACAAAGCATAAAATGTTCGATAATAAGGAAACTGTGCATTGGCAAAACCCTACCTGCTCAGAACGACGTGCAATCCATGGATAAATGAGTGCTTCGTTCCGAATTCCAATACACAAAACCACCGTCTAATGAATTCTATCCTGGGCATTTCATGTTATATGCAAACCTACAGTTCGTACAGTAATACTGGCAAGCTATTTAGCCAGTTCCTAGCTGTGGTTGCCCCGTTGTTGTTTAATTACTCTCAGGATCATCAAGCTGGAATTACCTCGAGCGGCCCAGTTCTTGTTCTATTGCACTTTATGTCCTAAGGAATGTTGACACAACGGCGGTGCACTATGATCAAAGTGTTTGTATTCCCCAATGCCCGATATACACGAGCGCGATTGGGGAAAGGATGAAATACTAAGATACAGTACTCTACATTGCTAAAGTTATTTCAATTAACTGATGATACTCCTACATTTGTTTCAATATCATTACTACTTTTTTGTTTCCTGATTATGTTATTAAGTAAATCATGCAATATTTTATAAACATGACTCGATTCAATATTATCCAGTCGCATCTAAACGATAAAATATTGCAGTTAAGCGTTCAATCGTACAATCGAGCCATGATCCATATATCTTAGACACACATGTTGGTAGCGCAGACTGCATGTACAGGTGTGGAATAAGGTAGCAACTTGTACAGGCACTTCACATTAACAGACCAAATAGAACAACTCCTTGAACAAAGAAGGCATTTTTATTTTGCCGGGTCATCAGTGGCTGACAATACAGACTCTAGTGTATATTATATTGATGTATCTTTGGATGTCGTTCAATCAATCGTTACTCGCGGAGTAATAGCACCATATGGTCTTTTTGATGGTGTTGTTGAAGCAGCAGCCTCGGCACTCGCACTGCTCCTTGGTGATCCCTCTCCAGCCACAGTTCTGTCTGAACTCGGGTGGTATATTACAGTCCAGTCCGGTGATTGGTCCTGGCGAGGGAGGAATTATGGTTACAAAGTCAAATAATCTGCACCATACGTGAACAGGTTCGGGACAAAAATGTTTAATTAATTGATTAAGCCTCACCATCAGGCAGCGTGGATCCTGATATGTCCTCTGCAATATAAATGTATCATCAATGTGAATATGTATGACATGGAGATACATCTTTCGGATTAATTGCACCATATGTTGAAAATAAAAAAACTGGTCTGTCATATATACTAGTAGTACGTATTTTTGTTCCTAAAGTTTGTATAATGCATGGGATTGCCCCTGATGACACCAGTGTGGTTTTTTTAATGTAAATGTTTGACCCGGTTTTGTTTTCATTCCAAAAGCATTTCGTTTCGCGGGGTTGTACTGACATCATCATACTCTTGACACATCACCATTTATCTTCTATTAAGCTTAATCTATCCTCGATCAAGTCCTACGCTTACGAGTAACCATTGAATCATGCTTATGTTTAGGAAATGCAACTCAGCTCTTTCGTGCTGAACAACTACGTGTACAAAGTAGACAACAATGACAATCAGACAAAACACCTCATGTCATGCTTCGGGGCATTTTCTCAAAGAATATATGGTATTTACTCTTCGTGTAGCAGCGCCTCGATGGAGATAGGTCCGTCGGGTCCCAGCAACAACCTGCATCGAGACAGTCACCCTCATTGTCCTCGGAGCAAGGTACTCGGTCGACAGGATGGACATTACAAGGATCGTCAACTGCACACAGGAAAACATTTCAGCATTCAGAAGTCTGCAATTTTGCCGAAAGAGTATGTCTGCTCACATTGTCGATGTTATGTAGAATGCTTGGTAGAACTAACCTTCCTTCAGGTAGCACCAGGGCACTTTTTTGCTCTTCTTGAAGCAGCAATCTTGGACGCCACACTCATCCCTCTTGTGGCTGCCACAGCTCCGTCGAGATGTGGGCGCCTGTATGAAGCACGGGTCACAGGCTGCAGCCGAGTGGACAGGCCACACACATTCAGTGGTGTTCGAGGATGACTTTAATTGCATAGTTATAATTGTACATCTAAACTAAGACCTCCAGCAAACTAATATTAATCAGTGCTAAGCCTGGTGGTAGAAATTGACTAATCACTGATTGCATGGCCAAATAACTTACATTGTCCAAAGATGCCATCCAGTGAAATGCAAGCTGCGAAAACTGCAATGATACAGAACTGGAACATCGTCGCAATGTAAATGTCATTCACTTAGTAGAAGGGACAGGCTATTTATCGAATTCTGTCCACATCGCCATTACACCTAACGTCAGAGGGCTTGACATTGTGTTTGTCACGAGACAACAATCTAAAGACACAGTCACACCTGCGACATGTGACGTCCACAACCTTGATCTCATTATACCCGCACCAAAACGACAATTTATGTAAATATCGCAATTTGTAAAATCTATTCCAGAAAGCTATCACGAAGAATAGAAGGCTTTTAAATTAAACAATCACAAGCTACAGAAAAATGTGTGCCAACCTGTTTGTAAATTCTGAATTTTATGATGAAATTTTGTTCTGTTAAGCCTCAATTATTGACCAATTTATTAGCGGAAATAAACCTGTCAAAAATAGATTGATGTCTCTGTAAATAGTACCTCGATCCGATACTCTAAATTAAGGGACCACAGGTGACACAAATATGATGGAAGCTATAGGCGAAGCAAATATGATATATCCACAAGTAATTTTAATACGAGGCATGCAATTCTGAAGAATAACTGTCTTGATATTGACATGGATGAATATACGTGTTGCACGAGTGAAGAGACATTTGCAAAACGAAAATGCACAATTATAACGAACTTCTGCCGTGATTCGTGAACCAATTTTTACCTCAATTTCCACGTTTTTATATCTCATTCATAACGAACCAGCACATGCTATGATACCATATTTTCAAAGTGTCATTGATCAATAAGTGTCATTGATCATTAGCCCATTTACCACTTGAAAAAGCTATGAATTCGCTTGGATACAAGATTATCAATTATGATATAAGGTCCCTGGGGATTTTCAATTTTCAATTTCTACATGATTTCCGACCAACGATGCTTGATGTCCTTTGGGAAACTTCGGGAATATTTTCTGTGTGCAATTTAGTATCACCTGTAATAGTGTTATTTTAATAATGCATGTTTTTCATATATTTTGCTATATTTTCGTAGATTTGTTTAATCATTAAATTGATCATATTTGTGAAGATTACTAGCCAGGGCCGGCTCGGATTTGGGTCAACGGTCAGTCTTAAAATTAATGTACTTGTTTGTGATTTTTCGCATTCCTCAGCGGGTCAGATGCCATTTGGCCTGACCGATGGTGACTCACATTTTTCTGTGAACGGTGACCCAGATCCGGACTGCCCTGGACATGGGTGTGTCGGTCCAGCTTCTATAAAAGAGGCTGTGCCGCACACATCTGGGCTTTTCTTTAGTTGTTCTGGCCCGGAGGAGCCGGGTCGACAGTTGTGCTACAAAATTTAGTCACAACTATACATTATATATTTTACAATATATTTGGAAGTTCTCATATTTGGGACATTGTCTGTACATCATACCATTTTCACACGAAATACTCACACAACGAGAGATGCTGTATAAAGGAATTTAATAAACCAAGAGACGTGACTGAACTCTGGTGCTTTTTGTGCCTTTCCCACACAAGAACCTCTAATCACAGGGAAAACTTACATATCCATACGAAAGAAAACCCAACCTGGTTACACACCATCATCGCAAAACTTATTGTATTGAATCTCAATCAGTTCATGATAATACATCCTGATATGTATGTGTTTACAAGGTCGGGTGTAAGATAAATTCATATCAAACGTTCTTTCGTCAATATATCATGTTCTTTTGTATCATAGTTACCACCAATAACGAAAGAATTGTTTTCTGTTTTCAAAATCGAACTCCTAACGATACAGGTTACATTCACTGATTCATGGTCAATAATCAAGATAATCGGGATGAAAGCATGGTTCAGTTTTACACTTGAGATATTTCGATGTCATCATTTGAATCATGTTTGCAAAATGGTATGAAATGTGCGTTCAATCTAAATAAATCGGATATTATTATTATTATTATTATTATTACCGGTATTAATCTAAACCGAACAATATGGATGTTCATTGAGTATATGATTGTAAACATATGTAAAGTTAGTGTCCTAGTGTCCTGAGTGTCCTAGTAGGGCTGGTGGTCGGGGTTTGGGACGGCGTGAAGCTAAAATGGAATACTGACTTTTCCTTACTAAACTATGGTTTAACAAGTAAATGCGAGTCGCACTTACCCCATGGGGTAAGTACGACCAAAGACGGACATACCCGATCGATATTGTTGTTGTTATTATTATTATTATTATTACCGGTATTAATCTAAACCGAACAATATGGATGTTCATTGAGTATATGATTGTAAACATATGTAAAGTTATTGACTATCGTCCGCTCTTCGGGATCCTCGAGGATAGTCCTCTCACCAACGAGTCCTTGCGGACGCGCATCCGCTATTCCGGATCCTTGCGGCGGCGCCGCTCACCGGAGGTCGCTGCGGACACGGTAACCACTCTAGCATTAACGGTAACCAGGTAACAGCCCACCCGACACTCCCAGGCCTACGGACACCGTTCAGACACTGGTTCATCACCACGGTGTTAACTGGAGGGGCCTGGCGAGCCGCGGTCTGCCTCGGGGACGGAACCCCGTACAGTCCGACATGCTGGCCAGAGCCTATGTCACACGTCCCGGGAAGGGAGAGAACTGGCGATCCACAGGGCTTGCGCCCCCGAGTCAGCAACTTGTCTCTCCCAGCCCGGGCCTCCCCATGGAAATCGTCCCCAGGGCTCTAGGAGCCCACTACTCGCAACTAGGGAACACAAAGCTCATGGCGAGCCTCGTGTGCGTCCCAGTTACTCTCTCTCGGACAATCTCCTCGATCGAGTCGCTTCCAGTGTATATATAATACACCACCAGCTGTAGGACGCACGCGAGGTATAATCAAACCATTGTTATAGTTTACTGGAGCGTAAATTACAATGCGTTGCCGTGGCAACGCACGCTCGAAAGGAGCGTGTCAAAACAAGGCCAAGAACGAAAAGGCCACATAAATGGCATGTATGTTTACAATCACCTGCCGCGTGCTTAGGGCAAAATCGCCACACATATAAAGACGGGGTTATTCCAAACCCCCTCTTTATGTCCACAACCCCTTCCTCCCTCGACCATGTTGAATAACCCTTTGTTCATCGGGGTTCCTCTATTCCATCAGCCACCCGAATGCAGAATAGGAAGTGACTTCACTCTTGAGAATTATGCTCTTGAATGTTTGACCATTCCTCTCAGCAAGTCAATTCAATGAACGGCAATGTGAACAGATAGTATATTTGCCATTCATCTTGAGAAAGGTATGGAACTCTGATAAGGTGAACTGGGCCTGGGCGCATTATCAAAGACCACATCCATCGGAAATCCAAATGTGTGCCGCAAACTTGTGATGCAACGCAGTGATTGGTCTACTGGCTGTGTATTTAATATCCTTCAATATTACACCTAGCCACAACAATGCTACGGTTGAGTTGCCCATGGCCTGTGGAAGAGTGGGACTGTTTGATATCAATTACAACCCTGTACTAAGGAATTTCTGTCCAAGTCCTGGTCATCTTCTTGCCCATCATGCTTAGCACTGTGAGAATGTTGAGTGACCCTCCGGCCTCTCTCTCAGTCGTTAACATCTTGCATTTTTGAAACGAAATGTAGGGGAGACTGGGGTCAATTGTAACAAATTTTACATTTAGGTTCAGAGGATGGGTGATGTTTCGTAGAACAACAGCAAACAAAGGTGAATGAAATAAATGTAAATAACTCATAATGAATGTACATTTTTATCTCTAATGTGATTAGTTGGTTTGCGTCTGGTGTTACACCAAAAAGTGGAACGTGTTATAATTGACCCGGCAGGAAGGGTCAAATGTAACAAGAAGTTGGGTCAAATGTAACAGTCAAAATAAAGCTGAATTTGATGAGAAATAGCGCTACTGCGATACTGCTTCATAATGTTGCATGTTATTATTGATGTCAGTGTACGTTTTGCCCAACAGGAACACAAGTTCCAACATTAGAGTGACATTGGGAGGAAGTTTCTTTCGCCATACATTTCTGACAGAACCGAAAAAACATAAACATTCGTAGATTTATACAATATAGATTCACGCACTCATGTTACAATTGACCCGTGTTACAATTGACCCAGTCTCCCCTACCTATCTGGCAATTGGTATTTGCGGCAATATCTGTAACACATACTACTCTATTCGTATTCACTGGATTGCTTACTGGAGAGCTTGCACCAGTCCTTCTTTCATATGTTCCTTGCTCAATGTATCATCTTTTTTTCTGTGAGACATACCTTCTCTCTTGACTCTGATACAACAAAGTTTACAAGAATCAATGCAAGATCAAATCGACTAGATCGTGCAGGTTATCCTTCCCGTATGGGTTAGATTTCTCGTCGCCATAATATCTATTCTCTATACTCTGTGGGACTTCATCTCAGCCTGTTGGCATGTCGATGACTCCCTCTGCTCTAGGGGACTAGCATTTCCCGCTCTTGTGTTTCTTGTTTGTGTTGGTTCCACGGCCCATACAGGAAGACCGGTATGTGTGGGACTGGACATATACTGTGTGTATTTCTTTTATTAATGTGTAACTTATTGTGTGTATGTACAGTATTACCGAAATTAATTTATTTGTTTTACCTAACCCCCTTTAGACCCGCTCTTGGTGTCGTAAACAATCATTACAAATATACAAGCATGGTTTCAATGAAAGCACATATTCACATGACAAAGTCACTGCCCTCAAAAAGTCAACGAAGTCTATAGATTAGGGTACTTTCAGTAAATTTTTACGTGTCATGACCAGTAGGATTTGTACTTTTATATGAATCAGAGCAAAAGAACGTGGAATCATGTGATTTTATTTTTGCCTTAGAACATAACATATATTCTACATGTACATCCTCAGATTTTGTCTATTCAATCGTCGGACGCGGAGTAGTAACATCGGAAGGCCTTCTTGGTTTTGCGGAAGCAGCAGCCTCGGCACTCGCACTGCTCCTTGGTGATCCCTCTCCAGCCACAGTTCTGTCTGAACTCGGAAGGTATATTACAGTCCAGTCCGGTGATTGGTCCTGGCGATCGAGGGAGGAATTGTGATTGGACATTTTAAATTGCATCATTAATTGGAGGCGGGGGTGGGGGTAGTTCAGAAAGCTATCAGGTGATTTATCCTTTTACCTTCGGGCAATGTAGATCCTGATATATCTTCTGGAATACAAGTGTGTCATCTATAACAATGAGAACCACTGTAGTATAGCTCAGATACATGTAGACACATCTACCATATTATATTCTCTCTTATATTCTGGTATACTAGTACATGGATGACTTACTCTTTGTGTAGCAGCGCCTTGGCAGGTATTGGTCCGTCGGGTCCCAGCAACAACCCGCATTGAGACAATCCTTCTTGTTGTTCTCGGAACAAGCTACTCGTTTAACTGGGTGGACATTGCAAGGATCGTCAACTGCAGATGAGATCAGCATTCAAAAGTACAACAAAGCAGTGGAGGTTTGGATGTATCCTGGATAATGTCTGCTTTTCCTTCATCATCCGTGCATTGGTTGGATGCTATTCTACATAACCTGATCTAATATATACATATTTACCAAAATTATCAATACAATGCAGAAGTAGTGTCATGCATGTGAATGTTAACCTTCCTTCAGGTAGCACCAGGGCAGTTTCTTTGCCTCCTTGTAGCAGCAATCTTGGGCGCCACATTCATCCCTCTTGTGGCTGCCACAGCTTCGGCGCGATGTGGGCGCCTGTATGAAGCACGGGTCACAGGCTGCACCCGCATGGACAGGCCACGTGGTCATGGGTGGTCGAGGGTGATTATAATTATGTTGTTGGTATAGATTAGTACACCGAAATAATACTAGCTTCATCGGATCGATAAAATTAACAATCCATGCTTTATAACATATTAAGTGATTCAGTGCTAGGCATATCAGTTATCAGTCAATATAATGATTTCATCATGCATGGTTTGAATTACTCACACTGTCCAAAGATGTCATCCAGTAAAATGAGCGTGACAAAAACCGCAATGACATAGAAACGGAACATGTTTGCAGTGCATCTATATAGCGTCTTTCCATTTAGAGGGATCTTTCTGACGGACTATTTATTAGATTCTACTCACACCAGCTTTACCCCGAGTGTCAGATGACTAGACATTGTGTTTGTCACGAGACATTAATCTAAAGACGCATTTTGTATGCCGACAACCTCAATTTCAGTTAAAAATCTAAAAATAGATATTTTGATAAAGAAATTTTGATAAAGAAAATACTCCTTGAATCTCATCCTAAAAAGTCAATTGGAAAGCATCACAAGCAACAAAAAAAAGCTCCCTCAGCTGTGTTCATGACAATTCCAACATTCCATCCTGACATGATGTCAGAATGTTGATTGTCAAATGTTGACTCTGCAAAAAAGTATGATTGTTAAAGGAAATGGACCTATCACGTGTCGTATGGATGAGGTCTGTGAAAAGACATCCATACGAAGCGACAAAACCTGACAAAATCTCATAGAAATAAGGCGAGTAGATAGGATGGTGAATATAGAAACAATTTATTACATGCGATTTACAAGAATAACGGGAAAAAATAAACACAGGAAAAAATCCAAATGATGAAGTTATGTTCGATAAATTAAATGCGTCAAATCAGGTAATATAAGTCATATGCAAACCAAATATTTCTCTTGATGAACATTCCTTTCATACACCAAACCTAAAAAACACTATGATATCATGTTCTGCCAGTGTAACACTCGTCTCTGGTCCCATTTGGGCCAAACGGAAGTGACTTGAATGACGTTTTGTCATTCATTGCTATTTAACTATAACTGTGTGGCAGCTCAGTATTGCAGCTCTTGTTCAGCAAGTATAAGTTCGGCCACCACACAATAAAGAGGTATATCCCGTTACTGGGGTGTCGCCGATCGTCTTATAAGTGCACTAGCACCTGTGAGATATAACTGTGGTGTCAGTACTTATGTAGCCACAACACGTCAAAACACTACAGTGCTTCCCTCTTTGGAGAGACATCGTCCTCGAGGTGTATCTTCGATCTAATCTCACCGTTCAACAATATTAACCTGACAAAATTAATAACCCATATAGGTGCACCAGATAGTTGTTATACCTGCCTGTGGTCAGAAGCCTTTATATGATGTGAGTCAACAGTGGAGACCAATAAAGAGGAGACCAACTTGGGTCCAACGCTGACATAAACCGTCAATTGCTGGAAAGGTACAGCACCAATGTAAAGTTCAGCGACCCCATATGATAAAGAGGTATACCCCATTATTGGAGTACGTAGCGCCGATATAAGTGCACCAACACATGTCACTACTTGTGCATCCACAGCACGTCACAACACTACAGTATGAAAATAATTCTTCGAGTTGGCAGTATTATCCCTACTCTAGTAGAGATCGTATGGTCTGATCCCGGATCTGGTGACGGAATGCTCAATTGAATGCTCACCGGTGGCTGCGTATTCACCCTTCTAAAGACAAAATAAGGTAGATGGATGTGCAAGCTGGAAATGGTTCTTCTTTCAGCATGTCTTCTGGAAAATCGTCCACCAACAGCTCTTCTGCGAAAGTGCCTTTCCCAGATATAACCCGTCTCTGGTCGGATTTTGTTACCAATATCTCAGACTGATAGGATGCATGTTAAAATGTGGACGAGAACCTTTTCTGAAATCCATTGAATGATTTGAAACGTCATTTTGCATACCAGTCCTGAGTTAAGCCCCCTAGCAACCACGTTGCTATGAGCCGAATGTTAAATACGGTTGGCATGGAGACCAGGCACATCTTATGGCTGTGGTATATTTTCTATCATTATATGTATATTCGCATTATTTAGCAATACTATGCCCGGATCATTCAGAAAAGGGCCTTGAAAGTAACTAATTAAAGTAACTTACTCGTGTGACGTCACGAATACTCATTATAATAGCTAATGAGCTTCATAATTCAAGTACAAATATTTTCAAAACTTGAACGGTTAAAGATATTAAAGTTCTGTAAAAGCCAGCATATTACCTTTTGCATTTTCTATCGCACAAAACATAATAACTTGAAATTCATTTTGACTTGAGTTAGAGTTTAATCAGATTACACAGTTTGGCAAGTTAATGGTTCCATTCCATTATTTTTTAAGAAAGATTTTGAAATTAAACTGTTGGCAATGTGTTGATTATGCGGTTTAGCTGGGGTATAATACTGTAGGGTTCGGCGATCCCACGATAAAGAGGTATACCCCATTACTGGAGTGTCGCCGAATGTCTTATAAACCTGTCCGCACATTCACGCTATAACCGTGGTGTCACTACTAGGTAGCCACCACGTCATAACGCTACAGTGCTTTCCCCTTTCGGAGAGACCTCGTCCCCGAGGTCAGCTATATCCCACTGCCCAGTCACATCACAGCACTGAAGATCAAGGGCGCCGCAGCTACCAGATTATGTACACAAACTTGGCTGCGATGTGAATCTCAGTGAGGGGCCGACCCCAGGAACGACGCCGAGAGAACCCAGTGGTTCGAAATGTACGGCACCAATGTAAGATTCGGCGACCCCACGATAAAGAGGTATACCCCATTACTGGAGTGTCGCCGAATGTCTTATAAACTTGTCCGCACGTTCACGCTATAACCGTGGTGTCACTACTAGGTAGCCACCACGTCATAATGCTACAAACGCACAAAATATCATGTGACGAATCAGGCTATGCAGATGTTTTTATCATACTTTGGTTGCTTCGTGTTCGAAGCACGCGTTACCAAGGATACGTCTTATCTTTTATCGACTAGTAGTTTTGACTGTTTCAAGCCTGTGACGTTTTTCCTTATGTTCGTGGGCTGGCAAGTCATCCACAATGATCTCAGCTGCTCATGCATGGCCCGTTTCCGTTCAAAATAAGGAGCCGTGGACAAACATGATCTCATGCCATGTATGAGTCGGACTTCGTCAGGCAGACTAACACCTGGGTCACTGGTGCTGGCAATGACTGTTCTGCAGCTCAGCGGGGCACCTATATAATAACGAACGATATAGACTAGGATTACTGGGATTATGTGTCCTAAGACAACTATCACTGGCATGATAGGTCCTTGCCTAACCAATACTAGGATTTTCCATGACAACTAATCCTGGGATTGCAGGTCCTAGAAATCCAGGTCCTAGTAGGATTACCAATCCTAGGCATACAGGTCTATTATTATGTACCCTATTATGTGTTCTAGGACAACTATTACCGGGATGATAGGTCCTAGCATCACCAATACTAGGATTTTAAGTCCATGACAACTAATCCTAGGATTGCAGGTCCTAGAAATCCAAGTCCTAGTAGGATTACCAATCCTAGGCATACAGGTCTATTACTAGGTACCCTATTATGTGTTCTAGGACAACCATTACTGGGATGATAGGTCCTAGCATAACCACTTCTAGGATTTTAAGTCCATGACAACTAATCCTAGAATTGCAGGTCCTAGAAACCCAGGTCCTAGTAGGATTACCAATCCTAGGCATACAGGTCTATTACTATGTACCCTATTATGTGTTCTAGGACAACTATTACTGGGATGATAGGTCCTAACATAACCGATACTAGGATTTTAAGTCCATGACAACTAATCCTAGGATTGCAAGTCCTAGAAATCCAGGTCCTAGTAGGATTACCAATCCTAGGCATACAGGTCTATTACCAGGTACCCTATTATGTATTCTAGGACAACTATTACTGGGATGATAGGTCCTAACATAACCAACACTAGGATTTTAAGTCCATGACAACTAATCCTAGGATTGCAAGTCCTAGAAATCCAGGTCCTAGTAGGATTACCAATCCTAGGCATACAGGTCTATTAATATGTACCCTATTATGTGTTCTAGGACAACTATTACTGAGATGATAGGTCCTAGCTTAACTAGTTAACCAATACTAGGACTTTAAGTCCGGGACAACTATTCCTAGGATTGTAGGTCCTATGCATCTAGATTATAGCAGGATTACCAATCCTATGGACCTGCATGTCTAGGACCGCAGGTCACTGAACTACTATTTCAGCGGACTGCCATCCTTTTGCACCGGCTCTGGACTCAAATGTGTCAAAATGAGGCGAGATTTCAGGCTACATGACATCAAGATATTCACAGTGTGGTAAGATATCAATTGAATAGATGACGACATGTAGTGAATACTAGTGAATGGCCGTTGTTGTTGATTGAAAACATCATGTTGGCTCGTTTGGTATCGGTTCTGGGGCCTGGGGCCCATTTGAAGTCCCCGATTCCACATTGATGTTTTTTTTTGTCCTACTCAGTTGTTCAATATACTATGTGTAATGTGCCCTTTTTCAGACTAACGGGTAATTTCAAACTGTGACAATATATATAAAACAAGCCAGTTGTCCATCATCAGTGGCGACGAAAATCAATTTCACATACCGGTATCGATGTAACAAATGTCCACTCTCCAGTCAAGTCAATCAATCATTATCTCATGACACAGTGGTGATACTTCATACCGGTATACACAAAACAATGAAATCAGAGCTAACACAAGAGTATCATGTACGGCATATTTTATTCGGCGTCTTTTACACATATTTCACGTCGTCGTTCTTTATGTCTCTGTTGGATCAATCGTTACTCGCGGAGTAATAGCACCAGATGGCCTTCCTGACGGTGTTGTTGAAGCAGCAACCTCGGCACTCGCACTGCTCCTTGGTGATCCCTCTCCAGCCACAGTTCTGTCTGAACTCGGCAGGTATATTACAGTCCAGTCCGGTGATTGGTCCTGGCGATCGAGGGAGGAATTATGGTTACACATAGGCTACATACATAACATATAAATGCAACCTGCACCCCATATGGTGAGTCTAAAAGGGTTTGGGATGGGAGAATGCATTGTGCTACTCATTTCGCCTTACCATCAGGCAGCGTGGATCCTGATATATCCTCTGCAATATGAAATTGTCATTTATGAGAACGGAGGCCACATGCGTGTCATATAGATGCAGTGTACATCTATTGAAGTACATGCATCATTGGGTTAATATTGTGATGGATTAAAGTGGGTTATTGTGTTTCGGAAATTTGGTATGATGACGTTTGCAGTGCATGAGACCATGCTTCATACCACACATCCTTCATTCATATGGATTGATGATATACAAGTAGGCCTACGTTTAGCTTATAGATATATGCTATTTAGCAGACTTCATTGTGGAGTCTGTTTGCATTGTCAAAGCCCCGTGGTTGAAATGAAGATGTAAATATTCGTAATCATCAGGTCGTCCACTTACAAAAAATAATAACTTTGAATGTCTCTGAAAAGGATGCTTGTCATAGAAGCCTACATAAAAGCCCTACATAAATGGCTTACTCTTTGTGTAGCAGCGCCTCGATACGACCAGATCCGTCGGGTCCCAGCAACAATCCGCACTGAGACAGTCATCTTCATTGTCTTCGGAGCAAGCTACTCGGTCAACAGGATGGACATTGCAAGGATCGTCAACTGTAGATGAGATTTAATAACATTTTAATAGCATCGAAAGTTTCGATGTATTATTTATGTCTTATACACTTTGTCTGTTCTGATATATGGATAATTGCCGAATGCGATGTAGAAGAAGAGGCACACAAGTGACAGTTTACCCTCCTTCAGGTAGCACCAGGGCAGTTTCCTGGCTTTCTTGAAGCAGCAATCTTGAGTAGCACACTCAGCCTCGTTGTGGGCGCCACAGCTTCGGCGAGATGTGGGCGCTTGGATGAAGCACGGGTCACAGGCTGCAGCCGAGTGGACAGGTCAAGTGGTCAGTGGTGGTCGAAAGTTCATGAATGTTCTATTGCATTTATAATCGTATACTGAGTTACTGTTTCGTCAGGTCAACAAGCAAGAATTCGTTAATCTCGTGAACAACAATATCGGTTCAAATTACTTACAAGATGTCTGTCCCAAGATGCCCTCTAGTGACATGTGCGTGACGACAAGTGCGATAACACAGAAACGAAACATCTTTGCAATGCATGTAGATAGCATTCACTCAGAAAGGTTCAGCCAGAGAACAGATATTTATCGGATTATACTGGCATCATCATTACCCCCGAGTGTCGAAGGATCTGACATTGTATTTGTCACGAGACAACAACCTAGAGATACAATGATCGTGACGCCCACCACCTAAGAATAAACACCCCACAACGACAGGGTATGCTTTGAACATACATGTACGCCATTTCCTCATCTGAATTATGTAAATATTATCAAAAAATCTATTACTTTGCTGAATTGAAACAATCACAAGCTAACAAAAAGCACACTAAATGTGTTCAGAATTTCTGAATTGTATGTTGATAATATCCTAGTGTAAATTGTCAAATATTGATGTGGATATTAGTGAAAATTAAACTGTCAAAAACAACTCGAGGCAAAAACAACTCCGAGGCAATTTGAAATATCAAGATTTTATTAGCAAATCATTTCCAAAGAATAACTAAACCGAGATTGACAATAGATTAACAAAATGCAGTAAGATTTTACGTGTGTACGAGAGGTGAAATGATGTTTACTAACGCCAAAGAACACTGATTAGTGATCATTGTACTATTGTGAACCATCCAGGGTATTTTTACGCAGTTCATGAGACCAGGTAACCATTCTATGACAGCTTTATACTGCTGGTAAAAAATTAGCCCAAGGGCTAAGATAGGTTACCGGACAATTTTGGTTTTAAGCATTGTAGGTGACATATGACTTTGAGATTTACCAGTCAAGGTCATCTTTGTGAATTTCAATGTCTCCATTAGGTATGCTGCATATGACTTCACATGTCCATAATACAAACATATAAGTTTTATCAACAGGTATTTCGTTTGTAGAGGCCAATTCAAGATTTTGAGATTTGCCCTTCAAGGTGGTTGAAGGTCAAGTCCAAGGTCACCAAAAGATGTGCCATATATACATGACTTTTAACAGGCTTATGCACAATCCTAACCTGTATGTGCAAGTGCTTAAGCCTCAGAGACCACTTTACAGATTTCAAGTCAGACATTTAGCACTCAAGGTCATCCAAGGTTAAGATCAAGGTCATCATTAGTTGTTCCATGTTTGACTTCCTATATTTTCATAATGCAAACTGAAGCTCTAACTACATGCATTTTCATCTGTAGACTCAAATTTGGGCATTTTTTTTCACCCCAAAATGGCTGTTTTGACCTTTCAAGATCATCAGAGTTCAAGGTCTCCCAAATCGCCATATATGACTTCCTATTTGAAAGTGCCAATATCTAACCTCTATGTTCAAGCGTTCTATGAGTACAGTCCTGGCAGCTCCCATTATGAAGGGAAAAAGTCCAAATTTTTTTTCAAAGGGTGAAAAATTTTTTTTGTCTATAAATGGCCCAAAATGGATAGTAATGTGATTTGGGGCGAAAAAAAATTTTTTTTTTTGCCGACTCGTTAAAAATTCAAAATGGCCGCCACACCGGCGATTCAACGGCAACAAAACTTATACATATCATAGAGGTATGTGAGGGGAGTCTTATGCATAAATTAGAAAAAAGTTATCAGACAGATTTTGAGAAAATGGCCATCAAAGTGCAAAATTGGCCTTTTTTCGTCGAAAAACGTTCCTGGAAATATTTTTGGGTATCTTTCTGCAAAATTTCAGAAAGATTACGGACGGACGACGGACGCAACGCCACGGCAATAGGTTATCGTACCAAAGGTCCGGTAACCTATTAAGAGAAAAAGTCGAAGAATTATCACGTGTGTCATTTCTCTTCAGAGTCCTTTGCAAAGCACACATTTAGCTCTTCCGGATACATCTTGCTAACTGCTCGCAATGTGCCTATTCGGGATCTCAACAGTGGATTCCTCAGTCTGGACATATCAGATTTCGCTTTTGTCTTTGACCGATCCCTTTGCTTTTCCAGATAATCCTCTGAAGCGAGACAAGCTTTGAAACACCCCTTACAATTGTATGGACAGTCGGGACAATGCGCTATATCGAACTCTTCGTTGTAGAGCAGAGGTTTCAGAGGTCTCCTGATGGCGTGTCTCGGGACTTGTTCAGTGGATGTTTTATTATCCTCGGCCCTGCTCTGTGGAGAAACTGTCGATTCGTCGTTCGAGAAATCTTGGGATCTCTCCACCATCGGAGCTGGAGATCTCCCACGAGCACTACGCATCCGCATAACAAACGCCTCTTTCATTGCCGCCGAAGATTTGAAACTCAAATTGGCTTCGTTCAAAATTGCCGAATGTTGCTTCATGTCCGATATCCCAACCACAATCTTCTTGTCGCCTTTGATGGAAGTTTCTTCGGTTTGAAAAGGCTCCTCTTCAGACTTTCTTCTGACCATGGAAAGTGTATGTTTTGATGGCATGGGCATGATCACTAGGCCAGGGACGTCTTCGGTGGATGATATATTTTGATTGTGTTTCGATCTAGATTGGTATTCCCCTGCACTAGTGCGTGGTCTGTTCCTTGTGTCAGCCTGAATGTCTCTGGCACCGGTGATACTTGTGCTCGGTCGGACTTGATGTCCAGTCTCCTTGTTCGAAACACAGGAGTTTTCATTCCTTAACTTTGATGAGTTTATGGCGAGACCTTGGACCATGGACTTACCCAAAAGAGTTTCATATTTTCCAAAATTCTGTCTTTCAACTTCGAAGTGTCGCCGACCAAGAACCGCACTTGCACTCTGTGCCCGGGCCTCGATCGTCGTCCGGCACGCTTCAGACAAACCTGGCGATGATTGACTGGGCTTTTTCTTCGTGGAAATCCCGATTGGTGACAGCCAGGAATTTGCGGACACACCACTGTAGAGGAAATGACACCTCTGTTTGGGGGCTTTGGCTGAGTCATCCGCTGCTACTCGCAGTCTGTGGAACACTCTCGGGTCTCCGCCGGGTGAGTCCTTGCTGGACGAATCTCTACTAGTCAACGACATGTTGGCCCAAATTTATTAACCTGAATAAAGCAATCGAAAAAAAGTGTGAAGTTCCAGTATGTTATTCAGTGTGTGATTTCCCTGAAAATAAGATTTTAATATGTATGATATGTATTATATATACAATGAATGCTTAGTTTCATATGTAATTTATGACAATTGAAGTCATTATATTTAAGGTAGAATGTGTGTTTCCACTGCAATAACATTTATACCATAAATGCAAGTATCCACGTAGTTGTATGTTTTAGTTCAGAGTAATATACGCAATTTTAATTATCATTGAAACACATGTAACTCACTGTCATGTTCAATACCCCTTAGTTGTCCACATTTCACGAGCTTTCCTGATAGAAATCCCAAGTGTTATTAGACGTGGTTGATTGTGATGATTCGTTGCTATTTGTCCATTCCTTGAGAATATCGCAATCATGTCTGATCATAGAACTGACTGCTACAGTATTATGGTCTCACCTGGTAAAAGTCTACTAATTGATGTCACAAAGGCAACCCTGTTTTGTCGATGCGCAGTAAAGGTTCAGCGTGACGAAAATGGATTTCTCGATCAATCAAGTCGATATCAATTGGAGGGGAAATTACAGCACAGTGGGTGCGATAAATGTAGACAGCACGTGGGGCCATACGGGGAGACGGACTAGAGGGCACTGAAACATAGACGGGGGAAGGTGCATTTTCCTGATATCATCGGGGGAAAAAACTATATATAAAAAGAGTATCTCGTTAATATGGACGTCTGCGTGACTGATATACGTGAGATGCTGAATGGAAATTCCAACTTATGTAATCCCAACATCGATGTAGGACTACCAGGTTGTTTCCGTGTGCGTAAATATCACTCGTTTGTTAATTGCAATATCGATTTGTCTGCTTCCTCTTGACAATTACGCTGGAAAGTGTCGTAAGGATCCGTGATAACTCTAGCCAGCCATGTCGGGACATTCTCATTGATTTGTCACGATTTGGCCAAGAAAGTCAATAGGCATGAATATATTTGAAAAACGGCTGCGATAAATGAGGTATAATTTATAACACAGTTGTCATCAGTGACAAAGTTGCACAAAGCGCCTTCTTGTGAATAGTCATTGTAGGACTGCGATCATCATTTTCAAAGAAGATCTGTATACTGCTTGAAAAATCAAGGCTTCTGCAATAATCGCGTGATGTGACGTGTATAAATTGTTTGCAATTTTATACCTGTTTTTTTTTTCTTTTGTCCCACCCTCGCGAGTCGAAGCATCCAAAAATTATTGGCAGTAATTATATTTAACTGTCGAATTTATCATGGAAACAATACCGCGGCCCACCAATGCTTGCTGGAGTTGGTACATGATACTGATGCTTTGACAAGGCGAATTAGGAAAAGAAAATATAGGATGTCAGGCATGCGCTCATTATTGGACCATCGAATCCTAAAAGTGAAACAGTCTACTGTTGTCTCAGTCAATATGTGGAGATACTTCAATATCAGATCATATAATATATCAATATTATTTACATGTTCCACGTTAGCCCAAAACTTACAAACACAGCATACAGGAGGTGTGTTCTTCCAAATCATTCGCCTGACGTTTGACAGAGGCCAACAGCTTGTCCATGCAGGACTGAGCGATTGAAGCGCTCTACATGACTTGCATGCCCTGATCCGAGTGTGCTTAGGTACACCATGGTACACCACCTACTTACCAGTAAGGGAGCCACCTCATCCACACTTTGGGGTCGGAAAAGGAAAGCGTCAGTTTAATTGATGAAATAGTCTGGAATCACCAAGATATACCGGTACACATGAAGTGTAATATATATCGACCATGAGCTGGTATTCCCTTTCTTCCTGAAAATCAGGAAGGGGTCAGTAAAAGTGTTGTTTTAACCAATTAATGGTATTCTGGATACCGAGGTGACCGATCTTTCCAAGGTAATGGACCTGTTGAAACATTTCCCCCAATTTTATTGCCACATGCAGGAATAGCATACTGCCAAATGGCTGCTACGTGTTGTCATGCGCTATACCTGTCAGTAAAGGAGGCCGTCACTCAAAGCTGGCTGCTTCCACGTGGAGAATATAGTTTAAGTCCCCTCTTTAACACTTAACCACTGCCGGCGAGCTGGTTTTTCACTCGCCCCACCTTGCTTTAGAACAGCTTATGCCCTCGGTGTTCCAGCCAGCTTACCATTTACGACCTGTGAGAGGACACCCGCAAGATTTAGCGTCCATGATGAACTCATAAGTAGGCTGGATCTGACGTGAGGGATTGTTAGAGGTATGTTAACACTTCTCCCTGGGTCCCTCGATACCCATGATAAAGCAGCGGTGATAGCTAGCAAAGCGCAAAAAGGACCTCGCATTGGTCACATTACGTGGTTCAGGACACTTCTGCACACTTTCAACTTTCGAGGGGCCTGGCCGGATGCCTGTTCCTGTTGCCATAAAGTCCAAGTAGCCTACAGAATATCCTGGGCGAAGGATTCGTACTTGATGGGCGTCATTTTCAACCCTGCAACATGGACTCGCCAAAAGGTCTGTCGATGGCCTCTTGGTGCACAATAGCTACTTGTCGTAGATGCTCGTTGATGGGCTGCTATGCTAGGGGGTCAATTCGGTGTTTGGTTGCATTTTTTTTTTTTTTTCAACTGTACTTTCAAGTCAGAAGCATCACTAAGTGAATCGCTAGTGTGATCTAGAACGGGAGACCCTCTTCCAAGATTCATCCTCAGATGAATCTTGTACACCTCGTAGATTAAAGTACATATTGATAGTGGATCGGGCATATCAGGTTTCTTGGTGTCATTCTGTAGGTTTTTATATCAGGAAAAATATTAGACCGGGTAACCTTCTCTAAAAGTGTCCAAACAATGGAAAAAATTACTTATTCCAAGATGGCCGTCGAGTCCGATCAAAAAGTTTGTTTTTGTTTTTTCTCTGCTTCTAGACGTGCTAGATTCAGATATTTTTTTCACAGTTCAGAACATGGTTGATTTGTCAGATCAGATGAGTAGATATAATGCAGAAAACAATTTTGGCAAATTAATGTTCAAGAATGAATTTTGCACCTACAGGACCATTGGTTCTTTTTTCCAGAAAACCTTTAGACTGTATCGCCATCTGGTGAATACAAAAGTGCCACCTGGTGAACGATAGCATTTGCTATACGCAAGAATCAAATGTACAGTTTTGGTGAAATTCGATATCAGTCGAGATCAACTTCCGCTAATGAATCATAACAAATATTTTGTCATTTTCACATGATTTCACCCGTAAACCTGATAATATAAAGCGGCTAGTGTGACAGTTCGATAGTTCGACTGTTTTAGATTTAACGAAACAGCACAATGTCGATATTTTCGAAGAAACCTACTGCGAAAGGCGAGTGTTTACCAGTTAGGGGCCGGTCATTATTTACTGGGTGGGGGGGTTGGATGGTTTTTCCGAGAAATGAGTTTTCAAAGTTTGACCCCCCCACTGATATCGAAAATCAATCTGTGACCCCCCCACCAAGATCCAAAATAAAAGTATGACCCCCCCAATCCCCATGTATGATTATAAGACTATGCTTCACAATTGGTGACAATTAAAACGCACCAGTATCATATCATACTTGAATGCTTTTTACGCTTTATTTACATTTCTATTGAAACAATCATGTGAGTCAGATTCACTACCCGGGTCATCTGGGGCGATCCAGGACTATTTTGCCATTCTGTGTGTAAAGGTCCATGTCTTTTACATGAGGGTTTGTGATAGTCCTGAGGTCTTCGGGGAATATCCTCAGTGGGGTCATGTGTTGACAAAAATTTGAGTGGAAAACTGGTCTGTGGTTCTGACATGCTAGTTCGGGTTCATCGGAAGGGATGATATGTTGCTCAGGGTGGTATGAACTGATTGATCCGTGGTTTGTTTGTGACAGGACCCTGCTGATCTGGGTTCGTCCTTGCTGGCACCGTGTTCAGCTGTATTGCTGCTCGGTTAGGTCCAAAGTTGATTCTTGGTGACAATGTTTCAATCTGAGTGATGAGCGTTGATCAATGCACATCAGGGCTCAGAATTGCCACTTGTGGGTAGCCATAGGCCCATAACATTTCAGATTTGCTCTCGGCAATAGAGCCCTCGAGCCAATTGGCTGATGACAATCTGTAAAGTAATATTGAAATATGCTTCTAGAAGCCAATTGGCTCCTAAAAACTGGAGCGAAATAGGAGCCTTTGGCTTTTTTGAGCCCTGAGCGAAATTTTGAGCCCTGATGCACACGGATTGCGGCATCTCTCGATGTTGGTGTTCCTGAATGGTCTTCTGCGTGATCCAGTTTCAGTGAGATTATGGTTTTACTGAAAATGTTATGAAATTCCATCGCGGACTCCAATCAGTCCATGTACTGATATTGAGTGGATTGTTTCCACCTAATTATTTAACTATTTTAATATTCAGATTTTCTCAAAATAACTCAATTTCAAACTCCGACCCCCCCAGTCCCATCGAAAATAAAAGTATGACCCCCCCAATAATGTTGAAAATGAAAGTGTGACCCCCCCAGTTTTTACCCAACCCCCCCACCTGATAAATAATGACCGGCCCCTTAACAAACTCGGTCATTGAGAACTCATCTGATCTGACAAATCAACCATGTTCTGAACTGTGAAAAAAATATCTGAATCTAAAATAAATGACCATGAATACTGATCCTACACTGTATATTTGTATAGTTCATTTCGTGATATAGGTCCCGCTTATTTCGGACGTTATGATTCGTCTGCCCTCCCCCCCATACCCCCCCCCCCCCCAACCCCCCAAAACATTCCAGGATTTTCCAAGTAGGGACTAGGGACAGCACAAGTACTCAAGTAGTCGATAACAAGCTAAGTCAAAGCAGGAACCAATTTTAAATTGATAACCGAGTACTCCTCGCACGAAGCTGTTTTTTCAGTGAATATCCCCAAATGAGCGATCAAATCCATGACAAAACGTTTGCAAAAGATCAGAATTTGGGTTGCTGTTTACATAAACGACCTATAATATTTGTAATGGATCAGTAGCTCTGATACACTGATAAAATTCCATTCAATTATGGCACTCTGACATACATGAAACCATAAAAGATTGTATGTCTCGCAAATGCTGCAATACTCGTTTGTACATTGATCTGTGGGTCTAGGATGTCAAAATCATCAGCGAGTGTAGAATGTCCAAAATGTGAAGTCGATTTGATAATTGTCTATTTTCATGATTATGTACAGCAATGAAAATGCCTGGAAAAAATATGATTTACTGATTAATTGCCCTAAATTTTCTAAAAAGAATTTCCAAAAACTTCTTCCTTTCTCAGTTCATATGATGTTTTTTTTTTTTTTTTTGTAGAGCAAGTCAAGCAAACAGAGAAGATCGTGAGGAAGGGTCAGCGTGACATGCAGAGAGATAGAAATGATCTGGAGCGACAGGAAAAGAAACTGGTTTGCATTTTCGAAAATGTTATGAATGATGCGATGAACATTGTGCTTTTTGAAATTCTGATAATCTAAATTTTTTCTTGCTGCACAATTTTTTCAAGAATGGAAATGTACTTTCAGGAAGCAGAAATAAAGCTTGCTGCCAAGCAGGGTAACAAACAGGTATACTGCTCCAGTGATGTTAGATCCTATTTACTATATCATGTATACTATTACACTATAGATTGTATTTTGGAAATTGGGGATAGAAAGATAATGACCTATTATACTATTTATGATGATAATTTTATCAAAAAACATGATTTGACAATTTTTTTTCTTGAATACAGGTGGCTACTATCCTTGCAAAGCAGTTAGTTGCTTTGCGAAAGCAGAAAACAAAAACTTATGTAGTCGGATCAAAAATGCAAGCAATTGGTACTCAATCGAAGGTGAGAACTGACATTTCATCATACATGTACAACCTACTGGAATGTTGATTTTTTTATTTTTGTTAAAAGAGCTGTTATATTGACGTACATACCACTATTCCTATAACAATGTATTTATTCAAACTGGTGAAATTTGGGATGATTCGATGTCAGCCAGTTAGCACACAACTGCATACAATATGCAAAATGAACCATGAAAAAGTTTTTCTTTCTCGCTTATAGATGATGCATTCAAATATGAAAATGGCAGATGCAATGGCTACCACAACTAAGGTGAGTTATCTTGATAGTCAGATCATTCTTACCCATTGGTATTCATGTTTTTTTTTTTTTTTTTTATATATCTCGTGAAGGTCGTACCCTCAGCCCACTTCCACTAGTGCAACACACTTTGAAGACGTCCAGTTTACAGTTCACCTCACTCACAGACAAGATCTGGATACACTAAAAATGTGTCCCTTCTTTAGCCCACAAAGCCCTGAGCCTCTCCTCCTCAATACCCTGAGGACCATCCTGTTTCTGAAACACCCACTCAGATCTTGCCCACAACAGGGAGCTGACCCAAAAATCAGCAAAGGATGGTTTCTTGCCCCTAACTTTCGCATCCTCCCCTCTATTTCCAATTCTTTCCCCTATCCTGGCCTGATGAGTCCCACCAGGACGAAACCGTGCACCACTGTCATGTTTAGCCTACCAGGCCTACCATTATTAGATCGACCCCCATGTATATCCAACATTGCCCCAGGGCCTGACCCAGACCCCTTCGATCTATGACGTCATCCACGTCACAATCGATTTTAGGCGCTTCCATCGATCAACATACCCAAAAACGTCAACCGACAATTCATACATGACGTCACAATAATATCGATCCGTTGGCTCACTCTGAATTGTAAACAAACTGAATTCAAAAATTCAGTTCACGGTCGCTACCTGAACCCCACGGACGTATCACCTGCGGGTCCTCTCCGTCTTTCAAATTCTTCTCTTTTACACTCGCAACGATTTCGGGCTCTCAGCAAAAATCGCAGCCAGCTCTGACCCTACAAAACAGTACTACGGAAAATCCCAATGTACTCGGCACTGCCAACAAGGTAAGCACCGCCATCTTCCAAGCGCTCCAATCGCCTTTTGCAAGCGCGAACGCGATTGGCTGTCTCGCGTCATCTGACCCAGACACACCCTTCGTCACACCCAATTCCAGCCAGGAAGATTTGAGCACATTCAGTGCGGTCCCGCTAGACAGCAGTAATTGTAAACAAAACCACGTGCTGTCCGAGCCGACCCAGTCTGTCAGCCAGTCGCTCGACTTATCAGCACTCAAACTTGATGAATCTACTTCATCACATCTTAATAATACCCACGTTTCTCATATCTTTCACTACGACTCAAACACGGCTGTTAACACAGCTGTCCCTACAATTATTGTCACATCCAAACCCACTGACAGCAATACTGACAATTTTGACGACCAGTCATCTGTCACTTTTAAACCGTCCTCCAAAAGAAGACGAGTTCTCTCAGAAACAGACACTCCCTTGGGAGACTCTCTCGGCAACAACCATGCCCCTTCTGTTTCTGCTTCTGACCACTCTCTAGCCTCTAACCAGCCTCCCTTCTCTTCTTCCCAGGCCCCAAACACACACCCCATGGCCACAAAACTGCCACAGGACAGCCTGATCAACTCCTTTGGACTGACACCCAATGATGCCAGTCAGATCACCCACATCCCCATCCGAGAGGATGTGCTACCTACCTGGAGACAGGCCCGTAGCTGCCAAATTACCGCTGACAAGGCCCTCCTACGTTCAAACACCCTCCGTAGGATGGCAACGACGGGCACCATCCCCGTCTGGACCCTGGGCAACAATATCATCCCGGGGATCAGCCACCTTGATAAACAAGCCACACAGGAGATCTCGGCACTGTTCCGCAAGCAAGCAGAGGACACCCTCCTCCAGCTGGCTGACACTCTACGAGCATACAGCTTCCGCCAAGTCGCCCAGGCCAATGCCCACACCACCACTCTGGAATATCTCATGAAAGATTCCCCGGAATACCCTGCAACAATACGTATTCCAGCTGCAGGACGTCGTCCGGAAGGAGACTGCCAAACTGCAATCCACACTAGAAAGCAGGGAAAAGGAAACTAAAGACCGACCCCTAGATGTCAATGCATACGCCGCCACCCGCATGGGGACCACAGCATCCAATCAATCAGCTAAATCACGTCCTTTTCAAGGGAGGCGTGGGACGAGTCCCCAACCGGGCCCCTCTTCACGCCGGGGACAGGAACCCTCCAACAGGAGACCCAGATCCCGCAGCCCTCGACAACCATCACGCAAGAACCCCAGTCCCCAACCTCCCAGGAACCGCGCCAACTCGTCGGGACCCCGCCAAAGCCGAAGGAGGGACACACCACTCAATGCCTACCAGAAACGACAACTTCTCAAACTACTCAACCTCTAAACTTTGCCTATTCTTTCTTCTTCAACCAACAGTTCTTTAGCTTTTGTCTACTTCTGTTGCCTGTTCTTTTTACTATGTTTACCCACTTTCGCTCGGTTCTGTTTAATAAACTTTCCTCTTTTTACTACTTCTTCTCTCGACTCCAACCACACATGGCTAACCACCTTCACTCTTTCAAATACAGTGTCACCAATCTAAACAACAACAACAACCAGAATATACCTACAGTCTCTTTAGATATACTCACCTCCAACTCACCGGTTATCAACCTATCCGACGTTGAACTTGATAATCACCATGTTTCTCTTCTTTCTAAAGGTCTGAACTTCTGTCCGACACCAGGTGAAATCAACCTAAGTAGCCTAAGATCGGACTTTGACAGCTTTCACCGGTCCTTACGCCTAAAACATTACTTCGAGGCAAAACCACCTCTCGAGCTAGATTCAACCAATCCAGACGTTTCTCTCCTACAATCTATTTTTCCGGATGATCTTGGCTTTGACCACGCCAATTTCCGCAACAAGTCCAAATGGCGCCCCCCACCAGGACCACCAACCCTGGAAAGCATGGCACTTAGCAACGAGATGAAAGTCCAAGCTATCCACCCCAGATCCCCACACAAGCAAAACTTGTCCCCCGAGGAAAAAACAGCCCTCAGGGACTTAATGAACAACCATTCCATCACCATTAAACCAGCCGACAAGGGCTCAGCTGTAGTTATCTTGAACACCGACGACTATATAACCGAGGGGTTACGACAACTGTCAGACCTCAAGTATTATCAAGAAACCGCCCTAGACCTCACCCAATCTCACATGGATCTCATCACCAAACAAGTGACCTCCATGTACGATAATGGAGAGATATCAGAAAAATGTCTGGACTACCTTACCAACTTCAAGGTGCGGGAAGCTCGTTTCTACATGCTACCCAAAATACATAAGGGCAAGTTACCACCACCAGGTCGCCCTATCATCTCAGGCAACAACAGCCCCACCGAGAGAATCTCCCAGTTTATCGACCATTTCATCAGGGACTTGCCCCAAAAAGGGAAATCCTATTTACGCGACACTACTCACTTTCTGAACATACTGTCCAAGTTCCAAACTGTCCCAGAGAACACCCTACTGGTAACTCTGGACGTAGTCTCCCTTTACACGAACATACCCAACAGTGACGGTATCAAAGCGGTATTCTCTTACCTCAACAAATACCGCCCAAATGGACAATACCCTTCTAATGTCTCACTCATCAGACTCCTTAAAATGGTTCTCACGATGAACAACTTTCAATTCAACGGCAAGCACTACCTCCAAATAGGAGGAACCGTCATGGGAACCAAAGCAGCACCAAACTACGCTTTCATAATGATGAATACTTTCGAGGATTCCCATGTCTACACATACCCCAAACAACCTCTCCTTTGGGTCCGCTATATAGATGACATCTTCCTCCTGTGGCAACATGGCCAACCAGAGCTCAACAAGCTCCTCGACCACTTAAACTCTTGTCATGATACAATCAAATTCACTATGGATTCCTCCACCAGTTCCATCCCCTTTCTGGACACCCTAGTCTCTTTGGATGCCAACCATAGCATCCTTACTACTCTTTTCAGTAAACCCACTGACACTCATATGTACCTACACTATGACTCCAGTCACCCTCTTCACTGCAAAAACGGCCTTCCTTATAGCCAATTCCTACGGATACGCCGCATCTGCAGCGATCCAGACGATTTCAAGCAAAAAGCACTTGAACTCTCGACACACTTTCTAAAAAGAGGTTACCCCCAAAAACTACTAGATGATTCCCTCCTCAAAGCACAACTACAGTCCAGGGAAAACCTCCTCCGTCCTAAACCTAAACCAGACACCCCCACCTCAACCCCTACAGACAAACTCTTCGCCATCACTACTTACCAACCAGGCTTTCGTGGCTTCCGGGAGATAATTACCCAAAACTGGGACATTCTCCTCAGGAATAAAGCTACCAGACACCTACACCAGAGACAAATCATCTTTGGACAGCGACGTCCCCCCAACCTTAGGAACATGCTAGTAAGGGCGCAAATCCCTAACCATACCCCAAAACCAAAACAACCTAAAGTGCACTGCCAAAAACCAAACTGCAAATACTGTACCAAAATCCAAAAAGACGGTACCATTATGGATCCCATCACCAAACGCAGATACAAGGCCAGAACCAATGTATCCTGTCTCAGCAACAACCTGATTTACGCCATCCAATGCCAAAAATGCCACAAACTCTATGTCGGCCAGACCAAACGTATCCTACAACGAAGGCTTTATGAGCACTTTCGAAACATCGAGACCGCCAACACTTCCAATGCACTGGGTCTCCACTACTCTGCCCCCAACAAACATGCGGGTCTGCGCGACGTCAGGGTGTATGTACTCGGCTTCTGCCAGGGAGCACCTACTGACGAAAATAGACACCTGAGAGAAACTCTCGAGAAAATGTGGCAGTACCGGCTACACACTCACTTCCCCATGGGTCTCAACACTGAAGACGAATGTCCAGGGTACAACTGATCTTTGCCTCGTTCCTTTTTTATATATCTCGTGAAGGTCGTACCCTCAGCCCACTTCCACTAGTGCAACACACTTGGAAGACGTCCAGTTTACAGTTCACCTCACTCACAGACAAGATCTGGATACACTAAAAATGTGTCCCTTCTTTAGCCCACAAAGCCCTGAGCCTCTCCTCCTCAATACCCTGAGGACCATCCTGTTTCTGAAACACCCACTCAGATCTTGCCCACAACAGGGAGCTGACCCAAAAATCAGCAAAGGATGGTTTCTTGCCCCTAACTTTCGCATCCTCCCCTCTATTTCCAATTCTTTCCCCTATCCTGGCCTGATGAGTCCCACCAGGACGAAACCGTGCACCACTGTCATGTTTAGCCTACCAGGCCTACCATTATTAGATCGACCCCCATGTATATCCAACATTGCCCCAGGGCCTGACCCAGACCCCTTCGATCTATGACGTCATCCACGTCACAATCGATTTTAGGCGCTTCCATCGATCAACATACCCAAAAACGTCAACCGACAATTCATACATGACGTCACAATAATATCGATCCGTTGGCTCACTCTGAATTGTAAACAAACTGAATTCAAAAATTCAGTTCACGGTCGCTACCTGAACCCCACGGACGTATCACCTGCGGGTCCTCTTCGTCTTTCAAATTCCATTGGTATTCATGTTGTTTATGTTACAAGTTCAAACAATAAAAACTCTAAGTTAGAATATAATGAATATGTTTCTCTTCCCCAGACAATGGGCCAGATGAACAAGGTTATGGATCCACAGAAAACGGCAAAGACAATGAGGGATTTTGAAATGCAGAATGCAAAGATGGAAATGACTGAAGAAATGAGTAAGTTGAGCCATGAGGCCAAGACTCAGGTGTCATAACTATGGACGGATAGTATTTCCCTTGATAATGCTGTCATACAAGCATTTTGAAGAACACTCGCAACAAATCCCATGACCTAATGCAAAACAAATGTTATCTCAAAAGGTGAGAAACATTGACTGTATGGAACATAAAATACTCACCAGTACAATAATAAGAAGTTGTTTTGTTCAATACATCAAGATATAGACCTGGTACTGGCTTTGTTTTGTAGTCAGCGACACTCTAGATGATATGTTGGAGGCATCAGGCGATGAAGAGGAACAGGACGCCATCGTAACACAAGTCCTGGACGAAATCGGCATCGAAATCAGCGGCAAGGTCAGTGTTTTATTTCAATTATTTACCTCTATGGATGAATAAAGAAAATTACTTGTTTATTTGTTAATCTTAGAAGGCACATCTATGGAATGACTTCACAAACTGATTTTTCACAAGCAATGTAAAAATGTAAATTGCAATTTCATAAATAGATGGTGATCGTATACCAATATTCAAACTTCCTATTGTTAAAAATATATGATGGCAAACACATTTATGAGAAAGGATGAATGTCTTAGCACACTCTTTATTCATGTCACCTTAACTTTACTCTTTTCCTTCTCTAGCTGGCTGATGCACCGTCGGCAGGGAGGGGAGCTGTAGCGGGGTCCTCAAAGGCGGGCGTCTCAGACGACGATATAGAACAGCAACTCGCTCAGCTAAAGGCGTTATAACACTGCGTTCAATCTCTGTGATGTGTGGATGGTCCGGCTTGCTTGGTGATATGTTTTGTGTAGATATTTGTTATACTACATGTTATATACATGTATTTATGGATATTGTTGCCAGGTGTATGTACAAGTATGTGTGTTTTTGTTTGATGTAAATAGTTGTAAAAAGATCAATATTGAAGTCTGGTAATCATGATTTTACATCATGTCAGTTAAAGTCCTATTACATGTGGAATATTGTAGAAAGTATGCTTGTATATCTATCCTCAGTGCTCAGTGTTATATGTATTTACCAGGGCATTCCAGGAGAACAGCCTCTCAACGTTGTGCGTGTCTTGGAGTAGTGATAACCACAGTGGTACATGTAATGAATTCTTGCATTTGACATGTCGCTTTGTCATTTTTTGTTAGAGTTCAGACTTTTAATGCCTCAGTAAATTCAATGTATAATGTATATTCATCTATTATAATCTGGATAGGTTTGTAATGTGTAAAATATTTTGGTTTGCACCTTCCTGAGTTCGTTATTTCATTTGAACAAGTGACCAGCTGAGAGTGTGGCAACTGTGTATAAAAACTTCGCTGATAAAAATTCGAAATTTGATCTACCTATACTGTAGGGACTATGGTCAACAACATTGTTTGGCTGACAAGCTACATTTGAGAGTTACTGTAAACGTACTTAATTTTGTGGGTATTTAATTTTGCGGTTTTGTACCTCAGACGTTTTGTGGTGGATTTAATTTTGCGGTTTTACCTTCGTTTTACTTCGTCCTCCCGGGAATATGGACAAATTTTTGTGGTGGATTTAATTTTGCGGATTTGATATTACCGCGAAAACCGCAGAATAAATCCACCGCAAAAATTAGTACATTTACAGTAGCTACCTGTACAATACATTTACTGGTATAGGTATTTTGAGAAAGGTATACCAGCTTATGGATTCCTGGTGAAGTTAACAGCATCTATTTCTATTTACATCTATATCTTTATGTAGTACGTTTAGTCTGAACTCCTTCACTTCATCAGTCTGGTCTGGGATGATTAGTTTAAATTTACCAGCAGATCTTACCAATAATTACAACAGTGAAGGTTGTTACTGGACTCTGTTGACATGTTCAAAGGAATGATTTAGTTACCTTTCAGAGTCGTAGTTGGCGAAAACTACGACTCTGAAAGGTGACAAAATCATTCCTTTACCAATAATTGTGTACACTGTAATGAAAATTGTTACGTTTACTTGACGATTTTCTTATTCATCCCAAAGCTGCATTTGAAATAACATACAAGGTACATTGCAAATAAATCATACACGAATTTCATTTCTTGATCTGTTTATTTATTTGCTCGTGAAACAAAATACAGAAGTGTCCAACTGTTACTACCAATTCAATATCAATATGACACCATACCGAAATATAATACACCTGGAATTGATATGTTGGCAACATTATTGTCAAGCATATCATGAATAATGCATGTAATATTACACAATGTTTCAACAGTTTGGTAAATACAGGAATACCCAGTATCATTAGTATATGTTATCACATGTTAATTATATTGGACACGTGTTTGCATATGACTATAGTGTATACATTCAGAAATGTACACCCATATATACCACAGAGACACAAACTGACAAAAATTGGCATGTTTATCTTTCCTTCTATACCACAGATAACCATGCTGAAGGCCCAGCAATTTGAAGTCCCAAAATTGAAAATCATGTAATTGTAATATCATGTATATTTAAAATAAATTCCTAACACCAAAAGGGGCATTGGTAGAAAAAAAGAATACTTGACACAAATACATTTCACACAACACAAAACAACACCAAAATACGAATACAGTAATAAATAGCGAGGAGAAATTATAAAGGTCGTTGAGCAGTGGAAAAATCAATAGCAATAAATTACTACATGTGAAGTTATACTACATCATGCACAAACATACACAACACAAAACATGCAACCACAATCATTTGTCACTGGATGGCTATAGATATATGTATGTACATTGCACGTGGTGTATCACTGACCAGTACCGGTAAGCATGGTGAGTAGGAGCTGATATTAAAGCAATACTCATGAAGCAGCATCAACAGACCTCCCTTTTATTCGTACCCTATATATACCACTATGTATCCATTATGATAAAGAATTACCATTAACCTCATATTTTAATGGAACACTACAGCTAGCTTGTACTAATATTTCATCTACAATTTTCAAGATACGTCATACAGTTATTGTGTGATAAACTGATAATTTGCAATATGAATAATAGGTCTATGACTCCAAGGTATTGGACTAACACTGATCAAAAATCTGTTTATATGTGGCTTTAAACTGTCCATACCAACACACTACTGAACACCTCAAGATGCTGACATCTATAGTTGAAAGTATCATACTGAACAAGATAAATAGGATGCCTTCAATATTTCCACACATCATTCATATTTATGAGCTCTCATTGTTCACCTTCTCAATACCAATATATGTACACATTCATTCGGAATATCCGATATATTACAACACACATATATATATATCATATATATATGTACACACAATATGATACAACAAAATATCCACTATAATACATGTATATAAATAAACTACAACATGTACAATGCACTGTTAAATTTCTCTGCATTTCAAATCTCTGCATCAGTTGCCCAAAAATACTTCACAACATTTGAGGAAGATTGTTATCATTAAAGAAATTGATGACTTCAAAATTTACGTATATACACATGCAGCAAGTATACAGAATATATAACAAGCAACAAGACTCCCTTTAAAATGTGACATTGTTATTGTAGAGAAGAAACTTCTGGAGAGCCCTGGGCAACTGGAGACATCCTACTTTCTGTTTCAGTTTCCACTGCATGTACTTCGAGATTGCAACTTTGCAGAGGATCTGCAGGGAGCGAGCGTTCCGCTGTTTAGTGTTGATCTGTTGGATGCAGCGAGACGTCTCGCGGTAGGAGTTCTCCTCGAAGTTACTGGACAAAATGTTGCAGATGGAAGAGACGAGAGCGTTGAGGTGGGGCTGGTCCAGCGATGACTCCAGCACATCAAAGAAGTCAAACATGCCCTGGTGGTGTCTGTGGATGATGAAAGCTCGAGCCAGGTAGAACCGAGCATGGAGTTTACAGGGAACCTCGCTGAAGTCATGTCGCTCCACCACCATCTGCAAGGAGTGAGGGTCGACGGTGTGTATGAAGAACAGGGAGACGATTCGGCCAATCAGGGATAGCATTGTCGCAGCCTGTTCTGTAGCCTCCACAGGAATACTGACGTTGCAGAGGATCATGATTTGCTTCATGCAGAGATCCAGGACGTCAGAGCCTAGATGGACACCGTGCTTGAAGAGAATGTCAACAAAGCTGGAGATTTGACGCAGCATTCGGCAGGCTCGGCCCAGGTCCAAGTCACTGACACACTGATTCAGCCAGCGGTTGACTGTCGTGAAAACAATACTGATGATGTGAATGTTTTTCTCATCGAGGGCGTTCGGGTCAGCTCCATGTTCCAACAACAAGTTGAACAAGTAGAAGAATGAGGGCCATGTTGTATCAATGCTGTAGACTTCCAAGCTGCTCAACATATGGACCACCCACACCAGTGGTGTAGCCGTCTGCAAGGAGAAACTGTTCACGTTGATATCGAAAGTCAGGAGGTATTCCATGACCCTGATGATTTCTGGGAGTGTTTCCTTGTAGAAGCTGGAGTACATCCCTAGAAGAGGCCGGTGGTGATGGTCTTTCAGTAGAGCATGCAATGCCGTCTCTCCAGCTCTGTTTGTGATGTGGACCTCAGCTCCCTCCTCCACGAGATACCTCACCGTGTCAAAGATCTGCTCGTTCCAGTTACGGTGATGACTTTCAACTAGAGACTCATAGGCCACTTCATCGGTTGGTCGGGCTGTTGAGTGTGGCAGTGCAACTTTTCTGCCCACCATCTTCAGTAGAACCAGCAGGGGAGTGTTCCCGTAGAAATCGGTGATGTTTATCTGACTTCTGGGGAAGCACTTTTCCATGGCAAGTTTTGTCAGGTCATAGATGTTTTCGTGTGCTGGGTACCGCAGGACCAGGTGGAGCAGGGACTCGCCGATGGGATTAGTTTTGAGGACCGTGTCTTCCTTCCACTGCAGGTCACACTCCATCAGAGTCAAGCCACAGGACACAGACTTGGAGAAAGCTACAAAGAAGAGACTGTCATCACGGTATCCATAACGACTGTTGGCCTGCTCAGGAAGGAGAGGAGCCATGAAGGCCAGGCATTTGGTGGCTTCCCGCTGGCAGGCATTGTACAGAGCCATTCTCGTGTCCAAATATTCACCTCGCTTGTGCAGCATCAGAGTCTTCAGTATCTCCACATTATCTGAAGACAGGGCGATGTTTATCAGCATCAACTTCTTGCTCACACAACAGTTTTGATTGGTCCACCTCATATTACTTTTGTTGTCTGTCGCCCCATTGTTCATAAGTGCACCATTGCAGTGCTGTGTGGGGAAGCAAACTGAGGACTTGTACTTCAAGTCGGCGCCATGATTCAAGAACTGCTCCAATATCCTCACGTAACCTTTCCGACAAGCCAGGTGCATGGGACTCGTGCAAGGTCTATTCAGCAAGTGGACGTTGTAGCCCAAGTCTAGCACATGGCCAACCACTTGGTCCAGTCCCTGTGCAACTATTCTCTGCATCAAGTCATATCCACTCTGATCCACATAGCTGAGCACAGCGTCAACAGAACACTGGACACAGCACCAGTCCAGCAGAGAATTGATCACGTCAACTTGGTCTCCGATCCTCGGTCGAATATCACGAATTAGAACCACAATCTCTGCTATTTTCTGCTGCACTTCTGGAGGTATGTCAAGTTTGGTAATGTAGTGTTCATATTTAATGTCCCTGTCTCGGAATTCATCAGTCTGTGGCACACTGCATGATGCAGTAAAACTGTTACACCGTCTGTAATTCTTCAGGAATACTTTAGCGCGCTTGAAACTGATGTTGTTTTTCTTCAGTCCTGATGGGTTTCCTCTGTCCTGACTCATGATGGTTTCTTCGTTGCTCTAGGCAGACTGGAACACAACATTGGTCAGTTGGAGTCTGCAACGGTCCACATGACCAGACACTGAAAATATGTCAAAAGTGGTGTTAATTACTAATACGTCAATGTACATGATGTAACAAAACAGGCTCAAAGATAATGCAGTGATGATCTTATTAAGTACAAATTACATTTCACATATAAACTTTTCTGATTTATTAAAAATTTTGTCAAAATTGGAAACATTTTCATCACAGTCTGCCGATCTTCAAACACGGACTGGAGTAGAAATGCTTTGTCATACTGTCTAGGGATGTTGAGATACCGGTACACCAGATTTGCCCTGCAGTAAAGACTTTCTATGTGACTGACAATGGGTGCACCAAGTCATGAACCAAGTCAACTTGAAGGTGCACTCCTCGTTTGTAACAATTGATGTATACAACATGTACAACATGTAGGTCTTTTAAAATTCAAACTTCCATTTTTTTATTTACTGGAGAGAATATTCCTTTGCTTGGACAGTATTAAATTCACCAAACGCGGCAACAGCTCACTCACTAATAGCTCAACATTCTTTATGTATGCCACACCTCACCCAGTCAAAACTCAATGGTTTATCACAAGATGATGATGCCTTGGATCAGGGATCGACATTAGGCATATGATACCAGTGGCCCTATGGGGCCAGTAACATCTGGAAATTACTGGCCCCATCCATAATCCACTGGCCCCACTTTCGAAGTTCAATATCAATCAACATGATCAATGTGTACATGAATATCAAACACTGAAGTATTTTTTACAAAGAACACGGAAAAGCTTTCAAAGGAACTGAACATTGTTAAGTACAAACTCAAAGAATGAAGATTTTATACTGGCCCAGTGGGGCCAGTGACTTAGGGAATCTGGTGGCCCCTACTGGCCCCACAGGCTCAAAATATGGTGTGGGGCCAGCGAGCCAGTGTTAATGTCGATCCCTGCTTGGATGTTTTTGGTACATATTTTTTGGTTTTGGTGAAAATTGCAAGATGAAAATTATGAGGCGCTTTATATAATATGCACTATGCATGTATATGCAATCTTGAATATATTGTGTGAGGAATGGTTTGAATTGATAGTATAAATCAATATTGAAAGATCATCAGAAGATCTTTGTCTTGCAGGACGCAGCACTATTGAATTGATTCTGGGACATATATGGAAAGCCGGTAGTACCGGGGTATCATTGCGAATTGCGACATATTTTTGTATTGCGTGTTGTGAATGACTTTCAAGTTCATGTATAGGTTCGTAAGCTACATTCCAACTGAATTATATGGTCAAAAGCAGTTTATGTAGCCTACATGTACAAACCTAAGGTCGGCGCATAATTTATTGACGCGAACCCATTTCGTCACATCTCAGAATTTACTGACTTGTATTAATTGACATTTATATAAAGTGAAAACGGCACTATGACCTTGATACAGTATTTGTGTGTGCGTTTCTCATCGGCATATCTAGGAAAATATATCCTTATGGGGTTCAGTCATGGGGTCGAATACATGTACATGTAAATGTATTCTCAATGGTAGACAACACTCTCAGCCATTACGGGACATCAAACTGTGAACACTATCCGTTTTTGAACAGCATACCGCCATCAAATGTTACTTTACGGACCATTGCACACCACTGATCAGACCAATGATTTTTCATTGTATTAATGAGCTGTTGCATTGGCATTCACCACTGTTTTGACTGCTTGCTTTCCCGCTCGTTGTTACAATTTTAAAATTCCATTTAGAATCATATTTATTGAAATAGTCTTCTGTGTGAAGAACAAACTTCAAATTCATGTCAACAACTTTGGTCACAGTCACAGGCTTGTTCAAACGTTGCCTGAATTTCATGTAATACTAGTACAAGTCAGTTAAGTCCCAAGATTTCATGAGATATGTTCGTGCCAATAAATTATGCACTGACTTTTATACATGTTTCCTATTTTTCAATAAAATATAAATGGTTAATTAAATGTTAGATCTAACCAATATGGTGACCGAATTGTGTATCTTTGATTGTAGTAGGCCCTACATGTATATTGTAATTCGCATATTGTGAATTGTGTATTATGAACTGCTTATTGCAAATTGCTTTTCGTGATTTGCAAATTGCTCATTGCATATTGTGCACTTTCATGTATTAGGTACATGTATAGGCTACATTCTAACTGTTTTTGACCATATATGCATTATCATGATTATGCAAGTTATTAATAGGCCCAGATCTAATTGATATGGTGACCGATTTGCATATTCTATGAATGTAGTAGCCCCTATTATATAATGAATTGCGTAATATTGCGTATTGCAAATTCATAGTTCCGACGATACATAATGGCCGCCCACTTCCATATTTACTAGCCAATCAAAACGTCAAACAAGGCACCAAAATTTAAAAGTTCAACAAAACTGGCCTGTTTTTAAGCCATGTTAAATCTTTTGGTATGGTAGTGTACTTCTGACGCACGCATGGCCAAGTTTTGCCAAATAAACTAAATATTTAGGCCATACGAAATAAATTATTAGTTTCTCAGGGACCGCCCGCACCATTTTTCTCTTATGCCGCATCAGCTGATTTTATTGGGCTGGACAATAAAAAAAATCTAAACATTTTATACCGCATAAATTTTTCCCCCCGAAAAAAATTACCCGCACGCGGAAATGGATATTGAATGTACGACTGAACAAAAGCACTAATACAGTGAAAGAATTTAGCGAAATATACAGTTTGCAATTGATGCATTACCGCATGCTTGAACATGTCAATCATATATATCAACGTTTTCAACACATTTTTTTTCTCAGTTTGAGATATATTTTTAATGTCATTTGAAGTTTTCTTTTCGAAAACTGTATTTTTGCAAAGATTTTCCTGCAGTATTATAGTTGCCATCATATCATTTGTGAAAAAAATGACATTGCTTTACATTTTGCATGATATTCCGTACTTTGTTCACATTTCCAAGTGACTATAGTTATTGGATGAAACTTATATATTTACATATATATTTCTATCATGAATTCATGATTATTGAATGAACAGATTATCCATTGGCATATATTTTATTATTTCATTTCAATTTTGCCGATTTTTATACCTCTGGACTCAGATATTTTCAGCATATTTGGCCAATGATGAATGGATGATGATCTTAAGCAATTTCAATTTTAAAATGTTTCAACTTCTGGAATCTGCTGTTTTCAGGATATTTGGTCTTTGATAAATTAATTCATGTTAATGGTGTTTTTGTTGAAGTGTGAATCTTTCAAATATCTCTTTCATGAGTTTGCAATTCGAGACAAGCATTGGGTGATTGGATGGTATAGGGTAAGAAGAGATAGGTGACAAACCTGAACCATGGAAAACAGTTTCTGTAATGATGATAATAGTGAGATCACGTGTTTGGTGCTGTCAGATGAAACAGATTCAATCAAAAAGCAATTTTGCTACAACAATTTTTTATTAAAATTTTTGGGGTCGAGACATTTCGAGCCGGGGCTCACTTGTTAAGAAATTTACTGTACAATCATTGCTGTGATGTTAGCAAGGTATTTTCATCGAGATATATATTCTTGAATGCTCTTAGGTTGAAGTGGATTCAATGCAGGCAAAGAACAATATTGAAATACTTCATTATTTGATTTTACATGACTAAGTTTGTTTTCATGACATGGAACAGAAGCAATCAGAAGTTGTATATATTTGCCTCTATCGCAAACAAAAGCACATGGTATTTTGTGGGACTTTTTCTGCGGTTGCCAAAGAGGTGTGCCTGTTGTGATGTCATCGGATCTATATGATTCGCTTGTTGTGAATTGCTTCTTGGAACTTGTGTCTTGCTTTATTGCAAATTCGCAATATGCAATTCCCAATTCACTGTAAGCAATTTGTAATTTGTAATTCGTAATGATTGTACTGGTTTTCCGTAACCGCCTTTTCACAGCGACATGACAAGTTTCGTCACGACTAGATCCAGTCTAAATTGTGAACACAAAACAAAAGCAGACTGCCGAGCCTGAGCTAGCCATAATAGCAGCCGAGAGCACAGAGATTGACTCAATCATAGAATCTGAGCCTGAGTATCTGATGCCCTCAGTTTCAGCCAAGCCTCGATCAGGTTTAGATTCTAAGATCGAGTGAGGCCTGGGCATGTCACTAATCTAGTGTGAGCCGGAGGGACACCCGAAAACGAGTTCCAAGTTCCAAGTTCCGAGTTCCAAGTTCCGAGTTCCAAGTTCCAAGTTCCGAGTTCCAAGTTCCAAGTTCCGAGTTCCAAGTTCCGCGTTTAAAGTTCTAAGAAAAAGGTGTCGTCCGTGTTCAGTCAGTACCGTAAAACTTCTAATAAACGCCCGGGCGTCTATTGATTTCAGTTATACTCTATACCCGGCGTCTGTTAGAACGTACCCGGCGTTTATTAGAACCCAACGTTTATTGATTTCAGTCATTGTCTGGACCCGGCGTTTATTGGAATTGGCGAGGCCTGTGTTACGATATGACAAAACCGACGACAGTTTAGATATTTAAAGCTGGAAATTCCCGACTGGGACGCGTTGACGTTGTCGATATTAGTATCTATACGTTGCTATGTTACACAGTATACGTAGACCCGGTACCTATTAATTTCAGTATACCTGAACCCCCGGCGTCTACTAGAACCCGGCGTCTATTAGAAACCCGGCGTCTATTAGAAGTTTTGCGGTATTTCTACAAATGCCACGCTTTTTCAGGAGTTCTTTGAACATTGAGTCTAAATTTTGCAGAGACGAGGGATCATGGCGTCAGTTTGAAGGCGCAGCACCACTGTATGTTACACGTTCGAATAAATGATAAATATCAACTTCTTCTATTTAATATTTGTTCAGTCATCCACAGCATAGTTCGTTGGTGAATGGTGATGCCTGAACAATTATTTAATGAAAGAAATTGGCAAGATCCGAATTTATTCTGTCATAATGCACTAAGTATTATTTTCATTCCCCTTTGTTTTCAATTTTCCCATCATTTGTATTTGATTTTGTGAATGTAAAATATAGAAATGATATAAAAACACATTTTAACTAAATAGAATTGAACGAAAAACACACCCAAATCCGCAAACTATCCGAAATTTCAATCATACCCGCGTGGCACTCTGAGGTCCGCACGTACCAGGCATCAGCTTGGAAGGTCGACTTTGTGATATTGAAAGGTGGCACAAGAAAGTGATTTAATGAGTTGGAGAGACCGATGCAGAAATATAACAAGTATAAGTCGCGCCCGCGACAATTGGGCGGGTTGCATCGAGGAGGGCTGTTAGTGGAAGGAATTGGCATTGTTCTCATGTATTATCAAGTTCGAAGTCCTGCCACGACTTGAAAAATAGGTCAAGGTCACCCATCATCGAACTTGTCCGAGATCTGCTCATGATGCACCTCCGGTATGATTTTGGCGGTATTTCGTTAAAAACTTTGTAAGTTATCGCGTTCACAAGGTACAAAGTCCTGTTTTCATGTATTGTCAAGTTCGAAGTCCTGCCACGACCTGAAAAATAGGTCAAGGTCACCCATCATCGAACTTGTCCGAGATCTGTTCATGATGCACCTCTGGTATGATTTTGGCGGTATTTCGTTAAAAACTTTGTAAGTTATCGCGTTCACAAGGTACAAAGTCCTGTTTTCATGTATTGTCAAGTTCGAAGTCCTGCCACGACCTGAAAAATACTTCAAGGTCACCCATCATCGAACTTGTCCGAGATCTGCTCATGATGCACCTCTGGTATGATTTTGGCGGTATTTCGTTAAAAACTTTGTAAGTTATCGCGTTCACAAGGTACAAAGTCCTGTTTTCATGTATTGTCAAGTTCGAAGTCCTGCCACGACCTGAAAAATACTTCAAGGTCACCCATCATCGAACTTGTCCGAGATCTGCTCATGATGCACCTCTGGTATGATTTTGGCGATATTTCGTTAAAAACTTTGTAAGTTATCGCGTTCACAAGGTACAAAGTCCTGTTTTCATGTATTGTCAAGTTCGAAGTCCTGCCACGACCTGAAAAATAGGTCAAGATCACCACCCATCATCGAACTTGTCCGAGATCTGCTCATGATGCACCTCTGGTATGATTTTGGCGGTATTTCGTTAAAAACTTTGTAAGTTATCGCGTTCACAAGAAATTGTTGACGGACGGATGGCCGGACAGGCAGACGGAACGGACTTACGGGCCTTTCCCATGTTAAATTTCCTATCTCGACTGGCCCCTAAAATTGCAAAACTGGCCCCTAAAATCTAACTTTTGGCCTAAACCATAGTTAGGGGCCGTTTTCAGCTTTTCCCAGGCCCCCAACTCCGTTCCGTTAGCCCGGACGGATGGACGGACGGACGGACGGGTGAACGGATGGGCGTTACGGGCGGACCCAATGTTAAATTTCCTATCTTAACTTTCCCCATAAGTCCTGAAAAAATCCCCATAAGGCCGCACTTTCGGCTTAAACTGTGGTTGTGGGGCGTTTTCAGCTTTATTCCCCCTAAGAAATCCCCATAACTCCGTTCCGTTTGCCCGGACAGACAGACGGACACGCCAATCTAATAGGCGGGTTGGTTGCACGCAACCCGCCCAAAAACGATAACTGCACTTTCTTGGGACTTTAAATGCGGAACTTGGAACTTGGAACTCGGAACTTGGAACTTGAAACTTGGAACTTGAAACTCGTTTTCGGGTGTCCCTGAGCCGGAGGCATAAGCTCTTTCAGCGATGAAATGATGAAGACCCAATGAGAACCAATGTCTCAGCTGGGTCGAACGGGGTTACCACTGGGTCTGGCCGCAAACTGTCCTTCGGGATCATACATTTTCACAATGTAATTTCCGGTTTACTATGGTGTGTCAGTAGCAGTGCCAGTGCCGTGGTGATCAATTGACCCAACATTAGTACTCTATACGGCCTACCCCCGTCCGCCTAATTTAAATTTAAAGGGATGACCATTGGCAAAAGGAAAGATTCATCGCTTAATCATTTGACATACCTACTGAGAATCTGACCCAGTGGGACACTCATCATTTCATCCTTTCAACTGACCCAGTGGGAATCTGACCCAGTCAGACATTCATCGCTTCATCATTTCACTTGACCTAGTGGGACACTGACCTAGTGGGACACTCATCATTTCATCTTTTCAACTGACCCAGTGGGAACCTGACCCAATCAGACATTCATCGCTTCATCATTTCACTTGACCAGAAATACATTGGTCTTATGTATTTCTGACTCGACCTAGTGGGACACTCATCATTTCATCCTTTCAACTGACCCAGTGGGAACCTGACCCAGCCAGACATTCATCGCTTCATCATTTTACATGACCCAGTGGGACACTCATCATTTCATCCTTTCAACTGACCAAGTGGGAACCTCATCATTTCATCATTCCAACTGACCCAGTGGGAACCTGACCCAGCCAGACATTCATCGCTTCATCATTTTACCTGACCCAGTGGGACACTCATCATTTCATCCTTTCAACTGACCCAGTGGGAACCTGACCCAGCCAGACATTCATCGCTTCATCATTTAACATGACCCAATGGGACACTCATAATTTCATCATTTCAACCGACCCAGTGGGAACCTGATCCAGTCAGACATTAATCATTTCATCATTTTACATGACTCAGTCAGACATTCATCATTTCATCATTTTACATGACCCAGTGGGACACTCATCATTTCATCCTTTCAACTGACCCAGTGGGAACCTCATCATTTCATCATTCCAACTGACCCAGTGGGAATTTTTAACCTGACCCAGTCAGACATTCATCGCTTCATCATTTTACATGACCCAGTGGGACATTCATCATTTCATCCTTTTAACTGACCCAGTGGGGACCTGACCCAGCCAGACATTCATCGCTTCATCATTTTACCTGACTCAGTGGGACACTCATCATTTCATCCTTTCAACTGACCCAGAGGGAACCTGACCCAGCCAGACATTCATCATCATTTAACATGACCCAGTGGGACACTCATCAATTCATCATTTCAACCGACCCAGTGGGAACCTGATCCAGTCAGACATTCATCATTACATCATTTTACATGACCCAGTGGGACATTCACCATTTCATCGTTTTACATGACCCAGTGGGACACTCATCATTTCATCCTTTCAACTGACCCAGTGGGAACCTCATCATTTCATCATTGTATCCCCCGAACAAAGTTCGGCGGATACTATGGATTTGGCTTCGTCGTCCGCGTCCGCGTCCGCAGAGATTTTCTTGTGAACGCGCTACAGGCCGCAATTCTCACCCGATCACCATTATTTTTTGTAGGCACATATATAATGGTAAGATCCCGACACCAATCGATTTTGGTTGCCGTGGCAACTGAATTGGTCGTTTGGGGACACATTTTGCATTGAAAACAGCCTGTTTGAAACACATGGCTTGTGAACGCTCTACAGTTGGCAATTTTTGACGAATCTCGATAATATTTGGAAGTGTTGTTGGGAAGGGCTGTCACACGAAACCAATCGTTTTTTAGAATGATCATATAAATATTAATATGTTAACAGCCTAACTTATTACAGAATTTTGAAATATCCATTTTGACATGTACGATCATTCCAATAGCCTGTACAATGGAAGGTAATGACACTGGTTTCTTGTTCAGAATGGAGAACTGATGTTTTCAGTGAAAACAGGACAATATTACTGAATAAGTTAACATTAGTTTTACTAGTTAAGTCTATTATTGTCCACAATAAAAATAGTTAAGACGAGAAACGTTTATTATTAAGCTCAACAAGGTGAAGGTTTTGTCCGGTACAGATTTCATGGGTGTAACTGAATAAGTTAACATTATTTTTAATAGTTAAGTCTATTATTGACCACAATAAAAATAGTTAAGACAAGAAATATTTATTATTAACCTCAACAAGGTAAATGTTTTGTCCAGTACAAATTTCATTGGTGTAACCGAATAAGTTAACATTATTTTCACTAGTTAAGTCTATTATTGACCACAATAAAAATAGTTAAGTCTATTATTGACCACAATAAAAATAGTTAAGATGAGAAATATTTATTATTAAGCTCAACAAGGTGAAAGTATGTCCAGTACAGATTTCATGGGTGTACTGAATAAGTTGACATTATTTTTACTAGTTTAGTCTATTATTGACCACAATAAAAATAGTTAAGACAAGAAATATTTATTATTGGGCTCAACAAGGTGAAGATTCTGTCCAGTAGACATTTTATGTCTGTAACCAAATAAGTTAACTTTTGTTTTTGTTAGTTAAGTCTATTATTGACCTCAATAAAAATAGTTAAGATGAGAAACAATTATTATTGAGCTTAACAAGGTTAAGGTTTTGTCCGGTAGAAATTTCTGGGTGTAACCGAATAAGTTAACATTATTTTTACATGTTAAATCTATTATTGACCACAATGAAAATAGTTAAGACAAGAAATATTCATTATTGGGCTCAACAAGGTGAAAGCTTTGTCCAGCAGAGATTTTATGGCTGTGACCAAATAAGTTAACATTATTTCTTGCTAGTTAAATCTATTATTGTTCACAATAGCTTTTTATGAAAACATTGATCAACTTTTACTTTGAATTTCAACTTGAGACTATGTTTGGCACAAATTATGAGTTAAAATATAACTTATGGTGAAAAATTCGATCTGGCTCCAATTTCGTCATCTTGAAATGCAGTTTTGGTCAACTTTTACATTGAATTTCAACTTGAAAGCATGTTTGGCACATATTAAAGGTCGAAATATAACTTACGGTGAAAAGTTCGATCTGGCTCCATTTTCGTCATCTTGAAATGCAGTTTTGATCAATTTTTAGTTTGAATTTCAACTTGAAACCAAGTTTGGCATATATTATGAGTTAAAATATAACTTTTGATGAAAAGTTCGATCTGGCTCCAATTTCGTCATCTTGAAATGCAGTTTTGGTCAACTTTGACATTGAATTTCAACTTAATACCAAGTTTGGCACATATTATGAGTTGAAATATAAATATTCGTCATCTTGAAATGCAGTTTTGGTCAACTTTTAGTTTGAATTTCAACTTGAAACCAAGTTGGGCAGGTATTATGAGTTAAAATATAACTTATGACGAAAAGTTTGATCTGGCTCCAATTTTGTCATCTTGAAATGCAGTTTTGATTAACTTTTACTTTGAATTTCAACTTGAAACCATGTTTGGCACATACATGTGTTATGAGTCGAAATATAACTTATGGTGAGAAGTTCGATCTGGCTCCAATTTCGTCATCTTGAAATGCATTTTTGGTCAAATTTTACTTTGAATTTCAACTTGGAACCAAGTTTGTAAAATACTCTGAGTTGAAATATAAATAGACGAAAAGATTGATCTCTCTGTATTTTCGTTTTTTTATCAAACATGTCGAAATGGAAATTCATATAAAGAGATTTCAGTGGTGATTTCGAATTCGACCTTCAATAACCTCGGAAAATCAGTGCAGCAATTTTGGTGGGGAAAAGGAAACAGTTGTGCCTTGAGATTTAACATTTCTCTGGTAATCTTTTTTAGCCCTTGCTCTAGTTTTTCACACTTGACAGTGATATATTTGGGGCAACAGAGATGATAGGGCTACGGGGGATACACCCAAGCGGTCGTAGGCGACCGGAAGCGTCTAGTTCCAACTGACCCAGTGGGAACCTGACCCAGTCAGAAATTCATCGCTTCATCATTTTACATGACCCAGTGGGACATTCATCATTTCATCCTTTTGACTGACCCAGTGGGAACCTGACCCAGCCAGATATTCATCGCTTCATCATTTTACCTGACCCAGTGGGACACTCATCATTTCATCCTTTCAACTGACCCAGTGGGAACCTGACCCAGCCAGACATTCATCACTTCATCATTTAACATGACCCAGTGGGACACTCATAATTTCATTATTTCAACCGACCCAGTGGGAACCTGATCCAGTCAGACATTCATCATTTCATCATTTTACATGACCCAGTGGGACATTCACCATTTCATCATTTTACATGACCCAGTGGGACACTCATCATTTCATCCTTTCAACTGACCCAGTGGGAACCTGACCCAATGAGGCCTTAATCATTTCATCATTTTACATGACCCAGTGGGACATTCATCTTTTCATCCTTTCAACTGACCCAGTGGAAACCTCATCATTTCATCATTCCAACTGACCCAGCCAGACGTTCATTGCTTCATCATTTCACTTGACCTAGTAGGACACTCATCATTTCATCATTTCAACTGACCCAGTGGGAACCTGACGGAGTCAGACATTCATCACTTCATCATTTAACATGACCCAGTGGGACACTCATAATTTCATCATTTCAACCGACCCAGTGGGAACCTGATCCAGTCAGACATTCATCATTTCATCATTTTACATGACCCAGTGGGAATTCACCATTTCATCATTTTACATGACCCAGTGGGACACTCATCATTTCATCCTTTCAACTGACCCAGTGGGAACCTGACCCAATGAGGCCTTTATCATTTCATCATTTTACATGACCCAGTGGGACATTCATCGTTTCATCCTTTCAACTGACCCAGTGGAAACCTCATCATTTCATCATTCCAACTGACCCAGCCAGACGTTCATTGCTTCATCATTTCACTAGACCTAGTAGGACACTCATCATTTCATCATTTCAACTGACCCAGTGGGAACCTGACGGAGTCAGACATTCATCGCTTCATTTTCAAGGCAGACACCAGTAATGCCTTTATGCTTTTGTCAAAAAAAATTCTCTTTTTCTTTCATTTTCTGGTTTCCGCACGATAATTTCAGTTTGCCCTGATATATCTGCCAAATTTCCACTGCTGGTCAGAAATGAGGTGTAGAAAAAGCTTATTGTTTTTGAGCTGGCTTCGGGGTCCGTAAGGTCCGTGAGGATGAAATCAATATTTCTGGTTCCACATGATAACTAAAAAAATATTATGGCAATGACTGTGGGACTTTGCATGGAGGTCCATATATCACCAGGGAAAAAGACCGTTAATTTTGAGGGTGATCCGTCGAATGACGGTTGACCTAGGGCTCGAAATAATTTTAGCCGAGTCATCCTTGTGGCTCTCATGCATATCTCGGAAGCGGTGCGTCGTGGAGCGAAACAGACGTTATTTTCGGACTTGTGGCGGAGTGAAACATATTTAAGGGGTACTGGGGATGAACTTTGACCGTGACCTGAATTTTTTTTGTCCAGTCGGAAAAATGCTGTGTCGGCATTTCTCACGAAAAATGCTGTGAAAGAAGAAAAAACGAAAAACAAATTTTTTTTTGACAAAACCGTGAATCTGCTGAAATACCTTAATGATGAAGCAATCAATGTCTGACTGGGTGAGGTTCCCACTGGGTCAGATGAAAGGATGAAATGATCAGTGTCCCACTAGGTCGAGGGAAATGATGAAGCGATGAATATCTGACTGGTTCAGGTTCCCACTGGGTCGTTTGAAAGGATGAAATAATGAATGTCCCAGTGGGCCATGTAAAATGATGAATGTTTCACTGGCTCAGGTTCCCACTGGGTCAGTTGAAATGATGAAATGATGAGTGTCCCACTGGGTCATGTCAAATGATGAAGCAATGAATGTCTGGCTGGGTGAGGTTCCCACTGGGTCAGTTGAAAGGATGAAATGATGAGTGTCCCACTGGGTCAGGTAAAATGATGAAGCGATGAATGTCTGGCTGGGTCAGGTTCCCACTGGGTCAGTTAAAAGGATGAAATGATGAATGTCCCACTGGGTCATGTAAAATGATGAAGCGATGAATGTCTGACTGGGTCAGGTTCCCACTGGGTCAGTTGGAATGATGAAATGATGAGGTTCCCACTGGGTCAATTGAAAGGATGAAATGATGAATGTCCCACTGGGTCATGTAAAATGATGAAATGATGAATGTCTGACTGGGTCAGGTTCCCACTGGGTCAGTTGGAATGATGAAATGATGAGGTTCCCACTGGGTCAGTTGAAAAGATGAAATGATGAGTGTCCCACTGGGTCATGTAAAATGATGAAATGATGAATGTCCCACTGGGTCATGTAAAATGATGAGATGATGAATGTCTGACTGGATCAGGTTCCCACTGGGTCGGTTGAAATGATGAAATGATGAGTGTCCCACTGGGTCATGCTAAATGATGAAGCGATGAATGTCTGGCTGGGTCAGGTTCCCACTGGGTCAGTTGAAAGGATGAAATGATGAGGTTCCCACTGGGTCAGTTGAAAGGATGAAATGATGAATGTCCCACTGGGTCATGTAAAATGATGAAGCGATGAATGTCTGACTGGGTCAGGTTCCCACTGGGTCAGTTGAAAGGATGAAATGATGAGTGTCCCACTGGGTCAGTTGAAAGGATGAAATGATGAGTGTCCCACTGGGTCAGTTGAAAGGATGAAATGATGAGTGTCCCACTGGGTCAGGTAAAATGATGAAGCGATGAATGTCTGACTGGGTCAGGTTCCCGCTGGGTCAGTTGAAAAGATGAAATGATGAGTGTCCCATTGGGTCACATGTAATGACAAAACAAATGCTCCTGGCTGTGCTCCGTTGGGTCTTTTCGAGAGACCCAGCTGAGACCTGTTGGTTGTCATTGGGTCTTCATCATTTCATCGCTGAAACCCCCTCTCGCCGGAGGGCCGAGCCCGAGCCTAGCCGTAGCGCCCGAGGGCACTGGATTTTTCAGGGCAGATCTAACCTAGGCTAGGGCCAAAATGCATTGTCCAAAATAGATTCAAAATTACCATGAATAGTATTACTACGTTGAGATGTGTGCGAAGATACTTCACAATCATGTAAATAGATCAAATTAACAAAATACACAACCTTTTCAGGACTAAACAAGTTGTTGATTGTTGACGGAAGTGGATGACGTTTCGTCGGTTGTCACTTCCATTCGCCAGGGGGCGGGAGTGAACGGCGACGGGCAAGTTCGCAAAAGGTCCACGAACCTTTGCAGCCTTGATTTCGGACCCATCACACAATGTCTCACCTTACCTTTCTTGCCTTTAGGATTTTTGGTTGGATGCTATTGTGGAAACTTTGATAGCTAATCAAAACGAATACCCTTCTTCAATATTCAGTAATGTGTCACTGCCGCGCCGTCCCAAGTCTTGATGGTTTTCAAGCATAGGCTAATGGAGCAATGTAGGCCTAGATGTATTTTGAGTGAGTTTGTGTTCAAATTTAACATTTTGTGTTCACAAATCATATTCATCTGAGAAAAAAAAGAAACACCATACCAAGTGTGAGGAGAGGAGAGAGTAAGGAAATGACTTCTCTCTTGAGATGAGGTAATGCAATCTATATTTATACACCATAATTTATTCTCAGTGATGTGCAGAACACATTCAACATTCACAAAATAAATAACACTCCAAAAAATGCACATAATCATTTTGTCATGTAGACATTATTATCTGTCATTAGTAATACAAGTCAGTAATTATGCTAATATGACCAATGTTAAATCTAAACAAGACATAAAAGCCTAGAGGCTCTGTGGCATCCCCAAATTTTTTCATTTCAATCATTTCAAATGATGAAACCTAATATACAAGTAAAAAAAAAAATTAGCCCAAGGGCTAAGATAGGTTACCGGACAACTTTAGTTGAAACAGGACAGGTGAGATATGACGTTAAGATAAACCAATCATCTTCGTGAACTTCAATGTCATCATTAAGTGTGCAGATAACCTTGTATTCATGTATGTTCAAAATACAAATACAAGGTCTATCTACAAGTCTTTTGTCTATAAACGAAATTTACACATTTCTTGTTGGACGTGACACTGAGATATAGCACTCAATGTCATCTGACGTCAAGTTCAACGTCACCCAAAAAAGCCACATATATATGTGGTATACATGTATATGACTTCCAATTCCAGCTATACCTACAAACATTTTTTGGCTGTAGAGGCCAATTTACACACTCAAGGGGCCTTTTAAGCAATTCAAAGCACTCCATCTTTATACACAATGTCAGGGACCCCAATTAGCATGTTTTATAACAAAAATCTCAAAACTGATCAGATAAATTTGAAGGAAAACGACCAAAAATTAAATTTGGGGCCTATTAAGCCTAAATTTCTAGCCTTTTGAGCAATTCAAGGCACTTTATACACTATATACATATTTATACACATCATGTCAAAAACCCCAATTACTATGTTTTGAAATAAAAATCTCAAAAGTGATCAGACAGTTTTCGATTAAAGACAAACAAGGTGCAAATTTGGGCATTTTTCGACTCAAAAATGGCTGTTTTGACATTTCAAGGTCATCCAAGGTCAAATTCAAGGTCACCACACAAGTCTTCATATATGACTTCCCATTTGAAAGTGCTAATTTCTAAGCTCTATCTTCAAGCATTCTATGAGTACAGACTAGGCAGCTCCCATTATGAAGGAAAAAAGTGCCGAAAATTTTCAGTCCCAAATTTTTTTCAAAGGGTGAAAAAATTTTTTTTGCCTAGAAATGGCCCAAAATGGATAGTAACGCAATTTGGGGCAAAAAAAATTTTTTTCGTCGACCCGTCAAAAATTCAAAATGGCCGCCACACGGAGACCAGCGATTCAAGGGCAACAAAACTTATACACATCATAAACTGATAAAGGTACATAAGGGGAATCTTCTGAAAACGAAAATCTCAAAACTGATCAGACAGTTTTCGAGAAAAGACAGAAAAGCTGCAAATTTGGGCATTTTTCGACCCAAAAATGGCTATTTTGACCTTTCAAGGTCATCCAAGGTCAAATTCAAGGTCACCACACAAGTCGCCATATATGACTTCCCATTTGAAAGTGCCAATATCTAAGCTCTATCTTTAAGCGTTCTATGAGTACAGTCCGGGCAGCTCCCATTATGAAGGAAAAAGGTGCCGAAAATTTTCTAAGTCCAAAATTTTTTTCAAAGGGTGAAAAATTTTTTTTTGCCTAGAAATGGCCCGAAATGGATAGCAACGCGATTTGGGGCAAAAAAAAATTTTTTCGCCGACCCGTCAAAAATTCAAAATGGCCGCCACACGGAGACCGGCGATTCAAGGGCAACAAAACTTATACACATCATAAAGGTACATAAGGGAATCTTTTGAAACAAAAATCTCAAAACTGATCAGACAGTTTTTGAGAAAATGGCCGCCAAAGTCCAAAATTGGCCATTTTTCGTCAAAAATGGCCGCCATTTTGAGAAAAATGCGAAAATCAAAAAACTAAAAAAAAAACCCCTCTTGAAATATTTTTAGGCATTTTTGTGCAAAATTTCAGAAAAGTCCGCCTGTAAACTTTAAAGATACAGCTGTGGACGGACGACGGACGACGGACACTGGACGACGGACGCAACGTGACGGCAATAGGTTATCGGACCATAGGTCCGGTAACCTAAAAAAAAAAAAAAAAAACACTCAAAAAATTTAGCTTGCTGGCAATTGAAAATCAATTTTGTCATTGACAGGAATCGCCCGAATTTTTTTCCAAAATTATTGTGGAAGTTATGAATTTTCTTTCCAAAATGGCCACTGACGGTCATAATGGATTTCAGATGTCGAGGAAAAACAATAGGGGACTGTAGCAAAGTATTTCGGATGAGCTGTGAAAGTTTTGGAATGATTGCTCAAAGTGTTCAAGAGTTATGATCCGGAAACCAAACGGAAGAAGAAAAAACATAGCACCAAGGGTGCTGTAGCTTACCGGCAATCATGAGAAATGCAGAGTATTGATTTTCCAACATATACATTATTACACTGATCTTTAAACTCTATTGTCAAAACATGTTCCTAAATGTTGCTGGAAACACATTTTCTGTATGGACTATAATACGAAATCAAATTACACATCACAAAGGTACATGAAGAGAATCTTATACATGATTTTGAGAGAAAAACTGCCTGAATAGATTTAGACAAAATGGCCACCAAAGACAAAATTCATCGTTTTTGACTTTCCAAGGTCATTGAAGGTCAAATTCAAGGTCATCACTCACACCGCAATATATGATTTCCCATTCGAATGTGCCAATACTTAGGCTCTATTTTGAAGTCTTCTATGAATTTACTCTGCACAGCTCCCATTATGAAGTAAAAATTGGGTGAAATTTTTAAAGTCCAAAAAAATTTCTCTATTTTAAAGTCTTCTATGAATTTACTCTGCACAGCTCCCATTATGAAGTAAAACTTGGGTGAAATTTTTCAAGTCCAAAAAAATTTTCAATGAGCAAAAAATTTTTTTTTTTTTTTGCTGGAAATGGCTCAAAACGAATAGTGACTTGATTTGAGACGAAAAAAAAAAAATTTCGCCGACCCATAAAAAAATCAAAATGGCCGCCACACGCAGACCGGCAATTCAATGGCAACAAAACCGATACACATCATAGAGGTACATGAGGGGAATGTTGTGAAACAAAAATCTCAAAATTGATCTGACAGTTTTTGAGAAAATGGCCATCAAAGTCCAAAATTGGGAATTTTTCGACAAAAATGGCCGCCAAATAGGCAAAAACGATTCAATCAAAAAAATTTAAAAAACGTCTTTAGATACTGGCCCAAGGTATGTTCTGACGAATTTATGAGGAAATTCATCATGTCAAAAAAAAGTTACAGACCCGGACGGACGACGGAGGACGGACGCCGGACGGATGACGGACGAAAAACCACGACAATAGCTTATCGGCCCAAAGGGCCGGTAAGCTAAAAACAGACAAAAACATAAGGCCTCCCGATTTTCAGTCGAGATGCTAATTATTACTAAAAATTATTAGTTTGTTTTATGGATTATTGCTCATTCAATTTGCAAAAAAATACTATCAAATATATATAACATTATATACTTTTTAATTATATGACCACACACATTAGACAAAGACAAATTAAAATATATATGTTTGCAGCTCAATCTCAAAATAATGGAGTTCTTTTGACCACACATTTCTGCACAGAACATGCACCAGTGCAACAATAACAAAATAACAATAAAGTCCAAAAGAATAGTCAATCCTCAGTACATGACAACACAGGTATCAGGCATGGCAATATATATATTCATTGAAAAATTAATCATAGACTTTCCCTCTGAGAACAAATCAAGTGTCCAGCTTTTAGAACCAAATTTTCCTGATGTTGATTCTATGAATCACCAATAATCATATTCTAATCATGTTCTAATAATCATATTCTAAATTTTAACAAATGTTCAAAAAGCTTCAAAACTGGTGTACGGATACATTTGTATGGATACTAGTGTATTTGAAATATGTTTCAGTAATCATGGTACATGTACCGGCTGTTTGAACAGGAAAATACGAGGCCAAAATATTACATCACCTTTACAAACAATTCCAGCTGCGGATAACCCATCTCCATAAACATCTCAAACGAGGGAACAAACACAGGAAAAAATTCAACATTTTCATGTCACAAAAGTAACATTTTACAACATTTAAACTGCAGTTCATCAGTGTACATGAAAGTAGACACATTGGCAATCATTCTACAGCTATAGTTATGCCCTGATATTATGTTTCCATACCTTGTTTACACATTATTAAAAAATCATCAAAACATTGTTATTTATTTGTTAAATAACAGCATCTGAATGCATGGCAACTGTGCAAACTGCATGTTCATTCGTAAATGCAAAATGCCACTAATGGCTACATTACCACACACATGAGATACAACTATACATATACAAAAATAAATATTGACAGTCAAAAATCATGAAAATTATGTTGCCTGGTGTCTAAGCTCAAATGACACACAACACTGTGGGTATGTACATGTACATGAACGATAATTTTTATAGAGTTTCATACAAAATCAGATTTTGTCAAATTTCCAATTTCACAGAACTGATTGAGACATACTGCACACAGAGAACATCAAATACAATAGTGATCCGGACAATAACAACAACTAAGCAACGGGACTATGACAGTTCAAACCCAGTGTTGCTGGTGATGGCGTAGCGAAGCTTGTCCCTCAATGTGCTTTTACGCAGGTAGTTTGGCAGCTTTAGAAGGTTGAAGCAGGTTGACGAGGTCGGTAAGCGGCTGACTGGGTCCTTGCGGCGGATGTTGAAGAAGCCCTTGAGGACACTTCCCACTGTGTCTCCAGTATCTTGGTCATCGCTGACCTCAACACAGCGAATTGAAAATGGCGGCTCCAAGTGGGAAAAACCCAGCAGAGGAGGCTTCGAACAGCTGGTGACAAACTTGAGGAAGAGACTGCGCTCCTGCGGGGTGAAGTCTTTCTCGAGCGTGTCCCACAGCCAGGAGATGACACGGTGCTTGCTGTGGAAGCCGCCGTAGTACTGCGTATGTTTCCGCAAGTCATCAAGATCCACATCCACGTTGTCGCCGGAGATCAGCTTCTGGAGCTCCGGTGTTGAGAACATCTGAAGCCATTCCTTGTTGATAACCAGACGGAAACCATGGATGAAAGCATTTGTCTGTTCTCGGATCTGTGTCCGGATCTTGAAATGTGCCATCAAGTGAACATAGCTGATTTTATTTTCATTTGTGACCGGAGTTGCTTTTCCACCTGAGCACAGTTCGTGAGTCACCACTTTGCCCATGATGTCCTCATCATAGGAGAATGTCAGCTCCAGGTCACTGATGTCTCCCTCATAGTGTTTTATGTACGTCAGGCTCTTGTACAGTTCTGGATCTAGGGATGGAAGTTCATCCATCGAGCTGTAGGTGGCATTATGTTGATGGCCCAATATCTGGCTCAGAAAGAAGCCTGCAAAGGGAACATCAACCACTATCCCTTCATACACAGCCTTCGCAAGCATGCGCCCAACAAACTCGAACAGGGCTAGGTGATTTTCCTGGATGTATGAGGTTGGGGACGGATATAGTTTTTGTTCACTTGTCACTCGGAATAAATTCAATGAAGGATCAAAGACTTTCTTGATTGTTTCTTCCAAGAATTCCTTGAAGACACCGTCTTGATCGATGCCAGCTTCGTCGAGTCCCTGTTCGTTGATGAACTTGACACGAATCAGGCCCTTGAGAGCGTTGATGGGAATGGCTGCCAGTTGTCTGTAGCCGTCCTCTATGATTCTGGCTCGGTTAACGGTGATGAGAGTGGATTGTGGCGAGGCACAGACCGACTCTGTCAGTCCGAGTACCTCCTTCTCATTGCTGACAAACCGTCGGAACAAGATGACCCGTTCCTTGTGCGGGATGATGTGAGGGACTTTCTGCAGGAGCAGCTGTGATGTGCGCTTGCCTCGATCCAGTTCAGAAAGGAATGTGCTCGCCTTGATATCTTTGATTAGCCAGTGGTCGGCTGGTGTGAAGGAGCGTCTCGAGTCACGGTCATACAGCATCATCAAAAGGTTGTGGGCAGCTTGGAACACATCATTAGTTCTTGCAATCTGTACATCCAATGTCTCATACCAGATCACCTTGAAGATGAACTGATTGAGGAACTGAGACATGCAGCTCAGAGTTCTGAGAGTGAATGGGTTTTCCTGCTCATACATTTCAACCTCATCCAATATGGTGATGATGTGTACAGCAGTGGTGCAACTCAAATGCAGGATATCAAAATACTCATGGTTTATGCCTTTAGGATGAGCACTCATCAGATCCAGGAACGGTTTCAGACCATTCTGAGGTCCGAGATCTTGAATCAAACGCCAGAGACCTGGCAACAACACATCCTGATAGCACAGTCCTGACAGAATGTCTAGTTTCAACTGGGACAGTGTGTTCAAGGCTGTCAAGTACATTCCACATGCTGAACATGATGACAACAACACCGTTCCATCCATTTTTACTTTTGTAGTTCCATGCTTGTGAGAGGCTCGCTCAATAGCTTTCTTTATTATGTTGCCTTTGGTAGGTGATGATGCGCTAGTGACTTGAGCCCTGGCTTCCTCAGCTGCCTGACCCTCACAGTACATAAACAATGGCTCATACAGCATTTTGATCATTTTCAGACTCCAAAGCTGCTGTAACTGTCGCACTACATTTGGCAGAGCTTCGTGTAGGCCCTGGTCAGTCTTCTGCGCAAACCAGCCAAGCACAGGATGCCAGTGCGTCAAGTTAGACTTCTTCCCTTCAACATACTTCTTGCAGGCTTCCAGCAAGTTCTTGACCACAACCATGAAGGCCAAAGTGTTTTCCACAAGACCTTCCATCTCAAAGTTGCCCAGATGAATCAAATTTGCCAGGAGGCACAAGGCATAATTTCCTTCCAGTACATTAAAAACAATCTTTGTGCTCTGCTCATTACTCAACAAGTCCAAACTTCGCTTGAATATTCGATGAGTCATCAGACTGGCGAGACACTCCTGCGACATCACAGAGATATGATCCACCAGCGCAGGAACGGAGAGAATGTGCAGTAGGAATGATGTCAACAAGGTGTCCGAAAAATTAGCCCCAATGAGTGGCCGCATAGCTATGGTCACAATCGCCGAAAGAGAGGCAGGCTTGAAAGCTGGTTTCGCACGGCTCAGTCCTTGGATCAAAATTATCTGGAGACAATGATAAAGTCCACGAGTGTTCAGATAACCCATGATGTTATTACACAACTGGGTCATACCACGAGACAGTACATCTTCTGACTTTCCAGCAAGTATTTTCCATTGTTTGGGAGTTGTGAATGTTACTAGCATGCGTAAGCATGTTGTGATCATGGGTAAATCTGCCTGACGCTCTGGTTTCAACACTTTGAGGTAACAACAACACTTCCACAGCAAATGTTTGACTTGCTGAAGCCAGTCGAGTACAAAGCCTTTGTTCACAGCAAGTGAAACGTACATATTCTTAGTCGCATCGCTGTTCATGCCAGTCAATATATATTTGCAGAGGTATTCAAATCTCTGTCGGTCTTCCTGTTCGTTCATCATGAATAGGAAGAGCTTGATGGCTTTGTAAACATCAGTTGCAGGTTTCAATGTTGGGTTGTAATCACTATCCGAGTCTGTCGGGATCTGTATCAAGTCATCTATCTGTTGCCGGCTCCGTCGATGCAACTGACACCTGGCGAGGTACCGCCGAACCAGCGCCTGGATTCTGCAGACTGTATGGTCCTTCAACTTTTCTAGCGCTCGTTCCTCTCTGGCCAGTTTGGTCTTGTCGAGAAAATCCGACTTCTTGTGGAGATCGACTTTCTTGAACATTTTGACTCGTTAAAGATGCCTCACACAGAACGTGTTGAATTTCAACACGAATGTAAACATCACATCATGGTTACTTTTTTGTTGACGGAAGTGGATGACAGATGTAGTTCCGCTTCAATTCGCCAGGGGGCGCCGCTGGATGGATTGGCAATCGCCAGGTGGCAATACTAGACAAAAAATAAATTAAGGCCTAAAGATGCCTTGGAAGAATTTCGGAGTGGATACTAAATTCATGAAACTACATCCGTTTTGCTCTATGTGACACACCGTTTGTGTGTTCTTGTGCTCTACAAACAAGAGCAAAAAATGTTGACTCAATAAAAAAATAGTTTCGTTCTACGAATCACCGTTTCCGAGATATTGACAAAAAAGAAATACGCTGATTTAAAAAATTAGCAGAAAAATTCTAAACTTTTGTCAAGATCATTTTTAGGTTACCGTACCCATGGTCCGATAACCTTTTGCCGTCGCGTTGCGTCCGTCGTCCGTCCGTCGCCCCAATTTTCAATTCAATTCAATTCATTTTATTCAACACAACATCCAACATTACAAGTATGGTTAATACAATAAAATTGAAATAATTGTGTTGAAAGGAGAATGCAAGAAGCGAAAGCTTGTACAAGGCGTCGGGGTTTTGGGGCTTCAAAAAAGCTGAAAATAGCCCCTAAACCCACTTTTTATGAGCAAAAGTGTGTTTAGGGGCTATTTTTGGGGATGAGGGGCTTGCTGGAAATAGGAAATTTAACACGTGAGAAGCCCTCAAAGCTAAAATGTTGGGATAGACGTCCGTCCGTATTCCGTACACTTTTTTATCTTTAAAGTTTAGAGGCGGATTTTTCTGAAATTTTGCACAAAAATGCCTTTAAAAAAATCACCCTTTGGAAAAAAAAATTGGAAAAGAAAATTTTCCTCACTTTTTTCCTTCATAATGGGAGCTGCCAGAACGATTGAAGATTGAGCTTAGAAATTGGCACTTTCAAATGGGAAGTCATATATGACGACTTGTGTGGTGACTTTGAATTTGACCTTGGATGACCTTGAAAGGTCAAAACAGCCATTTTTGGGTCGAAAAATGCCCAAATTTGCACCTTGTCGGTCTTTTCTCGAAAACTGTCTAATCAATTTTGAGATTATTGATTCAAAAGATGCTAAGTTGGGTCCTTGACATTGTGTATAAAGATGGAGCGCCTTGAATCGATCGATAGGCTCAAAATTTAGGCTCAAATGGCCCAAAAAGGCCCAAATTCAGTTTTTAGCTGTTTTTGAGATTTTTGTTTCAAACCATGCTGATTGGGTTCCTTGACAATGTTCATAAAGAAGGAGTGCCTTGAATCGATCGATAGGCCCAAAATTATGGCTCAAATGGTCCAAAAAGGCTCAAAATTTAGTTTTTGGTTGTTTTCTCGAAAGCTGTCTGATCAGAATTGCTGAAAAGGCCTAATCTGTGGGCTGGGAAGGCCTCGAAAGGCCAATATTCACATGTTGCCATATGGGGCAAAAAACGCTTGTACATAGGACTTAGGTTTGTATTGTAAGCATATAGGAAGTCATATATGGTGCATCTTTTGGTGACCTTGAGGTTGACCTCGGATGACCTTGGAGGCTAAATCTCAAGGTCACAGGGACATGAAATGTGTAAATTGGTCTCTATAGACAAAATGCTTGTAGATAGGTTATGTTTATATTATGAGCACTAGGAAGTCTTTTGGTGACCTTGTTTGTGACCTCAGATGACTTTCAGTACTAAATCTCAATGTCAGATCTGACATGAAATGTGTAAATTGGCTTGTGGGGCTAAAACAATTGCACATACAGGTTAGGATTGCATTATTAGCATAAAGGGAGTCAGAAGAGCAGAAGGTCACCATCTTTTGGTGACCATAAGGTTGACTTCAGTCGACAATGAAGGCTTAATCTCCAGGTCATGCCTGACCTAAAATGTGTGAATTGACCTTTACGGACAAAATACTTGTAGATAGACATTATATTTGTATTATGAATATATGTTGTATACAAAATTATATGCAGCACACCTAAATGGTGACACTGACGTATACAAAGATGACATTGATTGGTAGATCTCAATGTCATATCTCACCTGTGGTGCTTGAACCGAAATTGTCCGCTAACCTATCTTAGCCTTTGGGCTATTTTTTGGGGGTCATATTGACTAAAAAAAGCCCGAAAATTTCGGGTCATCCTCAATAGCATGTTTGTATAGGACACAAGTCTGAAACTAATTACTTGTATATCAGGTTCGTTCTTCGATGCACCATTTCCGAGATATCGACAAAAATGAAAATTCGTCTTAGCAAAAAATTTCTAAGTCTAGATCAAGGTTCATCCTCAATACCCCCAAGACATATGTTTGTCTAGGGTGATGGCTCGATCCGGAGATAACGTCAATTTCGCTTCACGATGCAGTTCATCCTCAATATCCCTAAGACATATTTTGTCTACGGTGGTGGGTCCGAAAATAACGTCCGAGAAATCAGCAAAAATGAAAAGAAAAATCAGGTCAAGGTCAAATGTCATCCCTAATACCCATTAGACATGTTTGTTTTGAACGGCGAGTCCAAATGTAACGTCCGTTTCGCTCTACGCGCACTGTTTCAGAGATATTGACGAAAATGAAAATTGCCGACTCAACAAAAGAATCAAGTCAAGGTCAAAGTTGATCATTAACCCCATGTTTGTGTCCGGGAAAAAAAACGTCCGTTTCGCACTACGACACATCATTTCCGAGATATCGACGAAAATGAAAAACGCTGACTCTGTCAAAGTTCATCCATGTTTGGGTAGGGCGATGAGTCTGAAAATAATGCCATTTTAGCTATAAGACACACCGCTTCTGAGACATAGAAGAAAATGAAAAATGCCGACTCAGCAAAAAAATTGAGGTCAACGTCGAAGTTCATCCCAAATACCGATCCCGAAAATCATCGTTTCACTCTACGACGCACCGTTTCCGACGTATGCAGGAAGCCTCAAGGATGAATCAGCAACTCAGTTATTTGGAGCTCTAGGTCAAAGGTCGATTGACGGATTGATCCCAAAATAAATCGGTATATGAACCTGTATGCAAAGTGGTATATGAACCTGTATGCAGAGATGTGCAGCCATTGCATGAAGTTTTGAGTTATCGTCCGGAAACCGAATCTCACAATCAACCTTGATTTCATCCTCACGGACCTCACAGTTTGTGTAGGCCTAAGTGGGCAAATTTAGAAGTAGGAGAGCGATTGAGCGAGTGGAAGAATTGAGTCTTCAGTAAGCGTGCCAATGAACGGTTATAGTGAACCAGGGAAGTTGTTCATTAGGCATCCCGATTGAAACTCGGGAGGCTCTTGTAACGGATCTGGGGGTCAACCGGAGCTGACGGAAAATTCGGGACTGCTGCTACACGGTTAATACGGCTAGAAGTCTCTGAGAGTTGGTAGCGTGGTCTGGAATGGACCTCCAACCGTTTCCGACTGCAATCTGCAACTGCACCTGAAATGTAGATTCCGGTTGTGTCTCCGCTTCCGGTTCTGCAACTGTTCTGTCGTTTCCGTCTCTGCAATTGCTCCGTTAATTCCGTCTCTGCAACTGCTCCGTCAGGTACCGTCTCTGCAACTGCTCCGTTGTTTCCTTCGCCGCAACTACTCCGTCAGGTACCGTCTCTGCAACTGCTTCGTTGATTCCGTCTCCGTCTTCTTCTCTGATGATCTGGGTTCTGGATCACCCTCAGACGTTATCAGCTTTATCTTACCCGACTGTTAATTTGTATATCTTTTCTCCGTATTTCTCTCTATTACCATTACTTTATCATTCTTCAAGTTTCTTCAGGAACACGGAAAAAATAACCCGGATGATGTTTTCAAATTTATTTTCTAAGTGTACAGTCGGAAGACATAAATTGTAAATTGTCTGCATGACCTAAGCCGGAGCCCGGGAGTACTCTGCTCTGGTAGAAGGGTCTGAACAGGTCGACGTCTGGACACCAACTCCACTGACCCTCGCCGGAGCGAGGGCTTCTATAGACCTCAGACCCGGTGTCACGTGACCAACTGATTATGACGTCACAGACCGACAAAACACTGATTTTGCCGGAATTTCCAAGAACACGTTAGAACCAATCAGTGGCTGCCACGTCACCTTTTAAACCGAAAATGAGGCTGATCACGTGACCTTTCGGAAATTACGTAGTTTGACGTTTTTGTACTCCGGGGGCTCCGGCTCAACCGTGAGCCTATATCCGGCGGTTCCGTCTCAACCGTCTAAAAATTATTCTAAGTTCTAAACCGTATGAACTGTTAAACACACATACATTTTCAGGAACTCTTATTCAACCGTAATATCACCAAATAATGTACGAATTACCTTGGAGAACGGTTGGGAACACCCCAAATCCGTTACAATATGTTTTTGTCTGCTTTTTTTTTCTTCCGCCGTTTGGTTTCCGGATCATAACGCCAAAATCTATCCTTCCAAAACTTTCACAGCTCGTCCGAAATACTTTGCTTTAGCCACTTATTCTTCGTCGAGATCCGAAATCCAAGATGGCGGCTGGCGGCAATTTTGGAAACAAGAAAATGCAGCTAACTGCGAGAGTCGACATTAGAGCTCGAGCACACCATCAGCACCCTGACAGCTGAATGTATTCTACTCAACGTACCCCCCCCCCCCCCTCCAAACAAAAATGGGCCCAAGTAGCGCATTTCTTTCTGTTAATACTACTCACCCACTGAATGTATACCATAATTAATCCGTCTGGCACATTTTTAATCTTCATTGAATTTAGAAGAAATAGTAAGCTGCGCTACATGGGCCCAAAAATGTTACCATAATGATATCCTCTCCCCAAATGATTCCAATTCATTCCCGTATATTATGATGAAAGCATAGGCCTACTTCATTCATCTATTTCTAATAAGTAAACATTTATTTTGAACTCAATGAAACAGATACTCCTGCTAAAATGATATTGAACCTTAATGAAATATCCTTAAAAATATTTTAAACTATGAGGAATATCTGCATCTGATATCATGATAATTAACATATATGCCCACTGAGCTAATGAAAAGACCAGTTTAAAATATAAAGGATTATCTGAAGGCTTCGCAAACCCAACACCTTTACATATAAAATACGTCAAATTATGGTAAATGTAGCCGTGGCATCGCAGACGAATCGTTGTGTTCGCTTCATAAGACCGAGGAATGCCACACGGCACACGCAAGCTTACATGGATGCTGTACAGGAAATTGTGTGCTCCAAAATACGCGTCATTGCGGTAAAATTTGCTTTGCATTCTGGGAACGTCAATTTCCATCGGCTCCGCCATTTTGACGTTTTCCAAACAATCTCAGCATTTTGCGTAATTTTCTCAAACCTAGCACATCGATTTATGCATTATACATGTGTGGAATATTCAAAGTTTACCATCAAATCGAGAGATTTCATGTCAAGGACGAAGAACATTCTCTTTGGAAGTAGGTTTCTAAACGTTTACATGCCAAAAAGGGCGTCGATAGGTTGGCATGAAACTTTTTAAAAAGTCAGCACATAGACATGTGGAGAGTTGGGGGCTTCGCCCCCAACGCTCCAATGTCAAAAAAATCGGGCGATCATAACTCTTGAACGCCTTAATCTATCTTTCCGAAAATTTAACAGCTCGTCCGAAATACTATGCTTCAGACCCCTATTGTATTTCGTCGAGATCCGAAATCCAATTGGGTGTATTTTTTTTTGGGGGGGGGGGGACCTGAAATTTTCCCCTCATCTGCACCCATATTACTGTGAAGCTTGGTCAGTCATGCAGGCACTGCACTGGTGCTGGGACCTACTGTAACCAAGCCAGGTTACTGTATTCACTGACTGACTGTTCCTGTTTCTGGGATCACTGTCAGCCAGGCTATTCTACATGTAGTAGCCTACTACGTGTAGATTAGCCTGCGGGTCTATGGTATTTGCCCGTTTTGAGATATCTGGGTTGTCAGATATTCTGATGGTCCAGTCCTCTGAATTAGGAAGAAGGGTCAAACACATGGATTCCGGAATCAAGTGGGTGCATCACTTATGAGGTCATATAAGGGCCTGTGAGCCGGAGGAGGTGGTGTCCAATCAGTTAACATAGGCCCGTATCTGTGACGAACAACGGCTGTTTCCATAACCGACACCTACTGTTTTACTATATTATATCCTAGGATTACTGTATTAACCTACTATATATATCCAAGGAGGTCCTTTACTTTCTACAGGGCAGCACAAGTCACGTGAAGGGCTGAAATATTTGGCAAGTATAAATTAAGTGCATTTATATGTGTGCTACTGCTAGATCAATCAGCTGATTTTGCTGTGCCAAGGCGATCTTCAAATGGTGTTCTGTTCTACTGTGCTAGGTCATGCGCAGCCACACGCCACTGGGATGGCCAGAAAAAAATAGAGTGGGCTTCGCAGAATGGGGATTGTGGAGTTCATACTGAGAATTTCCAAACACCCATCAGAAAGATCGGTTCAGTTTCTGAATTCAAGGGTCCGAGTACTATGTCAGATGAATTTCCAATCCTGGAACTACATGAAGAAGTATGGCATGAGACGGAGAAAACATGACTCCGGAAAACAACCTAGACTTGGAAGACATGGACGGCATTCAGCTCAGCCCATGTGAACAGAGGAACTGGTTAAGAAATCGGGGACATAGTTATAGCAAGACGTTTGAGACCTATGAGTATGATACTGAATCGTACTGGACTTCGATTTACCAGGACAACACATTTCAGTATTTGACTTGAACAGCTTGATCGACATAATAGAGAAGATAGAGTGACCTTGTTCAAGATCGACCCGGGGAAAGTCCACGTTGACCCCTCCATGACATCTAGGGTGAAAGGATGACACAGGAAGCAAATGGAATCCCATTCTGATTAGCAGGATCATTGCCTTGGTGAGATGAGCACAGGTCAGCTCCCAGATCGATTCATTAACATGAGTATAATAAAAAACTACCTGGTGTATTGGACGCCAGAAGGTATCAATGTACAGATCGTCCGCTCCAAGAGGAAATTCAAGAGTGATGTGGAGGAATGTACATGGGATTGCTATCAGCATCTGAATGACCTGCCACAAAACACTGCACAAGACCCGCTGGAGAAGAAAGCTGAAAACATCAGTGACTTAATTACCATAGGAACATCACTGAATCTTCATAAATGACTAAAGATAACTGCGAGACACTGAACAAATGATGCATTTGATGAACACTGGTGACCATTAGTGTATTGAGCAAGCACCGAAGAGGAATCTGCTCCATCAGCTGGAGATCTCAAATGACATTTCCTAGGATATGTGCTTGAAACTGTGATCAGCGAGAATTTCAACTATGATCAATGTTGAAATGTGCATTCTGGGACACATAATTGGGAGTTAATGTGTTCAAACTGATTCAGACTGACACTGTACGACATTGGGGATTCCTCAAGGAAATCAATTACAATAGCAACTTTTTTATTTTGAACTTCTTACATCTCATTGACCTCGAGATCTTAATTACACTTAAACTACGAACGTGAAGGGCTGAAATATTTGGCAAGTATAAATTAAGTGCATTTATATGTGTTCTACTGCTAGATCAATATGCTGATTTTGCTTTGCCAAGGCGATCTTCAAATGGTGTTCTGTTCTACTGTGCTAGGTCATGCGCAGCCACACGCCACTGGGATGGCCAGAAAAAAATAGAGTGGGCTTCGCAGAATGGGGATTGTGGAGTTCATACTGAGAATTTCCAAACACCCATCAGAAAGATCGGTTCAGTTTCTGAATTCAAGGGTCCGAGTACTATGTCAGATGAATTTCCAATCCTGGAACTACATGAAGAAGTATGGCATGAGACGGAGAAAACATGACTCCGGAAAACAACCTAGACTTGGAAGACATGGACGGCATTCAGCTCAGCCCATGTGAACAGAGGAACTGGTTAAGAAATCGGGGACATAGTTATAGCAAGACGTTTGAGACCTATGAGTATGATACTGAATCGTACTGGACTTCGATTTACCAGGACAACACATTTCAGTATTTGACTTGAACAGCTTGATCGACATAATAGAGAAGATAGAGTGACCTTGTTCAAGATCGACCCGGGGAAAGTCCACGTTGACCCCTCCATGACATCTAGGGTGAAAGGATGACACAGGAAGCAAATGGAATCCCATTCTGATTAGCAGGATCATTGCCTTGGTGAGATGAGCACAGGTCAGCTCCCAGATCGATTCATTAACATGAGTATAATAAAAAACTACCTGGTGTATTGGACGCCAGAAGGTATCAATGTACAGATCGTCCGCTCCAAGAGGAAATTCAAGAGTGATGTGGAGGAATGTACATGGGATTGCTATCAGCATCTGAATGACCTGCCACAAAACACTGCACAAGACCCGCTGGAGAAGAAAGCTGAAAACATCAGTGACTTAATTACCATAGGAACATCACTGAATCTTCATAAATGACTAAAGATAACTGCGAGACACTGAACAAATGATGCATTTGATGAACACTGGTGACCATTAGTGTATTGAGCAAGCACCGAAGAGGAATCTGCTCCATCAGCTGGAGATCTCAAATGACATTTCCTAGGATATGTGCTTGAAACTGTGATCAGCGAGAATTTCAACTATGATCAATGTTGAAATGTGCATTCTGGGACACATAATTGGGAGTTAATGTGTTCAAACTGATTCAGACTGACACTGTACGACATTGGGGATTCCTCAAGGAAATCAATTACAATAGCAACTTTTTTATTTTGAACTTCTTACATCTCATTGACCTCGAGATCTTAATTACACTTAAACTACGAACGTGAAGGGCTGAAATATTTGGCAAGTATAAATTAAGTGCATTTATATGTGTGCTACTGCTAGATCAATATGCTGATTTTGCTTTGCCAAGGCGATCTTCAAATGGTGTTCTGTTCTACTGTGCTAGGTCATGCGCAGCCACACGCCACTGGGATGGCCAGAAAAAAATAGAGTGGGCTTCGCAGAATGGGGATTGTGGAGTTCATACTGAGAATTTCCAAACACCCATCAGAAAGATCGGTTCAGTTTCTGAATTCAAGAGTCCGAGTACTATGTCAGATGAATTTCCAATCCTGGAACTACATGAAGAAGTATGGCATGAGACGGAGAAAACATGAACGGTTACGGTTAAGATACTTGTGTTGCAGGTCTCCTGTGATGTTCTCCAGAACCTCAAATATACCAGTCACAGAAGCAATGACAACCTCATCGCTTGCAACAGACGTTACTTTTATTCAATTTTGGTCATCCAGTGGCGATTATAACAATTTGTATATGCATGCGGAATTAAGGTTACCATTCGCAAAATTGTTCACACGTCTCTTTTCTGTTACAGTTGAATCTTTCATGTACATACGGTTTTCCTATACGAGTCATGTTTGGTATTTCAGGATATGAAAAGCACTGTATAGAAGTTTGCATTCATTTCATATTTAAGCGTAGAATGAACTCCATTTTTCAAAACAAGAAGCACAAAGAGTACTCATTAACATCAGGGTAGACTTCCAGTTGTATCCTTTGACCACAGAATATTAATTGAATTGCCAGAGTTTATTCAGCTTGTCATCAATTTTGCACATGTCATTGCAACTGAGCAGGTTGTTGGAGCAGTCGTCCCAGGCATGTATGGGTCCATCTCCTTCCAGCCAGTTGGCAATTGTTTCAGCATAGGTAAGCTGGTTTGGACCTACACGCACTTCGTGCAACCAGTAGTCCAGCCGTAACAGTGGGTGACCATAGCAACCAGGTACAAACAGGCCAACATGTGGTGCTGTCTTTTCCAGATCCATTGCAACTTCCTTCATACCATCAGCCCATTTCTGCAAATGGGCAGTGTCAGTCTCGTTGATACAGAAGTACATGTAGGCATAGCAATCGAAGGTCTGAATACTGATGAGGAGAGGAAGCTTGAATGATTTCCACCATGTATTTACATCAAATGATTCTAGAACTCCATCAAAGTAGTCATTGGCATCAGACATTATGTTGTTGAACGACCTGCAGTCTTCGCTGAAGGGGTTCTGCTCCCAGTTGGGGTAAAAAATTGCAGCGTCCACGATGCACCGTATGTCCACATCTGGGAGTAGTTGTGCAATATACTCCGAGTTGAAGGCCACACCTCGCCCGCCAGCACTGATGCCAGTGACCAGCAATCGATCTCCTGGACCGAGTCCTACAAGAGACTTGAGGGAATTGACGGCGGCAGTGACGTGAGCTCGACCCTTGAAGTAGTAACCTCCGTTCTCCTCAGTCGGCTCACCATTACCAATGTAGAAATCACTACTGCAGTACTGAACGTAGACTTTGTAATATGAAGAGAACACTGGGTTAACTTCTGGATCATCTGACATGATTCCCTCTGGTTCCAAAGTTGGATTTTCAGTTGGTGAACAATAGTATGGCATAGTGCGACATCGTTCTTCGCATTCCTCAATAGAGGTGCAGAAGTAGCCACCCTGGAGAAAGATGATGAAGTTCCTGTTGATGGTTGGTCGAGTCAGACTGTGGTAGATGAGAGCTGGACGTCCGTCATTGCACACAGCTCCAGGGTAGTCTTGTGCTGTCAGCTCCCTCCGTATCAACAGCGATCGTGCACTCACAGTCAGGCATAGCAAAGTGTAAACTGTCGTGATCAGTGACATCGTGTTTGTGGGATATGAGACCTCTTGGTGTATAGATCTGAAAAAGTCATCATGAGACATTATTATTGTGTACTTTTTATGTCCACATTGAGAATAATGTGTATCATTCAGCGTATTGTACAACGTATCCTTTTGAATGAAGTGTTTCAATATCTCAATTTCCTACAACGACTACCATATAAACGAAAGCTAGCTTACATGTTACATTAGCCTGCGACGTACAAAGTAAGCCAATGTAGTGCTCCCGGATAATCCGTACACGTCCGTATACTAGTAACTCTGCAATAGTCCAGCTTCCTTTGTTAATATAGGCTGCACGCACATAGCTTCAGCTGTGCATAGCTCCCGGTGCATGTGTAGACTGATGGCCTGGTTGTGCAGTATCGACGAGAGTTTTCCATGTAATGATCGAGGTTCTGATGCAAAAGTCGCAACCGAACGAAAAAAACATTGAACTTTGAACCTGTTCAGATTGATCATCCACATCTAGTGCACCAGTCGACTACAGTTACGCGCGATACCGTACTAGAAAATTACCTGAGATGGATATTTTCCACATGCATGAATTGAGCGGGCAAATCGTAGTCAGATGATCGATCATCGGGCGGCTTTGTTTTATTTTGAGGGGTCTGAGAGGCAAAATATCATCACAGCTGAAATTGGAGTACTTGTACATACTAAAGTGTCCTAACAAAAATCAATACTAAGTGTAATTAGTTGGATAAATCCGTATATATATTATTGAACAAACCACAAGACAATGATTATTCATAGAGATATTGAACATAAGCGTTTTTAGCTTACCGGCCTTTGGGCCGATAAGCTATTATCGTGGTTTTTCGTCCGTCGTCCGTCATCCGTCGTCTGTCGTCCGGCGTCCGTCGTCCGTCGTCCGTCCGGGTCTGTAACTTTTTTTTGGCATGATGAATTTCCCCATAAATTTGTCAGAACATACCTTAGGCCAATATCTAAAAATGTTTTTTTTTAATTTTTAGGTTACTGGACCTTTGGTCCGATAACCTATTGCCGTGGCGTTGCGTCCGTCGTCCGTCGTCGTCGTCATCGTCCGTCGTCGTCCGTCGTCGTCGTCCGTCTACATTTTTATCTTTAAAGTTTACGATCGAATCTTTCTGAAATTTTGCACAAAAATGCCTAAAAATATTTCGAGAGGGAGGTATTTTTTAGTTTTTTGATTTTCGCAATTATTTCAAAATGGCGGCCGTTTTCGTCGAAAAATGGCCAATTTTGGACTTTGGCTGTCGTTTTCTCAAAATCTGTTCAGTAACTTTTTTTCTTATTCATGCATAACACTCCTCATATGTACCTCTGTGACATGTATAAATTTCGTTGCCCTTGAATCGCTCGAAGTGGGCCATTTTGGGCCCAAACTCGGCCCAAATGGGACTTTTCCATGTTAAATTCTCCTATGCTTTATAATGGGACACATTAAGCCTAATATCTCACCTAATATTGAGATTAGAGACTAGGAATCAATTGTGGACATATAGGAAATGATATATGCTGAATATTGTCGTGACCTTGAATTTGACCTTTGCCCTCATTTTCAAGGTCATAGGATAAAATGGCTAATATCTCGCTTATTATCGACTTTACAGCTTAGGAATACATTGTGAACATATAGGAAATGATATATGCTGAATTTCTCGTGACCTCGAATTTGACCTTGACCTCATTTCCAAGGTCATAGGACAAAATTGCTAATATCTCGCTTATTATCGACCTTACAGCTTAGGAATCAATTGTGAACATATAGGAAATGATATATTCTGAATATTCTCATGACCTTGAATTTGACTTTTGACCTAAATTTCAAGGCCAGTCATTTTATTTTCAAGGTCAGAATACAAAATGGTTTATATCTCTCTTATTATCAAATTCACAGCTTAGGGCTCCATAGTGAACATATAGGAAATGATCTATGCTGAATATTTTGGTGATCTAGAATTTGACCTTTGATCCAATTTTCAAGGTCAGAGAACAAAATGGCTAATATGTCGCTTATTATCATCTTTACAGCTTAGGAATCAATTGCGAAAATAGAGGAATGATATATACTGAATCTTTTCATGAACTAACATCTCACTTATTATCGACTTTACAGCTTAGGAATTTATTGTGGACATACTAGAAGTGATATATTTGTTGAAAAATTATTTTCAAGGTCACTGGACAAAAGGCTAATATCTAAAATGTATATTGTCCGGTAACCTTTCTTAGCCCTTGGGCTAATTTTTTGATTGAATCGTTTTTGCCGATTTGGCGGCCATTTTTGACGAAAAATTGCCAATTTTGGACTTTGGTGGCCATTTTCTCAAAAACTGTCAGATCAGTTTTGAGATTTTTGTTTCAAAACATTCCTCTCATGTACCTCTATGACATGTATAAGTTTCGTTGCCCTTGAATCGTCGGTCTGCGTGTGGCGGCCATTTTGATTTTTTGACGGTTCGGCGAAAAAAATTTTTTTTGTCCCAAATCAAGTCACTATTCGTTTTGAGCCATTTCCAGCAAAAAAAACCACATTCAAATGGGAAGTAATATATTGCGGTTTGAGTGGTGACCTTAAATTTGACCTTAAATGACCTTGAAAGGTCAAAACGACCTTTTTTGTCGAAAAAACAATGAATTTTGCCTTTGGTGGTCATTTTCTCGAAATCTATTCAGACAATTTTCCTCAAAATCATGTATAAGATTATCCTTAGGTACCTTTGTGATGTATATAAGTTTTGTTGCCTTTGAATCGACTGTCTGTGAAAATTTGTCATTAACGAAAAAAATCTTTCAAGATGTAACTTGATTTCGTATTAAAGTCCATACAGAAAATGTGTTTCTATCAACATTTACGACATGTTTTAACATATAGATTTTAACATCAGTGTAACAATTTATATGTATTCAGTATTCCACGCAATGATTGCCGGTAAGCTACAGCACCCTTGGTGCTGTGTTTTCTCAATTTCCAACACACTTTTTGAAATACCTCAAGTACGGTACAATATTAATTATTTTCACGAGCAATACTTTTTGCTCGACTACTCTACATAACATGAATATGATTATACACACTCCCATGGTCGGTTTCGTCTGGTGCATGCAAATACCAAGAAATCGTACACACAAATATAATACATAAGACCAATTTTGGTGTTACACATGTATGTATTTCTGAGGACATTTTACCTGTTACCAGATATCACAATTGTAGGCCTCAAATGTTACCCATGTTCTTGTTTATATCGTGTTAAGTTTTGTGAAGTATATATTGGAAATATTGCTTGTGAAGCCATCATCAATATAAGACAATCAGATATTGCAGACCCTTGCCCCACTGATTTAGTCAATTTACAACATAGAGGTTATACAACAGACTCTGTATCACGTTTGCTTACGTCCGTGAAAATTGATACAATTCTACACAATGATGAGAACTGCTACGGTTAAGAAAATTGTGCCGGAGGTCATGTCTCCCCTGTGATGTTCTCTAAAACCTCCAATAAACTAGTCACTGACACTGAAGCACTGACAACATCATCGTTCGGAACAAACGTTGCTCTTATCCAATTTTAGTCTTCCACTGGCGATCAGAATGAGTTGTATGCGGAATTAGGATCATGGGGCTACTACATGTATTAACAAATTCTTGACATATATTTTTTTTGTTACAGCTGAATCTTACATATAAATACAGTCGATGAACAGAACCTTGTATCTGACACAGAATACCATTTTGTTGTCGTTCATTATCTCATACGAGCCATGCTTGATACTTCGGGACATGACTGTAGAAATTGCATTCTTTCCATATTTCTGCGTAGAATGAACTCTTTTTTTTTTCAAAACAAGAAGTAATAACAGTACTCATTCACTTTCTGCTGCACTCTTTGACAAGATCATACAAATTGAACTGTAAGAGTTCAATCAAAGCCTGCAGCGCTTGTCAATTTTGCACATGTCATTGCAATTGAGCAGGTTGTTGGAGCAGTCGTCCCAGGCATGTATGGGTCCATCTCCTTCCAGCCAGTTGGCAATTGTTTCGGCATAGGTAAGCTGGTTTGGACCTACACGCACTTCGTGCAACCAGTAGTCCAGCCGCAACAGTGGGTGACCATAGCAACCAGGTACAAACAGGCCAACATGTGGTGCTGTCTTTTCCAGATCCATTGCAACCTCCTTCATACCATCAACCCATTTCTGCAAATGGGCAGTGTCAGTCTCGTTGATACAGAAGTACATGTAGGCATAGCAATCGAAGGTCTGAATACTGATGAGGAGAGGAAGCTTGAATGATTTCCACCATGTATTTACATCAAATGATTCTAGAACTCCATCAAAGTAGTCATTGGCATCAGACATGATGTTGTTGAACGACCTGCAGTCTTTGCTGAAGGCGTTCTGCTCCCAGTTGGGGTAAAAAATTGCAGCGTCCACGATGCACCGTATATCCACATCTGGGAGTAGGCTTGCAATATACTCCGAGTTGAAGGCCACACCTCGCCCGCCAGCACTGATGCCAGTGACCAGCAATCGATCTCCTGGACCGAGTCCTACAAGAGACTTGAGGGAATTGACGGCGGCAGTGACGTGAGCTCGACCCTTGAAGTAGTAACCTCCGTTCTCCTCAGTCGGCTCACCATTACCAATGTAGAAATCACTACTGCAGTACTGAACGTAGACTTTGTAATATGAAGAGAACACCGGATTAACTTCTGGATCATCTGACATGATTCCCTCTGGTACCAAAGTTGGATTGTCAGTTGGTGAACAAAAGAATGGCATAGTGCGACATCGTTCTTCGCATTCCTCAATAGAGGTGCAGAAGTAGCCACCCTGGAGAAAGATGATGAAGTTCCTGTTGGTTGGCCGAGTCAGACTGTGGTAGATGAGAGCTGGACGTCCGTCATTGCACACAGCTCCAGGGTAGTCTTGTGCTGTCAGCTCCCTCCGTATCAACAGCGACCGTGCGCTCACAGCCAGGCACAGCAGAGTGTAAACTGTCGTGATCAGTGACATCGTGTTTGTGGGATATGAGACCTCTTGGTGTATAGATCTGAAACAGTCACCATGAGACATTATTGTGTACATATCATGTCGACATTGAGAACAACGTGTATCAATTAGCGAATTGTAGGCCTATCCTTTTGAATGAATTAAATAAATGTCTCAATATCCATCAACGACTATCATGAATACGTTAACAACAAAAATAGGTTTATACACGTATGTTACATAATAGGCGTACGTACTAAGTAAGCCAATGTAGTGCTCCCGGAAAAAGTGCTATAACACTTATATCCAATCAACTCCCGGAAAAAGGTGCACCGATAATCCGTACACGTGCGTATACTAGTATCCCTGCAATAGTCCAGCTTCCTTCGTTAGTAGGCCTTCAGTAGCTTCAGTTGCACTGCACATAGCTGATGGTGCATTTGTAGACTGATGGCCTGGATGAAAAGTTATGCAGTTTTCCATATAATGAGGCTCTGATGTAAGAGTCGCAGCCGAACGGAAAAAAACATCGAACTTTGAACATGATCATCCACATCTAGTGCACCAATCAACTGCAGTATTGTGCGGTACCGTGGTAGAAAATGACGTCAAATAGGCGTTTTTCACATTGCATGGATCGAGTAAGCTGATAAAACATGAATTTAGAGGGCGTTATACTTTTAGAGTGGCCCGACATAGCCAGTCGCTATTGAATCATTGACGGAGCGCACGAGAATATTATGTTAGACACTATTACCAGCTGCGAATGAGTATGCCTAACACATAACCACAAAGGATTGTATGCTTATGTACGGAATAAAGCACTTATAATCAAGACTAAAACATGGCAGTTTGCCCTAATATTTCAAATTATTCTTGACACTTTAGGAATAAACATGTTGTTTTACCACATCAAGGTTGCTACATGAAGAATGGGCATGTCATCATTCAACAGTGCAGACTCATATTGAGCGGCCCGCTACTTGTATTCATGTAGACCTACGTGTTTTGGTGGGCAAAATCTATGCCATTATCGGCCCGATGTTTTGTCAGTTTATATGAATAATAGGCCTATAGCTTTTCACGGCCCTCAGAATTGAGGTATATTCTGCTGGTAACGCCTTCATAACTGATAATAATGGCGATCGATCGTTCGGACGGCTTTTGTTCTATTCCGAGGAAGGGAATTCTGAATTCTACATGTAAGCAAACGGATCTGCATGAGGCAAAATATAATCACAGCTGAAATTGAAATACCAGTGTCTTGATGCAAATAATAATACCCTCTAATATACTAAGTGTTATTAATTGGAACAATCAGGTAATATGTTATTGACCAAACCACAGGACAATGGCTATTCATAGAAATACTGAAAATGGACACATTCTCCTTCATTTTCAACACACTGTGAAATACGTTAAGACTATGCCCGGATCTGGTACTCTGTGTACAAACACCACTGTGTTCAATTCTGGAGGCTTAGGATGGTCCACCACGTTGTTCAGGAGGGCGATGAGCGGACTGGTACTTTGTGTACTAAGGCCAGCGTGTTGGTGAAGATTGTGGTGGTACAGCACCTTGCGTGTTCAAGGTGATGAGCGGTTCGGTACTATGTATAGTGAGATTAAATCTAATCTTCCTCCATGCACATGTCATTGCAATTGCGCGGATTGTTGGAGCAGTCGTCCCAGGCATGTATTGCACCATCGCCTTCGAGCCAGTTGACAATTGCTTCAGCATAGGTTATCTGGTTCGAACCTGCACGTAGCTTGTGAAACCAGTAATCGAAGCGCAACATTGGGTGACCATAACAACCAGGTAGAAATAGACCCACGTGAGGTGCTGTCTTTTCTAGATCCATCGCCACTACCTTCATACCTTCAGTCCATTGTTGCGAGTGGACAGGATCAGTCTTGTTCATACAAAAGTACCCGAATGCCTGATAATCAAAAACTGTGACACCAATGAACAGAGGAAGCGGAAATGTTTTCCACCAAGTATTCACATCGAAGGACTCAAGAACTCCGTCGTAGAACTCGTTGCTATCAGTCATGACATCATTAAACGGCTTGCATTCCTCGCTGAAGGGGCTCCGCTCCCAGTTTGGGTAGAAGATTGCAGCATCCACGATGCACCTTATATCCACATCTGGAAGTAGTGTTGCAATATGTTCACAGTTAAAAGCCACACCTCGCCCTCCAGCACTGATGCCAGTGACCAGCAATCGATCTCCTGGACCGAGTCCTACAAGAGACTTGAGGGAATTGACGGCGGCAGTGACGTGAGCTCGACCCTTGAAGTAGTAACCTCCGTTTTCCTCAGTCGGCTCACCATTACCAATGTAGGAATCACTTGTACAATATTGTATATAGACTTTGTAGTATGATGAGAAGATTGGGTTGATATCTGGGTCATCTGACAAGATACCATCTGGTTCCAAGGTTGGATTGTCAGTTGGTGAACAATAGAATGGTGTGGTACGACATCGTTCTTCGCATTCCTCAATAGAGGTGCAGAAGTATCCCTCCTGCATGAAAATGATGACGTTCCTGTTGGTTGGCCGAGTCAGACTGTGGTAGATGAGAGCTGGACGTCCGTCATTGCACACAGCTCCAGGGTAGTCTTGTGCTGTCAGCTCCCTCCGTATCAACAGCGACCGTGCGCTCACAGCCAGGCACAGCAATAACAACGTTGAGCTCAGTGCGTGGTGGCATGGTAACTGCATGTCTGATCATGAAATCACTCACTAATCCATTCAATAACCAAATATGTTCACTGACAGAACATTTCGATGATATATTTATTTCATTAAAGTCCCAACAAACACGTATCATGAATTCCCTATTGCTCGCAACCGAAGAACCTTACAAACAGTAGGCCTACACGACGCTATCTATACAACTCGTATTGATCGCTCTTGATGTGCGCACCCAAATTGGAACACCGCTATCTTGTTATTTGACAGAGCTATCTTTGGTATGATGCTAACAACAGTGAACCTGCAGTGTACATACAGATACACTGATGTAGCCTAATTTACTGCACCGGTCAAACGTACAAGGTCCCGACAAACTTGGTCCATCAATATAGGCCTATATGCGTGCATCTATTTTTTCAGCAATTTCGTTTGGATTTTTTGTTAGAAGCGTTTATTACCTTGATTACCTGAGAAATGGTCAGTTTTGTTTTCAATAACATTATCCATTCTGAATTAGATCGACCTTTATTCGTGGCAACATCAGGGAGGATTATTTTTCATGTATCGGGCACACGATTTGTATTTTCATTATGATTCCGACTAGGACCCAGTGATGAGGTCAATATATATACGTATTAATGTATTTTATTGTATGAACATATTTGCATTTGATACCCATATTTCAAGTATTTAATCAAATATCGCACTTAACTGTGATAAGATAAGATCTTGAATTGACTTCTCTTCATGTCGTGCTGTAAACAGAATAGATTACAACCACCCTGGCCAGACTCTCTCCGCCCCCCTCCCCTCCCCCGCCCACCCCTCCCGCAAGCACCAGTGTAAAGTCTAGCCCCTACGCCTCGCGGCATACTTCGCCATGGGCATGCGCGCACTAGGCTGACTCACAAGGGTGTTCTTAGTATAGTAGTTGTTTTGTCCTTTTCAACGCTTCCAAGTTCTTCCTCATTCCCGTGGTGGACAGAAAGCGACAGAGACACGTCTTCATATTGATTCAAAACTCACACTTTATTAATTTTCAAAATCCAATAATTGGTTCAGAATCATCCAATATTCCATTGAAAATATACAAAATGTCCATACATTATAAAACGACATTCCTTAATACATTTCCTCTAAATGTCATTTCTCCATGCCGACGCGCTAAGGCGCCGGCACAGAGGGCCGAGCCCTTGCCGCTATCAAACTGTATCCAATGCTCGTGTCAAAATTAATCCAAAATCGAGAGCTGCGTACGACATTGAAAGCTAATAGAATACCCGTATATGTACGAAGCAAATAGCAAAAGATTTCTCTAACTCGTTTACACCGATATTTTTCTGATGTTTTCGCGATGCTAAACGGTATCGTATTATAACATGGGATACTTCACCTGAGAGTCAAACGACAATTTTCTACCGAATTTCATACTCATATCGCAAAAAAAAATCAAGGAGTTGGTGATCTACACCAAGTTAAATTTTAGCTCAAATGGGATCTCAAGAATCTGGGTATATTCCGGTATTTGGTCGTGTTTTTATTCACCAGGATTCGCAGTATTCTTGTAATTTTGGACCAGATACACATTAGGGTGTATTCTACACAAAAAATTGATTTCAAAAGAGTGCACCATTACAAACGCGAGCGAATGCACGAACTCGTATGAGAACCCTGAAATTCAATGATGGGCTACAATTTACATTGGGTGTACACATTTTTCAATTGTGTCACAAAAGTCTGAAATTTGATGGTAAACTGCCGTTTGTCTCTCAGACAACCGTGATGTATGCCAAGTTATAATACGATACCATTAGCATCACAAAAATATCATTGAAAACAGTGTACACGAGTTAGAAAAACCAGAGTATAAATTTAGCAGGTTCATGAACAAACCAGGGTATATATACCATTAGCATCACAAAAATATCATTGAAAACATTGTACACGAGTTAGAAAAACCAGAGTATAAATTTAGCAGGTTCATGAACAAACCAGGGTATACTGATCAATCTCCCAACTACCAATGTGGCCACACTCTAGGTGGGTAATTTAACTTGTTTAGGTAAGGGGATGGGGGTCAAAGACTTTTTTAAAAATAAATATCTGTATCAACATAATCTAGAGCTTACAAATTACATATTTTACAGAGTACCTAATCAGCATCCTAAAATTGAAAAGAAAATAGGGGGTCACCGTATCCGTTCGCATGGAAAACACGATGCAAGACGTGAATATGGACAAAAAAATATGCAAAAATGCAATAATTTATGTCATTTTAGGTAAATGTTTGTGATTTTGATCGAATATGTCGAAGAAACCAGCACGGTGACCCCCTATTTCCTTTAAGTATTAGGATGCTGATCAGTTACTCCATAAAATAGGTCATTTTGGAGAGATAATATTCAAGAAATAATTTTTCAATTTTGACTATTCATTATCTCACTGTTTGTAGCCGACTACGTTAAAACAACATCAATAATTAGTCAGCTGTAGGGCATGCCACTGGCTTATGACTCAGGCTGTGAGTGCCAATAACAACGCGGACAGGCTGATAATAAACATCACAAGCCTGATCAACTTTGAATTCCATCACTAGCGAATAGCCTAAATTTTAGTTATGCATGTGCACATGTAAAGTAAAGTCAGCTCTGACTTACTATAATCAGAAAAATTAGCCTAAGGGTTCAGAAACGTCACTGGAGAAATGTTTAGTGTTAAATCACAACTTTTTCCACCAAAATTGCCGTTTTGACCTTTCAAGGTCATTGATGGTCAAATTCGAGGTCACCTAAGATTTCGCCACATATGACTTCCCATTTGAATGCGTCACTATTTAAGCTCTAGAGGAATCATTTTGTTATTTTTTTCGGCTGGAAATCACTCAAAACGAATCTTTAGTGGCTTGAGTTGGGACGCCGGTCGGTCGAAAAATCAATTCGAGGGCAACAAAACTTATACATGATGAGAAGGTACATAAAGGGAATCTTTTGGAACAAAAATCTCAAAAGACTGTAGTGACTAATACACATTTACTGCTAGGTGTACATTCCACGTCGGACATTTAGCACTCAATGTCATCCGAGGTCAAGCTCAAGGTCATCATTATTTGTTTTATATACGACTTCTTATATTATGCTCATAATGCAAACATCGCTCTATCTACAAGCATTCCGTCTATAGAAGAAAATTTGGTCATTGGCTGTTTTGACCTTTGAAGGTCATCGAAGGTCAAATTCAAGGTCACCTCCAAAATCGCCATATATGACTTCCTATTTGAAAGTGCCAAAATCTAAGCTATATTTTCAGGCGTTCTATAAGTATAGTTGTGGAAGCTCCCATTAAGGGCCGAAAAAAGTGCCGAGAAGTCCAAAAGTGAAAAAAATTGTCCAAAAAAAGTCCAAAATTGAGCATTTTTCGTCAAAAATGGCCGCCATTTCGGAAAAAAGCGAAAACTTTTCTGGAAATATTGAGTTTTAAAATTGACTTTTATTTTTTATACCATGCATAATTACCTCTGATTCTGGGATCGATTAGTTAGCGAGCCCTCATTAGTCAACCACACATGAAATATGGGTGAGACGCTAAAACGAAGTTAGCCGGTCCGTTTGCACCCTGTGCTGGTAGTTCATGGTAGTTAACTGAGCAAGTTAATTTTAAAACTCGAGTCAGGAAGCGAAACTCCGCCTCCCCCACTGGCTCATACAGGGACTCGTTCAGACTGGAGAGTACTAAGGAGAGATCCCACTAGGGTGTTCTTGAGACCGTAGGTACATCTTGAGAGAATGACTTAAACAAGGATGTAATTTCCCGCGAGTAAGAAATTTCGAGACCATGCAACAAAAGGATGTTGGCTATGACTGCACGGTACCCCTACACCGTCGAGAGCGCCCTCTTGCACTTATCCTGCAGCCAGAGGAAGAAATCCGCTACCACAGGGAGAGTGGGATTGCACGGATCAATCTTCCATCCAGTACACCAAAAGGAGAACACTTACACTGGTAGAGGTGCTCAGAAGTGGATCTGTCTGTCCGTGACATATGATGGGAAGCCTTTCTCGAAAAGCCTGATGCTCTGAAGGAACGCCTGATAACCTCCACAACATGAAGATGCAGAACCTCTAAGTGCTCTAGAAACAGCCTGCCCTGCCGGAGCAGAGAGAGAGAGAACGGCGGAAAAGCGTATGCCCACAGGCCCGTCCAGTCGACCGCGAGGGCGTCCACTGCCCAAGCATGAGGGTCTGGGAACGGAGACATGTACAACGGGAGTTGATTGTTCTGGAAGGTCGCAGAGAGATGGGGCTGAACCCAAAGGCACCACAGGTGGCTGCAAACCTGCAGACTGAGTGAACAATTCATGGAAACTGGGCTCCTCCTTGAGAGAGCATCCGTCAGAGTGTTCATTGCTGCGGGAATGTGATGGGTGAGGAGGTTTAAGTACTGCGACTCAGCGCAGTTCAGTATGCTGCAAGTCAGGGTGCACAGCCCCTGTGCCCACGTCCCCCCCTCCCCCTTGTTTTTGATGTAACCAATCACCATGGTGATGTCAGACATCGCAAGAACCGTAGAGCCTGCGACTGTTTGTTAAGAGTGACGTAGGCCAAACCAAACTGCTTTCAACTCTAGCCAGTTGATATGATGTAGGAGATCAGTTGCGGATCACAGACCCGCGGCTTGAAGCTCGCCCAGATTGGCTCCCCAGCCGTACCAGGAAATAATCTGAGTCTAGCGCGTGTATGGGGTGACTGCGAAGCAGATTGTCGTCATTGCCCCACCACTGGAGATCGTCCTGAAGTGCTGGGAGTACCAGCACCGAGGTCGTGAGGTGATGGGAAGCATCCCAGAACTCCCTGGGGTGAAACTGAAATGCCCTCATCTGCAGACGGGCTTCGGGGACGATCTTCTCAAGGGAAACCATATAGCCTATCAGACAGAGAAACACGAGAGCTGGGACCGGAAAACCGGATGAGAAACACCGTAGCACGCCATGCAAACAATGCAAATGGTTGACCGTTGTTCTGGCCAGGAAGGAACAGGTATCTATATCCATGTCGAGGTAGGTCAGCCTCTGGCCCGGGACTAGCTCTGATGTCTGAAAGTTGATAATCAGGCTGATCTACTGGCGAAGCTGAACTATCAGGTCAGTGTGGGACGGTCTGCTGGTCGGACACGGTAATCAGCCAGTGGTCCAGATACTGGTAAGATGTATACCCCTGCGGTGCGCCCAAGTCGAAACCAGCTGGAAAACCCTGGTGAAGAGGTAGGGGGCTGTTGAGAGGCCGAAACAAAGCACTCTGAACTGGAAGACCGAGCTGCCCAACTGGAACCGTATGTAGTGTATAATGGAGGATGGGTGTATGGGGATATGGAAATAAGCACCCTTTAGGTCTATTAACGCCATCCAATTCCCTTTGCGTAGCGACAGCAGGATGGTCCGAGGACATAACATCGAGAACCGCTCCTTCTGGATGAATCTGTTGAGGAGTCTTAGGTCTATGATGGGACGCCAGCCCCCAGGCAACTTCAGAACGATGAATGGCGACTCTAGAACCCGGGTGAAGGCTGGGGAACGACCTCTATTGCCTGCTTGAGAGCATCTCCGTGATGAGCTTGTCCAGGACTAGAAACTTTTCCGTCCCTGGAGCATAAGAGGCGAACCTTACAGGGACAAGGAAGAGAGGTGGCGTCTGATCGCACAAGATCCTGTACCCGTGCTTCAAGATCACGATCACTAGACTGTCCTGGAATTCTGTATGCCAATGCTGCCAGAAGGCTTGAAGACAAGCTCCAACGAGGGATACATCGGTAGGCAGGGAGCGTGGGAGCGTCTGGGGTTGATCAGGAGCACGGCAAAGTCTTGAGGCCAGACGACTAACCGCCCCCACCACGACCACTGCGTGAAGCACCAGACGAATACCTCTTAGGCTTGTCATATGTAGCCGTGTGGTGAAATGAAGACGACGCCAAACACACGCATGTAAAATCAGTGTGGTTTAATGATGTGCAATATGTACAAATGTGACGAACACACATCCATGACATGAACTGACGAGTGGCAATTAGTCCTAAATCACAGCCAAATTTATAAGAAAATATATTTGCGTTAATATGACGTAAGAAGACATACAGCAACAGATAACCATTCACAATGTGGGTATTAATAATACAAGAGTATAACTCAAAGACATGAAAATTGAGACAAACAAGGGCTTAATGTACTAATCCATTGAGAAACACAGAGAAATAGTAGAATTCACTGAAACGTAATGCCAGGTCATCAACACCATGCTACACAGGGTGGCTTCTTATCCTGCCGCTCCACTAGCTTAGAGAGTGGGAAATTACCGAGCAGGTCCGCCTCCTGAGCCACGGCCTGGCCAGCCTTTGTGAGGACGTCAGGGTCGAAGAGTGTTGCTGAAGACCGAAGCCGAACGGAGCTTCGACCGGAACGCGTCGGAAAACTTGGACGAGATCTTCTTGAGGAACGTGTCATGCCTCTGTAACACCACGTTGGCCCACTCGACCTGCAATTACTTGGTGATCTGACCTACACACTTGTTGAGCAAAGACAAAGTTCTCATGATATGAACCAGGTCCGCAACGAGCACTTGAACCATGGCGCCCGGGTCGGCCTCCATATCTGCGCTGGCTGGACCGGGAACACGATAGTCGACCTGATCGCTGAGAAGGCCCGACAATTAATCCATTGAGTTGGCCACCAGCTGGACTTGATGAGGATAAGACTCCCAGCTGCATAAATCAGAATCGGAGTGTCGCCGAGACACTCGAGGCCTTATGCCCAGGTGCCATGAGCGAGAGGTCCTCATTCACTGCCTTTGCCTCCAGAGTGGTTGACGACTCGAAAGTCTGATAGTGCTTGAGTTGTCCTTGGAACGAGGTCACGAACTTGCCGGTCAGTAGAGACGTTCCACCCGGGGGCGAAATCTTGTCCTTCACCAAAGAATGGATGTAAGAGACGCTACTGGCCCAGGGGAAGCAAACATCCGGCTCCCAAACATCCCGTGAAGAGAGAACCTTGTCGTTGAGGGACGAGAAGCGAGGTCCAGAAAAGCCTTCTGGACCCAGCGCCTTACCAGGGCGAAAGTCTCATCACCAGACTTGGAGGTAGCCTTGGAGGTCACGGTGTCTGTAGACCTGGCAGGACTAGCTGTACGGAGCTTCTTGATTGGCGGCGCCTCCATGGAAGGCCCCGCGTGCACGGCAGGCTCCGGAGCGGGAGAGGTACCTGGAATCCTCTTCGACGAGCAGTACCGGTCCGACTTGGAAGAGCGATCCGAAGAGGCAGGTCTGGAATCCCGATTGCCAGAGCGTGGCCATTCCTCACGGCTGTCATGGTAGTCCTTAGAGTCCCTCTGATGACAGTCCCCACGGTCCGCATGGTCACGGTCGTTCCTACGTCCATAGTCATCGTAGGTGTCCCTGGATAAATGACCGTACCGGTAGTAGCACTGTCTCCTCCCTGTAGAAGCTATCAAAGTCTTAGTCACGCCTCTAGTCATACACCCAGTCCCTAAAGCGGTCGGCACGTTTGGAAGATGGACGGTCAAAATCACGGCTAAAATCCACTCTATGGCCTACAAAAATAAATTTTCTGTTTCTCGTCCTCCTATTTTTTCAAAACTGGGTAGGGAGGGACTTTTTATTTTTTTATTTTGCTAAAAAATATACCGTCCTCCGCTCATGAGAAAATTGGGTAGGGAGGCACTTTTTATTCATATTTTTGGTGGGACGACATTCCACACGTAGCCTATAAAATTTAAATAGGAGGTAAGTTAAATATATGCTAATTTATGCTAACACTATCCTCAAAATAGGGGGGGAGGGGGACACTTTTTATTTCTTATTTAAGAATCGCGAATAAAAAAATCCGGGAGGCTGCTTTTGAACACAGGCGGGCGGGGACAAGAAACAGAAAATTAATTTTATTAGGCCTATTGTTGTCCTAGGAACTACCACCACGCTTTTCGTAACAATGGAACCAGATTTGTACTAAATTGGTAATATTCTTGTCCCATGATTTTACATTTAGGACCCCCAATTTCATTTGAGCCCTACGTTATCTGGTAGAAGAGAGCAGTTCACTTTTAAACGGTATTGCAATCAGTTTCTAGTGATCCGATAACTGGTTTCCTTCATGTTTCGTTTGTCGTCCATCCATGGTTAGACATAGCATTACATGTATGACGGGTGTTTTTGGATATGCAAATTAATGTCATAACGTGAATATATTTATACTTTTTATTTTCAAGTAACTAGACACTAAATTTGAAGAGTAACCCGATACATGTATGTTCTGGGCCAGTCGAAAGCTTTTCTGAATTGTGTAATGGATAGGTTCAAAAACACCTGATGTAATGAACTGTAGTGTATATGACCAGTCTCTTTTTGACTTTTTGGGGCACATTTATTTTATATACATTATGTATGTTTGATTACACTAAACGTTCACTGATGGAGATAAAAACATTTTGCTTTGGTCATGGAGGCAATTGTGTGAAAAATGCTACATATTTCATCAGGATCAATCTAACTTTATTTCATATGTGCATGTATGTACAAACCACTCTTACCTTCATATAACGAATACATCAAAAATGACAATGGCAAAGAATTGACCAAGCTTCTCACAAAAATATAAATGCATTCTTGGTGGATTCTTACAACAAATGACCTACACATGAAATTGTTTGACTCGAATTTTGAACATTTTACACAAATACATATATCTGCAATGGGTACGATGTGTATAAAATGATGTCCAAATGTTCGATTTGATGACAAAATGAATGCCAACCATGATTTATTACAAACATATACATATACATACATACAGCATGATAACACTGTTCCCACCACAAATTGTGTCTTATTTATCCACCGTTGGTATGAACGATTCAAAATACATAACAACGTATAAAGCATCCTAACAAGACAACAAAAGATGCAAATTTTTTTCCACAAAGTGATTGGTATGGAGTGCTATCATCATTCATCATACTTGTGTCCACTGTTCAGAAAAGTGTTCTCTGGTACAAACATGATACAAATCTCTTGGTCAGGGAGAGCAGAAAACCCTAAAAGCTTAGCATGCCAATAATTTGACTGGCAGGATGAAGGAGGGACAGTTAATAAACTCGACACACTACCCATCTTATGGTCTCAAATACAACCATATAACCAATGATGCATCACTAATTGTATTCAATTACCTACACCATAAATGCATACATTCCAATATACATGTATCTGACTATTTCTAACCTATAAAATAGTCCGAAGGGCAGAAACACAACATGTAAACCAGATGGACATCAACAACTTTCTCGTCAATGTCCGGGTGTGAATTCCATTTTATATACATGCATACACGCAACTATTCCTGCCCTTGTGTCTGCGCTACGACCCAGCCTGTTCCTGGTCCTGACATGGCGACTGTGTGCTGTCTGCCTCGGCCAGCGCTGTCGCTTCCTGTGACACCTCTGATGTCTGTCCCTCACTATCAGCACCACTCTGGCCCGTTAAAACATCCCCGGGCGCCTGATCCACCTCCTCAGTGGCAGGCATTGTATCCATGGCCACCTCCTCCTCTCCATACTCCAACTCCTGCTGCACTCCATACATTTCTCCACTCTCCATTTCTGATTGGTATTCTTGGGTTGCCGTGAGATCACGATCTTGCAACTCACTCCCATCAAGGCAAAAACCCGACTGTGAATCCTCCTGACTGAATGGCTGCTGGCCATCCTGAGTGATACTTTCCTCCTGTGATACAGCTCCTCCTTCTGACTCCTGGCTCTCGCCGGGTGGAAGGTGACCATCAGTCTGTCCATTATCCTGCATGGAATCCTGTCCTTCTTGGCCTTGCTCAGCCTCTGGAGGCACCTCATCCTGCTTGGCTGCTGCGTCGAGAGCACCCTCGCCCCCAGAGGCCACCGAGGTGATTACAGGTGTGGGGGCTGTTGATGCTGGCGGTGTTGTAATCTCTGTGGAGATGGGCACGGTGACCATGGTGCTGGGACTGATGCCGAGACAGCCGTCCTGTGCGGGGTCATAGTCAAGGTCAGGGTTGAGCTCCTGTTGAAGGTCGAGGATCAGGAGACGAAGCTCCTCTCGCTTCTGCTTGACACAGTCCTCTGAGAACCAGTTACCGAGGTTTGGCAGTGGGATACTGTAGTCGTGAATTGGGTTCTGTAATGTAGGAGAAGAAAGTATCCAGGTTTACACACAGCACTCACTGTTTCAATTTGTAATTGATTGATGTGTGAAGTGACCATTACTCACTTTGAAGAAACTCTCCACATACTGCAGCACAAACACGCCACAGTCACTGAAGTTGGTTTGCTGGGGACATTTTGGAACAGCACCCTTCATGTTGTCCTTGGTCAGTGTTCGAGCACCATCAGTGGCTGCCTTCTTCACGTCCCACTCAACTTGAAGGTATCTATGAAAGGAAGGAAACAAAGTTTCATTAGATTATGAATCTCTTTATGAATCATTTATATTAATCTCTGAGGGTAACTTCTATTGGATCACGACATTCCTTTTGAATATAAAGGTCAATGCTGATCTCTGTACTTACTCTCGTAAGGTGCGGACAACACTCGTTCTCCCAGGACCACTCAAGGAGTCAAATATCAAGATACATGGCCTGAAAACAAAATAGGGTATACTTTAAACCCACTCAAATTATTTGCCCTCACAATATCATAAAGACATGTTTCTTTGTAATACATACTGCATGATATTTTTGATCATTTTGCGCGGCTGTGGTTCCTTAGTTGTGTCATTCTTGTCGCTGCCATGCTGACTGGGGGCCGGGCTGGGAGCGCTGGCTTCCTCAGGCTGAGGAGTGGCGGGCTTGGACCCACTCTCGGGCTTCTCCTGCTCTTTGGATGCCTCCTCCTGTGGGGTCTGACATTGGGGAAAATTGAACTCCACAGCTCTTGCCCAGAAACCGCATGTTTGGCTGACATCTATTTAGAACAACTTCACACAGAAAGATAGACAGGTCAGTATGACTTACTTCTAGTTTGCCCGCGGCATTCTGATCACATGATCCACGGCTCGATTCTGATTGGGCGTCCTGTTCCGGAGCACTAGCAGCCACAAGTGGTTCAGTAAGTCCGGGGAAGCAGATGATTGCCAGGTACCAGTGAGCACTGAAGGCAGTGCAATACAAAATACTCAAAACCTTCTGTGCCGTTCTGTGATATGAACTTGATCCATTCACAATTCCAACACAAACATGTGACTGGTGTAAATCAACTGAACATTCAGTTACCTTTCATTGATAGGCACTATGATGAAATCCTTCTCAAACAGGTTGACATGACGTGTCCAGGTTTTGACCCGAGAATGTCTTTTTTGTTGTGCCCTACAAATTGTTATTTATGTACACATGACTTTAGGAAGAATTTTCTTACAAGCTACATTTGCAACAGTTTAACATGAACATGTATGCCTAAAGGCGAACCTACACTTACTAATGTTCCATACAATATGGTTTGATACTGATAACTTACGTCAAATTAGTGTCCTCCTGGCCGACACGTTTCGCTTGTTTTTGTGTCAGCCGTCGGTAGAAGAACGAGCTGAACACATGGGTTCTCTCTTTGTCACCATCACTGAATATCTCATTGAACAGGTACCTGCAGTGTTAAAATTGATGTTGTCTTACATTTATTGAACTTGTACTAACGATACATTCAGTGACGTGAATGTTTGTAACCAAACGTAACAGTTATTAAATAGGAATTGCAATTCCTTGTATATGAAATTTGGAGACTAACACTCCAAACTGCCCAATTTCCTATGACTATGTAATAGTATAATCACTCACTTCAAATAGAAATCAATGATAACATCATTCAAGAACTCGCCCTCGTTGAGACAATACAGATCTTCGTTAGTAACACAGATGCCACCAGTGGCTGGAGGTGGTGGATAAGTGAACAGTCTGCAAGCAAAACAAAAAGTCATTAATCAGAAGTCCTTTTTCTCAGCATGGCACTGCAACGCCACCTGACAACAACCTGTCAGAGACGCAATCCTCTCCATGACCCTTACTTTATCACTGGCCCAGAGAATGATGGTAAAAGTGGCGACGGAGATCGACTACGGTCCATCGGTTCCTCTTCCTCGTCCTCGCCATTGACGCTGCTGGACTTCAGCCTCGGGACTCCCTGAGATGTCCCCGGCAGCGCCAGGATCAGACCCTGGCCACCAGAGACGGGCACCTGAAGCACCTGGGTCAGAACTGTGTTTTGACCCAAGATCAGACCACTGGACGTCTGAGTCAGCAGCTGTGTCGAGCCTGTTTTTCGCAATTCAAATGCAAGATTAAAGATAGTACACTATTTACATGTTTGATTTTGAGATAATATATCTCCAATATCACATAGTCATCGGCAATATTGGCTCTTTAGCTATTGGAAATTCAGAGGAATAATATAAAAGAGGTTGAAGACAACAGCACATAGTTACATCCATGAAAATTTAAGTACCCATTATTTTTTTCTGAGCAGGAACATATGAGGCCTGTATGAGCATGTCATTAGCCTTCTCAGGAAGCATTGGATAGAGGATCTTTGGCTGGGCACACAAGTTGTCTGTCTCCAGTTTTCGACATATTGCCTTGAAGATTTCCTGATCTCGACTGGGCCACGAGTTCATCAGTATCGTTATAAAACGATGACACTCCACTGCAAGGAGAACAGCTTTCTCTTGATACAAAGCTAGCAATCTTGCTGATTCAATTGACTGCAAGACAGCAGTTGTATTGGCGAACACAGATATTGGACAAATCAAACTCCATATGTGTTTGAATACATCCTAAGACTATTTCTAACTTACATGTGCTATCAGGATCAAAGTACTTCTCATTGTTCTGACAAGGACCGATGCGGTGTTTTATCCTGGCTGCACAGTGTGGCGTCACTCGTATGAACATGACCATGAACTTGCTGTAGGAGACCTGCAGCTCCAAGATATCTCGCTGCTCCACACGAATATCCACGATCTTTGCAGCCCCAGTAGTTGGCACTACAAGTCAATCATACAATTTGCATGTGAAAGTGACTTTCCATATTTTGTTAATTTCAGGATAGCTACAACATCAGAACCCCAACGACATGAATGATTGAGCACTCTGACTTGCAGTGTGATGAGCAGGACATACATTTAAGCATCATGAGGAATCCTTTGAGTGAGAACTCGACATTTTTCACCGGCGATGTTTGCATGGACCCCATTCGGACATTTTGACAGCTGAGTTTGATGACAGGGTCGACCAGTCGGACCACATTACCAGATCCCTGCTTGTGTTCTGATGCCTTCGCAGCTGACACGTTTGCTGGTAATGCTACAGGTTTCTTGGCAATGATTTTCCCAGACTGAGATGGAGAAAACAATTACATGTGGAAGAAATTTTGCATAACACTGCACAAAATCTAGATTTAAACAAAGCAGTGACAGATGCTGGAAAACACATACCTCGTCTTCCATGCGGAACCTGCGGCTGAGTCTCCCATCCTGTCCTGGAGTGGCTGAGGGATCTAGTCGAGGCTGTTTGAGGTACGGACCTTGCATCTCATCATCTTCTTCATCACCAGACGAGAGAATCGTCACAGTCTCTGTCAAATTATTCAACTACACTTACTACACATACTCCATGAACAAAAGTACACATAGATGCTTTCATTTTTTTCGACTGTCTTACATAGGTTTTTTATTTTAACGTTCTCAGTTTCATGAGCACAAGTCTGAAAGTTGGCAAAAATCGCTGTTTGATCCCACGGTGGAGTATGCAGAGTTATATTGCAATACCATTTATCACTGTGTGATACGAGTGAAAACCAATGTAAACGACTCTTACATCTTGTGTATTATAAAAAGCTATCCCATTAAAAAAAATTTCACATCAACTTGAAATCAGCTCCACATCATTATACATTGTACTTGAATTTGTTGAAATCACGTTGGACAAATTTAAGGAAGCACTTCACACACCAGGCTCCAAAGGAGACTTCCTCATACGTCCACGGCCTTTGCCGGGAGTTTTCTGTAAATTCCCTCCGCGGGTGATGATCGGACCCTTGCCACGCCCAACACCAGCCTTCGTTTGGAGCAACATCTGATTTGTCATCTTGTTGCCGTAAAACTGCTTGGCTTTGAGAGAGGCGGAAGCTGTTTTTTCGCGCTGTTCCCCATCCTCCCCATGTTTCTGAAGGCCTGTCTGCATGAAGAACCGAGGCTCGTCTGGGAGAGGTTTTTTGCAACCCTCACAGTTCTCATAATCCTGACTCAGGTTGCCACAGTTTTCACAGACTGCATACTTTCCTTCTTCTCTCTGTTGAAAGAAAGAGAATTTGAGTTTCAAACATAATGCTCTTTTTAATATCAATATGTATGTTCACAACATTGTAGCCAAAATCGAGTGCATTACCGGTAGTGGTGGTCGCTTTCGAATGGGTGGAGTTGGTGCCTTTTCAAGTTCACCTGAAGACAAAAGTATACATTCACAATAAATGTTTTCAACTTTTATTCACACTTTAAAACTTCCATGAACATTATTGATTGTCATGTTGATGAAGCAAGGCTACCAACCTTCAGGTCTCGCTGGCTCAGCATCCCTGTGAGCAAAAACCATATCAGTAACTTGTGTCCACGATACTTATAATACATCTGTTAACCAAATACTGCATTGTACTGCGATTTATTTTGCACGGGTCCTTTAAAGGAGCACGAATTTTCGAGTGCTCCGTGGAAGGATCAAGTGAGAAATAAATTCCAGTACAATGTAGTATTTAGTTTATTATATGTCGACAATAACGTTTTTCAGCACAAAAGAGACAATGAGTGACATCACAATGAGCGACGGCATAGCAACGAATTCTGGCCAGTGCAGTAAACACAACAATGCAATATGGATATTTATTGCACTCGCCAGATCACATTGAATACGATGGGAACGCACGGATGAGACATATAATAATACAAACTAGACGTCAAGGCCTAAAGATGCCTTGGAGGCATTTCGGTGTGATGAATAATTTATAATACTAGATATCAACGAAAATGAAAAATGTCGACAAATTTCGGGTCAAGGTCAAAGTTCATCCATAATACCCGCTAGACATGTTTGTCTAGGGCGACGAGTCCGAAAATACCATCCGTTTCGCTCTACGACGCACCGTTTCCGAGATATCGACGAAAACAAAAACTGCCGACTCGGCAAAAAAATTTCGGGTCAAGGTCGAAGTTAATCCATAATACCCCTTAGACATGTTTGTCTAGGGCGACGAGTCCGAAAGTAACGTCCGTTTCGCTCTACGACGCACCGTTTCCGAGATATCGACGAAAACGAAAAATGCCGACTCGGCAAAAAAATTTCGGGTCAAGGTCAAAGTTCATCAATAATTCCCCTTAGACATGTTTCTCTAGTGCAACGAGTCCGAAAATAACGTCCGTTTCGCTCTACGACGCACCGTTTCCGAGATATCGACGAAATCGACGAAAACGAAAAATGCCGACTCGGCAAAAAAATTTCGGGTCAAGGTCAAAGTTCATCAATAATTCCCCTTAGACATGTTTGTCTAGTGCGACGAGTCCGAAAATAACGTCCGTTTCGCTCTACGACGCACCGTTTCCGAGATATCGACGAAAACGAAAAATGCCGACTCGGCAAAAAAATTTCGGGTCAAGGTCAAAGTTCATCCATAATACCCCTTAGACATGTTTGTCTAGTGCGACGAGTCCGAAAATAACGTCCGTTTCGCTCTACGACGCACCGTTTCCGAGATAACGACGAAAACGAAAAATGCCGACTCGGCAAAAAAATTTCGGGTCAAGGTCAAAGTGCGACGAGTCCGAAAATAACGTCCGTTTCGCTCTACGACGCACCGTTTCCGAGATATCGACGAAAACGAAAAATGCCGACTCGGCAAAAAAATTTCGGGTCAAGGTCAAAGTTCATCCATAATTCCTCACGGACCTCACGGACCTCGGAGCCGGATCAAAAAAAAAAGTACACCCTAGAGATGTTTGTCTAGGGCGACGAGTCCGAAAATAACGTCCGTTTCGCTCTACGACGCACGGTTTCCGAGATATGCAGGAAGCCTCAAGGATGAATCAGCAAAAAATTATTTTGACCTCTAGGTCAAAGGTCGTTTGACGGATCGATCCCAAAATCAATAGGGTTCTTCCCTGGTGGCATATGAACCTCCATGCAGAGTTCTGCAACTATTGCATAAATATTTTTCCAGTTATCGTCCGGAAACCAAGTCTTAAAATTAGCCTTGATTTCATCCTCACGGACCTCACGGACCTCGGATCCGGCTCAAAAAGAATAGGGTTCTTCCTCATATCATTTCTGACTTGCGGTGAAAATTTGACAAGGATCCGTCAAGGCAATCTAAAGTTATCGTCCGGAAACCAAAAGTGGCGGAAGAAGAAAAAAAAAAAAAAAAAAAAAAAAAAAAAAAAAAATTCTGCTAAAACCATAAAGGCATTTCTGCCGAAATGCCTTAATTTCCCAAATTTTAATTGTAAATTTGCCAATTATTGTTATTACTCACCTCTAAACTACTATATGCTCCTTTTCGATCCTTTGGATCGTTCTGGATAGAAATTCGCGTACTGAAAGCAAGGCACAATCGTCTGCCTGCATGACTCGAGCGCTCCTTTTGCCGCCAAAACCGCCGCGCATATGCGCGCGCAGCTGCGCAGAAGCTTCACTTTTCTGTCCAAAAAACGACAAAAGGAAGCCCCTAGCACAAAACTGGCGGGGATGGATGGGAGGGCCTTTACTGTAGTAGTTTAGAGGTGAGTAATAACAATAATCTAGATCGTAATCTACCCCGACATACTCGAATCTCTGTGTCGATCGCCGGGCACAGGGAAGAACCACGCTTTGGGTCTGATCGGTGGTTTTCCAGCCTCCCATCTGAAGGTGAGACCGAACTTCACCCATGCCACGACTGAATTGTCTGACGACGCCAGATCGCTCCAGTTCTGGACGAACTGAGCCAGGCGTCCGCCGACTGGACCAGGTTGTGGAAGATCGAATTCCGACAGAACTGAACCTTCCACAGAGCCTACGCTTTCCCGCAACGAGTCACTTCTTAGCAGAATATTTCCCTTTGCCCTTGAAGCGTCCACCCCCTTTGCCTCCACGCTTGCCATCCCCCCGAGGAGGGGGAGGCTGCGCCCCCCGAAAGGGCGGCTGCGCAGAAGCGGGTGCATGTGGTGCCTGAGGTTGGGCAGGCTTCTGACCCTTGGTCTTCTTGCCTGTCCCAGACCCCGCCGACTTCCCAAGCAAAGCCTTGGCCATAGCCTCATCCCGGAGATGTTCCTGCATGACGGAAATATCCGATCGAGAGAGGTTGGCGTAGGTATAGCCTGAGAAAAGCGGCCTCCCACGTAGCTCAGCGACGTCCGTAGCGGACACGTCAAGCAGACGGAGATCGGCATCACGCATGGTGAGATCCAATTGTGCGCCCAGGTGCGCACTGTCACGCTCAGCAGCATGGACCACTCCGGCCAAGACGCCGAGTGCTGCATGAATGTTGGCGCGACTCCCCTCCTCCAGATCCGCCTCGTCCACAAACTCCTGAACCAAAGTGGTCAGGTGATCTGTCAACGAGAGCTGCCCCATCAATTGATGAGACAGCGTCTGCCAGTGAGAAAGGCGAGCCTTTTTCACATAAGCTGACCAGACCGTACCCTGCTTCCGGGAAAGCAGGTGAAGGTTAGGGTCTTCGACCGGGACGGAAGTCTGATGTCCACCCTCGGACTCTACAGTCCGATAGGTGTCGATCGACTCAGGTCGAACACGGCTAGTCGGGAATGTCGACTCCGTACGAGCCACATCCTTCTTAGCCGTAACTCCCTTGTTGATCTTGTCGAAGGACTTGACCAACGCGGGAGCCACAGGGAGCCGGATCGGCCGACGAACTGGCGCCGACGCGAACCTACCGGTTCCCCGTGAGGGCCCTGGAGCATCGATCGGCAAGTCCATACGCCTTGCGACCGACTCCAAAGCCCACCGGAAGTTAGAACCCCCGGCCTGATCGGAAGTCTCATCCTCCGAGGAGGACGACTCCTGATCAGCTTCCACTCGACCCCCCCGATCGTTTGACCTCACAGGTCCGATCGAAGACCTCGATGACCCCAAGGGTACATCAAAGGACGGGCGAGGGCATGCCTGCTCAGCGATCGCGCCCGTCCGGCGACTTACATCCGCGTACACAGGACTTGAGTGGTCCTGAGGAACGACCCCAGCACCACCCGCCCGATCGTGCCCTGATCGAGGACCAGGAGCACGACCGCCAAGTGAAGACTCCCGATCGCACGAACGATCGAGAGCCTCACCCCCAAACAAAGGGAACTCTTCCCCCTCGAACCTCGAGACCGAGGACCCGAATGAGCCATCCAAGATGCTCCGCCGATCGAAGCCCGAAGCCTGATCGTCGCCCACCGAGAGGTCGGACGAAGCCTGAGCCACATCGAAAATTGATGTGGTCTCAGCACCACGGCGCTTAGAGGAAGCACGCTTCCTCTTCTTGGAAGGCCCAGGGGAAGAGACAACGGACCCCTCCACCTCGATCGGCCCCGACTGAGGGACGACGAAGGTGGAGTGCGGTTCCTTGGCTGCTTTCGCCTTGGCAAGAACTGAAACCTTCTTCTTAGAAGGTTTCGACTTCTTGCCAGCAGGGGGAGCAAGCTCTCCCTGCGACGAAGGGGCAGCCGAAGAACCGGCCGGGACTCCCTGTCCAAGCAGGGAAGAGAGACCCGGCAGGAGGGGACCCTGAAGGGACGACAGCGACTGTGCAAAAAAGGATTGCACAGCCGCGTTGACCATGTCCTGTGTTAGCCCCAGGGGCTGGCTAACACCGGACGCAATCTGCGCCGTCACAGGCGGAGTCTCCACCTCCATGGGCGACTGGCGGACTTGCGGAGCCGAAGCTTCCGCATGCCTCAAAGCATCCTGACGAGCCAACGAGGCTTCAGAATACTTTGCAGTCGCCTGCACGAAGGAAGAGGGACGCCAGAAACGGCACAGATCACACCTCAAATCCTCCATAGATACCGGGCCATGGTCCAAACAGTCGAAACACAAACTGTGTTTCTCCCCTCCTCGTAGGGTATTGACCAGACACTTCGGGCATGGACGTTCGTCCATGGCACCGGTACCAAGGGAGGATTGTGAAGTCATGATCACGAAAGGGAACTAACCACACACAGCAACAGGGCGGGCAAAATAAGCAAACCTGAGACTGCGCTGAAAAAGAACCCTAAGAGGACTACGAATATATAAACTACAGTATACGACAATATATATACAGTAGAAAATTAACGTAGAACTATTGATAGATGTAAACAACAAGTACACTATCAAGTACGACGGATGGACGATAATAGGGTGAACTGGCTATACAAATCGCTGACGATCTAGCAAGTAACAAACTATCGACCAATACTTATCCAAATAGACACAAAACGATGTCTATGAACGTGGCAGGTGAAATTCCGTAAGAATATATCGCTAAAGTCTAGTTTGCAGACTAAATTCTACGAATTCACCGGGAACCAAAATCCAAAGCTGCCAAGCAAAAATGGCGGTGGACAGAAAAGTGAAGCTTCTGCGCAGCTGCGCGCGCATATGCGCGGCGGTTTTGGCGGCAAAAGGAGCGCTCGAGTCATGCAGGCAGACGATCGTGCCTTGCTTTCAGTACGCGAATTTCTATCCAGAACAATCCAAAGGATCGAAAAGGAGCATGTAGTAGTTTAGATTGGTGATGCATAAAATAAACTATGATGCATGTGTGGCAAATGTTGTGACATATCATTAACATTTCAATAAGATAATATGTCAAGAAATTGCAAAACATCAACCAATAAAATTTCCACAAACACTCAACCACCTCAGCAAAGTGATCCTTACACTTTATTCGAGTTCACAGATGTGCTTTGTGCGTTTCCTTGAAGGATCCTGACACGCTGTCCGATATCTCCAGTCAGTTTCAGGCCGTCAGAGGTCACTAAGGTCGCTCCGTCCGCCTGCGACACAGTGATGTTGTTGGAGGTTGGAATCTGACCTCCGCCTATGTCTGCTAGAAGAAAGCATTGAACAAGCTGTTGTCAACACCTTGAAGGTAACAGAAAGATAGAACTAAAACAAAAGACATAATTATTATTTTCCGAAGAAACAAATACTCATTTACCTTGAGATAGTGCGTTCTTGACTTTGAAATATTTCCCATCCCAAATTCCAAGGATTTTCTTGCCGTTGGGGCAGTCAATTGTATACTCATTGCCTTCAATCAATTTCTTATTGACTGACAGGTCACCACCATCATCCACACTGGACACCTTGAGTGGCCTGTTGCCTTGACCACCCTGGAGATTTGAAGGGGAAACCAAAGCACCTGGCAGAGCGAGTTTGCCCTGTCCATCTGGAGTGATGCTGCCTGCTTGCTGTTGCTTGGACTGCAGCTGTTGTTGTGCGAACTGTTGTTGGAAACCTGACGGTTGCACTGATCCAGGTCGGGCAGCATATGTCATAGCAGCAGTGTAATCCTTGTTCTGTACCTCTTGCATATGCTGTTTGTTAGAGTCATTTCTGTACTGTGTTTGGTTCATGCCCCTGGGGTTGAGCTGGCGTGGCATGCCCATGGCCCCTCTAGGTTGGGGTCCACGGGTCGTCGTGTGTGGCGGAGACCTCAACCTCTGGTGGCCCATCTGTCGAGGAGTCATGACTGGACCACGTGGCGTCATCCCTCTTTGCCGAATCATGCCTGGATTCTGGAAGTTTGGTACTGGAGTTCGCATTCCTAGGGGTGCTGACCCAGTGGGACTGCCCATGTGCTGAGAATGCTGTCCGTCAGGGGTCTGGGGCGATGTCATGCGACTCGGCGTGCTTTGATTTGCATCACTAGGTGATACTTTCGTGTCAGAATTCGACTTGCAAGTGATTTTTATAGGTTGATCATTATCAGCAGGAAACGAAACCTCCGCAGTTGATGTTTTCGCTTTCTGCATCATCTGTAGAATCTGAGCTTGCAGCTGGTTGTTCTTTGAGAGTAAATTGTGAGCCTGACCCTTGGCTCCTGACACTACTAGCTTGATCAGTCTTCGAGACTGTGGCTGTCCTTGCATTGGGCGGCATTCCACTGCCTCCACTGTGATGGTCTGGCCACTGGCAGACTGAGGCTCACTGTTAGTTTCATTAGGGTTCGGCGTGGTGGAGTTGTGTGTATCAGGAAGCTGGCCCTGTGAGGTGACTGCAGGTGGATTTGATGGGCTTTGAATGTGCTGGGGCTGGGAACCCATTCCACTAGTGTGCAACATGTGACCAATGGTCTGCTGTTGCTGAAGCTGTTGTTGCTGTATGTGTTGATGTTGCTGTTGAAGCTGTTGCTGTTGTTGTTTCTGCTGGTATTGCTGCTGTTGCATTTGCTGTTGCTGCAACTGCTGTTGTTTTTGTTGCTGTATTGCGATTGCAGACTGCATTTTCTGAGCATTGTAGGCTTTCTGTTGCCTTATTTGTTGTGGTGTACTAGAAGTGTGAGGCGACTGGGAGGAGGCCTGTACATATCCATCTCCTGCCCCATGATTTGGAACTGTCTGTTTAGATGACATGCCACCTGGTATATGTGTTGTTCGCCCTTGTACTTTTGGGACCAACTGTTGAGTTTGTGGGCTTCGAGAACCAGCAGCGATGGTATTCTTCTGTACACTTTGCTGCACGGCCACCTGACTAACCTTCGTTAAAATAGGGCTGTTTGGTTGGATATGCCGTACTTGGACATGACTGGTTGGTGCGACCTTGGAGACGGTGGTCTGCTGAGCCTGAGCCTTAGCCTTTGCCTGCTGGGCTCGGACCTGAGCCACAGCCTGCTGGATGATGGCCTGATTAGAGAGACCAGCACCGAGCCCACTTTGTCCCTTAGGTAGGCTCATGACTAAGCTTTGACCACCAACTTGGACACTGGGGAGTGCTGTGGTTAATGCTGATTGAGCAGGAGGCAATATCACTACATAGTCCTGCCCTAGAGCTATGTTAGGCTGAATGGTGGCAGGTTGGGCAGCAGGAACTTGTCGTAGTGGTTCATTACTGAGAAGTGACTGCTGGAAACACAAATATAACGCATCAAATATCATCTGTTCTGGAAATAAACAGGAAGTTTCAGTTCAATATTATTTATTCTTCGTGTCTAACTGGAGAACTTGGTATACAAAGTTTTAATATTTCAAATGAATGACTTATATAACTTATGGATGGATCATGAAAGAATGCAGATATTAGTCATGCAACATGTGCAAGAAATGACTCTACTTCCTCTGATATTAAATTAATCATGAAATGTACTGTCTGTGTACATTGATGTAGTGTGTACCTACAAGATGTGAAATGGGCTGGGCGGTGGTGATTAGCGGTGCACTAGAACTCAAAGTGGATTCTTGCAGTATGACCTGGCTGTAAAGATGTAAGATGTTTTCTGTTATACAATAAAGTAATATATATTTTTTTATACGTATGAAGCATGGTCATATGCGTGATTACATTTTTGTTCAACTTTTACACACTGAACACATGTAAATTATGCATTATTTTCTGAATGGTTGAATGGCATAGCAATTAGCACCTAGTCTTCTAGTTGTTATTTACACATACCTTTGGACTTGATTGTTGAGGCCTGATGATGTTGCTGCCAAAGTCAAGTGATCAGTGCTTTGAGTCTGTTGTGTATTGGCAAGGATTAATACTTGTTGCACATCATCTTGTGATGGTTGTTGCATTTTGTTTAATTCCTAGCCAACAGGTTGTTGTCCTCCTGATGCTCATAAATGCATTCTCAGAATAGTCAGAGACATCCATCAATTTATTGGCAGGGCCACCAAGTTTCAGTGCATACAGACCTGTTGTGAAATAAATACAGTTTTTATGATGTTAAAGGTCTGTGAGGTGACCTGGTTTCAAAGGCTGACTGCGAAATCCCACTAGAATGTTTGAAATCTAAGTGTATGAAAAACAAAATGGATTGTGGTTATTTGTCCAGTGTCAAGTTGTATTTCAGTCCAATGTTGTGAAGCCATTTTGCAGGCGTTGCTGAACAGGTAACGGATGATGCTCTGTCTGGCACCCAGCTTTATATACATGTAGAGTCTCTATGTGGAAGTTTCTCCCATCATCAGGATTCATCACTCTTGATTGACCACAGGCTGGCATGTGATTACATGTATTTCATCTTTTGTCAATTTATTCAAATATAAAAGGGCAAATTGTAAATACAGTCTAGACTTTGGAAGTTTGACAGTTTGTCATTTTTATTCTGTCAATTTTCATCAGTGAACACAAGCAATGACATCAAATGTGGTAATAGGATACCACAGTAATAAGGAGTCGCGACCGATTTGATGATATAATTATAAAACTAAATCAACATTATTTGAATTTTTCAAATAATAATTTACCAGATAGTAGATATTGCGCGGAGATATCATATAGATTTATACATCAACTAGGTTGCTGTGGAAAGCACAGACCAGTGACACCGTCAAGACTCTAATTAAATGGCATGACTGCAAATTCTGCTTTTCGCTTCAGTTCAATGTTCATCAGCAGATCAGCTGTTCATTCTGATTCAGTCAATCGGGTCTGGACTGTGGTGAGTAGGGCTTCAACGAGTACAAAATTTCGTGACCGGTTACTCGTTAGCTTGTAACCGAACCGTAACCGGTTACTCGTCCAAAAATATAGAGCTAAATATTGTCTAAAGCAACACCTACTTTTTTTCGCAGTTCGCATTTTATCAAATCTCCATGTCAAAATTGCGCCTAAAACTCGACATTAGACGTCATTTTCACGTGAAAATATGCCATATTATGATGAATAAACATTTTATTTGGATCGAAGAATGATAAATCACTTCAATTCTGCGCGTTTAGGCGGAAATTTGACTGATTTGAATTGTTTTATGCTGAATTATGAGGTTGCAAAATACGTTCACGATTAACCGGTCACAAAATCTGTAACCGGTTACACTCTGTAACCGAACCGTAACCGGTTAACCGAGTACTTGTTGAAGCCCTACAGGTAGGGGATCAAATGTTGAACAGCACCAAATGTCGAACACAGTTTTTAATGTTGTCAGTGCTCAGAAAAGAATGAACGTAAATCATAACTTACGGCACATGAGCATACAAATGTTAGATATAAGAAATCTTACTCATGAAATTTTCATTTAATTTCCTGCTTTTTGAGTACTGCTAAAATTAAAAATTGTGTTCGACATTTGGTGCTGTTCGATATTTAGTCGCCTTCCTGTACAGTAGTACTAGTGGTGAGAGTCACAGTGTCAACAGGATTATCAATCGCGACTAAAAATCAGAAATATTTCGACAATTTCATTATGAAGCCTAGTCAGAACAAATTATTCGCATTCAATATAGAGATCTAATATACATTTCACCTGCAACACCTGATTTGTCAATAAAAAGCCGATATTATTCAAAGAGCATTTTCACCAAGATCATGCCGCCATCTTTGGAAAATTGAATGCCGACTTCCGCTCGAAATAAAATATCGTCACAAATGGCTATTTTCCTAGATAACAATTATTAAATGTCGTTTATGATATTCTTAATTGTGCATAATTTAAAATTATGAGGTTTTGCGCATTTCAGCAAGTAAATAAACACACCATGTTCGATTTAAATAATATTTCTTCAAAAAACAATTTAGCCCCTTCCACATTAACAATCTGTTGAACAGGCTAAAATGTACGGAAGACCGTTAGTGCCAGGTGTGAAAATATATTTAAGTAATCGGGTAGCTGCGGCGCCCTTGATCTTCAGTGCTGTGATGTGACTGGACAGTGGGATATAGCTGACCTCGGGGACGAGGTCTCTCCGAAAGGGGAAAGCACTGTAGCGTTATGACGTGGTGGCTACCTAGTAGTGACACCACGGTTATAGCGTGAACGTGCGGACAGGTTTATAAGACATTCGGCGACCTTCCAGTGATGGGGTATACCTCTTTATCGTGGGGTCGCCGAACCCTACATTGGTGCCGTACCTTTCGAACTACTGGGTTCTCTCGGCGTCATTCCTGGGGTCAGCCCCTCACTGAGATTCACATCGCAGCCAAGTATGTGTACATAATCGGGTAGCTGCGGCGCCCTTGATCTTCAGTGCTGTGATGTGACTGGACAGTGGGATATAGCTGACCTCGGGGACGAGGTCTCTCCGAAAGGGGAAAGCACTGTAGCGTTATGACGTGGTGGCTACCTAGTAGTGACACCACGGTTATAGCGTGAACGTGCGGACAGGTTTATAAGACATTCGGCGACACTCGAGTGATGGGGTATACCTCTTTATCGTGGGATCGCCGAACCCTACAAATATATTCGTGGATATAATGAAGACCTATGTTTGAGTTACGACTTCAATAAATTATACCTATTTCTAAACATATCCTGGATCTATTATCATATTTTCTCACCAAATATACTAATGTGCACGAAACTTTAGGTTACCGAACCTATGGTCCGATAAACTATTGCCATGGCGTTGCGTCAGTCGTCCGTCTGTCCGTCGTCCGTCCGTAAACAATTTAATCTTCAAAGTTTACGGTCGAATCTTTCTGAATTTTTGTACAAAAATACCTCAAAATATTTCAGAAAGAGGTATTTTTTAGGTTTTTTTATTCGATTTAGTTTTTTTTTTTTTTTTTTTTTGACGAAAAATGACCAATTTTGGACTTTGACAGTCGTTTTCTCAAAATCTGTTCAGTAACTTTTTTTCTTATTGATGCCTAGGCCCACTTCGAGAGATTCGATGGTAACGAAACTCATAAATGTGACAGGGGCACATATGAGGGGTGTTAATTATCTGGCGGCTGCCACTTAATTAGATCTATGTGGCGGCCGCCATATAATCAAGTGGCGGCCTCCAGATAAATATATTTTCACACCTTGCAGTTTGTGAACATTCAGGAAATGATAATATGATGAATGTTGTCGTTACCTTGAATTTGACCTTTGACCTAGTTTTTAAGGTCACATGACAAAATGGCTAATATCTCGCTTATTATCCACTTTACATCTTAGGAATCAATTGTGAACATATAGGAAATGATATATGCTGAATATTGTTATGACCATGATTTCGACATTTGACCTCATATTCAAGGTCAGAGCACAAAATGGGTAATATCTCGCTTATTATCGACTTTACATCTTAGGAGTCAATTGTGAACATATAGGAAATGATATATGCTGAATATTGTTTTAATCATGAATTTACCTTTGACCTCATATTCAAGGTCAGAGCACAAAATGGCTAATATCTCGATTATTATCGACTTTACAGCTTAGGAATCAATTGTGCATGATGTATGCCGAATATTTTGATGACATTTAATTTGACATTTGACCTTATTTTCAAGGTCATAGAACAAAATTGCTATATATTATCTTACTTGTTTATATGGGGAATGATATACATGTTTACTGGATATTCTTATCACTCATCAGCATTTGACCAGTAACCTTATTCTCAATTTCACGGGACAAAATGGCTGATATAAAGTAAATAACATAAATTGTCCGGTAACCTGTCTTAGCCTTTGGGCTAAATTTTAGTAGGCTTATATCGCTAGACCTAGCTCCAACTGTGAAGACCCTTCAGTGATCATGCATATTAAACAGCATCATCAAGAAGGTTGTATGATAAATTGGTTACCCTTCTTCATTCTAAGCTCTAGGTAGACTCTATCAGTTTAATATATTTCGAAAGTCGTCGTCCAAAAAGATGTAATATGCATAAACCTAAATTGGATTGATTTTTCGGAAAATGAAAATAATTTATATTTAAAACGTGGGCAACAACCACTCGTGTGTCCTGTGGGAAGCAGTGCAAGGGCTTTGTAATTTACAGCTTCACGTTCGGTGACAGACTTTGAATTTTGATAATGAACGTAGATCACCAGGATGAGAAACCACACTTAACTATAATTGTCTAGGACTTCCCTGGGAGCCCTAGGGCTCACCTACTCTGAACTGGGGGAGACGAGAGCGACCCATGTCACGCTCGGCCGTCACACCTGATTGGGGCACAACTGTGATACCACACCCTCGACAGTCACGAATACCTTTTTGAGGTATTGGCGGCCGACATAAACAGTCAGAAAGTTCTGGGAATGTGAGGCTAATTTCTTATATATGGAGACCCCTTTGCAGGAGTGATGGTAGCTACTCAGCTCATTAGGGTTGAGATATAGACAATGATTCCGGCTGCAGTTGGAAAGACAGTTTGCCCAGAAGACCGGATAAGCTTTGGATGGAAAAACTAAGGAATTGACTGGCATACCAGATCATTCGGAAAGTGTTTTTTACCAAAGGATCACCTTTGGTGAGTGAGGCCCATCAAGCTGAAGTTTTTCCTATTCCAAATACATCTGATCAGAAAGCTTCTCGCTTCCTGAACAGATTATTTGCCAGTCCGGGGACCATCCAGTAGGAGAGATTTGACTCAATATCACGTCAAACTTTTGTATGGTCGGCCACTATGGCAACGCCTATTGCACGCAACCATCATTCACCGAGAATATATCAATTAGGGGGTGCAGATGCTGCTAGCTGTTCTTGCCATCAAACATTGTGACAGCCTATGGTGATCGTGAAAAAGGATGATGGGTCACGTAGATTGTGCCTGACACAGAAGGATGCTTATTCTACTTTGGACAGTGAGAGCACCTTAATTCCCAAGCTTTATAGTCCTTCTTTTATCCTTTTAATCTTTTTTTGTGTATTGGAATGTCTGAGGAGTATATCGCCAAAAACGCCTTCATCACCAATTCAAGGTTATGCGCATCGAGTCGTCGCCCTGTGCAAAGCCCCGACTAGTTTCGAGCAGCTGCTAGAGATGATCTTTCTTCGAAAGTGTTGCATGGTGAACATAGATGATATTGTTGTGTATGTTTGATCATTTTGTGAAATTTTCCCCAACCTGCAGTAGGTGCTGAGCCGGGCTCAACTTGAATCACAAGATCCTCGAATCCTTTTCCTGAGGAGTGGTTTGAATTCACTTTCAGTCCTGGACAAGAACAGGCATTCCTAGGTCTTTTCAATACCCACTTTTTGTACTGGCCAAGTGGTTCGTTCACTGCTCTTTTGCACACTTCCCTGTTCTTCCTCAGTGACATATCATGGATAGGAAAGCGCAGGTAGTTGGGTATGTCAGTGTGGCCTTTGGTCACTCGCAGATTAACTACTGCACCACCCACCCACCAGGAGCGGCTGACCATTGTCATCATGGTGCGCCACTTATGGCATAACCTTCTTGGAAAACACTTCCGGCTCTGCACTGACCACAGCTTGTTTATTCACATGTAATTCATTTCTTAACCATGAAGATGTAGATGGGATGCTCGCTCAGTGACTGCATGTATATTGAGCCTATGTATATTCATGTATATTGTGTATATTCATGTATATCAACATGAATATTGAGCCTGGATCGGTCTGGCATCTAGTATGGCCTTCAGTACGTACAATGGGTCTGGCGAGCAATTAGACCGCCCACAACTTTACACGAGCTCATTTTGATGAGTTAGCTATTTGGCAGAAGTGTGGTTATATTGCTGAAGCAAAAGAGCAACCTGACTATAAGGCGACAGGGTGTGCTATTCCTACCTCCTATTGAAACTCAGAGCATCAAGATTACTTGGATGTGAATAAGTCCCTTATAATGGACTACATCCTGACTGTGTGATGTTCATTCATGTCGAAACATAAGGCCCTATCGAAGTACCCTTTTTTTTTATTTTTGGCAATATCCTGATCACTTCTGCTGGAGAGTATACTCATACACAGGATCCCCTGCACGATGCTAAGCCTCTGGTCGACGAAAATCGTCTCAGATGGTCAGGTCGCTGCATCCCAAAAAGCACTGGTGTGAAATAATTATTTGCCATATTTTGCTGGCAATTCCAATAAATAATAAATAAATAATAATCAGATTTATTTAACGATGGTCCATGATGATAGGCAATTCTGCCTGTCTTCCCCATCCCCCGTCGGGTGACAATTTAGAATTTGGAAAGCACATTTGAATGGAGAAACCTTTGCATTGCCAGGATGAAAACTCCACCTACTTTGTGCCGGTGGCGAGGATCGAACCCGCGTCACCTACCACCTCTGAGTTTCGTTGCTTCAAGAGCCACCGGTCCCATCCACTCGGCCACAGAGGCCGAGTGGATTTTATGAGCCTATTATGAGCTATACATGTACATGATGGAAACAGAAACATACGATTTGCACAAAAATAAAACATCAAAATTAGACTAGAATTCTAAGAGAGTGCAACCAAACAAACATGACATGTTTATCCATTTGTAAATCATGGTCATGTCCCATCTAGTATATTATGGGATATTTATGATAAGTACATTACCAGGTATTTGATCAGAGCACAGCTGGACTTCGGTGCTTGATCAGACCCAGCTATCATCAAATAATGGATGGGCTGACCACGTGATGAACACCTCCACTGGTATGTAGTTTGAAAAAACCACACAGTTTGCAAAACTACAACTTCAAAGCCAGTCAGGACGAAAGTCACTCTGGCAGATTCTGATTGCACCCAGCCCGAAAACAGATGGTCCTAGAAGAGCTAGCAACTTCCTCTGAGGCCGAATCAGAGGACCATGATGACCCTTTTGGTAAGCAGCCAAATCGCAGGTCAAAAGGGCGCTGGGGAGATGAAGGAAATGATAAGATGCTGGCATCACAGCCGACCATGGCTCGGGCTACCTCAGAGAGATCGAAAGGAAGCTGGCTATGGAGTGGCTTCCAATCAGAAGGCCAAGGCTAGTGCTAAATAAGCTTGGGCCCAAACAGCAAAGGACGACCTTTTGGCCTGGTTCTTTGGAACCAGTCATGCTTCAAAAAGGGATTCACATGAACTTTTCAAAGGCGATCCCTCCTGAATGATTGTCACTCATGCCACAGCCCATCCATCCAGTGTTCATCGTGCTCGACGGACATGTAAGTGTACAAGATTGCAGACATTGCACCTGTACAATACATATTATCACTCCCCCTGGTTGGTACTGCTCAGATGTCTGAAGAAATAGTTTGCCCATGGTTGCTCAGTTTCATCGTCAGGTACGATTTGTATAGTTACGCCCAGAGTGATAATAGCATCCAGGACCCCTGCAGGATATGAGCAATGCACACAACACTGTCCTTGTCACTGTCAGATGGGTATGCACTGTGCAATTGTTTAAAAAAAAACACAATTTAGATCTCTACATTACTGCCCATGACCGGGGAATCAGTCAATTCACATGACTCAGCCATGATAGTAGTCAACATCTGGCCCTGGCGGCTAGATGACCAGCTTTCCGCGAGTTTTGGGAAGCAGCTATTATGCGCATGTGATCAGGTCCTGGCAGGTGGGGAACTTATGAAAGTCTTACGCGGCCCTGCCCACTTAGCTGAGAGCCGCATAATAGAACTCTCGGGTAAAGGGGGCCAAGTGAACTTCATTGAATTGGAGGTGGCATCCATAGTGGTATCTGGACGAGTTCCTCCTGCCACGAATCAGTCGAGCATCCAGTCATGATCACTTGAGACTTTGGAGCTGCAACTGGCAGTCTGAGCTTTTTCAATGTCCATGAATAGCCAGTATAGCCTGCCACCTCCATATACCAGCCCAGCCTGGAGTCCCCTTTAGGGATTTTAGAATCACCATAGCTGGCACTACAGCAAAAGTTGAAGACTGGTTGGCTTACTAGCTGCCGCATCCATGTCAGACGCCATTCGTATCAGCAGGGGAACTGGGCTGATGTGGCCTGCACGACTGACTATATTGGGATAGCCTTGCGCAAATGAGACCCCATGCAGTAGACACGGCCGTTTGAGGAACACTTCATTGCAGAGCACTCCATTGAACTTGATGCTGTCTTGACACAAGGAACCCTGCCTCGACTCCAAGAGTGCCATAGGTTCAGCAAAGTGGTCTCGTTGAGATGGTGAATGTTTTGTATCAGGAGGCGTTCTGGGACTGGTAAAGCACCAGCTCCCCTGAGCTCAACCCAATTATCTAGTAACGCCATATGTGGAGAGAATGCCATGGAATAACTCGGCCGCCACCAATATGACAGGGCCAGGTTAGTTTTTTGAGTGGCTTTTGAGCAAGGTATGGTGAAAGTCACCAGGCAGTCCTTACATACCAGATGATCGGAGCTGTAGGCCGTTCAAAGCCGGCCTCTGGGCTGACCAGGCAGCAGGGATTGCAAGTTACGATAGTCCAGGTCGGCGGCTTCTACGCCCACAACTAAAGCTGAGAAGTTGCAGAATTGTTTTACGTACTGGTTGTCACGAGCTAGATCTTTTGGCCATTGATCTAACAAATATTATTGTGACTCGTACCAAAAGAAATTATTTTCTTGATTCTGCTAGCCTTTATTCAAAAGCCATGGAAAGACAAAAGTTAGAATTAGGACAGGGAGGTAGATGCTGGCTGATGGAGCCAAAACCATGGACCCATAGTCCATGTGTCTTTCAGTTCGCAGGAACGTGAATAAAGGCTGCAAACTTCCCAGAAAACACTCTGAAGCCATTCTTGCTGTGGTTGGCCCGAGGTCATTAACACTTCGTCTGTGAGTACAGAATGACGACCGCTGGCCCTGGCCTGACGTGTCAATCAACCTTTGGAATCTGGGCTACTTCAGGACCCATGAAGTACCTGCATTCAGGCACACGCAATTCTCTCCAAGTGAAACTCAGACAAGTATAAGTCGCGCCCGCGGCAATTGGGCGGGTTGCATCGAGGAGGGCTGTTAGTGGAAGGAATTGGCATTGTTCTCATGTATTATCAAGTTCGAAGTCCTGCCACAACTTGAAAAATAGGTCAAGGTCAACCATCATCGAACTTGTCCGAGATCTGCTCATGATGCACCTCCGGTATGATTTTGGCGGTATTTCGTTAAAAACTTTGTAAGTTATCGCGTTCACAAGGTACAAAGTCCTGTTTTCATGTATTGTCAAGTTCGAAGTCCTGCCACGACCTGAAAAATAGGTCAAGGTCACCCATCATCGAACTTGTCCGAGATCTGCTCATGATGCACCTCTGGTATGATTTTGGCGGTATTTCGTTAAAAACTTTGTAAGTTATCGCGTTCACAAGGTACAAAGTCCTGTTTTCATGTATTGTCAAGTTCGAAGTCCTGCCACGACCTGAAATATAGGTCAAGGTCACCCATCATCGAAGTTGTCCGAGATCTGTTCATGATGCACCTCTTGTATGGTCTTGGCGGTATTTCGTTAAAAACTTTGTAAGTTATCGCGTTCACAAGGTACAAAGTCCTGTTTTCATGTATTGTCAAGTTCGAAGTCCTGCCACGACCTGAAAAAAAGGTCAAGGTCACCCATCATCGAACTTGTCCGAGATCTGTTCATGATGCACCTCTGGTATGGTTTTGGCGGTATTTCGTTAAAAACTTCGTAAGTTATCGCGTTCACAAGGTACAAAGTCCTGTTTTCATGTATTGTCAAGTTCGAAGTCCTGCCACGACCTGAAAAATAGGTCAAGGTCACCCATCATCGAACTTGTCCGAGATCTGTTCAAGATGCACCTCTGGTATGATTTTGGCGGTATTTCGTTAAAAACTTTGTAAGTTATCGCGTTCACAAGAAATTGTTGACGGACGGACGGCCGGACGGACGGACAGACGGACACGCCAATCTAATAGGCGGGTTTGTTGCACGCAACCCGCCCAAAAATGAAATCCCAACAACGAATGCTCCTGAATCCACGACGACAGTCCAAACACCCCCTTCGAAAATATAACATAACTACCCTAGTGTTTTTAAAAGATAAAACTATTGCTATAACACTTACCTGGTATAACTACATGTATAACCAATAGTTTTAGCTTCTAAAATCCTCTCCTGTTTCGCTGTAATATAATTATGATTGTATGAAAAGCAACAAAAAAATCATTTAGTCTAATACACCGATGCTTTATTGCTGAGAAGTACAGTCAATATTTCAGTACATCCAGCCTCTAGATTGCAATGTATATACACTCTGAGTAGGAATACATGTTATATCATGGAAACATAACATACATTCAACCAGGACCTCACAATGAGAGTTAGTAGCTGAGAACATCAATTCTACAAGCATTTTAAACATTTCAAGCAAATATAACATGGTTTTTTGTTAGACATTTTGTGACCATTTCGTAATCAAGAAATGTTATGGTTTTGATTCATTTGATTGTTTTGGGATACATATACATACAGACAAGAATAAAAGTTGGTGTAAAATTATGTGATTCAAACATTATTTTCTTTGGTACTGTTATCAGGAGAATATTAGTGAGCAAAGAAATGTCAACATAAAACAAAGTGGTCATAAAATCAACTCTCAAATGTAAAGACACAGGACAAGAAATACTGGATATAGGTTTGTGAATAAATACGAAAAAAATCATACACGAAGAGCATTAGCAGGCAGCATATAAATTAACTTTACATGCTGTTATATGCTATATAACTGATGCTGTTTGATTATAAATATTGATATGTAGAACACTAAATACTGGCTATTGGTATGTCCATTGGTCCATTATAGGTCCACAAATATGACAATATTCACACTAAGATGATAACTTTATGGGACAAATAGATACACATACATATTGGGCTCGTTTCATACACTTTTATTTATAAGCTTCATTTTATCTATAATCTTTCAATGGTACACGAGAGATCAATTCGGTGTCAAAAAATGTTGATCCCATAAAGCATACAGTTTGTATGAACATGCGGTTATTTGCTAAGTGTTCTATAGAAAAAATTCTTAATGTTCAGGGAATAAGTAAACAAAATACCAAATTATGAACCTGATGTAACACATATTTCGTGCATCCTTTGTGAATTTTTACTTTGCATAAATGTTGAAGTTTACGAAACCACAGAAATCTGCCCATTGATTATTCATTGAATTCTCACAAGCCTATTAAACAGTAACAATATGGTCCTAATATGGAAGTCTTGGTATAGAGTTCATTCATATTATTTTCAACCGTGAGCCTTTGAAGAGTCAATGTGTTTATTGATAGGGAGAGAGGTATCTGATGGTACTGTAAAAAGACAAATATTTGTGGTTTTTATGTCCAGACAAATTTGTGGAGATTTAAGTTTGCAGATTTTAGCTTCCATGTGTATTATATATATAGAAGACAAATTTTTGCAGTCCACTTTGCGGTTGAAAAAAAAAAACAACGCAAAATCTGCAAGATAAATTGACCGCAAATATTTGCTTTTTACAGTATGCAGGGTAGAAGGTATCAATGATCAGAGGCCATGATCATTTCAACATCAATTTCACATTTCTAGACACTCACTTTATGGCAATTTGCACTGTAGTCAGTAAGAATTTGTTAGTAGAAAAATCTAATAATGGACATAGACTGGACACACATATTTTACACACGGAACTAGATACATGCATCGGATATCATTAAGTAACAATACACAAACAATGATAAATGCATTTGACATTTGTGAATTTGATTTGGTTTTGTTACGTAATCTAAAAACATGTAATATCGCATTAAAACACTGAAAAATTATAAATAACAACAGGCAAGATTATCATGCATTTCACACAAATACAATGAAGCATTTGACATAAAGGCAACATAATACACCACGTAAATAAAATGCATGCAATGTGTTTCATGCAATAGCCATACAGTTGTGTGAATATGATAATGCTGGACCAGGGACTTGCAGTAGAACAAGTAGACAGACTAAGCATACAGTAAGTGAGGAATTCATCAGCGTAGTAGTAATATTGTCTTCGGAGAAAAACAACACAAAATAATGAACTCAACAGTCCCCCCATTTCCCAGCATCCATATGACTAAAGATCAGTAAGCCAAGCAAGTGAAACAAGTAAAAGCTACTACGAATCCTCAACGTATAGCAGATATGACTTCACAGCACAAATTATTTCATTCATATATTATTACTAACCAAAGCACAACTGTTCTTGTGACCTTTGACAGAATCACCTTGCAGCCTACGATTGTGATAACTGACGAACAGAATCAGGTTTTTATCAAATAAACTCAGTTTGTTTGCGATATTGCGACATCTGCAGAGAAAATATCCTCGAAGAAACATCTTTGATAACTGTCAACACAAGTGGCAATGTGCGACACATTGGGGTGAAACACAAATGCACAGTTAAGCCAAGCATCTCATAACATAAGACATGAAAAGGCTTGGTGCAACAACTATTTCATACCCTGTTATCAAAGAAACTGTCTTTGGGAGAAAATGTAAAACTCTTCAAACAAAATTGTTCATATCTCTGAGAAATAATGAGTATCTTTTAATATTATATAGATAAATCTGTAAAATTAATAGCAGCATCATGTCAAGAAATGGAAATGTTAGAATTATAGCATACCCACAAGTGAATAAAGTAATTTGTGCAAGTTATTAAATTTCTGTAAATGCTTGTAACGATACATTGGATTAAACAGACCAGATTATCTTTATCAGACCCATGTCATTTTCTAAAATAACTTATTGAAGTCACAGCATTGTATTATTTGACAGGTCCTGATTGAAACAATTTACATGTACTACATAAACTCATGTACCTAACCACAGATTTCTTACACATATCACAAGATTTTGAATATATTTACTCCACAAGATCACAATACTGGAATACTTTCAGGAATAAACACAAAAAGATTCAAAACGAACATAACCAATACGAATAATTTTGAAAATTGAGAAAATTATAAATTATACCAACACCGAAAGATCTGTTGCAGTATTTTTTAGGAAGTACACATATTAGTAAGTCTTTAAATTATTCTTAACAATCAAAATCAACTATGTTGATTCATTACTACATCTAGAAATGCCTCCAAATCTATAAACAGGTATAGATATTTCAATAGTATCACAGCAGTGATAAAATTAAGTTACATGTAAAAATACAATACAACATCGATATAATACATTCATACATATTTACATCTCCAAGGGTTTTGATTTGAAGTTATGGGGATAATTTTGGCAAAAGCGGAGGTTGTGAAAAGTATATATAAAACAAGGAACTGATTTTGTTCCAGTTATCCATTGATGCAGATCTTTTATCCAGCACAGGTGTAAGATCAATGATTCATGTGTAACATTTGATGAATATATTGCTCAATTTTAGTCACGAAACATGATGAAATACTGCTTTCCTTAATTATCGTAGATGAACTTTTCTAAAACTAGAATTTTCAGTAGATTTTTTCAGCTGTGGCTTAAGATATTGAAGTGGCCAGGTCACATTCAAGACTGTTACTGGAACAGTCAGAGAGGAAATCAAGTGGTGCAGCAGGGAGCAGACCAGACTACAAAAATATCTGATGACCACACAGCTCATTTGTACAGAACATGTACAGGATTTTGTAAATCAGTACAAAGTGTCATACTTCCAGTTAAAATTGTACAACCAATCTACGTCAGCTTATTGTACTGGAATTAACTCATCACAAACACAGTATAAAATAAATGAACTGAAATATGTGAAAACATTCCACAAACATGTTAAAATTGATGATCAGTAACACGATCCCAACAGTGATGAATGGGAAAAAAAACCATAACACTTGACTAGATGATGCTCAAGTTCCAATACATTGTTCCAAGGAATGCCACAAGAGTGACGGATTCAAATTGTGTATACTGTATTATTAGAATATCACGTGAAGGTGTATAGTACCGTTATTTCTCAAAATGTATAACGATTCTCCAACAATATATATCATTGATTGAACAATAGACCTGGCACATGGACAGATATGAGATTCCTTAGATGCAAAATAATAAACTGCTCCAAAATCTGTAATAAAATAGCACAGAGTATATATCTTCAAAAGTAACCATTGACTACATTAACGACTACTACACACCAATGGCACCAAAAGCATGTATAAAACAAAACAGCAATAAATCATGCATCGCTTCATCATTCAAAGAACATGCAACAAGTCCGCATCACACAGAACAAATGGTTTTGCATAACTCAACATAAATAAGCTAAATGAAGCTCTCGCAAAAGCCGCAGCAGATCAGAAAAGATCTATCTGCTCAAGACGGAGCTGGTGAGTTTGGCCGTCATTGACGAGGTGTTGTCTGATGTACGGCATCATGGGAAGGTTTGAGACGGCATCGTACACTCCACAAGACTTCCACCGACAGGGCGTCTCACGCCAGGCGTAACGGATCCCTACAGGGTGGCGCTGGTTGCAGCCTTTCCAGGATATAGACACAGAGGACCGATCATGGCCGGTGATGGGAGCCTGAATCCACTCACGTCCAGGAGCGTAGGATGCCACCGTTATAGATGACAGGCACATCGTGGCAGGATTATCCGAACAACACACCTGCCGAGAGAATGGCGTCTTGCAATGATGTTGAGTTTTTAATGAAGTACGGACTGCTGTATCGCGTCTTTAAAGCCTTAAAAGTCTTATCGCGTCTTATATCCAAATACATTTCGATTCCAATTTTTCAAGTCATTCTTTGAGAATTTTGCCTCAAGTGTGTAGTGATGAAAATATATTGAAATGTTTGTACACAGACCCACAAAATTTGATTTTGGACTCACCTCAAATCCAGAGTCAGCCTTCGTAGTTACTTCTGCAGTGCTATTGTCCAAGTAGAGTGTTATGGTCTCATCGTCGATCTTGTACTGTGTAGGGAAAGGTCCTTGGTATGTTTTATCCCTCTTTCGGTAGGCCACAGCCAGTGTGCCCAACATCAAACGGTGGATGATGGCAGAATTCACATCTTTCTGCTCAGTGCTGCATAGAAATACATCAGGATTTACAAGTAAGCAATAAGAAACAAAGAGGATGGAGTGGACAAGAATAGCGAGCTTATGTTGTCCCACTTTTGTTAGATACAACCAGAAACCCGTAAGAGATATTTTGATGTTCACTCACTTTTCACTGCTGTCAGGCTCAACCTCTGGGAGGTCAATTGTAGATGCGATGTAAACTTTCTTCATTTTCTCATTCGGCACCAGCCCATAGTTGCCAGTCTGACTCCAGCGGATATCCGTGAAGCTTCCGTAACCAGTGTGCTCCGATGTACGATTTGGTGGCAGCTTTAAAACCAAATCCATGAATTATTCAATTTATAAAATACATAATATCAGAAATACAAAAGACCGTGGTGATAATATATACTCATACCAGTATATCATATATTTTCAAAATAATGTCCTCTAACTTCAATAGTAGCATCATAATAAATTCTTTCAACTTCAACTGAACTCCCCATACGCTACATGGATGATAATGTGATCCAACATGTACCTGTATGATGCCAAAAGGGAAGTTAGGATCCATTGCTCCGTGAGAGTGACGCAAGGACATATTCCTCCACTGCTCGATGAAGCCCAGGAAAGTACAGTTGAAGTTGCTACTCGCCTTGATGGAATCCTTTTCTCCTGCACATAATTGAAGGAGAATACTATCTAAACAGAACAGATGCTTCCCACTTCCAAGACAAAGAATATGTTGATATACATAGGAATTCAACAAAAACAGTAAGATCATCAATATGACTTTTTACCTTGATACCAAACAGCTCCATAGAATGCCATGTTTAGCAGAGGGGTAACCATTCCATGCCACACTGATGAGCTGAATAAGAAAACAGGAAATTAGGCAAATAAGTCAACTTGTCAAAAAGTTTTTTCTGAAGTGACTTCATCAGGTCAAGTTCTAATTGATGAACAGCTAACCTTTCAGTGGCCCTAACATGGCAGTTGTGTATAGCTCTGTGTGGCGCCCAGTCCGCAATTACAGTGTCGCTGTCAGACACTGCAATCAGACCAACTGGGTATCCAAGCTGGCTGTGCAACTCTCGACCAAACTGATAGCACAGCTTGGGAAAATTGGCCTGGTAACCCACGTTCAAGTTCCCTGCAATGTGCAGTAAATGTACAATGTACATTATAAATACATCATGTTCTAGTAAGTTGGCTTAAAAGAGGCTCATTATATTCTCAAATATAACCAAAATTTCCCAACCTAAGTGAAATAATCTTTTCGTCTTTTCACTGATACCAATAGGACATTTTGAGTACCGGTACTAAAATTTTAAACAACATGAAAAGTCAAGAGATATTTTACCGGCACTAGTCCACGGCACCATGAGATGTCTGATGTCATGCTTTGCATATTGAGTCTTGTATGAGGTGAGGCCCAACAATCTCAGATCATCCATGCCTTCCTCCTCGCTCGTGTTATACAGCTGCAACACAAGTAGAGGCAATACATTCAACTTTTTCATTGTTATGATAAACAAATTGTCAAAAGTTCAAAATATATGTATGCAATACAGAAGCAATGTAGTTGAAATATATCCATTCGGTAGACCACAAAAGTGCAGTAGGACTAGCATGGTGCAGTGGGAGGTACGTACATCACGTAGTTTCAGATCCATCTCAAACTGTCCAGCACACACAAACACGTCCCCAAACACCACATCTCTGATGCTGATGTCCTGTTTAGTTTCTGCCTCTAGTGTTGCTGTCAGAGTGTATGGCCCACTTGAGTCAGCGACTTCATCCAGTAGAACCTTCCAAACCTGGTCATGACCTGTACATGGAACAATACAACTAGGTACTAAATTTGAAAAGTTTTGTATTGTTTTCTTCCTCATAATATTCACATAATTAAAGCTAACACGTTCTTGTCGTGAAACTCACCTCTAATACTTTTGACATGAGTGTAGAACTCTCTCTGGAAATCAGGCTTGGAGAGAGTGACTTTGACAGTGGTGTTCTCGCCTAGGATCGGCCCATACCCCCAGATGACAGCTCTGTGGGGAGCCCTCTGCAGCACCATGCCGTCAGCGAAGAACGTCGCGAACTTGAAGTCGTATGGGATTGGCGGACCTGTCAAAGACATGGAAGTCCATTGCAAATCACCGTAGAGTGAATTGACCTATCGCCGAACCAATTTGTCCGAGTCTTTTTACGCCATTTACGACGTATTCTGTAAAACGTTATTATTGGCCAAAGAGAAGTTTGCTGACGGAATTTGTGAAACTCGGACAACTTTTGGGGGCTTTGGCGATAGGTCAATTCCAAAACATCAATGTTGAATGATGAGTAACCACTGACCAGTTAATGAAATCAATTTCAATATTTACACACAACAATACTCCACTGACCTTTGAATCGGTGTGCAATAATAGCTGCCACTGCACCCGCAACAATGATTAGAAGCACCAAAACACCGATAACAACACACCGAACATCCCAAGTCTTTTTACCTCCTCCACCATCCGACACCTGCAAAACAGTAAACTGTCAGTGAAATGGTCCTGGTGAGGATGGATACTGAGGCCTAGGTACTATACATGCTGAGGAATGGAATGACAAACATGAGGTCAACTGATGATACTGTCACATTCACAAAAAGCTAAAAGGTAGAGTGCACAAAACTGCTTGTGCACCAGGTAAACATAAAATATGTACCATAGATATAAGTAAACATGTCATACAATGAATAAATCTACATTTACAAAAAAAGCACCAGGTTTCAAAAACTTAATTAAGTATGGAACAAGAGCTCACCAAACAAACTACATGAAGCTACATGATCAGGAATATAGTGTGTACAAGTGGTGAAACTCAGGTAAATGTGAAATACTATGAAAAGGATGAGGTGCTAATCACATGATAACAAGCTTAAGTAAGTACTAAGTAGTACAATAATTAAACTTAAATGAACTCAAGAAGGTATAAAAAGGTATGACACAACCTTCACCTGCGACTCAAAGTCCTCAGTGCAGGTATTGAGTCGCTCTGAGTCATCCTCATCAAACTTGGATTTTGCAATGATGTCATCTTCTGAAATAAGGTCATCTGCCGATGAGGTTGAAAGCGCTCCTGACGTGAAAGTTTTGCGTTTGTTGTTTCCAATTCCGGAAGTACTAGCCAATGGTTCTTTCTCTGCAGCATCCTCGCTCATTTCAACTGAGTCCAAAGTGGCGGCATCTGCCTGGCTGTCCAGAACATCATTAAAACTCGACTTGTCATGGTCTATAGTGTCCGCTTGACTCTCAGCAATATTCTCTGCGCCAGAGTCTGATGTTGGCGTTGTTGGTTTTGATTGCCCAGAGCCGGTGATATCCTTCTCCTCGGTGCCCATTTTTTATGTATAGTTGAACACAAATGCTGTTAGAAACAAAATTTGATAGTTAGTAATTTTTCATGAGAACTAGACACTTTCAGGTAGCTGATGACACTGTTGTATCCCCCTGATGCATTACCCTCCCTGTTGTCCAATATATGTTAACTCGATTACCGAGTAGAATTGATAACCGAGTACTCATTGAAAGAAACAAAGATTTTTTTTCAGTGAATATCACAAAAATGAGTGCTCAAAACACTGGGAAAAGATCAAAATTTTAGTTGCTGTTGTTGTTGACATTGTTTGAACAGGATCTAGTTGTGTCACCTGGCGATTGTCTGGCGCATGTCTGGCGAATAACTTGTGACGGCCCCATTTTATGTCACAATGTACTACGTCCCTAGATGATATACATTGTAAACGATAATGCAGGTTATCGTTTGACCCAGTTCCCCCAACTTGTTGTATATTAGCATAGATTTGGTGCATTTTATTAGAACAAACTAAAGAAATGTCTGCATTATCGTGACATTGATTATCAATCACATCGAAATGAAAATTGTCCTCGAGTTTCGACTCTTTTTTTTCTGGCACCTGGAATGACGTGTTCTTTACTGACCAGCGGGCAGGAAATCGAGTCGCCAGTCTGACGACCCGACAAGTCACTGAGTGCATTCATCAGTGAATTTTGAAAACGCATTTTATACAAATTACGGCGACAATTTCTTACCTCTGGTATTTTATTGTATTTATGGGTTATTCTTATTGAATAATAACTACTTAATCACTACGCTGGTTATAAAATCATTGTGATTTCTTCGATTTTAATGAGGTGACCATAAAATACAACAAAGACCGGAAATTCAATGGACCGGCTTGGGACTTGGTAAAACTTGTCAGTAGACAGCTTGTAGAAGCGTTGTAACCCTCTACCTATGGAAATGATATAACGACATGCGTTTGACACACGTTTTTCAGAATGTGAGCTTATGATTAATTTTTTTGATTTTGATTAATGTTTGAACACAAGTGAAACAGCATACAGAGCAAGGGATATGACAATTTTGCTTGGATTATTTGTTCGCTTGACAGAAAATTTTGTTATTTTCAAAACCCATTCAATACACACACGTATAATATAGGCCGACTGTATAGGATGAATCTATGTGACAGTCATTAATTAAAATAACAATTTTAAAAACTATAGAAGAAAAAGTAGCTAAACTAAATAAATTTGAGCTGAATTGAACTTGAAAGAAAGAAAAGTAACGTTAAGAATAGCCTAGGGAACAAACCATAACACCGAGAAACATATTCAAGTACCGACCATGCAGCCACGCAGTGTCGAGCAGAGCGTGCTTCAATCTTGACACCGGTCACCCGAGCGGTGACATGAGTAAAAAGAGTAGATTCTGTATAGACCAGGTGAAAAGCTGAAAATAGTGAATTCTGTATAATTTAATTTGGATTGGTGAGACAATTCAACCTATTTGTGAAGTTAAAAGTAACATTCTGAACACTGGGGGTTGTTGCAAGAAGTATCGTTCCCGTAGGCTACACATTAAAAATAATCAGATTTCAAAGTTGTACATGTATTTAGTGCTAATTCCCAGATTAGCACGCTTGTACGCTGGGCCAACATATTGGCAATTAGTTGGGGAAGTCGGCGTTGGTACTACAACGTTGGTCCATCAAAGGGCCAGCGAAGTGCTGCCAACATCGCCGCTACATTGGTAGTACCACGTTGGACCAGCATTGGCAGTTTGTCGGAAAGTCGACGTTGGTAATCCAGATTTAATTCAATGGAGGGCTAATGTTACATTGCCATTGTTTGACCGTCAGCACCGTTGGACCAACGTCTTAATCTAACGAATGCCGCCATTTTGTACAATAAAATTTTTACAAAATTACATCAATTACAAGAAGTATTTCTCAAAATTACACGATAAAGTGATTTTGTTTCAAATTTTTTTACTATTAGTCTTGAACGAGGAATCAACTTTAAATTTTAAAATTTCATTATTTCATCATTAGGTCAATGGTTTTTATAATGTTGGGCCGATACTGATATTAGGTGTGGGCTAACGTTGGCCCAATGAGCACCACGATATGTATGCTCGATATTGTGTGCCAACGTTACGCCAATTTTCAAGTATATTGATCTATATTATTAACTTGGCACGAATAATCTTCTCTCATTGGTTCATTTGTACCACGTGTCACTCCCGAAATATGTATGTTGGATCCTGAAATGGTATATTGCATTTGTGTATCGGACAGCGCGGTCGCCTCAACCAATCAGCTTGTCTGTTCCTTGAAAAAAAAGTATATTGGATCCAAGCATGTATATGGGATTGCGTATATTGGACGATGACGCGATAGCAGCCAATCAGAGTGGTTGTTACAAATAGCGTGGTGTTAATAATATAGCAAAGATTGGATGCTGGTCGTCCAATACAGAGTTTACGGGAAACAGAAAAGCTATATTGGACTCGGCTGCGCCTCGTCCAATATAACTTTTCTTCATCCCGTAAACTCTGTATTGGACTCCCCATCATCCAATATTTGTATAATATTGTTCCAGTGTTGGGCCAACGTAAGCATGCTATCTGAGTTCTCACCCCTTCCCTTGACAACTTCAGTGCCGACCAACAAAGAAGGTCCAATTCGCCGCAGCCTACATTATGTGGCGATTTTGCCCTAAGCACGCGGCAGGTGATTGTAAACATACATGCCATTTATGTGGCCTTTTCGTACTTGGCCTTGTTTTGACACGCTCGGTTCGAGCGTGCGTTGCCACGGCGACGCATTGTAATTTACGCTCCAGTAAACTATAACAATGGATCGATTAGACCTCGCGTGCGTCCTACAGCTTGTGGTGTATTATATATACACTGGAAGCGACTCGATCGAGGAGATTGTCCGAGAGAGAGTAACTGGGACGCACACGAGGCTCGCCATGAGCTTTGTGTTCCCTAGTTGTGAGTAGTGGGCTCCTAGAGCCCTGGGGACGATTTCCATGGGGAGGCCCGGGCTGGGAGAGACAAGTTGCTGACTCGGGGGCGTAAGTCCTGTGGATCGCCAGTTCTCTCCCTTCCCGGGACGTGTGACATAGGCTCTGGCCAGCATGTCGGACTGTACGGGGTTCCGTCCCCGAGGCAGACCGCGGCTCGCCAGGCCCCGCCAGTTAACACCGTGGTGATGAACCAGTTTCTGAACGGTGTCCGTAGGCCTGGGAGTGTCGGGTGGGCTGTTACCTGGTTACCGTTAATGCTGAAGTAGTTACCGTGTCCGCAGTGACCTCCGGTGATCGGCGCCGCCGCAAGGATCCGGAATAGCAGATGCGCGTCCGCAAGGACTCGTGGTGAGAGGACTATCCTCGAGGATCCCGAAGAGCGGACGGTAGTCAATAACTTTACATTGGTGCCGTGACCAGGATCAGTCCGACAGTGTTCCATCGCAGCCTACCGTCACAGTGTTGTAGCCTCCTTTGTCCCTGGGGATCGCTCGCTCCTCAAGGACATCTTAGGAAAATGACGAAAGAAAGAGACAAAGCCAAAGATAAGGCGAATGAACCCAAGGGGGGGGGAAACGGGTGGAAACGTCGCGGACCGCACCCGGTCAAGCGACGACCGCCGTGAGAATTCTCCGGATGACTCCGGCGGTAGGAAGGAACGTGCGGAGACCTCCGTGGACAAAATCCCGTCTGCGGAGTCGACTCCGGCGTCCCTGGCTCCGTCTCCGGACGATGAGTCGCGCCCCGAGGGGCCGCAACAGAGGTTGCTATCAGGGCCTGGCCCTGATCCGGTAGGCGCGGGATGAATTTTCTACGGGTCCACCGGGTGACCGCCAACTTCAGTGCTGGCGAATTCCGGATGGGAGAGGACACACACTTTCTCTTCCGCTCGGGCCCGATGCATTCATTCCATATGCGGGCATCACGCACTGTAGTAGTGCCACCGATGAGTGAGATGATCATTGAGGCGAGGCCGCGTCGTCCCCGCATGCCCCTCGATGGTCGACCGTGTATAGTGCAACCCGTGAGCAGTTTCGCCGCAGGAACTGGGCTCGTGCTGGGTGGGGCCCTGGTCATGTCCAACCCCCGCGCGATGCCCATCCTCGTGGTGAATCCTACGAATGCTCCGATTGTACTGAAGCGCGGATGCATAGCAGCTACTGCTATTCCCGCATCCTCGAGTCGTGTCCTCCCCGACGATCCTGTCTGCCGCGCTGCGTGCGCGGCGGCGGCCGCCGGAGATGACCCGTTCACCCTGCCGGACCATTTGGAATCTCGGGTTCCGAAGGACCGGTTGGATGAAGAGCAGCGCCAAGCGCTCCGCAAACTGCTGCGGCAGTATGCGGATGTGTTCATGGGTCCTGATGGTGCGGTTGGCAAGACTGACGTCGCCAAACACCGCATCGACCTTGTGGACGAGCGTCCTCTCAAGCAGCGTCTTCGTCGGGCAGCAATAGTGCACCAAGAGGTCATAGACCAGGAGGTGCAAAAGATGCTCGACTTGGACATCATCGAACCCAGTGACAGCCCTTGGGCCAGTCCGGTGGTTATGGTGAAGAAGAAGGACGGCTCGTGGAGGTTCTGCGTGGACTATCGGAAACTCAACGATGCCACGCGGAAGGACTCATATCCTCTCCCGCACATTGAAGATACCTTCGATGCCCTGGCCGGGTCGCACTATTTCTGTGCTCTGGATCTGGCCTCCAGGTATTGGCAGGTGGAGATGGAGGAGAGTGATCGGGCGAAGACTGCCTTCGTTACCAAGAACGGGCTCTACCAATTCAAGGTAATGCCGTTCGGGCTCTGTAACGCACCAGCGACGTTCGAGCGCCTCATGGAAATGGTACTTAAAGGGTTCCTCTGGAAGCGATGTATGGTCTACATCGACGATGTCGTCGTGTATGGCCGGTCGTTCGAGGAAACCCTCACCAACCTCCAGATGGTGCTCCATCGCATCCGCGGAGCAGGGCTCAAATTGAAGCCAAGTAAGTGCGAGCTATTCGCGCAGGAAATCCTGTACTTGGGCTTCATGGTAACAGGCACCGGAGTGAGACCAGACCCCGCAAAGGTGGCGGCCGTGCAGAAATGGCCTCCGCCATGTAACGTGGCGGACGTGAGGTCCTTCTTGGGCTTCGCGAGCTACCACCGCAGGTTTATTCGCGGCTTTGCGGAGATCGCGCGTCCCCTTACTATCCTCACGGAAAAGGGCGCCGATTTTGTTTGGTCCGCCGAGCAGGCTGACGCCTTCTCGGGACTCCGGCAGGCCTTGGTAGCGGCCCCGGTGCTGCGGCACCCTCGTCCGGACTGCGAGTTCATCCTGGACACTGACGCGAGTAACTTCGCACTCGGCGGTGTCCTCTCGCAGATCGTGGACGGGCAAGAGCGGGTAGTAGCTTATGCGAGTGTGGCCTTGAGCCGCTCTCAAATGAACTACTGTACCACTCATCGCGAGTTGCTCGCGGTGGTTACGATGACCAAGCGCTATTAGCACTATTTGTTGGGACGCCATTTCCGCTTGCGGACTGATCATAGTTCGCTGAGATGGCTCCTCAACTATAGTGAGGCCGATGGCTTGGTGGCGCGGTGGCTCGTCAAACTCCAGGAGTATGACATGCAGATAGAGCATCGCGCTGGTAAGTTGCACGGCAACGCGGACGGCCTGTCCCGTTGTCATAAGAGCAAGAATCCGGGCTGTGCAGGGATGGCGCCATTCCAGCAAGCCGCGGATTCGTCCTCAGACTCGGAATTGGACGTTCCGGGGAGACCGCAGGCCGCCGCCCCCTCTAACAACACGGCGGCCGGAGCGTTTAGGGCTAATCTCCGCGCGCGGACCCGCCGTTATCGGCGAGGGCGTCCCGCATACGAAGCGGAGGTGCGGCTCAGCTCCAGCGAGTCCTCCTCGAGTCCGGCGGTGTACTCCTCGTGGGTACCCTCGTCCTCTGGAGAGTCTGAGTATGAGCGGTCCTTGCCCCCTGTGGTGATGGCCGCTGCGGCGCAGCCGGACGCGACGGATGAGGAGCCTAATTACTTGGGTGGCTACTCTCCGGCGCAGATAGCTGCGACGCAAAGAGCTGACAGAGCTCTGGCACCGGTAATAACAGCCCTTGAGGCCGGCCAGAAGCCCTCGAAGGATGAGCGGAAGACCTACAGGGAGGAGACTTTGTCTCTAGTATCCCAGTGGGAAAGACTCTCCTTGAGGGATGGCCTCTTATACCGGCGCTATGAGCCACCGACTCCACTGCCTCCCATATGGCAGTTGGTGCTTCCGGTGAAGCTGCGGAAAGAAGTACTCCACCAGTTGCATGACCTCCGGGTGACCGGTCACTTGGGAATCCGGAGGACCGTCCATAGGCTACAACAGCGCTTTCATTGGCCTGGTAGCGGCTTGGACGTGCAACGGTGGTGCGCAGCCTGCCCTCGGTGTCAAGCTCGCAAAGGAGTTCCGATTCCTGGCCGCCACCCCTTAACCACGGTTAAGGCGGGCGCGCCGTTCGATCGGATAGCTTTGGATATACTGGATACCCACCGGGTCACCCGGCGCAGTTTCCGGTACATCCTGGTGATTTCCGACTATTTTACCAAGTATACCGACGCCTACCCACTGCGCCGTCAGACTGCGGACGAGGTAGCTCGGTTGTTGGTAAATAGATGGGTGGTGTACCATGGGGTACCTAAACAGGTACATTCGGATCAGGGCACGCAACTTGAGAGCAACCTGTTCCGAAACCTAGCACAGATGCTAGGCAGTACCAAGGTGCGGACCACCCCCTACAGGCCCCAGTCTGATGGCCAGGTCGAACGCTTTAATCGATCGGTCCTCAATATGCTGGCGGCCTTTGTGAACGATCGTGCGAATGATTGGGATGACCACCTCCCGTATGTCTTAATGGCGTACAGGTCGTCGGTCCACTCTTCGACCGGAGTTACTCCGCACGCGATGTTGTACGGCCGGGAGCTAAATTTGCCCGTGGATATTATGTATCCAACTGCGGCAGAGACCGGCGCAGTACCCCAGTGCGGTCCGGAGTACGTGGAGTGGATTCGCCGCGCCCTGGCGAACGCCCATGATTTCGCGCGCGCGCGCCTCGACAAGTCGGCCATCCGGCAGAAGCGAGGCTATGACGCCCATGCTAAGGGCAGGCCAGCTTTTGCGGAGGGCGACAAGGTGCGCTACTATTATCCGCCGCTTAAGCAAGGTAATAAATTTGCTAAGCCGTGGATAGGCCCGTTTACGGTACTGAAACAGGTGACAGATGTGGACTACCGGATCCGGAGGGATTCCGATCCGGACAGGGTTCTGGTTGTCCATATCGATAATCTGAAGAAGTACGAGGGCCCGCTTGTCATGGATCCGCTCGTTCAAGATGCGGAACCGGATGATGCTCTCGTATGGGATTCGTCCGGTCAGCATCCGCGGACTCTGGACGAGCGTGTGCGCCGTATGGTGGGCCTCCCGGACCTCTCTGACCCGTCAGATGATGGACTGGGTGGCTATCAGCCAGATGACGGCGATCCGCAGTACCCCCACTCCCTCCAGTACCTGCGGATGACGGGCGGCCACGCCGGAAACCACGTGCGCCAGCCCGGTATGGGTGGGAATAACCTTCCGCCCATGCGGATGCGTCTGCGGTACCTGTCTATCACACCAAGGACGGGTTTCACACCAAGGACGCCGTCATCAGCCAGATGACGGCGATCCGCAGGTACCCCCACTCCCTCCAGTACCTGCGGATGACGGGCGGCCACGCCGGAAACCACGTGCGCCAGCCCGGTATGGGTGGGAATAACCTTCCGCCCATGCGGATGCGTCTGCGGTACCTGTCTATCACACCAAGGACGGGTTTTAGGTCGTTCCGTGAGAGTCCGCACGACTTACCTCCGCGGGTGGCTACTTTGTGGCTATCTTCGGAGTTGAGGTCTGCGGAGACTTTCATGTCGTAACGCCGCTCCGCATCCGCCCTCCCGTAGTTTTCAGCGCTAGGGACGTGCGGCAGCTTTATCCGCATCAGTTCGCCTGTAGTCCTGCGTAGTTAACACAGCGGCTACGCTGGCCGGACGACTTTTGTGGATTTGCCGGACGCCCCTGGTCCCGGAACAGCCTCTTAAGTGGCCAGACTGAGGTTGGAATTTACGTCCGCTACGGGAGAAGCGCCTTCCCACGGATTTGGGGAACTGGCTCTGGACGCGGGGATAGTGTCCGCACGTTAGGACTGACGTCCGCGGTTCGTCCGCGTGACTCGTCCGGCGTCCGCGACGCTTTAAGATGACACACTTCGGTGTAGTTATCCCCCGTGAGCCATTACTATAATTAAGGTTATAGTAAGTACGGTTTCTTACGGCAGGAAACCGACTATCCATTATGATAATGGAGCGGTTGTTAAGTCCGCATGTGCCGCGGTAACGGGTGACGCTCATTCTCGTCCGGATCGTACCTTACAATACGCGGTCCGGCCGGAATGACCGGAACCCCGGCCTCCTTCTAAGAAGGGGGTCGTATATTACATGCGCAACACTTGTGGTGGCTTTTAATTCCAATTTCATATTCATTGGATAAGGGCAATACGCCATTCTATGGTAGGCGTCCGGCCTGGACTCCGTCCGCGGGCAGCTTCGGACGTCCGCCGGCTATTGCTTTCACCATCTTTGGGCGCCTCTAGATTGGGCGCCGGTATGAAGGGTTCGCCCCCTAACCATTGAGGTTAAGGACCATGCCGGCTCCGCGTCTAATCTATTGGCTCCGCGCTCCGGTAGTCGTTTGAGGAGGCTCTGGGCTTGACCGGGCACCGCTCCGCGGCCGGGCTGTACGTCGGGGATGCTAGTGGGCGCTTTGCAAACGCCCATAGGGCGCCCGATTGTCGGTCCGGACGTCATGGGTATGTCCGATCGCCTTGTAAGCGTGCCAGCGGCTATGGGGAGTGATTTTGTTTATTTTCCATCTCATTTATTATTTATGGGAGGATTATAAGCCACAAGTGTGTGCGTGTTCCCGTGGAAATGCTATTCTTAATCTTTTATCAAATATATGAGAAAGTTTAGTGATATATCTCTTGTCCTTGGTGCAATAGAGAGTAAGAAATCGGGAGATTTCTGCTTTCGCAAGAGGGGTGTAGGAGATTGTGTAAATTGTATCAAAGGCTGTATGCCGTGATCTATGAAAAGCATGCAAGCGGTGGTGGATTTATTTTCATTGCTGCTTGAGCGGTGTTAAATTTTTATTTATCACTGCTGATAGGGTGACATAATCGTAACACCCACAAGTAGTTTGGCTTTTGATACATTGTATACAATCTTTAACCTGCGAGGGTGATTAACTTCACGTCATTGATCGCCAGTGCGAAAGCTATTGCTAATGACTGCTGTTAATTACTGTAGTATTTTAGCGGGTTCCCCCGGGATGGCTTGTGTACACAAGCCACCCGTATACATGGCATGATAGGAGTCACCGGGGGGAGATGTGTGTATGTGAATGCGATAGTGTAAAACGTTCTTTTGTCTGTCGATCTGGTAGATGCAGTGAATAGACGTTTCCACGGGAACGCGTCATACGATGCGTGTGCAGTATAACTGCCAACACTTGATGCCTATAATCGATGTAACTCGACACTTACTGGTCATTCAAGCGTTCGGCACTGGTGGAGACGGATCTGCGGATCTGACTCCCAGTGTTTGTAGCGATTAGAGCGCTTGATATGTCAGAGTCAAGTGACAGGTGGGGTGATGATGTAGGGAGGGAGGAGGGGTCTCTAGAGCGCACTAGTGTGTACTCGAGACCCCTATCTAGGCCTGAAGATGATGACCGCGAGGTCGTCTCCGAAGGCGAGGACGTGGGTTCTGCGGAATCCAGCTCCGGCTCTGATTCCGGTACGGGAACTGAGTCCAAGAGCGAGGTCGCGGAGGACCGCCCCGCAGAGAGTGACTCGGCCACGCCAGGCGCCGAGCAGCTCTTAAATCCGTCGTCTTTTCCTCGTATGGAAGAGATGATGGACTGCGGTGGTGCGGGACTTGCTCGTGTGGATATTGAGTTGCATCCGCCCTCGGAGATGCTTGCGTCTCTGGGTCCGGATGAGAGTACTCGTGCGGAAACCCGTCCGGATGGCCGTAGCCGTCCGGACACCGGTTCCGCCGAGAACTCCTCGGTGTCCGCACCTGCGGAGTCTGGTCCGCACGACCAGAAGGCCCCTGGGACTTGGGCGGAGCAGGTTGACGCGGCTGAGGAAGCCGCATCCCAGGCTCCGGCCCAGGAACAGGAGTCTGGCTCGAAGGAGACCGAGAACCAAGATGACGGGTTTACATCGCCCGTCTCTAGGCGTACTCGCCGTCGAGCCCGAGAGATTGCCCAGAAGCAGTGGAGAGCCCAGCAAGCGCTGGAGGCCTCCAACCGCGGGCAATCTGAGACCGGATCCGACCCAGACCCGGTCTCCTCGCCTCCGAAGAAAAAGAAGAAGAAGCGGACCCACCGGAAAAAGAAGTCCGGCGGTCCCCCGCCTAAAACCGGATCGCAGTCTGGAGGACCTAAGCCGCTGGCGCCTAAGCCAGGCGGCCAGTCAGGGTCCTCCACCAAACCCGGAGACGCCAAGGCGCCTAATCCCTCGGGATCTGGTGCGGGCGGCGCCTCCGCAGGATCCGGCCCGGGCGCAGGAGGTTCCAGCAAGCGGGTGCCTATCCAGGCACCGAAAGGAACCTCCTCTTCTTCCTCCGGTAATAAGAGACCTACCGGAGCTGCGGAGGTGGGATCCAGTCCAGTGGATCGAGGGCGTCCCGTGCCGAAGGAAGGAGATCTGCGTTTAGAACTCCTCCGGAAGCGCGCGGAGCAAGACGGGGTCCACCTGTCTGGCGCCGCACTGGAAGCGGGAAGGCGGGCCTTCGTTGCGCAGCAACAGAGGACCGCGCCCCAATGCGGGAAGAGTGTGCCCCGACAACCCAGGTCGGAGAATCGTTCGGGGGCGGCCAAAAAGAAGAAACGGTCGTCCTCGGAGCAGCCCTCTATCCAGAGGCTGCGGGCCGAGATGGGCCCCGAACTCCCTGGAGTCCGTCAGGGACACATGTTCCTCCCGCGTTATGGCAGGGATCCGCAGGCGCGCCGCACAGCGGACGCCGGTGCGGCGGCCGACACGCCTTTCACACGGTCTCGTCCACTCACGGACGAGGAGCGTGTCGGGCTGCCGCCCGAGACAGAGGACGGGGTAATATGCCAACTCTGTCCGGAATCCCTGGACGGGTATGAGGACCCGCACCAAGCGCTCAACCGGGATCGTAGGTATCCTTCCTACGACCACCTGAGTCGACATGTTGCGGGGTACCACTACCCCTGGATGAGAATGTTCGTCTGCAAGAGGTGTTACTCCAGTAAACCTCAGCAGCGATATTTTCCCAGTTTGGAGGCCCTGAACACTCACCGCGCGGGTGCACACCGCGGTGAGGGACTTCACACCGTTGGTGATGAAGTGGGGCCTGTATTCAATTATGGATACATTCCACCTAGGGTGGCATCGTTCATGACTACCTCAGGAACGAGGAAGAACCGGTTCTTTCACTGGGGTCCGTGGCGCTTTGCACAGCGCATCATGGACGATGCCTGGAAAGAGTCTGGCATTGTGTCCGCGGGCTCGAGCTACACAGCTCGCCTGACGGCATCAATGGGCCAGACTCCGGCGGAGTACCAGGCGGCGGAAGCCGCCCGGACAGCAGCAGAAGCTGTCCGTCAACCGCCGGCGACCCAGGCAGGTGAAGAACGGCACCGGGTGACCATGGTCGTGTCGGAGATGCCGCAGATCGCGGCCAAGACACGAGTGGCTTCTCCTAAGTCGCGCCCCCCGCCAAGGACTCAGGGGAAGGGTTCGTCCGCTGGAAAAACTCCGGCCGGGACGACGCCCCTGCAGTCCCCGGGTGCGCTGACTCAGGAGGATTTCCCGGGCTTGCTCGAGGTGACGGTACCCGCGGGTCCGTCTGAGGGACGGGTGGTGGCAGACACCTCCGCCTCCTCGAGTACCGCGTCGGTGGTCCCGCCAAGGACCCCACGTGTGACTCCCTTGGTTGCGAGCAGTAGCGGACGTGCGGTACCTCTCTCGAGGTCGGCGTCCGCGTCCTCGTTGGTAGTTGAGGGGACGTCCGCGGGATGGCAAAGCACCGCTTCCCTGGACCTGGATCCCCTCGACGCCACGGCGGACGTACGCCGGAGGCTCGGTCCCACGACCGCCAGTGTCTACGAGACTTTTCGCGAGTCTGTAGGCCAGGCGGTCGGCCATCGTCGTGATGGTATGGACCGGATCCCCGGTGACCCAGCGTTGGTGAACCTGCCAGTGCCCCGAGCGATTCGTGACTTGGGGTCCGCAGGTGTGGCCGCGTTGGTCCGCGCTCGGGAGGGGCACCCCTGGGATCACCCCCAGCGTGGTCGACTCACCCGAGCGGCGGAGTACCTTGTGGCGGAGATGGACAGCTCTCTGGATCGGTTCAGTCGGTGCCGCGCCGAGGCCTCCCCTGTCGCATGCGATCTCGCATACGACCAGGGCCTCATGGAAGGCACCCGGTGGAGCCTAGAGAGCTACCAGACTTAGTCGGCCGTCATTGAGCGGCGCGCGTTCGACCAGGGTCGGACCGCCGCTCTTGCCGAGCAGTCCGGGGCGTCCGCCCCCGCCCCAGAGGTAGCCGCTAGGATAGAGCACCTGGAGGCTGAGAATGAGCGGCTACGGCGTCGTCTTGACGAAGCCGAGGCCGCTCGGACTCGCCTACTCCAGGGCGTCGATGACCCCGAGTCGTCCGCCCTGAACCAGGCGGCTCTCCAGCGGGCGGATGCTGCTTTGGAGCTGGCCATCTACCCATACCTGGTCCAGGTGTGGGGAGAACGTATGGCCGGTCCTCAGCGCACCCGCGATACGGTAGAGATGTTCCGCGCCATTGCAGATCTCGGCGCTACATCTCTACCGGCCTCCGTCGTGATGGCTCCGTCAGGACCCGGATTGCAGGGCTCACCACGGAAGCCCCTGTAAGCGCCACCGGGCCTGCCTCATCCGCCCGTGCAGCCGGCTTTCTCCATGCCGGAGAAAGGCGTTGTATACAAATCAAAGGCGTTGTCAGAATACAGTGATACAAGATTGTAGGCAACCACCATGATTATATGTCTGTACATCGCCCGGAACTTCCTCCACCCCCCCCCCCACCCCCCCCCCCTCCTCCTTTACGAAACGTTTCAAATCTTGTTTTAGGCTTTTCATTTTCTACGATGCCCGAAATGTCACACATTAGGCCCCTAATTACTTTTTAAGCATTCATATCCTGATCATATTATATTATTGTGACATGCTAAAGTCGGCATCGTTCAATCCTGACACACTGTTTTTTGCGATAAACAGTTTTATTAGTTCTTAATTTTCAATTGCAACTCCCTGAAATTTCAACAGCTTTCATCATGATAAACGGCCTATACATGTAATATGTATAGTTTGATTTGGTATAAAATTTGAAAGAGTTTGGACAGTAAATAAAAAGTTAGCCTATTTGACCTATATATAAATTTCTGGTGGAATTAGCCTTGGACCCTTTTAACATTTTCTTATTACGTTATATATATGTAAAGTTATTGACTACCGTCCGCTCTTTGGGATCCTCGAGGATAGTCCTCTCTCATCCGAGTCCTTGCGGACGCGCATCCGCTATTCCGGATCCTTGCGGCGGGGCCGCTCACCGGAGGTCGCTGCGGACACGGTAACTACTTCAGCATTAACGGTAACCAGGTAACAGCCCACCCGACACTCCCAGGCCTACGGACACCGTTCAGAAACTGGTTCATCACCACGGTGTTAACTGGCGGGGCCTGGCGAGCCGCGGTCTGCCTCGGGGACGGAACCCCGTACAGTCCGACATGCTGGCCAGAGCCTATGTCACACGTCCCGGGAAGGGAGAGAACTGGCGATCCACAGGGCGTACGCCCCCGAGTCAGCAACTTGTCTCTCCCAGCCCGGGCCTCCCCATGGAAATCGTCCCCAGGGCTCTAGGAGCCCTCTACTCAGAACCAGGGAACGCAAAGCTCATGGCGAACTTCGCGTGCGTCCCAGTTACTCTCTCTCGGACAATCTCCTCGATCGAGTCGCTTCCAGTGTATATATAATACACCACAAGCTGTAGGACGCACGCGAGGTCTAATCGATCCATTGTTATAGTTTACTGGAGCGTAAATTACAATGCGTCGCCGTGGCAACGCACGCTCGAACGGAGCGTGTCAAAACAAGGCCAAGTACGAAAAGGCCACATAAAAGGCATTTATGTTTACAATCACCTGCCGCGTGCTTAGGGCAAAATCGCCACATATAGATCAAATTGGTTAACTATTTTAATGTCAATCTTTTGGAATTTCGTATTAGATTAGGCCGCTAAGTTGCTAAGGAATATGGGGGCTGTGAAAAAAAATATACATCTATCTTTTAGAAGTCAGAGTGGAATGACGCCGACTTTAGAAGTGACAAATAACACAGGGCGTAATCAGTCAGCCGGTACTGTGAGGAAACGCCTGTTCTGTGAGACAACTAGCTGGTTCTGTGAGTAAAAGTTATCATTCTGTGTCATACGCACGGAAAGTATGGTTAAACGTTATATATTGGCTGATGGAGTGTTCTATTAATAAACATTCCTTAGAATATGTAGTAATAATGATTCATACGAAGTTATGAATGCTAAATGTACATGTTCCATTGGTATTTAGAAGAAACTTTCCAAGAAGTCTAGGAAGTTTTGACGATTATCTTGTAACAGTAACCATATTTGGGGAGTAATAGATAGTTTCATGATCCATTCGTGTGCCAAATATTTGAAAGTAAACGTTTACAAATGATTGGGAATTGTGAGCTGGAATAAATCTTAATGAAAGTTGAAAAAATCAAGGGTTTTTCATGTCAACGCCGGTTCTTTGTAATGGCAGCGCTGGTTCTATGCGAATTCTGAACTCGGGTCAAATGGTCAAGCCGTTCATGTCCGACATGTACACTTAGATTATATATGATGAAATACACTCTATTAGGTGGGCATATAGGACGAACCACCGATGAATTATACTACAAGTAGAAACACCGATTCAGTGTTTGACTGGATTGTGACTGGATACTAGTAATCGGCTTTCAGAGACATAATGGACGGACGGCCTCCAAGTCTCTGTCACGCACTGCGGAGGCCATCATGTTCGGAGGCAGTAAAAGTCAAAGTCTATCCCTCACCTGCTCCGGAAAAAGCAGGACCATCTCAGGGCGTCGGTGGTGTCCCATCCAGACTTAAATATCTGAGAGCTGTGGCGGGCTGCCTTTATAGACCACAGAGATCAGAAGTGGGCAGACCTGAGGTTTGGGACTGTTTTGCCCTAATTCATTTGGGTCCTCTTTTTTCCTGTTTCGAGGTTGGGAAGTGGAACTATTGAATAAAAAATACAATTAATCAACTGAGTCATGTTCCAAGAATCAATATCAGAATTTGGTGAAAAGATGCAATTGCTAGTTCCTTATATTGGTAAACTCCCATAGAACCGGCGTTGCCATCACCCAGAACCGGCGGAGCATCTCTAATATGCATATTAATTAACACCTGTGCACGATTTGTTATGCTAACACTCATCGAATTCGATGTTTATTATGTATAGATTCCTCTCTCAGCTAATCGCAACATGAACAGCTTTTGTTCAATCAAATTTCATTTGTGTTTTTAACTATTCCATAACATTTTGCCAAAAACACACACATCAGCCGAACTGTGAACACTATTGTAATAATAATTTCTTGAAAGTATATGTTCATGCAACTAATAGACATAATTGTAAGGTTCATTACTTATCATTTGCCACAATACAGCTTAATTCATCGCGGAGACTATCTTACATGTCGGCCATCACGCCTGTATTCACACAGAACCAGCGTTGAGTCACACAGAATGGCGGGAATCAAGCGGTTCTGCCCACAGTACCGGCTGATTGATTACGCCCTGTGATTAAAAGCGATACCGGCACATCACAAAGGTACATGTACTCATAAATTACAAAAAAAAACTCGGGTCCTTGGAAACGACCACGGGCAAAATAAGAGCACATATATATAGGGCAATATTTGGTCCGTATTTGTTGTGCAACATTTCGTTAAGTAACGTCGACGGCGACGACGACTACGGACGCAACGCAATGCCGATAGGTTATCGGACCAAAGGTACGGTAACCTAAAAAAAAAAGTCATCAAACTAGACGTTCTGTCGCTACCAGCAACAAGGATTTGTATCTCTTTATATTTGTTAATTTTAAGGTAATTAGTTAGAAATCCTTAGCCCTTTGGGCCTAGAGCCAACTTCTATTACAGGGGTTAACTGCAACGTCGGCTACTAATATACAGTAAAGAATATCCTAACTGGTAAAATGTTGAGGGTATTGCATTGTTACCTTTTATTCCAGCTCACCGCCCAATTTAGGTGCTGATGAATTTTTCGTGAATTTAACAGAATTTACATTGATTTTGGGTTGGATCATTTTTCACCATTGGGCGGGCATTTTTAGTGCCCAATTGGTCATATTGGCAAACTTTAAAAGTTACTTTCTCAAAATCTGTGTGTGACTCTTTTTCTGATTCTCTACAAGCATACCGCTTTGTGCATTCGCAACATGTATGAAGATGTTGCACGTTGAATCGCTTGAAAGGATATGAGCCAATAAATAGGAAGTTTTAACCTGTTAAAACCAGTATTTATTACACACTTACCTCTATAATAAACACTTTGGGTAATCTTACCTGGCTTTCAAATAAGAGGGTAATCGTGCCATTAAGAATTTTTTAATGGCAAACTCTCTAAAACTGGTCGTTCTATGCCCCTCAGATCTCAGTCGTTCACAACGGTTTCTTGACGAAACCGGACTGAGTCAGTGGTCACTTTGAGACATTTCTTGACGAAACTGTTCCACCGGAACCGCCATTACTTTGTCCCCTACTAGTTAGGCAGGGGAGGCGGGAGGGAAACTCGCCGTGTTTATTATAGAGGTAAGTGTGTAATAAATACTGGTTTTAACAGGTTAAAACTTCCTATTTATGTCCACACCTTGACCTCTATAATAAACACTTTGGGTAAATACAGAATACCCAAAGGAGGTGGGCTAACCATACTCCCTCACTGAGTCATCATGGAGGCATAGAACGCACTTATTCAGTGGTTTATGGATTCGAGAGTTTATTAATTAAGAATGCGAGAAACTCCCACACGCGAGTAAACCCAGGAGGGTTGTTTAAGACCGACTAGTAATATAAATTAGGTTTGTTTAGGCGTGCGAGAAGAATCAATAACTTAAACTGAATGGTACCTGGTTAAGAGAGTGTAGTCGTTGAGGAGGCTCCCCCGCAGTTGTCCTGCTGGCGGCGGGACAACTTAAAATTTCCACCCAAATAAGAGGGACAACCGGCCTCCGAAACGAATAGTCCAACTGGTGCATATGTACAAGTGCTGCTCCTATATACATCATTTACAGATGGACCTCATGCTGCGCGGCTATCACGGGTCCCAAGTGATAGCCGGCGTCGTCCTGCCACGTCAGTTCCCTACAGTAGAAGGAAACAAAGGTATTGTTAGAGGCCCATGTACAGGCCTGCATGACATCGGACAAGGCAACATTATTCATGAACGCAAGAGACGACGCTAGTGCTCTTACATCATGCGCCTTAACACGAAAGGAGCCCGACGTTTTAGTCTGAGATTTCTCGTAGCAGAACAGCACGCATTTCTTAACCCAAGAAGAGATGGTCGCCGCCCTAATATCATTCTGAAAACCCTTCTTAAAGGCGACGAACAGCAAGCGTTTCCCAACATGAAGCTCCCTCTTGCGATTGACGTAGATGCGAAGAGCTCTAACGGGACATAGCTTAGCATCCTCCTCCAAGCCCGGCCCCAGCGAAGAGGTTAGGGACGGGATCGAGAAGGCAAGAGACGGGGTGTGAGCCAATTGCGTCTTAGCCAAAAAAGAAGGGATAACCCCGAGTCTGACCGCGGAGCCATCTTCCTTCCACTGGACTTTGGAAAAATCGAGAGCGTGCAGCTCACTACGCCTCTTCCCCGAAGCAAGGGCGAGGAGGAAAACGGTCTTAAGAGTTAAAAACTTAAGTGACACTCTCTCCAAGGGCTCGAAAGGACCGAACAAAAGGCAATTTAGAACGAGTGATAGATCCAAAGCGGGAACCGGGTTCCTCGTTTTCGGCCTTTCCACCGCGAAGCTATTCAGCAACGCCGAAAGGCTGGCATCCTGCCCAAAATCGACTCCGGTTTTGGGCTTAATTGTCTTAGCAATAACGGTCCGATAACCCGCCAGCGTAGAAGGAGTTCTACCCTCCTTAAACTTCTCGAGGAGAAACTCCGATATCAAAGGAGCCGAGACTGCGAACGGACTAACTTTCCGGCCACGACACCAAGCCCAGAATCTAGCCCACTTGGATTCATAGACTGCCAGAGAAGACCGTCTATTAGTTCGGGCGATCCTGGCTGACACTTCTCGTGAAAAGCCCTTCTTTCGATAACATCGCTTGACAAGGGCCACGCGTGAAGCTTTAGAGCGCTCGAAGCCTGATGAAATACGTCCGACCTGGGCTGCTTCAGAAGGTCCGCCCGATCCGGAAGAGGCACCGGATTGTCTACTAACAAATCCAACAGATCCGGAAACCACGGCTTCTGAGGAAGGAAGGGTGCGATGAGAATCATCCTGGCGTGATGAGACTTGAGCTTGACCAAGACTCTGTCCAGAAGCACTGTTGGAGGGTAGGCATACACAAACCACCCATTCCAATCCACCGACATCGCATCGACTTCCCACGCCTGCTCGTCCGGAATCGGCGAAACGAACGTGGGAAGCTTGGCATTCCACCTGGTCGCGAACAAGTCTACTGACGGCCTGCCCCAAAGGTTGCAAAGACCCTGGAAAACCTCGGGAGCCAAAGACCACTCCATGGGCTGAATTTGGCCCCGTCGAGACAGGCGGTCGGCCCATACATTCATATGACCCAGAATGTGACGAGCCCTGAGGGAAATGCGACGAGCGGAACACCATGAAAGGAGTTCTACCGTGAGCAGACACAGGGACGCTGACTTGGTACCTCCCTGCTTGTTCACGTAGGCCACGACAGTAGAATTGTCCGAGGCCAACAGAACTACCTGATCGGAAAACTGGCGTTCCCAGTGCCGTAACGCTAGGAACACAGCTCGCATCTCCAGGACGTTGATATGCTCGTCCCGCTGCGAAAGAGACCATAGTCCGGAAATCTCGTGCAAGTCCCAATGAGCCCCCCATCCCTCAATACTGGCATCCGTAAAGAGATGCCTGGAGGGAGGAGGCAGCCGGAACGGCGCCCCGCGAAACAGATTGCTGGGGTCCAACCACCATCAAAGATCGTGGACCACCTGGTCGGGCACTGACACTAGCTGAGACATGTCCCCGGATGCCTGCGACCAATTGGCATGCAGATGCAACTGGAGAGATCTCATGTGAAGACGGCCTAACGGAACCATCTTCTCCGTCGAGGCCAGGGTGCCGATGAGAGACTGCCAGCGCGAGGCGGGCTGCGGAATCCGGTCTAAGAAGCCGCGGGACTGCTCTGATAATTTTGACTGACGCTCCTCGGTTGGGATAACAGATCCGGAGATAGTCCAAAATCGATAGCCCAGAAAGACGAAGTCTCGCCGAGGAGATAAGTCTGACTTTTTTTGGTTGATCTTGAAGCCCATAGACTGGCAAAGATCCACCACCCACTGAGCTTGACGAATCAAGGTTTCGGGACACTCATGTCTTATCAACCAGTCGTCCAGATACTGGTACAGCACAATGCCATTGCGATGGGCCAGCACCTGAAGCTCCCTGACGCACATGGTGAAAATCCATGGGGCTGTGGACAGGCCGAACGGCAGAGCCCTGAACTGCCACACTTGCCCCTGGTAGAAGAACCTGAGGTACTTCCTGATCGATCTTCTCATGGGAACGTGAAAGTACGCATCCTTCAGGTCGATCGTCACGACCCATGCCCCCAGAGGCATGGCCGACCGAACCACTTCTGGAGTCTCCATGGTGAAAGTTGGTATATGGAGGTAGCGATTGAGGGCGGACAAGTCTATGACCTGTCTCCACCCGCCTGAGGCCTTCGGAACCACGAAGAGAATACTGTAAAACCCGGGAGAGTTGACCCGCACCGGTTCTACCGCTCGCTTTTGAATCATGGCCGAAATTTCGTCTACCAAGGCTTGACACCTTTCGGGGTCGTGAGGAAGGGAAAAAACCCTTGGAGTGAGCGTCAAGGGCGGGAACTGAACAAATTTCAGACCGAACCCGCGACGTAAGGTCGCGACAATCCAACGACTGGCTCCTAGATCGCGCCAGCGAGTCCAAAAACCGTTTAGACGCGCACCTACGGGCTCGCTTATATCTAAGATATTGACGGAGCCGAGTTGACTTGGAGACACGGCCGTACGTGATGGAGCCGGATCCCGAGACGAGGGAATTACCTGATTTCTTCGCCCCTGCGGACTTGGATGGGCTGGTTGGACGTCCACGGCCGCGACCACGTCCACTCTGCCCCCCTCATTGCGTGCCTGCAGGGGCCTTGCGAAAGGGCCGGTCGAGGGCTCGACCCCTACCGTGGGCTGTCGACGAGGAGTCTGAGGCCCCCTGCGGCTGCTGCTGCTGCTGGGGACGCTTGCGCTGCTGCTGCTGCTGCAAAAGCATTTTAGACCAACGCTCCATAGCTTTGGACTGTTGGAGAGAAGCATCCATAGAGGCCTTCGTATGCTCCCGCTCCTCCTTACGGGTCTTCAACTCATCCAACTCCCGGTGCACGTCCGCCGGGAAAAGGAAAGGGGAAGCAGGACCCTCCTCCGATGAGACGGGGTGGTGACGTAGCCTGGCCAACAGCTGCTCCAGCAACTTGACATCGAGCCGCTGAAGGACTGCGTCCCTGCGCCACAGCTCTGAAGCCCACCAGAGATACGTGTCAAAGGACACCTTATCTGCCACGGCCCTCCCCAAGGACTGTAGAAGGCTGACGGACCCATGGATAACGTCTGCTAACTCGGACCTGTCCAAATCCTCGTTTTCCATAACCTGCTCATGACAAGCCTTCATGGAAACGGTCAGAGCATGGACAAGCCAATCCATGGAGGAATCCACTGCCACCCCAAGCCGTACGGACGATTGCCAGTCAGACAGCTGATTCCATGGCACAGACAATGACTTGGGCTGCGGGAAGGAATCCTGGTCCTGAAGCTTGGACGGCTCGGCCTCCAACATGGACGAGGAGTAAAAATCCGCAATCTTGGGCCTCGCCGGAACCGCTCCTAGTTGAGGACGACCGCGCTTGGAAGACTCCTCAACCCTGGCCGCCGCTGAGTTTCTAACCCCTGGGGCCAACGGGAGACGTAAGACATCCCTAGGCACCTTAGGCTGATGGAGATCACGCTCCGTGAAAGACCGGGCGCGCTTCGCTGGCGGAGGAGAATCCGCATGAACATCAGGCCATTCCTCGCCAGTGATTCGGCGCACAAAGTCCAACTTGTCGGCCCAGGGCATATCGTAGGCATTCCCGGAGTCCTCGCCCTCCTGAGAAGCAACATCATCCTGAAGCTGGCGCTTGGGACGAACGAGCCCTGACGGACCAGGCAACGGAACAATGCCCTCCTCTCGAGGTAGATACGGGACCTCGTCAGAATCCCCCACGGAAGAGGCCACGGACGGAGGCTGGACACGCTTGATGTCCGGAACCCTAGGAGACCTCTGAGGAAGAAGGTTCTCCAGACGGGCCAAGAAATCGTTCTTCAATACCAGCATCTCCGCGTGAAACTCCCCACGGGAAAGGAAATGAGAGGAAACTCCCGGAACCGTGGACAACGGAGTCTTGAATGCCGTAGACACCGGCGAGCCAGAGGCAGAAGCCGAAACAGACGGTGGAGCTGGAGACGCCTGAGCTACCGAGTCCGAGCGGGGAACGGAATCCGTGACGGACGAAACAGCCGGCTGGAGAGGGACAGGCGGGACCTCGCCCCCCTCGAAATCCTCTGCGACCTGTGGAAAATAAACCACATTAGAATCGAAAGTCACCAACTTCTTACATAGCATAGACTGAGAAGTAGCAACACGACTCCTTGGTGCCATGCACACCGGAGGGCGGTTAACTAAAACCCGAGGAGACAACGGATACACGGGCGCATCCGGCACAGAGCTCCGAACAGGAGGTGGGCCACGGCATCCAAACCCCGCGGTAAAAATCCGAGGCGAAAGGAAGGCCGAAAGCTGGCTTTCAGGAACCGAGGCCCGGCCCCCGGGAACCGAATCCCGGCTCCCGGGAGCCGAGACCCGGGTCCCGGGACCCGACCCCAGGCCCCTAAGAGCCGCAGCACGGCTCCCGGGAACCGGGACACAAGGCCCAGAAACCTTGGCAGGCGCAGGCCCCGCAGCCGTAGCCACGGACGCCTGCCCTCCGAGGGCCAAACCCGCGTGAACAGTGCGGCCCGGGGGGGCTTGCGACCCCCCGGCGCCGACGGTCCACAGTCCACAAATTGAGATGTTAACAGAGTTGAACTCACGGGTAGTGGACACCGTGAGACGCCTCTGAACGGAGCTCAATGCCGGATAACCGGGGTCAATGGGCATGTCTCGGCCCCTCGCCCGGGTCTCCAATGGCGGAACTGGGTAAGAGCTAACCGAAGCCAAGCACAAGGCTAGGCACGAAGAACTCGTGGTACTAAAGGCATAGTACTGGTTCCCGGGAACCGGCGGACCGGTTCCCGGGAACCGGGGATCGCTGAAAGACAATGACAAGTCAGAACTTACAGCAGAGATAAGACGAAGCAAAAGTACATCCTGCTCTTCCCGCTTCTGCGCGGCCTGCTTGTATCGAGACTTGCTGCTTGAACTAGCAGAGGGGCTGGGAGCGGGAGGGAGGGGCTTAGCCAACCTGTCCTGTTGCACAGCGCGAAGACCACGCAAGTAGTCAGACCAGTCATCTACCGACCATGACGCACACATCCCGCAACAGGCCGTAGGTCGACACAGGGAGCGACACGCCCAACAATTATGGTGCAGCTCCCACTTCGGAAGAAACTGTTCACACCCGACGCACTTCATCTGGAAAATTCCAACATGAACAAAGCAACGGGCGATAATGGAGGAAGCTAACTATCCTATGAGGATTTTACCACCTCCTCACAAAAAACTAGACTAAAAGTACTCTAAACTACTGTAGCTGTACAATGTACGCTAAAATAGTGAAGAAAATCCGTAGGAAAACGATCGTAATCCAAGGAAACGATGATAAACTCCTAAAAGAAAGCCTAGAAGTAAGATCCTTTGAACTGGCGCCAAAACCAGGGACAAAGGTAATGGCGGTTCCGGTGGAACAGTTTCGTCAAGAAATGTCTCAAAGTGACCACTGACTCAGTCCGGTTTCGTCAAGAAACCGTTATGAACGACTGAGATCTGAGGGGCATAGAACGACCAGTTTTAGAGAGTTTGCCATTAAAAAATTCTTAATGGCACGATTACCCTCTTATTTGAAAGCCAGGTAAGATTGCCCAAAGTGTTTATTATAGAGGTCAAAGTGTGGACATAAATGCACATTTTGGCCTACGGGAACATAGGCCTAGCATAATGTGAATTAATAGATCGAGCTTATGTATGTATTGTGAACATATATGAAGTCATATATAGTTGATCTTCTGGGGACCTTGAAGTTGAACCAATATCATATGACATCGAATGATATCTCAAGATCACTTTTGAAAATGTGTAAATTGGTCTCTGCAGACAAAACACTTGTAGATAGAGCCAATGGGATTGTATTAAGAACATAAAGGATGCCATACTGTATATATTTTATATCTTTTGATGACCAAGAAATTGACCTAAGGTGACATTCATAAAGCTCACTACCACGTTTGATATTAGTTTGAAAAATGTGAATGTTTGCTTTTGCAGACAAAGGGCTTGGATATAGAGCTTAAGGTTGTAATATGAGTATAGAAAGACATAAATGTTGTGTCTTTATAGTAAGTGGTGTATCATAAGGTCACGTTCGACATAAAATGTGTAAATTAGTCTCGGCAGACAAAATTTCAGCATATAGGGAGTCCTATATGTTGGATTTTTTGATGACCTTGAAGTTGACCTCTGGTGACCTCGAGTGGTAAACCTCAAAACCAATTTACATCCAAGTTTTAAAAATATGGAAATAGTCTTTGCAGAAGAAGTGCTTATAGATAGAGCTCAGGTTTCATTCCAAGCATATAGAAAATTATACATGTAATGTAGATTTTTGGTGACCTTGAAGTCAATATTGTATGACTTTGAGTGGTGTATCTGAAGGTCACGTTTGACCAGACATGAGCGAGTTGGTTTGTGTTGATGCTTAATTGTACTATGCATATAGGATATTTAAGGTTGAACTTATTGAGCTTGAGTGGTAAGTCGTGTTTTATAGCTGATCTTTGGTTATTTCTTTGAGAGACCGGTATAGCTTAGGTTACAGGTGTATGATTAACATGGGTAGCCCTGTTTTAAACATCTTATTGCAACATTGAACTTGACTCAGGGTACAACATAAATTCTACCTGAAAGTGTGCACACGTCAATTCAATAAAAGGAAGTTTTAACTTGTTTAAAACCAGTATTTATTACATACCTACCTCTATAATAAACACTTTGGGTAATCTTACCTTGACATTCAAAGAAGAGGAGAGGATCAAATGTCACAAAAGAATTTTGAAAAAATTCAAGTGACATTTATCCTTAATTTCTTTGAAAAAATTGAACCAAAATCCCCTCAGATTGCATGCGGTGATGTTTTACATCCGGGGTCACATGACCCTAGACCGCCATTATTTTTGCCCTGTTAAGGCGGGGAGGCGGGAGGGCACTCCTCGTGTTTATTATAGAGGTAGGTATGTAATAAATACTGGTTTTAAACAAGTTAAAACTTCCTATTTATGTCCATACTACTACCTCTATAATAAACACTTTGGGTTATATCAGAATAACCACCGGCGGAGGGCTTAACCCTCCACGCACACGTGCTCATCATAGGGGATTTTGGTCAAATTCACCAAATTTAGCAATGAAATGAGAATATTTGAATATTAATAATGGTGATTTAATAGTTTTATAGGCAGCATATGTGAGAATCCAAATAAATGCTGCACAATATTCGTATTTACATGAATTTACGTGTAAATTACATGAAAAGACGTTAAAATGAAAGCAATAATCACCTTGGATGCACTTGAAGGCGAACAGGGGTCTCTGGAGGTGATCTTTCCTCCAGCAGACGAACCAAATTTTTCTCGCAAAGAAGAGGGGCAAATCCGTCCCTGTTCCGCCGAAAGGTGGTGCATCTATACAGTTGTGATGTATGTACAATATTTACAGCCGGACTTCATGCTCCGCGGCTACCAGGCGTCCGAGATGGTAGCCGGAGTCGGACTGCCAAGCTAAGTCCCTGAGATAGAACGAAGTAAATGTATTCTGGGAACTCCAGGTACATGCAGACATCACATTATTCAGAGAAACTTTATTTGCGAACGCAAGTGACGCCGCGAGAGCTCTCACATCGTGCGCTTTGACTCTGAAACCTGACGACTTTTTTGCCTGCGACTTCTCATAGCAGAAAAGAACGCACTTTTTGATCCAAGACGAAATCGTCGCGGGACGGATATCGTTCTGAAAGTTTTTGAGGTACGAGATGAATAACAAGCGTTTACCCAAATGAAGCTCCCTCGTACGCCGAACGTAAATGCGGAGAGCTCTCACGGGACACAGCTTAGCGTCTTCCTCCAAACCTGGCCCCAAGGAAGGGGAGAGGGCGGGAATTGAGAAACTCAAAAGCGGTGTGCCTGCTAATTGAGTTTTGGCAAGAAAGGAAGGGATAACGCCTAACTGAACTGCGGAACCATCCGCCTTCCATTTGACTTTGGAAAACGAGAGCGCGTGAAGCTCACTGCGTCGCTTCCCGGAAGCCAGCGCCAGAAGGAAGACCGTTTTTAGCGTGAGAAACTTAAGCGAAGTACTCTCGAGAGGCTCAAACGGTTCGGATCTTAACAAATTTAAGACGAGCGATAGATCCCACTCGGGCACGGGATTTCTAGCCTTAGGTCTTTCAATCTCGAAACTGTTAAGAAGGGCGGTGAGACTTTCGTCATGACCGAAATCGATACCTAACTTCGGCTTCAGGGTTTTGGCAATCGCTGTCCGATAACCCGCTAACGTCGAAGGGGCAAGCCCTTGATTAAATTTCTGCAAGAGAAACTCAGAAATCAAGGGAGCAGTGGTTTTGAATGGACTAATCTTCCTGCCACGACACCAAGCACAGAACGCGGTCCATTTTGACTGGTAGACTGCCAGAGAAGATTTTCTATTTGATCGGGCGATCCTAGCGGACACCTCCTTTGAAAATCCCTTCTTTCTGTAACAACGCTCGACAATATCCAGGCATGAAGGTTCAGGCTTGACGGTACCTGATGAAACATGCTGGATCGAGGTTGTTTGAGAAGATCCCAACGATCCGGGAGCTGACGTGGATGATCGACTATCAACTCCAGAAGGTCCGGGAACCACGACCTCTGCGGTAGACACGGGGCTATCAACATCAGTCTGCACTGGTGAGAACGAAATTTCGATAGCACCTTCTCCAACAGGACGGCTGGCGGATACGCATACGCAAACATCCCGTCCCAATTCGTGGACATGGCATCCACCGCTAACGCAGTCGGATCCGGAATTGGCGAAACAAACGATGGGAGTTTGTGATTCCATCGGGTCGCAAACAGATCCACCATCGGCGAGCCCCACAGATCGCACAGGGAGCGAAACACTTCCGGGGAAAGACTCCATTCCATTGCCTGGATTTGGCCTCTCCTGGAGAGACGATCGGCCCACACATTCATGTGACCGGGAATATGCCGGGCCGAGATCTTGATGTCGTTTTGACGACACCATTGCAGGAGATCGATAGTCGCTCGGCATAACGTCACCGACTTCGTTCCGCCCTGCTTGTTGATATATGCCACGACCGTCGAGTTGTCCGTGGCTAACAACACTGTCTGAGCGCGAAACTGCGACTGCCAATGTTCGAGAGCGAGCGCTACCGCCTGCATTTCGAGGAGATTGATATGACATTGACGTTGAAGCGGCGACCATGTGCCCGACACTTCGTTGTCGTCCCAATGTGCTCCCCATCCCTCCAAACTGGCATCCGTAAACAGATGTCTGGAGGGTAGCGGCGGACGGAATGGGGCCCCCCGCAATAAATTTGCAGGGTCCAGCCACCACTTGAGCTCGGCAATCACTTCGGCGGACACTGTAATCAAGTCTGACATCTGACCCGTTGACTGAGACCAGTGGGATTGGAGATGGAGCTGAATGGGACGCATATGAAGGCGACCCATTGGGACCAACTTTTCCGTCGCCGCCAGAATTCCTAACAGGGACTGCCACTTGCGGGCCGATTGAGGAACTCCCTGCAGGAAACCTTGCGACAGCGCGGATAATTTTGATTGACGATCCGCCGTTGGCAACACAGTCTCTGAGATAGTCAGAAATCGATATCCCAAGAAGACGAAGTCGCGCCGCAGAGACAAGTCGGACTTTTTGTGGTTGATCTTGAAACCCATACGGGTGCACAAATCTACCACCCACTGAGCTTGTGAGCGTAATGTGTCTGGGCACTGATGCCTGATCAACCAGTCGTCCAGATACTGGTATAGGAAAATACCCTGTTTGTGAGCAAGGATCTGCACCTCGCGAGCTACCATGGTGAAGATCCACGGTGCTGTGGACAGACCGAACGGGAGAGCCCTGAACTGCCACACTTGGCCCTGATATAGAAACCGGAGGTATTTCCTGATTGAAGGTTTCATGGGAACATGAAAATAGGCATCTTTCAGGTCGATCGTGACCACCCACGCACCGCGGGGCATCACGGACCTGATCTGTTCCGGTGTCTCCATGGAGAACGTGGGAATCTGAAGAAACCTGTTTAGGGGAGAGAGGTCGATCACGGGACGCCAACCCCCTGAAGCCTTCGGAACTACGAATAGAACACTGTAAAATCCGGGAGATTTTGGAGCCGGTTCTACCGCTCGTTTTTCTACCATGGCCAAAATTTCCTCGTGTAACACGCGACGACGTTCGGCGTCGTTTGACAGAGAAAAGCCTCTCGGAGTACTTGAGAGAGGAGGAAACTGGTCCTCGAACTTCAGACCGAACCCTCGTCTGAGCGTTGAGACGACCCAGGGGCTGGCCCCGAGCCGCTCCCACTCTCGCCAAAAGAGTTGGAGACGTGCGCCTACCGGCTGGTCTATGGTTGGAACCACGACGGGACCAACCTCTGGGCCGCCACAGTGCCGTGGAGGAGAATTCGGTCCAGTAACGGCGGAAATACATACCCTTAGCTTTTGTTTCCCCTGCTGGTTTGGGGCTGGAGGGGCGACCTCGTCCTCGACCGCCACGTCCGCGCCCGCCTCGGGATGAACCGGCAGGGGCCCCGCGAAAGGGCAAGCCCGAGGCTCGACCCTTGCCCTTTCCGGAAGCCCCGCCACGCTGTGATTGCTGAGGCTGCGATTGCTGGGGGCGTTTCATCGCTGCTGCCACCGCTGGGGGCGTTTCATCGCTGCTGCCACCGACTTGGCTAGTTTCTCGGTCGCCTGTGCCGACAACATAGCCGCCTCCGAAAAGGATTTTTCGGTAGTCTTCTTATCCGCGGCCGCCTTGGCCTGCTGCAACGACTCCGACAAGTCCGGCAAAAGGAGGGGGGTAGCCGATCCCGTCTCCGGAACGACCGGAGCCAGCCTGAGCTGGGCAAGCAGATCGTCGGGCATGTCAAAGCGTACTGACTGAAGAAGGGCATCTCTCCTCCATAGCTCTGACACCCAGACAGCATGTGAATCCAACGATGCCCTATCCGCGACCCCGAGGCCGATGGACGTAACCAGGGAGTTACATGCTTGGAGCGCGTCTGCCAGCTCGTCCCGATCCAATTCCGGATTATTAAGGACCTGCTCGCAACACGACTGGAGAGACGATCTTGCCGCCATCGACAGCCAGTCCAAGGTAGAATCAGCCGCCAGTCCCATACGTAACGAGTGCTGAACCTGGACCAACGAGTCCCACGGAACGGACACAGACTTGGGCTCAGCAAAGAACTTCGCATGCGGGAGCTGCTTCCCGAGCTGGGTAGGCTTTGCTTCAAAATGGGACGAAGAGTAAAAATCTCCCACCGTCGGGCGTGGAGGGAACGTTCCCGGACGAACCCGACCGAGCCTCTGTGTGTCCTCCACACGCTCTGCCATGGCGTTCCGAACGCCAGCCGCCAGGGGAAAACGATAGGCATCCCTGGGCGGCTTCGGACGTTCACGTTGCCCGGCGATCATAGACCTGGCTCTCTTCCTTGGGGGCTCCTGATCGAAGTCTGTGGGCCATTCTGACGGAAGGAGCTTCCGGACGAAATCCCGCTTCTCCGTCCAAGTTAAAGGGTCGTCGTCCAAAGGGGGAGGAGCCATGGAATCCACATCTTCCTCTTCCCTCGGACGCTTAGACGGTCTCACAAGACCCGAGGGGCCCGGCACGGGGTCCACGGAATCCAAGTCCCGCATGCCCTCTCGAGGCCCAGCGCCTTCCTCGGGCGGTTGGGAAGCGGGCGACTGCTGCACTGGCGGCTCCTTCTCCCGCTGCTGTTCCGCAAAACGAGACATGAAGGTGCTCCACTGCTGGCACATCTGCTGCTGGAAGGAGTGGAACTGACGCATAATCCTCTCTTCCAGGTGAGAATCAGAGGCAGCGACACGCGCAGGCGAATCCCGAGAGCGAGAAGGTGGCTCCTGGGTAGCCAAAGGCGACACCGATGACGGCTGGGACTCAGAAACGGAAACCGAGACCCCAGCTGGGAGCGGCTGGGAAACTGTATCAGACTGGTCGACGCCCATATCTTCAGCCATCTGAAAAACATGAAGCGACGATGTAGTGCGAGAAAACGATTTCCCTCGCAAACTAGCCTTACGCACACCCTGTAGGTTGCAGAAGATTGGATCCCGTGACCCCTGGGTCCCAGCCTGGGAGGCCGGGAACCGGGAACCGGCTTCCAGGTGATGCCCAGGTTGCGGCAGCCGGCTAGCATGACCGGTAAGCCTACCAGGGCCTTGGCTCGAGAAGCGTGGGGAATCCACGAGGGGTAGCACCCCCGAGGAAACCGTCACGGCCTCTACCAATCCAAAGGAGTCCCGGGACCCGGGAGCCGGATCGCCGGCTCCCGCAACCCACGAGACACCACCTGGAAGCCGGGGCCCGTGTTGCTCGGCCATGGCGACGCGAGAACCGGGAGCCACCGGGCGAAGGTGAGCCAAAGATGCTGGACTACAAGAGCGCAAACCCAAAGGGAGAGCGACAAGGCTAGTCACAGACAGAGGAGACTGGGTAACGGAAGCCGCCGTAACGGCTCCCGGCACCCGGGAAGCTGTGGGAGGAAAACATAAATCTAAACTCACATCAGCTATAACTTTCGACAGAACTACGTCCTGCCTGTGCCATCTATCAAGGGATTGGCGGTGACGGGACTTAGCGCTACTGCTAGTTCCTGGACCAGCAGAAGGAGGACCTTCCGCCTGACGCTTCGTCTGGATATCCCTGAGGCCGGCGAGAGCATCCTGCCAGAACGACTCCTCCGCATCCTCACAAAAGGCGCAGGTGGAGGAAGGGCGGCAGAAACACATCCTACATGCCCAACAGGTGGCATGAAGCTCCCACTTCGGCAGGAAGTGATGGCACCCACTACACTTCATCTGCAAATAGCAACAAGTAGTGGGCGAAAATGGGGGAAGAAATGGGCCTGGGGAGGACTACACCATTTCCTCCCAAAAAAACACACTAAAGTATCTGTAAAGTACTCTAAAAGTAACTACAGTTGATTTTCTGAGAAAATCCAAAGAGATGATCGTGATAAAAACGATCGTGAGCTCCTAGAACTTCCAAGAATGTCTAAGCAAGACAGCTCACAACCATTCACAAGATGGAGGAGCAAAAATAATGGCGGTCTAGGGTCATGTGACCCCGGATGTAAAACATCACCGCATGCAATCTGAGGGGATTTTGGTTCAATTTTTTCAAAGAAATTAAGGATAAATGTCACTTGAATTATTTATTGAATTGAATTGGTTATTCTGATATAACCCAAAGTGTTTATTATAGAGGTAGTAGTATGGACATAAATACTCCTGAATAGTGATTTGAATCATTTTAACAATTCATACTGTGGAAAAAAATAATCCGAATAATTTGCCAGTAAGCAATAGCACCCTTGGTGCTATGCTAATGTGCAATATGCAATTTGGGAAATCGTTTACAATTTCCAGGCAATGCAGTCACAATAAAAGTGAAGTATTCCGTTGTATGTATTTTATCAAATATAAATGTATACAATTACAAACACTTTAGGCAAGTGTACTATATCACAACACAAAATGGCTCAGATCATTAAATAGTGAGTGATAATTTCAAACAAGTAAATTCAGACAAGTACATGTAATAGCTGTGTTGGGATTTTGCAATATCACATGATTGTGGATATAAATACATTTAAATGTATCTTCCAATAATATCAAATGAATCGGAGGAAAATCCATATTACAAATATTGAACATTCATATTGTTGACACCTTTTTTGCTGCATCAAGGTAGTTATGCATTTATACACATATCACTTTATGTGTTAGACAAAACAAGTGCTCTCATGGACATGAGTATAAAATATAATATTACCGTCTTTTATACATGTATACAATAGAAAACATGAAACAAAAGCCAACGCTAATTTATGCCTAGTTACACACATATATAAAAATAATTAGAAAATATTGAACGAGTGTATTATATTGAGCAAAATTCCTGCGCGAGTTTCTTGCACTGGGTTATTATGTTCATTATGGCATCACATAGGCACACTAACATAACATACATTATATACAGGTAATATAATATAACATACAGTGTACATGTATATTTACATAGAAAATTGTACACACGCTGTTTCATCAATTGCATTATATGTATAATATTTGGCTTCTGAGGTCAAAAATACATTTGTATCAAAAACAATGAAATTCATTTGAATTGCAAGTGTCTCGTCAGTTATGAAAATGAGCTTATAACATTACATGGAAATGACAATTTATGAACTTTCGCATTGAACATTAAAATATGAATATATGTACAAATTTACATGTATTCCGTAACACGTACATTTGAGGACATTATAGAACAAACAGATACAACTTAGTAGTTGAGCGTTTCCTGCTGTTTTTTGTGTTCTTTCTTGTCTTCGAATGTACTTTTGAATGTCAGATGTCTGTTCAAGGCTTTTTCGTATGAAATGAGACGCTTCACTTCGCTTGAGACATCAGGAATCAGGTAGGAAATGAGATATGCCACCAAAAGGCATGAATGCTGCGGAATACAACAAACATTGTGTAATTTGGCTGTACGAGAAACAGTAAATAGGGTCAATATACATGATATATACTCGAATGGTTCCAAACTATAAGTCCAGGGTACGATTGATGACCCACCTCAAACACCAGAATGAAAGCCAACCTGGCGACGACCACATGCCAGAAAATGGGACTGAACCCGTATGCATTCGGGTCATCTGGGGGCAGGTAGTAACCTTTGTATCTGCAGAAATGAGATATTTAATACAATGGATTTTCATGTATAGTTGTAGCCTACAGCAGTGTCAGCGATTGCCAAATACACATGTACCGGTGGAACCTTGAAGGCACATACCTGCAAATATTGAGATCAGCGTATTCGGGGCTGGGATTGTCAGGGGCGGTTCCATTTGCATAGTCGTCTGTGTCAAAGTATGACAAGGTATTGTTGACATAACCATCCAGAGTACTGTCCGGACTGTACACAAGCAAGTACACCATCCGCGGGATAAAGTCTGATGTCCAGGCGATAATCACCGACTGAGTACGAATATGGAAAAATGAAGCCAGAGAGGAAAATTGAATTGACAGGCTATGAACTCAAAGCCTTAGATAATTGGTTTGATACAGGTATAGAATTTCAGCTAGAATCCAGGAATCTATTCTCCCAAAACATTCTTGTGAAATGGCCCTTGATTCTTGCAAAATATAATGGAATACATGTACATATGTATGAGAACAGGGTTCCTGCAAAATTTTACGCAATATTAATCCTGTGAGTGGTCTGATAGAAAGGTGTTTCAAGTTGCAGTACATGAGCCGCACTTACATTTGTGAGAACAGCCAGATACGTCATGGTCTGTAGGATGTCGTACCAGACTCCGATGTCCTGAGCTTTGTTCGGGTTCGGACGCTGGAACTGTGTGATCATTTTGTAGGCGTCCAGTCGTATTTCTGTGATGTTGTTTATCAGTGCAAACAGAGGTGCCAGTGGGAACGCAGCGACAAATATCGTCACAAAACCATATTGAATCACTGTCAAGGTAAGAAAATACCGAAACAACTTGAGCAAATTGCAGGACGAAATGCAATTCATTTTTCATGTTATTTATTTCACGCAGAGAGGTATGTAGGCCCTATTTCATCTATCAATATTTCATATTATGGTACATGTATGTATCAATCAGCATCAGAAATACATAACGAGAGATATATTTTCACCATGTATGTCCAATACTATCTTAAACATATACACATATTTACCCATCTCCAGGTATTCCTCAAAGAGCATAAGCCTATCAACTGGCTGCATGTCGTGGTCCTGCATCCATCGCACATAGATTCCCCCCTCTTTCTCATCCTTCTTGGCTTGGCTCTGCTTGCGGCTCACGCAAATCTTACTGTCAATGAAACAATTTCATTAAAATTTGCATAAATCTGTATGAACAAATACCTGATAAAGCATTCAGCCACTATATATGTATACGTAGGTAATAGCTATTACGTCGTTTTGAACTGATTTTGGGTCTCATTGTGATAATAACAAAATATCCCAGTTACAAACATACATTCAGATATACAATGTACTATAATGAATATTCATTGAATTGAACAAAAAGTGGTATATTTAGCTCACGGGATAATGATTTCTTTGAACTGGTTGAGAGCCTGTTTTCCCACCATGACGATGAACAGTTGGATGAGGAGATCTATCATACAACCTGACGGGTCACACTGGGGACAAGAATTATTGTACATATTTGACAAGTATTTAGCAGACTAAATTAATCAAGCTTATGTTTTAGAAACTTGGATATCAAGAAAGTGTCTGCATTGCTTAACATTTACCAGTTTTACAAATAGCTGTATTTTTCTACTTACTGGATCAGGCTCAAACTTGTTGAAAAGATAGAATCTTTTTGAACCTGGTTCAGCTTGGAATCTGTCAAATATATTGCATCATTATACTAACATGGATGTAATGTGTACAATTTTTTATAATTACATGCTGGCAGTTGTTGGCGACAAGGAGTTGGTTGCATGTGATTTTTTATATCAAATATTGACATGAATAGGCAACTTACTTTCCCTTGAAGAACGCGATGTAGAACGTGGTCCCGTAGTAATTGACAAATTGGAAGAGGAACATTTTGAAGATGTAGGCATCCTCAAAGTCAGTCTCTGTTCTGTGCATTTCTGAAATTTTGAGATTGCTGAAATTTCACATTGGGCTTTTTTCTGAGAAAACAAGTTGTTCTTCTGTCACTGTACCTATTTACATAACATAATTTGTACAAGTTACAGACATACTGTCTGGAATATAGAGATGTATTTGCTACTGTTCAATTTAATCTCTGGAATATGGAGATGTATTTGCTACTGTTCAATTTCGCATAATTTCCGTACCTAACTCTGTCAAATGGTATGCCACTCTCTTGTATACCTGAAAGATAAGTATGCATCAGAAATTGATTCTAATACGAAAATTAAATTAACCATTCTGGTCGATAGTATATAATTAATGCAAAATCACATATTTCACAAAATCACTAATTTCTTGAGGAATTTTCTCAGAGTTCTCACCACTCCAAGTATCATGATCACAATCAGGTTGATGACGGATGCAGTCAACGAGGTGATGATTTTCGCCCAAGTCGACACGAAATCTATGCTTGTACCATACAACAGGGCCACAACAACAAACCGGTAAATGATAACACCCAGAATAGCGGCTATCACTAGCAATACCTGTGAAATAAAGTATTAGACTGTATCAATTTCCCAATGAACACAATTTTATAGCACAATGTTTTGAATCAAATCCAATCATTTTACTGTATGCACTATTACCGGTACATGAATTTTGAAAATTTCACTTGGATGAATCATGGTAAGATTTTCAGCAGCACTGCGGTTTACTCACAAAGAAGATCGCCACACTGAGAGATGTAAACGTCCTACAGCACCAACTTAGACGAGTCAGGTACGGCTCTGGCACCTAGAACAGATATACATGTATAAGAATTAGGGCTTCTCCTTGGTATGTGTTCATATCATTATAAGCAAACCTCCAATATTATACATGTAATATATATTCAGGCATAGCACCTAACAGCCACTCTAAAAGAGATATCATTGGTACCAACCTGAGTTACAGGGTTTTCTCTCCGTTTCCGAACTTTGAATTCAAATTCTGGTCGCATCCTCTGCAAAGTTTTAAATGATGATTGAGAAGTCTTTTCATTTCCAAGTATTATAGACCCAACAAATGTTAACAGAAGCTCCATTCTGTATGTATATGGTTCACTTATTAGTTATACATCTGGTCATCATAGCAGCCCAGCCCCTCACCTCCTGGGCCTCATAGTCCTGGATGTCCCACTCGTATTGGAGCTCAGCCTGCTTACGCTTCCAAAACTCCAGGAAACATGTCGCTGTAAGCATACATTATGATCATACACTCACAAACATGATCTAGGTACACATTATGATGCTTGTACACGAATAAACTTGTAAGTATACATTATGATGATCGTACAATCATAAACATGCACTCACAAACATGTATTTATACATTATGATAATCATACATTCATAAACAAATTCTAGGTACACATTATGATATGCATACAATGGACTTGCTGTAAGCATGCCTTATGATACTCATACACACACTGAGTCTGTGAGCACAAACAACTTTATCCTCTACTGAACATTTTTCAGTAGGTGAATTATTTACTAATATTTAAAACTTATCATATTACAGTATAGACAATCCTTATTTTTGACATACATGTACGAAAAATGGTTGAATATCAAAATATAAGTAAAATTTTTAGGCTCTTACCCCAGACACCCATTAGGAAAGTGAAGACAATCGTGGCATAGTTGTCGAAGACGTGGGTGATACGAGAATAAATACAGCTCTCTTTGAGCTCCCAGTAGTCACAGCGTTCATTGCACTGAGGACACATTGTGATGTTACTGATGTCCTCATTCTCACAGATGTCATTCCTTAATTACAAAATACAGGTTATTTATAATTATAGTGGTTAATTATTATAATTTTTGGTCATGAAAATCAGTGAAATTTATGTCAAGCAACCTTTTCAAAGTCATGCTTTTTCGTACTGTTACGAAGATACATTTATTGGTACTTGAACAATCATGGTTATTGTTTCATTGTGTTTCAGAAATGATGCGTACCCAATTGGATCACCGAAGATGGTTGCCAATCCATAGATGAAAGCAACAAGACCAAATATTGATGCTGGAATCAGCATTTGTGTGTAAAATCCGAGCCATGCAAAGTACAGGCCAATCTTCTCCCCAAAATATTTCCTGAAAAACACATACAAGTCATGCAAAATTGTTAATCACCATCTAGTAATATCAATTTTAAAATTTCTGTCCAAACATCATGTGAAAAATTAGCCCAAAGGCTAAGATAGGTTACCGGACAATTTTGGTTTGGCCATGGCAGCATTGGCAGGTTACAGACCTTGAGATTTACCAATCAAGGTTCGCAGTGTAAATCCCAATCAAGGTCATCCGTATGAACTTCGATGTTACCATTACATGTATGTGTGCGGCATTTGATATTCTATATGTTGGGTGGAATCGTTTAGGCCGCTCAGGTCAATTTACACATTCCAAGTCAGACATTTGGCACTCAAAGTCATCTGACGTCAAGTTCAAGGTCATCATTAGTTGTGCCATATATGTCTTCCTGTTCATAACAAGAGCTCTCTCTGCAAGCATTCCATCTACAGAGGCAAATCTGGGCATTTTTTGACTCCAAAATGGATGTTTTGACCTTTCAAGGTCATCGAAGGTCAGATTCAAGGTCACCACACAAGTCGCCATATATGACTTCCCATTTGAAAGTGCCAATTTCTAAGCTCTATCTTCAAGCGTTCTATGAGTACAGTCCTGACAGCTCCCATTATGAAGGAAAAAAGTCCAAAATTTTTTCAAAGGGTGAAAATTTTTTTTTGCCTAGAAATGGCCCAAAATGGATAGTAATGCGATTTGGGGCGAAAGTCGTCAAAAATTCAAAATGGCCGCCACAAGGAGATCGGCGATTCAAGAGCAACAAAACTTATACACGTCACAGAGGTATATGAGAGGAATCTTTTTAAGCAAAAATCTCAAAACTGATCAGACACTTTTTGAGAAAATACAGACCAGGTGCAAATTTGAGCGTTTTTCGACCCAAAAATGGCTGTTTTGACCTTTCAAGGTCATCCAAGGTCAAATTCAAGGTCACCACACAAGTCGCCATATATGACTTCCCATTTGAAAGTGCCAATTTCTAAGCTCTATCTTCAAGCGTTCTATGAGTACAGTCCAGGCAGCTCCCATTATGAAGGAAAAAAGTGCCGAAAATTTTCTAAGTCCAAAATTTTTTTCAAAGGGTGAAAATTTTTTTTTGCCCTAGAAATGGCCCAAAATGGATAGTAATGCGATTTGGGGCGAAAAAAAATTTTTTCGCCGACCCGCCAAAAATTAAAAATGGCCGCCACACGGAAACCGGCGAATTTAGGGCAACCAAACTTATACATATCACAGAGGTATATGAGGGGAATCTTTTGAAACCAAAAACTCAAAACTGATCAGACAGTTTTTGAGAAAATGGCTGTCAAAGTCCAAAATTGAGCGTTTTTCGACAAAAACGGCCGCCATTTTGAAAAAAATGCGAAAATCAAAAAAACAAAAAAATACCTCCTTCTCAAAATATTTTTAGGCATTTTTGTGCAAAATTTCAGAAAGATTCGATCGTTAACTTTAAAGATAAAAATGTTAACGCCGGACGGACGGACGGACGGACGACGGACGGACGGACGACGGACGCAACGCCATGCCAATAGGTTATCGGACCAAAGGTCCGGTAACCTAAAAATTTACGATGTCCTTTCTCCTATATATAGATTACATGTCTAATACAAAAAAAAATATCAAATTTTTTTTTGGAAATGTAAATTTCCCAAAACTACTGGCAGGTTTGAATGAACCTTTTTTTACACACCTGATAAGGTCAAGTGGTTGGTAACAGCAGCATCTAGCAGGACGCACCCATGTCTCATACAGCAGCTGTAATATACATGTGTATGTTTGTTGAATTAAGGCATTTCGGCAGAAATGCCTTTATGGTTTTGTCAGAATTCTTCTTTTTTTCTCTGCGTGGTAGAGCGAAACGGACGTTATTTTTGGACTTGTCACCCTAGACAAACATGTCTAAGGGGTATTATGGATGAAATTTGATCTTGACAAGAAATTTTTTTGCCGAGTCAGCATTTTTCGTTTTCTTCGATATCGCGGAAAAGGTGCATCGAGACAAACATGTCTAAGGGGTATTATGAATGAACTTTGACCTTGACCCAAATTTATTTTGCCGAGTCGGCATTTTTCGTTTTCGTCGATATCTCGGAAACGGTACATCGTAGAGCGAAACGGACATTATTTTTGGACTCGGCAAAAAAAATTCGGGTCAAGGTCAAAGTTAATCCATAATACCCCTTAGACATGTTTGTCTAGGGTGACGAGTCCTAACACCGAAATGCCTCCAAGGCATCTTTAGGCCTTGACGTCTAGTTAATATTGAGCTAATAATAACAATCATGAGAAAGTGGACTACACGTTTTGTCGCTAATGGGAACAGGTTTGTGATTACTCGTCATATCCCTTCACAGCTTCTTTATCATGGAATCAGACTGAATGAGAATTGAACAAAACATAGCCAGCGAGGCATGAGACCCTCTCTGTAGACTTGGAAGAACACACTTACGGCCCGGTCCCTGTCGGCACCATCGTACGCTGCCTGACACACGACACCATCTGACGGCCTGTAGGGACCCTGCAATTCAAATACAATTGTTGTTTTGATACAAGATTGAATACTAAATCTATGAAGGCGACTGATGTACAGCTATTGTACAGTGGTTATTAGACTTGTGTATTGCCTACCTCATGCAGTGGATAGGCCGCTGCGTAAGCACCTTGTTGTATCATCCGCATTATACCTATCAACATGGGAACAACATTTGATTAGTGTAAGCTAAACTTGGGACATGCACATGTCATGTACTTTGTGGCTTACTTATTGATAGTCTTGGATGTAAATCATTTCCATAACAATTACTAATATTAAAAAATTCCAGGAATCCATACTCACATGTACTGTACAAGTATTTATGTTTCAACAATAATTTGTAATGCGAATAACATCAATCATGTGAATTCTTTCACAATATACATGTATGATATGGTTCCATAGATTACCAAATCTCATTTCCTCAGCATCGTCTGGCGTGAAGCTGGTTCTGTCCAGCACTTCCTTCACTATCAAACTCCGCTCGGCATTGGTGAAGAATGTCTCCTGACTCTCCACTTGAAACCTTTTTCAAGTATATACAATTTTAGATATTATAAAAATCGATCTTGTATACATATAACAAGTGCAGATTTGACATATGAGGACAGAGATTTCTGTACTAACAAATCGAGTCTGTTTCGATGTATTGGTGCGGTGAAGAATTCCCCTTCTTCCGGGATGTATTGCTGGGAGGTTCTGCAGCCTGGGGTACACGACTCCTCCTCGGCTTTCTCTACCTTCTTCTGTAGTGTCTGAAATGGAACAGCAATAGATTTGTATTCATATGTATGCATTATGACAGTATAATCCTTAGAATAATCATAATGTACCCGCAATGCTCTGTCAATGCTTTAAAAGTTGATGATGCATCCTTGTATATTCAGGATTCTATTTATATCAAGAAAGTGCAACGGATATGAATAACTGATCAGAATATTTGTATGCAAGTGTGTATTTGTATCAGTTTGACCATACTTTGGGCATCTTGAGTCGTTTCTTCATCGCCATGAGCTCAGCTCCAGTGAGCAGTGTTTCCCATGGAGCATGCAGCAGCACGTAATGCAGGGATGTGTCCGTGATGTCCTGATCACGAATTGAACATTTCAGTATGATCACACAGGAATATACTCTGTGACAGATGGCTTATTATCATGAATACATGCATCATGATATGAGATTCAATGCATTGATATCCCTTGTTTGAAAAAAAAAAAAAAGATCTGTGAATCACTGCGTATGAATGTGTTTCTTTCAAACTACCGGTAAATACAGTTTGTTACAGCTAGTTCAATGAACACTTGTATGTAATCACTCACTGGATGAGGACTGTCGTATACCACAAGGTCATACTCTTCCAAGTGCTTGTGATAAACTTCACGCATCTCGGCGCGTTGAGGTTGTTTCGGCTCATCCTTGTACACAAGAACATAGTCGATACGGAGGGCCTCGCCATCATGCTCAAAGAACATACACTCCCTTTGCTGTGAAAGCTCCTGTGACGAAAAAAAATTGAGCCTCATGAATATCTTGGGAAATCGGGTGAATCTTTCACACAGGCAAATCGAACACTGTCACAAATTGCCAACATTTCATAAATGTTACATTCACGTGTTAACAGAATCAAAATTTTATTTTCTTGATGATTGTTTTGATACATATACCCAGTATTCTATAATGTGGTGTACATACATAGATGCTTCGAACAATATTCCTCAACAGTTGGAAAGGTTCACTTACATACATGTTGTCTAAATATTCTTCATTTACAATGTAGATGTTTCGAACAATGTTCAAAAGTGGATTTCTAAGCAGCCAGATCTACATGTACACTATATGAAAGGTAGTTTTTTTTAAAGGTATTTCAGATACATTTTCATCATTAAAACCCAAGAGTTAACCTTTTATAAAGTAAATTTTTACAGAAACTTGACAATTGTATGCATAGCCGATTGTCAAATATGGCAGTCCTCAACTGAACTTTAAATAGTCTGGGGGCAGTATACAAATAGAGTCACCAAGTAAACATAGAAACATGCTTTTTCGTCATTGCATATAATTAATCGAAGTTGGCAACTTTAACGAAGTACATTATAATCAACGGCAAACAATGTTGTTTACAAAAGTTCAGAAGCAACTTCCAACAAAGAAATAAGCAATTCATTCTCAACTTCCGGGATATTTGTTTTAATAATAATCTGAGTACACTGCACAGTGTGATAATTTCTCATACAACTCTACATGATATATTTAGGTGCATGCTTTTGACAGCAATATGACCTGGGAAATGAAAATACTTCCTGGTCAATAGCATACCATTCAAAACTTCATCATATAGGCCTACAGTATACTCAGAAATTAGAAAAAAAAATCTGTAATGAATGTCATATTTTGCATGCATCGTTGCATGCCACGCGAACGCATGCAGGTAGAACAAAAATGCTCACGTCTGTTTGTGCAGGGCTCACTGCTAAGGTCAGTCTACATTCTATGTGCTACACTAGAACAGGGATGCTTACACATGCCTGGGTAAATAACAGCATCAGTACCAGGTATAATTTATGGTCGGCTCGCCCTTCATGACTAAACTATAGAATGTTAGTGGAGTGTATGTGTGTCCAAGCAAGTGCTACTCTCATTATATTATATGAGGTGCATATCAGAAGAATCCACACATATATTTGATAAAATACTGTGCTTTTGCTGAAGCACATCCATATTTCAGAAGGTTGCATCAAATAGAGAGTTTTTGGAGAGAAAAGAAACAATATGTATCTTTTACCTCTTCTTTGACCTTGTCTTCTTCTATGATCACAATATCATCAGCTGAAATGGTCAATTTGAATGGGATAAACAACAATGCAATTTTGCAATGCTGGCAAATTATTAAAAAAACTCCTACATGTGAGTCCTTGATGACATGCCCCCTCCCGACTGGATGTCCCCTGCCCTTGGGTATTTGAGTGGTTATTTCCTGCCTTCAGTTACCTGACTGGATAACCCCAGCCCTCAGTTACCTGACTGGATAACCCCAGCCCTCAGTTACCTGAATGGATAATCCCTGCCCTTAGTTACCTGACAGAATGCCCTCAGCCCTCAGCTACCTTTCTGGATAACCCCAGCCCTCAGTTCCTGACTGGATAACCCCAGCCATCAGTTACCTGACTGGATAACCTGAGCCCTCAATTACCTGAATGGATAACCCCTGCCCTTAGTTACCTGACAGAATGCCCTCAGCCCTCAGTTACCTTTGTGGATAACCCCAGCCCTCAGTTACCTGACTGGAAACCCCAGCCATCAGTTACCTGACTGGATAACCTGTGCCCTCAATTACCTGACTGGATAACCCCAGCCCTCAGTTACCTGACTGGATAACCTGAGCCCTCAATTACCTGAATGGATAACCCCTGTCCTTAGTTACCTGACAGAATGCCCTCAGCCCTCAGTTACCTTTCTGGATAACCCCAGCCCTCAGTTCCTGACTGGAAAACCCCAGCCCTTAGTTACCTTTCTGGATAACCCCAGCCCTCAATTCCTGACTGGATAACCCCAGCCCTCAGTTACCTTTCTGGATAACCCCAGCCCTCAATTACCTTTCTGGATAACCTCAGCCCAACCCCAGCCCTCAATTACATTCTGGATAACCTCAGCCCTCAGTTACCTGATTGGATTACCCGAGCCCTTGGCTACATTACTGGATAACTCTTGCCGTCAACTACCTGAGTGGATAACCCCAGCCCTCAGTTACCTCACTGGATATCCCCTAGTCTTGGTTTACCTGACTGCAGGTTGTTGACTGTGTTTTTGCTGGCCGGGGCGTATGCTACTGCCGGGTGCTCGCCTGTCTCCCCATCCTGAGTATATCTGGGCTTCTCCATGTTTTCGTTGATCTCATTTTCAATCTTGGAGGCTCGATTTGCAGAACTGTCAGGGTCGGGCAGGACTTCCACTGGTGTGAAAAATGGAAACATTGACCTCAATTGTTGCATGCAATCGGTTCAGGATTCATTTCGATGGCATGGAGTTGTGTGAAGGTATTTCTCGAAGTTCTCCTCATGGAGCAACTTAGGGACTGAACTATCAAAGTCTTACCTGGTGGTTCCGGGAAGGCCTCATTGTCAATGCCACCGCCCTGCTGTGGTGGATCAGGATCATACTCAGTAGCTGGGGGTGTTTCTTGTAGAGCCAAGAACTCTGTCCCTTCTGCAGGTGTTGATTATAGGTTGAAAAGAAGATTGTAGTAATATCAAAAAGATTTGCAAGCTTAATTGTGTCTGCATCCTCAAAACCTGATTTTTTTCTCACTCAATACATCACAATGCATGCATATGATATTGGTCCAACTATAGAAGCACATGCCCTTATGGAAGAGCGCCCCCTGTACCAATATGGTATGCATTATACATTTACATATATGATAATGTAACATACAAAATGTCATGTTGTTATGAAACAAATATTTACCTCTGGAATCAGCCATGTTGATGCTCAGTTTTCCTCGTCTGGACAACATTTAGTAGGTGAGACTTATAATGGCAAGAAAGCCTTATGTTATGCCCAATACAGGCAGCAAATTATGCTGTGGGCAATATTTTCTCGATCTACACTTCAGTCAATGTGACTATAATCCAATGTAATATCCATCAAATCTCCTGGAACAAAATAAGTTCATTAATCCATTACCACAGGTCATTATAATAATCAGGTGAAAATCTGTCGACATGAGCCATGACAACAAAGCATCATGTACAAATGTTTTAAGTCAAAACCGTGTTGATCACAGCTGAGTTGAATGCACTGAGCCAATGACTGGTAGTATATTAGAGATCAATATAATGATTTTACTATGATTTACTGGAATGGTCGTCAAAGCTATCAATTGGCGTATTAGATGTGCACTGGTTAATCATATAGGAGCGAGCTCATCGTTTCTACTCCTTTGATCTTGTGATGATCTGTACGTTTTGCAAGAATATCAAATTGTATTGCTATGTATGTGTGGGATATGTTTGTGCAGAATATTACTTTAGTGCATATGTGTTAATCTTAATGCCACTCCTGGCTAAATAGATTTATGTGTCATTAACCTATACAGAGAGATCCCAGGAAATCAATATATGAATGGTACCATTTGGAGTTGTCATGGAAACATCCATGATGATGAAGAGCGATAGGTCATGCAACAGGTATAATATTCATCGAGATTGGTGCTATAATGCCCTGCCTTAATTGGAGCCATTAAGCAACAGCATTTTTTTTTCAGATACATTCCATAAAATAATGTGGCACAATCTGGATAAGAATATCGATTTTACATTATCTCAATTGCATACATATATGGAATCAGGAAGAAATTCTGAGATATGAACATACATGTGTATGCCAGTTACCTGAAACACAACACTATTGCGTAAAATTTTACACCACATAATCACAATATATTGATACACCTGGGATATTCTATATATATACATTAACTATTTATAAATGTGTGTTTTTATAACGAAAATGTAAATATTTCATACCATATTCATACCTGAACCAAAACAGGCCTATACATGAGATACATGTACGAGTCGTACATGAAAAGAGAATGGGTGGATACTTGATAACCCAGTGTTGTTTCATCTGTAATTCACGTTTAGCCTACATCGTTCAACAATAAATGAGCTAAGCAGTGGACCACTTGAATTTGAAGATGTAACAGGTTATAAACACTCACCATTTTCGAGACAGGAGACATCATATCCACAATGAGGCGTGTTCACTCCCTGTCAAGCATGCATGTCATTTGAGTATACACCCATTAAATTGTATACCGGTAGAATCCACATATAAAATTGTAAGCCCCGCCAGCCGTGATATTATCGTTACGGACGGATGCACACCGGTGGCTCCGCCGCTCTGGCAAAGCTCGCGGATCACCGACACCACACGCACGGTCTGAAATTTTTGCTGCTACCGCTTTTGAGACTTGAGATGCAAATTGCGCAAGCTGTCACCCTGCCCCACCCACTGCATCAGTTGGGCGTTTGACATGAAAGGCATCACTCTATGTAAAATTACGTGGTATTTTTCCTCATATAAAATAGGCTGATATATATAGGCCGCTTCATCGAGTATAGACAAATACCCCCCTTGAACTTGGCATCATTCCGATTTCCGAATAAAACAAATAAAACTTCCTGGTTTCCTATAGAGTATAATGATATTCACATTTTTATTTATTATTGCAACTGATAAGAATCCACTGGGATATAATTACAGAAAATCACAGTTGCTTTTTTCAGAGCCATACATCTAGTTCTATATTGTGCATATGGGACTAGATTGTAGGCGCTATATATACGGCTTACAGAGTGCTTGCCATAAAACCAAGACAATACCCAGAATATATTACATTTCTGTTTGTTTTTGTTTTTAAAAAAAATCGTTTTAGAGGTTGGAAAAGAAATTACTGGGTATTGTATAACATGAACATGAACATACAATACATATATGTACTAAAATATTATTTTACAAAATTTTATCCATTCCCCACACAATTTAGTTTCTCGATATCTTTATCCTTGTACAACATGACTGCTTCAACATACAATACATATGTATTAAATAATTATTTTACAGTGTTTTATCAATTCCCCACACAATTTAATTTCTCGATATTTTTATCCTTGTACAACATGAACTCCATCAAACAATACATATGTATTAAATTATTATTTTACAATGTTTTATCCATTATCCAAAACAATATTAATTTCTCGATATCTTTAAAATAATATTTTAATACACATGTATTGTATGTTGGAGTTCATGTTGTACAAGGTTTCTACTTCAGGGTTACAGAACACCTATCATATGATGGACATGCATCATTAGTTATCATATCCCACACAACGCCTTGATGTGTCCAGTGACCCGAAAAAAGTAGACGTGTTGGTAGTCTGCAGGATCTATGGTCCTATTTTGAGCTCTCCGAATACATGCAACTCTTATAATTTTAATATATGACAATATAAGCTAATATAGAAAAGTTGGATTGTGAGGAATTCATTGAATTTTATTTGACTCAAATAACCATTTGTACATTACCTAACTCATCAAGAACATTCACTATTTTTTGTTAATTAGGATTTTGCTTCATCAAAACTACAACATCTTCATTACTAATATATTATCATAATGTATAGGCCTTTATATAAATGGCCGGGAGAAAGATTAAGTTCCCGTTAAGGCCCATGTAGCGCAGCTTACTATGTCTTCTAAATTCAATGAAGATTTAAAATGTGGGTGGGTACTACTCACATTTAGTGGGTGAGTAGTATTAACAGAGTAAGGTGCGCTACTTGGGCCCAAATGGGGGCATCTTCCTCTTAGGCTTCTGCTCGCTAGCTATATATACTGTATGTTTCGGATGTTATTTCTATTTTGGGTAATATGACATCCCTCTGATATCTAACGAATAAATTCGAACTCATAGCTACTAACAGCGCCACTGAAATTAAGTATTTGAGCACAAAGCAAGATGGAATTACAATATTTGGTAGTGATCGGTGAGTTACCTACAATTAAACATATTTTTGTCTACCGTTTTAATTGGTCGAGCAAGATAATGTGCAAGCGACACAGTTGGCCGTCGGCCTAAATGTATTGAAGCCTATGCCGTCAGAGTTTATCGCTACATGGCAGTGTTCGTCGTAATACGCGCCCCTTCGATTTACTTTCGTAAAAATTAGCCCAAGGGTTTGAAAGGTTGCCGGAAACATATATAGTTTTGATCGAGCCACAGAAATGGCTGTCAAAATCCGAAATCAGTTGTTTTTCGACAAAAATGCCGTTTTGACCTTTCAAGGTGATTAAAGGTCAAATTCAGGGCCACAACTGAACCGCAATATATGATTCCCCATTCGAATATGCCAATATCTAAGCTCTATCTTGCAGTGTTCTATGAGTTTACTCCATAGCTGCCATTATATGAAGTAAAATGTGGGTGAAGTCCAAAAATTGTTTCAATGGCGAAAAAAAAATTATTTTTTTTGACTGGAAATGGTTCAAAACTAATAATAATGATTTGGGGCAAAAATATGTTTTCGCTGACCCGTCGAATACCCAAAATGGCCACCACACTCAGGCCGGCGATTCCAGGGAAACGAAATTTATACACATCACAGGGGTACATATGGTAAAAATTCTGCATCAATAAGAAAAATGTTACTGAAAAAAATTTGAGAAAACGATCGTCAAAGTCCAAAATTGGTCGTTTTTCGTCGAAAATGGCCACCATTTTGAAAAAAAAACGAAAATCAAAATTTTACGTTGATCCGATGATCCAAAAACAAAACTACGGTAAAATAGCATGTTTTCACCGATACATGAGCTCGACTTTAACGTAGTCCGCTACTAACAGTGAGGTAACAAAAAGTCAAAATTGAAAAGTTATTTCTTGAATATTATTTCTTAAAAATGACCTGATTTATAGAAACTGATCAGCATCCTAATACTGGAAAGAAAATAAGGGGCCACCGTGCTGGTTTCTTCGACATACTAGTATTTGATCAAAATCACAAACATTTACCTAAAATGACACAAATTATGGCATTTTTGCACATTTTTTGTCCATATTCACATCTTGCACCGTATTTTACATGCGAACGGATACGGTGACCTCCTATTTTCTTTTCAGTTTTAGGATGCTGATCAGTTACTCTATAAAATATGTCATTTTGAAGCTCTAGATTATGTTGATACAGTTATTTATTTTAAAAAAAACTCTTTGACCCCACTGTTTGGATCGGACTACCTTAAAGCAGGATTTTTTTTTCATTTTGGGACAAAATATTATATGCCCTTTAGCCCTTGTTTGATTTCCAACTAATAAGAACAATTTATACGTCATACATCAGGCCAACGGTCTTGTAGGCTTAAAAAGCAGATGGGATTGAAATTTACTATAGCTAGACCTGCGGTGCATGGTGGAGTGAACACTCGTTCCTCTATCTAGATACTCGTAACTAAACCATTTCGTGTCACTGAACTATGGGCAAAAGCGGTTCATGTCAACAAGATATTGCTTGTATCTTGGAAGTCCACTCAAGTAGAGAATCCAAACTATACAAAAAAAGTTAGAGTTCAATAACATTGAACTCGGCACAAGTTTCATGGCTCTTCTAACTTGTTATCATAATCATGTACATGTCAACAAGGCGCAAATATAAGCCTTACGACGCCGACAGACGTTATTCAATTGTATTGTTGGTATGAAAAAGACCTCAGTATATGGCCAATCTTTGATATAGCCTTACAGGTTCAGTGCCAATATTGATTCTGCAACAAAGCTGACAAGGTGTAGGCAAACATGTAGGCTACATGTACATGTAATATAATGTCTACAATATGCTCGTCTACACGGTATAATCATCGTAACAAATTCATTGATGCGGTGAACACGAAAGATTGCTAGACAATAGTTTAACCTGACTAATAATAGAACTCAATTTCTATATTCATGATTCTTAATTTAGAAGGTTATTGACGTATTACTCATTTTATTTAATACAGTTTGGTCTAAAAAAGGAGAGGTTACAGATAAAACAGTGTGAAAATATGAGCGTAAACGGATAAATGTATTATTAAACATACTTTTTTCTTGACTAATAAATTAAATAACGAATTTCTTTTCGAATTTTCACAAGAAGTCATCGCAGTCAGTTATTAATAAAACATTTGGTTCAGACAGTATAAGTGAATATTGTTTCATAGAGTGTGCTGGTGATTCACCTTTATATATTAGAGGACATGCAAATTTAATCCAGCAAAAAATTTATTCTTGCAAAACAGTGATCGGTATAATTATTGCCAGACAGACACAGTACAAAATGCAGAACAATATGCATGTAAGTTGCGTAAAATATACATAGCAAGTAATTCTGAACGAATCCATCAAATAATACTGATATAGATAGTAAGTAAATGTTGGGTGCAACATTTCAGTTTGTGCAAAAATACCTCATATAAGTGCTGTACTCGCAAGCAAATTGTGTTAGTAACAGCGAAACTGATCAATAATGTATGTACATAATATATCACAGAAGCTTATGGCATGTACTAGTATTGTATCACATATGTCGCTGAAAAATCGGCTTGAAATGTCAAGCTACCAGATAATCCCATTATCCTTCATAATCTTGTTAGATGGAACTAATAGATATACTAGCATTAAGTTGGCACGCTGCCTGATCCTCATCACTCGCTGGTATTAAATTACAAAACAATATAATCTTATTTTTGCATAAGCTTAGTGTAATACTGGTAGTAAGTACAATTGCTTGAACGACCAGTGCCATGAAGAAACAAATAAATGATTTGAGTGTTTGAAATACTGAACGAAATTTGGTAAAGTTCACATATTCGTGCAATATACAATCACAATAATACTGATCGGTAGAAGTCGTGAAATCAATAAAGCAAACAACCGAGCAACGAAAGTTTCCCTCACACGTATTGTCAATGTATAATGATCGATGGTCTCCAGGGTCTGTCTCGTGTCTCTGTACCTCAGTGAGCGGCGTTGAAGTTCCTCCACTTGACGAGATCACTGGGTGGGATGCCGAAGTCCCTCTTGCGATTGTCCGTCCTGTCGCTGAAGAAGAAGCCACAGGTCGGCTTCCCGTCCGTGGCGAACGGCGCGATGCTGTTGGACTTCCTCGGAGACTGCAGCTTGGCGGACTGACCATGCTGCTGTGGACGCCGGGCCGTTCTCACGGCCATCGCCACGCCTGTGGACGAGCCCGACAGGTCGAAGGCCTTGTCCCTCGAGACGTCTGCCGACCTGGAGACGTCCACGGGACCGGTCTGGTCACGGAACTGGTCGAAATGCCTGGAGTACCTGTTACCGATCCCAAGGCGCTGGAGCCGCTGAGCCTCCAGACGTTCCCACATGATGGTCTTTGGGTTGTATCCAAGGGGCGGGTTGGATGTCACCGCCAGGGACTGGCTTTGTTGTCGAATATCAACAGCCATCTTCGTTGTTTTAGGTCAGTTCCTTGAGGATCGTTGTAATTTTATACTCCTGAAGAGTTAGTCAAGAATCAATCCAATACAGGCGAGTTCCACAACAAAGACTGTCGCTACCGTCTCCTTGTTTACATGCTCCTCGGCTCTCCAGCTGCAGAAGTGGTCCTGCCTGTTGCTAACGACCAGTTATAGCGTCCCCTCCTGTTGTTGATGAGAGCCGCGACAGGCCGACTGATCGAACTTTGTGATCAATCGCCTGGCTGCAGCCGTTTTATACGTTGGCACACGTCGCCACAGAGGAGGCTAGCCAGGCGTGCTTGTACTTGGATTAGCGCCATGGGACTGGAGAGGACGATGTGACCTGTGGCATGCACGGTGATCACGCCAACAGCGACGGCGTACATATCGAAGTCAGTGGACTGTGGATACCATCGGCTTATGTGCCAAATACAAATACTTAATTATGTAACAACTGAAACGGTAAATATTCTATAATACATGTTTATTACAACAAAACACCCATAAAAATGTAGGCTTGGTATTACTTCGAATTGTGTAACTGCCCCTGTAAAACTGTTGATTGTCCCTGAATGATGGATACCAATGACTTTGGTTGCTGTGATCATTCAATAATTATCCACTTGAACACTCTGGAGAGGTCTAACAACACGAAATAAAAATTGCCATCGAGACTGCTTTTTTTCGTCATTTTTTTCCATCACATGTAGGCGTATCATTCTTGAAACACCCACATATATGCTACGCTATATATCTGATTTTATTTTCTATATCATTACTTTGAGTCAAATCGCACTATCTCAGAATTCTAACTTCTGCCATACAGATATGTTGTGTTGCAAGTGCGGTAATGAGTAGGCATACCTGCATTAAGATGCGATTCACCCCCCAAAAAATCAATTATCGTTCACGGAAGTAGGTAGAGCACCATATGCGAGTATTACATTAATTCCTAAATAATGTTTACTGATAGTGAAGTATAACTACGATTAATTATACTTTATTTAACATATGGTGCTCTGCCCACTTCTGTGAATAATATTTGACGTGCCGTTCGCCAATCTTATTGAAGTAGCCTACATATGTCATAGACAGTACTACACTAATTTCAATGACCTTGAAAGGTCAAAACCGCTTTTTTGTCTAAAAACGCCCCTAAGTTTGGCCTTTGTCAGCCATTTTCTCAAAATCGGTTCAGACAAGAATCGCTGGCGTGTGTTACGTGGCAGTCATATGGATTTTTTTTTGACCAAATCAAGTTACTATCTGTTTTGAGACAAAAAAACAGCCAAAACCAAAAATTCGAAATGAAATTTTTTTTTGGACTTCACCCAATTTTTCCTTCATAATTATGGCTCTATGAAGTAAATTCCTAGAACACTTAAGGATAGATATTGACACATTCAGATGGGAAGTCATATATAGGTACTTTTGTTGTGAACTCCAGTGACTAAAAGGTCGAATAATAATAATAATAATATATCAATAATATATCAAACTTTTATAGCGCTTAATTTCGTATAACGAATTCTAAGGCGCAACAGTCCTGATTAATAACCAATATCATAAAACGTGTTCAGAAATTGTTCGTGATCGAGATGACAACCGGCTGTGTTGAGAAGGTTAAGGGGGATAGGCATCCAGAAATAGATGCGTCTTAAGCTGATGCCTGAAACTAGACAGGGTTGGAGCAGAACGAATATCATTTGGTAGGGAATTCCAAAGTGAGGGGCCGTCATAACTCAAACTGTTTTGAAATTGAACCTTTGATTTATTAACGGAAGGTTTATAAAGTGGGACATGGAGGAACAGTTTATCAGGATTGCCACGCCTCGTGTTCACTTTACATGTGTAGCGAGTTAGGTGATCGTTGAAATATGCAGGTAGTCCCGTATGCAATGATTTATAAATAATTGTTGCGGTTTTAAACTCTATTCTGTGCCTAATGAGTGACAGTGCGGGCCAAAGTATTCTGAACACATTGTAACTTATTCAAATCCCGACTGGATAAAGACGTATACAATGAATTACAATAATCAAGTCTACTACTAACTAGCGCATTAGCCAATGTAATTGTATTGCTTTTCGAGAGATTACGCCTGATCCTTCTTAGGTCAAGAAGACCCACAAAACATGATTTACAAACAGAAACAACCTGATTGGAGAATGAAAAATCAGAATCAAAAACAACACCTAAATTGCGTGCTTTTTTCGTAGGACTGATTTCATTTCCAAGAACATCCACTGGAAAACAATCTGTCATCTTAGCCCTTTGAGACTTGGTACCAAACAGGATGAACTCAGTTTTATCTGGATTGTCAGTTTTGGACATCTTTGAGACATTCCTGGAGCGTGACTAGATCCGTAGCACAATTTGTTTGTGAGAGTGGCATATAAAGCTGAGTATCATCAGCATAGAAATGATAGTTAACCGTATTATGTGCAGAGATTATTTTATGTAGAGGTGTTGTGTACATGGAAAACAAAATGGGACCAAGAACTGATCCCTGTGGAACACCAAATTTTATATTTGCGGGCTCTGAAAGGCTGTCGCCAACCTTAACTGATTGGACCCTACCAGACAAATAGGACGAGAACCACTTGCGTGCAGTCCCACCAAAGCCAAACCAAGATGATAGACATTCCAAGAGAACTGTATGGTCGATCGTGTCGAAAGCAGCCGAAAGATCAAGTAATACCAGAGCAGTCGGCATGCTTTTTGACAACGAAATGTGTATGTCATTCTTTATTTTTAACAACGCAGTTTCTGTTGAGTGGCCGTGGTCGAAACGATAATTTTGATGAAAAAACAAAACAAAAATCAATTGAGGCTCAGCACTATAAATTTCTCCAGTAGGCCTAACTTTCACCAGCCTTTGGACTATATTTTTTAGCTTACCGTCCCATTTGAGCCGAAAAGCTATTGTCGTGGTTTTTCGTCCGTCGTCCGTCCGTCCGTCGATCCGTCCGGGTCTGCAAAATGTTTTTGACATCATGACTTTTTCTATAAATTTTACAGAACTTACCTTGATACGGAGCCCCTGAGGTGACATACCGAAAATATTTATTAATCCGTGCGCACGGTTTACCAATTCGTGTGCACGGTTTACCAATCCGTGCGCACAGTTTACCAAACCGTGCGCACAATTTAACAATTCGTGGCCACGAATTAACAATCTGTGGGCACGAAATACTAATTCGTGCCCACGAATTGGTAAATCGTGCCCACGGATTAGTTATACCAATCTGCGGCCACGAAATACTAATTCGTGCGCACGAATTGTTGAATCGTGCGCACGAATTGTTAAATCAGGCCCTCGGATTGTTAAATCATGCCCACAGATTAGTTAAGGTAATCCGTGCGCACGGTTTACCAATTCGTGGCCACGGTTTACTAATTCGTGGCCACAGTTTACTAATTCGTGCACACGGTTTACTAATTCGTGCGCACGGTTTACTAATTCGTGGCCACAGTTTACCAATTCGTGGCCACGGTTTACTAATTCGTGCTCACGGTTTACCAGTTCGTGGCCACGGTTTACTAATTCGTGCGCACGGTTTACTAATTCGTGCGCACAGATTGATCAATATATCTGGTATGTCACCTCAGGGGCTCCGTACCTTGAGCCAATATCTAAAGACATTTTAATTTTCTTATTAGATCGTTTTTGGCCATTTAGCGGCCATTTTATTGCCGAAAATGGCCAATTTGACACAATTTCAAACTTCTAGAATTAATTTTCTCAAAATTGATAACTTTTTGGAGAAATAAAGAAAGGTGATAACTTTTCTTCTAATTCCGTACAAGCATGCTATTTTTAGCCATTGTAATGTGCATAAAGATGGTAGGCCTTGAATCACTGAACAGAAATTGGCCTGTGCAGACAATAATCTTGTTGATAGAGCTTAGGAAAGTATTATAGGAAGTTTTGTATGGTGGATATATTGTTGACCTTGAACTTGACCTCAAGTATCAAGGTCACAATCTAACCTGGGATTTGTAATTTTTTCCTCTGGGGACAATACACTTGTAGGTAATGCTCAGGTTTGTATTGTGAGCGTATAGGGAGTCATACATGCTGGATATTTTAATGACCTCGACGTTGACCTCCGAAGACCTTGAGTGGTGAATCTCGAGGTCACGTTTGACCTGACATATGTGAGTTGGCCTTTGCAGACCAAATGGGGTTCCTGTTTGCCACCAGGATCGCCATCATGTAATTCAGGTATAGATAAACCATAGAAACAGCCTAACATGCCAAATACATACAAAAACGTAATGATGTCACATCAAATTTGTGTCATGTTTGTTTTTGCATAATCACTGGGTGGGAGCTTGCCCATGATTCTTGACGAGTCAACTCGGTAAAAATCTTTCCTCGCAGGGGCTTTGCTCGGCAAAAATCTTTTGTCGCATTGGCTTTCAGATGCCCCTGTGATTAAAGATTTTTGCCGAGCAATGCCCCTGCGAGGAAAGATTTTTACCGAGTTGATTCGTCAAGAATCATGGGCAAGCTCCCACCCAGTGATAATGCAGACAATGGACATGATGTTTTTTGTACTCCCTGGGTATAATAGACTGTTTTTGAGCCCCAAAAGCACATGGCATCAGCAGGTACCCCATTAAACGCATGTAGATAGCGCTTAGGTTTGTATTGTCAGCATAGAGGAAGTCATATGTATACGTTAGATCTTTTGGTGACCTTGGACTTGACCTCAGATAACTTTGAGTGGTAAACCTCTATTGGTGACCTTGAACTTGACCTCAAGTATCGAGGTCACATATATGACCTGAAATGTGTAAATTGGCCTCTGCAGACAAAACAGTGTGGAAAATGCTTAGGTTTGTATTATGAGCCTACAGGAAGTCATATATGATGGATCTTTTGGTCACATTTGGCAAGAACTATGTAAAATGGCGTCTGCAGAATAAGTGATGACAGATAAATCTCATGGTCGAATTAGAGTCTTATAGGGAATCATATTATAGTGGATTTGTTGCTGACCTTGAACTTGACCTAGCTCAGACTACTTTCAGAATCATAGCGCAGTAGCATGTTTCTCGGTAAGCTAGAGCACCCTTGGTGCTATATTTTAAAATGGGTTTTTCTTTCCAGGATCAGGAAACACATCAGCCGTCATATATCAGCTATGGCTGGAATAGGCTAGGCCTACTCAATATTTAGTTTGGAGTCAATTGTAGCCCATCATTTGAAGTCACAAATTGACTATGCATATATTGATGATTTTAAATCTGATTATTATCTTAAGAAGAATATTCATTCTGATTAGAGTTGTACTTTCATTGGGCAAATATTATTTTTCTTTCGAAGAAAAATAATAGTTGCCCAATGAAAGTCCAACTCTGATCAGAAATTCTTTCTCTTTCATATACATATAGGCCTATCACCGGCAACCTACATTACCCGTTACACTGTGATCGGTAGGCCGACTATGCTGCCACGTAGTGATTAATGTTGTAAACTCAATGTTAATATTTGGCGCCCTCTTCTATGAAGCGGATTTACTGACAAAAATACAGGTCGTGTCGTTTTAGTTTGGTTTCGTGTGATGTGTCCGTTCGTAAGCTGTTTTACTTTGAAATCGCATCGTGTTGGTTCATGGTTACGTGCTTCATTTTAACATAGGTTCATGGGCGATGTCCTCTTTTCGTGAGTCACTTTGACACTAATTCGTAGGATATGTCATATCTTCATAGATCTAGTTGTCGTGAGATACATATAGGCCTAAATATGCCATCTTTTCATTCTTTAAGTCACAATCTCGTAAGTCATTAAGACACTGATCACTGTTTCGTAAGCAATACCAATCTCCCGTGGTGCATGTCACTTCGTAACACTCTCTGTTCGTAAGCGATCTTATCTCGTGGGCTTTGATTTGAACGAAAATGGAACGTTCTTTGGGTCATAATTCCCATCCCGTTTGCATTCACTGCTCTTAGATCCGTTATGTGCTGAGCTCTGCTCTATTGTGCAATATGGCTGGTCATTCATGCTTTATTAAATCGCGCTGCCTGATTTCTGAATAGTTCATAATTTGCCAATGTTAAAACACGTAGCACATTTCCAAATCAAGCCCCATTAAACTGGTAGGCCTACGTGATTTGAAAATTTTCAATTCGTGCAGCATCGCCCCCATTTGCAAATCACCCACATCACGCACACAGCAATAGCAGCGCCCATTGGTACCATAATCAGTGTGAAACCTTCTAATTGGTCAGACACATTGCATACGGGGTGGGGTTCTATGGCCAAGTTTTTATGGTGTAGGACTATTGCAGAGGAGTAACGGGGGTGGGGGGGGGGGGGGGTGAAGTGGGGTCATGCTACGTAACATAATTTGTTTGTCTGAAAAATACAATTAATCCCAAACTCGTACATGTATAAATCCAATCCAAGTGCTGTAGAATTATCTAATATTTGATAATACCGGTATTTGAATGGTACCTATACTCTAATTTTTCTAACTCGTTTACACTATTTGCGAAAATTGAAAAAGTGGGCAATCTACCCCAATGTTAAATTTAGCCGTGTAATTAGGCATCCCGATTGAAAATCGGGAGGCCTTATGTTTTTGTCTGTTTTTTTTTTTTTTTTTTTTTCTTTTTGTTTTTTTTTTCTTCCGCCGTTTGGTTTCTGGATCATAACTCTTGAACGCCTTGATCTATCTTTCCGAAATTTTCACAGCTCATCCGAAATACTTTGCTCCTAACCCCTATTGTTTTTCGTCGAGATCCGAGATCCAAGATGGCCGCCAGCGGCCATTTTGGAAAAAAAAATCGGGCGATTCCTGTCAATGTCATAATTTGATTCAGGCAATTTCCAGGGGAACAAAAAATTTTTAGGTGTATTTTTTTTTTTTTTGGACTTAGAATTTTTCCCTCGCCTGCGCCCATGCATATGTAATACTGTAACTGAGCCATGCTACTGTATTCACTGACTGCAGCCTGCATGTCCAGCATGAGGCTAGGCTCTGCCCTCTCAGCCAGTGCAGTATATGAGAGCCCTGCTCAGTAATGCCTTACAAGATCAGCCAGTCTGTCCAGCACAGCAATAGCCATCCCTCTCAGCCAGCCCTGCTCAGTCATGCCTTACACGATCAGCCAGTCTGTCCAGCACAGCAATAGCCATCCCTCTCAGCCAGCCCTGCTCAGTCATGCCTTACACGATCAGCCAGTCTGTCCAGCACAGCAATAGCCATCCCTCTCAGCCAGCCCTGCTCAGTCATGCCTGACAAGTGATAAAGCAGTAAAACTAGCATGTTCAACATGACCCTAGGCTCATATCCATGCATAATCCCTCACTTCCCCCTCCAAAGCCTGGTTTACTAGTGTGTGTACATGGTAAAATTTTATATTTGATAGGAGCACCTGAAAAATATCACGAACATCCTGATTAAATATACTAGTACGCTGAATAATATTGGCTGGGTAATTGTCCAATCATTTGTGGTGGCAAATGTCTGTTGGGCCAAGTTGTCAAGATGATAGAAAGCAGTTCTGGTAAGAAACTGTCTGATGAGCTCTCACTCTTACCCACATACAATGGCCTGTGTATCCTTTTTTCTCAGTCCAGTATGACCATTTGAAATGATAAGAACAAATTGGGGGATGCCACAAAGCCTATAGGCTTTTATGTCTAGTTTTTTTTTCTGGGTCCTCATAAAATCTTGTACTTGGGCTCGTCTTTGTAGGGCTAAAAACGTTAGAAATCAACATGTTTGTGTCGAATACACCCCACTCTGTCTTCTGGTCCAAAATTACAATAACATTTGAATTCTGATGGATGTAAACACGATTAAATCCTCGAATATGCTCAAATTCTCGAGATCCCGTTTTGGCCTGAAATTTGTCATTGGGGTAGATTGCCAACTTCTTAAATTTTTTATATAAAAGTCTGAAATTTGGCATAAAATTGCCGTTTGATTCATAGGTGAAGTATGTCAAATTATAGAAAGATGACATTTAAAATCGCAAAATTATCGCCAAAAACTTGTGTAAACAAGTTAGAAAAAAATCATTTTATAGTGCATTTTTCATGATTATATTATACCATTCACAAAGCCGATAAGCGTGAAAGACCAGACATATATTGCACAATGGAGCAGAGCTCAGCACATAGCGAGAAATCTAAGAGCAATGAATGCAAATGGAATAGGAATTATGACCCAAAAAACATTCCATAATAAATCAAAGCCCACAAGATAAGATCGCTTACGAAGTGACATGCACCACGACATGCAGTGTCAAAGTAACTCACGAAAATATGACATCGCCCACGAACATATGTTAAAATGAAGCACGTAACCATGAACCAACACGATGCGACTTCAAAGTAAAACAGCGTACGAAATGTCACATCACACGACAACATGACCCAACACAATACGGCTTTTCAAAAATAAGCACGATGCGACTTCAAAGTAAAACAGCGTACGAACTGACACAGCTCACGAAACCAGAATAAAACGATACGACCTGTATTTTTGTCACTGAATCCGCTTCATACTCTTCTGAGTACCAGAGGTACTATGTCTATTAGTAAACAGTAGTTTGTGCAAAATTCTCAGTAACTTATAAATAAAACCCTGGAAACGAGAATGTATCGTGATACGGATGACATCGAGGAACTCCAGTCACTATTGAATGATATACACATTGACAAGGATGTTAACACCATCAGAAAAATATTGAAACAGGTAATGTTTTTCATCACATGGGCGATAATATAGTAAACTGTCAACAATTTTATCATAAAAATTCTCTGCAACACTTGAGGTTGGTATTCAGGTTGGTGCACATGTCAATATTCAGCCATGTGTCCATAAATAGTATAGATGAATTTTGTCCATATAATGGTATATATATTAGACTAGATCTAACACAATAAATGGCTTAGCAGTATTGATCAATTTATCTGTTGACCATTGATGCTATGCCTATGGCCAGCCTGAGCTCCGCGTCGCTCAGGCTGTGCCTATGGCAAGCATGGTACTAGGCCCAGGTGTCGCTTGATTCGTCAGCGACAGCCGCTTATGACATCGATGAGAGCGGCTGCTCGCTCAGCCGCTCTCATCGATGTCATAAGCGGCTGTCGCTGACGATTCAAGCGGCACCTGGGCCTAGCATGGTACATGTAATGATTTATGTCTTGGCACTATGCTATGACATGGTGATCAAAATCTAGCATGCTGGCTGCCCTAAGTTAATCAAAATCGCTCACGCAGGGAACATTTTAGCTAGTGTCTCTTCGCAGTTTTCTATGCATTTTTAGGGTTTTGCTACACAAAATTGAGAGTGCATTGCAGTAACTTCCCTAACTGCTATACAACATTGTCCACACGGCGACACCGAATTCACACAGACTTAATCACAGAATTTGAGTTGAATGTAATGAAGTCTTGCCAAATTCATATATGACACAGACCATGCAGACTGATACATGTCATAAAATCATTTCAAGTTGCTATGCAAATTTGGGAAATTGCTCTTCAATATTGATGTTGTATAGCATTACTGCTGCAAAACTGCTATACAAACTTGAAAAAGTAAAATGTTCCCTGCGCCCACGTTACCTGACACTTGCTCCCACTAAATTGCTATGAATAACATATGGCACCATTAATTTGCATTTTTCATGTAAAATGATTGCTAGATCTAGATCTGATTGTTCTTGTATATTTCAGGTAGTACATATTGATTCCTGTGGTATTGATACTTCAGCCGTCTTTCCATCTGTGATGAAACTACTCCCAAGCAATGATCTGATCATCAAAAAGTTAGCCTCATGGTACATCACTCGACATGCCAACCACGAGTGTATCATTCTTGTGTTCAGTACACTTACGAAGGAATGTCAGGACCCGAACCCAATGACACGAGCACTTGCTCTAAAAACTTTCAGCAGCATTGTGCAGCCAGAAATAATAGGATTTCTGAACGAGGTGATCACTGCAAGTCTGAAGGATTCTAGTGCTTACGTAAGAAGGGCAGCTGTGTCCGCCTGTGTTAAAATCCATGACATCAACCCCACATATGTACTGGAGAGTGGTTGGATAGACATGCTGTATGCAATGATCAGAGACAGTGACCCGATTGTTGTTGCCAGCTGTATTAGTGTCTTGGAAATTCTGCTGGAAAGAGAAGGAGGGATGGTTGTCAACCGGCAAATAGCACATTACCTTCTCAACAAGCTGTCTAAGTTCACAGACTGGCACCTGCTTGTTGTCTTGAAAGTTCTCAAAAAGTACAAACCACGGTCCGATGAAGAAAGTTTGGATATCATGAATATTGCTGATGACCACCTGCGATCAAGCAACATTTCTGTTGTTCTGGAGACTTTGCAACTCTTTCTCAGCTTAATTCGTCAAATGCCTCATCTCGAGTCAGAATTGTATGCCAGAGCAGTGAAACAGATACACCATTTCCTAGGAAACGAATGTCATGAAATGGTCTTCACACTGCTTGAAGTCATTGAAAAGTTGATGGACAAACAGGTGGACTTTTCACCGTACTACAAGTCATTTTTCTGCAAGTACAATGAGCCAGTCTATTTGAAAGAGCAGAAAATCAGCATGCTGCCGAGGGTGATATCTGCAGGAAATTCCAGAGAGATTTTAGACGAGCTGGACATGTATTCAAAGGATGTTGTGCCAACTGTTGCAAAAAGTGCAGTCCAAGCCATTCGTAAAATCGCTAGCCGCTTGCCGGAATGCGAGGAGCAGTGTCTGGAAACACTTCTTTGTCGTCTTGAGGCCCATCCAACAGATGTCACAGATGAACTTGTCATTGTTTTGCAAGCACTTGACCTGAGAAAATCGAAGGACTTAGATGGCGCTTTGGGAAGAATCGCTGCAACAAGGGACTATGTCGAGTCGGATGATGCTCATGCTGCGTTTGTGATGATAATAGGCGACTATGGTGCTTATTTGCCAGAAGCTCCATACATCCTGGAGGATTACATTGACCAACTAGATGAGAGACATTGTGAGACAGTTGCAGTCACACTTCTGACAGCGATAACTAAATTGTTTCTGGTACGTCCTGCAGAATGCCAGGATATGTTAGGCAGGCTCATGGAACACTGCATGCAGTATGATTCTGTTGGTGTTAGAGACAGGGTCATATTCATTTATCAGTTGTTGAAAACAGATCGCGTACAAGCAAAACTAATCATGTCTAGTGTATAACCGGGATAAATAAGAAAAGTAAACTGTGTACAAGGAATAAACATTCATTGGAATTTTTCTTCAATACCAGTGTTTGATTTGGTAAAAAAAACAGTTTGTGCATGCACAGACAAGCGACATCCAGATCTATGTGAAAGTCTATTTATTTTATGATTAAATTCAATACATGCAACTGATGATGTAAAACACAACTACACGTACAACTATTTACAAGTAATATGAAGTAAAGTACTTGAACACAGGTGTAAATTAAAAATATACAACATATACCTGTAATACTAGTAAATTTAAGTATTACTAAAAGTAATAATGTAAAGAAAAATATCAAAACAAAAATATCTTCACAAAGAGTAAATTTTCACAAACCTGTGATGAGTAATTGTTTACATACCCTGAGACAAAATTTGGTGTATATCTATGGTAATGTGTCTATTTAATCCTGAGCATTCAACCTGACATTGATAGAACACAATGATCCATGCTTTGGGAAAATGATATTCCTTACAACCTTGGTAACAGCCCTCATGTTGCCTTTGTGTTTGACAACATGCGCCAAGCCAGTAACATTGTGAACTTCTTCAGAGCAAAGCGGGAGCAACCCATGCCTCGCTTCATTGAATTTTACTTTACATGCGAATCTCACAGCAATATATTTGGTGATATGTTCTCCTGCTTCAATATCGGTGGTAATTTCCTTCTGATAGAAAACTTTATCAACTTCACCTTCACCAGCAACACGCCCATCAGTATCGAGAACAGTGAACTTCTCATCACTTTCAAGAGCAGTCACTCGAAAACCATAACCTTGTGAGTTTGTGTCAGAGTAGAAGTAGTTGGAGCTGTCTCCCTCGAAAGTGATGCGTTTTCCATAACCTCTTCCAACGCTGCTTAAGTAGAGAGACTGGCCCTCAAACAGGTATCGATCTCGTTCACCACCGAGAATACGGATGCGGTACTTGAACCCAGGTGTGATCTGTTGATGTACATATACACCTAAAAAAAAGTAATCCCATATTGAAACATTGAAAGAACTTATTACCAGTAGCCTACACATGTACTTCTTCAAATAGGTTTTGTGTGATGGATCATCCCAACAGAGCCTGCGCAATATATTTTTAGTATTTGTGCAATATCATATATCCAAAACTCGCTCCTATAGAGCATTTATGAGCCATAAATGTACCACTGAAACAGGCTAATTCTATGGGCAATATGAGATATAAATCACATCCAAAATTGAGCTGTCATGATGTTACCATTGTATATTTTTCGGTCAAGAATCAGTCAAGATATGCAGACAGTAGTCTGAGAGCATTTACGAAAAAATCTGCAGTTCCCTAAAGAAAACTGCAAATCCATAAAATTTATTTCAGGAGACACATCAACTTACCAATCACAGGTAGCTCTCCAAAACCAAGTCCACATACTGTGTATTCAGCTGGGAAATCTCCTATATCTGCTCCATTGACTATTGTAGTTTTGTTGAATTGTCTGCAGCTGTCGAGAGAATTATCTTGTTTGCTGAAAGTATTGTCAAGTTTTTTCGATCTTGTATCAAAGTCATTCTCAGGTTGGGTGAAGTCATACTCCAGAACTTTCATGAAATCCTTCTCATAACCAATTTGATGGGCCTCTGGGGAGCTAATTCCCAGCTGCAAATCAGCGTGTTCCATCAGATGCAATCTTGCCTGAAATGTGAAATGAAGTGTAGACAAACTGGACAAATTGAACTGAAGGTAGATACTATAGATTCTATAGTATAATGTAGCTAAAAATAATTATAGATCTACACTGCTCCACCTTCGTGGTAAACAGCACCTTTCATGGGTTTTTTTGTAAAATAATTTACAATAAATCTATACTACACCGCCTGCAATGAACACATTTTTTTTTTACTTTTTATGTTGTTGTAAATAGCTTGTTGAAGAGCGTGGAGGTGGCTGGGAACTTTAAAAGCTTGCAACACGACGATGCCGGTGGCTCAAATGGACCACAGTGCTGAATGGAAGCACGTGTCAGCTGGCATAAAATAAACATAGTAACTGCTCCCACGGTTTGATTGGACTGTTGCTGGTATGCTCGTCAGTGATTGGTTGAGTGAGTCCGTGCTTTGCACGTGACCGTGCCATGTTGTCAACAAGCACCTGCTGCCAGTATGATCATTACGTAAACTTTTTACATAACTTCATTCAACGTAGCCACATTGAACCATGATGATAGTCTCTGAAAAGGAATATATATAAAACTGGGTTAAAAGCAAAAATACAAGTATGCAATCGTCTTGGTAGAATGAGAATTATGATGTCAAACCTTTACTGAAACACGCCTCTCGATTACGTAATGATGCTGCGCAGTGTTTTGGCTGTTCCAGTTATGAAACCCCACCCACTAGATCTAATGAAAAACACTTCGAAAATATTTTCTATTTTGAATTATTCTACATAAAAAGTGTATTTTGCATCGTATTAATTACAACTCTATAATGTTGAACAAGTTTGGACAACAAACAGCTTTTAAGTTGCACAAATATTTTCATAAATTTGCTACAGCTGACAACGGGGGTGGAAGTGGTGGATGGAACTGATATAAACAACATGCACGCGAGACGCACGTGGTCATGAACATGATTGCAACTGCTAAAAAGAAAAGTGAATCCTGTGAGGCAGTCATTTTGGCAAGGGAACCGCGACCTTCAAAGCAAGGTTTCATAGGAACGAAACAACACATGCACGTTGTTGAACAAGCTTGCCAAATGAAATAAAATCACGGTAATAATACAAAATAGGGAAACATATTTTGGATAGAAAATCTGACTGGTGCTGACTGTGTTTCGGTCTGTGTTTGGCAGAACCAGTCACTGCGTCACTGCATCACTGCATTGTAGACAGTCACAGACACTGACAGAGGACACTGGATTCTGGCAGAGGAACTGTCACACTCACATTTACAGTCACAGTGACTGTGGCATATATACCCACCATCATGGGCCATGGTATACTAGCATAATGACATAATGACGGTATAAATGTGAGTAGAATTTTATGATTTATCAATTACAATTAGATCAATGTAGATTTTAGATCTACTAGACTAGTAAAATGTACTAGTCCAGAATTTAGTTCTACATCTTTAGGTCTAGACTAGAGTCTAGTTCAACATACATGTAAAGCATTTAGGCAAGATCTATATCTACTTGAACAGCTGTTAAATATTTCATTTGTCGATTGTTCCTTGCATGATGTATTGTACGTAGTCGCTGGTGAAACAAATGATTGTCAGGGATCCGAGTTGGATCCATTAGAATCAAGATTTGGCATTACACCACGGCTATATAGGATAACATTGATAAGTCAGTTCATATAACATATATATATATATCCGTGTGGGTCAATACACTTGTTTGGCCAATACACTTGTCTGTGTGTAATATGCTATGATGTGAATTATACTAGTAGATCTACATATTCGGTGTTCACTGTTAATATTCTGATGAATGATTTAAATTAGGCTGTCAGTCGTGTCAGGCGTGATCATTTGGGAATAAATTTCCATGCCGCTCTGTCCAAGTTTTGACCTGACTTCACCCGGGTAGTGCCTGGCCCTGGTGTGTGAGCATGTTCCAGGCGCATGATAACAGAGGCTGGAAACAGACAGAGCCTGACTGCATGGCTGAGGCTTGCATGGTTACCATGGTTAGCATATTAATACCACGTGGCCTTGCAGTTTACGTACATGTACAAGGATATTGACTTGTTGGGGGGAAGGGGGGTGGAGAGCTGAGGCAATTACTGTGAGTAACAAGTATAACGCCATGTTTTAGAAAACATGGCAGAAAAAAACCCGGCCCTTTTATGTGTACGTGTTTCCCATGGACTCACAAAACTGAATTCAATACACAATCAACACATAGGCCTATATATGAATAACTCACAACAATAGTTGTACAGTTCATATAAAAAGTCACACAATCAGTCACATCAAAGTAAATGAAACAGGAAATCGTGTACACCCTCAGCCAACTTATCTCCCCCAAGTCCACTTATATGTACGGTATCCTTGCCAGATCGCCGGTGCCAGTCTTTGGACCTAGCCGTCGGCAGCTCTGTTAAAAACATCCTACTAAATTCCTGCTCCATAAGTCGCCCAAGAATCTGGAAACTATCTTCTAGTTTAAAATCTCACATTCCCAATATGCCCCAAAACATCACCATAGGTTTAAATATTCACATAGAGGCGGCAGGATTTGATGAATATAGGCCTAAAGTGTATATGTACAGCCGTATTACAATGGATAGATGTCTAACCGTTCCTGCACAGGCCCTAGGCATATGTACAAAATTCCATAGCAGGGCTCATATAAAACTGGAATAAAGGTTATACCTATTGCCTGGTTTTTAAGTACCCGTGGTCGAAAGCACGGATTCGTCACGGCTTCGTTATGGCGGCCTTGGCTATTAAAGGCGATCGCGCTTGTGAAGCAACAAAATTTCTCATGCTTCAGTTTTGTTATGCTACACGCTTGATCGCCCCACGAAAAATGGCCTAACAGGCCTAATGCAACTGTAATAATTCGAAAAGATAATTTTAAACTATTCTCTGAAATGCTTACACCTAATGTATCACTGTCTGTCGCTGCAATACAACATATTCTTATGGTTTTACTCGTTGGCGTAGTTATATAACGCAGTGATTATATCTGGGGCGGTTCAAATATGAGAAGTTCCAAAATAACCGGCAGGAGAATCGGTAATTGCACTTGCGAATACCAGCCGAAAACTAATTTGAAACAGCACTTCTCATTGTCATTCAAATTCTTATTGTTAGTACAGTGATATTAGCAGTGTTTTTAAATCAGTTTAGCGGAATTTATCGGCTTTTATTGCAAATTCGCGAAACCAACACCAATGTATGCTGAATCTAAGAGAGTCGTCCGAGAGAGTCGGAAGACAGGAGATACATAGGGTGAGGTCAACGACAATCACATATACCCGGCCCTGAGGGGCCGGGAATAAGTGTGATCCAATGGTGGGTCTTGGTGCAGACAAGAACATGGTCAGCATGGTTACTATCCACAGTAGTAGATGCAAGCGGGTTGGGGTGGGGGGGGGGGGGGGGGTAGTTTGGTTATAATCTAATAAGTTTACATGCTAGTCTGTAGCTCGTGATTCGGCAATACACATGCATATGTATGGATTTTGGGAATATGTGTTATTCGGTGTGAGGATTGTAAATAGCAAATGCAAAGGCATAGTTCAAGAAGTAGACAAAACATATAGAAAACTAGTATGATATTGACCAAACAATAATTATTATCAAAATATGGTTCAATATTATACAGTCTCCATTCTATAATACAAGTGTACACAATACAAGGGCTTATAAATAACATGGAAATCATGTAAGGAAATTTGTTCCGTACAACCATGTATTTGACCTTAGAATCATAGCTTTGTCATTTCATTGCACAACTTCTGATAACAGCACATTTCCTGTGGATGATTGCCATTGATCAATCATTGTCACTTCACCACCCCTTTCAGGTGTTATCAATTCAGAGAAGTACTAGTAGATATACAAGTTTTGAAGTGCACTCATCTGACTCTAGCAAGATTTTTTTCTTCGCAAATTTTTTTCTTTTCTTTCAAAGCTCTGTGTATTACTGGTAGTTGTGATCTTACTAAAATCTAACATCAAACACTTTTTTCCGTGTGAACATTTGTTTTCTTCGACATGGAATTGTTTTAGGCTTATGATGCAAGTCCTGTTGATTTCATTGTGATATTTTTGGTGTGTCAGGCATGATAATATCACAGCATGTTTGGAATTGTTGTATTGCAGGTGTTCCAACTGTCAATATGTCTGTAGTGACTGAATGAATTGACGATCAGTGAAACTGCTTCAGCAGAATACACACAGCATGCAGAGTAGCTCACTGCTCCTATTGCTTGAGCATTAAAGAAGAACACTACGAGACAAAGACAGTCGTAATAAAATAAAGCTTCTCCAAAGCCTTTAGAATTGGAAGGATTACAGGATCATCAGGATGAAGACTGACAATAAGGGAATGCCTGTCAAACAGGGCCTTTATGATCCTGAATATGAAAAGGATGCATGTGGAGTAGGATATATTGTCAACATTGATGGCAAAACATCACACAAGGTCAGACTTGTATATTGTCTGTGTATATTTTATCCAGATGTAATTCATGTAATAACAAATTATATAATATTGCATGTTTTCCCCCATCCCGATGTAAGTTGTTCTCTCCTGCCATGAGCAGATCCTGAAGGATGCGGAGGTCATGTTACGGAGGATGGAGCACCGTGGAGCCTGTAGCTGTGACAACGATACGGGGGACGGAGCCGGGGTCATCACCGGGATTCCCCACAGTTACTACGCCAGCATGCTCAGGTCAGGCGGCTCAGGCCCAGAAATCACTGTCATTGCAGCATGGTTACCCGAATATAAAATTGATCAGTTGATTTATTATGTATCAATAATCTGCATGTAAATTGAATACATAATGTTTGCAATATGTTGTGTACTATTGTACCTTAATGTATGTTTATAAATTTGATAATTTTCTCAAGACTACTAGTAGTCCTGACTACACTCTTTGTGTATTTCTGATGCAGTAAGGAAGCAGATGTGACATTACCCCCCAAGGGTCAATACGCCACAGGGATAATGTTTCTGGACAAAAATACCCATGCCCGAGCAGAGTCACTGTTCCAGACAATCGCTGAACAATGTCAACTCAAGGTCAGTAGCCATAAATTAATTAGAATGAAAAAGGGATTGAATTTTTGGCTGAAAGGGTGAACTGCATGGTACTGAGAATCCAGATAGTTTTGTGTTCTTTAATTTTTGCGTTTTAATTGTGTGGACATGTGGACTCAATTGCGCCCTTTTATTTTGCGTTTTAACTAGAAAACAGGTGTGGTGCAATGGTGTAACACTTTTTTTCAAATCTTGTCTTCAGATTTTTACGTTTTGGTTCAGTTAGCAAAATTATCAAAAATAAACGGACACAAATAATTTAGGGATTTACAGTTTTGAAAGAAACCTTCATTCTGAAAATCTTGGGAGAAATTCTTGGTGTTCTTTCTAATGATTTATAATTAGTCAAAAGGTGTGATGTATTTCCTGATGTCAGGTGAAATATACTAGTACATGTATACACCAATTTAGGGTACACAGTCAGAAAGTATTCAAATTATGTTCTGGCTTCTGAGTCAGAAAAATACACAGTCAGAAAGATAGGTTCAAAATATTTGCAATGGCAGTCTGGTCCTTCTGTTTTGAGTACTTATAATGTATGGACTCATGTTGACAGAAAGTCAATAAAATCTGTGCTTGGATACTAATGATTCCTTGAACCTTCGGCTGTGAACACTGAGATCAGCTGTTGTACTTCAAATAAATATAGGCCTTAGTAAATGAATTTTTTGTATATACAGTTGTGCAAATTTTTAATTGCGCTCATATTTTCTTCTACATGAAACTACTTAGTATAATATGTATGTCAATTCTATATGTCTGAATACACATAAAGTGTTTGATGAGACAACATGATGATGTAATATTATAAACACTGGTTTCTATGACATTTGTTAGGCAATTATAAAGGTTACGTGTTTGTTATGACGTATTTGTTATACATTTATAAATGCACATAAAGCTTACATTTCAATGTGTGGTTTTAATTGTCTTTTGCTTTGTCTTTTGCTATTGTCTTCACAATCGAAGCATTCATATAAACATGACAAAAGAGTGGGATTTAGTTTACGTAAAAGATTGAACTGCTTTTTTTGCGAACAAAGGGAAAACACCATGCAAACAGATTCATGGCTCTTGGGGGTTTTCTGCCACAGTCTGGTGAATTTTAACAATGTATTAATAGTAGAATGGACAGGAAATCAATTCCCAGGTTGGCGACAGTGGGAGCCAAGTCGAATGATGGAAAATCAGATGGTTATGTGATCACGTGAACAGCAGGTGGACCAAAAATGACACTCAAGTGCTGCACTCAGAATGTGTGTCATGGGTACATCTACATTACATTCATAGCCCTCCACCACCCCCTTTTAATAAAAATCAGGAAAACCTAAAACAGTCACTATAAATCATGTCAGGTCAGACCTAATGTAACCCCCCCCCCCCCTCCACCATGAATACAATTAAAAAGGGGTTTATCACCTGTTTATGGAAGGCCTCCTGACATTGCCCTGGCACATGAACGGCTTGCATTATTATGGTGGAAAAATTGGGTACCATAGATAAGCAATTCTGGTTCAAATGCCCCAAGTGCACATGTTATATGTACAGTTGAAAAATATTAATGTATAGAATATCTTTTTTCCAACCATGTTCACGCTGAACATCTGAGCATGCTCACTAAAATATATCATTAAAGTATTGCATTAAATATACACATTAATAACAGTAACCCTATAGGTTATGTTTGCTTATATTATTATTTTTTAGAAAACATGAAGAAATACAACATGCACCCAATATATTTTCTCATGGCACTAAGTACCTGATATATATGTATGAATTGTATTCACTTTGTCATAATAGTATTGACAATATTTTATGCAGATCAAAGCATAAGGCATGTATCCAGTTAATAACTGTGTGTAAATAAATCCTGCATGGTTATATGATACAGTGAAATATAGTTTCATTTTGATTGTTGATTTGGATTCACATACGTAGGCTGACATATACTCTGATTTTTCTAACTTGTTTACACCGTTTTTTGACGATATCTTTGCCGTGCTAAATCGTATCGTACTATAACTTAGCATACCTCACCTGGGAGTCAAACGGCAATTTCCTTCCGAATTTCAGACTTCTATCGCAATAATTGAAGAAGTTGGCAATCTACCCCAATGTTAAATTTCAGCCAAAAACGGGATCTTGAGAATCTGAGCATATTCGAGGATTTTATCCTGTTTACATCCATCAGGAATCGATATATTGTTGTAATTAAGGCATTTCGGCAGAAATGCCTTTATGGTTTTAGCAGAATTTTTTTTTTTTTTTTTTTTTCTTCTTCCGCCACTTTTGGTTTCCGGACGATAACTTTAGATTGCCTTGACGGATCCTCGTCAAATTTTCACCACAAATCAGAAATGATATGTGGAAGAACCCTATTCTTTTTGAGCCGGATCCGAGGTCGTGAGGTCCGTGAGGATGAAATCAAGGCTAATTTTGAGACTTGGTTTCCGGACGATAACTGGAAAAATATTTACGCAATAGTTGCAGAACTCTGCATGGAGGTTCATATGCCACCAGGGAAGAACCCTATTGATTTTGGGATCGATCCGTCAAACGACCTTTGACCTAGAGGTCGAAATAATTTTTTGCTGATTCATCCTTGAGGCTTCCTGCATATCTCAGAAACCGTGCGTCGTAGAGCGAAACGGACGTTATTTTCGGACTCGTCGCCCTAGACAAACATCTCTAGGGTGTATTTTTTTTTTTTAACCGGCTCCGAGGTCCGTGAGGTCCTTGAGGATGAAATCGAGGCTGATCTTGAAACTTGGTTTCCGGACGATAACTCGAAAAATATTCAGGCAATAGTTGCAGAATTTTGCACGGAGGTTTATATATCAACAGGGAAGAACCCTATTGATTTTGGGATCGATACGTCAAACGACCTTTGACCTAGAGGTTGAAATAATTTTTTGCTGAGTCATCCTTGAGGCATCCTGCATATCTCGGAGACGGTGCGTCGTAAAGCGAAACGGACGTTATTTTCGGACTCGTCGCCCTAGACAAACATGTCTAAGGGGTATTATGGATGAACTTTGACCTTGACCCCAAATTTTTTCGCCGAGTCGGCATTTTTCGTTTTCGTCGATATCTCGGGAGCGGTGTGTCGTAGAGCGAAACGGACGTTATTTTCGGACTCGTCGCCCTAGACAAACATGTCTAAAGGGTATTACGGATGAACTTTGACCTTGACCCGAAATTTTTTTGCCGAGTCGGCATTTTTCGTTTTCGTCGATATCTCGGGAGCGGTGTGTCGTAGAGCGAAACGGACGTTATTTTCGGACTCGTCGCCCTAGACAAACATGTCTTAAGGGTATTATGGATGAACTTTGACCTTCGTTTTCGTCGATATCTCGGGAGCGGTGTGTCGTAGAGCGAAACGGACGTTATTTTCGGACTCGTCGCCCTAGACAAACATGTCTTAAAAAATGGATGAACTTTGACCTTGACCCGAAATTTTTTTGCAGAGTCGGCATTTTTCGTTTTCGTCGATATCTCGGAAACGGTGCTTCGTAGAGCGAAACGGACGTTATTTTCGGACTCGTCGCCCTAGACAAACATGCTTAAGGGGTATTATGGATGAACTTTGACCTTGACCCGAAATTTTTTTGCCGAGTCGGCATTTTTCGTTTTCGTCGATATCTCGGAAACGGTGCTTCATAGAGCGAAACGGACGTTATTTTCGGACTCGTCGCCCTAGACAAACATGTCTAAGGGGTATTATGGATGAACTTTGACCTTGACCCGAAATTTTTTTGCCGAGTCGGCATTTTTCGTTTTCGTCGATATCTCGGAAACGGTGCGTCGTAGAGCGAAACGGACGTTATTTTCGGACTCGTCGCCCTAGACAAACATGTCTAAGGGGTATTATTGATGAACTTTGACCTTGACCCGAAATTTTTTTGCCGAGTCGGCATTTTTCGTTTTCGTCGATATCTCGGAAACGGTGTGTCGTAGAGCGAAACGGACGTTATTTTCGGACTCGTCGCCCTAGACAAACATGTCTAAGGGGTATTATTGAAGAACTTTGACCTTGACCCGAAATTGTTTTGCCGAGTCGGCATTTTTCGTTTTCGTCGATATCTCGGAAACGGTGCTTCGTAGAGCGAAACGGACGTTATTTTCGGACTCGTCGCCCTAGACAAACATGTCTTAAGGGTATTATGGATTAACTTTGACCTTGACACGAATTTTTTTTGCCGAGTCGGCATTTTTCGTTTTCGTCGATATCTCGGAAACGGTGTGTCGTAGAGCGAAACGGACGTTATTTTCGGACTCGTCGCCCTAGACAAACATGTCTAAAGGGTATTACGGATGAACTTTGACCTTGACCCGAAATTTTTTTGCCGAGTCGGCATTTTTCGTTTTCGTCGATATCTCGGAAACGGTGCTTCGTAGAGCGAAACGGACGTTATTTTCGGACTCGTCGCCTGGATGAACTTTGACCTTGACCTGAAATTTTTTTGCCGAGTCGGCATTTTTCGTTTTCGTCGATATCTCGGAAACTGTGCGTCGTAGAGCGAAACGGACGTTATTTTCGGACTCGTCGCCCTAGACAAACATGTCTAAGGGGTATTATTGATGAACTTTGACCTTGACCCGAAATTTTTTTGCCGAGTCGGCATTTTTCGTTTTCGTCGATATCTCGGAAACGGTGCGTCGTAGAGCGAAACGGACGTTATTTTCGGACTCGTCGCCCTAGACAAACATGTCTAAGGGGTATTATTGATGAACTTTGACCTTGACCCGAAATTTTTTTACCGAGTCAGCATTTTTCGTTTTCGTCGATATCTCGGAAACGGTGCTTCGTAGAGCGAAACGGACGTTATTTTCGGACTCGTCGCCCTAGACAAACATGTCTTAAGGGTATTATGGATTAACTTTGACCTTGACACGAATTTTTTTTGCCGAGTCGGCATTTTTCGTTTTCGTCGATATCTCGGAAACGGTGTGTCGTAGAGCGAAACGGACGTTATTTTCGGACTCGTCGCCCTAGACAAACATGTCTAAAGGGTATTACGGATGAACTTTGACCTTGACCCGAAATTTTTTTGCCGAATCGGCATTTTTCGTTTTCGTCGATATCTCGGGAACGGTGTGTCGTAGAGCGAAACGGACGTTATTTTCGGACTCGGCGCCCTAGACAAACATGTCTAAGGGGTATTATGGATGGACTTTGACCTTGACCCCAAATTTTTTTTCCGAGTCGGCATTTCTCGTTTTTGTCGATATCTCGGGAACGGTGTGTCATAGAGCGAAACGGACGTTATTTTCGGACTCGTCGCCCTAGACAAACATGTCTAAGGGGTATTATGGATGAACTTTGACCTTGACCCGAAATTTTTTTGCCGAGTCGGCATTTCTCGTTTTCGTCGATATCTCGGAAACGGTGAGTCGTAGAGCGAAACGGACTTTTTTTTCAGACTCGTCGCCCTAGACAAACATGTCTAAGGGGTATTATTTTAACGGTAAATTTTTTTGCGGAGTCGACATTTTTCATTTTCGTCGATATCTAGTATATATTATAAATTAATCATCACACCGAAATGCCTCCTAGGCATCTTTAGGCCTTGACGTCTAGTTTTAGACCAGAACACACATTGGGGTGTATTCTACACAAACATCTAGATTTCAAAACATTGCACCACTACAAAACCGAGCAAATGCACAAAAATGTGTGCGGACCCAGAAATTAGATGACGGGGCTAAATTTAACATTGGTGTAGATTGCCAACTTTTTCAATTTAGGTGATGGAAGTCTGAAATTCGGTAAATAATTGCCGTTTGACTCCCAGGTGAAGTATGCCAAGTTATAGAAGGATAGCATTCGGCATCGCAAAAATATCAGCGAAAAACAGTGTAAACGAGTTAGAAAAATCAGAGTATAATTATGTTGTACTCAGCTTGAACACTAGACACCAATCCTACTTCAATAAAACATCATTGTTAATAAAACACCAGTGTCAACAGATTGAAATGCGGAACTTGCATGATTGTGTATGGCAAATTTATATACACAAACACTATATACAGTAGATCAGTTTTTTTTACTTAAATATATATCCCATTCATTCGCTCTTATTAGTATCCACATGCTTCCTCAAGCAAAATTAGTTATCTTTCCATCATGATTGATTATGTACATATTCCCATCTCATCAAACCAACCTCTTGTAATCAGTGCCAATTGTCTTTATTCTTGGCATAGAAACACTGTCCAGAATGTATTTCTCGATTAAATTCATTCTCTGACAGAACACTGCCTGCCTATTGTTGTTTATTTGTGCTACCCTTGTTTGACTCGATTCTGGATATACTGCAGGTGTTACACTGGCGGACTGTACCGGTCGACAGCAACGTCATCGGCCGAGTGGCTAGCGAGGTCGAACCCATCATGAGACAGGTACCTTCAAAGCTAGGGCTACCCTGAGATGTTAATAGACAATGGTTACTGGTAAACTTCCAAATGATACCTCACTGAACAGGTGAAAGCAGAATCTCTGATGCATTTCTGGTAAAAAACAACTTGACAAACACACCGTTCTTGTTCCTGTCTATCTATCGTCGTTTATTTACCTCTATAATGAACACCATGTTCATTATAGAGATGAGCATATATAAGAAGTACTGAGTTAAAACAAATTGAAAACTTCTTTCATAATGACTTTTGTTTATACTTGATCCCCTGCAGGTCTTTGTAACTGGAGACTTCCAGTCTGAGGCTTTCAAGAGACAGGTAGGAGCACTTTTAAAAAAATGTTCAATTTATAGAATGAAAATGGATTGACTGGGTAAATTCAGAAATAAACATTTTATATTTATTTTGGCAGGTATATTTGTTGAGGAAACAGGCTTCACACACCATCCCACAGCAAGGAGAACAGTTTTACATCACAGGCCTGTCAACTGAAACTGTAGTTTACAAGGTATCAAGGAGTTTGAAAGAAGTATTTTGAAGTTAACATATGATGAAGTAGATAAATGCTATCGTCCTGATAATGAGATTTGCTGCAATGAAAATTATGATAACATCATGGTGACATCATAACGTTTTATGTTAGACATCAGATTCCTGGCTCTGCCCATGAGATTCCCTGCTGTGAACATTATGACTACATCACGATAACATCATAACGGTCCATGTTGCAGGGCTTGCTGTCCACTGACCAGATCTGGAACTATTTCCTGGACCTGAAGGACCCTGAGTTCAAGACACACCTGGCTCTGATACACAGCCGCTTCTCCACCAACACCTTCCCCAGCTGGGAGAGAGCTCATCCCATGAGGTACTCCATCTCATGGGCTTGTACTTGTAGTGTACATGTAGTCAGGTCCATAAACCATCACCATCTAAATTTAAATGGTTATTGCATGGGAGTTTATTGCAGTAGTTCTCTACTGAAATCATTTTACATATGAATCATACATATAAAGTATACATACTTAATATAAATATAATACGTGTACATGCATGTTTAACACCAGTATTGAAATGATACACTCAGAAATAATAAAAAAAAAAATCGAAAATATTGATCAAATATCGAACTTTCACAATTCATGATGATGTTGATGTCCACCCTCCCTGCCGCAGATACCTCGCACACAATGGTGAGATCAACACGCTGCGCGGTAACTGTAACCTGATGCGGGCCCGGGAGGGTGTGATGGACAGCGCGGTGTATGGGGACGACCTGCGTAAGTTGTACCCAGTCGTGGAGGACGGGATGTCTGACTCCGGGTGCGTGGACAACGTGCTGGAGTTTCTCTGTATGGCTGGCGGCCGGAGCCTTCCAGAGGTCAGTTCATCACTTGATGGGGAATTTTCAGTGTAAATTTTGTTTTGCATTGATTCCTACTTGTAAAGATGACAGTGGATTTGTCAGTGAACCCTGTATGTTTCTTGACTTTGCAGGCTGTGATGACTATGGTTCCTGAAGCCTGGCAGAATGATGACAATATGATGCCTGACAAGAAGGCCTTCTACCGATGGAGTGCTTTTGCCATGGAACCGTGGGATGGACCAGGTGTGATCTCAATCATGATCCTCTCTTTATTGATGAACTTGACAGTCGACAATAACTCGTCCATTTATGTAGATTGTGCTTGCTTATCTGTCTAGCAATACACACTCAATGACTCATTTCAGGAATTTTCACATGGAGAAACCTTTATCACATCTCAATCTTTATACTAACCACTGGATGAAACCTCAAACTAACCTCTTTCCTTGTTCCAGCTCTGCTGACGTTCACAGACGGACGTTACATCGGTGCGATCCTGGATCGTAATGGCCTGCGTCCCTCCCGTTTCTATGTTACCAAGGACAACCACATGTACATGTCCAGTGAGGTGGGAGTCGTGGACCTTCCACCCAAGGAAATTGTGCAAAAGGTGGGGTGATCAAAATCAAAATCGATTTTTGCTGTACATACATGTACACTGTTTCGATAACCTATTGATTTTTAGGTTACCGGACCTATGGTCCGATAACCTATTGGCATGGCGTTGCGTCCGTCGTCCGTCGTCCGTCGTCCGTCGTCCGTCGTCCGTCGTCGTCGTCGTCGTCCACATTTTTATCTTTTTTGTTTACGGGCGAATTCTTCTGAAATTTTGCACAAAAATACTTAAAAATAATTCAGGAAGGAGGTATTTTTTAGTTTTTTGATTTTTGCATTTTTTTTCAAAATGGCGGCCGTTTTTGACAAAAAATGCCTGATTTTGGACTTTGGTGGCCATTTTTTCAAAATCTGTTCAGTAACTTTTTTTCTTTTTGATACATAACACTCCTCATATGTACCCTTATGATGTCTATAAATTTCGTTGCGCTTGAATCGCTCGAAGTGGGCCATTTTGGCCCAAACTCGGCCCAAATGAGACTTTCCCATGTTAAATTCTCCTATGCTTTATAATGGGACACATTATGCCTAATATCTCACTTAATATTGAGATTAGAGACTAGGAATCAATTGTGGACATATAGGAAATGATATATGCTGAATATCCTCGTGACCTTGAATTTAACCTCTGACCTCAATTCAAGGTCAGAGCCTAAAATGGCTGATATCTCGCTTATTATCGACTCTACAGCTTAGCACTCAATTGTGGACATATAGGAAATGATATATGCTGAATATTCTGATGACCTTGATTTTGACCTTTGACCCCATTTTCAAGGTCATAGGACAAAATGGCTAATATCTCGCTTGTTATCGACTTTACAGCTTAGGAATCAGTTATGAACATATAGGAAATGATATATGCAGATTATTATCATGACCTTGAAGTTGACCTTTGACCTCATTTCCAAGGTCACAGGACAAAATGGCTAATATATCACTTATTATCGACTCTACAGCTTAGGAATCAATTGTGGACATATAGGAAATTATATATGCTGAATATTCTGATGACCTTGATTTTGACCTTTGACCCCATTTTCAAGGTCATAGGACAAAATGGCTAATATCTCGCTTGTTATCGACTTTACAGCTTAGGAATCAGTTATGAACATATAGGAAATGATATATGCAGATTATTATCATGACCTTGAAGTTGACCTTTGACCTCATTTCCAAGGTCACAGGACAAAATGGCTAATATATCACTTATTATCGACTCTACAGCTTAGGAATCAATTGTGGACATTATATATGCTGAATATTCTGATGACCTTGAATTTGACCTTTGACCGCATTTTCAAGGTCATAGGACAAAATGGCTAATATCTCGCTTGTTATCAACTTTACAGCTTAGGAATCAATTATGAACATATAGGAAATGATATATGCAGATTATTGTCATGACCTTGAATTTGACCTTTGACCTCATTTTCAAGGTCACAGGACAAAATGTCTAATATCTCACTTATTATCGATTTTACAGCTTAGGAATCAATTGTGGACATGTAGGAAATGATATACATGTATGCTGAATATTCTCGGACCTTGAATTTGACCTCTGACCTCATTTTCAAGGTCCAAGGACAAACTGGCTCATATCTTGCTCCTCTATTGACTGTATGGCTTGGGAATCAATTGTGGACATGATATAGAAAATGATATACACTGAATATTTTGATGACCTTGAATTTGACCTTTGCCCCTTCATTTTCAAGGCCACAGCACAAAATTGCTAATATCTCGCTGATTATTGAATTTACAGCTTAGCAATCAACTGTGGACATGATATATGCGTAATGTTATATATGCTGAATATTCTCTTGACCTTGAATTCAACCAGTGACCTGGCTAACATCTAAAATATTAAACATTGTCCGGTAACCTATCTTCGGCCCTTGGCCTAATTTTTGGACCTCATGTTCAATGTGAAATTAGGCTTCAGTTGTGTTGTGCATTTAGACATAACCATGCTAATATTGCCAACAAATTCCAATTGTGCTAAGCGGTTGTGCAAGCTATACCAATACTACAGATAATCCTTGATGATGGAAATTAGAACTGAAAATCAAACATGTATCGAGAAAAATACCAACCTAATCAAACATAGCTGTAAATTTGCTATGCTCGAGATTATTACAATGGTTATGATTTGCTGTCAACATATGTAGTCGCTAGTATTTTGTGGACAGTATCTGTGCTATTATTAGCAGAGAAAGGGTCATAATGCATGTTGTTCCAGACGCAAGTTACATGGAGCTAGGTCGAACCAGCTTCGAATATAGGGCATTCTGCAACTTCGGAACTGCCTATGGGGTTGATATTTCCACCATTTCAGACTGGTATCCCTTGCTTATTTTGACCTAAGGCCCGTAAATACAATATACTTGTATTGCATTCTCAAATTGTGAATTATTGGTTTTCAAACTCCTTTGATGTTCTAATGATCAAACCAAGAATGAGTGAATAATACAGTATTAAATATACTGTAGATTACTCTTAGAAACTAACCTTTCCCTATGTCTCAGACATTTTTTACTACGTAAAAATTTGAAATTTGAAACCATTCAAAGACTGTAAACTAGTAGGGGTTTTTTTTGGATGAATAAATGTTTACTTTGCTTACGTTTTTGCAGGGTCGACTACAGCCTGGTCGTATGCTACTCGTAGACACTCAAGGAAAGATCTTCATGAAAGATGATGTACTCAAGAAGAACATCGCCACGCTCCGTCCTGTGCAGTCCTGGCTTGATGACCAGGTCAGGGCATACTTCATGATTTCAATTTAGAAGTTTATTTGATCACAACACCACCAATTTTAACACCACCTAGAAGTATTTCAATGAAAAAAAATTGTTAGTGTATACTCATATATACTTATTTCAGACGATCACAATGGAAGACCTGTACAATGCCCACAATCCGTCTGCGTCGGCTGATGATGTCCCCTCTTCCTCGAACGAGCTGGTTCAGTACAAGGGCAGTGTGATCAATAGTGACCCCAGACTGGCCATGTTTGGTTGGACCAGTGAGACTGTATCCCTGCTTGTATTACCAATGGTCACTGACAGGTAAGCTACCGTACCTGAGGCTCCTCCATACCCCGTTTGCTAATGGTTTATAATGGTTTTGCCATCAAACTTTGGGTATCAGAGATACTGTACCCCTTAAAAAAAGATTCCCCATATCAGATCAGTAATGTGTTTTGAAGTCACAAGATGATTAACCTTTTCTCAGATATAGAAGACTCCACAACAGTCTGAATTTCTGCTTTCCAGGAAGGAAGCCCTTGGCTCTATGGGCAATGATGCCCCTCTAGCCTGTCTGTCACAGCATAATCCGCGGCTCTTCGACTACTTCAAGCAACTCTTTGCTCAAGTGACAAATCCTCCCATTGACCCCTTCAGGGAGAAGAATGTCATGTCCCTGGTATGATTCGAACTGTTCTTTGCATCGTAGTGTTATGGTTCTGTATTATGACATAAAATATATCAGTTCCTAATGGTCTTGCAGGAGTGTCCGATTGGGCCAGAAGCAAATATCCTAGAGCCGAGCTCAGAACAGTGTCGCCGTCTGTGGCTGAAGCAGCCGATACTGTCACGTAGGGACATGCGAGTTCTCAAGGCTACCACTTACAGGTCATGGAAGGTAAGTCCTCAGAACAGTAACGCTTCGATATTAATCTTCCTTAAGTAAAACAGTTAATGATAGCCATGCAAACGATTAATGTTCATGGTCAATGAAAGCAGCTGAAGATTCCATGGATTCAGTTCTGAAGCCTGACTGAAAAATCCCTGTTTGCAGACGAAGACGATTGACATCACGTTTGCGGAGAGTGGCGGACTGCAAGGCATGCTGCCCGCTCTGGACCATTTGTGCACTGAGGCGGCACAAGCTGTGAAAGACGGACACACTCTGATTGTCCTGTCTGACCGACTCGCTGGCAAGGATCGTGTGCCCATCGGGTGAGCAGTCTACTACAGTGATAGAGACACCTTTAACTACATAATATTGCGTTCAATTGAACAAAAACATAGATCTTCATCCAAATTGTAGCAATTGTATACTGTTCATGCTGTTCCAGGTCAGTGCTAGCTGTCGGTGCCGTTCATCATCACCTGATCAAAGAGAAACTCCGCATGAAAGTTGCTCTCATCATTGAAACTGGAGAGGCTCGGTACAGCAAATGTTTAGACATAAATAATACCTAGTTGTCTTTCTTTTGACAATGATGATAAAAAAGAATACATATCAATCATTTTGGGGAAGATGATAAAAGAGGATAAATATCAAAAATATAATCTAGGTCGTTTTATCAGCATTCACACAATATGTATTTCCAGGGAAGTACATGACTTCTGCGTGTTGCTTGGTTACGGCTCTGATGCCATCTGTCCGTACCTGGTGTTTGACTTCTTGGACATGATGCGGCGTCACGGACAGTTGGAGGACTCGCTCACCAAACAGCAGGTGTTCCTAAACTATGTGGCTTCAGTCGCAAGAGGAATATCTAAAGTTATGGCCAAGATGGGCATCAGTACTCTACACAGCTACAAGGTATGGTGTCTTTCCGTTCAATCGTATCAATAGGACTAGAAATTTCCTCTGAAATTTTGCATCTGCACTTTCATATTGTAATAAAGATGTGTATATTTGTCCATTGTAACAGGGAGCGCAGATCTTTGAAGCTGTGGGTTTGCACCAAGAGGTCATTGACAAGTGCTTTGTTGGCACAGCATCTCGTTTAGGCGGCGTGAACTTCAGCATCATTGCAACAGAGGTAACTCATGAAGTTGAATATACATCTTTGAAATCTTCTCTGACTATGGTACATATGATATTGCATGTGTGACATTGTTTGCAGGCATTGCTTCGCCAACGACAAGCATATAAATTACGAATGTGTGACAGCAGGATGGTGGCTACCCCAGGGATTTATCACTGGAGAGAAGGTGGCGAGAAACACATGAATGATCCGACCAGCATAGCGAATGTACAGGTACAGAAAACACAAAAAAATGATCTAGTTGCAACTTTTAAGAACTTGAGAAAGGCCAAATCAAAATCAATTGTAATGCATGTTTAAAGGCTATTTTCTTCTTTCCAGGATGCTGCCCGCACCAACGACAAGTCTGCCTACCAGAAGTTTGTGGAGGCGTCCACTAAAAGTGCCAAGGAGTGCACATTGAGAGGACAGCTGGACTTTGTCTATCCTGATACTCCGCTGGACATCAGCGAGGTTGAACCTGCTGCCAATATTGTCAAACGATTCGTCACAGGTATGTGACAGCAATCTGTGACAACAATATGTGCCATTGTCCTTGACATTCTCGATCTTTTCTTTGAAAATTTTGACAAGTTTGTTATTGTTAGGATATTCCGTACTCTAAAAATATCCGTGTTTGTGTAGGAGCCATGAGTTTTGGCAGCATATCCCATGAGGCCCACACAACCCTTGCTATAGCGATGAATCGCCTGCACGCCAAGAGTAACACGGGTGAGGGTGGAGAGGTCCCAGAGAGGTACATGGACCAGGACCCTCAACAAAACACCCGCTCTGCTATCAAACAGGTCAGTCTTGTAAAAATCGAGTTGTGCTGTTCATTTCCAAATACTGGTAGTAATGGGAGTTATCAAATCCGTTCTCTTGTGGTTTTAAGGTAGCATCTGGTAGATTTGGTGTGACCAGTTCCTACTTGGCTCATTCCGATGAGATCCAGATCAAAATGGCTCAAGGAGCCAAGCCAGGAGAGGGCGGGGAACTGCCCTGGTACAAGGTACAGTACAGTATTCTGGATATCTCATTGGTTTGGAATTGCTATGCTATATGAATAGGGCAATATTAATAGGAATTTTAGTGATGAATATACATTGTGTGATCTGTCCAGGTGTCTAAAGACATTGCTAAGACTCGACATTCCATCCCCGGAGTTGGTCTGATCAGCCCACCTCCTCATCACGATATCTACTCCATCGAGGATCTTGCACAGGTCCGCTCCTGATTCTCATGCCATGTGTACACTCATCAACTCTGTTCACCTTCAGTGATATTGATTTGTGCTAGTGTTCCAAACAATATTATCTTATTGCAGCTGATTTATGACCTGAAGTGTGCCAACCCGAATGCAAGGATCAGTGTCAAACTTGTGTCAGAAGTAGGCGTTGGGATAGTTGCTGCTGGAGTTGCCAAAGTAAGCAGTGTCACTAATGCCAAATTCTGTGGCATGTCATTTTGCTCTCCATATTCTATACTCAATGTTGGTAATGTGATTAACAGGGCAAGTCAGAGCACATCACAATCTCCGGCCACGACGGTGGGACTGGAGCAAGTAGCTGGACTGGTATCAAACACGCTGGGTTGCCGTGGGAACTCGGCACAGCAGAGACACACCAGACTCTTGTACTAAATGACCTGAGGTCTCGTGTCGTGTTGCAGGTTGACGGTCAGCTCCGTACAGGTATTTAAGATCAGCATACTTCCACAACCAAGAAATCTGTGGAGAAAAATGCTAATATCGGTACCAGTAGGAATTCATGCATGGAGCTGGTGTCAGAATTGACAATGTTCTACTGTTCCGACAGGTCGAGATGTGGTGATAGCTGCCATGTTGGGAGGAGATGAGTTTGCATTCTCTTCCATCCCACTCATTGCTCTTGGCTGTACCATGATGAGAAAATGTCACCTCAACACGTGCCCAGTTGGCATAGCAACACAGGTACATTGGTCATAAATATAGGGAAAATGTTGTAGATAACGAGGGTTCCAAGAACTGTATGTGCAATATCCGAGAACTGATTGATACATGGTTGCACCTAATGGTTGAGGATTTATTATGCCAGATGGAATTGAATTAAGTAGATTCAAACATTTATATCTCAGTATTTAGTTCAATGTTGTACCTTCCATTATAAACTATGTCTGCAGGACCCTGAACTTAGGAAGAAGTTCCAGGGGAAACCGGAACACATCGTCAACTACTTCTTCCTTGTGGCTGAGGAGATCCGGGAGTACATGGCGAAGCTAGGCTTCCGTACCTTCCAGGAGATGGTCGGAGCCACCCAGTGTCTAAAGTTCAGTCCAGACCAGGGGAACCCTAAGGCAGGGCTCCTAGACTTCAAGGCTATTCTTCAGAATGCCCAGGAGATGAGACCAGAGGTCAGCGTGAAAGGAGGCACCCTGGCTCAGGAGTTCAAACTGGAGAACAGAGTGGTAAGTCATGAATCGCATTTACTGACATATAATTGAGGGTCTTGTATGATCTTGTATCTTTGAACACATATATTTTGTTATCTTTTATGTTGTTGAAATACAGTGAAGCTGATCACTGTTGTCTAGCAATACTCTTTTCTAATTCATAGGACTATGAGTTACTGGAAAAGGCCAGGAGTGTTCTAGAAGGCAAGACTGATCGAGTCTCCATAAATATGGCTGTCAGGAATCAAGACAGAGCATTTGGCTCCACACTCAGCTACTTCATCTCCATGTGCGTTTAAACATATACATGTACCCCTAAAACACATGTACCAACAATCATAATACATATATCTGCGAAGATAGCCAAAGTCATTGACCTTTTTAACAATGATCACTTGAACTAATATTAAATTTGTACTTAGAATTGGACTTCAAGACAAATGTTTTTCCAACCCAGAATCCTCATGACTGGGACATAGGTTCCCATGACTAGCTCAGAGAGGTAATACCTGTGAATTGAAGGAATTCGTTTCAATTCATTCAACTTTCAGCAAGTATGTAGAGAAAGGCCTACCTCCAGGCAGCATTGACCTCAGGCTGACAGGGGCTGGAGGACAGAGCTTCTGTGCCTTCCTGGCTCGGGGGGTTCGAGTGGAACTCGAGGGAGATGCTAATGACTATGTTGCCAAGGTATGGTGCTCACATGTAACGTCACAGCTTCCATGAGTGGTAATACACAATCATGTAGGTTTCTTGAAAATCCAGCATATTCTCTCAATCTACATTGGGAAAAGCACCTCACAGACATTTCAATGATTCCTTGCCTTCTCAATTAAATACCAAATCCCTACCTAGGGACTATCTGGTGGAGAGGTGATCATCTACCCACCAAGGGACATGGCTCCCGAGTACAAGTCCCAGGAGAACATCATCGTGGGGAACGTCGTCTTGTACGGGGCGACCTCTGGAACGGCGTACTTCCGGGGCCAGGCGGCCGAGAGGTTCTGTGTCAGGAACTCCGGCGCCATAGCTGTCTGCGAGGTCAGGCTCTTGGTGTCTGACTTATGCTTGAATATATAGATGTTTTACCTGTGTAATCAGAAATCCATAAAATTCTCTTATGGGTTTCTGGTATAATGCAATAGTAGTGGGGCAATGATATTCAGATTATGTTACCCATACTGAACTGTAAACCTACAAGCCTCCAGTAACAACACACTGTGATCTAGCAAATACTGATGCATGTTTCAGGGATGTGGAGATCACGGCTGTGAGTACATGACTAGTGGTCGTGCTGTCATCCTTGGAACAACTGGCAAGAACTTTGCTGCAGGAATGTCTGGTGGCTTTGCCTTTGTTCTTGACAGGTACGGAGACGTAGTATTACTTATGAAATCGCTGCATGGTAGGCAGTTGTTATATGATTTCATTTCATGATTTCATATACTTGTACTATTGTATTTGTATATTCCTGAAGGAGCAAGACATTCAGTTCCTATTGTAACATGGAGACTGTGGCCTTGGAACCTGTAGATGAACCCGAGGACTTGGACTGGCTCAGGAACGTCCTGGAAGATTTTAAGAAAGCAACAGGCTCAGAGGTGGCAGCAAACCTCTTGCAAGACTGGCCAGCTGCTGCTGCAGACTTTGTCAAGGTTTGCAGTTTTCTCAATGATGCCTTGGCTTTTTAAGAACATACAATGTAGCGTTATATACTTATTGACTATAATATCAGAATCCCGATATATCAACATTTACTTTTTTCCCAGGTGTTTCCTAATGAATACAGGAGAGCTCTGAAGGAACTTGCAGCCGAGAAGCAGGCTGCTGAGACCAACAGTGTACCCATTCAAAATGACATCACTGAGAATGAAGTCGTGCAAAATGGTGTGTTGGAAAATGCAGTTGAACCTGGTGTGACTAAAGACAACTCCATGGTGATCAATGGGACTGATACACTCATTGAAGATGGAGACTTGACCCCACTGAAAGCACATGTAAGATCTGAATTCATAGATGCAGTTTGTGGTGGTATTTTATGAACACAGTTTGTATTGGTATTTTCTGAACATCATTTAACATTACATGGCACCACTGATTAATCATATTGGAAAATATGTTGATGAATTGCAGACAGCAAAAGTGAATGGTGAAGTCATAGCAAATGGTGTGAACGGCATGGATGAGAACTCAACTGGGAATGGAAAGGCTAAGGACATTGAAGACATCATACCCAACTGGACAAAAGAACCTCTGGACAAAAAGAAGTAAACTTTTGGTCAAACTGTACACATAGATCAAAGACTTTCCTTGCACGATTTAAACAAGAAGGAATACAAATTCAATGTCACAGCTTTGCAGAATTCTGTTTATTTCTTCAATTCACAGAGGGTTCGTAAAGTATAAGAGGGCCACGTATCAGTACCGTAAAGCAGAGAACCGTCTTGGTGACTGGCGGGAGATTTACAACCACAAAGCTGTGATGCAGGGCCTCAAGAAACAAGCTGCCAGGTACAAGCTCATGTAGCATGGGTGGCGAGAAGACAGATACTAGCCATCTATAACATGACACCAGTGAATATTCCAGTTACAAAGTTTTCAGTTAAAGAAATGTTCTCACATATATTGACAGGTGTATGGACTGTGGTGTGCCGTTCTGTCAGTCTGACAATGGGTGTCCTCTCGGCAACATTATACCCAAGTGGAATGATCTAGTCTTCAAAGTAAGTTCAACAGCAGTTACAGATGCTGTGGCACAATGTCATGTACACTTACAGTGTTTGTACAAAGGGTCTATGGTTCAACTGTTCCGTATCATTTAGGATCAATGGAAAGAAGCACTGCATACCCTGCTACAGACCAACAACTTCCCAGAGTTCACGGGGAGAGCCTGTCCTGCACCATGCGAGGTGAGTGAAAAGTGAAATCTGTAAATATGGCCACTGAGAAATATAGATGTACACCATTATATACAAAGCAATATATTTTTGCTGTTGTTGTCATAATTGGACTGGTGCCTGTACATCAGGGAGCCTGTGTCTTGGGGATCAATGAGCCACCTGTGACCATTAAGAACATCGAGAACTCCATCATAGACCATGCCTGGGAGCAGGGCTGGATGGTCCCAGAACCACCCACTCACCGCACTGGCAAGACGGTGGCCATCGTGGGCAGTGGCCCCGCTGGACTGGCAGCTGCGGCCCAACTCAACAAGGTTTGGATCCAAAGCAAGAATTGAATTTACCGATGAATTTTATATTCTAAAGACAGTACTGGTGTTCCAAACATTGCCTCAGAAAAGGATTCTGACATGTTTTGAATCAAAAGGCTTCTGAGAGAAGCACCTTCACAAATAATGAAAATTTATGTCGAATTGGTTTGCGTTTTACAGGCTGGACACACAGTGACAGTTTACGAAAGAAATGACAGGATCGGAGGTCTCCTGCGCTACGGTATCCCAACCATGAAGCTGGGCAAGGATGTGAGTAGTTGTAGGAATAGATCTGCTTGGTCTGACCCCTATTGAAAACTGACATGACAGCCATTGATCATTAGTTATGACTTGAAACTCATATGGATTCATACTTCATACATTCCAGATTGTACAGAGGCGAGTAGACCTCTTGGCAGCAGAAGGAATTGTGTTCAAGACAGGTGTGAACATTGGCAAGGATGTCTCAGCCAAGCAACTTCATGAGGAGAACGATGCTGTCGTGCTGTGTATGGGCTCAACATGGCCCAGAGATCTCCCCATACCAGGTCAAATACAGACCCTTGAAAAAAATATCCATCATCAAATTTACCACTGTGTACACAATTCAATTCAATTCAATCACACAAGTGGTCTGAGTACTTGAGGGGTTATGGTGCATAGGAATTGTGAACAATTGCAATGGCTTGGTTACAGGTCGAAAACTGGACGGTATCCACTTTGCGATGAGTTTTCTGGAGCAGTGGCAGAAGAAGCAGTATGGAACTCAGCAGGACCAGCTACAGATGATGGCCAAGGACAAGGACATTATCATCATCGGTGGTGGAGACACCGGCTGTGATTGCATCGCCACCTCTATCAGACAGGTGACCTCTTCTGTAATGTCAACGAGCTCAATTATAGCCATAGGCATACCAGCACTTGTGCTGCAGTCAGGATTTCAATACATTCATTCAAAATCTACTGGTAGTACTAGTATCAATATGATTGCTTGCTCTCCCAACAGAATGCTAAAACTATCACAAGCTTTGAGATCCTGCCTGAGCCTCCCACGGAGCGAGCGGCTGACAACCCGTGGCCAACATGGCCTAAAGTCTTCAGGGTTGATTATGGACACGAGGAGGTCCAGCTAAGATTTGGCCGAGATCCTCGCATCTTTAGCATCCTCAGCAAGGTCAGTAAATTGCACTCCATAAAAGGCTTCACAATTATGAAAGTCTGGTTATAACTTTTGACCTTATATTATGGCATAGTGATCACTGGAATAATGTGAAGAATCTGTGTTGACAATTCAGGAGTTCTTGGACGATGGGGCCGGAAATGTGAGTGGAATCAAAACTGTGATGGTCGACTGGCAGAAGGATGCCACAGGACGGTGGATCATGAAGGAGAAGCCAGGTCAGTTCCTCAATCAAACACATAGCAGTACATAGTTTAAATGTAAGTTTGTCATCAGTCAAAAATAAAACAAGTTCTGTTGATGTCGACAGGGACAGAGAAAACATACAAGTGTGACTTGGTGCTGTTGGCTATGGGCTTCTTGGGTCCGGAGAAGACGGTGGTCGAAGAGCTCACCCTGAGTCAGGACCCGCGCTCGAACATCGACACCTCGAGCACTAAGTTTGTCGCCAGTCTGCCAGGCGTGTATGCTGCCGGAGGTCAGTAGTTGGTGCTTTACATGCAAGGTCCTTTATCAAATTGAGTTGACTCACTATCTGTATGTTTTCTATCAATGTGGGAACCAATGTTTTCCTATTCCATGAACTTTGGCAGACTGTCGTCGTGGCCAGTCGCTGGTGGTGCACGCAATCAACGAAGGCCGGCAGGCAGCCAGACAGGTGGACCTGGACCTGATGGGGAAAACAGCGTTGGCCGGGCCCGGGGGCATTGTCTTCACCCCCAACAGCCGGGAGCACATGTGAACAAAGAACATACTGGACAAACTACCTGATCTGCCATGCTAACGAACCTGATCTAGAATTCACTGAACCTGCATGACCTATATTAAATTGTATTGTTTCAGTGTGAATAGTGCCAGCTATTCAGTGCAGAAATAGCTCCATTATTGGCTACACCCAATAATCCACCACTCGTTTGAGGAGTCCATGTGCTATATCTGTAGTGATCACTTATTGTGATAGCAATATATATTGTATATCGACATATTCATATGCAGTCGCTTTTATTTGTGCTTCATTTTCGGCTCTGTGATTCTTTGGCAGTTTTATTGTGTCTATTGTTTTCCTGCAATCTCATGTTTGTTATTGCTAACAGATTCATATCCAGTCATGATTTTCTTGTACATGTTGCAGTATCAATGCATATGTGGTCCATTGGTTGTGTTTCTTGTTTTTCCCTGATAGATAAGTATCAAATCATGAACAAAAAAATTTGATCTGAATTGTTGCAATCTGTTTTATTGCCATGTAAATAAAATCTGCAATATTTGAATACATGTGCCCATGTCTATTATATACACATTCACAAAATACAACACAATAAATATATCAACAATATTTTATCACAGCTGAGTCAACTTAGGATTTTGTAGTGGGCATCCAACTTCAACGATGCTTCAGTGAACTCCAACTGTAAAATCAATAAAATAAAACGAATCAAGTTCAAGACAGTGAGATATCAAAGAAAATATCCAGATTTTGACCTTGTACTGACTGGCATCATCCTTCCTGGGTCGGATGATCCCCTGACCCCCGGGAGATCTGTCACTGATGTGCTGGACTCCGACAGCCTTCCGGATCCTGGGACTGTTGGCCGCCTGGTTATCATAGTCATAAGCTGTTAGGACAGGTGCTTTGTGGTCAAGGAAAACAAACATTGATATAGTGCGGATATTTTCTAGTAATAGTTCGAGTATTGAAAAGTCTGCAAAATCTCTCATCCTGATAGTCGATAAATGAACTGATGAGCATTACATGTATTAGTCCAATAAATAGATGCTCAGAATATCAATATGTTTTGAGCAAAGGATATTTGCTGTGATTGGCACAGTCAGATGATCGGTTTCCGTGGTGATCTCGAGGTTGTGGTCGATTTGGCCGACACCTCGCTCCCCTTCCACTCCGACAGCTATCGCATAGATCTCGACAACCAGCTCAGTCTTTAGGCCAGCAGCCACCTACAACAACAACAACAATGCAATATTGGCTATCAACTAATTACAAGTAAACGTAGCCATGAAAGTTAGGGAGCTACATCAGTGTACCTACTAGGACAGAAGACTTACTGGACCAGGCTTGAAGAGAACCTTCATCCCGGTGGATGGTGGAGGTTGTTTGACCTTGAAGCGGCAGGAGTCAACTCCAGTGTTTTTGAGGAGCAGAGAGAAGCTGTACATGCTGCCCTCGCGCAGCGTCCCAAAATCCACGCGATCTGGCAGCAGCTCAAAGCCTCTCATACTGGACAGTATCTGGGCGCCAGCGGGTGTGGCACCAGTGATCGAGGTCGTGTAGACTTTACGGCGGACTGGGTCTTCGGTATACAGGAACTGTGGATAAAATTTCTTGGCTTAAACAAGTGTATACACATATACGTACATGATACCTTAGATCTGAACAAGGAAAGTACCAAATTGTTCTCTGACATACCCTCTCATTGGGGCGGGCTCCAGGTCTGCCGCTATGGATGTAGCCTGGGATCTGGATAGGACGAAGGCGTGGCTCTCCGAGAACGTTCATGTTGGCTTTGCGAGTCTCGTAAGGGGTCATTGAGCGCTCTGGTGCTGGAGCTGTCAATACAGAAATAAGGTGAATACAGGTAATATGTTGATGAGATCTTAGCCACATGTCGATGATAGAACAATGTACAACTGGATATATTATGGAGAATTTGGACCCACTTGTTTCGTCTGGCTGTTGCTCTGGGATTGCTGGGTACATAGGGGGAGTGTCCACCACTGGAGCGGGGTTCTCTGGTCTGTCAGGAACAATCCTTGTGGCATGGGCGGGTGTTGGATTGCCTGGTCGGAGAGCAGTCGGGGAACATTCACCAGTCGCGTGGAATGGAGTCGGGTTTCCGGGGCGTAGGGCAGAGGGAGTGGTTCCTGTCACTCCTAAGGATTGAGACATCAGAATGGTGAGTGTTTTTACAACTACAGTTTGGCCAACAACTTCATTAGTAGGATAACGAAGGTTGAGTGCATAAAACCTTAGTCTGCCAATCATTGCCAATGACACCAAACACCCATATCAGACCTGTGGGGGCAGGGGAGTCAGTCACAGTCAGAGTGGCTCCTGTGGTAGCTTCTGGAGGTGAAGTTGTGCTCAAACTACGATCAATGGACTGGGACTGGTGCAATACTGTATCTGTGAGAACAACATTGAGGGTCTGGTATAAAATACAACTGGCATGCAGGTAACATTTTCACAACATAACTTCAAACTAATGTGGAACAACAAAGCACATGCACACTTTATAGTGCAGTTATTAGGCCCCACTGCACAATGCTAGGTACCTGTGGGAGGGACACTGCTGGACATGCGGGTGATGACGTCGGATGGAGGGCTATTGGAGTCAGCCCGGACAGCCTTCGTCTCATCACGTCTTGGGTCCTCGGCCAGCTGCTTTGCCAAAGCCTCCACGTCTGGGGCCTGAAATAAGATTTACATCAATATCACAACTGGTCATACCAATGTAATCTGGACACCAGTGTTACCAGTGGAGTAAAGATCTCATGTGTTTCTTGGTTACATCGAATATTTATTGTTTTGAGCTATTTCATTCGGTGGACTGGTACTGTTTAGATCACAGAGTTTGAAATATTTTATCCAGACTGGCAAAGGCAGTACATAACACAGACAGTTTTACTGGAGTTCATGCAAGGAATGACAAAGAAGTTAACAACAAGACTATTGTTTTTTGCACATTATAGTGAAAAGAGTACATTTATGTACATGATTCCTGACCATGCAAAAACACAGTGTGATATGTGGAATATACTGTGCTAACACTGCCAAGTACTTCAGCGACCATTGGTACTATGTATGAAATAATCATGCAAGAAATTAGATACCTAATGAACATTCAGTTCTTTACCTGTATGGGTGTTTGACTCTCCGCAAGCTTCATTACAAACATCACCAGATACATGTACAATTTACAGTCTATCAACTTTCTCGAGAACATGAATTTTACATGTGATATTCCTACCATTTAGGTAACAGATGCCGTGTTTCCACTGAAACATACCTGTGTGAGGAGGAAAGCTTTGCCGAGCTGGCTCTCAAAGTATGGCGGTACGTTGTGGTCCCTGAGAGCCTGGCGACACTCCTCCTCCTGGGCGCGCTCACGGGCATCTCGGTCCCAGTCGGCCTGGGTACGCTTGGGCTGAGGAGTCGGGGGCGGGCTAGGGACTGGGGCCGCCGTCGCTGTCTGATACACAGCCTTCACATCCTCTGTAATCATGGAAGTGTGATGATAACACAAAGTTTTGGATGATGTATGTAACAGAATAAAATCGAACGGACTGATCATCTGGCCAATCAGTGACTAGCAAAGATAACAGGCAGATTACAAAGGAGAGCAATGGGACTGACCAGACATGGGTACTGGCTGTGGTGACATGGGAAGAGGCTCTGGCTCATTCATCTGAGCCTGAAGCTCGGCTGCCCGGAGCTTCTCCTCCTCAGACCTCGGGTCCTGGACCTGGAGGGCCTCGGAGTCCTTGAGTCGTGCCTGAACATACTCTGCATACTCCTGCAGACCGGCCGTCAGTCTGTAAACATGCAATGAAACATACACTGAATTTTCTAGATATTGGGTACAGCTTATACAGGCTATCAAATTGTGGCTTCATGTATATTATGAGTATCTGAAGATGTAGCTCAAATGGTCCTTCAGATAACAATGACATACGTGTTTCTCATGTCCTCCGAGATGGGTTTGAACTGGAGCAGTTGCCTAATCTCCAGCGCTGTCGGACACTTGACAACTGGTGGCTGTATTGGATTCTTCACTACACTGCCAACTGCCAAACCTTGGCCCACATTAGTCCCGAAAGCTGGGCCGTCCGACTTGACCTCCTTGGCCGGAAGCGTGGTGAGGTCCCTGGAGTTCAGACCAGTTGGCATGATGGATTCCTGGGTGTATTCCTTCACCCACTTCTGGGAAATGTCTTTGTTATAGGGCTTCATGATCGTGATGCCCAGAACTCCTGGGTGGTCTGAAATGGGATCCATGAGGATTGCCGTTGACAGATCATCTTCAGCCTCGGCAATAAACCTGGACACATCTTGATAGCGGAGGAGTTCACAGCCACTTCCGTCTGGATTCAAGATGAAGAATTTTGGTGCATGCTGCTTGTACTGCGTCAATGTCTGCACCACGACTGGTGCATTTGCTTCAGCATTGTTCTCATCCTGAGCATCTTGGACCTCCTCTGCAACTATTTCGTTCCCGTCGCCCATCAGCACTGTGGTATCCCCACTGTTCTGAACATTGAAAACATTACCCTGATTGTCCACTGTCTCCACGATAACATCAGCGAAGTGCCGCATGACATAATTTATGTTGCGACTGGGATCCAGCACCTCCAAATCAGGATTTGCTCGTGCATGATAAATGGCAGTACCATCTTCATCCATTCTCAGGTAGCTGTCATCACAGTGGTAGATGTCGTAGGAACCATCAATGAACGTGTTGATTATTGTTCCCGTGCCAAACTCTGTGCTGCATTCACTCGTCTCGGTATCGAACCTCAGTGTTGCAAATCCTGGACACTCAACTTGCACTAGTTTGACGAGTTTGGTTTGTGGTACATTGGTCTCGCCGGTCTCGTCACATGCTGACTGGTCGACTGGCAGATTGAGTTCACTGAGGAAGGTCGTAATGCGGGTACCATCAGCATGCTCGACTACAGTGGTGGAGTCTGGGTGGTGCACAATGATTGTGTGGTCTTCTCGAGTGTACATCACCTACACAGAGATGACAAATAGAAGTCATGAGAGAAACATGTAGAGATCTACCAATGTCACAGAATTTTCCCAGGAATCCACCATCAAACAGACCTGTTTGGTGTGTGGGTCAGTGGCCTTGCAGACGAGTGTGTCCTTCACTGGTACCCTGGATCCGTCCATGGCAGTGGCTACTCTCTCCCCAGCAGCTGAGGTGGTGATCCAGAACCCTGGTTCCACGACGACCTCCTCCACAACAGGTTCCACCACCTCCTTTTTCTTGCCGCTCCGTGACTGCCGCTCCTCTGTAGTGGGGAAATGCCAGATTCATCAGATATTGTAAGCTTCATCAGACCCTGTCAATCTGTTCTGTTGCAAGAGAGTCAGCTCTCAGAACATAGGATCAGACTCGAGTACGTACTTTTCTTGGTTGGTGTTTTTGTGCGTTCACTATTGGCGCTGCCAGCTCGCTGAGGAGAGGCCGTTCGACTGGCCGGGATGAGAGGCGTGGTCAAACAGAACTGACTGATTCCTCCATCAGCATACAGCACCTGAGAGCATACAGACATAGACATATCAATAATTGTGACATGTATAATAACTGTGAGTGTGACATTTATGTCTGGCAGGAACTTCCAAGATGTTGAATTGAGACTAAAGATATGGTGCCCCAATCTATATGTACAACCTCAAATCTCACCTGTGTGGTTCCATTTTTCAGCACGCGGACGACTGTTCCATTGCTGTTGACCACACGTGAGGACTCCTCCATGGCTGCCGCTTGTCTGGCCTCTGATGGCTGCATGCCACGTGTTGGGAACGGGTAACTCTGCCTCACCAACAGACGCTTGGAATGGGGTTCTTCTGGGGCTATACCTGAGCAGGAGATGTACCGTACATAATTTACACTGTCCATCTTTCAAACCTTTGTTATCGTGTGGATGATTATGCAGTATGGACTCACCAGCAGCACTCTCTAGGTAGTACTTGACTGCCAGACCATCAGGACACGTGACATATAGTTGCTGGAACGGCTGCTCAGTGACCTTGACCTCAATGTTCTCTTCGACCTTGACCTCCTCCTCAGGCTGCATGTACAGGAACAAACATGGTATGAAAATGCTGATGAGCAATATCACTGTTATGCATACCTACATATTGGTGCAATATCTCCAAAGAACATCAACAGATGTCTGTATCAGCTGTGAACATCTAAGATATCAACTCTTTACCTGCGGTGGTGGTTCCGGTGTGGCTCCAGTTTTGTCTTTGCCCTTGTCTCGCTTGCCTTTAGTGGGACTACCGGGCTCCTTGCCTGAGGGGCTCTGGCTCCTGGGGGGTGGTGGGGTGTACGGTTTGGGTTCGTACTTGTTACCTGCAAGATGAATCACTTGTTACTTGCCTCATTTCTTCTTTAAAATTATTTAAACTAAACACATGTACCGGTAGTATTGACAAACACTGTGTAAACAATGTTCCTTATAAGAGATATTTACATGATAAATTCACCTTGGAGATCACTCACCATTGGGCACATCTCCATCGGCCCCATAGGTGCTGAGTGCCAGAGACATGCCATCACTGAGCTGGGCAGTGAAAGACCCGAACCTGCCGACACATGGCTTCTTGGGCTCAGGCTCCGGGACCAACTGAGACTCGGAGGTCTGGCCTTCCACAGCCTCGACATTGGAACCTTCAGACCTCGCTGTGTTTTGTTCTGTATGAATATATTACAAGAGTTAAGACATAGTTCAAGCCATTTGAAAAGATGTTTATCAGCTTCTATATAATTTCACATTCGATCGCGTTGACTGTTCACAAGACACTGGAACATACATAAACGAATTACTTACCACTCTTTTCTGGTTTTTCAAAGTCAGCTTTCTCCCGACCCTCAGACTGAGCCGTGCCCGGTCTATCCTCCTCTTCTTCCTCCTCATCCTGACCTTTAGGGTCAAGCACGTGTACCACAAACGTGTGACCATCCTTGTGTACGGTTGTCTTCACACCAACAGTACCTGGAGATGACAAAATTGTCATGATGGGATCAGTCAATGCTGCAATTGGTAACTAATTGCAATACATGCATTAGGTGAGAAAAGCTATGTCGAAGCAAGTGAACTGCATACCTTGAATGAACTCATATTTTTCAGTTTGAATCTTGCCACCATCGGCTGGGAACATTGACGAGATAGTTCCTTTAGCATGCAGCAAGTGGTTGCCCATGTCATAGCCAGTAAACTGTTGACATAATATGTTAAGTCTTTGCTTAATAAACTGCCAATGATCAATTGATCAATTTTTAAGCACAAAGAATCAAAACAATATAAGACTGGAAATACAAAGCATAATAAATTCGCTAATTGTGGTGCCTGTAGACAATGACCGGCCAGTAGCGCTCGTCCTCCTTAGGTTCATCTGCTGGCTCGGGTGGGGGCGCCACTTCCTCCTTGGAGACCTTGGACTTGGAGCTGGAGCGGGAGCCGGGACGTTTCTCCTTCTTCTCCTCAGCCTGCTCCTTGCTCGCCTGTGCATCAGAAATAAACATACATGGATGTTGCAGTACCGGGTAATGAACCACAAGCATATGAATCTCAGCTCTAGTCTCTAGGTATATAAGGTATATAAATCCGGCCAGGACACATTTTTGACAGATCAGTAGCAGCTTTGATCAGACAATTTTTTTTTTATGCTCAGATACCTCAAAGTCATAGCCTATGCAAGTAAGAACCATAACTTTATTCCAACTGGAGCATGATGGGTTACCTTTTTCTTCTCAGCGGAACGGGCCCGTTTCTCCTGTTTGAGTCTCTCCTTCTCCTCCTCCTCGGCTTTGATACGATCTTGCTCTTCCTTCCAGGCTTTCAGTGAGCCCTGTCGCACGTAGGGATTGGCACTTGTTGGACGCTCTGTGCTGCTGGCTCGTGACGGACTCTTGCCTGTCCGACCTGACAGGAGAATCAGGTATACGATATTGTTACTGATGTCAGAAAAGGGTCATTGAAAGGTTTACAGTATTGCCAGTGTTACCAGAATCTGCAAAATGCTTACTCTGAGACTTCTTTGGGGATTTTGATCGGCCACGCTTTTTATCCTTGCCACTGGCTGGTCGAGATGCAGCCTCATCAGCTTCTTTGTTGATTTTCTCAACTTCATCGGCCAAAATAGAGGCCTGGTACTTGGCATCAATCTCTTTCGTCCATTCAGCAACGCTGGCAGCAATATACTCCAGGTAATTCCTGCAGATTGATATGTCATTTTTTCGTCACATTACTCCTATTGTATTTTAGTCTTGTTGTTATCTGGTCTTTTTGTACCAATCACTATAACTCATTGTGAAACTAGTCGTCAAGGCCTAAAGATGCCTTGGAGGCATTTCGGTGTGATGACTAATTTATAATATAAGATATCGACAAAAATGAAGAATGTCGACTCAGCAAAAAAAATTTCAGGGCAAGGTCAAAGCTCGTTTAGAGCGACGAGTCCGAAAATAATGTCCATTTCGCTCTACGACGCACCGTTTCCGAGATATCGCCGAAAACGAAAAATTCCAACTCGGCAGAAAAATTCAAGGTCAAAGTCAATGGTCATCCCTAATACCCCTTACGACGCACCGTTTCCGAGATATGCAGGATACCTCTAGGATGACTGGGCGAAAACTCTTTCGACCTCTAGGTCATAGGTCGTTTGACCATATGACCCCAAAATCGATAGGGTTGTTCCTGGGTGATATATGAACCTCCATCAAAAGTTTTGCAGCCATTGCCTGAATAGTTTTTGAGTTATCATGCGGAAACAAAGTTCAGAAAAGGACATTAATGTCATCCTCACGGACCTCATGGACCTCGGATCCGGCTCAAAAACTATACAGCACATCAACATAATATGTCTGAGCAGTGATGAAAATTTCAAGTCGATCCGTCAAGGCGTTCTCGAGTTATCGCGCGGAAACGAAAACGGCTGAAGAAAAAAAAAAAAAAAAAAAAACGAAAAAAAAAGAATTCTGACAAAACCATAAAGGCATTTCTGCCGAAATGCCTTAATTACTAACCTGAAGCCAACATTGGAGTGGAGAGCACAGTGCCAGCTGGTTTTGTTCTGTAGGTTCTCAGCATATGGGTTGTGTAGCACGACCATCAGTGAGTTATCTCTACGATGGTAATATGTGTCAACGTACGGATGTGTGTGCAATGCTTCCTGCATCACCTGCAGATAAAAACAAACATAATCAGTTGTTAAACTCCATTTCGCATCACAAATAGAATGAAGTCTAATGTGATTATCACTTGAAAGGGGAATTACCCACCTGCAGAAGAATGGATGGTTGGAGATGTTCGGCAAAGCACCACTGGTCCAGGTTCCTCTTTCTGACATCATTTACAGCATTGAGGTCCACAATGGGCAGTTCTACATCAGCGGGTGACTCTAGCAGCTCATCCTCAGCATCTCCTGGCTGAGCTAATAGGTTTCCTTCCTCATCCTCCTCGAAATGTACTTTATGAAGGAAGAAAGGCGAGAATAAACTATTGAATATTACTGCTTCAACTACACAGCCCACGAAACAGATAATACTTTAGAAGTGCATATCCTGATTTATACTCTAGTTTAAATATCGATAAATCCATAATATGTATGGTGATATGTTGTTCCAAAAGTCACTTTGCATAATCAAACAGCACACGCAAAAATAACCAATAGATACTCCATAACAATGCATTTTATTTTTCTGAGAATCTAGAAATAAACCAATGGATACTGTAAGCACCACTGCAATCTGAATGTTCATTTTATATTGCTGAAAGCTGACAAACTGCACATGAAATGCCATAATGAAACTATTAAAAATGCTACACATCACACTCAATTTATAAGCTGACTTTTTGTGATACAATAAGACAATCAACACCACAATACTCAATTTTGTAGATTTTATGTCCAAAATAAATTGCAATTCTAATAGTCCACGGAAAGTTACTGGTACCGGTACATATATGATTCTAATAGAATATATATTAATCAATTTAACCAATAAGCGTATACCGTATTCCCGCGATTAACCACCGGAGCTTGAACAAGGGCATGTTTGTTTAAGCACCGGGGCTATAGGGTCATCGAAAATAATAAGCGCCGGGGCTCAAACACCCGCCGGGGGGGGGGGGGGGGGGGAGAATAAAATATCTTCTAAGTTGTTGTCTTTGGTTTTTATTTTACATCTCACGAATGCAACTATTTACCGTCGTAAATCTACTTTTGCTACACCACGAAGAATCGTATTGAACTTCTCGTATTTATAAATCTCTGAAAACTTGAAGTTACAGGTACGAACCTAGTACTTCGTTGGAAGTAAATTATCAGATGACTATTCACGTGTGCAATCATGTGGAACGATTCTATAGCTTTTATAATCTACCACTAGGATTCAGCGAGCCGATTGAAGCAATTAATCTATTGCCGCGGCTCGGTAAATGAAGCGTGGTGATTGGTCGGTGTTATCACTGTTTGAAGAAGCCCTCACGGCCAGTCGGCTCGCTGGTCACTGACAATGGCCATAAAAACAGCGAGACAGAGATAATCCAACATAGTCTGATCAGTTATCATGGCAGACAAACGAAAACGTCAAAAAACAAATGGAAGATTAGCTACGATATTTCTGAGTGATATATCCTCACTAAAAAAAAAAGGGCCTCTGCTTGATCAACGGCATGTTTGATTTGGCGCCGGGGGGTTAACAGTACTCGAAAAAAATAACCGCCGGGGCGGTTAATCGCGGGAATACGGTATATCATTCCTCTTTTTTTATCACTAATGTATCTCATTCATCAGTTCTCTACAGGTCTAACAGCTGAATAGGACATGCAGTGCTGAGATTGTTTGTGCAAGACATAATTGAATACATAAATATGAAATCTTGATGTTTGGCTTGCATACAGTTTTGTATGAAATTGTGAATTTCAATACATATAGCTGCAAAGATGTGCTTCTGGAAAAAAAATTCACAACACTGAAAATACAGGTCATGCTAACACACCAAGGGTGTACAATAACGGTACATCTCAAATACGTATGCTATATGGAAATTACCATCATCTGTCTCATCTGTCAATATGGAAAAAATCACGAAAAAAATAAAGTGTGTTACATAACCAACTACCAAATTATTTATTCATTTGTCTATAGATTATTTTGCCATTTGCACGACAAATGGCTGTATAATTGTGATACATATGGTTACCTAGTGGTCAAAGTGGTTTCTATATACAGAGCTGGAGAAGGCCTCAAGGTCCTATCTTGAAGATTGAGCACATTTGAGTGTCACAGCTAGTCAATGACATACCTGAGGCAGATTTCCTGGACGTTGCAGATCCTATGGGCTGATGCTTCAGTATGCTTCCCGACCCCGGGCGAGAGCCGTTCGCCTCCGATGCTCCACCAGAGGGTGTCGGTGACTGACGGAAGGTGACACTCTCGACTTCACCGGGCAGTGGAGACTTGGCACCTGGGGGGAATGTGTTCAGATGTACACATAATGTATGAGACTTTCGAACTTTATATCTTATTTGCATGGTGATTTACCTCTGGAGATAAAAAGTCTCCAGGAAAAAGTGATTTGGAATTGATTGACAGGTACCATGTATGCTTATGTTGACATGTATGCTAGGAATCCATATATATACAGTATACACGATTGTGTACCATAGATCTATGCTCCAGTAGTATTTTTGTCTTTCAATCATATTTTGTTACCGAATATTTCCCGATGAACAAAATAAGATGATTTGTTTATTCAACAAACGATAAATATGAACAGTATCATCCACTACATTGTACATGTACTTAATACAACATGTAAGCCACAGCAAATGATTGGTCTCGTTATTGTTGAGTATATGACACCTTAGAATATTTTCACATGTACTTTTCCAAAAGTTACTTCAATATTCTGAAAATTAGCCCAAGGGCTAAGATAGGTTACCGGAAATTTTGGTTTTAAGCATTGTAGCTGACATATGACTTTGAGATTTACCAGTCGAGCTCATCTTTGTGAATTTCAATGTCTTCATTAGGTACGCTGCATATGACTTCACAAACAATGTATCAACAAGTATTTTGTCTGTAGAGGCAAATATACACATGCCAGGTCAGGCAAGATTTTAAGATTTGCCCTTCAAGGTCATTTAAGGTCAAGTTCAAGTCACCAAAAGATGTGCCAGACATTTAGCACTCAAGGTCATCCAAGGTCAAGATCAAGGTCATCATTAGTTGTTCTATTTACCGGTATGACTTCCTAAGTTCCTATATGTTCATAATGCAAACTAAAGCTCTATCTACATGCATTTTATCTCAGAGGCCACTTTACAGATTTCAAGTCAGACATTTAGCACTCAAGGTCATCCAAGGTCAAGATCAAGGTCATCACTAGTTGTTCCATATATGACTTCCTGTTTGTTCATAATGCAAACTTAAGCTCTATCTACATGCATTTTACCTGTAGAGGCAAATTTGGGCATTTTCCTACTCAAAAATGGCTGTTTTGACCTTTCAAGGTCATCAAAGGTCAAATTCAAGGTCACCTCACAAATCACCGTATATGACTTTCTATTTGAAAGTGCCAAAATCTAAGCTCTATCTTCAAGCGTTCTATGAGTACAGTCCTGGCAGCTCCCATTATGAAGGAAAAAGTGCCGAAAAAGTCCAAAACTTTTTTCAAAGGGTGAAAATGTTTTTTTGCCTAGAAATGGCCCAAAATGGATAGTATGTGTAATGCGATTTGGGGTAAAAACATTTTTTTTCGTCAACTCGTCAGAAATTCAAAATGGCCGCCACACGGAGACCGGCGATTCAAGGGCAACCAAACTTATACACATCACAGAGGTACATAAGGGGAATCTTTTGAAACAAAAATCTCAAAACTGTTTTTGAGAAAATGGCCGTCAAAGTCCAAACTTGGGCATTTTTTAACGAAAATGGCCGCCATTTCAAGGAAAATACGAAAATAAAAAAAAAATTAAAAATTTCCCGGGAATATTTTTAGCTATTTTTGTGCAAAATTTCAGAAAGATTTGACCGTAAACTTTAAAGATAAAAATGTGGACGGACAAAGAACGACAAACGGACGGACGCCGGACGCAACGCCATGCCGATAGGTTATCGGACTATAGGTCCAGAAACCTAAAAATTGGTACAATCCTGATATATTGTGCATTCATATAGGTAATGAAATTCAACACAAAAATAATCAGTACTCTCTATAACCTGAAGTGCATCAATACTTGATAGTCATAGTCATGTCACACAAACACACCATCACAGCAAAGGTCAAACTATACAAAATGTAGGAACCATCAACAACTAGAACAGAAGAAAAACTCTATGATCCACCGAGAAGTGCAGAGAACACACACGGTGCATCATCTTACGGGGTTTAGAGGGTGGGTGAGGGGCGAACTTGTACTGCTCCTCCAGACATCCAGCAGATACCAAAGAGTCCAAACCAGACTCTGTATCGTCACATAAAATGAAGTTCCAAATGTCACATATTATCTAATTCACTGACTTGGCATATCAATTGACAATTTGATACAACGACCATTGAAACACAACAGAGTAGGGACAACTTATATTGATACTGCAATAGGATCAATATAAGTCAGCACACAAAACTTCACAGTTACCAAGTTTATGGTTAGATATTATCTGCAAATGTGAGTGATTAGAAACAACTTCACATACATGTATTAAATACAGTTCAGCATCACATATTCAATGTTGATATCAAGTCACATACCTGATCTTGTGTCTGTGATGTGTGATTCCAGGTCATCTTCAGATATGACATGAGGAATCATGTTCTTGAAGTAAGGGTACGGGTCGTCCCAGGGAATGTCCACTTGAGGGCCGTCACTCAGGGGCTGGAGGTTCCCTTCACAGTCAGTCGTGCTCAAGTCCACACACTCCAATACAAACTGCTTGAAGGCATGGTCTATTTCTGGAGATGAAAATGATTGATACGATAGATTATCACATAGAAAAACTGCTAATGGCAGTACATAAATTCACAGACTTGAAATATCAGGTGATATAACAACATGATGGAAGACTGACGTTAATTGTCTCATCTAATGTTGTCTAAGCACAGACCTGAGTGTGTGGTGCCTCCAGTGGCGCAGAAGTGTAGGAGTTCCTGGAGCCGAGCGGCGCGGTCTCTCACCTCCTCAGGTGTGGAGTCCGGCAGGTTGTGGAGCTGTGCTATAGGATGAAACCCCATCATCTCCAGCTCAGCCTAGCATAGAGAGAATTGATAGAGACTGTATACTTTGTGACAACTTTAAAATTTGGCTTACTATTAAAGTAAAGGTATGAGGATGTCAACGACCATCGCAAACAGAATGAGGTAGAAATCTGATAAAATCAACAGCGGCCAAAGATAACCTTGTATCTTGACTCTTGTTCTCAGTACAATCTACTGTATGACTGTTTTTGCAATGTTTTTCAGTATATATGGAATCATATATTTGGAAGCACTTTTACAGTTTCAAGCTTGTCTTAGATGTTGACAAATACCTCCCGGACTTTCTCTGGATCAAAGCCATCAACATCCTTCAGGTGACCGAGTCGCATGCTGATGTTGTCACGGTGGGTGATGAGGAGAGGCTGCTTCCTGACTGGCTCAGGCTTCCTGGGCGCCTCGAACTCGCTCCCTAGGGCCTGTCAGGAAGTATCAAACACAAGATTCAATTACATCACTTGATTCCATGGACTATGTTCAATGAGTAAGTCCCTAACTGAGTGCATCTTGGCTGACCTGTTGCTCCTCCTCAGATAGAGCCAGCTTGTAGGCGACAGAGCTGATGTGATTGGCCAGGGAGGCCTCCACGCCGTCAGAGCGCAGGGGTCGGGGCGTCTCACTTGGAGGTTCTCTGTCCTCCTCAGTGGCCACCACCTGCATGTCAAAACATTCGAGAAATGTTTGCACATCAAATAGAAAACCCTGCTCTTCAGTTTCCAAGTTACATGTATATGGCATTTTGCAGGCACGTATTGAGCACAGTTGAACAGATGGCAGTATTCTCCAAAGTCACAGTGAGCAACCCACCTGTTCAAGCATGCTGTGCATGACTAGAGGGACAGACACACTCTCCTGTGGAATGTTGTTCATTAGTTCGGTGTAGTAACGCATGTCCACCTCAGTGGTAGGCTTTGCGTCCACCTCTCCTGCCGCAGGTTGTTCTGTCTTCTCCGTCTTGGCAATAGTGGGAGCTGGGGTGACAGGAGGCACAGACTGGGTTTCTGAAACAAATAGTTAAATTTTTTTTGTTAGATTTTGATTTACTAGCTATGTGTATGAAATAAATATTTTGTTTTAGCTTTATAGGTCAAAGCAATTATTATAAATTCACCTGGTCCTGCATTTGTACTGAGTACTTGTCCAAACTCTGGAATTTGGATAAGTTTGAGATTCTCCAGGAAGTTCTGCCAGTGACGTTTGGCATCCAGAATATCATAAAGTAGACAAGCTGCATCCTCAAACAAGTCTGTACCAAACTTTGTCTGCAGTGAAACAGGAAGCAATTTTAAACCCAATACACAGTATCAATCATGTACTTTTTAAAGCTGTACTTTTATCACTTATCATAAATGATTTTCCCACATGTAAATTTACCACTTGTTCATTTTCCTCCATGTTTTCTGGAATGATGGCCTCCTTGACAATGTACTCAAGCTGCGCAACATCATGGAGCTTGGAGCCTTGAGGTGCAGCCTGGAGCAGCAGGAGAACATCCTTCCAGAACAGTCGCAGACCCTTGGCTTTCTTCTCTCGCAGCTTGCGGGCCTCCTCAGCAGCAGCTGAATGATTTAAATTTAACCAGTTTAACTTCAGAATGACAAATATCACTTATTGGTCGCATGCTTTAATCCTCCTCAATTTTCACAGGTGCATAGTATCATCGCAGTTCATCTTCGTGGAGGATACCAACCCAATTGCCTCTCATCCTGTTCAGGCTGATCCAGCTCATCAAATGGTGAAATTTGCTTCTCAAATCTTGAATAATCTTCACTGGTGACCTTGATGATACAATCCACTGTGATGCCAAGCTCTAACAGCTGGCCGATCAAGTGGGGCTCATGAAAGCCACAGATAAATGTGTAGTTGCTTGTACCATCATCAGGCTCATCATCTGAATGTGAAATTTATCAATACACGTATTGAAGAGCACATAATACATCATGAGTGTGCAATTTCCTTATTATTGCATCAGTTTTATCATATTGGCAAATGGCGAAGTGTGAATTGAACAATCGCAGAAATACTGGCAGTGACAGAATTCACTTACCAATGTATTTACTGTCTGTGTCTTCCTCCCCACGCTTGCGGAGTTTGGAGCCTTCTTTCGCAGACGGTGGTTCTGGGGTCTTCTTACCCTTCCCCTTCGTGGGAGATTTGCTTCTTTCTTTCTTATCACCTCCTTTCTTCCCACCTTTATCCTTGTCCTGAGAAGCCTGCGACGTACAAACGTCAAACACGTCAAAAGCACAATATCGAACAATTTCTAAGCATGGGCAATACAACTGCCTATCTATGGTTATATTATTGACAAGGAGCTGAACCATACCTTCTTCTCATTTTCTCTTCTCTTCAAATCTTTCTGTTTGATGTCCATCAACTTGAACTTTATGAGTTTTGCCAACAGTGCAACTGGAATTTCTTCCCCACTGTCCAAGTAATCCTTGCATGGTTCACAGACTTCATAGTTCTGTGGCACCTCTTTGGTTTTCTTGGTCTTTGGATTTCCCAACTCAGTGACCTGGTAATCAATAGTGTCAGGACAAGTTAACATAATATATCACATATATTTGGTACCGTTGCTTTTTTAATACACACACGGTAATACTTCTATTAATAATTTTTCTATTAATAGTTACCTAACAGTTATGAAAATACCTGTGTGTAAAGGTCATCCTTTGAGATGACGTTGAACAGCTTTCTGGTGCCTCCATTGACAGCCGCTGCCAGTGTATCAATGTGTGCATAGTCTTCCAGCTGGTTGCCTACTACAAGAGCAACTGTACTTGTCCACTTGTCCTTAAAATACAGCACCATACAGTGAGAAGAATTTTAGCTGAACATATGACACAGATTATACACCGCATATCCTCTATTGAATTTTGGTTTTGATATTTATATTTGTCATTTTGGAGAAGAAAACAGCATTTAGTTGATTCTCTTGACTGAGGATAATACCATGATTAACAGCACACAGTACAACAGCATATTTTTCTCGATGCAGATCAGCCAACGCTGTGTCATTACTGTGATTAATGATTTCCGAATGTTGACATGTAGCTAATATATATGTACATGTAACACATAAAATGATGACTTTGCATAAAGTGATCATTTGTATGACATAAATGCTGAATGTTAGACAACATAATATGAAGCATGCAAAATTAGTTTTCCCTTAACTACACTCGTAAAGTATTCATGGTAAATGATGACTGTCGCGGAGAGCATAAAAATGAAGCCTTTTCGGGTCCGTCTCAGTGGTTGGAGGTTGGCGGGTCATTTTAGGAATATATCAATAGCGTGGTCGACGCGCGGGCATCTGACTGAGTAGGCCTGTTTGTTTGGGCCATTCTTTCCAACTTGTTGATTCTAGAATTGCGATTCCTTGTTTGTTTGGCTTCGGAATGTCATTCCGGAATTGAAAGAATGGTATTCTGGTATTTAATTTTTTCAGCCGAATGAGCAAAATCGCAATTCTGGGATTAACAAAAGTCAAATCAGTTCTAGAATACATGGTTCTGTTCGATTGGCAGCTGATTCTCATCCTGGTTGAAAAGCGCATGCGTATCCATTCCAGAATGTATAAATATAATATTCAAAATACCCAATAGCCCCAAACGAACATAGACTCTGAATGATAGACTGGGGTGATAGACTCTGAATCTGATCAGTTTGACCTGCTGACTGATCAGACTGGAGCAGGTGATCCTCACTGTCAGACTGTGACTTTAGTTTATACTCTGATTTTTCTAACTCGTTTACACCGTTTTTTGCCGATATCTTTGCGATGTTTAATGGTATCGTATTGTAACTTGGCATACTTCACCTGGAGATCAAACTGCATTTTTCTGCAAACTTTCAGACTTCTGCTCATAGAACTGTGAGAGTTAGCAATCTACTGCAATGATAAATTTTCCCTGAAATCCTATCGTTTGCATGTCAACAAATATTGTTTTCCTTTGGCACGTGATGGGCGATTCTGTTCCGATAATTTGCATAGGGGCGAGGGTTAGGATTCGGGACCGCCCACGCAGGTAAACTGATTTGAAATTACTCGCACGTGCAGGCACCTTGACGACAACTGACAACCCGATCCCCCTATTATGACTAATTTGAACTTGTCCATTTGGATTCCGTCATCAGTTGTCGAGAACCAAGCAATATGTCGGCGCCCATGGTTCGAGCAAATCCTCGCTTGAATAAAACTTTTGTGTTTTGAAAGAAACAGATAGCGTTCTGGAAGACAGGTTTGTGTAAATTAATTGCCGTTTGTATCACAGATATGCAATATTCAGTTGAATAGTTCGCTCGAAGTAACTTGACTGAACTAAAGGCAAAAAACGATGTAAACGAGTTTAAAAACTCAGAGACTCAGAGTAGGCCTATAGACTTAGTCTTAGGCCTAGTGTCACACTGAACTCACTTCTGTGAAAGTTGCAGACAAAAGTGCCTGTTCCCATTTCTCCACTCCGACAGAGCCTGTGGCACTTTTCGATCTTTTCTTTGACATATTGGACTCGGACAATTATTTGTTTGCTCTGTTGTTCAGTTGTATTTTAGCCAGTAACTTAATTCACGACATTCAGACAGCCCCCATTTTTGTTTTGATGTTGCCAAGACAAGAACGCATGCGCACGTCTTCAATGTTCGAAGCCGATATACCGCGTTCCGATATTATACATTTCAGTTCTATTTCGCGGTTTTATGGATCTTTAGCGGATTCCTAGTATTTATTAAAACATATGACCATATAGCACATGATATGATGCATTATTTTTTAATGACACAACGATATGTATCTTTAATCTCCGTGAAATGCTCACCACCGTTCAAACATACACATGTTTTGCCAAACATTTTGCTAAAATACGAACAGGCAAAAAATGTCATACTCATATTCATGGGATATGCGCAAAATTAATATTCTCTTAATTCTGATGATAAATCGGGTACTTTGAGGGCCTCTAGTACCTTGTCTAAACGAGTACCTTGTCTGAGCGAGATCTATGTCTAAACTGACATTGACTAGGCCTAAAACTGTAACTGTACTGACATTTGTAAAACAATCATTCACTTGGATGTGCTGGTTCGGTTTTCAAGCTATCGCTATTTGAAGGATTTCTTTTTTTTTCAGGTGTTCTATTTATAGAACAAGTGGTCAGATTACGTTTTTGACCAAGGATTTCTGCCGGGCTGCTGGTCAGATCAGCCCATGCAGTATCGGCTCGGCCGAGATCCCAGGTCAAAAACGTAATCGGAAGTTTTGTTCTATAAATAGAACGGTCTTGAAGTGAACAAATCTTGGAAATTCCCTGAAAACAGAATCCCATATAATGCCCCTTAATAAGCTTGAACAAAAAATTCTCAAATTGTTATTCACGCTTGAATAAAAATGTTCATGACATTTATCGTAGGATTAATTTCAAAACTAAGCCATACGTGTGGTGACTTTGCCCATAGATTTCAGAACAGGTGTTTTGGTCTCAACACTCACTCATACTCTGGCAGCTTCATGTTCGAAGCATTGACTGGTTTCATTGTTTCACGTCTGAATTTCTACGGCTATGATCTTTGCCCCACCGTTTAAAATTTTACATGATGTTAGCGCATGTCTTGTAAGTTTTATAATATTTTTAGTTGTTTGAAGACAAAACAACTCTGTTCTAGTTCATATTTTTAGTTGTTTGAAGACAAAACAACTCTGTTCTAGTTTGAAATTGCACAACATAGCAACGCTCTTTTGGACACAGGATTGCCCCAGAATGCGCCTAAGACCATCTAGAGGTATTCAGCTTCTGGGGCACTGTAGCGGGCCCCAAACCCCACGCCGTTATGGCTGTGTGCCACGCCGATATGGTTTGCGCCCCACGGGGCCATGATGCTGACCGCGGGCGTCTCCCGCTTTGCTGGTAGGCTAGTACCATTTCCGAGGTCAAGCCAAACATTGGGAAAATACTACTGTCAAGGCCAACGAACAGGTGACATTGGCGACCCCTGTTGTGTATACCATCATCATGTATTGACTTGAAAAAATGGAATTGTATGCACAGCAGCCAACATCTTTTCTAAATACTGATGTGAAAATAATATTTCTCTTGCTTTTTAACTCAATGATGTCCAGTGACTTCAGTGACATTCTTTTCACTGAACCTATCTTTGACGAACAGGGCTTTTACTGGTCTCAGTTTAGCGTTCTTCTTCTCAGCTTTCAAGTAGCAAGCTGGATTTTATTAAAAGTTGCCGGTAGCAGAAATAAACTTCCGGTCGGCAGAGAAGTGTCTTTTGGTCTTTTTTGCACTAAAATAGTCGACATTGAAATGATTGTTAGTAGGGGCTACAGTGGTCTGTACAGATTGTTGCACTGCACTGAATCTTTAGTTAAGAGCAATGCAAGTACCAGAAATGCTTGTTTCGCCGTGATTTACAAGGAGCATGGAGACCCCACCAAAGTCTTGGAAGGGTCTACCCCTGGTTCAAGTAATCAACCGTTACTGTCTTCAGAGGTCGCAGTTAGAATGCTTGCGGCTCCGATCAACCCATCAGACATCAACATGGTTCAAGGCGTGTACCCGATCAAGCCGTCATTGCCAGCAGTAGGCGGTAACGAAGGAGTTGCAGAGGTTGTCGCAATTGGAGACGAGGTCAAGAACTTGACGGTTGGAGACTGGGTCATACCAGCTTCTTCTGGGTGGGGTACATGGAGAACCGAGGCAGTGGCGTTATCCACAGATTTTCTAAAAATACCCAGTGATATACCAGCTGTTAGTGCTGCTACGCTCGGTGTAAATGCTTGTACAGCGTACAGAATGCTGAAGGACTTTGTACCACTACAGCGGGATGATGTTGTTATCCAGAATGGTGGAAATAGCGGAGTTGGTCAAGCTGTTATTCAGATTGCTGCTGAGATGGGAGTCAAGACTGTGAACATTGTACGAAATAGGGAGAACCTCGATGAACTGGTCTCAGCACTGAAGATGATAGGTGCCACACATGTCGTCACTGATGAATTTGTGCGCTCGCCAGAAATGAAGCAGCTGATGAGGTCAATCAGTAAACCAAGATTGGCTTTTAATTGTGTTGGTGGCAAAAGCTCAGCTGAATTATTGAAGTACCTTGACAATCGAGGGACAATGGTGACTTACGGTGGCATGTCAAAACAGCCACTAATGGTGCCTGCAGGCCCCTTGATATTTGCTGATGTTATTCTGCGTGGATATTGGATGACTCAGTGGAACAAAGAACATTACGATGATCCGAAACGTGCAGAGATGTGGCAAGATTTGTGTGACATGGTTAGGGAAGGATCTTTTCGACCACCGATTTGCGATCTTGTGCCAATCGAGAATTATCAGAAAGCAGTCAAACAATCAATGGAACCACTGCTAACAAGGAAGCAAGTTCTTGTGATGGATACATCCATTATATAGTTATAACATCTTTATATGTTATTATAACAGGTGTATTGTGCTCATGTTTACTTGTACTTGAGGCCAGCAAATGATAATAAACTTTTTGTGCATATGATAATGTATTTATTTGATTCCTAGTTTTTGCATTATAGTTCATTACCGGGTACATATTCAGTTCATTGAGTCTATTTTACAATATCGTAACATGAAGAACCAGCTGATATTCTTATAAGTAAAGGAGATTTTATATTATACAATATATGTTTAGACAAATAACACGATTACTGTAAATTCACCTATGTTCACAGACCTTATCATTGAGAATATTATCAGAAAAGGCCTGTTGTACAAATCATTCATCAATATGCCAAAATCATATAGTTTTGACTATATGATAATAGTCAAAACTATCTGAAGATGCCTTGAAACTTTCAACTGAAAGCGATATTTCTATACCATCAATAATGTCAACTGACATCAGTTTACTCAAACATGAGTGAATTTACATTATACCTGTTGTATCTTTGATACGAATTGACAACTTTGAAAAAAAAAATTTGCAGAGCTCCAGAAAATGTACAACTGGCAATATGCACTTCACTGATTTCCCAAATTTTAATTGTAAATTTGCCGTTTATTGTTATTACTCACCTCTAAACTACTACATGCTCCTTTTCGATCCTTTGGATCGTTCTGGATAGAAATTCGCGTACTGAAAGCAAGGCACGATCGTCTGCCTGCATGACTCGAGCGCTCCTTTTGCCGCCAAAACCGCCGCGCATATGCGCGCGCAGCTGCGCAGAAGCTTCACTTTTCTGTCCAACAAATGACAAAAGGAAGCCCCTAGCACATAACTGGCGGGGATGGATGGGAGGGCCTTTACTGTAGTAGTTTAGAGGTGAGTAATAACAATAAACGGCAAATTTACAATTAAAATTTGGGAAGTTTATTTTATACATCACCAATCTAAACTACTACATGCTCCTTAGAATCAAAGGATAGGCGGTGGAGCAGTAGTGCTAGAGAGTCATGAAAACAGACGATAGTCTTGATTTCAAGCGAATCGCTAAAATGCTACATTTTCAATATATCTTTAGTAATAATAAAGATACTCACCTAGCGGTGCGATCGCTTGCCTCCGACATGCACGAATTTCTTCTTCACCCATCGGTGGAAAACGGAACTCTACTTGAGACCGTAACATAAAGAATTCAAACACAAACACAAAGCGTTGCTTATATACACGTGCACGTTAAAACCAAGACTTTTCTGTCCAGCTGGTTCAAACAACAGCTTGCGCTACGACCAGCGGACCCAGTCTAAATCTGGACGACTGGTCCTGAAGTTCGGCAGCATTGGACAGATAGAACCCGATGAATGTCGTAGAATTAGTCCACATTCCAGCCCTCACGATATATTCCAACGGAATATTCGACCTGGCCGCCAAAGACATCGAGATGTGTCGGATTTGGTGGGACGATATTTTGTAAGTGACTCGATCGTCAGCACCTGATTCCGCATAGACAGTCCTCACTACAACCTTCACCCATCGGGATAGTGTAGCTGTGGAGATATCCGTAGCCCTGTTAGGCTGATAGGAAATAAATAATCGCTTGCGATCTTTCCTGATCGATCTGGTACGATCGATGTAGATTTTCAGCGCTCTTACCGGACACAATAGAGCGTCCGGCTCATTCCGTCCTACGTAACCGCCCAGTGACGGAATAACGATAGGGGAGAACGCTTTCCCGCCCTCAACTGCAGCACGTGTTTTAGGCATAAAATCACGTACTGGGTATAAGGAAACGGACCCATCCGCGCCAAATGCGACTCGCGATACGTCGATCGCCGCGACATCTGAGCGTCTTCGACCACTTGCTAGCATAACTAGCAGGAAGGTCTTAAGAGTTAACCTCTGCAAGGAAACTTCCTTGAGAGGCTCCCAAGGTGCTTTAGTAAGACAATATAGCACAAAAGCCATGTCCCAATCCGGTAGAGTAGGAACTCCACGTGGCCTTTGCGTCCTAAAGGACGCCAAGAGATCAGCAAGGATACGATTATTAGTTAAATCGATCCCCCTAGCACGGAATACAGGGCCCAGCATGGACCTGTATCCCTCGATCGTAGTAGGCTTCAAATTAAGCCTATCAAAGAGATAGCAGAGAAAGTCTAGCACTGCATTCAGAGGGGCAGAGAGCGGATCAATGCGCCTTCCGTTACACCAACGTACGAATACTCTCCATTTAGCCTCATACGTTTTAGAGGAGGATCTCCTATTCTTTCTCGCGAGATGTACGGACACCTGCTGAGAAAATCCTGCCTCCTGGAAGGATCGCTCGATAGCCTCCAGACGTGTAATTTGAGCACGTGGACGGAATCGTGAAATATATCCCGCCCCGGTTGCTTCAGCAACCTGTCCTCGATCGGGAGAACCCGTGGTACATCGATCAGGAGGGACAGTAGCAGGGGGAACCACGCCTGCATCGGCCAGCATGGCGCCACCAACAGAATCTCGCACTGAGACCTGGCTACTTTGTGCAGCACTTCTGTTAGGAATCGAGTTGGCGGGTACGCATACCCGAACATCCCGTCCCACGACTGAGACATCGCGTCCACAGCCAGTGCCTCGCTCTCTGGCAGAGGTGAGAAGTAGACCGGGAGCTTGTGATTCCGAGAGGTTGCGAACAGGTCTATGTTCGGTGTCCCGAACGCCTGACAAACGCGCCGAAACACCCCCGGATGCAGACTCCACTCCGTGCCTATGATCTTGTCCGGTCTCGACAGAGCGTCCGCTAGGACATTCCTGTGACCCGGCAGGTGCCTTGCCCTGATAAACAGACGGTACTTGAAGGCAAACCTGATCAGACACTCGGCCTCCAAACAAAGCTGACTCGACCGAGTTCCACCTTGTTTGTTTATGTGCGCCACTACTGTGCTGTTGTCTGTGAAGACCAACCACTTCGTCCCTGGGGGACTCTGAGGCCCCCAGATCTCGAACGCACGTCTCACCGCTCGCAGCTCTAGGACATTGATGTGCAACGCCCTCTCGCTCGTGTTCCACACAGCAGAGAGTTCGTGCTCGTCCATATGAGCTCCCCAAGCCAATTCTGACGCATCGGTGAAGAAGGTCCGATCGGGCAGATACTCCGCGAGTGGCATCCCTCGGAAAAGATTCCGATGGTCCCGCCACCAATGCATTGCTTCCCGAGCACGATCGTCCACCGATACGACTTGGTCTAGTCGATCGGTGAGTATCCGCCATTGCAACGCTAGACACCATTGAATGGGTCTGAGGAAGCACCTGCCGAACGGCACCTGTTTCTCCATCGACGCCAACAGACCGATGATGGACAGAAACTGTCGAGCTGTGATCGACGACTGCGTCAGCGCGACCTCCATCGCCGCAATCGCCTTGAGAACTCTCTTCCGCGGAGGAAGAGCTACTCCTCGCTCTAGATCGTAATCTACCCCGACATACTCGAACCTCTGTGTCGGGGACAGATGAGACTTCGCCCAATTGGGGATCCAGCCGAGGCTGGTCGCCAACCTGAGGACGAACCCGGATTGCTCTATAGCCTGAGACGGGGAGTCGGCTATGATTAACCAATCGTCGATATAATGGTGGAATTGAATTCCAACCGATCGAAACCTGGCTGCCATCGTCCTTACGATACGGGTGAACACGTAAGGGGCGGTGGCTACTCCAAAAGGAAGTACCCTGAACTGATACACCGAACCTTCGAAGGCGAACTTGAGGTATCGCCGATCGGCTGGGTGTATTGGCACATGTAAGTACGCGTCTTTGACGTCGATACTGACTGCCCACTTCCCCTTGGACAGAGCTTTCTGGACGGAAAGCGCCGACTCCATCTTGAACCTGGGTATGATCAGGAATTTGTTGAGGTTTGACAGATCGAAAACGGGACGCCACCCGCCTGTCTTTTTCGGCACTAGGAAGATGAGAGAATAGAATCCTCTCTCGTCCTTGACCACCTCGATCGCACGTTTCTCTAGCAACTGCTGCACCTCGTGCTGCAGAAGCTGAAACTTTTCCCGATCGCCGGGCACAGGGAAGAACCACGCTTTGGGTCTGATCGGTGGTTTTCCAGCCTCCCATCTGAAGGTGAGACCGAACTTCACCCATGCCACGACTGAATTGTCTGACGACGCCAGATCGCTCCAGTTCTGGACGAACTGAGCCAGGCGTCCCCCGACTGGACCAGGTTGTGGAAGATCGAATTCCGAAAGAACTGAACCTTCCACAGAGCCTACGCTTTCCCGCAACGAGTCACTTCTTACCAGAAGCTTTCCCTTTGCCCTTGAAGCGTCCACCCCCTTTGCCTCCGCGCTTGCCATCCCCCTGGGGAGGGGGAGGCTGCGCCCCACGAAAGGGCGGCTGCGTAGAAGCGGGTGCATGTGGTGCCTGAGGTTGGGCAGGCTTCTGACCCTTGGTCTTCTTGCCTGTCCCAGACCCCGCCGACTTCCCAAGCAAAGCCTTGGCCATAGCCTCATCCCGGAGATGTTCCCGCATGACGGAAATATCCGATCGAGAGAGGTTGGCGTAGGTATAGCCTGAAAAAAGCGGCCTCCCACGTAGCTCAGCGACGTCCGTAGCGGACACGTCAAGCAGACGGAGATCAGCATCACGCATGGTGAGATCCAATTGTGCGCCCAGGTGCGCACTGTCACGCTCAGCAGCATGGACCACTCCGGCCAAGACGCCGAGTGCTGCATGTATGTTGGCGCGACTCCCCTCCTCCAGATCCGCCTCGTCCACAAACTCCTGAACCAAGGTGGTCAGGTGATCTGTCAACGAGAGCTGCCCCATCAATTGATGAGACAGCGTCTGCCAGTGAGAAAGGCGAGCCTTTTTCACATAAGCTGACCAGACCGTACCCTGCTTCCGGGAAAGCAGGTGAAGGTTAGGGTCTTCGACCGGGACGGAAGTCTGATGTCCACCCTCGGACTCTACAGTCCGATAGGTGTCGATCGACTCAGGTCGAACACGGCTAGTCGGGAATGTCGACTCCGTACGAGCCACATCCTTCTTAGCCGTAACTCCCTTGTTGATCTTGTCGAAAGACTTGACCAACGCGGGAGCCACAGGGAGCCGGATCGGCCGACGAACTGGCGCCGACGCGAACCTACCGGTTCCCCGTGAGGGCCCTGGAGCATCGATCGGCAAGTCCATTCGCCTTGCGACCGACTCCAAAGCCCACCGGAAGTTAGAACCCCCGGCCTGATCGGAAGTCTCATCCTCCGAGGAGGACGACTCCTGATCAGCTTCCACTCGACCCCCCCGATCGTTGGACCTCACAGGTCCGATCGAAGACCTCGATGACCCCAAGGGTACATCAAAGGACGGGCGAGGGAATGCCTGCTCAGCGATCGCGCCCGTCCGGCGACTTACATCCGCGTACACAGGACTTGAGTGGCCCTGAGGAACGACCCCAGCACCGCCCGATCGTGCCCTGATCGAGGACCAGGAGCACGACCGCCAAGTGAAGACTCCCGATCGCACGAACGATCGAGAGCCTCACCCCCAAACAAAGGGAACTCTCCCCCCTCGAACCTCGAGACCGAGGACCCGAATGAGCCATCCAAGCTGCCCCGCCGATCGAAGCCCGAAGCCTGATCGTCGCCCACCGAGAGGTCGGACGAAGCCTGAGCCACATCGAAAATCGATGTGGTCTCAGCACCACGGCGCTTAGAGGAAGCACGCTTCCTCTTCTTGGAAGGCCCCGGGGAAGAGACTACGGACCCCTCCACCTCGATCGGCCCCGACTGAGGGACGACGAAGGTGGAGTGCGGTTCCTTGGCTGCTTTCGCCTTGGCAAGAACTGAAACCTTCTTCTTAGAAGATTTCGACTTCTTGCCAGCAGGGGGAGCAAGCTCTCCCTGCGACGAAGGGGCAGCCGAAGAACCGGCCGGGACTCCCTGTCCAAGCAGGGAAGAGAGACCCGGCAGGAGGGGACCCTGAAGGGACGATAACGACTGTGCAAAGAAAGATTGCACAGCCGCGTTGACCATGTCCTGTGTTAGCCCCAGGGGCTGGCTAACACCGGACGCAATCTGTGCCGTCACAGGCGGAGTCTCCACCTCCATGGGCGACTGGCGGACTTGCGGAGCCGAAGCTTCCGCAAGCCTCAAAGCATCCCGACGAGCCAACGAGGCTTCGGAATACTTTGCAGTCGCCTGCACGAAGGAAGAGGGACGCCAGAAACGACACAGATCACACCTCAAATCCTCCATAGATACCGGGCCATGGTCTAAACAGTCGAAACACACACTGTGTTTCTCCCCTCCTCGGAGGGTATTGACCAGACACTTCGGGCATGGACGTTCGTCCATGGCACCGGTACCAAGGGAGGATTGTGAAGTCATGATCACACAAGGGAACTAACCACACACAGTAACAGGGCGGGCAAAATATGCAAACCTGAGACCGCGCTGAAAAAAGAACCCTAAGAGGACTACGAATATATAAACTACAGTATACGTATACACAATATATACAGTAGAAAATTAACGTAGAACTATTGATAGATGTAAACAACAAGTACACTATCAAGTACGACGGATGGACGATAATAGGGTGAACTGGCTAAACAAATCGCTGACGATCTAGCAAGTAACAAACTATCGACCGATACTTATCCAAATAGACACAAAACGATGTCTATGAACGTGGCAGGTGAAATTCCGTAAGAATATATCGCAAAAGTCTAGTTTGCAGACTAAATTCTACGAATTCACCGGGAACCAAAATCCAAAGCTGCCAAGCAAAAATGGCGGTGGACAGAAAAGTGAAGCTTCTGCGCAGCTGCGCGCGCATATGCGCGGCGGTTTTGGCGGCAAAAGGAGCGCTCGAGTCATGCAGGCAGACGATCGTGCCTTGCTTTCAGTACGCGAATTTCTATCCAGAACGATCCAAAGGATCGAAAAGGAGCATGTAGTAGTTTAGATTGGTGATGTATAAAATAAACATATTTAGTGTATAGTTATGTACCAGACGAGGCATGTATACGTCTGCCCCTGGCATCTTTATTCATGAGTGAATATTCATGAGATGGTGGGTTAATTACCTACTGTAACAGATAACAACACAGGTAAACAAGTGCAACACAAAGACGGTGCTGTAGCACAATCACACTAATGTAAAACAACATGTCCTAGCTACTCCATAAATAAATATCTTTACTTACAGTAACACACAGCACTATCACATAACAATATACACACAAACAAGAACAGATATTATTTGATTAGATCACATTAACTTGTGCAATAATACCATCAACAAACACGTTTGATTGTTCATCACAATAATATTTTACCTGGAATATTCAGTACTTCACAAAAATCAAACATAATAACTCGGGGTTAGATCAGAATAGTTTGTTTCATACTTTCTTTTTGTGTAATGTCAAAAACAGAAATAACATCACAGATCTGTATCAGTAAAACAAGGCCTTCATACAAGGTGGGACTGTAGCACTATACCTTAAAATAAAGTCTGCTATAGTGGCTACGACATAACAGTAAATCATGTTAATTTAAACAGTTAATTTAAATCATACCCTGTTCTGTTTACTACACAAGCCAAAGAATTCCAAGCCTTCAAACTTCATTTACTGTAGGCAAATGTATGGGACCCTAAAATGGTAAACAAGCATGGTTTGATGAAGGTTCTAAGGTAACTTTCAGTTCCACCACATCTTGCTGCATACTACCATTACAATAAACTTGGACATACATTTCTCAATCACATTCACAAGATCACTGGCCAAAACTATCAGGAAAGAGTCTAGTTTCGAGAGAGATAGCCATATAGCATCAGAAACTGCATGTATGAATATTCAACTTCCTTGGAATGTACATGAATGTAGAGCAACAATAGAAACAATATCACAGAAACTTGCTGCAATAATTTAAATAGTTTTGTTCTCTGAAGATCTGCTACCGTAACAGCTATACACAATATTTGATATTCAGGGTATACAGAGTAGTAGATAATAAAATAGTTTTGATTTTGTTCAGTCATCAAGTAGTTGATTCACAGAAGCTGACATAGTTGCAATCCATAAATAATGAACAATACAACTCACACATCAATGTTTCATCAATTCAATCATTGTAGTATGCAGTTATGCTTTTTGTGCATTCAGGTATGAACAGAATACATCAGGCATACACATCAGGTAATCTGTGGGAGATTTTGGAGTACCAGTACAAAAAATACGCTGTAACAGCTATAATAATACTACCGTGCCAACAACAACTTCCCACTGTACACACTTTCCCAGTACACCTCAGTCCCCGATCCAGACTGATCATTGAACACTGTCCATGAGATCCAGAAGGTCGTCCTCGTCGCCATTGGTTGAACTGTCGACACTGAGCTCCCCCATGATACGGTTCAGCTCGGCACTCTGGTGCTTCTGAGAGAAAAAAAAATCTCCATTTACTATCAATCTATAATTCCAAAGTTGTATATCACACGTAACTATAGCTGTATCTTGGAACTGTGCTACTGCACACAAGTGAGATCTGTTCAGTACATAGAATACATGTAAATCCAGTAAAAAAATGTACAAAATACATGTAATGTAGTGGAACATGCAGTTTTCACACCACTCAGGTAATATCAGTTTGAGCAAAAGTAAACTGAGTTAGTGAGTCAGATGAGAGAGTTGAAACTGGAAGTCAGAATACTACATCAAAGATGGAGGGAGCAAAACATTGTTCAGAATTCAGTATTACTTCAAGAATAATGTAGTTCCCGGGGAATGCAGTAAGACTACCGAAAAAAAGAAGACAATATTCATGCCATTTAAACTTACCCCCCTTTTAGATGCGGGCTTAACGAACAGAAGTACTGTCATTAACATCTCATAAAAAATCCATAAATTTTCCCCTCCCCCCAAATTCTCTGGAACTAATTTGCCTGTGAAAAAGTGGCTGCTCACTGACGATATACAGCTTGAGGAATGCTTAGTCAAGTATCAATGACAGTAAGAAGCAGTTATTAAGCATCTATAATACACATCACACCCGATTAGTGAGGGGATGAAGTAAACAAATTTCTCACATAATATGTGAATTCCTACCTTTGTGGCATCAATGTTGACAACATTATGTCCACTGGATTGAGCTACAGGCTTCATGCTTGCTGCTGCTCTGTACATACAAGACAAAGACTGGTATTAACAACATTTGATCACCAGGGAACAAATCCTTCAGTCGACAGAATGTTGGAATTACATCCTCACCAGTTAGGTATCACTGTACACATTAATTTCTCAATCAAAACTGAGAACCGAAGACCTACTCTTCCTCCTCGTCTGTGTTGAAGAGGTTGAGCCTGAAGTCCGTTCTGGAGACCTTTCTCTCCCCGCCCCCAATCAGCTTCGAGAGCAGGTCCAACTGAGCCTTGGCCAGGGGATTAGGGGCACTGACCTCCTCCTGGGGAAAAAATTGTGTCATAAGCTGAAAGTTATGGAACAACTATTGTTTCTATCCTATGGTGATGAAATTTATTTGGCTGATTTGGCGGTAGGGGAAAAACCGCCAAATTAAATCGTCCGCCAAATTAACTAGATATATGTTAAGATATATATGTGGTTCTGAAATTATCAGGTCAAAATTTTAATTTACATGAACATCTGGCAAACGAACCAACGGCCATATAAAATACAATGTATTTCATTCACTCACTTCTTTACTACTGCTTCGAGTCTTTGATGCTCCACTGACTGTTGCCTCGACAGGTCGTGCCACATTGTACCTGCAGACACAATACAACAGTAACAGTTGTCGGCTAATATGAGAAATTTGTGCAATCAAAAACATAGTAATCAGAACATATTTACATATTTGTTCCCAGTTTTGTTTTCCTGTTTCCTCTTGGATCCAGAGAGCCATCTCCTTCACTTTTCGAGTATTTTCCAACAGGGTTGAATTGTGTTGTTTTGGCTACATTTCCATTTGCATTGAAGAAACTGAAAACACAAAAATTTGAGTCTCCTAACCCAATATTTCCAATCGAAACCCCAGACTGTAAACCATAACATGAAATTTGAAAGAGTACAAACCGTATGCTTCCCGGGAGCTCAGTACCAGCTGGAACAGGTCCAAAAATCGGCAGAACGAACCGTCCATTTGAGTTTTGTACTTTATCTTTCAGAAATATTGACACCTGAAAAGTCAGCATTCAGTAGTTGTAGTCATTCAGAACTACAAATATTACCTTGACAAATTATGGTATTGACAAAACTTGGGACACATTTTTTTCGGTAATTTTGTTGGTAAGTGTGAGCACAGCTTTACAAACAATAATTATGAGAACAATGAAAATTTTGAAAAATGAAAATAAAAGTTTTAAATTGTTGAAATCAATGTCAGCCAGTTATTATTATAAGATTTTCTTACTCTGATGTGCATATCCTGAAAGAAGTTGAGCAATGTTTGTCTGATCAACATGTACTGGCCTGGTGACAGACTCGAGTAGTTCTGTAATAAAGTTTGGACAAGGCATCTGTTATACATTACATACAATTGCAACATGGAATTAATCTGGATAGTGATGCAGTTAACTCATTGCATCCACAGTTTTAATGTACATGTACAACCCAGGACACAAAGTCATACAGACCTGTATTAGTAGCTGGTACACATAGTCAACCTGCTGTAGAATTGAGGGAGAGGTCGACACGAAGGCTCGTATGGCATCGATGTGGTTCAGCGTTGTCAGAAGGATATCTTGTGGTCGGAGACTCAGTGACACTTGATATTTGAAGGCCATCGTCATCAGATCGTATAACTGTGGATATAGCGCAGCCGTACATAACATTCACTGTTGATACACAGCAAGAATCAATACTCGATAAATGCGGAGGACTTTTAGTGTTGCCATTTTCACCCTGTCTGTACCTTGTCCATGCTTGCAGTGTTTAGTCGCATTATGGACGCGTGAGCGAGTCTGTCAAACACGGTTCTCATGGCTTTCTTGGAGTACGGCTCCTGGGGCTTGAACAGCTCGTCCATGAAACGTTTGTTGAACATCACCATCGTGATGTCATGTAGGACTGTAGAAAACATAAAAGTTTTGATTTTATTAGAAAAGATTCAATATTGAAACTGAAAAGTTCCAAAATCCACTGAAATCTTTCTGTTCCATTGAACGGGGAAATAAACTACTACTACTATGGGTGATGGATATAGTTCTTACAAAATAAATATTGCCCAATAATACACAGTGTCTGCTAAAATGTGTAATTTGTGAAAAGCCATGGTTTTACAGTACATACACTACTACTGCTACTCAAGTTTTGCGACCCTAAGTATGCATCCATTTTGAATGTAATATTAGTACCGGTACTAGTGAACTGTACTTGAAGAAAAAAATAAAACAGAAGACTAGCAACAGTTGAAACATATTGTTAACACTGTTGCGCTACTGTGCTCAATGTGAACTTATGCAATGGTACAGAGATCAGTTGAGGACAGAATAATCAATAAGGACTTGATGTAACAATAAGACACTTGTTGGCGTCAAGAGTCTGGCATGAATTAATCAATAGTCTCTCTTTAGAGTCAGGCTCCTAGCTGCAAGAATTCATTAATGTTCATCATGGGACTTTTTTCAATCATTCAAAAATGTTCATTCTTTGAGTTTCAAGACGAGGAGAAAAACATAAAAAAAAAGGCAAAAGTCATTTGGCTCTTGCCAATGTTGCACATGTGAACATACCATTTACATGTGCTCATCGCCATATTGTTGTCGAAAAGTAATCAAGTTTCAGGGGCCCTGCAGGCGAGCATCTCATCTAAGCTTCCAGGTGATGAGAATCAGGAGATAAGTAGGATTGAATTGTCTCATGGGCATTTTGAACAAAAAAGATGAACATGAAACTACGTGACAGCACTCTAGAGTGAATGTATATAGACATCAAGTTCTGGGGACTGCTCTGAATAGATGCTTTGCTCAATAAGAAATAGGCTACCAAATCCCATAAGTTCTTTTATGAAGCTTGGTCTCGAGACTCTCGATCCGACAGAAAAAATTGATTTCAGATGAGCGATACTGCGGACATTTGCATGAAAATCTTACTAACACAGTAACATGTCAATAAAGAGTAGTCCGTATCAAGTGAATACCTTTGTGGCATTGACCCCACCCTCCATACACTGGTGACAGAGCTCAACAGGGAGTGACATTGATAAATGTCGTACTGATTGATCGTCTTGGCTTGACCACAGTAGTTGCAATGTATTCACATATTGTTTAGAAAATTGTGCATCTCTAAAGATTATTCTCTACAGTGTATTTATCAGTGCATCCGTGACGAATACTGCAAAGGTTTCCCCTGTTACGGCTAACAAACTTGATGGAATAGTCTTGGTACTAGACAGCATCAGAAATTGATACATAAAAGCATCAAAACCATCTATCAGTCAGGGTCCATAACCGCTGAAGTGCCGACAACAAAAGGGTGTGATTTCTCCTAAGCTTTCTACCAGATTTGATTGATAGCTTCCTGGTCTTGCAGGCAGGCGACAGATTCAGGTAAATGCAGGTAGAGACCACACCTGTACGACACCAACCTTTGTCTTGGCAAACGTGACGAAAACACTCTCCCTGGACGCCAGTAAACTCCCTACAGATCACTTTTTCGCATCCTCCCACACATTCGTATGCCCCAATTTCCCTGGGCTCCATTGTTTCGGGGTTTTTTTTTTCACTCCTCCCCAACAACATTTTCTTTCAATGGTAAATTTATGTGTGTATCTAATCGATATATCAGGGTGTGGATTATAGGAGAGTACAAAAGACACGCAGGAAGCATTTATGTACAGACCAAGGTGTCTTTTATAAACATTTTCAATGGCTCGCAACGGTCAACACCAAATGCAATGGGTCTGGAGAGAAATCCCTGGTATTTAGTAAAATTTTTCTTTCATGGATTATCTCATTCAACTACTTGTCACATTTTAAACAACTCATAGAACTTGTCAATATGAATTTCTCAGTTTTATGTCTCGGTAAAAACATCTACCACAGTTTGACATACAGGAGATAGATTGGTGATTTAATGCAATCCAGGTTTGCACATACTAAACATGCTCACTGTTCGCAAATAGGGACAGGAGCAAAACTATGAATTAAAATGTCTGCATGAATCAAAGGCTTCACATCTACAGAAAATTTGAATTTCACTTTATTCCCCATTTTTTGGACGTGTGTGATTATTCACTTGAAACCAAGACCTCAATCTGCAGCTGAAGTTTATGAATTACAACAATGATGATGCTATGATACCAGAAACCCATAAGAGGATTTCTGCTGGTACAGTATGGGTTTAATTGCCAGCAATCATGCAACCAGTTACCACTAGGGACTACCATGTAATTTAGCTGGGAAACCTGAGCAGCATGCTCCTAACATGTGAGAAGGCAAGTGATTACCAGTTGCTTGGAGGCTGCTGTTGGGAGGTGTGTGGTGTAGGGGGAGGGAGGGGGGGGGGGAGGGAGGATGGAGGTGAGGAGTACGGTAGTGGGAATAGAGACATGCAATACAGGCACAGGGAAACAGACCGGGGAAATAATCAAATCAATTCCCTCCAGGTATGATGAAGTAGGCTACCAGCATGATACAGTCAATGAATGGTGCAATCAATCAGGGATATGATATGGAACAGGAGTCCTGGCACCAACACTAATAGTGCTGGTATTGATTTACGTGGACAGACCGAGCAAAAAACATAGCACATTTATTAGAGGCAGCAAGTCTGCAATATTACAAGCTTCAGATAGATGTGAGCTGAAGTAGGTGTATGCATCAAATCAGACTTTTCAAGATAATAACGTGTATGATTACATGGTGTGGGACACAAAGGAGGGTAACATTAATTTTGACAACAGTAAAATTTCCGGAGACACATTGCTGTCTAGTGATAAATAATGGCCGACTCCAAGAAGATCTGACCAATATTCTACCTGAGTTTTACATGAATGTATTATCATGAGGTACTGTCTTGTCAACTCTGGTTTGCATGCAAGGTAATGAGATATCAACCCTCAATGAAGCAAGATTACAGGACCAATATTCACCGCCACGAAGCTGGATAAGTGTCATTATTGGAGGGCGCAGAAGAGGCGGTGACTGCTCTCAGATTCAACAGCCCAGGGGGGGGGGGGGAGGCTCATGGCAAGGACAACCCTTCAGTTACTATCTCGGATGTCACCAAGTTGCTACTGTATGAGACACACCCAGCTCAGCACAGCAAGTCGCAGACTAGCCATGGCGGAAGCTTTTTGACCAGGCCTCTAGTTACCAGTGCCAATAACGTTAGGCTTCGCAACCATGATGCAAACACTGCCTAGATAATACCGTGGTAACATACAGTGTAGGACTTGTCCATATCTTTAGGTAGAAAATGTTACTGGCATTTACAGTATTACCGGTATCTCAGTGTTATGTGCATGATGCCATATGGGTTGTCAAGGCAATGAGGAAAGAGTTTCCAGTGCTTCTGTGACTACTGCCCAAACTGCTCTTTATGATTATCGTACTACCTTATCTAGTCGTCCTGACAAATACTAGTATATACTCGGAGCAATGGTTCTCAACAAAAACAGCTCATTTTATTGTGTGACCATTTATGGATTAGCTTCCAGCCTTACTAGTATTCATTTTACAACCAGTATAACGCACAACTTGTATCTACAACAATCATTTTGTGAGACTCCCCAAAAACAATGTGGGGTTGTCATCAGAAATGCTTCGCATTCCATTTAAATACCGGTACGCAATTCTATAGGATTCACGAAATTCCCGATTTCAAATAAAAGGTCGCAAATAATTTGTGGCCTCACAGAATGTGATTATGTGAAGGTTACACCGGGACGATATTTTCATTTCTGAATACCGAATTCATTGATGCTTCGGGATCCCTAAATGGCAAAAAACACTTACTACCAGTAGTCCTATCCATCAGACATAACTTCATGTCAAAAGAGAACAAATCACCTGCAGAGTGACCATTCCTAGCATGCTCTGTGCGTGAGAATAAAAACATGACGTCAAATTTTATCTGCAATCTATAGCCATGAACCGATTGGCCCACGGTGCCATGATTGTTGCAAACACAAATTGCTGCAAAAAGCCCTAGATAGTTTGGAGCAAGTGTACAAATTAGTGCCAATATGTAGAGATACTGGTTACTGTAAAAAGACTTATTTTTACGGCTATTAAATTTGGCGCTTGTGAGCCCCACGTTATTTGGCGGAGATTTGATTTGGCGGTTTCAAAACCACATGTATTTCCTAACATATATCCGGTTAATTTAGCGGACAATTTATTTTGGTGGTTTTTCCCCTACCGCCAAATCCACCAAATAAATCGTCCGCCAAATTAACCAGATATATGTTAGGAAATACATGTGGTTTTGAAACCGCCAAATTAAATCTCTGCCAAATAACGTGGCACTGGAGTGGAATGGAATGTGAAAGTTTGCAAGATTCGACAGATATTCCATGGTTTGAACTCGACTTGGCTGGAGCCTGGAATGGCCCCGCCAGTAACACCAACAATCCTATAGCGACACCAAGATATATGACTCCTTTCGAATAACCATGATAACCGTGACAACGAAAACAGCAGCGCCCTCTGATTTATTCTGTGGGATTGTCTAGGCAATGAAGCATTACATCTAGACAAGTACAGCTAGGTACAATTGGCCAATTCCAACCACGCTTGAACATGATGATCATGCTGTCTATGACGTATATCATGCATTTTACGTCTAAATTGATGCGAGTTGACTATCTTTGTGTATATAGCTATAGGATTGTTGGTACCTATACTAGCTCTATACCACTCTAGGCCATTGGCAGTGTGAGGGTGATAAACAGATACACATAGCCTACATCAGTACATACATACATCTTCGGCTAGGATGTACAATAACCATGATAACGTGGGCAATGGGGCGTGTACAAAGCTCATTCGATAGGTGGCAGCATTGTAATAGTGGTAATTTTGGCACCAAATCACTAAGGAATATCGTCTGTTGCGAAGCATGCAAGTGACACTTGGCGCGAAAATTCTGTATGTTTAATACCATAGTATCGCCATAATAAATAACGTCATGACGTCATATTACCACTAAAACAGTGCTACCACCTGGCGATTAGGCCTTTTTCTGCCCATGCCCCATTTATTTACCAACTAATTTCCCATACTCAGGATCCGGAATGACAATTGGTTATGATGGAAGAGTGTTCTTTATTACACCCCAGATGTTCATGTTATCTGTATTTATCATATTGTGCCACTGATTAACTCGATCATCATTGTCATTGATTTTCATAGAGAAACAGGATTGCCCACTAAATTGTACATGTGCTCCATCTTCTTCAGTCATTTACTAGGCCTGTGTGACCTCTTGACTGTTTTCCTCATCTTCTGCATTTGGTACATTTCTGCTGATGCGCATGCATGAGAAGGACTCGGGATCAATTTCGAACTTAAATTTTGACCAGTCCAGTGCCTATCAATTCTGGCTTTGAAGGCATCAGTATTCAGTGGTCGAGCCATAGTCTGGGTCACAGCATGGGCAATTAGGTCACACACTGACCTGCTGACAGTCACACTGTCACACCGGTGTGAAGTTACCGGTCACAGTCAGTGGCTGAGTGGGTGAGCAGCTCAGCAGGTGAGTGGGTGGGCTGGAACATGGGTATGCAGACAGTCACAGAGCACTCACCTTTCTTTGCTTTCTCTTGTGGAATGTTTTGGGCCTTCAAACGTTGATCTAGGATATACATCATCTCTCCACCTAAATTCAGGAACAACAGGGGCAACGTTTTCGTAGACATCTTGACAAATTGAATAATTTACCCCGCCGACAAAGTTTGACAGCTTGGCTGTTCACAGGAAGTGACGCCAGACATGTATATGCTTTCGAATTTGCGGACTGTGATTCCGTCGCCCAATATGTATGGAAACCCTACGACAAAACGCATCGTGTGTCAAACGTTACAAAATGGATGATCAAAGTCAAATTCATCATAATGTCTAATTTTTTTACTAATATCGCATGAAACAGGAATTCCCACGTTCCATCCACTGTAGCAATGTGGAGTCCATTATCTTGATTTACATAATTAATTTCAAATGTATGATAATTTTGTGGTTGTGAGTATCAAGTTTCCCTCCAAATTTGAGGACTAAAGTTGACACATCGTTCAACTCCTAACTCCTGTTTTCCGTGCGGCATTTTCTTCAGTTTTCAAGTTACGTTCTTGAAATTTCATTAAGTTTCATGTATAATCCTTAGCGGCCCAATTGGATATGTATTCAATTATGTATTGGATATGGATTCTGAGGTTACAGTATGGTTTGTGGTTCAAATCAAAGCATTTGTTTGCCAGTATGGTTTGTGGTTCAAACCACAGCAGCCTGCTGTCCCCTAAATAATCATAATGCTATGGAAGTAAATGCAAGAGGGCTACCCCTGCCAGTATAGAATTTCAGATAACCTACCTGCAGGGTTTGTGAATCCAAATCAGCTTTTGAAAGCAAGGTTAAGCATTTTGTTTATTTTAAGAGTTGGCGAAACAATATGAATATGATAATCAATGTGTGTTCTACTAGTCATTCCATATGCTATTCTATATGTCATATGTTATTCTACAACGTTTATTCTCGCACTCCATCGTTTCCGTCCAATGCTGAGAGCAGTTCCAAGATATTTCCATCTAGCACTCAAGCGAGTAAAATATATAATTGGTTTGCTGTGACAGCAGTTTATTGGCATGTCGTGCGAGAAAATGCATTCCACATACTATTCTCATTAGGTAAATATTTCATATTTTGGTTCTGTGTATTATTCTTTTTTACTCTGCAATATTATTTTACATTTATATTGGTTATGCAAATAAAAATTAATCAGTAAACCAATTAAGACAGTAAACCAATAACAAATGTGCCCTGGTATAATTTGGCAATGAATTACTACTGCTACTAAACTACATACCCAATTGGGCCGCTACCAGTTATGAAATTAGGAGGCAGTTTATGCGAAATATGTTTAGTTTATGGACTCAAAACAAACTCGGCTGGTGAGGATCGAAATCACATATACTCTGATTTTTCTAACTCGTTTACACAGTTTTCGCTGATATTTTTGCGATGCTAAATGATACCGTTCTATAACTTGGCATACTTCACCTGGGAGTCAAACGGCAATTATTTACCGAATTTCAGAATTCTATCACGAAAATTGAAAAAGTTGACAATCTACCCCTATATTGACTTTAGCCCTGTCATTTAATTTCTGGGTCCGCACACAATTTCGTGCATTTGCTTGGTTTTATAGTGGTGAAATATTTCGAAATCAACATGTTTGTGTAGAATACACCCCAATGTGTCATCTGGTCTAAAATTACAACAATACTTCGAATCCTGGTGGATGTAAACAGGATCAAATCCTCGAATAAGCTCAGATTCCTGAAACGATATAGGTTCGCAGTATTTTTATTTGCTTGTTGTAAAACTCTGAATGATAACACGAATTGTCAAAGTGACAGATATTATCGCGCCGCTACAATGTACGCGCAAATACGGTAGTCCACGATAGAATCTTCGCTCGAAAAAGGGCCATTATTATTGGGGTTGGACCGGGCATGTTTTAACTATTGCTTAATTAGAGACCTGGTACCTTTAGACACACAAAGCAGTGTTTATTTGTATTCAAATCTATTGATTTACAGTGTATTTTGCATCTTTTCATGGTTTTGTTGCTCGAACTTTTCGAAATGGTGGGATTTTCCCAGGACGCAGGCAGAGCTAGTCATATCGACCAGATTTTAGTTTCGAATGGTTAGAACTGTGTTGTAGCTTCTACAAAACTTCTGATGCGTAATATAAATTGCCGATGTATTTATTCAGATTGAATATAACGATTAATGATTTTTCATTGTGCTTTTGTACAAAAATAAGATATATTTTCTGGAGTGCAGACGACGCCATATTTGTCTTGACAACTGTGATACAACTAGCTGTCAAACGTGTTAACTGGAGTTTTATCCCGTTTTCTTTAGCAAATATGTAATAAAAATATGTAGTAAAAGATTGTCTACCCCTCAAGTATTAGTTTCAGACTGTAATTCATTTATTGAGCTTGTAAATTGGATTCAAAGGGACGTTTTGTCTTGACAAGTCTTGATAAGTTTTTCGTCACGTGACCAGTCACGTGACCACAGCAGCCTATTTAACGGGTTGCAGATTCAGAATTCTTCAGTGCTCGTCTCGACCAGCACTCCCTGCACATCGACAGACTCGACTCACCACCTGCAAACAGATCTCAATTCTTATCATCTAGACACGAATTAATCAACTGATTGTAAGGATTTTTATCCTTTATCTGCAATCCAGCATATAAATTGACAGATGGCAATATAAATAAGACCATCTTCTGCAATTGACATCAGTCTTGACACATGAGTCAAGACATCTATCCTTACTGCTTCTGAGTTCGTCAATCACCTTGAATATAATATCTGAAGCACATTAAATACATGGCAACATAAGTAAGACCATCAACTCAACTGACGATGGCATTATAAATAAGACCATTCTCACGCAGATATTGTTGTGCCTTGATTTTATATCCATGAATTATATCAAGTAGATGGCATTATAATAAGACCATTTCTCAGCTACCAAATCCATCGACTATCTTCACTTGACTTTGATTGAACCTTGCATGATACAATCAGACGTCAATATGGCAAAATAAATAAGACCATACTCAGTAACAGGACGGAAATGTCATGATCCATCATTCAACTCTCACATCTTGACTCGATCGTCAAGACATCATTCCAAAAACAAACGTCACTTTGAATCCTAGCATAGTATTACCTGATCTTTAGAATAGTGAACTGAAATAGTTTCTGCAGTCAACTGATTTTCAATTGTCCACATGTTATATCAACTGTCGAATGAGTACTGACCAACGCCAAACATTCTGTACAACATTGAGTTAATGATGTGCTACATGTACTTGTAACTTGTGATTTTTGGATTGGATAATATATGTATTAAACGTTACCTTGTGTTTTTCTTGACTTTGCGGTATGAATGTGTGAATGAGTCATCATGAATCAACTCTACACTCACATTTTACAGCTCATATGGCCACAGACTATGGTGTGAATTGCATAAATCTAATTGAAGTATGAGATAATTCCACATAGAAGAGAAATTATAGCAGTACAGAAAACATAGTAATAACACATACAAATTCAATCACTTTACCGTAACATATTTTTGGTGTCAGAAGTGGGATATTGATATATTTTCAATATCCAGTGATTTGAACTGATCGTCAGCAACGCTCACACTTATTGTCGTCCATCATTGTACATGGAATCTGGAATCATCACTAGATCAAAAACCCGACATCACATGACATCAATGGATCAGGATCTTCAACAAGGAACTATGAATCAACTGCTCAGTGCTACACCAATGAGTGATCTTCAGAAAATAGATGAACCAACATGTCCATCTCAAACCCCGATCTCCAAAATCAGCCAAGACAGAAAACCTGACGTCTTCCATGCAGATCAATGTTTAGATAGAGGGGACAATAGAGAACAACAACGACAACAACAGATGGATCACACTATGCAAGCATGGAGAGGAGAAATGTCATCCATGATGAACAACATGAGAGACATGGTACTGACAACTCAACAACTAGTACAACAGACTCACGATACACAACCATCCAGGTCTCACAACAATTCAAGAGGTCGACATCACCATCATTCATCTACTCTTAACAGACGTTCACACTATATGGCAGACACATCATCAGATGAAGGATCAACATCATCCCAAACTGGACGGAGTCACAGTACCAACAATTTACCAAGGAATCGTCAATACTGCAACTCCAAGCTACCCATCTTCAATGGCAAAGAACAGTGGAAAGTATGGTTCAACAGATTCACTGAGGTGGCCACTCTACAACAATGGGATGATGAACAGAAACTTGCCGAAATACTTCCGCGACTTCAAGGTGCAGCAGGGGAATTCGTATACGGACAACTGTCACATGATGTTCGGACCAACTACAAACATCTCATCCAGGAACTGAACAGCAGATTCCGGATTGTTGAAACTAGTAAGACATATGCCGCCCAATTCAGTAATCGAATTCAAAGAGCAGGAGAAACAGTTGAAGAGTACGCTGCAGAATTGAAGAGACTGTACAACAAGGCGTACACTCATCGTGATCTCGAAACTCGACAAGAAGACCTACTGCGTCGCTTCCTTAATGGTCTCGCTGATGACAGGGTGAGATTCCATGTTGAATATATCAAAGATCCGGAGGATATCGACCAAGCCGTCTATGAGGTAGTGAATTTTATGGAAACAAGACGACGACCTTATAACAAGGACAACAGCTCTTCGAACAAGCGTCCCACCAGACTCGTTAATGTTGAGTTAGAGGAGTTTCTGGTAAAACCAGAGGAAGATGAAGATGATGAAGAGGAATACCGAGTAGCAAGGGCACCACTGTCAAAAATCAACAAGAGCAAAAAGATCAACCTGCCACCATTGAACAACATGAACAAGGAGCCTGAAACTCAGCAAAACCCACAGAAAACAGATGCCTCAAGTACTGAGAAACCACCATCCGAAGGAATTGATCAACTAGTCACTCTTCTGAAACAGATGAATGATAAGCTTGATAAGCTTAACCAGCCAAACATGAAACGACAGTATGGCCCAAGACCATCGAACAACAAAATCAACAACAATCGCTTCAACAACCCGACTCAACCCAATAATAACGGACCGTCATCCACACATCAGTCTCCCGACCCAGTCGGAAACCCAAGATGGTCCGTCACTTGCTATAAATGTGGCATGGAGGGTCATTTCGCCAGGAAGTGTCCTCAATCACCATGGGTCACCAGTCAAATGCAAGTAGCCCTACAACCAAACATGCCTTTTCAATCAAACAACGGACACAACCTGCCAACAGAGGGGAATCACACCGGAACACCTTCACCAGCTTCACCAAGTAACCGAAAAAACTAAATGAGACCGTCACTGCAGGCCAAGAGACGGTCAGTTCCATGGATGATCGAATACCAAAGAAAAGCAAGACTGATCTCCAAACTGAACGGCCTATCCAAAATGAAACAAGTAATGATAAGGGGACAGGGGATAATGTAATAAGAAGGGACATATCTAGATGTCCTGGGGTCTATATCAAAGGTAATATTCAAGGGATACAGGTTTGGTTTACCGTTGATACAGGTGCGTCAAGAACTATTGTGTCAAAGCGAGTCTTCAACCAACTGACTAAGGAGCATCAAGACAACCTTCAATCTAGTCATCACATTCCACTCACACAAGCAGATGGAAATCCACTGTCTGAGCTAGGCATCATCAGATTACCACTCCAAATTGGTACAATCACCATTGATAAGCAAGTACATATTGCCGACATCAGTGACGACGTTCTTCTTGGCATCGACATTGCAGACTCACTGGACGTCTTGACCAGCAGCCAAGTAGTGATCATTAATGGAGCTGAACTACCTTGTAAAATTGTGAAAGCTTCACCAATCCGAAAAGTTCATTCCAAAGATCAAGTCACCATTCCAAGTTTGACAGAAATGATCATACCAACTGATCTGAAGGAAGATCTCTCAACTACATGTAACTTCACCACAGCTTTGATTGAGCCAACCGAGACATTTTTGGAGCATCATCCAATCATCATGGCCAGTAGTTTGGTTGATTTCACCAATAATGACTCCAGACAAGTACGAATTTTGAATCCCGGAAACGCACCAGTCACCATTAACAAGGGAACAACCCTTGGAGAACTTGAGACAGTCGATGTCCTCGACACTGTAATGACAATGGAGAATAAAGAGGATCAAGACAACTACAACCATCAACGTAGACTACGATATAATCAGCAAGAACCAGAATGTATATCCAGACTGCCAACTAAAGAACACAACACCATGCATGAGAACGCCCGTATACAGCCTCTCAACAACTTTACATATGGAACACCAACCAACTCGACCAACAACGGTTCATCCATGATCACTGAGTACGTGGATCTTCCTGAACATTTGAAGGACATGTACAAGGACGCTGCGGAAGGAAAAACTGACAAGGAGCAGAAGCATTTATTGGCTCTTCTCACGGAATTTCAACACAGTTTTTCAAAATCAGACACAGACTTGGGGAGGACTCACCTGATTGAACATGAAATTGATACCGGAAATGCATCTCCAATAAAACAAAGACCTCGACGACCTCCAATGGCACTCGCCAATGAAGAGACCAAAGCAATTGATCAGATGATGGAGCAAGGAACCATTCGAGAAAGCACATCGCCATGGGCTTCTCCTATCGTTTTAGTGCGGAAGAAGAACGGGAAAATACGACCTTGTGTGGACTACAGAAAATTGAACAACATCACCAAGAAAGATGCGTATCCACTGCCAAGAACACAGGAGTGCCTAGATTCACTAGCCGGCTCCACCGTGTTCTCCACACTCGACTTGACTTCAGGTTACCATCAAGTTTGCATCAAAGATGAGGACATTCCAAAGACTGCTTTTGTTTCTGCCAGGCGTGGACTGTTTGAGTTTGTCACTGCCCCGTTTGGGTTATGTAACATGCCGGCTACTTTCCAAAGAACCATGGAACTTGCTCTACGCGGACTTCAATGGACAACCTGCGTCATATACCTGGATGATTTAATCATTCACGCTTCAAGTTTTGACGAACATCTGGACCGACTTCGCCAAGTTCTCTTGAGGCTCCAACAAGCTAACTTCAAATTGAAACCCGACAAATGTGCACTCTTTCAAGACCAAGTAACCTTTTTGGGACATGTCGTCTCGAAAGATGGAATCATCCCTGATCCAGCAAATACAGCAAAAATCAAGACTTGGAAAATTCCCAGCAACGTAACAGAAGTACGACAATTCCTGGGGTTGACATCTTACTACAGACGCTTTGTTAAATCATACTCCGTCATCGCCAAACCTTTGATTGATCTAACCAAGAACGATTCTCCCTTGAAATGGACTTCAGCATGCCAAGATGCATTCGACACTCTTAAAAGACACCTTCTTGGACCAGATATCATGGCTTTTCCAGAAGACAAAGGGGATTACATTTTGGACGTCGATGCATGTGACTTCGGAATTGGAGCCGTCTTATCACAAATCCAACAAGGACGAGAACGAGTCATCGCATATGCCAGCCACACGTTGAACAAATCGCAACGCAACTACTGTGTGACCGACAAAGAGCTTTTAGCCATTGTATATTTTGTCGAGTACTTCCGTCATTTCTTACTTGGCCGAGAATTCCTTGTACGATCCGACCATCAAGCTTTACGATGGTTGTTCACTTTAAAAGAACCAAAAGGTAGAATGGCGCGTTGGATTGAGATTCTCTCTGCTTATCATTTCAGCATTGAGTATCGACCCGGAAAACAGCATTCCAATGCCGATGGAATGTCCAGGTGCCCAAATCCAAGAAATTGTCAATGTCGAAAGGATGATCAAGACCAACTGAAATGTGGGCCATGCAAAAAGTGTCTTAAAAAGTCTGAAATGATGCAATCATCCAACCCTGAATTAGTTATCAATCGGTGTGGACCAGCTCCATGTACCTTGTCTGCATGCAGCCAAAGTCAGCCGACATATCAATTTCTTCCATTGCTCAAGAATATATGGCACTATGTGATGCCAGTGTTTGTGTTTCTCTCCACACTTGTTTTCAGAGAAAAGTCAACTAGTCCTACTACTGTACATAGTTCACCATCGACACGAGTTCGACCTTATACCATCACCATGATCACCAACTACATGAGTGACAAGCTTCACAATCTGCGGAAAAATCTTCAAAACGTATGGAGCATGGGGGGAAATATAGTTTGGTCACCAATCCGACAGGTAACAAAATTCCGCCAAAATTCCTGGGCTCAAGGCTACACCTTGAAGGAACTTCGCAAATTTCAGCTCGAAGACACGATCCTCGGAATCATTCTACGATGGAAAGAAGATGGACCTCGACCGTATGGAACCAAAGTCTGTGCTACCAGCCCAGCTGTACGACATTACTGGAACTACTGGTCATCACTAGAAATACATGACGGTCTACTCATGAAGCGATTCTACAAGTCCGATGGAACAGATTCCTATCTACAACTTCTTGTACCTGACAAGATGAAGTCTGAAATTATGAAACAAATGCACAACGCTCTGTTATCAGGACATCTAGGGAAAAAGAAGACCATACAGAAAATCTTGCAACGGTTCTATTGGTTTGAACTTCGAAAAGATGTGACTCTGTGGATAAAGAAATGTGATATCTGTGCTGCCAGCAAACCACCAAACAAGAAACCAAAAGCACCATGTGGAGACATGAGAGTAGGAGCACCTTGGGACAGATTATCTATCGACATGATGGGACCATTGCCGATCACCTCTCGGGGAAATCGATACATCATGGTAGTGGCTGACGCCTTCACAAAGTGGGTAGAAGCATTTCCAACACCTGATCAAACAGCAAGCACCTGTGCAAATATTTTGGTAAAAGAAGTAATCACCAAGTTCGGCTGTCCGCTGGATCTACATAGTGATAGAGGACGCAATTTTGAGAGCGATATTTTCAAGGAGCTCTGCTCACTTTTAGAAATTCGCAAAACCCGAACTAGTCCGAGGCATCCAGAAGCCAATGGACAAGTTGAGCGTTTCAACAGAACCTTAGTAAAAATGATCCGGGCATATCTGAAGGGTGAACAGCGGGATTGGGATCTACATCTCAACTACTTGACTTCTGCATACAGAGCCACACCAAACGAAACCACCGGATTTACTCCAAATTTTCTCATGATGGGAAGAGAGACCCGACAACCCTATGAATTCACACTTGTTGACAAAACCGATCAGAAAACAGATCCTCACCTTGAATTTGTAGACAACATTTTGAAGAAAATGACCAAAGCACATGAACTTGTCCGTCAACAACTCCAAAAGAATTCAGAACAACAGGAAGACAAGTTTGATGCAAAAGGCAACTTTCATCAGTATAAGGTCGGCGACCTGGTATGGGTACTCAATGAAGAAAGAAAAGAAGGAATTTGTCCAAAGCTACAAATGGCATATCAGGGACCCGCTATCATTGTCAAGAAATACAATGATTTAGACTACCTGGTCCAGTTTGATGTCAACAAGAAAGCAACGGTGCTTCATCACAATAAACTAAAGTTGTATGAAGGGGATGATATCCCAACAAAGCTGAAAACACTTCGAAAACGTCTGTTGAAGTAGTCCAGAAATTGTACATAGTGGTTGGCGCCAGTGGTCAGTGCTCATTACTCAGAACTTGTATGTCAAAAATCCATTCTCAAATCTTATTTCCTTTACAGACAAAACCAACATGAGGCCGAAAGGACGCATCTACCGATGTAAAGCTCCAGAGTGCACCTGGTCGGGTGAGAAAAGTTGGGCCATCGACCACTATGCTCGACGGCATGCCACGGATGACGAAACGCCATACGGCTGCACGGTGTGCGAGTTCCACTGCGGGTCGGAGGCAGCACTCGATAGACATGTCGGCCAACCACTCCACAGAAAGTTGCTTCAAAAACTTGGGGCGAGTGAGGAGACTGAAATTAGAAGGGGAAACGGTGCAAGCCTATTGAAATTTTTCAAGACACTTTCATCGGAGGCATCCAAAAAGGTCTGGGAAAACAAGAAACCAACAGCCAAAAAAGACAAAAAGGACCAACAGGACATAGTGCAAAGGGCAATGAACATCGCAGGAGTGAGCGAAAGTAAGGAAGACAAAGAAAATGAAACACCAGAAGAGAAAGAAACAATCTATATCATTTGCGACGACCTTGACGAAGAATTTGAAAACCTTCTGCCATCAACGAGTTCTGAGGCCGTTGTCCCCGACGCCATCACTGTCACACCAGAAAGAAAGGTCATCACTAAATCACCACTGCCAACACCGCACACAGATCTCGGAAAATCGTCAACCAGTCCTCTCAAACCTAAAGCAGTTATCTCGCCGAATCTTCCCAAACCAGTGAATTCACAGACCCTTCCAAAGCCAGTCATCTCTCAAAATCTCCCAAAACCATTGATATCGCAGACACTTCCCAAGCTAGTCACATTGCAGAATCGTCCGAAGAAACAAATAGTTCCACCAATAGTTCCCCATGACAGCATCGAGCAACTCATCGACCCTCGTCCACCAAAACCGTCAACCTCTTCCGCAGACCTAGATCTCCAGATAACTCGGTTCAACTCCCCTTTAAAATCGACATCCTCAAGTTCGTCCTCTTCTGGAAACAGTACATCATCGTCATCAACGTCAACATCACCATCACCAGAACCCGTTAAAAAAGTAAAGAGGGCCTTCGCAATTTTCAAAAGAGACAGTCAAAACAAGAGAAAGGAATCGGAGACAAATCAACAAGAACCACCGGTGAAAATCATCAAAGTTTCAGAAAAAGACGACGGCCTTGAGACGGAGGCCAGCTTCCTTCCCGACTATGAAGAACTACCCAGCCCGAGCCCAAAGACAACATCTACTTTCCCCACCATGACCGTCGCGACGAACACCTCTCCCATGCCATCAACTTCAACCCAATTTCAAACCCTGATCAACGAGATGCGATCCCTTGTAGAGACCAACCAGCAAATATCAACTCAGCTAAAGCAGACACAACAACAAGCGAGGGATGACAAGTCGAACCAAGTCCTCCAAACTGACCTACAGCGACTTTGCCGTCATGTACAACAGAATAGTATCGACCAACGGTATATGTCATCATGTATAAACAAACTGACTGCCTCCATAGATCGCGCCACCGACGCCAGCGAACGACAATCCCAGGTCATCGAGGACGCCATCAACAGAATGACAGCCGCAAAAGATACTTCATCCGAAAGTCACACCACTCATGAATCCAACATTCAACGTACACATGAAAACTTCAGAGAACCATCCAGGCCCCACCACACATCTCCAACTCCGTATGTCCATCCAAGCACCGGTCGCCGATACATTTACAACAACGCCTATCGTCGCCTCGTACGTGCCAGCGTCGATCGTCAGATGAAGAAAAAACGTTGAGAACTTTTGTTTCCATTTTTCTAGAATAATTTGTGGAAATTCCTAGGTCAGGAATATTTTTTGTTGTGTACATTAGGTTAGGATAACTGAGTATGTCCTTAGTATTGGTAAAAAAAATTTTCAGACACTAGCATTTTACTGTGTAAATTATGATTTAGACTGTAAAATTCAAAAATTTACCAACACTTGTCAAATTCACCAGAATGTGATTCAGCTTTCTGTGCTACAGCACCGGAATAAAAAATACATGTATTGTGCTTGCATGTCAGGTACAGAATAATTGATTAAAAGTGATCAGCGATGTAAAAAATTTTTGAACCGAGAAATATGGATGGTATTGTGTGTATGTACAGTATATCTCTTATTTATATGTAGTATGTATAGCTCGAAAGACTTACATGTATATATTTGTATGGCACTGCTGTGTGCGAAACATTGTGTATATAGAAGTTGTATACAAAGAAAAATGGGTATATAGTGGTATACTCAAATGTGGAGTAAAGTATATCTGTTATACTTTATATAATGATGTATTAAGTTTGCACGTGTTGTGTGAACAAAACTAGTAGTGTTTATGTAAATGAGATTTGATTCAGCTATTCCAGAGATGGGAATTACTTACTGGTAAACTTACCTGCAGAGATTCACCACACAGTAGAGTGTTGGTGAAGCATGTGAAACATGTTGATTGTAAATATGGGTATGAGAAACTTTCAGGATGTGATATTGCCTGTATATGTATGAATAACATTGCTCAAAGGAGTATATGAAAGCAACATGTGGAATGTGTCCATTGATCTTCATTGAAAAGTTCGGAGAGAACTAAACAGGATTATGTGTGTATTGTTGTGTAAAAAGTGTATAGTAATTTAAGAACTTTCCTTGTTACTCTTCTGTGGAATTCACAATTTACTGTTCAGTATTATTCTGCATGTTTGCAGATGTATCTAGAATTTTGCTCAAACCTTACTTGTGTGGAAATGTTAACAGTTTAGAATATTCTGTTTGTGTACAGATGTGTTCAGTATTTATCTGCTTCTTTGAGATGTTTTTGGTATTTATCTGGTTGTTTACAGATGAATTCACTGGTGTTAAATATTAAGTTTATTGTTATATATTTAGGTATTATACACTCTTATGACAGTACAAATGACAAATCAGTACAGCGTACAGCTTCGCTTTGTACTCTCAGGTATAAAAATAAAAAAAAAAATAAAATAAAAAAAATTATTTGTTCATGTAAGTGTAAATTCATACAGTACAGTATGAACTAGTACTTAGGATTGTTCACATGTTTAAAAGTAGGCTACATATGACATTGTGTTAGGATTGTGGGCCTACATCTAGTCCAAAAGTAAAAATATTCTTCTTGTTTTCAAATTAACCAGCATATGGTCTTGGATGTTTGAAGGGACTCAGTAACATCCAGACAGGGGATAGTGAAACGATATAGGTTCGCAGTATTTTTATTTGCTTGTTGTAAAACTCTGAATGATAACACGAATTGTCAAAGTGACAGATATTATCGCGCCGCTACAATGTACGCGCAAATACGGTAGTCCACGATAGAATCTTCGCTCGAAAAAGGGCCATTATTATTGGGGTTGGACCGGGCATGTTTTAACTATTGCTTAATTAGAGACCTGGTACCTTTAGACACACAAAGCAGTGTTTATTTGTATTCAAATCTATTGATTTACAGTGTATTTTGCATCTTTTCATGGTTTTGTTGCTCGAACTTTTCGAAATGGTGGGATTTTCCCAGGACGCAGGCAGAGCTAGTCATATCGACCAGATTTTAGTTTCGAATGGTTAGAACTGTGTTGTAGCTTCTACAAAACTTCTGATGCGTAATATAAATTGCCGATGTATTTATTCAGATTGAATATAACGATTAATGATTTTTCATTGTGCTTTTGTACAAAAATAAGATATATTTTCTGGAGTGCAGACGACGCCATATTTGTCTTGACAACTGTGATACAACTAGCTGTCAAACGTGTTAACTGGAGTTTTATCCCGTTTTCTTTAGCAAATATGTAATAAAAATATGTAGTAAAAGATTGTCTACCCCTCAAGTATTAGTTTCAGACTGTAATTCATTTATTGAGCTTGTAAATTGGATTCAAAGGGACGTTTTGTCTTGACAAGTCTTGATAAGTTTTTCGTCACGTGACCAGTCACGTGACCACAGCAGCCTATTTAACGGGTTGCAGATTCAGAATTCTTCAGTGCTCGTCTCGACCAGCACTCCCTGCACATCGACAGACTCGACTCACCACCTGCAAACAGATCTCAATTCTTATCATCTAGACACGAATTAATCAACTGATTGTAAGGATTTTTATCCTTTATCTGCAATCCAGCATATAAATTGACAGATGGCAATATAAATAAGACCATCTTCTGCAATTGACATCAGTCTTGACACATGAGTCAAGACATCTATCCTTACTGCTTCTGAGTTCGTCAATCACCTTGAATATAATATCTGAAGCACATTAAATACATGGCAACATAAGTAAGACCATCAACTCAACTGACGATGGCATTATAAATAAGACCATTCTCACGCAGATATTGTTGTGCCTTGATTTTATATCCATGAATTATATCAAGTAGATGGCATTATAATAAGACCATTTCTCAGCTACCAAATCCATCGACTATCTTCACTTGACTTTGATTGAACCTTGCATGATACAATCAGACGTCAATATGGCAAAATAAATAAGACCATACTCAGTAACAGGACGGAAATGTCATGATCCATCATTCAACTCTCACATCTTGACTCGATCGTCAAGACATCATTCCAAAAACAAACGTCACTTTGAATCCTAGCATAGTATTACCTGATCTTTAGAATAGTGAACTGAAATAGTTTCTGCAGTCAACTGATTTTCAATTGTCCACATGTTATATCAACTGTCGAATGAGTACTGACCAACGCCAAACATTCTGTACAACATTGAGTTAATGATGTGCTACATGTACTTGTAACTTGTGATTTTTGGATTGGATAATATATGTATTAAACGTTACCTTGTGTTTTTCTTGACTTTGCGGTATGAATGTGTGAATGAGTCATCATGAATCAACTCTACACTCACATTTTACAGCTCATATGGCCACAGACTATGGTGTGAATTGCATAAATCTAATTGAAGTATGAGATAATTCCACATAGAAGAGAAATTATAGCAGTACAGAAAACATAGTAATAACACATACAAATTCAATCACTTTACCGTAACATTCCGGAGATCCCGTTTTTGACTGAAATTTAACATTGGGGTCGATTGCCAACTTCTTCAATTATTGCGATAGAAGTCTGAAATTTGGTAGAAAATTGCCGTTTGTCTCCGAGGTGAAGTATGCCAAGTTATAGAACGATACGATTTAGCATCACAAAATTATCGTCAAAAACCGGTGTAAACAAGTTAGAAAAATCAGAGTATAGTTGACTATAGGCCTACTCTGATTTTTCTAACTCGTTTACACTGTTTTTTTACTGATATTTTTGCAATGCTGAAAGGTATCGTTCTATAACTTAGTACACTTCACCTGGGAGTCAAACGGCAATTTTCTATCAAATTTCGGACTTCAATCGCAAATTTTGACGAAGTTGGCAATCTAAACACATGTTAAATTTCAGCCCAAAACGAGATCTCGAGAATCTGAGCATATTCGTGGATTTGGTCCTGCTTACATTCATCAGGATTAAAATATTATTGTTATTTTGGACCAGAAATCACACTGGGGTGTATTCTACACAAACATGTTGATTTCGAAAGATTGCACTGCAACAAAACCGAACGAATTCACAAAATTGTGTGCGGACAGTGAATTTGAATGACAGGGCTGAATTTAACATTGGAGTAGATTGCCAACTTTTTCAATTTTCGAGATAGAAATCTGTAATTCGGTAGAATATTGCCGTTTGACTCCCTGGTGAAGTATGCCAAATTATAGAACGATACCGTTCAGCATCGCAAAAATATCAGCGAAAAACAGTGTAAACGAGTTAGAAAAATCAAAGTTATAATTTCACATCTATTTGTCAGTATTGTTTAATATGAGCAGTGCAAAAAATACCAGTGCCCACGCCGGCTGAAGTTCAAGGACATTTTCATCAGCTGATCAAAGTGTCTGTCGCTATGGAATATCTGTCCAATTTAGGCCTTGTTAATTCACCCGTTACTGTCTTACTAACGATTGTCATTATATGCGGCTATGCTATTCATAAAAAGCTCCAACCCAGGAACACTCCACCTTGCTACAGTGGATGGATCCCTTGGCTTGGATGTGCAATCGAGTTCGGAAAGTCGCCACTCAATTTTATTGATCAGTGCAAGAAAAAGGTACTAGCGCCATGCAGTAGCGGACGCTCCATTACCTATTGGTATTGAAAACCTCGGGCGAAAGCGTCAGGGTAGCACTAAAGCACTATGCGTGGACCGATCAGTGCATAGTGCTTTAGTGCTACGTCAGGGTACCTAATCATCGACCCTGTCCTTAATCCTCGACCCCTGCAAACACTGCCAAACAGCTTTGCAAAACAGACATCTGACGAAAAACACATTGGAAGTACTTCTAATACACATTTCAGCACATTTCACATTTCAGTTTATTCAAGTTTTGCCCAGCCGTTCGCAGGGGTCGAGGATTAGGTAGAACGTCGATAATTAGGTACTCTGACAGCTAGATCTACTGGTATTCACCACTGTTCACTATCAACAATTTTATCAGTGTTTATCACTGTCGACTGTTCGCTGCGATAGGAATGATGCACATGGCGGGGTCCTGATCCGATAGGCTGATAGGATGGGGAACTTACACAAGTAAAGTTCTACCTGGATTCCCGGGATTAGGCCCCTCCGAATTTACGTGCCTATGGGCTTATTCAAGGGGTAGCCCGACCAAATCTGGCTATTCAAGGGGATGGTCATAGCACACACCTTATATATGTATCATGCATTGATCAACAGATCAACCTGATGGTGGGCATTCTCATATAATATGTCTCACTGCGATGAGGCTTATTCTGTTTCACCATTTTTTTTGTTAACAATTTCTACAGCATATCTTCAAGTATAGGCCTAGGTAGAGCTGTAGTGGTGGGAGCCTGAGGGGACAGTACGTGGCAGTAGCCGCAGTGCACACCGAATCATGACCACATAAGTGGAACCTAAATCAAGAAAAGGCCCAACTAACTTGAACATCTGCGAGCATTCATCAATCATGTCGATAGGTGCATCCAACAATAATAGGCCTGTGTATGTTTTATTTGCAGAAAAGTTTTTTCATTCTTTTTTGCCATATCTTTCTCCAGCATGAGGATGTTATATGTTATATTAATGGCCATCAACTTTGATAATTGTTTGAAATTTAGATTGTGGGAAATACACACGTCTGCATGTATATACAATGTAGTTTGATGGCCAGCTATATACAATTATATCTCACTGCTTTCAGCTTGGACCAATATTCACACTTAAGGTTGCAGGGCGAAGAATGACCTTCCTCAATGAACCAGAGGACTTCAAATATTTCTTCAATTCTAATGATGTAGATTTCCAACAAGCTGTGCAAGAGGCCGTCCAAAGAACAGGTACTTGAAATGAGAACATTGTTTATTATATTTCCCAACTTAAGATTGGTGGATACTATGGATTTGTGTCTGTTGTACTGCTATTCAATTACGGAGAGGTTCTTAGGAATGCTCTACAGCACCATCATTTTTTGTGAGAAGATAATTATAATCCAAGTGGGCTACTGGCAACACATTTTGGGCTGAAATGAGCCTATTTAGGTCACATGGCTTAAAAAAACTATAAAGGTGGGAGTTTCAATTGATTATAATGATTTTGCATAGGCTGTGCAAAACAATATTGTTGGGAAAGGCTATCCCACGAAACCTTCATCAGGGGGATACATCTACGTGGACACCAGCTACCGGAGAGTCTAGTTTTATTTTTTCCATACACAAATGATACATGATCATACTTTATTTTTTCTTAAAAGTCATGTTTGATTTTTGAAAGCATCCATTCCTGAAGAGGCATTCTACAAACACCACACCAAGATTCATGATATTGTGAAATGGCGACTTGGTCAATCTCAGTTGGATCCGTTTTGCAAATCACTCAATACAAACTTCAGTGCAGTTCTCAACCAGTGGGGTGAAAAAGGTATGCATACCACATTGATGAATTAGAGTGAAATCTCGATAGACTTGATGTGTATAATAAATTATGTATATGTATACATGTATGTCGTACTGTAACATATATTTCAGGTAATGGAGACTTGAACAAACTGGTACGAAGCTCAATGTACAAGGTCATCATAGATAATTTGTTTGGCAGAGAAGTTCTTCCAACCAATGAGGTAAAACATCAGCTATATCTGGAATTTATGCTGTTGAAATATTTATATATTATATGTACTCGTGCATTTACAAGTGTACTTTGATTGTGAATCATGTTGATATACATGTATATCTCTCAGGACACCTTTAGCATCCTTGAGAAGTATTTTGTGAAGTTTGATGAGGACTTTGAGTATGCCTCACGACTACCACCTGTTTTCCTCAAGTAAGACAACAAAACATTTGCACATTATACATTATTCATTTATACATAATTCTGCAATTGATACTTTTTCAAGCTTCCCAGTCTCTGTTCATGTTACCATGGTTACTCACAAGTTTTTTGTAGGGAATGGAGTGCATCAAAGTCGTGGCTTCTCGACGTCTTTCATAATGTGATGAAATCATTGGATTTGAGCAGTCGCCCAACAGAACAGGAGGTATGCCTCACAACTCGAGTAGTAACGGTATTTATTATTGCCATTAGGAATTTCAGATGGTTGACAGAATGGTCCCTAATTGGATAATTTTGATTATAGACACTGCTGCAGACCCTAGTGAAGGCAATTGGGGATAACTCTGCACCAAAATTCTCTTTGTTGATGATGTGGGCTGCTTTGGCCAACGCAATACCTGTAAGATACTTCACAATTCTCATTCAACGAAATAACAATCGTTTACGTAATCTAGATGTTATATTGTCAATTTGCACATGTCAAATACACTTACATATATGTAAAATACTGTGTTAGCTATTGAGTCACACGTTCATTGAACTGTAACCATTTTTGGTATTTTTTTGCCCCTGTTTACAGATTACGTTCTGGACATTAGCCTTCATGCTGTCGGATGCGAAATGCTTGAAACGTGCAAGAAGTGAGGTGGAACAACTTGTAGCAGGTCAGTAAAATAATATATATCATGGAGCTGCTGTATTTTATTTGACTCAGGTATCCTCAAACACTCTTCCAGTTTAAAGGCAACATTAAATTACAAGATTCTGGCTTTCCACAATGCAGGCAAGTAGTTGTTGGCCCTCCCTAAATATGATACACATGTACATGAACATAAAGTTGAATTCATTCAAGTTGTACTCAGTGCACTAAGATTCTGTTGCAGGCTGAATAATTATTATGTTCACTCTACAGAGAAGGGTAGACCCAGGATAGTGGAGTTCAGCCAACAAGACCTCACACATCTACCGTACCTCAAACAGTGTATGCTGGAGGCCATACGCCTGAGATCTCCAGGAGTCATAGCTCGTGGCGTCAAAAAACCTCTCCACATCAAGGTAATCAATCATGTATAAGTCATGATGAATGAAACATTGCAACAGATATCGATGCTTTCATTTAATTTCTGCACATGTTATGTTAGTTCAGAGACACACTCTGTGGTCACACTATCCAAGTGATCAACCCTTTCACCTTACCAACTTTGTATCATATATCATTTGTGAGTACACTGTAACAGTGTTTGTTTGCTGTTGCAGGGTTACACAGTACCTGCTGGGGACATGCTGCTGCTGTCACCATACTGGTCCCATAGAAACACTGCCTACTTCCCAGAACCTGAACAATTCAAACCGGTAAGTTGTGTACCTAATAACACAGCCTACCAGTTATAAAATTAGGACATTCTGTTACTTAACAAAAGGACGCAACCATGGTGCCTTCAGATATGGTAACATGCTTGCATATTATCAGTGTTCATCTGTGTTATTGAAATCAAGTCGTCTTGCAGCAACTGTTTACAGGGAATAACCTTGAACATGATAATTTGCACTCACAGGAACGCTGGGAGGCTGCAGACTTGGAGAAGAACAATTTTCTGGAAGGTTTTGTTGCCTTTGGTGGAGGTCGATACCAGTGTCCTGGAAGGTTTGTATCTACAGTGTATACATTTTTGAGTTGTTCATTGTTCTGATAAAATTCATTGGCATTTTTGCAGTTTGAGTTTTAACCTCTATAATGAACACTTTTGTATGAGTATTTACTCCTAAGGAGGACGCACCGTGGCTCATGCTGGAAGTGTATGAAGCATGAACCATGGTGCTCCCATCGTGGTATTAGTTAGGTGTTTATTATAGAGGTATGTAATAAATACCGGTTTTCACCATTATTACACTTGAATAAATGTGCCAGAGAGAGAAATATTACTGGGTCAGTTTCCTCCACGTACAGATGGTTCGCAATGTTGGAGATCCAGCTGTTTTTGGCTATCATCCTGCACAAGATGGAGCTCGAACTACTGGAGCCAGTCCCGAAACATGTAAAGTCAACTTTGAGTCATGAATTCATCATAATATTGTGTTCAACGTGCTCTCACGAGTTTCTCACAATATCAGTAAATGATGTATCTCTTTTTGATAGTTCGTAGAAAATTATAGTATTTATCATGTTCCTAGAAAGTACTTACACTTGTCATGCAATTGATTTGATTGTGTTTTGTTTTGATACAGAGTCCTCTACACTTGGTTGGCACACAGCAGCCAGAAGGATCAGCCACTGTGTCATTCCGTCTTATCAATTAGTCATGACCAGGTGCTATACTTATACTTAAATCTTTATACATTTACATTCCAGCGCAGTGGAGAGCGCAGTATGTAATTCTTGTTGTAGAGCAAAGAGAATGGTCCAAGCGACTGTACAATGTAGACTGGTAGAAGCTTCAGCATCATAATGTTTTGTTACAGTTTGTCACGGAGTACATGTAGGAAAATATGATGTAATGAGTTGATTGATGAACTCGAAAACGAACAATATGTAACAATTGTACATGTGACTCATCCAAACAATGTGTAACTATCATTAAAGTGTGTAGCATGTTGTACTCCCACCTAAACAAATATATGCAGCTGTCTCAGTAGTCTTTCACATTGAAGTCTGTGTAGTTATGATGTTTTCTGTAATGTCAACGGTGAGGTACTGTACTGCAGGGAAAATCATTGTATCACTGACTGAAGACAAATCCGAGACTGTGATTGGCCAATCACAATGGTGATACAAACCTGTATCCTGAATATCTAATTTGGCACGTGCCACTTATGATAGGAGTTCCCATATCCTTTGCGAGTCTCGTTTTCAGTCAGTGATAAGTTTGTTACCCCATGTCTGTTCACGAAATACGGAATTAAGGCATTTCGGCAGAAATGGTTTTAGCAGAATTTTTTTTTCTTCTTCTTCTTCTTCCGGCACTTTTGGTTTCCGGACGATAACTTTAGATTGCCTTGACGGATCCTCGTCAAATTTTCATCACAAGTCAGAAATGATATGTGGAAGAACCCTATTCTTTTTGAGCCGGATCCGAGGTCCGTGAGGATGAAATCAAGGCTAATTTTGAGACTTGGTTTCCGGACGTTAACTGGAAAAATATTTACGCAATGGTTGCAGAACTCTGCATGGAGGTTCATATGCCACCAGGGAAGAACCCTATTGATTTTGGGATCGATCCGTCAAACGACCTTTGACCTAGAGGTCAAAATGATTTTTTGCTGGTTCATCCTTGAGGCTTCCTGCATATCTCGGAAACCGTGCATCGTAGAGCGAAACGGACGTTATTTTCGGACTCGTCGCCCTAGACAAACATCTCTAGGGTGTATTATTTTTTTTGATCCGGCTCCGAGGTCCGTGAGGTCCTTGAGGATGAAATCGAGGCTGATCTTGAAACTTGGTTTCCGGAAGAACTCGAAAAATATTCAGGCAATAGTTGCAGAATTTTGCACGGAGGTTTATATATCAACAGGGAAGAACCCTATTGATTTTGGGATTGATACGTCAAACGACCTTTGACCTAGAGGTCGAAATAATTTTTTGCTGAGTCATCCTTGAGGCATCCTGCATATCTCGGAAACGGTGCGTCGTAGAGCGAAACGGACGTTATTTTCGGAATCGTCGCCCTAGACAAACATGTCTAAGGGGTATTATGGATGAAGATTGACCTTGACCCGAAATTTTTTTGCCGAGTCGGCATTTTTCGTTTTCGTCGATATCTCGGAAACGGTGCGTCGTAGAGCGAAACGGACGTTATTTTCGGACTCATCGCCCTAGACAAACATGTCTAAGGGGTATTATTGATGAACTTTGACCTTGACCCGAAATTTTTTTGCCGAGTCGGCATTTTTCGTTTTCGTCGATATTTCGGAAACCGTGCTTCGTAGAGCGAAACGGACGTTATTTTCGGAATCGTCGCCCTAGACAAACATGTCTTAAGGGTATTATGGATGAACTTTGACCTTGACCCGAAATTTTTTTGCCGAGTCGGCATTTTTCGTTTTCGGCGATATCTCGGAAACGGTGTGTCGTAGAGCGAAACGGACGTTATTTTCGGACTCGTCGCCCTAGACAAACATGTCTTAAGGGTATTATGGATGAACTTTGACCTTGACCCGAAATTTTTTTGCCGAGTCGGCATTTCTTGTTTTCGTCGATATCTCGGAAACAGTTCGTCGTAGAGCGAAACGGACGTTATTTTCGGACTCGTCGCTCTAGACAACATTTATCTTATGTGTATTATGGATGAACTTTGACCTTGACTAAAAAATTTTTTGCCGAGTTGGCATTTTTCGTTTTCGTCGATATCTCGGAAACGGTGAGTCGTAGAGCGAAACGGACTTTTTTTCGGACTCATCGCCCTAGACAAACATGTCTAAGGGGTATTATTAGGGCATTTCGGCCCGAAATGCCCTTATGGTTTTGTCTGGTTTTTTTTTTTTTTTTTTTTTTTTTTTTTTACTTTCCGTCGTTTTGGTTTCCGATCAATAACTCGGGAACACCTGAACGGATCTTGTCCAAATTTACACCACTGGTCAGAAATATTACATGGAAGACCCCTATTGTTTTGGAGGCGGCTCCGGGGTCCGTGAGGTCCGTGAGGATGAAATCAAGGTTGATTTTGAGACTTGGTTTCCGATCGATAACTCAAAAAGTATTCATGCAATGGCAAGTATTCTCTGCATGGGAGTTCATATACCACCAAGGAAGAACCCTATTGATTTTGGGATCACTCCGTCGAACGACCTTTGACCTAGAGCTCGGAAGAATTTTTGCTGATTCATCCTTGAGGCTTTCTTGCATATCTCGGAAACGGTGTGTCGTAGAGCGAAACGGAGCTCAATTTCGGCCTCCTGGCACTAGACAAACTAGTCTAGGGGGTATCTTGGGTCGAAACGACCCCTGGTGTCGATTTTTTTTTTCGCCGACTCGGCACTTCCTGTTTGTCCGTATCTCGGAAACGGTATGTCGTAGAGCGAAACAGAGCTCAGTTTCGGCCTCCTGGCACTAGACAAACTAGTCTAGTGTGTATCTTGGGTCAAAACGACCCCTGGTGTCGATTTTTTTTTTCGCCGACTCGGCACTTCCTGCTTGGCCGTATCTCGGAAACGGTATGTCGTAGAGCGAAACGGAGCTCAATTTCGGCCTCCTGGCACTAGACAAACTAGTCTAGTGTGTATTTTGGGTCGAAACGACCCCTGGTGTCGATTTTTTTTTTCGCCGACTCGGCACTTCCTGTTTGGCCGTATCTCGGAAACGGTATGTCGTAGAGCGAAACGGAGCTCAATTTCGGCCTCCTAGCACTAGACAAACTAGTCTAGTGTGTATCTTCGGTCGAGACGTCCCCTGGTGTCAAATTTTTTTTTCGCCGACTCGGCACTTCCTGTTTGGCCGTATCTCGGAAACGGTGCGTCGTAGAGCGAAACGGAGCTCAATTTCGGCCTTTTGGCACTAGACAAACTAGTCTAGTGTGTATCTTGGGTCGAAGCGACCCCTGGTGTCGATTTTTTTTTTCGCCGACTCGGCACTTCCTGTTTGGCCGTATCTCGGAAACGGTACGTCGTAGAGCGAAAGGGAGCTCAATTTCGGCCTTCTGGCACTAGACAAACTAGTCTAGGGGGTATCTTGGGTCGAAACGACCCCTGGTGTCGATTTTTTTTTACGCCGACTCGGCACTTCCTGTTTGGCCGTATCTCGGAAACGGTGCGTCGTAGAGCGAAACGGAGCTCAATTTCGGCCTCCTGGCACTAGACAAACTAGTCTAGTGTGTATCTTCGGTCGAGACGACCCCTGGTGTCGAATTTTTTTTTCGCCGACTCGGCACTTCCTGTTCGGCCGTATCTCGGAAACGGTGCATCGTAGAGTGAAACGGAGCTCAATTTCGGCCTTTTGGCACTAGACAAACTAGTCTAGTGTGTATCTGGGGTCGAGACGACCCCTGGTGTCGAATTTTTTTTTCGCCGACTCGGCACTTCCTGTTTGGCTGTATATCGGAAACGGTTCGTCGTAGAGTGAAACGGAGCTCAATTTCGGCCTTTTGGCACTAGACAAACTAGTCTAGTGTGTATCTGGGGTCGAGACGACCCCTGGTGTCGATTTTTTTTTTCGCCGACTCGGCACTTCCTGTTTGGCCGTATCTCGGAAACGGTGCGTCGTAGAGCGAAACGGAGCTCAATTTCGGCCTCCTGGCACTAGACAAACTAGTCTAGTGTGTATCTTCGGTCGAGACGACCCCTGGTGTCGATTTTTTTTTTCGCCGACTCTGCACTTCCTGTTCGGCCGTATCTCGGAAACGGTGTGTCGTAGAGTGAAACGGAGCTGAATTTCGGCCTTTTGGCACTAGACAAACTAGTCTAGTGTGTATCTGGGGTCGAGACGACCCCTGGTGTCGAATTTTTTTTTTCGCCGACTCGGCACTTCCTGTTTGCCATATCTCAGAAATGGTACGTCGTAGAGCGAAACGGAGCTCAATTTCGGCCTTCTGGCACTAGACAAACTAGTCTAGGGGGTATCTTGGGTCGAAACGACCCCTGGTGTCGATATTTTTTTTCGCCGACTCGGCACTTCCTGTTTGGCCGTATCTCGGAAACGGTGCATCGTAGAGCGAAACGGAGCTCAATTTCGGCCTCCTGGCACTAGACAAACTAGTCTAGTTTGTATCTTCGGTCGAGACGACCCCTGGTGTCGAATTTTTTTTTCGCCGACTCGGCACTTCCTGTTTGGCCGTATCTCGGAAACGGTTCGTCGTAGAGAGAAACGGAGCTCAATTTCGGCCTCCTGGCACTAGACAAACTAGTCTAGGGGGTATCTTGGGTCGAAACGACCCCTGGTGCCGATTTTTTTTTTCGCCGACTCGGCACTTCCTGTTTGCCATATCTCAGAAACGGTCCGTCGTAGAGCGAAACGCAAAAATGCCTAAGGACGGGGTATGTCACTTAAACTTTGACCACGGACAGATTCAGAGTCATTATGGTTCTACGCGGTCTCTTAGGTAAATGTTAGGTAGGAATAGAACTCACACGAAATGCCCCAAGGCATCTTCAGGCCTTGACGTCTAGTTTTAGATGGCCTTGATGGATCCTTGTCAAATTTTCACCACAAGTCAGAAATGATATGTGGAAGAACCCTATTCTTTTTGAGCCAGATCTGACGTCTGTGAGGTCCGTGAGGATGAAATCAAGGCTAATTTTGAGACTTGGTTTCCGGACGATAACTGGAAAAATATTCACGCAATAGTTGCAGAACTCTGCATGGAGGTTCATATGTCACCAGGGATGAACCCTATTGATTTTGGGATCGATCGGTCAAACGACCTTTGACCTAGAGGTCAAAATAATTTTTTGCTGATTCATCCTTGAGGCTTCCTGCATATCTCAGAAACTGTGCGTCGTAGAGCGAAACGGACGTTATTGTCGGACTCGTCACCCTAAACAAACATCTCTAAGGGTTTTTTTTTTTTTGATCCGGCTCCGAGGTCCGTGAGGTCCGTGAGGATGAAATCAAGGCTGATTTTGAGACTTGGTTTCCGGACGATAACTCAAAAAATATTCAGGCAATAGTTGCAGAACTTTGCATGGAGGTTTATATACCACCAGGGAAGAACCCTATTGATTTGGGGATCGATACCTCAAACGACCTTTGACCTAGAGGTCGAAATAATTTTTTGCTGAGTCATCCTTGAGGCATCCTGCATATCTCGGGAACGGTACATCGTAGAGTGAAACGGACGTTATTTTCGGACTCATCGCCCTAGACAAACATGTCTAAGAGGTATTATGGATGAAATTTGACCCGAAATTTTTTTGCCGAGTCGGCATTTTCTGTTTTCGTCGATACCTCGGAAACGGTGCGTCGTAGAGCGAAACGGACGTTATTTTCGGACTCATCGCCCTAGACAAACATGTCTAAGGGGTATTATGGATGAACTTTGACCTTGACCCAAAATTTTTCTGCCGAGTACAAACATGTCTAAGGGGTATTATGGATTAACTTTTTTTTATGGACCTTGACCCAAAATTTTTCTGCCGAGTCGGCATTTTTCGTTTTCGTCGATATCTCGGAGACAGTGCCTCGTAGAGCGAAAAGGAAACGGAAACGATGCTTCGTAGAGTGAAACGGACGTTATTTTCGGACTCATCACCCTAGACACACATGTCTAAGGGGTAATATGGATGAACTTTGACCTTGACCCGAAATTTTTCGTTTTCGTCGATATCTCGGAAACAGTGCGTCGTAGAGCGAAACGGACGTTATTTTCAGACGCGCGCCCTAGACAAACATGTCTTGATGGTAATATGGATGAACTTTGACCTTGACCCGAAATTATTTTGCCGAGTCGGCATTTTTCGTTTCCATCGATATCTCGGAAACGGTGCGTCGTAGAGCAAAACGGACATTATTTTCGGACTCGTCGCCTTAGACAAACATGTCTTTGGGGTATTATGGATGAACTTTGACCTTGACCCGAAATATTTTTGCCGAGTCAGCATTTTTCGTTTTCGTCTCAGAAATGATGCTTCGTAGAGCGAAACGGACGTTATTTTCGGACTCGTCTCCCTAGACACACGTCTAAGGGGTATTATGGATGAACTTTGACCTTAACCCGAAATTTTTTTGCCGAGTTGACATTTTTCGTTTTCGTCGATATCTCGGAAACGGTGTGTCGTAGAGCGAAACGGACGTTATTTTCGGACTTGTCGCCCAACATGTCTTGGGGGTATTATGGATAAACTTTGACCTCGACCCGAAATTTTTTTGCCGAGTCGGCATTTTTCGTTTTCGTCGAGATCTCGGAAACGGACGTTGTTTTCGGACTCGTGGCACCAGACAAACATGTCTAAGGGGTAATACAGATGAACTTTGACCTTGACCTGAAATGTTTTTTTGCTGAGTCGACATTTTTCATTTTCGTCCATACATAGCGCCACAAGAAATAGTCTTTACAGAGGGGGAAGTCTTTATTGAGGGGGGTCTTATCTGAGGGGGACCACTGTATCTAGGAAACAATGTGTCGTAGAGCCCATGGCAAACATGTTTTAAATATTACGAATTAGTCCTAACACCGAAATGCCTCCAAGGCATCTTTAGGCCTTGACGTCTAGTTTTAACTGTAATTTTTTTTGCGGAGTCGACATTTTCCATTTTCGGCGATATCTAGTATATATTATAAATTAATCATCACACCGAAATGCCTCCAAGGCATCTTTAGGCCTTGACGTCTAGTTATATTTACATCTAGCTGTCCGTATCTTGTGTCGAAGGTGGCTCGTGTCAAATTAGATATTCAAGATACGGATTTATATCACTGTTGTGATTGACCAATCACAGTCTCGGATTTTTGTTTAGTCAGTGATTACTAATAGCATCAAATCAAAAAGTTATATTGTGTATTGAGAGTAGTTTTGTACATTTTATACATCTGATACATGTCTGTATGATATTTGGACAAAGATCACACAAAATATGGTATGATCTCTTTCTATTACAAAACAAGTGGATTTTGTTAGCCACTTATAAATTGTACATCATGAGAGAATAATTATCAAGCCTTTGTTAAGAATAAATATTTGCTTCTGCAATAGTCTTTTGTTCATGTTGTTTGCCCAGTAAACCCATTCACAGAGATCAACTAACACAGGAATCAGTCTTACATGTAAGCACATGTATATATCCATACATATATTATTCTACAATGCATGAAATATGATGACGGTTAATTTGCATCGTTTTATACTTCACTATTAACGTTGACACAGAAGTTGTAATGAACATTTCCACATAATCAGTACAGTTGGATACCTTATAACAAAGTGTGAATAACAAACATAAACTTAGCACATAGAACCACATATTTGCTGCAATTCTTAACATCTATAAGTGTTCACTATAAAGTTTAAACACTTTATTACAGAGATATGTATGTAACATTTGGCATCCATCGAATAGATGATGGAAGCCGAAATGATGACCCGGCTCATCTATGGCCTAGTACTACGACTGAAATTTGAAGCACAAAGCTGTCCAATACGACAATGCAAAATCACATTATGACTTCCTGCCTCGAGACTTGCACCAAATCCACTTCATGTCAACAGATTTATCATCCAATAAAGAGATAAAAGCCACGGACAAGAGCATGATGCTGTACTCCAGCTACGCAACCAGGGGCTATTGGAAAAGATGAGTGTTCCATCAGTGACATGTATCAAGCGACTCAATAACCAGCATTGATCTGTCGTGGGAATATTTGGTGTGGAATATTTGGTGTGATATCTTGGCGTACATTAGTGATCTAACCATTATCAATAAAGCGGCACGGATGAAGCTCATCCCTTGCTTATCAATAGCGACGTTGAGTGATAATGGTATCTATTTAAAACTGATTTAGATATCAACTTGTTTGTCAGAAGCACACTGTTTTATTTTCACATTTGGGAAGATACTTTTGGGAGGTCAATATCAGCCTCAGTGTTTGTTAATATTTACATTTTGGATCATCAAGAGATGCATTTACATGTAGAAAGGTATGGTATCAACCCAATATTGTGCTAGTGAGCTTTTGTCAATCACACTACATGTACTCAACAAACAAAATCCATGTGTACACTTTACGATAAGTTAGGATTGCTGTATGAGAGTGTGTTTTTCATGTTTTTTACTTTAATTTTTCAGATCAATATATATGTGAGTATTAGAGGTCAAACATGCCCATCCATTGGCAATGTCTGCTATTGTCACAAAGGTTGTTGAGGATGTATCCGCTGCCGAGAGATGGTCCACCTTCCCCCCATACTCCATGCTGCTGTTTAACTCTACAAGTTATATGTTCTTCAGTGACAATGACTCCAGTGACTTTTGGTCAGAGGCACCAGATTCATTCACAAAGTACAGCACAGCTGACTACGATATATTCATACCGACAACGTTCAAAATCATTCTGGGAGTGTTCATGGTACTGCTCATCCTTGTGGCTATGATCGGTAATAGTGTGGTCTGCTACATTGTTTATCAAAGGAAAACGATGCGCTCTGCAATCAACCTACTCCTAGCAAACCTGGCGTTCAGTAATGTGCTACTTGCCGTCTTATGCATGCCTTTTTCACTAGCCACGCTTATCATCGAGGACTGGATTCTTGGTGACATTATGTGTAAAGTCGTGGGCTTCTTTCAGTCACTATTCATCTCTGTAGACGTCTTGATGCTGCTTGCAATCAGCGTACACAGGTACATGATCATCGTGATTAAGAAGGATACGTTGACTCCTTCGAGAGCGAGGATAACCATCTGCGTGTCCTGGCTTTGTACTGTCTTACTCAGCCTGCCGCCCACTGTAGGCTGGAGTGAGTACACCTACTACACAGGATGGATGACTTGTACACTACGACAATTCACCAGTGTTCCAGACAAAACATACGTTGTACTTTACCATACTGTCGTTTTCTTCCTGCCCACGACCGTTCTGACTTTCTGTTTTATGTCGATCATTCGGGTGGTCCACCGGAGGAGGCACAGGATCCACAGTCAATCTCCAGACCTCGTCCTCCCGACACCCAAGCGAGGTCTCTCCGTCTCCTCACTACCACGCGTGTCCATCGACATGAACCTCAAGATCAGGGCCTTCAAGACGATCTGTATCTTGTCGGCACTGTTCGTCATGTGTTGGCTACCGTATGGTGTTTGTATCACTCTCTGGAACTTGAATCATGACACAGTTTCAAGGTACATTGGAGGAAATATTGTGACTTTCTTAGGCTACTTGAACTGTGCACTCAACCCTGTGATCTATTTTGTGAGGATCCGGAAATTCCGTCAGGCCTGTCTGGAGATGATTCCAAAGTCCGTTCGAGGACTTCCACCTTGTCCAAGCAATGCCAAGCGCAGGATCAATCCTGCAACAGCCTATGAGTACAGTGATCACCCCCAGTCACAACAGCAGCAGGGGTGTGCTGAGCTCCAACAACAGCAGAAAGGTTGTACACAGCTCCAGAAACAACAGAAGAGATGTACACAGCTCCAACAACTGCAGGTTGAGAGTTACATACAACAGAGTCAATCTACATCTGTGTGATACTCACACTCAACAGTGTCAACAGATGGGCACAAGTTTATAGAACAGGGCTGTACTAAAAATCAACAAAATCAGCTAATAGCACTGTTTAACCATCAGTGAAAACATTATATCTAGAAACCCATTTTATTGGCCTATTTCGCGAGCCAATGAATGCTGCCAAATTCAATGGACCCTGAGAGAACCCTAAATGAAATGTCCGTGAAATACACAAGTCCAAAAATTTCAATCAAATACAGATTTCACAATAATGCAAACTACTGTTATGTGTGTCATGACATTTTATTGTTTATCGCACACCAAAGGCATATATGTATATTGTACATGTACATCCATTTCCTTATGTCAATGTAGATGACTTTGACATGCATGTCAATTTTCCTCATGTCAATATGATGACTTTACGCGCATGTAATTTAAGCTTGCACGTAATCATCATAAACTCTTCGTACATTCATACATACATGCATACATACACATACATCCAGGCATTGTTTTATTAAAATCTAAATTTTGATATCACACTCTGCATAGTACCTATATACAAGGTATACCACCAATCATGGTATGTCCTACAGGTATACATCATCGTGTATACATGTACATCATACAGTTTTACGATAATACGTGTACTGTATCATGAGCAAGATCAACAAACATATTACTCTGATTTGTTCACATAGGTTTTTGCTCTTGTTCAGCGATGCTAAATGATTTCATAATATATAACTTGCCATACGTCATTGGGGATCAAAATTAATGGCAATTTTGGGCCCAAGTAGGGTATGCTGCACCCTAATACTTCTTGTCCACTAAATGAATGCCAATTAATCCATCTCTTTAATCATAACTGTAAGAGGAAGAGAGCGCAGGATATACTAGTTGGGCGCATTTTCATAGAAAGTTTCAAAATTTTGCCAATAAAATTGAACAAATTTTCACTCTACTACAACGGCAAATTTTGGCCAGAATCTTGTCGTCAACATCGAGTCATGGAACTCGTCGCTCAAAAATGATTTTCAGGCTTCAAATAACACAGATGAGTTTTGGTAATATCCAGAACACTGTTGAATACACAAATTGGACAAAAAATACCTACATGTATAAACCTAAAATTTTTTAATTTTTTAAATGTCTTAGTCGGATTTGTCTATTGGTGCTGGTAACTCGCCAGGTCCAGGAGCCAATAACATAGTTGTTACACCGAGTCCAGCACACAGAGAGCCGAGCAAACTTGGTCCAGCGATGTGATATTCCTGTGCAATACCCCCCAGCGTAGGGGACAGCATCCGCGCAAATGCTAGAATAGAACCACCAAAGCCAAGGAGTACTCCTTTCTTCTGGCCATGGCCGCGTTTTATAGTCAAGTTCGTTGAACAGACTCGAGCGATCTGATTGGCTACACTGAGCGGTGTCATTGCGAGAACGAGTAGTGACAACGAAGGAGAAAATGTCATTAACACCAGAGACGAGAACTGTAGGATGCCTGCGTGTAGCAGTAACTTGAAATCGTTGTTGTAATATCCTGCAATCCTTCCGACGAAAAACCCTGACACTGTGCCAACTGCTCCACTGTAAGACGTTATGTAGCCAGTGGTTTTAGCATCAGCTGCATATTTATACTCGAGCATTAGAACGAAGTTGTTGCGGTAGACCATCACTGCGAAACCCATGAGGAATCGCACCAGGAAGATGTCCCACATCTGCGACCAGTCGATGTCTCTAATTGCGGCAGTAAGCGACACACTCTGGGAAGATGTGTGCTGTGACGCAGACTTTGGCTTGGAGCCCAGTTCCTTTGGCACAAAGCACCAAACTATCACTGGAAGAGAAGAAATCATTCATTACAAGTTATTCATCTGAACAATCAAATTAATATTTTGCATAAATTCATAGATCAAACATGTATACTATAACTAGGCAAATCTGTTTTTTCATGGAAGTAATATTTTCGTTCAAAATTTTTGATGTGCATCACTGTGTATGTAGCCATGTGCAATCACATCAACAAAAAGTCACAAAATTGTTCCATTCATCATGCAACAAGACATTCACTTTGACTGATGAACTACAAGAAACTACATTACACTTGCATGGAATGATAACAACACAAAACATACCAGCATTCACAACAAACAGAGAAGTGGTTAGGTTGGCTGCCAGTGCAAAGCCTTCCTTTCCCTCAACCAGGTGACCGCTTAAGCTGGGCCCCAGAACGAACCCGAGGGTGGACAACGCGAAATATTGGCCCTGAATTGTTGACAGTTCACTGTGTGGAACACTGTCCATCAAGCAAATCTTGACCAGGTTCTGGGTTTGTTTGAAAACACCTGGAAATGATATTTTGCCATTCTACATACACCCCAGTTTTCATTTCGAACTTCGGTGAAAAGAGTTTTTGAGCTTATCACCTATCAATATTTTTCAGGGTAAGGAACCATCACCGTCTGAGCAGGATAACAAGGTGGAGTCTCCGATGCCACATGCAAAGAATAATATACCTGATGCACTGAAGAAACAAGGCATTCTACATGAATAGATACCAAGACCATGAACACTGAAAGCCATTTGCTGAACACAGAAGTTCACTCAGACATACTGTTACTCAAGTACAAGCATACATCATGCAATATTCCAGAATGTCAAGCAAGCCACCCACCTAGGTTGAGCAGAAAGACACTCGCGGTTGCCATGGAAGCGAGCCTATAGCCTCCGTCATAGCTCATCATGTGACCACCAATAGTTGGCCCAATGATGAAACCAACACTTGAGATAGCGTTCATGCGACCAAACACCTTGGACTGCTGGTCGGCAGGGACTAAGTCAGCCAAGGAACCGCGAGATAGGTCTTGTGTGTGCTTGAACAGACCTTCAGGAGACAGAACACCAGTACATGCAGATCAGTAGGATTTATTTAAGATGTACATGTGCTGTGCACATATCAGAGAGCAAAGAGCAGAGAAATACAGGTTATATTTACGTGTAAGTTATTTAAAGATAAAGTTGTAATTTGAAGCAGTACTAAGTCAAGCATGCTACATGTACTGTTGAAATTGTGTATGAAATCAATATTATTCTTATAGAACTATTAAATCTCAGACATGAATAAGGTAAATGCAAGCAATGCAAGAGACGATATTGGAGAGGACATTGGAAAGTATGTCATTGTTTTAGCATCTATTGAATAATCATGTTCTAAAATCAGATGCATAATATATTGTTATGTTTAAATTCTGAAGATGATAATTGAATGGTCCGATAACATTTCTCACTGATACACATTTATAAACATTGCATATTGACACCATAATGATATTATACCAATTAACATGCATGACTCAACCACACTGAAATAGCTCGAAAGGCATTGAATTTAAGGATTTATGAATTTCAGGTAAAATATACATTAATTTTCTTTTAGAGAGACATGTATACCGGTAATCTACGTGATCTAGGAAATGTATATCACATCATATCACCACCTGACCTGCAGGTATCCGGGCCAGGAGGAGCAGTAGGACCGAGTTGGACATTCCGAGGAGGATATATCCCAACGCAGCCAGAACGAGACAGCAGAGCAGCACAAATCGCCGGCCTGACACATCGCTCCAACGACCCTACACAGGCGAACGTTCAATTAGATGAATATCTCATGTTTATAATGCCATTGGATGTCAAAGCAAGGTACCTCTGGGCACTTCACCTAGAAGCTATACATGTATCTCTACCATTAATAACGTATAAAATGGATTTCATGACAAAATATATGCCACATATAAAATATATATATACATGTACTTGTCAGTTCTGTAAGTTGTCTCTAAATCCTGGTTACCTATTTATTGGAGAGTTTGGCATATCAATCACTACAAGAATGGTGTGCATACAAAGTGCAATAACTCACTATAAATGGACTCGAAAACAACTGCAGTCCACCATAAACAGACCCTGAAACGAAGCTTGAAAGTTAATCAATGTTAATGTGTATATTCGTAGAAAGATAAGATCTTATTGGAATTTTGACCGATAATTAATTTTGCAAACATGCATTCTACTTACTATACAATGCTGCAAAGCTTGGCATGAAAGCCTAATAACTGTTTCACAAATGTACATACCCCATGAGTCCTAATAGAAAAGCGGCGCTCTAATGCAAGATTTTCAACATCAGCTCGCGTAAAAATAAGCAAAATTTCAGAGAAATTTGTGGGGAATCCTTGATATGTTATGTATACAGTGTTTATCATGACTTGATTTTCAGATATAAGACCTTTTTATAAGAAAATAAGGACAGTTATAAAGTGAGGAAGATGACAATTTTTTAAGCAGAAGAGGAAGTGCTCTTCTATCAGGGCATGTGTTCTATTATTACCAATATGGTATATAATTTATCACCTATAATCCCAGCAAGAGAAGGTGATGCACCAATGTTCTTCGCATGCTTGGACAACAGAGGCACGACCAGACTCACAGCCAACAGGTCCTGGAATAAACACATGATTAGATAACTATTAACTATACATGGAAACAGAAAGCTATTAGCATGATTAGTATTCTCTAGCAGGGCCTCTGCACACTTTGTGATTTTTATATTGTTTATTGGGCCCCACTGTGCCTGATATTAATTCCACAGCCGTGTCTGATATGAGACCAACGTTGGGCCGCTACAGCAATACTGTGAGCGGTGAGCAGATTCGCAAAGTTTCGGTTTGTGGTGGGGGTATTGGGCGATAATAGGTTGTTTCGATGTAAGACGTTTGGAAGTAGATCTAGTATTGCACCATTTCTATCCTGAAGAAGTGATAGTTTAGTTAAGTCGGCTTCAATGATGATAAGCAAACATATATGGCATACGTTTCCTTACCAGGAACCCGATTAAATAGAAAATAGTCGTGATTCGTTTCCAATCCATCAGTTGGCTGGGTAAATTCCACTTCCAGTTTCAGTTTCGGTATTTTCATTATGGAAGGGAAAATACGACATTTCACTGGATTGGTTGTAGGACGGTAAAACTGCTGATCCTAGATCACATCAGAAACCCATAAGAGTTTCTTCCCATAAGAGAACCCTTATGGGTTTCTGATCACATGTATTAGGGACAGTATGATTAGATCTAACAACTGATATTACACTCTTCCCATCGTAGGCATATCCACCCAAAGAACACTCTTAAAGTGATATGGGCACGAAAACTATTTTTTCCATATCAATTACATATACCTATTACCAAAAGTCTGGAATCACTTTTATCTAGTTTTGAAATAATTATGCTTTTGCGATAATACACAAAATCTATGGATCAGTTACTTGCTATAGATGTTTGAGGCAAGCATACAGGATAAAATGATATTTATTATTGATGACAGTTGTGCAAATGCATTTGTTAGGAGCTAACAGTAATCTTGGAAATGTACAAAATGACAAAATCGCAAACGTAATGTTCAACATGTCGGTCCTCCTTCACTATGAAGACAGACTTGGAATCTGGATCGACATGAACATTACGATTTGTTAATATCCTTCTAGAGAATCTGAAACCATTCTCCCCACATTACAACAGCGAGATCCCTAACGTTGATGACTGGTGGTCGATGGATATCAATTTGCGCCAGTGAACGCAGTTTTTGCATTAAAACGCACAATTTTCCAGTATCTAATGAGAAGTATCTGCTCTCCAAAATTACGGATTACAAACACATGAATCTTTTCAAAACATCAAGAAATTGTTATTCGTTTGTTATTATCGTATAAAGTAAGCATATACTTCACAATTACGCACAGACATTTAATATTTGTGCACATATATTTGTGATTCCAGACTTTTGGTAATAGGTGTATATGTCGGTGGTCTCCGAAAAATAGGTTAGAAAAGAAACTATGCTTGATCAGATGGATAAATCAAGCATATGACGATACTAGCAGCCGCTTTTCTTTTGTTTTGTGCGCCACTCAGAGTTACCTCTGACTTGACATATTTCCACGCTCGATTGGCTCGAACATATACGAGTAAGGCGGAATCGCACTGCATCAAGGGGTACAAAGCACCGAGAATGGCGGAAATGTAAAACAAACTCAAAATATCTCCATCAGAAGCTCGCAACGAATCAATTAGAAAGGGGCGCCTGTTTGGGCATACAAGTGCATATATATAACTATTATGTTATTATATAACTATTATGTTTTCTGCGTTCGATCAGAGAGGTATGAAAAAATCCATAACTTACTGCCAATATCACTTTAAGGAACTTTTCGTACGAGAATGAAACAGCATTCCAGGGTTCCAGTACCGAATCGATTTATATTGAAATTCATTTTCTGATATTAGGACAATGGCATTTATTATGCATGTTATAAAATTGCTATAGTCACACCATCAACATATATTCGTTATATACATAACTATTTCACAGTCTATGTAGTCCAATTAAGGCTTTCTTCATAATTATCTATGAAAAGTAGAGCATGTAAGGCATACGAACTTTTCATTTTTTGTGGCACTATTATTCTGATCACATGTACTGTTCAGAGCAAATACATGGATACAAGTATTCATCATTTTTAAAATACAAGTCAGAACAAATGAATTACCTGGGAGAATCTTTGCACTGTACGGAAGCCGTTTTGTGAGAGCGCCGTGATTTGGGGGGTGAATATCATGAGTGATGGGGGAGGGGAGACACAAGACACAAGTGGGTCTTTACCACAATGTATGTACATATATTTGACTTCAGATGCATTCTGGAGTTCCGAGCACTCGATAAAAATGGTAACCACATCATGACTTCTTACACTTTGCCCTCGCCCAATTTTCCCTGCCGCTCGCATATCCCACGATCTTTTTTATTATTATAATGTACCTTTTGGCGTCCGCTACCTAGAGCGCAAGCACTTCACACTGCGGCACGGTCACGGCGGCCATCGAGATTACTCAACTATGAGCAGGAACTGGCCTGCCGGATGGGTCCGCCCCGATACATAACATCAGAAATACATCATCATGGATATGTAGCCTGGTGTGTCGAGCCAAAGAGCCATGGGAGCGGCATCCCGGAACACGAGCACATGGGCGTCTTGCTGGCCGGCCTTGCCGATGGTCCACCACGGGTATAGAACCCTGGATAGCCCGACGGTCTGCCAGAGCCTGTACGCACCATCCCAGGGCAAAAGACTACCAATCCAGGGCGCGTGAGCACTTGGATCAAAGTAGCCCCCTTGCTGGGCCCCAATTAGAATTGTCACCAGGGGCCTCAACAGGCCTCTAGTCAGACGTAAGGGGACGTTAGCAGATGGCCGCGCTTAACCATCGTCCTCTCGCCTTAACAGCTCTGAGACAACTTAAGGACCAAAGACGGGCTGACAGTATTTATAGCTGCCAGCGCATGAGACCGAGGGGGTGACGTCATGACCAAAGAATCAGTGTAGTGGATCGATAAATGACAATGTGGCTCGGAAAAGGCCGAATAACTCTCGTGATCTTTGGGCAAAATCACCAGATTACCCCCTTCTTACAATGTTGGTCCCCAACATGCTCCACGTCGGCCCAAAAGCTGCCGAAACACGACTGAAGCATCATGTGGCAGAACCAAAGTGAGCAGTACCCAAAGTCTTGATGCAAAGTGATCAGACTTTAAGGGTCTGTTTTGGAAGAATGGGGATCAACCCCTGGACTTAACAGACCACACTGTAACACAGAATTTTGAATAAACCCTAATAAACAAGCTAGAATTTTGAACGAGGTGTTCCAGAAGGGATGATGGCATGTAAATGGTGCTTCCCCATAGAGCGCTGCGGCATCCAGACGAGTTTCCTCATCCAACCGAAGAGACACAGGCATCTCCTCGGTCGGATGTAGCTCGAGCTCTACAACGGACCCCGAGTCGCCTACTTCATTCAACTCCCCCATGCCAGGAAGAGTATCAGTCCATAGCAGCTTCTGCACTCCACTGCCTGTTGCGAGGTCTGTCCTGCTGAGGATACTCTTGGCATCACTGCCATAGCCGGACACACGTCTGGCTGCGGTCCAAGAGACAAGGTCATACCGAGCGCAAGTGATCGTGCTCAAGGGATTCATTACCAGATGTAATCTCGTGATCATGATCCGGAGGCACCTTTCTGCCCTCTCACTCCCCATCAGAGTGCTCTGACATATTTAAACACTTCAGCATAGAACACTGGGAGTCAAGATGTGTAGATCTGTCTCCACCACTGCCGAGCATCTGAATGACCAGTTACACTGGCTGCACGGCTTAATAATCTATCCAAAAAAAAATGCAGCAATTCTGATAAGAATTCTCTAAGACAAAAGTTGGGAGAGGGATAATATTTCATTTCATCATTGCTTTCGACTGATTACATTTGTTCCATCCACAAGTGGATGGCTACTGTCAGTTTGAATACGATCTCTATTCTGCTGTAGTGATTATTTCTTGTCATTGACCACCAGTGCAGCAACTTTATGCTAATGACATGATTTGATTACTGATTATTATTGCGGGATCCCCCGGGATGTCCTGCAAAACTTTTGGTCAACTGTATACATGGCATGGTCATTCAGATGCTTGGCACTGGTGGAGGCATATCTACAGGTCTTGACTCCCTGGCCGGATCGCACTATTTCTGTGCACTCGTTTTGGCCTCCGGGTACTGGCAAGTCCAGATGGAGAAGAGTGATAAGGCTAAAACAGCCTTTCTCACCAAGAACGGACTTTACCATTTGAGAGTAATGCCGTTTGGGCTCTGCAATGCCCCCGCGATATTCAAGCACTTGATGGAGATGGTGCTAAAAGGGTACCTCTGGAATCGATGCATAGTGTACATTGACGATGTCGTCATGTACGGCACTTTTTTTAGGAAAACCTTACCAACCTCCTGATGGTGCTCCATCTCAACCAGGATGCAGGGCTCAATTTGAAGCCATCCAAGAGCGAACTCTTCGCTCACTCAGATTTTGTACTTGGGTTTCATGGTGATAGGTATAGGTGTCTGCCCAGACCCTGCAAAGCTTGAAGCCGTGCGGAGGTGGCCCTGTAACGTAGCCGACATGAGGTCTTCCCTGGGCTTCGCAAGCTACCATCGCCAGTTCATCTGTGGCTTCACAGAAATAGTGCACCTTTTGAGATCTTCACGGAAACGTCCACTTTTTTAATGGAGGCTTCCCAAGAGGTAGTGATGGCAGACCTCTGGAAAGCCTTGGTGTCTGCTCCTGTGCATCGGCACTCGGGGCCCGACTGTGTGTTCATCTTGGACACTGATGTGAGCAACTTTGCACTCAGCGGTGTCCTCTCACAGATCATTGACGGTCACAGCATGTTGCCACTGCCAACATGTACACAATCTCTAATAATTCTCTTGCAAGAGCGAAAATCTCCTGGTACATAACATCAGAAATATATCATCCTGGTTATGTAGCCTGGTGTGTGGAGCCTGAGAGCCATGGGAGCGCATCCCAGAACACGAGCACGTGGGCATCTTGCTGGCCAGTCGAGAAACTACCAAAGGCGAGAAATGACCAAATTACCAATCCAGGGCACATGAGATCAAAGTAGCCCCCCCCCCCTTGGCCCCCAATTGGAATTGTCCCCAGGAGCCTCAACATGCTTCAAGGGATCGATATGTGGAAGGTGATATGAGTCCTTCTGCGTGACATCGTTAAGCTTCCGATCGTCAACACAGAACCTCCACGAGCCATCTTTCTTCACCATAACTGCAGGACTGGCTCAAGAGCTATCACTGGGTTCGATGATGTCTAGCTCGAGCATCTTCTGCACCTCCTTGTCAATGACTTCTTGGTCCAGGAGGTCGATGCTGTGTTTGGCCATGTCAGTTTTGCCAACCGCACTGTCTGAACTCATCATAAACTCTTCCACAGCAGATTCCCGGCATGTCAGAAATTGCCATTGGGCCACTTGGCATGGACAGCCACGGCTGGAGCCGAAAACATCTGTTGGGTCTGAACAGCTGCCTCTATTGCGAGTGCTGCATTGATGGCCTCTTGCATCGTCCATTTCTCGTGGGCAGCTAGGGCATACTTGATGTGGTACGGCTGCCCATCGAAGAACTGATCAATTAGCATCATCTCAAACCTCACCGAAGTAAACTCCGGAAAAGCTTTCCAGCCGAGTATGTGAAGCTTGAAGGCATACTCGGTTGAACTCCTTCTCGTACATCCGAGTATTCGTTGTGGATGAAAACATCAGCCGAAGTTGCTCAGCAACCTCAGCAAACGTCACTGGAATGGGCGGAATGCTAGACATGACCTGGAGAGCCTTGCCCTACAGGCTCCCTGCGAGGATGTACCCAGCTTCAGTGGGCGTCCATCCCTCGTAGGTAGTGGTCCTCCAGATTGGCGTTGTTGCCACATGGACTGGTCCAGTTTCTTGTCACGTGGGGAGCACTCCTTTGAGTCCTAACCTGAGTTGGTGGCGTGTGATGGGGCAGCCCATGCTCCATGCCTGCCTGCAAGAGGATCCACTAAAGGTGGTCTGAACACCGCTTCCGCTGGGTATGGAGGGAGCCCCCGCCAGCCCTAATGAATAGGGCACTGGTGAGGCAGAGTAGCCAGCATAACTTGAGGACAGGGAGCTAAGCCACGAGTTGCTGGGTAGCTCCTGGCGCACTGGTCGGAGCAGGGTATCCAGACCACATTGCCACAGAGCCCACTGCTGGAACAACAGAGGCTATGGCCAACGTGGTTCCCTCAAGCCTTGGCGCAGGTGTGGGCCCCATGGGTTGGGCCACAGGCAAACGCATTCTTGAAAGAGCAGGCGTCAGACTGTCTCCGCTCCGAAGAGGGCTGCTGCTTTGGAGAGGGCAAGCAAGTCCTGCGATCTGGACGCCTTGAGTGAGGCTTGAGTGAGGTTGCGGTCATAGTGGCCAGACGAGGCCAACTCACTGAGCGGTAAGTGAGCTGATCAATCACGACGCTAAGAGATTGTTCGACATCGCGGCCGGAGTTCCTCGAGGGGACTGGCCCGGGCAGCATAGGAAGCTGGTACAATCGATCCGTCTGCCTATCACTGATGGCGGGCACCTGCAGGACTTTGTTCCGCACACCCTTAGGTATGAATGGAACAAATTCCGGCCGAGGTACCTCCCGGACAGGGAAAGACGCGGAGTAGATTCGTCTCCTGATCCTCCAACCGCGACCGGCACTAGTGGAAGGCTGGAGAGGGTCATCGGCCGCAACTGTTGTTGCAACCCCGCAGGGTTTGAATCTACGTCCAGACACAGAGTGCTGGACGTTCTGGACGTCTCTGCGGACTGAGACTGGTCCTGCAAAGCATCTGGGCGGTCTTCTGCTTGGCCTCAGCAACTGAGAACCCACTCGTGGTCGATCTGGGAATTTGTCCTTTGCACGATGCTGCCTTCTTCGCTCCTTTTGCTGTTTGGGTTTCATCCCTGAGGAGGATCGCGGGTCTTCAGTGCAAAGGGGCAACAACAGGTGCGTGGTAGCCTGCCATGAGACGCCCTCAGACTAATCCTGGTCACGGTACCAATGTTATGTTTGGCGCCCACCACCCAGGGCGCAAGCACCCGGCACTGTGACATGGTCACGGCAGGTACCGTGATCACTCAATTATGACTAGGTGCTAGTCTGCCGGAATGGTCCTGCCCAATACATAACACCAGAAATATATCATCATGGTTATGTAGCCTGGTGTGTGAAGACTGAGAGCCATGGGAGCGCATCCCGGAACACGAGAACGTGGGCATGTTGCTGGCCAGCCGAGAAACTACCAAATTACCAATCCAGGGCATGTGAGATCAAAGTAGCCCCCCTCTTGGGCCCCCAATTGGAATTGTCCCCAGGAGCCTCAAGAGGCTTCAACAAAAACGTAAGGGGACGAGAGCACATGGCCGCGCTTCACCATCGTTCTCTCGACTTGACAGCTCTGATAACTCAGATGCAAGACGAGCTGACAGTAATCATAACTGCCAGACCGAGGGTGTGACGTTATGACCAAAGAAACAGTGCAGTGGACCGATAAGTGTCAATGCGTCTGAGGGAGACACATGCTTCGAACGTGAAGCAGCCAAAATATGGTATATGGAAAAGGCCAAATACCTATCGCGATATTTGGGCAAAATTGCCACAATAATACTCAGGTATCGAGTTCGAAGTACAATAGCACAGTTTTTCTCACTTTTTCACCAGTCTACTTTAATTTGACAGTTCGATTACCTGATACTTGTGTTCACATTTCCAATCGATCCAGACCTGAACCATTATGACAGCAAACACTTGATATAAAGGTCATTGTCACTAGATTGTGTTATCATAATGTAAATCTGTGTCAACTGTCATAATTAACGTAATGTGCATGTAGGTTACTGAACAATCGGTCTAATAACCCAATGAATATCACGGCGTTGTGTTGTTTTCTCTTTGCAGTTTTAACAGAAATCTAGCTGAGTTGCCTAATCTTCAGACGCTTCAAAATTATATTGATTGATTAGATCAATTCTTCCATTTTAAGGAATTTTAGCAGACAAAATTTTGGCCCAGTGATAATTTTTTGTCTCACTGGTGCAGGTGTTGAGAGCTTTTAGCGACCTTGAATTTGGCTTCAAATGAAGCACAGCTTTTATGTGAGGGCTACTTCTGGTAATGCAAATTTGGATAATAGGAAGGAAAACACTTGAAAAGTAGGCAATACTTTCATGACTTCAGATCCCCTGGACTAACAGTCTGTCGGGTAAACTATTGACACATCCAATATCTAGATGCAATATGTATGTGACAAATGTGTTCATACAAATAACAAACAAACTCGACAAGTTTAATACTTTTTAATGGCGAATCCTCAGGAATAATATTAAACCTTCAAAGTGTCAATTACATAATGTGTACCTTCTGAATGACCCATGCTGCGGGTTTACAAACACGGCACGTAACCAAACAAGATAGGTTTAGCAGGGGGCCATGATTAACAAGACACAAAAGACATCAGTCTTCATAGTAACAACAGCACACAATGTACATAAAAATATATGTGTGTACACAGTGTTCAACATTTCTTTTCTGTCAACATCAAGTTATCAATATTACCATACACGAGTAATGTATATATATAAAATGTTCAAGTTGTTTTTTGTTAATAATTATTCGGTACACCTATTTTCAATAATTACATTTCTCATTAGTGAAGAGTACAGTCAAAGGTATTAACAAGCTCTACAACATAACAAATACTATCATCACTGTACAAGGTAGATGGAAAACAAATCCTATTTGAGGGTATCAGAGTACATAGCTATGACATACAAATGTGGGTGGTATGTACAAATAGAAATATTGTAGAACTGAGACAATTCAATTGTTATTCATGAAGCTCTGAGCAATAAAACATGGACTGTACATAAAAGACATTGGCAGAGTGTTCACTATTATATATGGTGGGTGGTAGACTAAAAGAGAAATGGGTGGGGGTGAAAGTAGGGGTGGGGGGTGGAGCGTATGGTTCAAGGGTCACCATATATGAACCAACAAGTCAACCAACAGAGGTCACCACCATCAGACAACAAGTCAACCAACAGAGGTCAGGACCATCAGGCAACAAATCACCCAACAGAGGTCACCACCATCAGACAACAAATCACCCAACAGAGGTCACCACCATCAGAAAACAAATCACCCAACAGAGGTCACCACCATCAGACAACAAATCACCCAACAGAGGTCACCACCATCAGGCAACAAATCACCCAACAGAGGTCACCACCATCAGAAAACAAATCACCCAACAGAGGTCACCACCATCAGACAACAAATCACCCAACAAAGGTCACCACCATCAGAAAACAAATCACCCAACAGAGGTCACCACCATCAGACAACAAATCACCCAACAGAGGTCACCACCATCAGACAACAAATCACCTAACAGAGGTCACCACCATCAGGCAACAAATCACCCAACAGAGGTCACCACTATCAAGTAGGAAATTTAATATTCTGAGGTCCACCATTATTCGGCCAGAGTAACTCTTTTCATTTTAATCAAGTGATGGCCAATTCAATAGCAGATCATGTATATAATGATATTCTGAAGGTCAGGAACATCGGTTGGAAAGACACCTTACACATGATGGCAATCTGAAGCAATCTATATACATAATCAACTGACTGTAGCTAACCATGGTTTGATGTACAGGGCAAAGAATACATACCTGCTGACAAAAAAGAAGAAGAAACCCATGTAAAGGTTGTATCATACCCCAATTTGCAACTCGTACGCGCCCAAACAGACAGACAGATTGCTCAGACACACTTGTAAGCTCGGGACAAAGAGTGTATTGACTTAAATGTACCATATAACCTGTTCTATTGCGCAACCCATAACCTGGCTCAATACTATCTGTCGATACCTAGGTCTCAGGCCATGTTGCGATCAATGAGGACATAAAAACCTTCATTCATGTCTGTAAAAAATGCAGATAGGAGCACTCCGATACTAGCCGTAGTACCATCCTGACAGTGATAGGAGGATGTGTTGAATTTTTTATGTGGCATAAAACCATAAATTATCACTATGCACAACACAACAGGATGTACTATAAAGAATAAAAGCTGCATGAGGTCTGTGATATTTTTGGACATGCCTACTGCAAGAAGTTTTCTATTTATATCGAGGAAAAAATTTGTATCTAGCAAGAACATATTCTCGTACTGAATTTGAAGTTGTATCATCAAAGTTTAAGAAGGCAGACAGCCAGTGCTGACACGTGCTGATACATACTCTCAGGACAATTAAAAAATCCAACTAAAATGGTGACATGACCATGAACAGATAATGAAATCCAAGTCTGAGTGATATTCAGCATCCTGAAAAAATACTTACAATTGCACAATATACAACGATATAGACATATACAAACATAATGCCAGCCACAGTCTCTTATAATGTCCTGTGAGCTTCTAAGTCTTCTCAACATTACCCACGCTAAAAGCAATCAAGATAAAATCACAAAACCAACAGAACGAACAATTTTTTTCTCTCACATAGACGAACATTTTCGCCACTGGAACAGATTACAAGCTTCTTCAGAGAAATGCAGTAAAGATATTGGAAGAGGTACAAGGTTTTGCGTTCTGCATGCAAAGTGAATGACCTGACAGTCCCCATCTATCGGTCAACCACCCTTTACTGATATTGGACAAGCAGGGCGTGGGGCAGGAGAGGGAAGGTAATTATGGGAGAGGGATACGACTGTAAGTGATGAATATTCTGGTGCTTAATACACTTGTCAATTGTAGATACAGGACCGTCGACTGCATGGTTCCCATTTCGCCCATGTATTATTCAAACATAGGCTGATACATTTTTTGCTATTGTTGAGGGCAACGGAGCATGTTCTGAATGCTAGTGTGACAATCAATGCTCTAGAATCCGGCCAGGTATCATCTACACCATATAATGTAATATACATGGTATATGATAACCACAACGGCATAAACATAGCACCAAGGGTGCTGTAGCTTACCGGCAATCATGAGAAACGCAGAGTGTTGATTTTCCAACATATAAATTGTTACACTGATCTTGAACTCTAATTGTCAAAACAAAATGTTGCTGGAAACACATTTTCTGTATGGACTATAGTACGAAATCCAATTACACATGTGGATGTGAGCTCAACTATTTGTAATTCCTTAATTGCATTATAATGAATGACTTATATATGGACTAATCACAAAGGTACATAAAGAGAATCTTATACATGATTTTGAGAAAAACTGTCTGAATAGATTTAGACAAAATGGCCACCAAAGACAAAATTCATCGTGTTTGACCTTACAAGGTCATTGAAGGTCAAATTCAAGGTCATCACTCAAGCCGCAATATATGATCCAAAAATAAGTCCAAAAAATTTTTCAATGGCCAAAAATAATTTTTTTTTTTTTGCTGGAAATGGCTCAAAACGAATAGTGACTTGAGTTTGGACAAAAAAAATTTTTTTTTGCCGACCCGTCAAAAAATCAAAATGGCCACCACACGCAGACCGGCGATTCAAGGGCAATGAAACGTATATACATCATAGAGGTACATGAGGGGAATGTTATAAAACAAAAATCTCAAAACTGATCTGACAGTTTTTGAGGAAAATGGCCATCAAAGTCCAAAATTGGTCATTTTTCGACAAAAAAGGTCGTTTTGACCTTCCAAGGTCATTGAAGGTCAAATTCAAGGTCATCACTCAAACCGTAATATATGGTTTCCCATTTGAATGTGCCATTACTTAGGCTCTATCTTCAAGTGTTCTATGAGTTTACTCCGCACAGCTCCCATTATGAAGGAAAATTGGGTGAAATTTTCCAATTCCCAAAAATTTTTCAATGGCCAAAAAAAAATTTTTTTTTTTTTTTACTGGAAATGGCTCAAAACGAATAGTGACTTAATTTGGAACAAAAATTTTTTTTTTCGCCGACCCGTCAAAAAATCAAAATGGCCGCCACACGCAGACCGGCGATTCAAGGGCAACGAAACTTATACACATCATAAAGGTACATGAGAGGAATGTTTTGAAACAAAAATCTCAAAACTGATCAGACAGTTTTTGAGAAAATGGCCTCCAAAGTCCAAAATTGACAATTTTTCATCAAAAATGGCCGCCAAATCGGCAAAAACGATTCAATCAAAAAAATTTAAAAAACGTCTTTAGATACTGACCCAAGGTATGTTCTGACAAATTTATGGGGAAATTCATCACGTCAAAAAAAAGTTACAGACCCGGACGGACGACGGACGGACGACGGACGCAACGCCATGCCAATAGGTTATCGGACCAAAGGTCCGGTAACCTAAAAATGGGAGAATTATATCCATTGCAAGTGAGAGTTTTGGCATGTTTGATGTCAAATATATCATGTATATAGAATAGTATTGATTATATGGAACAAAATGACACTTGTAAGTAAAAACTTACAAGACACGATCACAATACACGAGTAAAGACTGCAATGTAACACACACACTCACACATGTACAAGTACGAAAGCAATTTAGACAGATGCTTTGAACATCAATAATCTTCCGACATTTACAGGTACAGAATGAATGACTGAATTTTATAAAAGTTACTTTTAAAGCACTGTATGGTAACTCAAAAGCTATTATCTATCAGTCTACTGTCATGTTATGTTGAAACACAGACACTAGCATAATGCTATATCTACTGGTATATACAAAATATAAAGCACAAAACACGATATGCCTCTTCAGTTACTCCAAACACCCAGATGTGACAAAGGCAAATATGGACACACTAGGTGCACCATAGGTGTGCTTTTAACATCACTTCTGAGGCGGATATCACTATTGATTTCTTGCATGCACTTTTTTTTTCTGTGGCCCAGTAACCATCAGTCTATTCTACATGTAGCTGTGGCGGAAGTTTATCAATGATGTACAAAGACCAAGACTAAAACGTCTTTCATAAAACACCGCTTGTTTTGTGGCAGGGCAGGGCTTTTTAAAACAGTGCGAGTTCCATGCAGTTGAAACCTGGCCTCTCATACATACATGCACGGGTCATTTGATATCTTGTTTGTGTCTTTGTTATGACTATCCTATTGTTAAAAGTGATGACAAGCTCTGGAAATCATTACAAAAGCGACAAAACATAATACTACACAATGCATTAGGCAGACACAACACAGGACATTAAGAATGATAAAACGTGCACAAATATCACGTACGGTATGGCTGCAACTAAATGATCTATAATCTTGATTTATATTGTCATTTGTAAATTACTACAGATATAAACCACCATTACATGTAAGTGGTGTAAATATATTCTTCGAATCAGGAGCAACCATTTCTGCAGAGCTTCCAACAGAATGTTGTTTCGTATTTACGGTTCCATGAAAAAATTCCGGGGTTCCCAGCCCATGTGACAAGGCAAAAACTAAATCATTTGTAAACACTGTATACTAGTATGTTGTTGAAATTTGTTATAGTATATATATATATATATATATATATATATGTACAGCAAAGATTTTTTTGGGGTAGAGAAATATGGCAAGAAGGTGAAAATTAAAGCACTTGTTGACAAACTGGAATCTGTCTATGAATTCTTCGACTGAAGGCACATCAAATCTGTCTGTGCGTCAACAGGATTAATTCAACTACCATCTTGTGTGTATAAATATACAATGAACAAGTAACTAACTGCCTTCAACAAAAAATTAATGAAGTGGATACTATTAAATTGATATACAACTCCAATATCAATTTTACAATTTCAAGTAATCATTGAAAGTTTCAGAACTGCAACAAAACTTTCTAAACTAAACAACATGCTCAACAAAGAGAAACAATCAACAGGGAAAAACAACGAAAAATTCATTAACACACTATTTTGGGAAAATCAAACTTCAAGTGCCGAAGACAATTTCAATATCTGGTTGAAAAAAGGCATCACTGTTTGGCAGTAACAACTAGACATAAAAGCCTATAGGCTTTGTGGCATCCCCCAATTTTTCTTTTCTTTTCTAATGGTGAAACTTGACTGTTATTATAATACATATACCAGGATTATTGAACACAGGTGGGAGTGAGAGTTCAAATTATAGCAGTTGCTCACTAGACAAATGTCCATCAGATATTTGTTTTAATCTCAATAGGTATTAAATGTACAGACATGACAGACATTCATAATACAAGCAAAAAGGAAATTATTCTGGGTTCTGACTAAGTAAAACAATGATAATTTGGTCACTGCATGTGAAATACAGCTAGAAAACAAAACAATGCATGTAGTTTCATCCAGATAAACACAGTGCTGTTTTAACTGAATACAATGAACAATTGACCGGCAAGCAAGGCCCAGGCAGACCTTAAAAGCTGTTATCTTCAGTTTGGGTCATCATTATATAACCACCTATTGTTTTCTTTAGAAAGGGAAGGAGGGCATTGTTCCAACTTGTTGGTGTTAGTATAGTAAACTGGGGTGAGGGGACAGGAGAGGGGGGGGGGGGGGGGAAGAGGGGCAGTGCATACAAGTCACTGATACATTGCTACATTCATATGCAGATTAGACTGGCTGACAGTGGAGGTGGGGGAGGGAGAGGGGGGGGGGGGTATTGCCTTATCACAGGCATGACTGAGCAGGGCTGGCTGAGAGGGGCGGAGCCTATTTCTGAGCTGGACAGACTGGCTGATCTTGTAAGGCATGACTGAGCAGGGCTGGCTGAGAGGGGCAGAGCCCATTGCTGTGCTGGACAGACTGGCTGATCTCCTGCACTGGCTGAGAGGGCAGAGCCTAGCCTCATGCTGGACATGCAGGCTGCAGTCAGTGAATACAGTAGCATGGCTCAGTCACAGTATTACATCTGCATGGGGGCAGGTGAGGGAAAAATTCTAAGTCCAAAAAAAAATACACCCAAAAAATTTTTTCCCCCTGGAAATTGCCTGAATCAAATTATGACATTGACAGGAATCGCCCGATTTTTTTTCCCAAAATGGCCGCTGGCGGCCATCTTGGATTTCGGGTCTCGACGAAAAACAATAGGGGTTAGGAGCAAAGTATTTCGGATGAGCTGTGAAAATTTCGGAAAGATAGATTAAGGCGTTCAAGAGTTATGATCCGGAAACCGAACGGCGGAAGAAAAAAAAAAAAAAAAAAAAAAAAAAAAAAAAAAAAAAAGAAAAAAAAAAAAAAAAAAACAGACAAAAACATAAGGCCTCCCGATTTTCAATCGGGATGCCTAATTACATGTACCAGGAACCTGGTTATGGGTTAGTAAGTTGATTACACACACTGGTGATAGGCTAGCAATATTCACTAGCAATATTACATTTATGTTTTACATGCACACCTGAGGAACAACGGCTGGGTTACTTTTCCACCATGGAGATACACTATATATGGGATCTACAACTGTTTCATAAATTAACCAATAATCTTACTACATTTAGTTTTTGGGATAAAATGTGTAATCTTATGAACATACGCTGGCGACAGATTCGTACTAAATTGTTCTATCAATACTTTTCATACAATACATAAAAGTGGGCTGTCTGCCAGATTATCCTATAATTTGATGAGAAAACTGAAACTTTGATCATTGACAGAAACACAGACATGAAATGTTATATTCATTCTATGTTCATGGTAGAATCTAATCAAACTGTTTCCAAAAATAGTCTAGATTATTAGTAAAAAACTTTCAATCTACACAAGAGCATAGAGCTCGCACAGTAAGGTGCTATCGTATAATTTTTATCACATCGAGGTACAAAGCTGAAACTTTCTAAGTGAATGAATTTCTTTGAATAGTACAGAGGACAATCACATCCCATACTTACATCACTGAATATACTTCCACTCGTATGTACCAGGTCTTTTTTCAATGGGGAGAAGCTTATGGGGGTGGATGTCTATGTACATGTAGCCATCTACCTCCAGGGCTGCCAGCGATGCCACATAAGTGCGAAAAGGTTGGAAATACTCAACATTAAACAAATAAACCTCATGCAATGTGTCTTGGATTTTCAATTCATCTACCAAACTTCACAAGTGAGAGTCAATATTGCCTGTATTCATATTACTCACAGTGAATAGCAGGAACTGGCGTACGAATAAAACTTACTACTTGAAATAACATTGCTGCTCGTTCGTGAATGAAGGCATCAGAAGTTTAGCAGATCACTGAATGTTCACACATGACAGACACACAGACATACAGGTACAAAGCTCAGAAACACATAATGGACAACATCAACATTTGAACTTTCACATCATATAACAGTATGTATAAACAGTCAAGTATTTACATACAACATTTAAAATCTCAAGTCCTGACATTCTCACATTTGAAAGTTTAACTTGGTACTGCCTGGTAACATGTACCTCCAGTCAAGATGACAACTATATACATTTCAATGAGGCTACATTTGGCGCCCTGCATCTTGACTGGTACAGGTACATACCCTTGTAACTTTTCTATAAAGGCGCTCAGGCCAATAATGAAGGTACTTCTGGTATTCAACATGTTTAACAGCAAAAAGAATATATCTGACAGGAACTGTACTGCTATAAATCTATCATTTGCTGTACCATAGTGATAAAAGTTAACATTTATTGTTTCTGAAACATATCTAACAGCATGTTAACATAATTGATATAGCTTCATGCTGGAACTCATTTTTATTCCTGTATACTCATTTCTTCACAGACAAACAATGGCAAAAAATCAACAACAAAACATTAACAAAATCCTTAACAACGAAAAGAGCATCTACATGTTATGGTTTTTCAACGAACATGAAACTGTGCTGCCCACTTTGTAACATACATAACATTTTTCTTGGTATGTAACCATGGCAACGCGAAAAGACTATGCACAGCTTATTGTGTACTATTTACATACGTGTACAAGAAAATGAATGAAGAATGGGACTCGACTACGCTGGCTTACATGCAGACAAAGACATCACAAACTGAAGCATAAGCTTTATCTACATTTCTATTCATTACAGCTTTATGTACAGGTCTGCTACTTGTGAGGGCTGGTCTGGACAAACTGGTGCCACTCTCTCTCCCCACTGTTGATTCTTCCGTCTGTCTGTCCGTCCGTCAGTCCCCCCTGTGCGCCTGGCCGTCTGTGGGGTCTCCATGGTCAGCCGTGCTGAGACTAATGCTGCTCGCTCGTCGCTGGAGCTGTCTCCCCGTCTCCCACATGCGAGGACAAGTTCATCCAAACTGAGGGCCACACTGCGATACAATCTGGCTCCCTTACACCCCCAGAGCCACCCATCCTTCCCACATCTCCCTTGCTCGCCAGCCATCCCAGCGCCTCGCCTGGCTCCACCACGTGTGCTGTGTGCTCTACTCTTGATCCTCCAGGGTAGCCGTATGTAACTGTAGATATATATAGCGAGTCGGTCTTATACACCCACAGGCTGGGTAGGTGACTAATGGGAGGCATGCTGGAGACACAGAGTGTTAACCTGAGCAGGCAATGCCCAAGGTTGTGGGGTAGTGTGATCTGGTGTCAGTGAGAGCTGCAGGAGATCGGCCACTGTATCCATTCATTTGTCAACTGTGTTGAGAGACAGAGGGTGGGGGGAGGCAGTTGTGGCGTGGGGGGATAGCCTCTCTCCCGGCTTACACCTGACAGGACAGCTTAGCACACATTAAAGCAGGAGAGACACGCAACGCATCATGCCAACTGAACGTGCTGAATATCAACACAATCTGATAATATATTTCTTTGCGGATTAACTCTTGAAAGCAAAAACTCTCCCATGTGACAAAAGATGTAGCTTGTATCTTGGTACATTTATGCTAAAAACTCTGCGTCTTTTTCACTCGTCGAAGAGAGTGATTAATCATATGTACAGTGTCATGTTTGGCTATTTACACATCAAGGTGTGCGTGCGTGTTAACATGGTGCACTAAATCTATTCCTCGAGTCTCAAGTCTAGCAGCAGCAGTGCTGAAGCTGTCAATGGCTCGCATGGACATTAGGCTCATCAAAGACGAAATCCTGGGGGAAAAACCTGGAGATAAGTCCAGTACATTTTCCGCCTTTGTGCTTGACATTGTGTTGATACCTGCCATCTCCAAACGTGTAAACATTCGATAATCTTTGGTCGAGTCATGTGCCATTCATCAGAAGCTATATAATGTACACCAGAAATTCTCTGAGTTGACTTACAGCAGCATGTATGTGCTCCGTGAACACTATTCAATTGTATCCCTGTCATTATCTGCTCCTATACGGCACAATCAAGTCTCACACATTGGACAGAGGTTACAGGCTTCCCTCCTCTAGTGAACTATTGGTAGTCTCACAAGTGAAGTAAATGCTGATGGATGGATAAGCAGTATGCTGTGCTGAATACACAATTGAGGCAGTTGATCAGTTTCTTGAAAGTTTAGGTAGGTCAACAGGCATCTAATGTCCAAGGCTTCAAACAGAGGATATGTGTGTCACAGTGTCGGCCATGTGTGACGGACCTGAATTGCCTACTGCTGGTGTGGCTCATGTCTGTATGGGGCCACCGCTGCCTCCCGTGTCAAAGTTGAAGTCGAGGAGACCATCCATGCTCAACTCGTGGTTGATGATCTGGTCAACGTCGCACTGGAGGTCCTCCGAGGTGCCCTCAGAGATGGTGACGAGCTCCAGGTCTGTGGGCATCTCCATGGGTGTATCCATGGAACTGTCCATGGTGAATGGGGGACTGGTCGTGCTGGACACCTGCTGTACCATGCCGCCCGCCATCAGGTGGGGCTGCAAGGTGCCCTGACCCCCGGCGATCATCCCGTGGGGCTGCTGCTGGCCCGGGGACATCTGCGATGGTGGGTGTGACAGCTGTTGCTGCTGTTGTTGTTGTTGCTGCTGAAGTCGCATCATCTGCTGCTGTTTGAGCTGCTCTTGCTGTAGTTGTTGTTGCTGCTGCCGCAGCATCTGCTGTTGGCGGAGCTGCTTGAGTCTCGCCTGAAGGATCTGGCGCTGCTGCTGATTCTGTAGCATGGCCTGGAGCTGGCTCCTCGCAAGCTGCTGCTTCTCCGTCAGTGTGCTGCGCAGCAAGGAGCTCATGCTGCCCTGGGGCTGCTGCTGAGTGTTCTGGCTGCTACCGCTCAGCATATTGTCTCCGTTGAGGCTGTGGTACTTGGACTTGTCCATGGAAATGTTATAATGCTGGGACTGACCGGCCTGTGGGCTGTGCTGCATGGAGGATGGTGGACTATCCTGGAGTAACTCAGACAGTGTTTGCGACACATAGCTATCCTGGAGGCAGAGGTCCGTGTTGCCCATCGAGGTACCGATGTTCATGGGACTTAATGTGGACGAGCTGGGATTGTAGGAATCGAGACCTTGCCCATGCCCACTGTCAAGTGGTGAGTTGTCCATCATCAGACTGGAGTTCGGGGACATCTGGCGAGGACTGGGGCGCAGCTGATCGCTGTACGGTGGCGGCGCTGGCAGGTAGCTGGAGGGCGATGGCTGTCGCTGCAGGGGGCTCGGAGTGGACAGACTGGACCTCCCTTTGGCCAGCGGATCACCACTGCTGGAGGTCATTGACTCTCCCACAAACATCTCAGCCAGACTTTCACTTAGAGTCTCTGTGAAGCCGGGACCCTCAACGTTGTTGTAATTTGACGTTTGGCTCCATGGGATCGGGGACATCGGCGGGACCTGACTATCGTGGAGATCAGGCTCGTATAGTGACTGTATAGGTGACAGACGGCCACCGATACTGCTGGCATTGGAGCTAGTCCGTGCACGGAAATCCTGCGGGCTGAGGCTGAAGGGATCTAGACACCCGAGTTCTCCATCTCCGTAATCGGATCCTGTGGTGGGGCTCTGGTCGGCACCACTTCCGAGTGCTCTCAGCTGCTCCAGTTTCTTCTTGACGCGACCACGTTTCTTCTCGAAGGCCTTGGTGTCCATGCTGGTGGCTCGGCGACGTGGAGTCTTTCCGGGTTTGGCATCAGGATTGAGAACCCACCAGGAACTCTTGCCTGTCCCCTCATTTTGTATGCGCATGAACCGACTATGTAGCGACAGGTTGTGGCGAATTGAATTCTGAAACAGGCAAAACATGCAATATGTGAGCATGAGGTATGAACAACAATGACCTGAACAATGAACCGTGGTCCAATTTGGCAAGAAACTTTTCTTACAAGTCAGCAATAATGTGAGGCCTATGGGCAATAACTGTATCGAGAATTACATGAAACACCATGAATGTCCGGCATACAAACCTGAAAACTTGAAACTTAAACTAGACATAAAAGCCTATAGGCTTTGTGGCATCCCCCAATTTTTCTTTTCTTTTCTAATGGTGAAACTTGACTGTTATTATAATACATATACCAGTATTATTGAACACAGGTGGGAGTGAGAGTTCAAATTATAGCAGTTGCTCACTAGACAAATGTCCATCAGATATTTGTTTTAATCTCAATAGGTATTAAATGTACAGACATGACAGACATTCATAATACAAGCAAAAAGGACATTATTCTGGGTTCTGGCTAAGTAAAACAATGATAATTTGGTCACTGCATGTGAATTACAGCTAGAAAACAAAACAATGCATGTAGTTTCATCCAGATAAACACAGTGCTGTTTTAACTGAATACAATGAACAATTGACCGGCAACCAAGGCCCAGGCAGACCTTCAAAGCTGTTATCTTCAGTTTGGGTCATCATTATATAACCACCTATTGTTTTCTTTAGAAAGGGAAGGAGGGCATTGTTCCAACTTGTTGGTGTTAGTATAGTAAACTGGGGTGAGGGGACAGGAGAGGGGGGGGGGGGGAGAGAGGGGCAGTGCATACAAGTCACTGATACACTGCTACATTCATATGCAGATTAGACTGGCTGACAGTGGAGGTGGGGGAGGGAGAGGGGGGGGGGGGGGGGGTATTGCCTTATCACAGGCATTACTGAGCAGGGCTCTCATATACTGCACTGGCTGAGAGGGCAGAGCCTAGCCTCATGCTGGACATGCAGGCTGCAGTCAGTGAATAGAGTAGCATGGCTCAGTCACAGTATTACATCTGCATGGGGGCAGGTGAGGGAAAAATTCTTAAGTCCAAAAAAAAATACACCCAAAAAATTTTTTCCCCCTGGAAATTGCCTGAATCAAATTATGACATTGACAGGAATCGCCCGATTTTTTTTTCCAAAATGGCCGCTGGCGGCCATCTTGGATTTCGGGTCTCGACGAAAAACAATAGGGGTTAGGAGCAAAGTATTTCGGATGAGCTGTGAAAATTTCGGAAAGATAGATTAAGGCGTTCAAGAGTTATGATCCGGAAACCGAACGGCGGAAGAAAAAAAAAAAAAAAAAAAAAAAAAAAAAAAAAAAAAAGAAAAAAAAAAAAAAAAAAACAGACAAAAACATAAGGCCTCCCGATTTTCAATCGGGATGCCTAATTAAATATGCAGTTAACAGTAGTATTAGTGTGCCGACACCATAAAAATAAATGTTGTGTCACTAACAGTGACAAAATATTATCTCTGTATCTGAACGATGATTGAACAGAAGAACCCTAGCCAGATTTCAAACAGTCTCTGAAGGGTATTTTTATTGACTCATATATTACAGGAAAATCATCGGCTACATTGTAGGTAAAGTTGCATATCCAGTACCGTTTTCTAATTTGATTCAACTCAATTATAACTTGTTGGTGATCATTTCATGTCTTTTGAGGAAACCATGAGATTGCATTATTCCAGCTATTTTTTTTCTATTTGCTGGATATATTTTGAAACATACATCTGGTTCTGAACTGTCAATTAGATCTTCCCCAAATAATATGGGATGGGGGAAGGGGGCAGTCAAATCTGTCAATTTGACAGCTGTTAATATTATTCTTTTCACAGTACTTTGCACATCCCTCGAAGTCGAAGCATCACAGGTTTTCACCGACATCAATCTCTAGTTGGGTGGGAGGAGGGGGGTGGACAGAAGGGGAGAGGGCGGAAGGAGAGAAGGAGGCGCCATCATTGTTAAAGGGGGTGGGAGAGTGTATGTACAAATGTACACAACTTGATACAAATCCCTGTGGTGACACTGCCAAGACATACATGCACAATACATTCTATTACAAGAAACTATCTACAGTACCATGGGGGTACCCAGCTGCATGCACTGATAATAGACTGGAACCAGAACTAAATGGTATCATTAATGGGCCAACTTTCAAAATGATTTTAATCTTTATTGCCTGTTAACCTCAGATGTACATATGTAACCTCAAATGTGTTTTTTTTTTTTCATCTGAATATATAAATGTAGTGTGTCATCAGTAAATCATTCAAATTGTTCTGCACCATACATTGGCATGTAGCCAAATCGCGAAAAAATATCAACCTGTGGGATATAATATGCAGTACTTTTGGCATGGATTACAGCATTTTGTAACCAGTACCAGTAGGTACCATATCTGCAGTCCTATTTATATAGCTGCGGAAACCTGACACATTGACATGCTTGGCCTACATACTGAATGCAAATGAATGATTTTGATCATAATGTTCACATGGCTCAGGTTCACATCATGCAATGTTTTGACACCAAATACAAGAGTCATATACTGATACTGCAGCACAATTACAATGCTATTTTAATGCTATTGGTTAAATATAATTATCTTCACTACCATGATATCTATATATACTCATGATATGGGGGGTGGGGGGGTGGGGGGGGAGGCAGTTGGAATAATAGAACAGCACAGAAAAATGTAGTCCTTTGAATACACACTCATATACATGATATAGTTCAAAGGCTACTATTGTGTCCTGTGCATGCAGACTGCTTTATCTTTGTATGTGGTCATTGACACTGACCAAAAACTCTTCTTCCACTCAGACTGATGCGCATAAATGTGTATGAAAAGTAGGTCAAGTACACATATTTTTAGGTTTGAGCACTGGGTATGCTGATACATAATATGGATAATTGCCCTATTGATAAATTATCATGATTTCCGTTATACAGGTATGCAGAAACCCACAAGAGCCTCTCTCTTATGGGTTTCTGATGTATGGCATATATTCCAGTATAATAAATGATCACGACTATGTTCATATATACAACAATGGTTTTGTTTTTAAAAGCCAGTCTAGAGTCTCCTAATTCCATTGCACTGGATCTTTTGGAGGTACAAAATTTCCAAATTTTAATTGTAAATTTGCCGTTTGGTCCAGCAGCCTTCAACAACCATGGGCCATTGCAAGACACAGGATACATTCCCATGTTTAGTAATTATTATGCATTTATGATCATGAGGATGTATCGAAACTTTGATCTATTCACTATATAATTTATAATATTAATATATATTTCTACCAATATTCACACATTATTATTATTAAAACACTGTCCAAACACAGTTACATTCTAATAGACCAGTACATGGGGTACACAATGCACTCGGCATCAAAAATACCATAGACGCATGTATATTATTTAGAAGAAATCAATATTGCGACTCAGTATTGTACATGCTATAAATATCCTCGCCTAGGCAATGCATACATTCATGAATGTAAGTGTATCACCTATAGATCTATCTCTCAACACAGATATTTTTTTTCGCATGTAATATCTATAGGTGCACAGGCGAGCGGATGTACTGGTGTACACCGTTTTGACCCATTTCTTTCAAGTACACTGTAATAGGAAAAGCCTTCAATGGCATTCATGCATATGCATATGCATGATGTGAGCAATATACATTATGGGCAATTGGACATGCATTAATACTATTGGTATAATGACATTTGCCTATCGGTATTCATGGTATTAAACCTGCTGAATTAAATGAGCCGACCTACACAAAGGTGGACCAATGCCAAGTGGCACGGTGGAGTGGCATATCATGATATCATCACCAACTAAAGGCTTCTCATCTGCCACAGTACAGTAGACCAGTCCGTATTGGACGTCATGTTGAGCGTGGGTGTTTACCCCAGCACAACGCAGTCCACTCTACATGTACAATGTACATGTAAAGCGCTTATATGTCGGTCTCCGATAGATATATATGCTGAATTGTATCCGTACAAGATTTTTAATATGACCCATAGCCTGATTAAATGATTGAATGGGGTAGGCTCTAAATGCCTGACTATCCCCCACTACTCCCTACTTCATTGTCTAACCTGGCATATTAACTTGTGTCATTATGATGGAAGAATCTTAGGGGATTACATCCTCAGGGTGTTCTCGATAAGGGAATCCCCAATAGAAGAGGGAGGACGAGGTGGGGGGGGGGGGGAGGGAATAAAGAAAGGTGTCTGAATGTTATTACTGCGAGGGGCTTTGGATTACTTCCTAACAAGAAGAGACAGACAATTATATGTAATTATAATCTATGATGTTCTAACATGGGATTGGAACACCACACAATTAGTCAATAAACCACCTGTTATACTAGTATACATATAGTATACTAGTATATGGTCTTCACCCAGGGGAGGGGGGGGTGGTCAAGACAGGTCAGTTATCATCAATTACTAGTAGTATTGAAGCTAGTGGTTTTAACTGGTAAATATAGTAGCTAACAGGAGTACTGCGTTATCATCATATTGTATGCCACATACAGTTCCTGGTGACACAAGGTGATAACGCCACTTTAATTATCACTGAGATTGTGAACTTCATCCAGGCCAGTGTCTAAGTTGTGTGTTATGTAGGCAGCCTAAACAGGTGCATCTGGTTACTAATTGCTTAACGTACAGGAGACTGGAAACTGTACAGGTGATGCCACTTGCATCCCATGCTGTTTCGACAAGATTGATAAATGAATAAATGAATGTATGTATGGTAGACGGTTTCATCCTTTCAAAAAATATATTTTTTGTCTCTACATAATTGACATATCCCAAATCCAGTTTGTCCGAGTCTTTTCACGTCATTTTTGATGTTTTCTGCAAAATGTTAATATTGGCCAAAGAGAAATTTTCTGACATATTTTGTGAAACTCGGACAACTTTTGGGGGCATTTGGGATAGGTCAATTACTATGCCGATAAGGCAAGATGAGAATGATGATGAGTATTCCAGATGAATGTGAGACTGAGATGGCCACCGGTTTATATATAATAGCAATACAAATCGAAATGTGACTGAAAGTTCAGAAGCATACAATTTTCACCTGCCAACTCACATTGAAATGAATGATGTCAGAAGGTTGCATAAAACCATTTTAAAAAGCTGGCACCAGACCCATTATGATAATATCTACTGGGGGGAACAAGTACTAGCTGGAAAGCTTTGTTAGCCGTCCCACGTCTGTCCTGACAGGAATGGCCCACCACACACTGTGATGGACAGGGATGGACACCGCTGACCCCAGCTAAGTCTGACCTAACAATACCCGTCAGGTCATAGCCAGGCCACTCCCAGCAATTTGTCCTTTCAATTGGCATGCAGTAGAGCAGATCAATAATTGCCATCGCCCGCCAATGGTTCAATGGCCAGCGCAAAAGATTATCCATACCACACAGACCGGTGTGTCAGCCTGATTTACATGTATGTACTTGTTTGATGGATGGGCAGGACTTTACAGCTTGCATGTGAGGATGAGGGACTGCCAACAAAAATCCAATCAATTAATCAAATGAAGAATTTACCCTTTTTAATGAATTATCTGCAGGCCTTTCCTGTGTGGCGCGTTTTGCTCTACCGGTAATATAAGTTCATTTCTGCAGTGTGAGTATGACTATACTCCAGTAAAATTCTCAAAAGTGAAATATTGTTCCCCTATATATATCCTATATATATGAAACTATATCAATCATACCATAGGTATATACAGAAATACACGATAGATGTATACCCAATACACATTGATTTTGAAGCGAATACCTCTCCGGTACTGGCGCAAAGAGTACTGGCTCCATACACACGCCAGAGTACACACGACACTTACTCGCTATTGCACGGCCATCATAATCAAACCTCACACCACATGCACAATGTATTTGCATAACATCCAGGCCTTGACGACCACTTGGCTTTTCTTTGAAAATTGTCTGCCTCAAAAATGTCTGTCTTGCCATCGGGCCATCGGTGCTAATGCTAAGTAGTAAACTGAAAGAATTTACTCGAAAGGTATGGATAAGTCATTTCAAAACAGCGGATCAGAAGATTCAGAACAACTGAGAGGTCGTAGATCAGGAATGTAAACAATGAGCTCCTGCACTTACTACCAGCTACTTTGAAACTACGATCAGCAGCTCATCACTCATCAAAACAAATTTCCGCACCGTTTAAACCCACCAATATGTACAATGTACTGTCCGGTTATCGTGAAGTGTTGGGCTAAAATTCGTGCGGTTTGACAACCACTTGTTGAGTGTCCGCACAATGGCAAAAGATGACCTATGCAGCTTACGTGTACCGTGGTTATTTTCCACTTGGCCAAAGAAAGATCTCGGGCTTCGCAGGAAAGGTGTATTCATCGTAATTGACCGTTCTATTGTGTAACAAATGAGTGCTGACAAATTATTATGTATATAAAGCATTCAGTACTGTTGTTATGGTTGTGTGCCAGTGTGCACTCACCCACCCTGTAACCACAGCCAGGGGGTGCATCTCCATGGGAACACAGTTCACCTCAGTGGCATTGATGGGGGATCCACAATATTTTTGTGAAACAATTCTGATTTAAGAAATTGTTTTCATACTGATTTCAGTATAAGAAATGCATAATACAATGTAGTGAGTACAAATTCATAAATTATGAGTGCATATAAACTTTATGATCATGATAATCAGGACATAAAATTATTGGTGTATTCCGAGTTAAAATATTGTTGTGACGTCACACCATTGTCTGAACAGTGGATTCGTCCGCACGAATCCACCGTTTGCCCCATACGAATTCATTGGTTCGCTGATGCATGTAATGTCATGTATGCAATTTCCGTGTACATCAGAAAAACAATTTTCGTCAGATTTACGACTTTGTTCATAATCAGTAATCGCAAGACCATCTAATGTTGAATTTCCAACATCGTTCAGAATGTTTGCAGCATTAAATGACACCATACTATCCACGGTTTCATTTGAAAATGTGTCCAAATTATCTGCGATGTTGACATTCAATGTCAACCAGTCGACGTCCAGTAACAGAAATGCGAGAATGTATGTGGTATAGGTCACTGTTTCGCTGTGTTTTGAGTACAATATATTAAAACTCACCATCATCCAATGGAGATGTCCATTGAAACACGTTCCACGTATCACTCTGCTCCTTAATACTACTCATCCACTAAATGAATGCATTTAACCCGTGTGCCACCGTTTTAATCCTTATTGAATAATATATAGAGGAAAGCGCGAGATATAGTACTTGGGCCGAAAATCATGTTGAGTTGAGCAATCTAAATTCACTCGGTTGCCGGTTATTTACGAATACATCTTTGTCATGCTTGACTTGCAATATATCTAACAGAAACAATATACATGTACGAGTAATCCGTTGGTCGCATTGTGATTGTAAGAGCAATATTTTAAGTCGGATAAAACACTCGAAACAATGAATTCGTTCACGAATTCACTGTTTCTCGTGCTTTATCCATGACATAAACTGTTTTGTAGCAATCTCATCAGCTATGGATACATGCATACATGTGTATGTGTATCACACAAACATGTATAATATTTACAACCAGTCACTTCATCATTTTTGACATAATTTTATATACAATTTTATATACAAGTATACACATAATGGGATACCGTTTCAATCATGTACGGTACATGTACATGTTTGTAGTATTAGTATGTAAATGTAAACTCCAACTTCCGAGAAAACATGATTATAATTTTGTGCACTGCGGTCCTCAAATCAGTCATCGTTAAGTACACAAAATATGAAGTACCATGGAAAATGGACCGAAGTAATGATGAGTCTTCACAGTGCACGAGGCTGTGAGACCTGATGAGAGGCAACCACAATCGAGGCACCTGGGGCACTTGACAGGCTTCGACACAGAGCTTTAACAGGAAGAACACTCATAGTTACATGTATTGACATATCACTGTACCACCTAGCCGTGACGAGAAAGCTCCTAATACTCTGATTTGTAAGTCACAAGGATCTCTTTTCAGAGCTTGAAAAAGGCTCCTGCTCATGTTGCACATGGAGGTGGATCTATTTCAGAGAATGATTGAAAAGGGAAACTAATGATAGTAATCATAATTATATCTCATTAAAACCGAGCCACTTGCCACACTCAACCACAGACACATGTGGTATACAAAGTACATACATGCAATACGTATGAATTATTCAATTTCTCTAGGCTTGATAAATTCACACCTGTAGGTTGTATCATTACAGCTTATCATAGTCATGACATCTGAAACACTGCCTACTACTGTACATGTTTTCTATTTTCATAAATGGTGTATATTGACAAATGAAGTCTGACTATTATAGCAGCTAGATCTGACAGATTAGATGCAGCATACTAAAACATATTTCAAATCTTGCAGAAAAAAGCCGTGGCACATAGCAAGCAATCACGATCACGACCAAGCAGTAGAGCCCTTTTTTTTCCTGCAAGCCCGCATCAATTGAGACCCTGGTCAGGCCCTTGGACCCTAGATATTAATTCCCTGGTGGATGGCATTTGTGGCGGAACACCAAAAAATCGTTGGCCAATTGGAGAGAAGATCCCTCCGCTGGTATGGCAGCCTGTCATTCTTCATCGCAGGCCCTGGCTTTTTCACTCAATGACCTATTTCTGGTGCTTTTTTTATCCACTCTTTCTCTCTTTTTCTGCTCTCCGTTTTCTCCCTCTGCTCTACTAATTTTTCTCCCCCTCCACACGGCTGCCTTTTTATAATTGCGCCTATCAGGAGTATGGTTGGCAATGAATAGGAGTGAACCTATTGCTTCTGACTGACTCCAAGTTGGAGTGTGGAGAGAACATTGCCCCTGGCACAGTGCCAGCTGCACAAAGTTTAGGAGCAACTGTGCTGTACTGTATGAAGCTAGTCCAGCTGTTCAACATTGCTATTAGGCCATGGTTCTTGTTCAGGCACTGCTTAAAATCAGACTACATTTAATACCTAGGGGTTTTATGTATGACTGCAAGGCACAATAATTACTGAACTCTGTGCTGTCTCTCTGATTCATATAGCATGAGCATGATGAGAAGTTACACAGAATACTTTGCGCAGTGATTCTTTGTTTTTTGACCATCCACATATGATACAAGCAGCCTTAGACGACAAACTGGTCCTATTTACCAGGATCCTCTAGATACAAAGCATCATATCTGGGTACAGAATTGCATCAAAGTGATAATAATAAAAGCAGGCACACATAAGTTGCTCAGGACTATATATCTAAAGTTGTTCTGCAAATTGATACATCATGTACATACATTATACAAGTGCATACTATAATACTCTGATTTTTTCAACTCGTTTACACTGTTTTCTGCTGATATTTTCGCGATGCCAAATGGTATCGTATTATAACTTGATATACGTCATCTGGGTGTCAAACGGCAATTTTCCACCAGATTTCAGATTTCTATTGCCAAAATTGAAAAAGTTGGCAATTTACCCCAATGATTTCAGCCCCAAATGGGCGAATCTCACGAATCTGAGCATATGTGGAGATTTGGTTTTGTTTACATTCATTAGGATTTGAAGTATTGTTATAATTTTGGACCAGAACACTCATTGTACTGTATTCTGCAGAAACATATTGATTTGGAAAGATTGCTCCGTTACAAAAACGACAAAATGCACAAAGTCATGTGAATACCCAGAAGTTCAATGATTTGGCTAAATTTAACATTGCAGTAGATTGCCAACTTTTTCAATTTTCGTCATAGAAATCTGAAGTTCGGTAGAAAGCTGCTGTTGACTCCCTGGTGGAGTATGCCAAGTTATAATACATTTAGCGTTGCAAAAAATATCAGCAAAAAATGGTGTACTGTAAAACGACTAATTTTGGCGGCTATTAAATTTGGCGGTTTTGAGCCCCACGTCATTGGGCTGAGTTTTAATTTGGCGGTTTCAAAACCATATATATTTCTCATCAAATATCTAGTTAATTTGACGGACGATTTGAATTGGCGGTTTTTCCCCTACCGCCAAATCCGCCAAATAAATCGTCCGCCAAAATTAGTCGTTTTACAGTAAATGAGTTAGAAAAGTAGTCAGAATTTGTAATGCTTCTATTATGTAGTAGCTTCTGAGTAATTATTGAAATCACACTTATAGTATGTAACTATTAATGAAAGTGGATCGGAGTCTGATGACATACTTCCAACATACCAGATTACCGGTAGCAGAAACCCATATCCTGCCGTTAGATAATTAGCACATGTGATCAAGTTACTGGTAGTTTGTATTTTTATCATGTCATATTATTATGTTTGGTGCTTGCTTTACTACAATACTACATGTACGTACTACACATAGTGTCTGATTTGAATCCTACTACACTACTATAGTACCTTACACTACATGTTCATTTATTAATTTTTCAGATATTTGTATCCTTTCCAGGATGTGAAGAGATCAGAAGATATATGTGTGATGTGTTACATGTACATATTCCTGGGTATGATAACAAATTTAATCTATCAGCATGATCTAGTAAAGTCTACTTGAAATGAGTTCCATTTCGCATCTAGATGGCAGCCTGTGGCCAATTGAACTGACTGAAAATTTGGTGCATGACCAGCTTTTTATTCCATGTGCCCCTCATGAATATATATATTGTAGGGAAAACACATATAGTATATTAAAACAGATCAATTGAAACAGATAAAACAATTCAGGATGGATGTAGGTCATGTGTCACAGTTATCTACATGTGGACTAGTATTTACTGCATGCTATGATACTAGTACATTGTACAGTGTACTCTGCCGAAACCGGCTCTTGTATATACCGGAATTTTGTCCATACCGGCGTTCCTCTCAGGTCCAGATTTCTTCCCCTTTGTTTCTACAGTAAGCAACTCTCGATATACCGGATGTTCACAACAGCATCAGGAACATGGGGCTCACAAATTGTATTTAACAACAACTAAACTTCGTCATTTTTCTAATGTTTGAAGAATGCATGATTTACCTGACATGATTTCTCGAGTAAATTGCAAGCTCATCACTGGGGTGACACGCATTGTTCAAAGTGATTATTAATCAGCGCATGCTATAATCGCAAACAACAATTCTTTGACATCATGCAATCTTGCCTCACTATGTATATTCTGCAGTTGTTTTTGAGATATGCTAAAAGCACAATATGATAATGCTATCAATAGAAAACCTAGAATTAATAATCAGTTGACTCAAATTATTTACTTGAATGTTCTGCAATAAATCTATACAGATCCGAGTTATTACCAATAACATAATATTTATAACTACGCCGATGTCCAGTAAGTTTGTAATTACACGTACTCAAAATATCTGGCCTCTTGATAAACCGGCGCTCTGTCAAAACCGGATTTTTTCCCTGGTCCCCTGGAGATCCGGTTTATACAGAGTACACTGTAGTACATCATCTCATCATATTTAGCACTATCATGTCATGCAAATGATTAGTGCCTCACGGGTGCATCTGGGACTAAGGCTGGAGGGGGAGAGTAATTATTTCTAGAGATGAGAATTGAATTGTTGATCATGTTTGATGATTGAAATATTTCACTTGAAAATTAATCAATCGATAATTGAAGTCTCATACCGACAGATGCGGATAATGATGTGTGTGTATGTCTATGGATGCGGTACTTCTTGCTAGTGATGGGCCGATGATCGATTATTTTTCGAAAGTCAGTTGGTTTGTCAAACCGATTTCGATGATCGATTATGGAATCCTATAATCGATTATCTACATGTAAAAGTGGCAAAATTTCTTCGTAATCTATGAGAAACCCACAAAGAGCCTCTATATCATAAGTTTATACCAATTCTTAATTGCAAATATGTGACATATGAAGTATTATACATATGTTGTGTACTTTAATACCACATCCCTTACACACATAGGATAATATTCTGCCAGTCAAGACTCTGCACCACTTGACTATGATATCATGGTTGAACTGATTAATAATCGAAAGTCAGTTGATTTGTCAAACCGATTATGATCCAATGATCGATTGTCAAATTCAAACCGGCTCCCATCACTACTAACGTCTTCTTGCCACTACTACAGAAGTCCTCATAATTGACTCAGTTTGCAGACAAAACATGCACAGGTTTGCTTGAATTTATTCATCTACTGATAACTGATAATGTTCCAGTATATAGACACATGTAGTATACTGGAACATTACTGGTACTAGTAGATGAATACAAACATTATGTTCTGTACCATCTTGTTCAGTGTATAAACAGGTTCTTAAAAAATTCAGAGGAATTCCTGGAATTACTATGATTATAAGTGTGCAAAAAGTTGACTTATTTTAAATTGACCCATGGATGACAATGAACGGACAGCTTGAGTTGCTCACAATTATTCTCATAAGCTTTGAATGAAATTCTGGAACCCTGAAACGTGAATGTTGCCAACATGGTAACATCAGTACTGGATCTACTATCGGTCACCTACTAGTGTATTTCGATTTTCGAGTCAGTCCAGTCCAGGCCAAACTGGCTTGGAATCAGTCCAAGCCAGTTTGTGAGGTCTGAGGCCGGCCTTAGACCTCGGAAGCTGTTGATATATGATTTTTTTGGTCCTCTGCTGCATTTTGCACTCTGTCATTCTGATCATTTCACTGACTGGCACCAGGACAAAGGGAGTAAGGCCATCGTTTTTTATTTAATTGTTTTACGACAAAAAATTTGCTAAAACTTTACAGTCAATCGGTAGGAGCAAATAATAATAAATGTAGATGAAAATATGTTGTCGGTCGGGTAAAAAAAATACAAATAAATTTTGGACAATAAATTCAATACCGGTACTATAATGATGAAGTGCTCGCACTTCCGCTCTGGTGACCTCCTTGTACAATGTTACTAAACCTTCCTGTCATTTTGTAGTGGGATACCACCAAGACTTATTAGGAAGCACATAAAATGGTGGCAATAATTTTATATCACTTCTAAAATATCACTCAACATTATGTTTGATGTACATGACTTCTGAAAACAACAATGGCATGAAATGGAAATCTCATGATATTGTGAACCCCAAAAAACAAAACAAAAGTAGAACAGAAAGCCTGACCAGAAATAACAAATCACATGAAACATGTATATAAACGAAAGGATTATTGTCATTTTTTTATTAATTACTAGACTACATAAATTTTGTGACAAAGTTTGACAGTGTGATTAAGAGAGCTCTGCTGATGTATACTTTCATCTTTTCATGCTTTATCAACGTACAATTGTTGATGACATGAAATGTGCTCCATACAACAGTTCTCAGCCACATACAATCTTGATGCAACACACTTATTGTCGACGCATTTTGTTCCAAGTCGGCGGGATAATAAAAATAAAAACATGAACTGCTAAATTTATTTATTAGCGGCCAATTTTGACTAGAGTCGGCGGGTTTGTAAAACAATTGATCAAAAAATAATGGCCTAATATAGAAATCTAGAAATCTCAGAACATACTGGTCAGCATCACATCCCTTATTTTACAGAATGGGGTCTGGGGCCTGCTTGAGGTGTGCCGTATGCCAAACCCGTGAAAACCCCCCCTCCTGTTGATGAACTACTGCAATTAACACAAACATGGTAGCTGGTAATCATCAATAACTTGGTGACTGGTGCACACACGCACATTGCCTTCAAAACAAGTGCACCTGATGTAGGTGGTGGAGAAACACTAATCATACACCGGAACTGGAAGTGAAGTCCGAAACACTGATTTCCTTGGGGAGTTGAGCATGTACATGCTCAGTGAATGCTGACAATCATGACAATCGTACACCATGAATTAGCACTGTGCTACACTTTCTTCATCAGTTTCCCCAAAGCAAAATATCCGTAATTTGATTTATGTGTCCATGTCACTTTTTAAAAGTATGTATAAATGAGTAACAATAGTTTACGGGACCTGGACTGATACGGGTTGAACTTTATAATACTAGAATATGTACTGGTACTCCTAACTTTTTTTCTGTGAAGCCATTACTTGGGTAGATCTGTGTCATATTTTATACAGACCAGTATGGTCTAGATGTGGGTATGTCTTGAAGAGAAGCAAACAACTGGAAATGAAACGAACACAAACAATTATAAAATTTATGATGTAGATCATTATAAATTAAATAATAATAAATTAAATTATAATAAATTAGAATGCCACATGACTTTATGTTGTACAGAGTCTCAACAGCGGCTGGATGGTCATGGATGTCTGGATTCTGTAACTTCAAAATGCATCATGGATTCATGGGACTACAGTATATATTACCGGTATATCAGAAACCCATAATGGGTTTTTGAGTTAAGAAGGGGGGAGGGGGGGGGGGGGGGGGTTGTACTGTAAATATCTGAATTCAGTGAAAATCAAAGCCAGTCTGGATCAGCTGTTTTTGACAGCTGTCACACTCACCTTCCAACCTGCAGAACTGTTTGTATCACCCTTGTCCTTGAAGTAGGATACATTCTGAACCATCCAGTCATATATCTGAGACAAAGTCAGTCGTTTTTCTGGTGAACTGTCAATTGCTTTTGTGATGAGATCGGCATACGAGAGATTGCCCCAAGCATTTCGTCTTGATGATGTTTTAGCTTTCAGTCCAAGATTTTCTTTATTCAAATTATTGACCGCCCCCTGATCCACAGGGGTATCTCCCTCTGTACTGGTGGGGGTTGAACGATTGTCATCTTCTTTGACAGCCTCTCTGGGTCTTGAGGGCCATGTGTAAGATCTTGCCCTGCACTGGGGCTCGAAATTAGGATCGAAATCTGGTACATCCATATGTTGATTTTCCAGATGATGGTGTTCCATGATTGAAACACCATGCAAGATGGCTCACTGGGCCAACAAGACGGTGAAATATGCGCTAAATTACGGCCGATTTAACCCTTTCACAGCCACTGTCCTTTGAAATCGAAGGCAGTTTTTGGCACAACGTTACTCCGGGTATATCCATTTATGGTTTCCTAATCAAAACACCAACCAAAACTCCTCCATTTACATTATAAATCGGGGATATGCCTTGGCAAAGTCACAGGAAATCCGAACGACTGACAGTGTAAGAACGAGGTTACTCGAGGTAATGCCAGTGACGTAGCTAGTTACGGTAGCAATCATACATATGCAAATGAGCATTATGTTTATGCACATATCATTAACCTCAATCGCCGAGTGCAACGGCTGGGAAACAGCTACGCCACGAAATCTGTATTGACGGATTTACCATTTACAGGTTCTGTAGTGTTGTCATGAAGGTGTTGAAAGCGATGTCATTGCATCTACATGTAGATTTAATTCAACGATTATCATGAATATTTTAAAATCTGATTTACAGCGATATGCAGCATCTCAAAGTCTGTGATGGGGATAACAAAGAGTCCTACTATTTGGTACAATATCTGCATCACAAACTTGTCACTGTAAAAAGTGGTTTGTTGTTGGAATAAGAAGGGTATGTGGATGACAATTAACAGATTAAGGGATGGACAAAATAATGAGAAAAAAAATAAAACAAATTTCTAGTGCCGAATTATGAAACATGGCAACATAAAAATGATTCATATGAATAAAAAATAAATAAAAAAAATCAAATAAAAAAACATTTTCTCAACAAGAAAATGATCGAAAGTTAATTGCAAAAGTATCATGACGTTTAAATATCATGTGTGCATTATGATATTCGAAATGTTTATGAGTACATTATGATATTACGTCATGATGTTCAAAATGTTTATTTGTAATATTATGATATTTTGTCATATATTCAAAACCAATGAGCTCTGACATTCATTGTTGCATAAAGATACCAATGTGATTGAGTGCGACAAATCTTCCCTTTTTATTCCTAGCTACTGACTAATTTCAAACAGAATATCCCTAACTAATGATGGCGTATTAAATAATACACCCTTTAACTTTGATGCTTGGTTGACATGTATGTTATGTTATGTATCCCACACATGGAAGCATGCTACGAACCTATATCTATCTATGGATTTATTTCCGTTTCCAATCTCCACCCACAAGATACAAGTTAAACCATATCCCGTTCATGAAAGAGAAAAAAATCCTAATGCATCATAGGGAAATCTACGGAGCCCCTGAGGTGACATACCAGATATATTTATTAATCTGTGCGCACGACTTAGTAAACCGTGGCCACGAATTAGTAAACCGTGGCCACGAATTGGTAAACCGTGGCCATGAATTAGTAAACCGTTGCCACGAATTAGTAAACCGTGCGCACGAATTAGTAAACCGTGCGCACGAATTAGTAAACTGTGCGCACAATTTAGTAAACCGTGGCCACGAATTGGTAAACTGTGCACACGGATTACCTTAACTAATTTGTGGGTATGATTTAACAATCCGTGAGCACGATTTAATAATTCGTGGGCACGATTTAACAATTCGTGCGCACTATTTAACAATTCGTGAGCACGAATTAGTATTTCGTGGCCACGAATTGGTATAACTAATCAGTTGGCACGAATTAGTATTCCGTGCCCACGAATTAGTAAATCGTGCCCACGGATTGTTAATTCGTGGCCATGAATTGTTAAATTGTGTGCACGGTTTGGTATATCGTGCGCACGGATTGGTAAACCGTGCGCACGGATTGGCGGATTGGTAAACCGTGCGCACGAATTAATAAATATTTTCGGTATGTCACCTCAGGGGCTCCGTAGAAATCAGTTTTAATGTCTGAATATAAAATTCAGTCCCTCAGTGAATATACTATAGACGAATTCTTAACGTCAACCAATGACGTTCGTTTTTTTCAGCTAATTTAATTTTTTAAGGAATAATGCAACTTCCATTTTATCAAAAGAACATGTTCTTTTCTTTATCAAAAGAACATGGATTATATTTTTTTTGTTCCAACAAAATTCTCGAACATCAGAGCTGTGCATTATAAAATTCATTAAAACTGCATAACTTTACGACTTCCAAGAATAATGCAAATAGCCAATCTTGGGGTTCTTCCACATCGTAAATGGTAGCTGTGATGGTGGCGCATGCTTTAATCTGGATTCTGGTTATCCTGTGGTTGCCAGGAGTTTGGTGTTGGGCTCAGTGGTTTGGCACATATCGTAGAGTGATGGTTTCTGGTCGTGACTCTAATGTTATTGGGATGATCACATTTGTGTCTTCGACGCACAGGTTGATGATTACCTGCTCGCTTGCCAATAGTACAATCCGCTATTCAGATTTGGTCATAAGTGGAACGCTGTTGGTAGTTAGCTCCAGGCTGTGCTGCATCATCCATCCGGAGATAGTGACGAAAAGACCCTTTGACTGCTGGCCTCGAATGAACAGAAGCAACACAAGGGTTCCTTTGTACTTGACTGCGAATTTCTGATTCTGATGGTATTGAGTCTGCTCCAGCGAAATTGTTGCTGGAACGTCATGAGCTCCATTACATCAGGGCCTCTGAATCAGCTCTGCGTTGGTTGGGCCAGTCGTGAGGCTGCTGGTTTACCCAATGGTGATTTGTACTGGTCTCCGCGGTTCTCTTGACCAGATGATCTTGGTTGAGGCACCTTTTCTTTGACTGGCTGGTTGGGGATTCGGTTTTCATGGCTGGAGCTCTTTGACCTTTTACCTAATCTGGGTGGTGTTCCAGTCTTGGTGTCAATCTTGGCACAGATTATCGCTGCAATTGTGACTCATGTTTTGGCATCACCTCGGCTCCTTTGGGGGTTGTGGTCATGGCATATCACGATCTCAGCAAAGGCTGGTTCTTTAAGCTCTCCAATCAGTATTCCATATGTAGCATTTTTAGAAGACTGTAATGGCCTGGACCCTTCCCCCGCACTTCAGTACATATGCACTACCTTCAATCTCCATGACAACCACACACAACCATGCGCGCCATATATACATGTACCATAAAACCACACCTCAGACATGACTCAGATGATCATGTGCGATTCACATTACACCCAGCCAATTGAGTACAAGCCGCACCTATCATAGCACCACACGATCTCCACCCTGCACTCAGACAATGACTTGTTCAGACAGGCACCCCGTTTTGGTGGGAAAACATGCACTTAAACAAAGACTTGCATTCGCCCTATGTTACTTGGTTAGGAGACGTCCACAGTGATGGACGTGTAAGACATTCTCAGGAGAGGACTAGTCAATCCAAAGGATAATCTCAGGACTGAATTCAACCGTGACGACTCATGATAGTGTAAAGGACTTGGTCTTTGGGAAAACGGACTGGTGGCAGAATACGTAGATAGCCGTGATCATGCCATTTCATCATATGTGCCTTGCTGATATCTGATGTGCGAATAAAGAACTTGTGCCAACCACACAATGTTCTCAGTTTGTGTATGATCGTGCGAAAGGCCAAAATAGGAGCCTGAGGTCTCATTCTGCATTGCCCCTACCCCCTCCCCCCCAGTGCTGCACCCTGCTGGTTACTGCGGTCTTGTAAGACTTGGTACTGTGATTTCCTTTCATGGTTCCCTTGTTGGTTTTTATCTTTGGCCACTTTTGTCTCTGTCTCAGTCATGGTGTCTGCTCGGTTTCAGGCCTTCTGTTGGACCTTCTGTTGAGTGATCCAGTCTCCATCCTGGCTCTGGTGTTCACTATTTTGACATACAGTACTGCTGAGTGGATTTTGTCTCCATCTTATCTTATCTTACAGTTTTGTCAGCTTTTTCCTGGTTTTAACTCATCTGGCCTTCTCTTCAGAATCCACTTGTAACAATCTTGCCTTGTTCCCAGTTGAACTTGCCAATGGTTATTGCCAATGGTTGATGATGGATGTTATAGTGTAAAGCACCATGGATATTGATTTTTCCGGCCACCTGCACTTGTTTGTCTGGGAAACTAATAAGCCAGGTTAGGTTACCTTGGGCGGTTTGGATCATGATCTTACTCCCAAGGAGGTACTACTCACATTGCTGCACTAAGTAGACAACTTCTATGGTGTTCTCCGAAATTTCTGCTGCATGATAAATCGTTCTCATCTATTTTGAGCCCATGGAACCCAGGATACACCTGATGCCAGTATCGCTGATGCTGACGTCAATGTTTAAGTCATTCTTGCCTGCCTTGCTGGGAGAATTATGAATACATACCTAGAGAGAATGTGTTGTATGAAAGATCCCATGAGGCGATAATGCGCTTTCATGCGTGGAACCAGGCAAAAACAACGACAAGTGTACAAACTGTGTATACCATAAGCAACACGTGTTTGTTTGCTTGAGTCATTATCATCATTGCCGAAACTTAATTCGGTTGACGGCACACACTGTGGGTCGAGGCATAATTATATATATACCATATTGCAATATGTTTGTGGTGTTCATACTGAACCCATATCCATTTGATGATAGGTGTCAAAGCAACGACCGAACAGGAGGGTTGGGGATATAAGTATATTTTCCAATGATACGGATGTATGACAGGAATGACCAAATCAATGATCAGTCTAGATGTATTCAATCTATCATTTGCATGTAGAAAGCGCACCACAAATTTAACGTTTATAGCCTTGTATGACATTACCAGAGTTGTGAAAACGAAGGAAATTCATCCCCTTATCATAGCCAGGATATAGAACATAACAATGGTGTCAATACCAGGTAACACTGCCGCCACCTAGCTTAGGTTATGTATTGCTCTGACGTGTGGAGCAGAGCCTTGCTGAAGTGAAGCGCGACGGGCGAGTCCACTGTTCATATCCTGCTCTAGGGGCGATATGAGGACCATTCCACATTAATTGGGGAGGTTCTGGTCGTTTTTGGTATTAAAAACAATCGGTTTTACTCGGTATGTATGACAAATAATACACTGTCACCCCTCGGCGATATACACGATCATCACGCCTCGCTGACGCTCGGCATGATATCGTATATTGCCTCAGTAACAATGTATTATTTCACACTTGGCTCCTTCATCAGATGGTCTCGATCCGAGTATTCAAGGTGTCCAGCGATGTCAGCAAACCCTTTTATGAACTTTCGGTAGTGACATCTCTTCGAACGTCAGGCAGTTGATCACGATGTCAGCCAGGTGTAGAAGACAAAACATCCAGGACCATCCCGCCAGAACCCTCTTTATAATTCGCTCAGAGAATTCAGGTGCATTGCAGAGTCTAAAACTCATTAACCTAAGCTGGAACAGTTCCCCAGTCAGACATGCCTGTTTATAAGTTCGAAAGATGAAAAACACATAGTGCCTGGGAGTGTTGTGATGATATAGTTGAGGGTATGCATATTTGGTCGCCACTCATTCAGCCGACTGTGGTCTAAACAGAACTGTGGCTATCATCCTTCTTCTTCTTCTAGGAAGATCTGTATTGCTCATGGGTTAGAGCTTTCTTTATCCACCTCTTTCTGTAGCATGTCCAGGTCGTCGATTGTTTGCCTGTTATGGGAGATGATTCACCTCGGTGTTTGCCTGAGTGGTCTGTGTCGCTGGTATCAATTTATGCTGTACCAAATTGGTCCAGCCGAGGTTACCACTGCAGCCGCTGAACACCTCTCGATGTTGGAACAGACTATGGTCTATTCCGCGGTACAAGGACAATAGACATCTCACAGCCCACGATATGACTTTACATTCATTAATTGTGTATTCTCGTGTATTCGTTTTACCCTTTGTATTCGGCTGTTCGTCGTCTATTCTATACTTTCCATAATCACCACAAATGGTACTGGTTGTTGCTTGTTCGTTGGAATCTTTTCTTCCCGTAGAATGGAAGTGTAAATCTGGCCAGATATGTGCAAATAGGCTCCTTTAGGAACTGTATAGGACCGCATACCTGACGCTCCTGAAGTCGCACTAAAGCTTTGGCAATGAGCCATGGTTTACGGAGGGTGACATGATTGAGCTCATCTCAATCATGTCCCCAGTGTTTGTGGGATCATCTATCCGCACATGGTGCTACCAAATTTCGTAGCATGAGCCAGGGCCTGGGTCGGGAAATGGGTTGATTGTTTGAAACTGTCTCATCTGTGGATCGATGAGGATGCTGTACTGTAGAAGTGGCTCCATATCATGACCTCCAGTTTTGCTTGGTTAATTCGCACATCTGGAAAACGAAAACTGTAATGCTTCTAATACAAGCCTAGTTGTTCCAGACCCTGCCTCTATCAGAGACTGGCTTGCATTGGAGATCACCTTCTATTAATTTAATCGACAGCATGCATAGTAGTACCATACAGAATGACATATTGACATAATCACAAATCTGCCTTTTATTAGACTTTATTTCACAACCTCAAGGAACTAAAATTCATGTTTATGGGTCATTGGTACATATTGAACTGTGTTGCCATAGTTCAGGGAGGCACGGCTTTTATTGGGGGCAAGCTTCGACTAGAGGCCGGCTTCTATTAGCTATAGGACGCTAAACTGCTATGCCAGTTCCGTCTTCTATCAGAAGTTTTATATAACAGTACATCCACTGGGCAGAAGTTCTGATATACTAGTAATGTAGTCCATCTCTTCTGATCTGCTTGTCAGCCACCCCACTGCTGAAGTTCCAGGGCCTGTGGCAGGGCCTTCTCCTCTAAGGCTCATGTTCAGGAAAGGTGGCTTCACATTGCTCGAGTTGTACACCGTTACAAGTGTCTCATATGCACATGGCTCATATTCTACATGTGCCTCATATTTCAATCAGGGGGTTTCATCATTGACCATGGGGTTGTATCATGTCCTCAGGCAGGCCATCGATCGTGGCATGCTCCTCTTTCAGTTGTTCGGCTTTGTTTACTCGTTCCTCCAGTCCTCACATCAGTCTTGGGGTTTCGTGTGGTTATACAGAAATTTCCTTTGGTACTGGATCAGGTCGTCTGGCTTCTGAAGCTCGTTTATCAGATTGATGTCGGCTACCAATTGGCTGACTGCTTCCTCCTCATTGTCAGATTCTCTTCTCTGGTCGTGTTGGTCCACTGTTGCTATCACCATCTTAGCAGCAATCCCGGTGTTGCCAACAGTAAAAAGGGTAAAGGTTCTTTTTTTTTCCAAACCGTAGGTGGCAGCATGGTGCATGGGATGACACTCAACTTTTCGACTACATTTCCCTTTTTTGCTATATGGGTTTTGTCTCGTTCCATATCTTGGAGTCCCACTTGGTGCTGTACCAGGTCTTCTCTGTAATCGGAAAAGTCAAAGGTGCTGTCTCAACCTTTGTTTCAGTTCAGTCGAGGTATAGTATCACATGGTGCTGTCTGGGTTCTCGGCTTCGTTTGGAGGAGTGTTAACCTGGCTCGGTCCTCAGTTCCAATACTGGTAGGTTTTTTTTTTTGCTTTTGGTCATTCAGACAAGTTTGAGGTGCTGTGTCAGCTCTGTTCAGGCGAGTTGGAGTACGGCTTGGCGCTGCCTAGGCTCTTGACTTCTTCGGGACGCGTCGAAGGATTGTTCTGCTCCTCTAGTTTTGAATAGCTACAAGATCTAGCTCTCTGCTTGGTGCCGACCACACCAAACTTGCGGTTTGACTCATGCTATTCTAATGGAGCTTGGAGACATTGACACGTCTTAAGCAGTGGAATTGATGGTTTGGTAACAAATGGTACCTAGTACGAGGCCGGCAAGCTATATCGTTCTGCATCTGTTCAGTTAAACTGCTTTTTTTACCCCAAAATCTCCATACATTATGTACCTTCATGATATATAGAACTGTTATGGCACTTGGATCGCTAGTGTGGGTCATTTTGATTTTCAGATGGATTTTGGGCGCGATTACTGGGTTTTTTTTGTTGAACATTTTGCAAACTTTGTCTGCTATTTTTCACAATGGGAGCTATACGAGTAAATTACTATACAATTTTAAGATGAAAAGCCTAAATTTTGGCACATTCATATGGAACGTATGTGGTGATTTCATTAGTGACCTTGAATTTGACCTTCAATTACCGGTACAGTGTATATTGAAAGGTCGAAAAGGTCATTTTAAAAAAATCGAAAATCATTTCTGGACTTGAACGGCCATCGTCTTGAAATATAGTTAGTAATTTGAGATCCTCTGTGTATTTTTGTAACAACTATAAGTTTTGTTGCTTTTTAGTGTAAAGTTAGGCGATCCCAGGAGCTATACCCCATTACTGGAGTGTCATCGGATGTCTTTATTGACCTGCCGGCCTGCAGCACCATAACCATGGTGTCACACCTCGCGCACACCATGGGAGCTATTGGTTCATTCGAATCAGAAATAGTATGTGTTGCAAGATATTTCCAGCGAAAAAAGGCCAGTCACCTCACCACTACACCAAATAGCATTACCAAAACAGAGAACAGCATCCATAAATATCACACACACAGTAACAATTAGTGCATCCAATATTTTATCTCGTGATAGTAGCTGCAGAGCATGTAAACTGGTAACAGTGTTGCATACATTTTAATTTGTTGTTATCTCAATTAATGAAGTTCACATTTCAATGACAATCAGTACAGGACCAGACGCAAACTTAACGCGGCAAACGATATTTATTTCAAAGGTACATATGCGTTTCTCCAATACGTAATTGGTATGCATAATACGATTCGAGGACACAAAATTAATGAGGGTACTCTGCTTTTGAGGCAGAAATGAACGTATATATTCATGTAGATCTATTTCAATGCAACACTGCCAAATGCAGAACTTGTTTTTCTCGAACTTGTTTTTCTACGTCAATCGATTCAACCTATGTTCCTTCTTCCTCAAGTAGTTGTGAATTATACCAGAGCTAACAAAGAGGTCTGTGAGGGATTGGTAAATCTCCATCTCGGCCTCAAGGTCGCAACTCCTGTGAGGAAACCCCAAGGGCATTATTCATTCTAATATAGTAATACTTTGATTGAGTAAATTGAGTAGCGAAATAGATAAAACATAATTTACGTCTCCAAATTCTCACCTGCTGTTGTCTCCGTGTTCTGGGCATTTATCGCCTGCTATAAATTAAACACTCATCTTTGTACAAACCACAATTATTATATGCATAGCCACAGAGGTTATATGCAAATATAGTTGGAAATTTGAACAAAATAACATGGTATGTCACACATACGGATGTTCGGTTCTTCACGTGACTCCTGGTGATGCTCAGATCTCTCGGGTGTGAACATCTAAAAATGTTCAGCATTGTTAACAAGTTCATTATGATTAGTTCTTACCGCATAACTGATATGAAATATTTGCTTTTCTGTTTTAAACTATCGGACATATACCCATCAATATTTATTATCACGTGTACCTTGGCATGTTCTGAAGGTTGGCAAAGATGCAATAGTTGATTGATATGCCCTCGTCTCTCATCCAGAATCCCATGCAGAGATGACTGGAACTGCTGGACCTCGAGATTTATTTTCTTCCTCATGATGTCATCTATTTTTTTCAAAGATATCAAATCAATTTATTTTGACAGCATTTTAATACAATCAAATACATGATATTGTGTAAAGTATGACACGTCCATTTTCGCAATTTAGGAAAGTAATATTTCACAACATCATAGTGTATTATCTGCACATTATCTATTATCTATCTAGACACGTTGGATGAACTACATTAGATGTACCCAGCTGCTTGAAGACCCTGGAGGAAGGATTATCCATCTCTCCCAGCTCTGACTCTTGGTAGCCGTCCAAGAGGAGATCCTCGTCAACTTGGTAAGCACAAGCACCAGGGACATCGTCGGCACCAAACTCAGACTCATAGTAACTGCCGGAGTTCCTGTTGTCCTCCTCGTTCAAGCTCTCAGTTGACATGGATTGTCCAGACTGCTCCTTTAACCATATTCATTCGTAGCTATTGGGGCAGGTGTATCATTGAATTATTGGTAGTGCTTGACGCGATATGTGTACGATGGCTGGACGTATACCTGGAGGGTGTAGTGTGGGTATGGTGGACTACAGTACATCGTGGCACCATTGTCTCCTGGCAAATCCTGTTCTTGGATATAACTCCCTTCATCGGCATTCTCACTTGCACTGCAATCGTCAGATATGTCCAAGATCAGCAGGCTATATATTGGCAAAATACTTTTATTGAAATAACGTGAATTTCATTCACGTATTCGTGAAATATGTACACGACAAATAAACCACAGTATCGAAATATACAAACAATTTTAAAACCTACGTTTGAGAAATGAACGAGACAATATATTTTTTTGGAAAAACAGACACCTGAGATCGGAAAAGTATGCACGTCGTCTGCTGTTTTCTTGTGCAGCGTCCATGTTGTGATGAAATTGTGCTGAAAATGAAGAAAAAACCAAGTTTCTCTTTAAGCATCTGCTCATTTTTTCGTCAATGACCACACGAGCCCAAAGTAAATGAGAGAATATGAGGTGAGCTTTTGAGCAATATGTGTGTGTGTAATTTACCTTCTAAAAATATTTTCAGCCTCCACTTTGTTATAAACCCGACAGACCGGGGCCACAATACCAGTACCCTGAATCAGAATGTCTCTGGTCATCCAATGAAAACTTTCACAGGTGACCAGAACCCACAGGGCCCAATTCAGAGTCAGACAGATGCATGCCTGGCCAGTGCAGGATCCAAGTCGGACTGTGTTCATGTGAACCTGAAGCATACTCACCCGGTACCGTCGGACAAGATGGCCAGGCCTCAAATCGGAATCGGATGTCGAGATGGAGCATACTAGGGTGACGTAGACCAGGAAGGTCATGTTCTGAGTGGGAAAAGCATCCCATGCACCGGCGTAGGCTGAGACAGAGAAATACTACCGCAGGTCAAAGAGGCCAGATCCCGAGTCTGAGTGGGAGAGACGCCAAGTTTATGTCAGTCGTAACTTCGCCGGGTTGGAGCACATGCACCCAAGGTACCCCAAGACAGAGTGGTCAGAGTTGAAGAGATTTCGGGTCTGAGTCAAAGTCAGATGGGAGTCGTAAGGTACCCGAGTAAAAGTGTACCCAAAATAACACAGGGCAGACTCGAATGGAGCCAAGCCAGAGCCTGAGCAACGCTGTGTCGTAGCATACTCAGGACATTATCAGCCGGGATATGGAAGCGAACACTCCAAGGAGGGTGGTAAAGAGACGAAAACTGGAGATTTAACCCTCCCGCTGGAATCAGACAGACCAGTGAGGTACCGACCATATCAGGTGGACAAGGGCACAGAGGGTTTACAATCTGAAGAAAAAATTGAGAGAGGAAATCCGAATGGGAGTTATTGGTGGGACGAATGGGGTGCCACACGGGTAGGAGCGAAAGGCCCACTGAGTCTGCATGGGATTCGCAATCTGGTCTGCCATGCCTTTGATGTTTTCAGCATGATGCCAAAACGCCAAGAACCGAGGCAAGCAGGAACTCTGGGGTGGTAACACTCAGGGCAGAACTATCATTGAATCCTTCAGAAGGAGTGACAACCCCAGTCGGGGCAGTGAAAGATCAGTGACTATATGTGAAATCTTCCCTGCTTGTAGGATCTCAATAGTTTCGACGCGTCACCACCTAGAACTGTTTAAGATACTCCAACAGTTCTAGGTGGTGCCTGATCAGTAGCTTGACATGGACGGCACGGGCGTTGTTGCCAACCTGGAGGGTTCACAGCTTGCCAACTTAGATGAGGTCAGCCACTTTCTAGAAACGAGGTGTACGTAAGGCAGGCAGAAATGAATCTACTTTCTGCACACAAATAAGACTAACGCATGGGAGGACCAGATAAGCTCTGCAGGAATGGGTCATGGAGGTATCAAGACTGGTCCACTGAACCTACACTAAATCAGATGGGGCTGACCAGAACTTCCTCAAGGAAAGAAAGTTTGCTGGCACTGGCTGAAGGGAGCATGTGTGTGTCTGCTCTCAGCAAAAGTGAGCAAGCCCAATGTGGTTGGGGACTGCAGGCTATGGAAAAACATCAAGAGAAATTTCAGGAGAAATTTGGAAAACTTAATTCACGTGGTCGAAGAAGATGACCTAGGGACGCTGGTCGTAGATGGCGAATAAGGTAGCTTCTAAGAACTTGTTGATGTGGTGGACTTGACCGAAGGTCCAATGTGGCCTACATTCGGTTTAACCGAATGGAAAATTTAACCACATCTGGGCCACCTACAGAACTGAACTCCATCGGTATTTGAGGTAAGCTGGGTCTAGACTGTAATGGTAATGGAGGGATCACTGACTGAACCGGTAGCCAGGGCTGGAGGCATTGTGTCTATTGAACAGTGTATCGGCCGTCACTATGGGGCAGGTGTGGACTCTTGAATCCAGGTAATCCCAGAGAACAGACGGAGCTGAAACACTACTGGTGGTAGTCGCGATCATGAACCACTTCAAGCAATACCTGTGTGGATTATGATTCCAGTAGCGAAGATTTGAATTGGCTGTTGGATTTCAAGGAGAGGATGATCATCTGATGGAGTGCCAGGATAGACTGGGATTCGGTTTTGAAGTTTGACCAGGAACAAAGCGTACCAATGTTGATGGGATGCTCAAGAGGTATTGGGGTGAGTCTGAATGCCCAGGCTGAATGCCCCAGAATTGACCTATCGCCAAACCCATTTGTCCGAGTCTTTTTACGCCATTTACGACGCATTCTGCAAAACGTTATTATTGGCCAAAGAGAAGTTTGCTGACGTAATTTGTGAAACTCGGACAACTTTTGGGGGCTTTGGCGATAGGTCAATTGGGGGTGGGATTGCCTATCATGGCCGTGGAATTAGAAGCCCAATTGTCCGAGGATGCAGAGGTCCCAGGCATGCGCTCCAGGAAAGGCCAAAACATTTGATACATCATGGACTGGAAGAGTGAATAGAATGGACAACCCCTTCGTGCCGAAGTAAAAGGATGGGCTCAGCAACCAACATGGAGTCATCGTCCTGCAAGAGCCCAAGACGAGGGTCAGGCCTAATGAGAAATGAGTTGTGATTTCCATACTAATGATGCATTAAGTACTGCAGCATACAAATGCATACAAACTTCGGAATGACTTGAAGAGTCGTTCGGTTGGAACAGTAGGTACTAATAACATGGCTTGAAGCAGGATGTTTGAGAATGAAGAGGGCGGGGAGGGGGGGGGGGGGGGCGCTGAGAGCCTGACGCCTTTGACACCGAATCGGAGGTGGGACTGTCTGCACACCGATCAAGGTGCAGAGTTCGAAATTCGAATCCTATTCAATGAAGGAACTGTGCTAACCCCCACAGTGCAAGATTATCAGAACGACCCTCTACGATCCAATTAATGACGGACTGGTGGAGAGGGCTAACACGAGTATTATCAAGATGCTGACGATTTGTATATATGAGAAGCAAAGTGACTGGACAACTGGTTGCCCTATATTATGTCAGTATACCGGACGTCGGTGCACGAGTCCATAAGGGTGTACCCTGAACTTAATGTTGTTCAGACGAGAGCTGGCACAACCATTCAGTTAGATGATTGTATCATAGAACACAGCATACCCAAAAAAGGAGCAGCCGTTCGTTGAATATGTCCAGACGGGCCTACATGCACAGTAGACCCATGCTAGCTTGTCGGATATATCAGAGAAATTCAGAGAAATGTTGACTGGAAATAACATACCTGGGAAAGTGCTGTGAGCGACAGAGCATTACAATACTTTTTTCAGATAAGAAGGCAGGCTAGATGGGAATCGCCTGGCGGGAAGCGACATTGCAGACCAAGAATTGTATTCAAGAGTGGACTGCAGCGTGGCAGGGGTCCCTCTGGCAGGCCCAGGAGACCGTCAGGTAGACCGGGGAATGCATCGCTCAGTGCAGCAAAGAGGTGAAGGCCCTCTGAAAAGGCTGAAAAGGGGTGGAACACCATAGGATAGAAAAACTCGAAGTAGAGTAGTATGTGATAGATGAGTGTACACCAGCAGCTAGCCAAGGCCGCTGATATATTTCACACCAGAAGTGCTTGAAAGTGGTGACTAGAAACGTGAGACTTAGATATACGGTCATCTCAACCCGCCACAACCTCTCGTGTAGCCACTCCAGGCCATGGGGCAGAGGTAATCAGGATGGCGGCCTTAGGTCTACGTCTGTCATGCATCAGACCGACAAGGCCCTCACAGGATGTTGGCCTCGACAAGAGTCGTCTGTTTGACCAGCTCCTGGCTCGAGCAGGTAGCCAATCAGCCAATCAGCTACGAACTGGGAGGGGAACAAGCAATCTCAAAAGATTTTTTTTTCTCATAACTTTGTTTTGGATCTATTTTCAGATCAATTTGAAAATAGATCTATCTCCATTTGGTATAAACCAGGTTTTCTCTACAATTTGTTTTTATAACTTATAGACTAGATCCACCTTTGAGTTTGAAATTGACTGGAAAAATTATGGAAAAGAAAATTATGGAGAATAATATGGTTTTATGCTGAATGTTACAAAGTTGTAAATAATTGATCCGATGTTCAAACCAAAACAAAAACTTTATGAACAAAAATAATTCGATGATATGTTGAACTTGACTTTATCTAGATACTTGATCTAGATACTAATCGCTTAGGCAACAGCAGGCTCTGGGCAACAGTATCGCAAAAATAAAAATATAAATATTATAAGTTGCAGATAGAATAAAGCCAAATGTTAATGTTAATAGATCTACAACGAGTTTTGATCATGTCACGAAAACTCGTGATTCAATTAGGCTTATAGGCCTAATCCAAAAACATGGTTGATCCTGTCTTTAAAAATGGTCGGCCTCAATCGTGTCCAAGTTCATCCATCAGTGAAACACGCTTTTTGGCCGTACTTTTGTTCCGAATATTCGATGTACGAGCTATAGATCTATACAGTATTGCTCCAGAATAAAGATATTAACCTAATTAATATACATAATTCTGACTCTAAATCATAGCAATAGGTTCATTCTGTACGGGCATAAACATGATAAAAGCCCTGAATTTGTTGAAAGATTTACTTGATCCCTTTTCGGACTGAAATTTAACATAGATTGCTAACTGTTTTTCAATATTTGAGATAGAATTCAGAAATTTGGTGAAATACTGTCATGTCTTCAGGGTTGTTGAACATAGTGAAACAGCAAGTCTTCTATGAGTTTACTCTGCACAGCTCCCATTATGAGGGAAAAATTGGGTGAAATTTTCTAAGTCCAAAAATTTTTTCAATGGCCAAAAAAAAAAAAATTGTTTTTTTTTTTTTGCTGGAAATGGCTCAAAACGAATAGTGACTCGATTTGAGACGAATTTTTTTTTTTCGCCGACCCATCAAAAAATCAAAATGGCCGCCACACGCAAACCGGCGATTCAAGGGCAACGAAACTTATACACATCATAGAGGTACATGAGGGGAATGTTTTGAAACAAAAATCTCAAAATTGATCAGACAGTTTTTGAGAAAATGGCCATCAAAGTCCAAAATTGGCCATTTCTCGACAAAAAAAGGTCGTTTTGACCTTCCAATGTCATTGAAGGTCAATTTCAAGGTCATCACTCAAACCGCAATATATGATTTCCCATTTGAATGTGCCAATACTTAGGCTCTATCTTCAAGTGTTGTATGAGTTTACTCCGCAGAGCACCCATTATGAAGGAAAATTGGGTGAAATTTTCTAAGTCTCAAAAATTTTTCAATGGGCAAAAAAAAAATTTTTTTTTTTTGCTGGAAATGGCTCAAAACGAATAGTGACTTGATTTGGGACAAAAAAATCTTTTTTGCCGACCCGTCAAAAAATCAAAATGGCCGCCACTCGCAAACCGGCGATTCAAGGGCAACGAAACTTATACACGTCATAAAGGTACATGAGAGGAATGTTTTGAAACAAAAATCTCAAAACTGATCAGACAGTTTTTGAGAAAATGGCCACCAAAGTCCAAAATTGGCAAATTTTCGTCAAAAATGGCCGCCAAATAGGCAAAAACGATTCAATAAAAAAAACGTCTTTAGATACTGGCCCAAGGTATGTTCTGACAAATTTATGGGGAAATTCATCATGTCAAAAAAAAGTTACAGACCCGGACGGACGACGGACGACGGACGCCGGACGGACGACGGACGGACGACGGACGAAAAACCACGACAATAGCTTATCGGCCCAAAGGGCCGGTAAGCTAAAAAACTACGGCATAATACCCAATGGAGTGAGACACACGAAATTTCAAGTTTATCCGATTATTCGAAACAAAACTACGGCCAAAAAGCGTGTTTCACTGATGGATGAACTTGACTTTAGATACCGGTATCTATAAGTATGGATTACCTGGAATGAAACAAATTCAATTACAATTTACGTAATGTTCTAATCCATAAAACTTCTGCCACAACCTTGTCATTTATCAGGGTAATAGCCAGGATTCCAGCCAAAAGTAGAGAGGGATATGGAACTAGAGATCAAGATCGTGATATTTTTTTTTTCTAATTTATCAGCAATTCGCGACAGGTCGTCATTGAGTCTAGAATTTGGAAGTTCAGCCTGAGGAGAGATTAAAACAAGCACGATCGAGTCTAACAATAAGAAAATATAGTTTTTCGAATGCTGATTTTAGTATGACTAAGTACCAGACCAGTGGGATAATATGTAATGACAGGGGTACCAGGGCCGTCACCAGGATTGAAAAGAAGTTTCAAATCTGAAACCTTTAGGTAAACCATAGACCTACAGCGAGGGTAAACGAATGCGAGCGAGCGAAGCGAGACCGGTCTGGGGGGTTGGGGGGCGTCGTAAGCCCTCCAAGAAAATTTTGTGTTTTTGCACTTTCTATTGAAAATTTTGGACCATATCTGACGTTATCTGTTGAAACCATCCAATGTGACAGATCGCACTCATGTGTATGCATGTGAGAAATATGAACGAATAAAACATAGTTGAAATTTAATCAGAGAACCCTTGCAATTTAGGCTACACCGGATTAATTGTCGAGCCTACAAGTAGGCCTACTTCACGTTCCGTGAACTTCCGTGACTATGAATGACAAACTATATGTAAAGAATGCTATTATAAACGAGTAATATAGGCCTATATTAGCCTTCATTGATATAAAATACATATATATTCGCTCTTTTATTTTAATAGAAATTGTTGCCCAAAACTAAATAAAACAGATCCGAGTGTAGCTGGCCATCAGCTTGATATAGGCCTAGGCATATCGATAATTCAAACACGTACCGCAATTGTATGCCGACAATATTGTGGCATCAGTCCGACACTATATTTTCATCACATTTCAGCACTGAAAATAAATATTTGGACCTAACCAGGTAATATATCCGTGGCTAACAGTTTTCCCGCGCTTTTATTGACGGACCACATAGCTGCGCTGTGATTGGCCTAAGATTGTGTGACGGTTCTAAAACGTCACTTCGGTGGTTTCTTTTATGTTATTTTTTTTTTCTGAAAAGAAAATGTACGCACGTGCGTCGTGGCGTCGCCCTGCTGACGTCCCTGAGGGGTAGCATGTGTTGTTTGTTCTGCCCTGATGCGTGTGTCGTATCTGATATGTCGTATGTATGCATGGTAAACTAAGCTTTCCATAGGTAGGCGCCATCTGGTGAATGAATTGTGCTTCGTCTGCTGTGGTACGATTTGATTTTTGGTTTTGCATGCGTGCATAATTTACACAGGTCTCCCGAGTAAGAATATGATCACATACCTTTTATGATGTTGTGCAACAAAATTGATATGACATAAGTGACCAAAATTTTTGTTACTCGAACATAGTAGCGTAATAAAAGGAAACATCATTGAATATCCGATTTCTAGCATATTATCGCCCACCTCACTTCATGCCAAATAAAGTAACGTAAAACGATCCACGCGCGCACCTGCTGTAGCCTGGTAGCATGATACGTGCTTTCATCAGTCATTCACTGATAGATCCAGTGTATCCGCGCTCTCGAGGGCCCTCCGGGCCTCGAGAGCGCGGATACACTGGATCTAATTCACTGACTGAGTCTATATATATATATATATAGATATCAACGGTGGCGATAGACTGTAGATTTCTATTAGATTCGTGGTATGGTCTATGGAATTAGAATTTGGATTGGAAACATGATCATAGATCTAGATTTAAAGTACAAACACTCAAACAGTTGCAGAATGAGATTTTCACTTAGAGGTCTATTTGGGTTACAAGCTTACGGAGCCCCTAACTAAGAGGACACTCTTGACGTCCTGTCACTGAATTTTTTTTTTTCGCGTTCCCTCGCGAAATTTTCGTGGTCGAACGTGATCTTTTCGCGTTCCCTCACGATCTTTTCATGTTTGAACGCGATCTTTCACGTTCCCTCGCGAAGTTTTCGCGGTCGAACATGATCTTTCCGCGTTCCCTCGCGATCTATTCACGCTCGAACGCAATCTTTCGCGTTCTCTCGCGAAGTTTTCGCGTTCAAACGTGAAAACTTGATTGTGCTGACGCCCATGACTTCTGAGAAGGTTTTGCTATTTATAGATCGCGTTCGAACACGAGAAGATTGAAAGGGAACACGAAAAGCTTGCGTTCGAACGCGAAAACTTTGCGAAGGAACGCAAAAATATCGTGTTTGAACGCGAAAACTTTGCGAGGGACTGCGGAAAGATCGAGTTTGATCGCGAAAATTTTTTTTACATCTAAATAATCATGTAGACATTGTCTATAAATGTATTAGATCATGATCCTCCTCATCATGTGGAATTGTGGATCTAGATCCAGACTAAGAATTGATGATTTGATCTTAACACTCTAGTACACAGAGTGCCAAGATCTAGATCTATCTCTTCATCATGGGCACAAAAAACTGGAGTGCTCTCGAACTGAGTTCTTGTCAAGAATGTTTCAAATAAATCATGGTTTTATCAAGTCATAAATAATGGTTTTATCTAAATGACTAGACTAGATTTAGAGATTTTAGACTATTGTCATGCTAAAACTTCAATCACGTCACCTCTGAATTGACTGAAACATTAATTTTAAAGTACTAGGAACATGAAAATATGATGTGAAATCAAATGAAAGACCTGGTTTTGCTGAGTGAAATGCAGTTAACTGCATGCCAATATCTCTATTGGTTAAAAAGTTATGGCCATTTGAATGTCACATTTTGGCAGGTTATGACATATGCTGGATTGAACACTTTTATATTTTATGAGAAGCTTATTAGTATGCAAGTGAGGTATTCGTGACGTAGAAAGGGGAATGTTTTTAATAGGCAAGTTTGAGTCTAATATAATTGATCTGGTCAGTATTATTGTAAACCTAATCTTCAAACACTGACACACAATAATCAGTTTTGCTCAAAGTGTTACTGTTGCCATGGTTACTAATCACCTGCTGGAGTCCTATAGCAACCATTGGTTGCTATGGGCCCCAATTGCCAGAAATGGGGGTTTTGACAGAATTTGATTATTGTATATCACTAGTAAATATGCATGAGGAGACAATCCATTTTCACCTTTGGTTGTTTGCTTATCAATATGACTGTGGATTTGGGTCATACCAACCCTGGTTGCTAGGGGCCTTATATCAATACTGGTGACCTTGGCAACTATCCAGATGTGAAATGCATTGACTATCAATTATGTCGAGCATGTGGAATAAGCTTTGTTGAATAATTGCAATTTCTTAAGACTTAAATAAGCCAATAAAACCATTGAATTAAAATGTTCCCCCTTTGACGTCATGCATACAAATTTGCCTATTAATGAGCTATATGATTTTTTCAAATTGTACTCTGGGCAATTTGAACTTTGAAGGAATCAAGATATCCACATGCTGTAAAAACCGTTCTGATCAGCTCACATGGTGCTTTGATCTGGGCTCACATCATATTTTCATGTTCCTAGTACTTTAAAGCACAATAGACAGAGATACCTATATTTGAAGTACATGACTTGTAACAAATAGATTGCTTCAGAACAATCCGTCAGTTGATGAAAAATGACAAGTATTCATGCCAGTTCAGCCAAACTACAAGGTATGTTTTTTGGATTATGTATCTATATATAATATATCTGTTTTCTTGCAGTTTTTGTCACATATTTTAGCAAGAGTGATATGCTAACCTAATTCATGAAATCACCATATAACTAATATATGTAGAGCTGTCCTTGGTACTAGTATGTGGAATATAATTTTGTATTCAAAATGAAGTATGGGCAATAGTAAACACAATTCACGCAAATAACTTAACAAATTGTCTTGTGTGCAGGGCTGGTGAAGAGTCTGAACAGAGCAGACTCCAAGAATTTGGACAGTCTTATCGATGAGATTTTGCATGTGTTGACATGTATTCCACCTCTGAATCTGGACCAAGCTGACCATTGCGCAGTGCACCCCCAGGTATGAACAATCTAGGACAAACTAGGAGGAATACTAGTATAAATCAGAGATATTATGCATGTTTTGTATCTTGATCTTGCTAAAAAAAAGCAACAAATGACTTCGATAGATAACTAATAGTAATTTTCATATTTTGAAGATTGAACAATGCGCAGTGTCGCTATGGAATTTTGCAGTCGTCAAGAAGACGGACGGTTTCTTGTCACCGAAAATGAATGCACAAGGTGCGAAATATATAGACTTAATGAAGTCTCGGTGTGATGAATAGTATACTGCAAATTGACAGACCTCATGCTCATCTCCATGCTCATGTTAATATTGATTAACGGTAACATTGATTGTCTAATAACATAACAATACATTTCCCATTTCCCCTATATTTCATTTCGAATAATTGTAACCAGATCTAGCAATAACAATAGGAAGGAAATCATACTCTTCAATGCATATTTATTGATAGAAAATGAGGAAAGTTGATTAAATTGATCTCCTTTTGGTGCATACAGTTAGACATGTGGCCACCAACCTAGTGGTCTTATGCAACACTGGCAGTTGTGATGAAGTGACTTTGAGAAAAGAGGTTGTGGTAAGTGCTGAGAAAAGAAAGATTCAATAAAACTTGAAAACAATTTATTTGGGACCTTATAGGAGTGGAAAAAACATAATTGTACATAATATTTGTTGACTTTGTGATGTAGATGGCCATGAAGACAGCAAGAGCATGGATGGGTAAGTCTGATAGTAAAAAAATACATTTATTTTTGGTGTATACAAATCACCATACATTTACTTATTCTTATTTTGATATGAAATCAAAGATTGAAAGATGAGAATCAAACAGTATTTCACTTGCAGATGCCAAGGAGTTTTCAATGGCAGAAAATCCAATTACCCTTGCCTCTGAGGTTTGTAGTACATGTATCGAGCTCTTGACAGTCATTGAAGCAGTATATCCTAGAGCAAAATACATTGCATCACTATACACATTCAAACTTCATGTTTGCAGTGTATCCAGAAATGTAAGCAAATATCTGATATGGCGGCTGACTCAGAAGTGAAAAAGATGCAATTGTTGGAATTGGACAAAGATCTGTTGAAAGTTCTCAGCTACAAGGCTGAAATGGTTCGTAAAATGTGTGTTGAGTTAGAAACTGTATTTATGGTAATACTAGCATTTACTATTACTTTATAGTCTAAATGATTATATCTTCTTGTATGTGTGTGATTCGTTTTGATTTGTAATTTAAACCCTGTATTGTTTCTTTCTGTACGCCATACGAGTGGTAGCAAGAACTGTGCTTTGCCTGAAGAACCCCATTTTTTTTCATTTACAGGCGTGTCACTCTGGACAAAATGATGTTGCAATGTCTGTCATGCTTCAAGCCAAGGAAATGTTGCCAACATTTCCTGAAGAGGTGCGATACCAGTCATTTTGAATTAGTTGAACATGTATTCCACACTATTGCAGCATTTATGTATAGTGACCATGAAAAGTAGTAACATGTATATGTAAATTAATATTAGCTGAGCCTGACACAATACAACACAATGCATTAATTTGTATTTTGCAGACAAACTACATTGCTATGCTCTGTTATAATTTTGGCTTGAGTTGCTACAACGGAAAAGATTATGAGACTGGTGTTAAATGGCTTCGAGAAAGCTTCGATATTGGGAAAACTGGAACTGTGAGCGCAAAAAATCAGGTGATCGCCACAACTTGTTTCGGAGAAAAAAATAGTTCTCTGGTATGATTTTTAATTTTCATTGCTTTACAATTTCTGAGTCTGTGATACCGGGGTAATCAATTTCAGGCCAGAACACTACGGCTCTTGGCCAATGTCTACCTGGAATGGGACAGCATGCAATACTGCCAACAAGCACTCAATGCCATTGGCTTGGCAAATGCAGTGAGTAGAATGGGTTTGCTGCAATTATGTAGCTTCATGGCTCGAATTTTATGTATTTTGTAAATTTTGTTGATAATTATTTATGTTTAATGTTTTGAAAATGTGCACATGAAAGGAGCATTCCCATCCCGCTGGACTCTTCTTGAAGCTCAGGATCCTTCTGGAAGCTAACAGCAGTGAAGATCGCCTGAAAAGTGGTTGGTGTTTCATATAATATGATAGCGGTACAGTGTATTTATTTTGAAGTACTCTTTCTACAATATTTTTCTTAAATTGTGTTCTATTTTGTGTAAATGACTATAATAAATGTGACTATATTATTGAAGGGCTGGATGGAATATTGAAACACCCTGAAATCACAGTACAGTTGGCGCTGAGCGCAATAAAGCTGATTTTTCAACATGACAGGTCGGTTATAGTGAGAATAGTGAAATGGAACATGGTACAGAAATCTTGTTACTTGAAGTTTGATTGTCATTATTGTACATACTTCAGGAGGGAACTGGGTTATGACAGTTTACAACACCTGTCTGCAGTCATTCAAAAAGCATCAGACAAGAACATGATAGCGCTTGTACATCTTGAACTACTGATAGATGGAAAACAAGCAGAAAGAGCTAAACAACTCGTTGAAGACATAATCACAGGTGAGCAGGGTAGTTTCTATGTGAACAATAAGTGGGAGAAAATCAGTAATCAGTGTCAGTTTTCAATGAAGTAGCAGATGTATGCTGAATGCAACTCAGTTTCTTTTTCAGAGGTATACTACATGTATTTATATTTTTGATGATAGATTTGCTGGTTTCTACTGGTGTTGTGACATTCACAATTAACAGCTTCAGCTATCCCGTATTCAGTGATCACTAAGCTCTATTTGCTCCAGATCATAATACTGACAGTGCCTTGGAAGCGAGTACCTTGACGCAGCTACATGCGATACTTTGGGAACAAGCTGTTCAATACTTGGATGTAACTAAATTGTTGTTGATGGTTGTTGCTTGTGACACCAATTGAAATTTTTAAGGTGATATTAACTTGATAAGAAAAGAAATCGTGCAAACTTGACTCCATAAATGATCTACATGTATATACATTCCAATCCAACAAGTCACTTTAATCAAATGACTTAATCAAAAGTCCATTTTAGCAGTGCATACATGTATTTTACTTCCCAGAACAAAGAGTATGAGGAAGCACTTCAGTGGTACAACTACTCTCTGAGCTTGTTCCCGCCTTCCAACCAGCTGGATCCCAACAGAGCCAGACTGCACAGAAACCGTGCTTCTTGTCTCATTGGCTTGAAACAATGTGAAAAAGTAGGTTTGGAACTTTCAGGCTTCAAAAGCATTCTGGTTGTCCCTGAATTCCTGTGCTTTCAGTTCCAGTCGTCATTTGTACATTGCACATTGTCCAAACCTGTATACATTTCTGGATATCAGGCAGATGATGTTCTGAAAGAAGCGACAAAATATGACCCCATGTGCATTCACACTGAGTTTCTCCAATACAAAGTGGCACTGATGCTCAACCGAGAAAAAACTGGTATAGTTTATCATCATTCTCTATGTTATGCTTGTAAACATGAGAAATAAATGGGAAATATTTCTATCTACCGAATTGAATAATTAATTTCATGTCATCTTTTCAGCCATAGATTTGCTGCACAAAATATGTGAAGGCTTTTCCAAACAAGATGGCCCTCAGAAGTCGACAATAGATGCCCATGGAGTCATTTGCTTAGCTGCCCAGTTTGCATTCGAGGTACCTTTACTCAACACAATACTACTTTGATTGGTGTCGAATCACCAAAATTGGCAAAATATTTTCCTCAGGACCAGAGGCAAAATATTTTCCTAAATACCAGAGGATCTAAGTTTGATATTCAGCACTAAAAAAGCACCAATTTTCTCACAGACACTGCAATAGTGCAGGTCATATTCATGCATATTATTCCCAAATGTATACATCAATTCCAGCAAAACAACCGATCTGTGTCTGTAGCAGCGCTGGAGAGCTTGGTACGGCTGTCTCCAGACACACAGCAAGTGCTGATAGCCCTCAGGTGTCTGGCCAGGGTTCAGCTGACTCTTCTGGCTGAAGCCCCCAAGCAGAACAGCAGGTACTACATTGTAGTTCTGTATGAATGCATGGAACAGAAGTGGTCAATCTTATCAACATCATCTTTGCTGTTGCTAACATTACCAAACATTTTGACATTTGACTCCGATATATATGCATCAGTTAAGATTTAATACTCCAAACTACAAACTTTTTGTTGAGTAATATGCAAGTTATTCTTACCTGTTCGATTGCCTAGGAGTCATATTACATCAATCCATTCCTATATCATCAAAGGTGAATTACATTTTAGACATTTGTTTGAATTTTACTGTTTTGTTTGCATTTCACATTGTTCGTTCTTTTTCAATTATTTTTCAAAATTGTTGCCACTTGAAGGCTTGAAGAAGACCATGATTTCAGTTTTATTTTGTGTTCAAATACCTTAGATGTGATTGTTCAAATCTTTGTGTAATTTCACGAATGTTGCAATTATGATTTCAACTAGCCCTGGAGAAACTGACCAATCTGTGTACCAATGGAAAACTCTTGGAGTCCAACTTGCAGACAGAAGCACAATGGTTCATGAAGATTGGTTTGTTTGTTTTAATACCATCATTAATGTTTTTCTTCAACATATTTTCGAAATCAAATTTTGAGGAGATTTTAGTTTTATAGAAAGACAATGTATATATACTGTGTTGTATTTGTTGAAACAATATGTTTTATGAAATCTTAATGTGAATATGCAGCAAAATTCACAGTGTATGCTAATTTTAATAAATTTCATGGAATACTACATGTACAGCTTGGAACATGGCACTGCAGAGTGAAGGCAACAATGAAGACTTACATGAGCTTTTCATCTTATGCTACAAGGTATATTACAATATTTCTCGTACATCTTTTGGAAAGATTAGAGCACAAAACTTCCATGAGACTAAAACCTACAACACCATGTTATCCCACACAGCTTACGGAGCTCTGCCCTCATAATCAAGGGACTCTGGTTAGAGCTAAGACCTGTCTGTTGATGGCTTCAGCTGCGAGTTTGCAGGTGGCACGAGAACAGAAATTGGAGGAAGGCAAGGTTAGATTGAAGCTAGACTGATGGAAAGTTGAAATTTATCTTTTCTATATACTGGTACAGTTTACTTTTCTTGACAAAAACTATTCATTTTGGGGATTTCTTCTCCAAGTATTGTCCACTGTTTTTAATGGTTTTACCAGTCTTGATTATGTGTATATTGTATTGCAAACGGCAGACCAAGGCTTACTTAGCTACTCTTGAACATGTCGAAGGATGCAGAAAGATATGCCAACAGTTGGAAGAGCACTATCAGTCCACTCATGGTAAGAGTTAGTTGAATGACTAATATCACAAAGATGCGCGAGTTTGAGCAAACATTTAATTGGAACTGGTATTAATAACTACGTATGCCAGCCATTTCCAAAATGGAATATCCGGTACATCGATGAAATAGTTAAGGCTTTTTCCCAGGTATATTCTTCTGCATACAGATAAGCTGGATTCAACTACAGCGGTTCTACTGATACTGTATGAGTTTGAGGCTAGAGCCAGCATGGGAGACAAGGGGACAGAAACCATACTGGAGAGGGCTCTTGCTATTCCTCACTGTGATCACAAGGTCTTTGAGACAATATCAGCTCTGGCCATGAATCCAGCTCTCATGAACAGGTCTCAAAACTCAGTACTTTTTGGAAGTATTCATGAACAATTTTGTTCAATGTTGTACATTCTAACAATCACGCTGACTATAAAATACTTTCCTCCTTCAGGCAACTGGCAACCAGGGCTTTGAAAATAGCCATTCGGAAACACTTAGAGAGCAACATTGTAGACTACGACCGATGCAGGTATATTACTGTATTACTGGTAACAAGAAACATCTACATGAAATCAGTTTCAATTATTGATTGATGTAACCTCATGATGTCCAAAACTTCCACTATTAAAAGTCCAAGAAAAGAAACACCACAGTTCTGGGCAGCAACTCGCTAATACATATGATAAATTTTCATGACAAAGTTTGGCTTCAGTTGAATTTGATTTCTGTACAGCAAGGCGTTCCACAGCCTGATAGATCTGTCCCTGCAGAGTCGCAGCGTAACCGACATGGCGGACAAGGAACAGACTTGGATATACTTCACCGATGTGCTCCAGCTCATCGAGAACAAAGCAAAGGTACGAGCTTTATATATACCAGTATTAGCAGTGCACATTTATTTGATGTAGCATTAGTAGCAGTAATATTGACATTTTTGACATAACATAACCCATATACAATCATGACTTGCATGCATGAGCTCTTTCACAGGACAGATATCCCGAAATAGAGATCCTGTGGTTGATGACAAAGGCTTGGAACTGTGGAATCCACTTGTACAGGTTAGCAGTGACAGCAGTTCATATACATGAACGTGTATTCATAATCAGTCACCATCTCTCATTTGAAAACATTTTCATCCTTGAATTTTACCCTCAATTCAGCACATCACACAATGGCAGTGCAGTACGATGGTGTGAATTGGCCATGAAGTTTCTGAAGTATTTAGGATCAACGAAGGACAATTACCAAGCTCAGGCAAGTGGGAAGGTTTAGCAACATTAACAGTCAGCAAATTATTAGCTTCATCAATTAGGCATGAGCTGGTATGCCAAAAATTTAGAGCTCTCTTATTGTGTTTTCATGTCTCCGATGTATTGAAATCTTATCTCAATGTATTGTACTTTGGTACTTTTACAGATGACCACCGTCTATGGAGAAATTTTGGCTAAAATGGACCCGCAACAGATGCAAGTGGACCCCTGAGTTCTCTTTGCAAAGCTGTTGTACTGATTTATGAACTAAAAACATTGAAGCATTTTCACATTATTGCTTTACTATATTCATTCACTAGTTTCGTGTATGTCCTATAGATTTATGAGAAATGGATAAATATATAATGTAATCTGCATTTACAATTTAACGCTACTTACTACATGTTATAATATCATGCGAATATCACAAATTAGCTCAATACTACCATGAGTGTACTGTAAGGATTTTGTTTGGTACGGATGTCTTCGTATAAACATGTTCATCCAATGTTTATTCGGTGGTAAATTTCCCATTACGACTAAAGTGAACAATGTTTTTCATCATTATTTTCATTGTGTATGCATTTTTTCACCTTTCTGCAAGTTATATAGCTATAATGTATACATGTACTGTGAAAAGACTGATTTTGCGGGCCTATTTGACAGTAGGGAGGACCAAATAATGTGGTAGTCACATTCCCCATATTTGAAAGCCATCAATATTAGTCTTTTGACAGTAATACCAAGAAACAAGACATGGAAAATGCTGATGATGTATGAATAAATGTATTTCCTAAGGAACACTGGTACAAAACAATTTACATGTACCAGCAACACGAAATAAATCACAAATTTTCATGCGTGTTCGATCACAAAAGGACTTGTTCAGGAATTCTCCATACTGCAGTACTTCTGGTTAAAGTCATAGTAGCAAGGTACCATTATATGGTTTTATTCATGTTCAGATAAAGGCATTGTGGACATTTGGTGATAAAAAAGATGTTCGCGTTAATTGGTAATTAATAACATCGACATATAATCGAGTATATTGAGCCAGTATTGCAATCGCCTTCTCATGCCGATGAAAAAAATAGCTTCGGCAATTTCCGTAATCGTGACGTCAGTTGAGGCAAAATGTGTTTTGATGGCTGGCCAAAAACGTAAAACACGTAAATTGGGCGGTCAGCTCAAAGATAGAAAACCACTCCAAAATGCATGAGATTCAAAAGAAAACACATGAAAACCAACAAATACGGGACATCTTGCAATTCAAAAAACCTAGCTTCTGGGAGAATGAATAGTACTGATTCTAAATTTCAAGACAAGAAATGCCGTGTTCCCACCATCTCACCCGTTCCTTTGAATTGTCAAACATACACAACGAGAATGAATATGCGACATGCAGTTTACCTTGCTGGCTACATGTACTTTCAGTACTGCCTCAAATGACGTCACAAACCACGTGACCCATACTAAAATCGTGATCAAAATCTTCGGTAATTTACGGAAGGAGTGCCTATTTGATTCAATATCTCGAAACCCATTGGTTGTATTTGTAAAATTCGTTCGAATTTACAGATAACTATTCATAATGGACTAAATGAAAAGCACTTTCATCGGCATGCTACTAGGTCTTTAAATAGAATGTCACACTTGGCCTGGATACAATAAATGTTTATACCGTTACACATGGTTTACTTGATCCCAACTTTATTTATTGTTCAAATGCGTGTTCGATCACAAAAGGACTTGTTCAGGAATTCTCCATACTGCAGTACTTCTGGTTAAACAGAATGTCTCACTTGGCCTGGATACAATAAATGTTTATACCGTTACACATGGTTTACTTGATCCCAACTTAATGCATTGTTCAAATCAAAGACTCAACTTTATATAAACAGATTCCAAAGTTTGATAACATTGTTCAGTTGATGGATCAGTGTACCCATGCTGCCACACACATGACGATGAACACCGTCGATTATCATGAGTAACATTGGAACACAATTGTTCAGTGCTCACTATCTGTACACATTCTCAATCATACATACGATACCTTTATGATTACCGCATATACGTATAAAATTTCGCCTTTATCAATGTTCGCGTTTTCAACATACCAACATGTTCGCGTGGATTTAAGTTCGCGTTTTTATGTTGGGTGTGGGATCAGGTATTTTAAATTGGTAAGTAATTGTACCAATTTAATACACCAGGCACAAATGTTATTGACCATAGATGCATGTTTGCCATAAACTGCAAATGATTAGTAGTACAATACTTGTACAGTATGTTCATGATATACTAGTACTAGTATGTTGCAATACTAGTATGTTCAGACAGTGAACAAAACACAAACCACTGTTACGGTCAATACTCAATAAATCTACTGATTGTTTATTTCTGCCAGAGCACATGAACTAACGGTGGCGACATCAACCAAAGAAGGCATTTGAGTTGTTCACATGAGTTGTTCTGCCGGTTGGTCATTTTCCCCGACGAACTACACTAACAGTGTTGTTGGTCAGAAAAGTATCCCACCATCAGAGTGACACGTGACTCCTTCAGCGACCTATTTGTGATAATCGCCACAAATGCCTTTCTTGGTGAGCGACAGCACGGATGGATCTTATCTTTGATAAGATTTCAAGTGTGATGTGGTCTGCATATGTATTTATTTTCGCCGTATTTTCGCGTGTATTTATTTTCGCGTTTTCTTTCAAACGCGAAATTCGCGAAATTAATACATCGCGAAATTTCATATGTTTACAGTAGCATGTATAGTATACAAATCATATTCTAATTACCCAAATTACATTGACTGAAACATCAACACATTTCACAAATTGCCTAGTGATACATTTATTCAAAATTTGCCTAGTGATTTAATATCTTAAAACAATTTCCTAACTGTGCTCATGTACCAAACAATATACAACATTTGTCAATGGAATGATTTCGAGCTGTTTCTGAAACAGTTCAAATGCACCAGTAGAGCCTGTAATGGGCCGATGGTGGGTTTATCACTAATTCTTTCTTCTCTTCAGCATACATAAGTATTAATAATTCTTTCTTCTATATACTTCCATTGTATCACTTCAATGTTTCGCCCTTTATGTAGTTGTGTCAATAAACTTTGAACCATACGATGACAAATGACTGCAAACATTATTAACTACACTGATTTTACCCGAATATTATATTTTTTACACAATATTAGACACTACAGCTGGTTATACTGTAATTTTCTACTGTCAGAAAGGAACCGCCTTCAAAGTTATCTCTGGATTCTCAATGTCCCGTTTACTCTGTACAAGTTTGAGTTCCAGTTGGGCTGCAGTAGGTTTGTTATCTGGGCCGGCAGCCTCTGAAGTAAACAAAAGCAGTTGAATCCAAAAAAAACACATAACACACAATCATATGCAAATACATTCTGGAATTTCTGGTAATGTACATGTGCAGCAAAATATTGCAAACTTAATTGCAGGTCATCGGTTTGTGATAACGATGCTAGGAAGCATTGGTAGTAGTACTCTGTAGCATTGAAACAAATTTGCATCAATGAAGACCCATCTTACCTTGGGCATGGCACAGAGTGCGCTTCAGGACTTTCTGCATGGTTGAAACTGTTTTCTCACAGGCCAGCTTCAAACAAAAGTCCCAGAGCGGTGAATTATACATGAAAGCATTTATCAAGGATGGTACTGCACTACATGTCTTTTTTTTTGTGCATTTTAGATGTATAGCCTGACCATCAAGTGAAACACAGTGTAACACAACATAACATATTACTAATTTTGAAAGGCAACTCAGCGAATGATACGTTTTATAAAGTGCTGTTTGCTTGTGACAGGTCACATTCTGAAGCCACAAACCTGTAAGTTGTCGGGATGATGATGTAACCACGCCAGTAGCAAAGAAGCGAAGAGATCTCCAGTACCCGTAAAATGTGAAGGAAACCTTGGCATTTCCAGCTTTATTGAAATCCTGTGGCCATCTGGAAAGCGAAAAAATTTCCTTGCTTGTGAGGGTTTATAGAAAAGTGAAGCTAAAGCATTGTGATGAGCATGCAACAAGGAAAGATGCCAAGAAAGTTCTTGAACGATATATTCTGAACCATTTATTCTGAAAGACACTGACTTTTGACAGAGCTTCCGAGGCCGATGAGCATGTCCTTGGATCCGAGTTCTGAGCTGCTAATAACGACCGTCTTGGCACCCATCTGATGGAGTCTGTCCATCGCCTGCCGGGCTGTCTCCAGCGACGTGATCTCTATTCCACTCAGCAGTCTGGAAGGGAAATCATGACGTGAAAGACGAGAGCTGTTGCTCTCGATTAATCTTCTTAATCACGAGATTAAATATATAAACAAATGAATAATCCTGTGAACTTACTCGGCTTCAAACTGGTTCGGAGTGATGATATCTGCGTATGGAATGATTTGTTCCTGGTAAACTGGCAATAACTCCTTGGGCACATACTGGATTTGTTTTGAAGAAGGAACATTTGATATTCAGTGATGATAACGCCACTCCAATTATCAACAGAATTACAATGTATCAACCTCCAACATTATAACAACATGGCCAATTTCAGAAGTAGTAATTTGAGTGAAATATATGAATACCAGTAATATGATCATAGTTGGTGCAAAAATTTCTTCTTCAGTATCAGTCACACCAAGCCCTGGACTGACCCCGGATGTTCCTGGACTGCAATTTGACATATCCAGGGTCAGGTCCTGTCCAGGGTGATCCTGGGTGAGTCAGGAAGGTCCTGGAACATCCTAGGCGGTCCTTGGTCATCCGTGGTGTCTCCCCGACCATTTTTAAATGTTTAAAACGGTCGGCGTGGTCCGGGAACATTAGACAGTTCGGGGTTATCCTAGGCGGGTCCATGAAGGTCCTGGACGGTCTGTATTTGGTCCTGGCTCATCCTTGAACATCTGGCTTAATCTGGGGTGTATGTATTACCCAGGAATCATTCTAAACCCACCACGGACCACCCGGGAAAACCCTGTCTCCCCCCCCCCCCCCCCCAGACACAACACTGTCCAAAAGAACAATGACAATGATCCAGAAATGGTTTCTCTTATATACAGTCCGTGGTCACTCGTGGCAGTCCCGGGTGGTCCGTGACGGTCCTGGTTCAGTCCAGGCCATCCTGTGCCGTCCAAGGTAGTCCTGGGTGGTCTGAAGTTGTCTGTAGTGCGTCCTGTGTCAGTCCTCGGTCAGTCCGTTGTGATCCTGGCTCAGTCCTTAGTGGTCCGGGGTCGTCCATGGTGGATCCATGATGATCCTGGATGGTTCGGGGTGAACACTTTTTTTCGACCGTTGAGTGACCGTTGAGCGATTTTTCTTTCAGGATGGTCCTGGATCACCTGATCACCCAGGATTGAAGCTTTTCTTCGTCCGGGGTCATCCTGGATAGTCCAAGGTCAGTCCAGCCTTGGTGTGACTGAAGCTTTATATTGTGTGGCAGTGAGGGTACAAATATACAAATGATTTTCAGTATATATCCTTCATTTTGATTCAGATTTGCTTGCTGTAAAAGAGGTATGTTTCGTGGGGGATAAAGTTTCCCGACTTGAGAGTGAGACAGTTTCACAGGAAAAAAGTTTCGTGGGTTCGTTGATGGCAGATATTTACCATTCAAATTTTCACTTATTAACAGTATTCTATATTCTGTTGGTATGTACACATTACTAGTATGTGAGATTCATGCTCAAAGAAATCAGAGATGCGGAAAAGATGTACACTGGACCTATGTACACTACTAGTATGTCTTTCTTGTCATTTATATTTAATACTTTGGTGACTATACAATAATAAAGAATGAACAGATGAAAAGTGCAATAAAGCCAAGGTTCCTTCACACTAAATGGAAGCAGTTGCCATGGAACACCAATGCGCCAGTAGGCCTCAATGGAACATTGGCGCTTCAGCAGGAGTCTTTGGGAAAGAGATCGAGAAAAACTTTTTAAAAAGCAACTTGCAGTACAACAAAACCCATGGAATCAGTGAAACTTTCTCCCTTGCGAAACATTCCCCTTTCACAGTAACATGTATGAGGAATATTGTTATGTGATCCCTTTTTTCTTTTTCAATATACATTAATAGTTATATAAATCAAACTACCAGTAATGGTACCCTTTGAAACACTAGTTCATCATAAGTACATGCTTTCCTTTCCGATAGGACTTATTTTATTAAAGCATTTCGGCAGATATGCCTTTATGGTTTTAGCAGAATTTTTTTTTTTTTTCTTCCGCCGTTTTGGTTTCCGGAAGATAACTTTAGATTGCCTTGATGGATCCTTGTCAAATTTTTACCAGTAGTCAGAAATGATATGTGGAAGAACCCTATTCTTTTTGAGCCGGCTCCGAGGTCCGTGAGGTGCGTGAGGATGAAATCAAGGCCGATTTTGAGACTTGGTTTCCGGACGATAACTGGAAAAATATTTATGCAATAGTTGCAGAACTCTGC